>OZ010800.1:259612790-261012789 GCA_963932465.1 Maratus speciosus | reverse complement strand
AACTTGTTGAATCTAGGACCCCCTCTGTTGGGGTATCTTACTCCAGTATATTCAAACAACAACCAAAATCCGTAAGGCACATCAGTACCCAGACCGACTGCTCTTTTCCACCAAATAATACATCTATGACACATTCAACCAATACTTCACCTAAAAAAACCCGGGACGTCTCTCTTGGTAGTAAATGCTATGGTACCCCATTATTGGAACGTTGGCTACCATCCTCAGAACCAGTTACAATAGAATATCAATTTACTCATTCACAGAAATCTCCAGTTGGATCCAAAAAAGTCATCTAATCATCAGACTGAAACTAAGGTTGCTTCATCTCCAGTTCTATCATTACAGAAACCCAATTCTCCCCAAACATCATCAGTCAAATCAAAAATATCAACCGAACATAAGACAAAAAAAACGCCAGCTACAGATAAAAGCAAATTAGTGAAACCTATTGTTTGTCCAACTCCGAAAGCAAATGAAAAAACTTTCGCGCAAAAAGAAAGAAAGAAACCTCCAACTCAAATCTCTTCACAGTGGAAAACTGTGAAGAGAAAAGGCAATAAATCATGTCTTAGCCCAGCAATAACTAATATTAAAGATCACAAACAGCTGCTCAACTATGCAGAAGAGGCTATGGACTCTTGTAGTTATGACTCTGATAACGATGACAATAATACAGTTTTTGAAGTTATTCATCCTACGTAGCTTTATATCGTTTTAAAATTTTGAATTATAACTTCGTTCTTAAAGCAGTATTATATAACATTTTATGCTTTATTTCTTGAACATTTAACTTTTCATAACTTTAGAGATTTTAGAATTTTTTAATTTAAATATTCTAGTGTTTTAACTATTTTTTGTCTTTTAAAACCTTGTGTATTGTCGCTTTCATTGTGCATTATTTTTAATTACTTGTATCATCACATTGCTTTCTTCATTTTGTTCTGTTTTTTCCTTTTATATCTCTGACAATCTTTTACTGTAACTTTTAATTTTTAACTATGTTTTACTCCTTAACTTTTTCTTGGCGCAGCATGTCCCTATGGGGACTTTGTGCCATAAAACTGTAATCAACCAACCAACCAACCGAGCGCCGTGTAAAAATCTATCACTACTCATAATGTTTCCAAAAGGACTCGGAGTGAGGTACAGTATGTGAAAACTGCTTGGCGACTTGCAGGCGTATATTTAATTTATGCAGTACCTATACCAATTTCGAAAAATTGTGAAAGTCGAAAAAATTAATTTTAATTTCTCATTATATCACTCTTATAAATATTTGTAGGAGGAAGATTTGTAATAAATCAGAAAGGTTTTGTAAGACAAGCAGGAAATGGAATGTAATTGTGGTAATCATCTATTATTACAATTATACTTTTCATTATTTTAAACATAATTTTTAATTACATAAATACGTTTAATAATACACTGTATTAAAATTAAAGGGAAAACTTATAAAATGGTTCCTGCTTATGACAGATTTATTTCTTAAACGTAAATGTCGTGTTTCCAACACAAGAAATATAATACTAGTAGCCTTACTAGAACAATTTTTCCCCCTGTCATCTGCAATTTCGTTTACGCAGGCTTTACTGCAATATATCTCAGTTTAATTAACGTCTATTATTAGGTGCATTGTTAGTAATATTCATATGATCCTTATTTGTTATTATTATTTTACAAACTCAAACTGTTTATTACATGTTTACTTAGAAAATCCTCCTCATAAAAGTGGTCTTTCTCGTTCAAATAATGATAATCAACAAATCGATCCCATAATGTTAAAGAAGAAATGGCATGTAAACACCATAAGCTTCGAATTTTCACAGTTTAATGGGAGAAGTAATACAAGAAGAAAATTGTTAAACAAATAGTCATATGTAAGTGCAGGAAGAACAAACATTATAAAAGCATGCAGGTTGCCAAGCTCTTTTCACATACTGTACCTCACTCCGAGTCCTTTGGAAACATTATGAGTAGTGATAGATTTTTACACGGCACTCGGAGTATGCACTTCTATATCGCTTCTTTTTATGTGATATCACTTCTTTTTATGACTGACGTTTTAAGTTTGTGGCTTGGTGGCAACATTTACAACGAGTTGTTTTTTAATAGATAAATATTTTCTACAGCATTTTTCGGTGGTAGAAAGTAGCAACTGACATTTACATTTACATTTTTCTCTTTTGATGCATTTCATGAATAAAAATGATTATTAGATTCAAAGAATTTGATGATGCAATCGAATCGTTCCCAACCTACGTAAAGTGGTTCGAACAAAATTTCATTTTACATGATATTAAAGAAAAAAAAAAGATTCCGGCTATTAGATCTTGTAAGGGAACAAAATTGTATAATTTATTATGTGTAATATGTGTATCTAGAGATAGCAAATCTTTGAAATATTCTGAAATTGTTGATTTTCTGCTTAAATTCTTACGCTCTGCCCCCAACATATTTATAGAGCGTATTAAATTTAGAAAATGTTTACAAAATGAAAATGAATCAATTCAAGATTTTGATGCTAGAACAACAATAATACGATCTTTTGTTCATTTACAGGTAGTGCTTTAAATGAACATTTACTTGAGCAGTTTCTGCGCGGTCTAAAAATGAAAGTATTCCGAATAAATTGGTAACTGAAGTTGACGACTTAACTTTTGAAAAAGTTGTTGAGAAAGCTTTCGCTGTATGCAATGTAGATATTGAAATTTCAAAATTTAAGCATAAAAATCACAATGTTAATAAAACTTCAAATATTAAAAATTTATAAAGTAAGAAATTACTGCAACTGGTGAAATTTTTAAACCTGTAGGTTATGATGAAGTAAATGTTACTTATGGAAATAAAACAAAAAATGTAAAGTTGTATCTGATAAAAGAAGGAAATTTTCCATTTGTATTTGTTAGAGATTGGGTGCCTGAATTTGATGTATCCCCCATTATTTAAAATCTGTCTATGTAAATGAAATTGTAAATTATTCTGATAAATTATAACCACTGCCACATGATTTTTCTGATTTGTTTACTGATAAGACTGGGGAAATTAAAGGATTGCAGGCAGAAATTTATCTTTAAAAAGATGCTACACCCATATTTTGAAAATCTAGGACTGTAACTTATGCACCACGTGCAGAAGCCAATGAAAAATTACAAAGGTTACAATACGAAGGTATTATTAAACTAGCTACAATCAGCAAGTCGGCAACTCCTACAGTTCCAGTGGTTAAGCCTAATGGGAAAATTCGTTTATGTGGTGACTTTAAAGTAATCTATTATATATATATAATCCAAACGGAAATTTCGTTCCGAACGCCGAGATTTCGAGTTCTACCGCATGGATTTTTACGAAACTTATACCGTTAGATAGGTATCGTTCCAGGGAAGGTTTTAAGCTATAACACATCATTCTACCTAGATTAGTTATAGAATTATTACGGAAAATTGTATTATTTTGGACTTTGTTACTTCATATTTCCTTAAATATCTGGGCTCCTATTGGTCGTAGAGCTTAGATCTCGCGCCAAAAGTAGCTCCGAAGCACCCAAGCAAACTTTTCCCCGCGATTATTTTGACGTCTTCCGATTTCCTCTAACTCTATTAGATGCCCGCGTAGAGCCCCTTTAAAATATTGTTCGTAGTAATTTCAGCAATTATCTTAAATTATTGGTTAAGACCGCCACCCTCCCGATTCATGTATCTACGGAAAGGTTGCATGAAGGAGTTTCGTTCCGATACGCTTTCGTTAAGAATAGAGTGCGCTCCCTGGTGGTGGAATGTGGAACTAACATAACGCGATATTGTTAAAATTAGGAAATCTAACAATGCGATCTGTTTTAAACTTTGAGATAGTTCATAACACATAATCTATTATCTGTTCTATTATATATATATAAAATCTATTATCTATTCTGTTATCTATTATATATATAAAATCCAAACGGAAATTTCGTTCCGAACGCCTAGATTTCGAGTTCTACTGCATGGATTTTTACGGAACCTATACCGTTAGATAGGTATTGCTTCAGGGAAGGTTTTAATCTATAACACATTATTGTACCTATATTAGTTTTAGAATTATGACGGAAAATTCTGTTATTTTGGGCGATAAGGTTACCATTTTATTTCTTGGCGAAATTCATCGTTGATAAAAAAAAATGAAACGGCTATTAAACCTCGAAAAATAAAAGAAAAACTGTTACTAATTTTATTTAAATGAAAAAAAAAAGAAAAAAAGAAGAAGAAAATCCGTTTTAATGTTTGATAATATTAAAAAACGGAAACATTTAATCAAAACCTGAAAGAAATATTTGTAATGCTTAAAAATTAATTTAATAAGAAATATTACACTTGATACGTAATATTTGGCTCTTTATCGCTTGCGTTAGATATGGAAATGAATCTGAAAATTTGATTAGAGGAAATTTTAACGACATTTTGTTTCTGTTCTGTTCTTTTCTTTTTTTTTATATATCTAATTGTCCCATCACGTGACTTATAGAAGAAACAAGCAGATGTAATTGTGTAATTACTGTGTAATTACTGTGTGTGAGTCACATGTGTAATTACTATTTGTTTCTTTACAATTTTTTATTTTTCTTTTGTCGCCAAACAATGTGATTTTAAGCCAAAAATGCATAAGCGTGACATTAGCTTGAGGATGTTCTCACAAATGGTGTTTTTTTAGGTGAAAGAGATCATTTTTTGAGTACATTTTCATATTCAACTGTAACTTATATAGATATCAGTTAATATTTTAAAAATGGAATCGAATACTTAAATTTCAGTGTGAATTTCTGCCACACATACATATTGTAAAGTAATTTCATACTTTTTAAAATGTTTTTCGCCGTAATTCCGAAAGCATGTGATATTTATAAACTCGAACTCAGATCAACGAATATTACCCATTTTATTTAAGCAAATATTATCTATTTTCTCAAGTCATATCGCCAATTTCATTTATAGGAAAATTCACAGATTCGAAATCTAGGAAATAAAGATAATTTTTAAGGAAATTTATGTTTTAATACGTTATTACTATGGAAAAATTCAACATTTTGAAAAAAAAAATTACAAGTCTTTTGTAATTCGTCATTTCTTCTTCGTCTTTCTTCGTACTTTCTCCTCTGTTATGTAATATTTCAAATGATATTGTACTAATTTTCGATCATCGATTCACCGCAAAATCGCAGATCTAATATAGTATATAAAATAAAGTCTGGATTAGGGGACTAATTAACACACAGCGCAAACTACTGAACCTAAAATCTTGAAAATCGTGGTAAAAATACTTCTTATGACATAAACTTTTGCTAAGAAAGGATTTTCTAAAGTGTCACCCCTAATGGTTTTTGCACGGGGAGGGGGGAAAATCGAATATCAAAATTATGCGTCAAATGATAGCATATTTTAATGTAGTTTTGTATGCTGAATCGAATGCTACCAAATAAATTTTTAAAAGTCCAACAGTTCATGACACATTTCATATTTTTCTAATTTGGCGGTGTCTTTGGCATCGAAACCTCAAAATATCTATCATTACATCCGTTACTCTAGCAACGGAAAAAAATTCAAATCAACCCTTTTGGCTAAAAAATAAAAACGGCTCTATGAGTTTGAAATAAAAATGCAAGCATCTTAATTTTTTAAAAAAATAGTGATTTTATGTAAAATAAAAGGGAAAAATTTACTGAGAATTTAGCGTTATAAAACAAAAATGGAAAAGGTACTACTTAGATATTCCGTCGACCAAAAATCTATCGTCAAACTATAAGATTAAATGCCAATAATGGTTGATTGTAAATATCAAATTCACTTGAATTTAAACAAACTACACGTGTTTACGTCATCAAGTGATTTTAATTTCGACGTTTCATTTGTATTTTTATTAATGTTATACTAATTTATTTGTTATTTCGTTATTTAAAATGAAGATTATGTCAAATTATATAATTTGGTGAATGGTTTGGCGATTTATATAATTTGGCGAAATTGGTCGACGGGATAACAAGTAGTACCAATGAAAATATTTAAGTATGAAAGCAATGTTTGTAACGACTTAAAAATTATTTTCATATATATAAACTTGGTTTATGGCGTCAGATGCCGTCATCCGAAGAATCTACAAGAGTCTTTTTCCATTTTTTCCGGTCATAGGTTCCTCAATAAAGAAATTGGAATTGGAATAATATTGTGCGATTTATAAATTGCTCCTCGATAAGAAGAAAAAATGGGTACATTTATAACAACCGTGCGCACATCTCGCTGATAGCATTTTTAAAATTCCCAGTAGCAGTAGTTACATTTTGCGTATGTAAATTAAAAATATTTTTTTGCTTTTAATTATGGCATTATTTCCTGTTATTGTTTATCTTTTCAGTTTTTTAAATGAAATTAGTATAAGACATGCATTTTAAATGAAATGAGTGAAAGGTTTGTGTTTTAAATGAAAATAATTAAATAAGAATATTCTATGAAAACAATCTTTATTGATTTATTAAATGCGCCCGGCTGACATAAAAGTATCACAAAAGCCACATATTCACTTTTCTTTGAGTAGTTGCTCATGAGAATTCAAGTTAACCTTCCGTAATCGGATACTTCACATATTGGTGTATTAGCTTTAATGTTGAAAGCATCGTCTTTGTTTGAAGAGAAAACTTTACTATGAATTCTATTACACAAAATCGCATCATCATCATCTACTATATATTTACAACAAAAATTTGTATTTCATTCCGATTGTTTATAATACTAGGGGGCTCGGCCCCCTACGAGCTACGCTCGCCAACCCCCGTCCAGACACCGCAGACTCTAAATGCACGCTAATTTGATCGGCTTTAAAAAGTTTCGAAAGATTGAATTATAATTTAAAAAAACAGTGGCGATCTTCCTATAAACGAATTTCTATTCATTTCTCTTTGATTGGGGAATTTTAACGCCAAATCCGCTGCGGTACTACTTGATTATCCTGTCGACCAATTTCGCCAAATTATATAAATCCCCAAACCACCCGCCAAATTATACAAATTTATGTAATTTTTATTTTAAATAACGAAAGAACAAATAAATCCGTACAACATTAATAAAAACACAAATAAAACGTCGAAATAAAAATAACTTGATGACGTATACACGTGTAACAACATTTCAAAATAAGCTAATATAAAAGGAATTAAGTAAAGAGAGTCTTTGTCTCCTGGTATTTTTTAACAAAGCGAAAAGAACGTTCTTTTAAATGAGACATTTTAAATTAATTCTCAAAATATCAAATAAATGTCTAGCGCAATTTCTAAATTTAAACTTTTTTGCAATATTATTTTGTGTTCATTTTATGTAATAACTATAATGTGACGTAAATATGACGTAATTTCTCCTAAGACTTCTAACGCATGTTAATGAATTTATTATTTTACAATATCCTTTCTCTTTTAAAATTCACGAGTATACTTTTTATGACGTAATTTTTAATAAGTTCCTGCTTTTTATACGTAATTATTTAATTCTAATTTGAAAGTTTTTTCCTGTTTATAATAGTCACGTGTAAATAAATTTTTAATTTGAAGCAAACATTATTGCTTGCGCTTTTTATACAGTTGGCAACAGTTTAAATTAGTACAATTTTCTGAAATCTGTAAAAAATATCTCTAGAAATGCTGAAAATTTGAATTTAAAATAGAAATAAAACCTGAAAAAATGAGTCAAAATAAAAAAAATTAATGCAATCTGCACTCCGGCAAATTCTAACGCATAAAATGATCTAAAAATGATTATACTGCCATGTATAGTTTTTGCTGCTATAAAACTTTTTTAGTGGAACGATTTTGTCCAACTTTAGCATTAAATAACTCTTAAAATAATTCTTCGATTTGAAAACTGTCTGCATCAGCGTGTTTATCAAACATTTCTGTATAAAACCACCGATTTTCATATTTTTCTACGCATTATTTTTGTTAATATTAACGAAGAAAGGCCTCCAGTCACAAAAAAATCAAAACCGGCGGCGGCGGCGGTGACAGCGGTAGTTACTTTTTTTTAGAATAGAGAGACTTTCGTAGGATATACCACAATTAGTTAGGTAATAATTTTGGAAAGGTTTTAGTGTATACATATTGTTCAAGGGTACTTAGTTATAGAGCAACAGTAAAAGTTCAAAAATTAAGTTAACCTGATTATGAAAGTTTAGCCTTTTAAAAAAAAATCTACAGAACATATTTTGTTACAAGTGGCCCTGTTGCATGAGTTTTAGGAATGGTGTTAGTATATACGATTTCATTATATGTTGATTAGTTACAGAGGTATTAATTCCTGTTGTCATAACGGTCTCATTACCCGACCATAAGTGCGCTGTTTATAATCAACTAAAACAATTACTTCTTAATTGCTAAATTTTGTCCAATGCTTAAGATAACATTATATCGCAATGGCGTTCGCATCGTTTTCAGTAATGTGCAAGGTCAAGCTGAAGATCCATATTGTTTAAAATACAAGTTCAAATTCACCATTTAGTTTAATCCAAGGTTCATTTGGAAATATTGACCAGCGCAGCGGGCATAGCCTGCTAGTATTAAATAAATTTCTCAAAATTGAAAAGTATCCTTTACTTAAGATAGAAGATATGTTAGCTGCATTGGTTGGTGGTGTACATTTTACAAAAATTGACTTAAATCAAGCATATCTTCAGTTACCTGTAGATGAAAAGTCAAAAGAATTATTGACCATTAATACACCAAAAGGATTATTGAAATTCCTTAAGTTACCCATGGGTATTACTAGTTCTCCTGGTTACAATTTTCGTAGATGATATTGGGGTTACTTGTGAAACAGACAAAATTCATTTAAAACGATTAACACGTTGAGTACCACGGTGACTGACACTGAAGTTGAAAAATTTTAAATGTTTTAATTAATTTTTAAGAAAGTATAATCCTGTAATAAATAAAAGCTAAGTAAATTTTAAATACATTTTAGTAATTACTTAAAACAATATATATATATATATATATATTTATAGTTATATTTGGTTTTATATCATATTTTAGACCGTCAGTCATTGGTGAATGACGCGTTCTAACTGGGAAGTTCAATGTCAGTCACCGGTGACTGACGTGGCACTTAACGTGTTAAAGCAAGTATTAGAAAGATTAAGGGAATATAATATTAGGATAAATAAATAAAAATAATTCTTTATGGCAGATGAGATTACTTATTGTAGGCATAAAGTGGATAAACATGGTATTCATAAAAGACAATATAAAATTGATGCTTTTTTAAATGCCCCAAGACCTGTAAATGTATCTCAGTTTAATGCTATTTTAGGCCTAGTTGCATATTATGCGACGTTTGTACCAAACCTATTAATATTTGCACATCCTTTAAATAATTTGCTTAAGAAGAATGTGAAGTTTAATTGCTCTTCTAAGAGCCAGAACTTTGATTAATGCCGAAAATTGGTATAGTCAAGTTGATAAAGAGACACTAGCTATTATATTTAGAGTGAAAAATTTTTTTTCAATATTTGTATGGTAACATATTTACATTATTTACTGTCAGTAAACTTTAGTTTCTATTTTTTTACATTTCAGAAGTATTCATATTTTATCGGCTGATAGAATGCAACGATATGCAAATTTTTACAAACTTTTCAATATGATTTCCAATATAAACAAATCTACTGAACACAGAATTTTCTGTGATCCTTCACGTCTTCCATTACGCAGTGAAGATATACATTAACAATTTAATTCAAATGATGCAATTGATGAATCTGAAATTCTTCAAATTAATCAACTCTCTATTTTTCTTTTAACTTCTAAATCTATTGCTTCAGCTACAAAATCTGATCGCCTTTTACGTCAAATTTTTCATCTCTTCATTTCTGGTTCTGAACGTCCTAAAAATTTACTTTTTGGCGGTAAACAAGAACAATTTACTCTTCAATATAGTTGTATTTTAAAAGGATATAGAGTAGTTATCCCAGAAATTCATAGAACGCAAATATTAAAAGAATTACATTTTAGTAATTTTAGTATAGTAAAAATAAAGTTTTTAGCCCGTAGTTTTGTATGGTGGCAAGGAATTGGAATTGAAGATCTTGCACTAAATTGTACTATTTGTGTAAATTAAAAAAAATATGCTCGTAAAGTAGATACGCATCATTGGGAATGTCTTACAGATTCATGGCAAAAAATTTATATTGATTGTTTTGTCCTGTTATGGGAAAAATGCTTATCTTATTGGTTGATGCCCATAGCAAATGGCCAGAGGTTTTTATTGTTCCTAGTACAACTTCATGAAATACTATTGCTTGTCATTCTTCACTTTTTGCACGATACGATTTTCCTATTTATTTAGTGTCAGATTTATATCTGCAGAATTTGAGAGATTTTTGAACAAATCATGGTGTAAAACTTAGGTTCAGTGCTCCATACCATCCTGCTACAAATGGACAGGCTGAGGACAAATTCTCAAACGTGTAATAAAAGTCATTTAATAATAACAATTCATTATTTTTCATTACTGGATAATACTGATAATCATAATGTAAAGGTGTACCTATAATACCATATTCACTATTTTATGCATCGTATGTATTATATGTACATAAACATATTTGGAAGTTCCGCGCCCTGTGAAAAAAAATATGGTGCTATTCTGTCAGTGAATATGAAGTGTCTGTATATTTTAGGTATAATGTCAAATGTATAACGTCTTGCGTCACTATCATCACAGAGATTTTGTCATGATTCAGTAATATTTAATAAAAATATCTCATTTAAAAATGACAAAGGATAACAGATTTCTGTATTATTGTATTGATTTTACTTTTCAAGGATTCCTTTTTTTTGGTGGGGGGAGGATGTTTGTTGCGGGGAAATTTTTTCAACCTTTGTCAAAACAAACGATTGGCAAAACTTCTATTTTAATATTTGACTTTAATCTATCAGTGTATGAATTTGAAACAGTAAAATGTAGATTCTGTTAAAGTATATCACTAACCATGAATAATATTATAAGTGTCCAAAGGTGCCGCGTGCTACTCTACTGTGAAATCACAATAGGAGAACTGAGATATGGTGTCTTTCATCATTGAAATAAAAGCTTTTGAAACAGATTTCAGCTGCTACATAACATAATCTTGATAAAATGCATAGCATATTTGTTTTAGCTATTGTTCTTCTGCTTTTTTTAACCTTAATGGAAGGTTTATTATGTTTGGCTGAAAAAAGCATGTCAGATTGTCACGTTCAAACTGTCATATCAACTGAAGAGACTTTTTTGTACACTGTTTTTTGCACTTTAGGTAAGATTCTTGATATTGTTTAATCGGAAATATTTTAAAATTTGCTTCTTTGGGCGGAAAATATGTGTTGTTATCCCTCTAATGGGAGGCTTTTTATTTCACGATTCATCCACCGAGACTATTTTTTGAGTGATATTTTGAAAGATTATAATATGCTTTGTAGCCAGTGATATTTCATAACAGCAATATATACATTTAAAAAGCATTATTATTTATTTGAATAAAATCTAAGTTTAAAAATATTTTTTTTCTATTCGAATTTCGGCCATTTTAAACTTTCTACATATATGAATTCTTTAACGTATTGGTGTCTCTAGTTTAAATTTAAATTGTATCGATGGAATCACCAAACCATTTCTCGCGAATTCAGGAACGTTACACTGTAAAAAGAAAATAGAATTTTTGTGTTCTGTTCTATGATGTGTGTTGCAAAGTGAAGTGTGTTTTTTTTTTTTTTTTTTTGTGTGAAGTGTTAATTAAATGTTTAATATATATTTGTGCTACCTCCTGATTGATAGTTGCGAAAATAATTAATTTATTAGTTATAAAATTATTTTACTCTGGAGTCAGTGATATTGCATATCAGCAATATATACATTTAATAAGTATTATTATTTATTTGAAAAAAGTAGAATAAAACTTTTTCTATTCAGATTACCGCCATTTTTACTTTTACATCTATGAATTCTCTTGCGTTTGGACGCAGTGGACCTAACAGGCGCACAGCAAGCCTTATTGAAGGTTTTGTCTCGGAAACTGCTTAGTGATTAACTTGTTTTGATGATATTAAATTAGTATTTTTGAATCAGACTGCAAAAATCCTCTATTTAGATTTCCTAATGATGCTCAAGAATCCCACGAACAGCGACAGAATTGGGTCCAGAGATGCTCCTATCTGAGATGTTAAATAAATATTGGTATAAGACTCAGACAGCATCCTAAACCTTCAGTATTTAACGCAAAAATTGGTAAGAGATGACTGAGTGTTGAGAAAACTGACCATTCATAGGGTGTATAACTCATATTAGCTGCCCTATGCAACAAAGTTTTAACTATTTCTGATTAGAAAAAAAGGTCACGGAACTTGTCTGAACAGCATGAAATGGAGTGCAAAAACCGAGAATTGATACACCATTTCTAGATACGGAAAGGAAGAAGAACTCAAAAAATCATGTTTATTTTTGTCAAAAATATTCTTAATCTTTTGTACATTTACTGCATTAGTAAAATGAAATAGAGTGAGAAAAAAGTTGTTTCACAATTATCAGTCAGAATCATTAAAAACAAGTTTATTTTTCATTTTTAAAGTAAAATGAAACTAAAATAAAAGCTTTTATCTAATTAAATCGTCGTATTTTTTGGCAAAATCGGGTGAAGACATCCAAAAAGATTTAGTGGCTTTTGCTTTGGAAGAAGTCCATCAGAGGTTTCAATTCCCATTCTTCTGGACCTTTGCAGCTGCCGTAAACTTCTCGCGGCCCTTTCTTTAATCTGCGTATCCAGTTTAAACGCTCGTCGCAGATTATATTATTACCTAAACAAAAAAAAAATGTATATGAAACAAATATTTTATTAGGAATAATTTTCTGGAGAGAAAAGGAATAAATATAAAAAAATCATTCGTAGATGTTTTAAAATATTTCTGTAAAGAGTAAAGATATTTCATTTTCTGCATGCCTCTTCTGATTTTAGTTTAAAAAATAAATATATGAATTTTTGCGAAATTTTAAAATGTACTGAATTTGGATTTTATATTTTAACATTTTGTATTAAATTGGTCATTTCGAGTGTAATTTTGTTTTACTTTGTCTTGAAGTGGAACAGTGATTTAGTGGTACTTCAAAACTGATTGAAAAATAAGTCTGGTTTCTCAACCAAAATTTTTTATAGCTATCTTATTCAGATCAACCTTTTGCAGAATAGATTAAAAAAGGGAACATCCCATATATTTTAGACATCAAATTGAGGCAGAATAAACGGAAATTGTTATTTGACTAGTAGTCCAGGCAATAGGGAATTTTACCTAGCAAAATTAATGGTAGTTCTTGAAATAGGTTTACTTTATGTTTTTGGGGTCGCTGAATATGAATTTGTAACTTCCCATCAAAATTTCCCCCGGCAACTCCCCCAAATTTTGGTAAAAAGCCCCATAAAAAAGGTTTTTATTAAAAAAAAAAAATCAATTTTCTTATTGTTTAAGGGGAAAAGTATCTAGAAATTCAGAAAGTAGGCAAAATTTGCAACAAATTAGATGTATGACATTATGACTTAGGATGAAGGGGAAGGGGGGATCTGCCTTGGAACATGCGCGCGGTACTGCGTGGACTAAGTTGCGCAATTTCACTTAACCACTCACACGTTTACATTCGCCCTCCCATCTCGCCCCGCATTGCATGCCTCTGTTGACATGTTCGGGACTTTGATATATCAATTTTTTTAAAGACAATTCCCTAAACTCTTATCGACAACCTGATCGCATATAACGAGTATTTCAAGAGTATTTACTATTCGAGTGGGCCACACACCATATAAAGGGCCTTCATACTCATCAAACATAATATTTTCCTTTAGAAGTAGTCAAATTGGTGCGGGAAGTTTGTTTATGTTTTTGACATCACATCAAGGGTCGAAAATTCTGATATATGATATTTAGTGTTTTATTTTATCTATAAATTTTAATCTATTGCGCACTTTCAATTTTATACTCATGGACGGCTGTCTTCTATGTTTGCTTTACCATTTTTTAACAGTGTATATTATATGTATAGTGCAAACAGTGTATATTATATTACTATAGCATTTTGAAATTCTAGCATTCAATTTGATCATTTTCATCATTTGAATTTCTGGCAGGTCTGTTTATAAGTATCAGACTTTTATTTTTTCCGTGCGCAATAGTGATTCTAAGGCCGCACTAATGGGCAAATTTGAAAGAGACAGCTTAATGTGCATTCCTCAAATTTTTTCAAGAATTTCAGTGAGCTAGTCGTTGCCTGCTTCCACCGAGTGAGGTGCTGTCATACGTGTGCGTCGGATTTTGATTTCTCTCAAGAAAACTGAACGGAACGGGTTGATGAATGGTACTGCATCAAATTTTTTAAAAGCTTGGCGATCCTAAAAGCAAAACAATTCTTAAGATTCATCAATTCTCTAGCTCATTCATCGCATCTGATTCAGACTTTCTTGGCAAAATATGGAATTCCAGTCGTTCGCCAAATTCCATACTATTGACACATGGCTCCTTGCGACTTATTGTTGCTTCCGAAATTGAAAGCGCCATTAAAAGGATCCCGTTTTGAGAGTAGAGATGCGATATGTAGAATGTGATGGCAGAGATGAACATCATTTCAAAAAAAGCCTGCCAGAAATATTTTCAGCAGCGGAAAGAACGGTGGTCAAAATGTGTAGAAGCGCAAGTGACCTATCTCGAAGGATATAAGGGTACCAATCCCGTCAGGTATATTATGTATTTTTTTAAGGAAAAATGTTGAATACTTTTCCAACAGGTCACGTATTTTCAATTATAGATAACATCTCATTTTCTATTCTTGTCACGAGTTTCTATTAAACCTATGTTTTCAGTAACATCGCTCAGACTAACCACTTTGAGGGAAGTCCTAGTTATTGTTATATATCTAGTTCATAATGTTAATGATATTATCAATATTGTAAAGAGAGTTGTCAATTAAAACCAGCGTGTCGTGTCATCAACATAGTGAGTCCGGAAGGGGTAGGAAAATTTATTGAGAAGGATCTTTTCAAAGAAGTGCCTATAGGTGTCTGCGAGATAGAAGACAAAGAAGAGTAAATGGCTAAACATTCAGAGTGATTTTATTAATTACCTTGGAATGAAAATTTTGTTTGTGACAGACATGTACGACCTCAAGAGGAAGAGATATCAGCTAAATTTCTGATTGTTTGAAGAATTGTCGGTAAATGAACGGTAGTCAAATAGAGAGATTAAAGCGATGTTGTCTCTAAAATTAATGACGATTCCTTCTATTAAATTCAAATTCTAACGTCGGTAGGAAGTCGAATTGATGTATGAAATAAATTGATAGGCACATACTGCAAATGCAAAATTGGTCGATACTGTCAGAAGACCAAATTGAATCATTTTACTGGGAGCGTATTATTTTGTCTCGGCGAAAACTCTACCCCCAGTTGTCAAATGTATCATGTGACATAAATAGATCAATATCCTTCTAGATCTTTATCTCCTAGCCTTTTCCTCAAAATCCGCTTTTCACCTTTCAACGACAGACCAGACTCCACATTTAAACGAGCAAAGGAAGGGAATAAAAGACAAAAATTCTTCCGAACATCGAAATCTAACAACTTTTTAAAATATTCTAATTTTCTTTATTTTTCACTATTCTTTTTCTTTCTTTTTTAGTTACGTATAGTCATTCATACTTAAAAATATCCTTTGATAAGTAGAACTTAAACTGATTTATAAATCAAATTAATTAAATAAATTAAACTAATATTTGTTAAATGTTGATAACAAAACTTGCTGTTTTCTCAATTTAGATATGAGAAAATATCTTTAATTAAAAAGTACGATCGTAATACTCTAAATATATTTTTTAGATTATGAATTAAAAAATTATGAGTAAATAAAAGGATTTCTTTAGAAATTAACTATGTAAAATTTTTGGAATTAAGAAAATACAACGCAAGAACTGTATTAAAATGAAACATGATTGATTGAAAAGACACATAAAAAAAATTGCGAAAGTTTTTGAGATTTTTTTCTAAATGTTATGATTTAAATTGTCTTACAGAGAAGTAAATCATCCTTTTTGCTTCAGATAGTAGTCCAGGCAACAGAGACCGCATAGGGACTCTACCTAGCAATATTCATGGTAGTTCTGGAAAAATGCTTAGTATATGTTTTTTGAGTAGATGAATCCGAATTGTTAACTTCCCACAAAAATTTCCCAACAAATATGATATATGACATTATGACGTAGGATGAATGGGGTGGGGGGATCTACATCGGAACATACGCCGCTGAGCTTCGTGGCATAAGTTGCGAAATTCCACTTAAACGCTCACATCGTTTACATTCGCCCTCTCGTCTCTCCTCCGCACATTCCCTATAAGGTTTACTTTAAGTTTTTTGGGTCGCTGAATACGAATTTTTAACTATCCCCTCCCAAAAAAATCCCCTCTGTAACCTCCCCCCCCCAAAAAAAATAGTTGATTCTAAATTAAGGGGAAAAGTTTTAGTGGAAAAGTATGTAGAAATTCTGAAAGTAGACAAAATTTGCAATAAATAGGATATATGACATTATGACGCAGGATGAACGGGGAGGGGGTGGGCTACCTATGAACATGCACTGCAGCGCTACGTGCACTAAGTTATGCAAGTTCAGACAATAGGGGATTTTACCTGGGAAAATTAATGCTAGTTCTGGATTTCGACTCACTTTATGTTTTTTGGGTCGCTGAATCCGAATTTGTAACTTCACACCAAAATTTCACCCGGCAACCCCACAAAAAATTGTTTTTTTTTAAAAATAAATTGGTTTTTGAGAACAACGCGCGGGGAATGATCCGAGACAGCCCCCCCCCCTTTTCCCCTATATCCTACGTGATATTGTCATATATCCTATTTGTTGCAAATTTTGTCTACTTTCTGAATTTCGACATACTTTTCCCCTAAAACAATAAAAAAATTAATTTAAAAGTAACTATTTTGGTGGGGTTGCGGGGGGGGGGGGGTTAAATATTCGGATTCAGCGACCCAAAAAACTTTAAGTAAACCTTATAGGGAAAGTTCGTAGGGGGACGGGAAGCCGAATGTAAACAATGTGAGTGGTTAAGTGAAAATGCGCAACATAGTCCGCGCATCATCGCGGCGCATGTTCCGAGGCAGATCCCCCATCCTCATTCATCCTACGTCATAATGTCATATATGTTATTTGTTGCAAATTTTTTCTACTTTCTGAATTTTTAGATACTTTTTCTCTAAAATAATAAAAAAAAATTATTTTTTTATTAAAAACCTTTTTGACATTTTACCAAAATTTGGGCGGTTGCCGGGGAAAATTTTGGTGAGAAGTTACAAATTCGGATTCAACGACCCAAAAAACATAAAGTAAGCCAGTTTCCAGAACTACCACCAATTTTGCCAGGTAAAATCCCATATTGCCTTGACTGTAGTGAAAATTTTAATCTTATGATTTTTTAAAAGTAAAAAGAAAATGACTGAACAAAGTATTCATTAAAATAATTATTTAGATTTTGAACAAATATATTTTTTGTACATAATCATAATATAATGAGAAGTGTTAAAGAATGTGATTTTTACAGTTGGTAAACAATGTTAAGTGGGAATAATTTTCATTGTAAGGTGCAAATATTGTATAATTAATTTAAATGTTTGAAAGTTCGTATTAATTCAAATAATATATTTTGCTAATAATATTTTCCACTATAAAATGCAAAAATACTTATCTCTCGCTGGTGCAACTATTTTAAAATGTAAGAAATTTAGTATTGTTTAAAATCTAAACATTGCTGTTAAAGGATTTTACAAAAAAGTACAAACAATTACAATTACAATATAAATTACAATTAGTTTTTCTTTGTAAGATGCAAAAATATTTATACATCAATAGTATTTGTTATAGGTAAGAACGTGATTTTTACCTTAAAAATAATTTTATATTTGCTTCTTACTCTAGAAAATTAATTGCATTTGAAAATTCGATTGTAATTATTTATAATTTTTTATAGCGAATGCCTTTAACAGCAATTTATAAGCTTTAAACAAAAAAATTTTTTTTTACTGTTTAATTTGTTATGTAAAAGATGTGTAAATATTTTTGCATTTTATTTGTAAAAATAATGCCAATTAGTAATATTTATTCTTTGAATTTAAACAAGCCTTCTTGCTTTTAAATACTATTTTTGCATTTATAAATTTTCCTGTAGGATATCACTAACTAATAGGCGAAATATCATATGATATTGGTAGGCCAGGAATTATTTGCTGCTTGGTGTGTAATACATAATAAAAGTTCTTGAATTTCAACATTGAATAATGAAATTCACGAAGTCTCTGTTCAAGACAAGAGAAGGGACCACTTATCGGAACATTCGTGAATAGCGATTTAATATCAATGGAGACTCTAGTAAATTTAGTAGAATATAAATCATGAATTATTTTATAAAAAGTGATGGAATTCTTAACAGTATGTATATTGGTGGGCAGGAGGGGATAAAATATTGTGGTCAAAGTTTTCACTAAGCGTTAAGAGACAGTTCCATTGTTTGAAACTAGGATCTTTCAAGTATTTTTTTTCAAAAGACGTAATATTAGACTTAAACAACAGAGTTAAAATTAATATTAGCAAAAATTAGATAACATAAATTTTCATTTTGTATTTCATTTAAGTAACTATATTTTCAAAGGCTTTTTCTTCTGAGGGAAAGAAGAACTTTTACTCCTGGTTGAGCTTTAAAACTGAACAATGTGTTTCCAACATATCTGTACCAAAACGTTTGACGACAGCATTCAAGTCGATAAAAATAATATCAGCATGTGCCAAGAAATCTGGTGATTGAAGAAAACGGGTACATTTAGCATTATGTTTCTAAGAATGAAGTCATTTACAACGAAAAATGAATAATCCCTAAATCCATAAACAACGAATCTTCCGAAAGACAACAAATCATAACTAAATTCATAGTTTTAAAATGTAGAATTTCTTGTCCGGCATTCATCAAGAAACTTACACATAGTTGCCACTTCTGCATTCTTAGCGCAATTATTAAAGAAAAGCGTCTGATCAATTCCAAAATTTAAAAGGAATTATTTGTTCTGTATTTAAAATTATCGGTTAACCTTCAACTTTCACGTTCAAAGACTTAACCTTGTCACGTATTGATCATCCTATTTCCAATCAAAATACTGTCGTCAAAATTTCTGGTACAGATATAGCGGAAACACAGTACTCAGTTTTGAAGCTCAACTCTAATTTTGCAATATATAAAAAAATCCTGTTTTCCTTATTTAACACTTAAATGCCGGGTGTTGCTTTTCGGCAACATACCAAATTTAGGCTCTAAAATACTATTAAAATAATATTGAATCTATAATGCCTAATGCTGCCAATAAAATACATTTTGAAAATATTATTAAATCAATTTTCAACATGAAGATGGCAACCCTTGTGCTGTTTAAGAATAAAGATAGATTTATTTTTTCAATTGTTGCTACTTGTTCTTTTCGTTTTGTTTGGAATCTTGCAAAATACCCTATTTTGTTCTGCGGTGAGCTAGTAAAATTTATTTTTTATTGTAGTTCCTAAAATTCTTGTGTGTTTAATATTGTAGAATTTTATCAGGGAAAATTATTTTTTCAATTAAACACCAGTATTGCCTATTAGTAACAAACTGTTTTTTAGCCGTAAACCATACTTAAACAAAATATGATTTTTTAAGTATTTTTCCCATGATTTATTTAAAAAATGTAAGCCAAAAAATTTATTACAATTATTTTTGAAAAATCAGGCATTTAAGAGTTAATTTCTCCTCTTGTAAAAGCCTTCAGAAATACTTGCTTAACTGAAATACAAAAAGAAAATTTACGCCATCTCATTATTGCCAACTTTAATAATTTTAAGTGTGATAATACTAAATCTAATCTTGCCTCTCTTGAAAAGTTTTCTTTGAAACATCTTAAATTTAATTATGTTCACAGGCAGTTCACAATGTCGGATAGATAGTGATTCTTAATAAAAAGCAATATATTAACGAAGTAAAAAAATCTTATTAATGATGATTCATATGACCATATATCTCGTGACCGTTTCTCACAAGAATTACCACGAATTAAATACGTTGTTAAGTACATTCCTCTAGTATCTAAGTCTACATTTAGCTATATTTCTCTTTCCATCAATAAGTGTGCAAGATTTTTTTCTCTTCCGAAAATTCATAAACCTAATATACCTTTTTTCCCATAGTTTCAAACATTGGCAGGATTTCTTACAGCTCAGTGAAATATCTGACCATGATATTTTTTGCTCTGCTGTCCGTAAATATACATACTGTTAAAAATTCTATCATATTTACTAAAATATCTCCAAATTTGTCTTCCACTAAATTTACTATGGTCTCCTTTTATACTAAATAGCTTTTCGCGAATGTTCCGATAAGTCGTGCTATCTCTTGTCTTGAACAGAGACATTGAGAATTTCGTTATTCATATTTTGAAATTCAAGAGCTATTAACTCTTATTCGTACATGTTTGTCACAAACAACTTTTTCAGTCCACAAAAAATTTGGCGGCTTAGCCATGGGTTTCTCCCTGTCACCGATAACCGTATACATCGTATACAATCGTATACATGCACTATTTTGAATTCTCCCATTACAATAAATGCGCCTTCCCTTTCCGGACACGCCATTTTGATGACACATTCACATTAATTAACACCCTCTTCACAATATTGGTTATACCATGAACACTATGTAATCGATCGATAGCAATATTAAATTTACATATGAAACAGTAATTAGTCCTATTCAAAAAATGGCCGTCTTTGATACATTTATATATCATGTCTTATATGTTTTCTCTTATTCTCGCTCACGTAATAGTGAAATTAAAGCCGCTTAAAGCCACTGTCATTGCCATTGCGAGAGTTTACAAACCTTCTATCATTGATACTGCTTTATTTAAACTACAGCACACTCGTTCCTCAAACCCACCTTTGTGTTCTTCTCTTTTCAATATGAGCATTTTGTTACCATTAATTTCGTAAATACAGCTTTCCCATTCCAAAAATTCTTAGTCAATATGCGTTTTCAAAGTAATTTTTACTACTACCAATAAACATAAGCTTTCCAACCACAAAGATCGTATTGGGTTATATAACCAATCGTTTATCTATAGTATCAATTGCCATTGTGGTCTTTTCTATATTGGACAAACCAAACTGGCCTAAAATTTCGTATTGAAGAACACCAACATGCAAAAAAAGAAAATAAAAACAACAACAAATCTTCAATTGCAAGACGTTTCTGGAAAATGAACCACACTTTTGATTCTATTCGACTAAAATAATCTCTAAATTAACTTCTGTACAACTTAAATTTTTTGCAGCATTTCATATCTATAAAAACATGGAAATATTGCTAATTGTTAATTCGCTATTTCCCAATTATCAGATTGTTGGAACTATTATATAAAAACATCTCTGCCTATGATTTCTTTCAGTATGATTTCAAAATAATTTTTGCTCTTGCCTGTAACCTTACCCTCTCCAAAATCTAAGATCTTATTGAACTATCTAACTCATGGGGCATCTATAGTATTAATTTCCAGTGAGGTTTTTCCTATATTGGACTAACCAATAGTGACTTAAAGAACACCATAATATTAAAAAAAAAACAATAATTCTTTAATTGCAAAACATTTCTGGGAGATGAACCACACTTTGAGTTCAACTCGGCTAAAATAATCTCAAAACCAACTTATATTTATGAATTTTTTTTAAACATTTCATATGCATGTAAAAATTATGAAAGTGTTATTATAATACTGAATATAATACAATATCGCAATTACAACGATATTGTAATTGTAAATATGCTGTTCCCCCATTATCAGATTTTTAGAAATATTATACATTTGGAAATATTTATATATATATACCTCTTTTCCTTAATTTCTTCCAGCACTTTTCACATTTTCAAATCCATTCCCTGTGTTATTTTCCTATTGGTTGTAACCCGTGTTTTCTAATAAACCTTTCACATGATTCACTTCCCTCCTTTATATGTGAGCGAATTCCTGACATTCTTTGCACTGAAGACGCTAAGCTAAATACTACCAAAACAAGTATTTCTCAAAATCAGTTCAGTCGCTATTAACGTTGTTTTTTCTATTTGTATTATATTGCGCCAGGTATTATCTGAATAATAAAAAGCAATGGTTATAACAATAAAATTAGTTTTGAGGCAAACCACTCTTGCTAAAAAACGAAGTTTGGCTTAGGGAGCATTTTGAAGCACCATATGTTTGTTTTTTGTTGTTTTTGTCTGTAACTTTCCGTTCATCCCATTAAGATATAATTTTGAAAATCGTTATATTTTTAATAATTTTTTTCTTTTTATATTTGTTATACTGAATGTCACGATCCTACCTAAAAATGCTGCTGGGTTAGGGTGAAATGCCCTAGAACTTTCGAACCTCCCTTGAACAACGTTAACATTTGAATTCCAAAAAACACTTATTTTACTTGATCTCTGTTATATTGTTCTAATACGTATATAAAGAAATTTTGCGATTTCTACCTGCAGCGGTTTCGTGTGTGGGAAAGTTAGTCCTTCTGTCAAGACAAAGCATTTTATAGATATATATTAAAGATAGTAGGAAATGCTCACCTGCAAGGTAAACATACGTCAACTGATGCCAGACGGGAGACCAAGTACCTTCATCTAGTGACGTAATAGCATTCCTAGTAAGAGATACCTCTTTGAGGGATGGCATTCCGGTGAATATATCTTCGGGTAAATCCACCAAGGTATTGTTGCTGAAAATTAAAATACAAATGTTTAATAATAAATTTTTTTATACAAATGAACAACAATTAAAATTGATTTACAACTAATTGTCCTAAAAAATGTATTCTTTAATTACAGTCTGTAGGGTCAGATGGGTTAATTATGACCAGGGGGTTATTATGACCGCCGTCATACTGGAGATAACTGTGATGGTAAAATTTTGTTTAAAGCTTAGATATTAAACTCATAATGTATATTTCATCTTAGGTATTCTTTATTACTAGTCTGAAGCCTTTTTGAGATCAAAATAGCAATTTGAAACTAAGTCTATAAAATTTTTGATAAACAAATTTGTTACTTTGGAGTTCAAAGTGGTCATAATTACCCCAAACATATGTGTATTGGCAAGTATAAAGAGAAGATATAGTGGTCATAATTACCCCCAAACTTATGTGATTGTGAGTTTTTGGTGGGGTAATTATAACCACCCTTTTAACTTTAAAAGAAAAACAGCTATGATAATTAAAACTTTTAAAATGTGTTCTTAAAGGATCAAAGTTACTTCCTATGTACTAAAAGCAGCACTTTTCCAAATAGAAATAAGCAAAAAAAAAAAAAAAGCAAAGTTGAAAATGTAAAAAGGGGTCATAATTACCCCTCCTGACTATACCGCATTATTTTTTCAGTTCATTCAACAATTGTATTTTCATACAGATTTTAGCTTCGCCCTGAATGAATTTTTTAAACTCTTATCATTATCCTGACGACTCAATAAACTTAGGTAAGAATAAATTTTGTTGTAATACATGTTATACAACTCACATCGATGTGTCTCTTTTGAAGGAATTACTGGAGCGATATAATAAAAAAAAATATATTTTGGCAGGAGATTAACCAGAGGCGCCAATATTATAAGAGCCACGTTGGCAAATCATGCAAAATTTTTCCACCAATTTTAAAATGTACTTTTTATCTTAAATCATCGACAAAATTAAAAAGGACTAAATATTTAAAAATTAATGGTAGAAATGTATCTGATTGCCAATTTCTTTCCCGTTGAGTCGGCGACTATGTGCTGAAAGACAAAGGGTTCGTTCAGAAAGTGAGAAATAATAAAAAAAGTACTTATGCTACTTTCAGAAAAAAAAAGAAAAAGAAAGAATTGCATAAAAAACAACTTACACTTACACTAATATACTTTTTCTACAAAACTACTGTAACAATTTGATACTTTTTAAAGTAGTTTCAGCTGGAACTAAATAATTAATTGCTATTACAAAAGAAAATATTAAAAAAATGCAAAAGTTATTTCAATGTTAATAATAGTAAAAAATCGAGATCTTGTGTATTTAAAAAAATATTTTCATTGAAAACTATTTCAAAATCGTTTTTTAAGTATTGAAACCCTTTTAGTAGTTAATGAAAAAAAAAATGGTTCATCAATGTCGGCTGTTTTACTTATATCAACTGTCGTCTTTCCAGCTACCCAATAACATTAGGACAAACTAATTTTTTTTTTTATATATTGAGACGAGGAGGGAATTGTGACCGGTGTAACACTAAAAATATGTTAAAATTATATTATTCGTACATCAAGCCGTTGCCAATATTTTATATTCGCTCTTCTTCGCTCCTTTTAATATATGTTGATTTCTCTCTAAATCATTTATTTATCCATCTGCTAAATAAAAAATAGCACTATATTTTATAACTATACCAATTATTATTAAGAATACAATTTCTTTCGTATTATTATATATTTTAGATTTTGTTTCTCTAGTTCATCTAAAATTCGCCTACATTGTCCATTTGGGTGTTAAATACTTTATTCGCCCAGGTGAAAAATGACTCTTAATCCCTTCTTGAGCAGCGTCAAGTATACGTGACGAATGTGAACCATCCAATTCTTTTTTTACTAGTTTTTTTCAACTAGAAATTATCACATTATGTAATAAGAGAACATCAGCGAAAAAATTAGGCATTTGTAATTATTTACAGTACTAATGATAAAGCATATAAATTATGTAACCTGCGCTCGACTGAAATTAATTAAAAGATCCCGTATTGAAAATAACTACATCCAAGATATTTACCGTTTAAACAATTAGTTTAAAAAACATCTTATTAAAATTTGTTGCAATATATTAATGCATTGCAAATAGGATCTTGAAAATTAAATTATAGTTTCATTTCAATTTCGATTTATTGTACTAAATGTAATAAATCTGTGGAATTCTTACTGTGTAATTTTTAATTTTAAATGTAATGATTTTTGTCTTACTAAACCTGCAATATTGGAACCTGTTTTATTATCTAAATGTTTTTATTTCATTGTTTTCATAGTTATTTCGTAGTTTTTATGTTAATGTATTTATATTATTATATGGTCTAATTTCATTTCTAAAAGGATTTCTCTATAAGGTCACGGTACCTAAATGTGACGGAATTCTCCATAGTTTTGTCACATTTAGGCTATATTTAGCATTTTATTACATAAATGCATAATTTATTAAGCAAAAAACGATTGAAAATTATGCCTTCAGCAATGATGGAACAGTGGTGCAGCAGTTGGGCGGTTGTCACCACTAAATTTTATAGCATTCTTCGCCATGAAAGATCTCAGAAATTCTGTCCTGAAATTTGACAAAGAATACTAATAAAATTTTGAGGTGACAATTAATTCTCTGGTGCTCCACTGTTCCATCATTGTTTCAATTCAAAACTAGCGTGTTTTATAGAAAATTGATTCATTATCTCTAAAATATGCAAGCGATATTGGATTGTCGCGTTTAGAGTAGTTGAAACTTAAATGAGACGTCCAAAGTACCTAATGTGTTGCGTATGTCACTTAATCTTAAAATATTTCATAAATGGCTTTCACTTTTTTAAATGCTTAATGAAGAGATAAAATAAACAGAATTGAAAGTTTAAACGCTTATTATTCAACTACTTAATATATTAATATCTTAAATTATTATAAAAAAAAAACTTTCGATATAAATATATTATAATTTAATAATGAATGATTGAACGTTCATAAACTCAACGTTCGAAAACTTTTAACTTTGGCAGTGTGTGAAACATGAAGTAATTAATGAATGACTAATAAAAAATAAATTTTACCAAAGCAGTGTTTATTACTGTATATTTTAAGCAAATATTTTGATTTGCAGTTTGTCTTCAACTCACTTTTCTTTGTCTTTTCCATGTAGATCTCATTTTTTCTCTTTGGTTTCTGGAAGGTATGGATCTTGATCACTGATTTACAAACTTTATATAACCGAGCCTCTCCTGAACATTTCTAAAATTATGATTCCTTACATCCTTTCCCTCTCTATATAAAATTCGTTATTAAAGAATCGTTTACGTCAAAATCAGGTAAAATACTGTACTTCTTAAAGAAGATCATTACTAATCCTTTGATTACAGGGTAGGACTGAGGAGCGGGTTTAACTTTATATTCCATTGTACCACAATTTAAAAAACAAAGTTTTTTGTGGTAAAATTATCTTGAAACTATCCTAATGCAAGTCAATGGCGAGGATTGTTTTCAATAATTGTACTGAATAATAATAAAAAAAAAATACTCCACTGAGGCGTGTATGTCCTGAACTGTAATAGAAGGGTTAATCGTTATTTCATTAACATGAAAACATTTAAAACATGTCGGATTTTCGTCACATATAGAGCGATATAATTCTTGTGTTAAGTTTTTAATACGATAATGTTGTCGCATTTATGGATCGACACATTTAGGCACAGTGACCTTATTTGAAAAATATTTAAGACGCATTTTATTGGTGCATTCCATAATACACATATTTAAAACAAAAAACTCCATTCATAATAAGATAATTTAATCAATAAGTTAATTTATAATTGTGTTTGTTACATTCCTTTTTATTAGATATAAGGTGACAGTTAAGTTAGATTTTTTTTATTTTTGGCAACACAGCTAATGCTGGTCTTGATATGGAAGGAAACGAAATTGTAATATAAATGCTTTAATCGTTTCAGAATCCTTCGACTATAAATATTTTGAAAATCCAGATAATTTTATGAGAAACAAAATATAACAAGAATCTTAAATTCTTGAATAAAAGTACGTAATATAATCTAAATTTTAAAAATATAGGTGTCTTTTTACAAACTATTCAGTCATGTCATTGATTTAGAATGTGATTTGAAAAATAATAGAAAAATAAACATAACTTTTTAAAAATGATAATAAACATGATTTTTGACATATATGACATAAATATAAACATGACTTTTTAGAAATGCATGATGAACTAAATTGAACGTCGTACGTTCCGACGAATAGAACGTGTTTTTTGTTGGAAAATTACATATTTGGAATGATTCCTGATTACAAAGTGTTAAAAATGTAATTTAATAATATATAAGTTATTTTTCTTTCTTTCTAAATAAAGTAAAAAATAAACTTAAAAAAACAATGCTGCCATTATCCGCTTGACTAATTTTTACATCACTTGTCAATGAACAGAATGAAGATAAAAGATAAGGGTAATTAGGCTAATGACCGACAAAAGTCTTTTTGAACGCATTTTTCATTACACATCATCCTTGCACATGCTAGCGAGCAGGTGTAGGGTTGATAAGCGGCATTGTGTAGGGATGATAGGTAAGGAAAAAAAGCCTGCAAAAAGACATTCGTCTGACATTAGCCTTAAGATCGGAAAAAAGACCGCTGTTGCACTAGACACTCAGAATATCGCTAATTAATCACATGAACGTATGTTACCTGATTTTCCTAAATTTGTAATTTGTAATATCGGCCTTTTATCACACCCGCATTCAATTTGCATCAGTTAGTTTCCACATTAACCAGTAAATTATGTCCAAGGGGGATTCTCTTTTAACAAAATGAATTTTATTAATTTTTATTATTTTATTCTCCTTAAAATGCATCACTGCATTCTTTCAACAGATCTGAGACAAAATAACAATTATATAAACTGATTTGTACCGACCTATTATTTTTCTAGTTTAATTTAAAAGTACTTCAACTAGGAATTAAGCGTTTATCATTAGTTTTATGTATATAACTATTTTATTTTATTTCATTTATTTATTTATTCATTAATTTATTTATATTTTAGGTTTCAAGTGCCAATTATGCTGAGGCGTCTCTGGTTATATCCACCACGTAGAAGAAAATAAGTGTAAGGCATTTTCTTCTGATTAAATACATTCAGCTTTCCTAACATTTTGCCTTCTGCATAGCCTGCAGCAACTTCTTATGTACAAACTGACAGTTGTGCACTATCAGTTTTAGTGTATCTGGTGTCTTTATATGGCTAAATTTTTAAGTTGTCTATTACAATATCACGTGCTCTTATTATAACAGCCAGTCAGATATATTCCAGATTTGTGTCAAAACAACAAAATACCCCAGAAACATTCTTTACTTCAAAGGCTATTGGAAGGCCGCATTCCAAGTTAACCCTTTAGTGCGCACCTTTGCATATATGCAAACAACACTTTTTTGAATTTAATAGATTTTTTTTTATTCGCATATACCTTATTCACATCAGAAAATTAAAATAGCAATATTTACTTTAATTAAAAATCAGACATTCCGTATTTAAATAAAGCGAAATTAACCATTGAAACTTTCTAGTTTAAAGTCAGATTATGTGAACTACGTAATTTCTAGAACGTATTCTACCATGGGAATTAAAGGGTTAAAGGTTAAGTTTTATAAAATAAATAATTAAATAAAATAAGGTAATTGGAGACATAGTTATTAAAATATTCACTAATTTGCATTATTTTAACGTAAAACAGCCATACGACAGTAGTTTTTACTTCTATTGCACATGTGCAACAGACGAAAAGATTACCGTATTATATGAAAAATGTATCTCTGATTTTTTTCATTACTAGGGGGCTCGGCCCCCTACGAGCTACGCTCGCCAACCCCCGTCCAGACACCGCAGACTCTAAATGCACGCTAATTTGATCGGCTTTAAAAAGATTTCGAAAGATGGAATTATAATTTAAAAAACAGTGGCGATCTCCCTATAAACGAATTTCTATTCATTTCTCTTTGATTGGGGAATTTTAACGCCAAATCCGCTGCGGTACTACTTGATTATCCTGTCGACCAATTTCGCCAAATTATATAAATCGCCAAACCACTCGCCAAATTATACAAATTGATATAATTTTTATTTTAAATAACGAAAGAACAAATAAATTCGTACAACATTAATAAAAACACAAATAAAATGTCGAAATAAAAATAACTTGATGACGTATACACGTGTAACAACATTTCAAAATAAGCTAATATAAAAGTAGAGAGAGTCTTTGTCTCCTGGTATTTTTTAACAAAGCGAAAAGAAAGTTATTTTAAATGTGACATTTTAAAGTAATTCTCAAAATATCAAATAAATGTCTAGCGCAATTTCTAAATTTAAACTTTTTTGCAATATTATTTTGTGTTCATTTTATGTAATAACTATAATGTGACGTAAATATGACGTAATTTCTCCTAAGACTTCTAACGCATGTTAATGAATTTATTATTTTACAATATCCTTTCTCTTTTAAAATTCACGTGTATACTTTTTATGACGTAATTTTTAATAAGTTCCTGCTTTTTATACGTAATTATTTAATTCTAATTTGAAAGTTTTTTTACTGTTTATAATAGTCACGCGTAAATAAATTTTTAATTTGAAGCAAACATTATTGCTTGCGCTTTTTATACAGTTGGCAACAGTTTAAATTAGTACAATTTTCTGAAATCTGTAAAAAATATCTCTAGAAATGCTGAAAATTTGAATTTAAAATAGAAATAAAACCTAAAAAATTGAGTCAAAATAAAAAAAATAATGCAATCTGCACTCCGGCAAATTCTAACGCATAAAATGATCAAATTTAAGTCAAATTTATAAACAGTTATTCTTTAGTTATTAAAAAAATATTTAATAAAAACCACTTTTAAATGATAGAAAAAATTTCCAAAGAAAAACAATTTTATAAACATTCTGCACATTTGTTTGTAAGAAAAGTTCACTTCAGACTAATCAGCGATATTATGTGTAAAATATTCAAGTATAATTGCAAATAATAATATGCCGTAGTTTCACATTGTAGTTAAAAAAGATGACCTTTTGAAAAAATTTAGATTTAAGTTTGTTCATGCAAGGATTATGCATGATGTAAAGAAACTGAATTACTTAAAAAAATATTTTCTCCGTATAACAGAAACAAATGTGATATACTATTTAAAAGGAGAATATAAAGGATTGAAATATATATATATACTAATGTTAATGCCCGTCCTAGGACGGTGGGTAAAAATTGTGTTTTTCACTTAAAATTTGAAAAACTGATAAAAAATAATTGACAATATCGAAGCGTTTAGATGATCAAAGTTCGACTAGTTTATGTTCTAATAAACACACAATTAGCATTTACAATATTTCTGGGTAAACCGGATTTTCCGGCTAATATACTATAAAAAAAGATTTCTTAACAAAACAAAAATTTAACAAATATGCAATAAAACTGCGTAATTAAAAGTTTGCTGCAACTATTGAAATAATACTGTTTTTTTAAATAGCACTTTGAAATTGTATTTTTATCGTTTACCCCCCCCCCCCCCTCCATTTTTAGGTAGCTTTCTTTACAAAAAAGCTACCTATTGCAGCCGTTCGGAGGAAAGCGATTTCAAAAAATGTTGGTATATTTTCATCGATCATGACCCCCAGACCCCGAAACCACCCTCCGTTCAAAATTGATATATATATATATATATATATATATATCTGACCTATGTCACACTGTAACTCCCGTAATTATGAACCGATTTCGATGTAATTCGGTGTGTACATAGTACATACCAATGTCTCGACCGAGTTCGTTGGCCAGCTTCATCCGCCGTTTTGTTTCAAAATGGCGGCCATTTAAAATTTAAAAAAAAAATTAAAACTTGAAATGTGGTACCAAAAAATTAAAAATGGAAAAATATTTTTTTCTTATGTATTTGACCTTTATACAAAGATTCCGGAGCAGTTTTTGTTTTGTCTATATCTTAAAAAATGGCTGAGTTATAGCATTTTGAATTTCTAGCGTGGCTGACATTTTGAAACGTCCTGATTTTGTCACGCGATAAAAGGCGTATTTATGAACCGATTTGGATGTAATTCGGTGTGTATATAGTACATACCAATCTCTCGACCGAGTTCGTTGGCCAGCTTCATCCGCCATTTTGTTTCAAAATGGCGGCCATTTAAAATTTTTTTAAAAATTTTAAATTTGAAATGTGGTACCAAAAAATTGAAAATGGAAAAATATTCTTTTCTTATGTATTTGACCTTTATACAAAGATTTCGGAGCAGTTTTTGTTTCGTCTATATCTTAAAAAATGGCTGAGTTATAGCATTTTGAATTTCTAGCGTGGCTGACATTTTGAAACGTCCTGAATTTTGCCACGCGATAAAAGGCGTATTTATGAACCGATTTGGATGTAACTTCGTTTATACATAGTACATACCAATGTCTCGACCGGGTTCGTTGGCCAGCTTCACCAGCCATCTTGTTTAAAAATGTCGGCCATTTAAATTTTTAAGAAAAATTTAAATTTGAAATGTGGTACCAAAAATTGAAAATTGAAAAAATATTTTCTTCTTATGTATTTGACCTTGATAAAAAGATTCGGGAGCAGTTTTTGTTTCGTCTATATCTTAAGAAATGGCTGAGTTATAGCATTTTGAATTTCTAGCGTGGCTGACATTTTGAAATGTCCTGATTTTTCTCACGTAATAACAGGCGTATTTATGAACCGACTTGGATGTACCTTGGTGTGTACATAGTACATACAAATATCTCGACCGAGTTCGTTGGCCAGCTTCATCCGCCATCTTGTTTCTAAATGGCGGCCATTTAAAGAAATAAAAAATAAAAAAAATTAAATGAGATACCAAAAAATTGGAAAATGAAAAAGATTTTTTTTGTATGTGTTTGACCTTAATACAAAGATTCCGGAACAGTTTTTCTTTCGTCTATATCTAAAAAAAAATGGCTGAGTAATAGCATTTTGAATTTCTCTTGTGGCTGACATTTTAAAACGACCTGATTTTTGTCACGCGATAACAGGCGTATTTATGAACCTATTTGGATGTAACTTGGTCTGTACATAGTACATACCAATGTCTCGACCGAGTTCGTTGGCCAGCTTCATTCGCCATCTTGTTTCAAAAGGGTTGCCATTTTAAAAAAATTAAATTTAAATTTGAAAATGAGGTACTAAAAAATTGGAAAATGAAAAAGATTTTTTTTATGTGTTTGGCCTTGATACAAAGATTCCGGAGCAGTTTTTGTTTCTGAAAATTTGTTCTTTTGTTGATATCTTAAAAAATGGTTGATTTATAGCACTTTGAACTTCTAGCATGGCTAACATTTTGAAACGATCTTGTATTTGTCACGCGATAACACACGTATTCGCCTATTTCGATGTAAGAAGGCATGTGGATAGTATACATCAACACCTCGACCAAGTTCGCTTGCCAGATTCATCAGCCATCTTGTTTCAAAATGGCGGCCATTAAATTAAAAAAAATATATATATTTAAAGTGAGGTGCAAAAAAATTAGAAATTGAAAAAGGTTTCTTTCTTAAGTATTTGATCTTGATATAAGGATTCAGGAGCATTTTTTGTTTGTCTTTACCTTAAAATATGGCTCAGATATAGCAGTTTCAATTTCTATTGTGGGTGACATTTTGAAAAATCTGATTTTTTGCATGCGACAGCACTCCTATATATTAACCGATTCCGATGTGAGTGAGCATGTGCACAGCAATTACTAAGGTCTCGACCAAGTTCACTGCTTAGCCTCATCCACCATGTTGTCTTAAAATGACAGGCACTTTAAGAAATTGCCGAATTTGGCAGCCAAATATAAGTTACTTTAAAGAAAAACAGCTTGGATAAAGCTGACTAATTTCACGAAATTCTCATTCATTATATTGATAAAAATTAGTAATTGATTCTCCTATATTCGGTTTCCACTAAATTGAGCTTCGTGTGTTTGCATGATATAAGTTGGCTTTTTTTAAATAAGGATTATGAAAGCTACCTCTTCCTCCCGGCACTGGCCGGAAGGACTTTTTTATATGCATATTGATTAATAAATAGGTATCTCGGGTTGAACCCTATCCGAAAGAACGAAGGGGAAGCATTGTTAAAGTGTTCTTCATGCCTATTGATGTTTTTCTCCTCTTTACCCGCGGCTAACGTCACGCATCAGGAGTGGGACAGCTTAACGGAGACTGGTAAGATTGATGGGTTCGCCCCGCCTGCGTTACAATGCGTTTTATTACAGGTATATAGAGATATATATACAAAATAATGACATTCTCCACGAATTTGCCTTTCAACTGTCCTCAAAAGAAAACATAATTTATTGTAACCCTATAATGTTAAAGAAGAAAAATATTGCATTGAAATTAGAAAAACTGACGATATCAAAAGAACATCAAACAGCATAATTTATTACCAGTTTTAATGCAAATAACATTAATAATATACTTACCCAAGGCGAAGAGAAAGCAATCTGTCTGCTGGTGTAGGAAGCATACTGCGTTTAATTGAACAAAGTTGGTTGTCCTCCAAAAGTAATGTTCTCAAATTTTTTAGCTTAGAAAACACATTATTTCCAATCTTTTTAATATCATTTTTATAAATGTCGAGGATTTCCAAAGTAGAAAGTCCATCGCTAAAAAAGTCATCTTCTAATTCTGGAATTTGATTCCACCTTATATTTAGATATCTGAGTTTATTCAGATGTCCAATACTGAGTTTCTCATGAACTGTTACGCTATGAACAATGATGAGGTTCTGTGAGAAATAGAAATTATATGAGCAATTAAAAAAATAATATATCAAAAGTTCAATAAATTGTGATCCACTAGGACTAGATTATAACACAAGCCTGCAGAATTTGGGTTGCGTCATATTGCTTAGTTTTTGATAATTGATTCTTTTCTGTGTGTTTAATTTGTGTAATTTCCCTTTTAAATTTGTCCGGTTTCTATTTTTGATTTTTTTTTTCAACCTGGCTTTCGCTAGAGTGTCTTTTACTTGGGACGTGGCTCGGGATCTATGAACCTTGCTTCCGCAAAAGAGTCGGAATAAGTAGAAGAATAAAGGGCTGCGGACGAAAAGAGGCCGCACGCCGCGGCGGTAAAGTGTTAACTAGATTATAACACAAGCCTGAAAAATTTGGGTTGTGCCATATTGATTAGCTTTTGGTAATTGATTCTTATGTATTTTGCAGCGCTGAATCCGAAAATGGCCTTCTTTTTTTTACCATCACATCAGGCTTTTATGCAATTTTTTTACTTTTTAACTTTGAAATTTACGATTTTCAAAACATTCTAAAGTGAAGGTTAAAAATGAAGGTTATTTTCGAATTCAGCGCTGAATATATATATAAAACTCAACTATCAAAAGTTAAGAAACACAAACATTTTCTGTATCTTTGAGTATCACATGCCTCTAATTTTTTACTTTTAGCAATGAAATTTACGATTTGTAAAAAATCTTGACGTGATGGTTAAAAATGAAGGTAATTTTCGGATTCAGTGCTAAAAACACATAAAAATCAATTTTCAAAAATTAAACATTACAACCATCGTAGGCTTGTGTAATCTTCGAATTACAGAGATATCACCAGGAAAGGCTCTTAAGCTATATGCGGGAGCAGTACCTCAAACCTGGGTAGAAGGAACCCATGTGTTTTTTAAATAAACATTATTTTACTGAGTCTTATAATAAAAAATTCTGTCAAAATATAAAGTACTTCGAAATATTATAGGTTCTTAGTACAAAATTATCTCAATGAAATCTGCAGATGGTCAAATAAAAGTAAAATGAAGAACAGTACTATTTTTTCACGAAAGGTCGCAATAAGTTCGAAAGGTACCATTTGTCAAGAATTTTCCTCTACTTACCCTATATAAATTTTCTAATGCCAATTTTTTAATAGGTGTCATCTACGTGTTAATGGATCTCGGTACCCTTCATCTTAGGAAAAAAGACAAAAATAATAGCTTTTTTATTAATTAAGGTATTGTTCTCTAAATGAAATTATAAAACTGTAGCGTATTCTCATCTAGGGATTCATTAACTAAAAATATATGGATAAAGATTTTTATTGTAAATTTTATTTTATACTCCAAAATAACGTCCCGAATTTAACCTAAAGACCAGCTAATAATCGCAACTTCTAAAAATCTTTTCTTGTGTGCATTTTTTATCACGTTCCTTCAAATACCTGAATCCATCAACATACAGTATGGTAAAAATAGGAAAAAAATGCATAATGTAAGAATAAATTCGTATAAAGCAGGTTTCCTTTACTCAGAGTTGGGCAAATTTTGAATTGCAATGATCTACAATGTAATTGCAATTTAATTGAAGGTAATGTGTTGTAGTTACGCACATTCAAGCACAAAAATTTAGTCGAATAATGGGATGGGGGGGGCGCAGTTCCGGCTACAGGCTGCAAGAAATTTTATGGCATGTAAATGTATCTGTAATAAATTATTTACAATAAAATTGAAACTGCATTCATGTGATTGCAATTACAATGTAAATGTAACTGCAATAAATTACGTACAATAAAATTGAAATTACATACATGTAATTGCAATTACAACTTTCCACAACTCTGTTTAATTTTAACAAAAGTGCACTACATCTGTCTTCCGCTTTATTCGAGCTTCCCAACAAAATATACCAATTCGTAAAAAAATTATACAATTCATGAGTTTTGGTAGGTTACATAATACTTGAATTAAAATTAACCTTTAAATGCCTTGTGTTGCCTTTCGGCAACATAACCGAATTAGTCTTCTAAAATACTATTAGAATAATATTAAAGCTCGAATGCGTAATGTTGCCAATAACATACATACTGAAAATATTATTAATTCAATTCTCAATATGTAGATGGCAGCCCTAGTGCTGATTAAGACTAAAGATATATTTATTTTTTCAATTGTTGCGGCATGTGTTTTTGTTTTGTTTGGAAGCTTGCGAAATACCCTATTATGTTCTGCCGTGATCAAGTAAAATTTATTCCTTATCATGGGTCTTAAAATTAGCTTGTGTTTAATATTATCGTATTTTATCAAGGAGGTTTATTTCTTCAATTAAAGCTTAGTGTTGACGACTGGCAACAACTTATTTTTTAGCCGGAAACCACACTTAAAACAAAATATGATTTTAAAAAGTTTTTTGTCATGATTTATTTAAGAAATGCACGCCGAAAAACATTTTAAAAATGTTTTTTTTTTTAAATTAGGCATTTAAGGGTTAATATACATTAATCGAGACTAAATTTGAATATAAACATATTAATTATTATATTACACGAAAAGCTTTAAAATTTTTATGCATTTTCATAATAAAAATAATTAGTTCAACTAAATAATAAAAGAGTTTGAATAAACTGGTAAAATTTATCATAGCATTAATTCAAATCCTTTTATAGAATGATAATTAAAGCATGAGTCAGACAAGCGATTTGCCCTACTGCTTGAATACAACTTCAAGTGTTATTTTTTAACTGACTTAGAATACCCAAGAGCTTTGATAAACCAAACATGTATATTGATTTGGGACATGCATTATCAACATTAAGTATAAAAATCAGGTCGTAATCACAAGTTATACGATACCATACTAAATGTTAAAAAAAAAAAAAAAAAAAAAAAAAAAGAGTAAAAATTTAATAGCACAAAGATGTTTTAAAAATTACAAACTATTCGAATATAAATAAAGATGTTTTCAAAATCACATATGATTCAAATATGAATAAAGATGTTTTTAAAATCACAAATTATTCAAATACGAACAAAAATGTTTTTAAAATTACAAATTGTTTTAGGCGAATAATTTCAATTTTTCCATTCATTCATGTTTTAGAATACAAAAAATAAAAAAATAAACATATGACGTGAAACTGCAATTCCCATAAACAGACACAAATAAAGTTTAAATTAACACCATTACACGATAAAATAAATACAGATATAAGTTACAGTCTCGTGTTTAAAAATTGCAGGATAACTCTATCTACCCTATTAAAATCCGTGCGTCTATCTGTAACCTGAAAAACTCGTAAACCACAAGGCGCAGGGATTTGAAATTTAGCACACGGGTTGCTGGTAGGAGGCCCATGAACGATTGAAGAAAAAAATTAAAACATTTTAATAATTTTATGTTTTTGCGAATTTTTGCTTTTTTCGATGTTCAATCCGTAATTGTGCGAGTTCTAACCAGTACTAGATGTTTACTGCAATGTGAGATATACATATTACGCACACCACGATAAAATACTACGAAGCTGTAGCGGTTATTACGATAATTCTTTTATCTCACATGCAAAGAATTAGAGATATACATATTACTTATGCCATGCTGCAACACTAAGAAGCTGTAGCGCGTATTACGAGAATTCCCCTACATGCAAATAATTAGAGATTATTTAAGTGCGCTAAATTATTAACTTTTTTAAATGATAAAGAAAAATATTTTATCACAAACATCAACAAAACTTTTTATTCTATGTATTCCTTTATTCCAAAGATATCGTTTTATGGTCTGCTGCCATAACAACAAATTAAATTTCCTAGAAAAAAAAATGCACTGTAACAGAAAAATAATTTTCTAAATCGAATAGTAATTTTTATTTTGGTTTTAGCATTCAATTCATGAACTCCCAGCATAGAACATATTAAACAGCTAATTTTTCTTAAAATTGTTATTTATGATTTTTTTATACTTCTACTAGCTAAAGTACCCACCGTTGCCGAGAATTTTAAGAATGTTCATTTTGAAAAAATCACTTTCCAAAAACACACAGTATAAAGCAAACAATAAACAAAAATAGTCGAAGTGTTATATACATGAATCAAATGAAATATATTAAAAAATGTATACATTTATACATTTGTTACGTATTTATACTCTCAATGGTGTCAGATGGCTAATTCTTAACCGTTAGTCATAGACATATAGTTCCAATTAGAAAAAGGTTTTAAATGGGGTAAAGAAGTATTTTAAAATGAAATAGGGTCAATAAAAACATTTCTTAAACAGTTATAAAATATAATTTTTTACACAGTCCACCGGTCCTATAAGTGATATTTCTTAAAAATTCCAAGTTGCACTAAAAAGAAAGACAAAAAAGTCCCGTTGATCAAACAATAAAATTGACCGAGTTATGAAACTTTGAAATTCATGACTTATATCACTTTTCTGCATTTTAATAGAGATGAGTTCGGCCGTAATTCGAGAGGTCGTATTCAAAGTTCTTGAAATATTAGAAGAACTTATTTCACGTGTATCTGCTTTTTGAAAAAAATCGTACAAGTATTACGATAGAATTAACTTTTATTATTTAAGTTTCAGGTTGGTTAAAATATTTTTAAATATATTATTAATAATTTTAACATATATTTTATTTTGTAAGGATTTGATATTGTTGACGATTGCAAAATAGACATCCCCCCTGAAAGGATCTTGTGAGAGCGATTTGCTGTGTTGTTGCACATCAGTTACTCAGAATTCCACGACATCACGATGCCGGGAAGACCCGGATGCATTGGAAGTTAAGATACGAGGGTGTATCAATAAGTTTTCGCCCTCACATAGAAATAATTGAGTGAAATTTATGAAATTGCCACATTTTATGAGTCCTTTTCTATATAGTCAATGTGCACAGTAACACATTTGTGCAACCCGTATTTCGAAGAGGGGGGGGGGGCGATGCATTCCAGGAGGAGCGATTCTAGACCCAAAAGGAGAATTTTTCAAGAGGGCATGGAAGATGTCCTCAAAATTTAGAAAGTGCCCCCCGGAAGGCAAATTTGGTGGGAGAGGCTTGAGAGGTGCATAGCATGAATAAGGGGTCACAGTCCTTTCCAACAATATGTCCCATGTGAGGGCCGGCATTAGTTAGAACATGTAAGTTGGTGAGTGTGATCACAGATCGCACAGAGGGTTTCGTTAATATTCCTTTCAAAACAATTTATCATTTAAAAAAATCTCTTAGTTCCACATTTCGCACCCAAAGGGCTCATTCTATTCTAAACAAACCTCTATCCGAACGAAACACCGTTTTACAAACTTTCCATAGATATATTAGTCGAGGGGATAGGGCACATAGTACCCGATATAGCTTGGCGCCCTCTGGCGATAAAAATCAGAACTAAAAATTTACGGCTATGGTTCATAATATGAAAGAGTGGTCAAAGGAGTATCGGCAAAAGATAGAAAAGTGCCCCCGAGTGAAAAGGTTGGAGGTTAGAAAAACTGCTAAAAATACAGAAGATAGAGCACGGAACCTATATATAAGCCTTTTTCAAAATTTTATGATATTTCGTGTGATTGAAAGTGTTCTGCTATAAGTATGCAAAATTTCACATTTCCAACTTAATCAGGGGCTGAATCAGAAAAATTGCTTAAACTACAGAAGTTAGAACTCAGAGATGTAAATAAAAGACTTTTCAAAATTTTAGGATTTGTTGTTTGTGTGGGGTGTTCAGCTATAAGAATACAAAATTTCAAGTTTCCAACATATATAGTTTCTGAGAACGGGCTCGGTGACAGACGGACAGACAGACAGGCGAGTGGGACGAATAGTTTTTCGTCACATGAACGAAACCCTAAAAATGACCCTTTTTGGGTCTACTATCGCGCCTCCTGGAATACATCCACCCCCTTTCTTTGAAATACCGTTTTCAGAAATGTATTATTGTACACGGTTACTATACTGAAAAGGGCTTATAGAATGTAGCAATTTCATAAATTTCGCTCAATTATTTCTATATGAGGGCAAAAACTTATTGATACACCCTCGTATCTCAACTTCTAATGCATCCGGGGCTTCCCAGTACCGTGATGTCGTAGAATTCTGAGTAACTGGTGTGCAACAACACAGCAAATCTATCCAGGTGGCGCTTTTCTAAATTTTACGGACATCTCCCGTACAATCTTAAAAAATGCCCCTTTAGGGTCTACTATCGTGCCTCATGAAATACATCTCCACCCCACCCCCTCTTTGAAATACTGGTTACAAAAATGTGTTACTGTGCACACTGACTATATAGAAAAGGACTCATAAAATGTAGAAATTTCATAAATTTCAATCAATTATTTCTGTGTGAGGGCAAAAACTTATTGATACATCCTCGAAAGCTTAAAAAAAGTGTTTCAGTAATTTGTATTTATGCATTATAAAAATTATTTCTATGAAAACTATGAAAATCTTCATTACAAAAAATAAATTTTTACTGCAAAGCTATTAAGCTTTTACAATTTCATTTTATTACTTTATTGTATAATTTATATATTACTAGGGGGCTCTGCCCCTTGCAAGCTACGCTTGCCAACCCCCGTTCATATACCGCAGAATCTAAAAACACGCTAATCGGATGGGTTTTAAAAATATTAGAGAAGATTGAATTATACGGAAAAAAGCTGTGCAGATCTCCCTGTAAACGGCTTTCCATTCAATTCCCTTTGATAGCAAAAATTTAAGGCCGAATCATTTGCTGTTAAGACATCCAATGTTTGTTTTCGTTTTTGATTAAAGAGGATGAGTTAAACATTTGAAAAGAAGCTGAAATAAAATGAATTAAGTATTCAGAGTCTTTGTCAACCGATATTTTAAAATAATCTCAATCACAATAGCCTAAGTCATGTGACTATCATCAACAGTTCCGGGCGGACCGCTTCGCTTTTTATACTCTAGGTGCCATTTTGGTACTTTAATGTTAGCCAGGCACAGGTGATAAGTCGGCAAATATTATTCTATCGCCATCATTTCATCTATATTATAATAGTTCAAGTCATCAACTGCCATAAACAAATATGGTCTGAATTCTTCGTCTTTCATATGAAAGTTTGGCCCAGATATCATATACGCTCAATATTGGGGCGCGATTTTTTTTTTTTCCGACGCCAATTTGGGGAACGAATCAACTGCAGAAACGACAACATCCGGCTACCATATCAAGCAAAATAACGATACTTTGGCGACAGTTAAGTGCCCAATCCGTATATGACATTGGAGTCAGAAAAAAATCCAGCCAATATGGGGCCATAATTTTTCCATTTTCATTAAAAAATGAAATATTATTTTTCGAATAAAACTATATAAATGTTGCCATGGTCGCAAATAATTCTTGGTACTGTTACGCTAACCGGATGCAAATCTCGCCAATAGCTTTTTTTCAACTCGCCAGTTAGCATTTTTTTTATCGAGTGGTAATATTCGGCCAGATGTCATGTACGCACCGGGTTTGGCGTGATATTTTTTAAAGCATTTGGAAAATTAGTTATTGTTCTCTGTTAGGGTAAGAAATCAAAAACATATCTGAGGCGTTTTATTGGCTGAATCCGCATTTTAATCGTTTTCTGATTGGTCTATACAGTAATCTGTACTTCCCTTTACTTTCAACAGAGATGGATACTTCTGTGGCCACTATGACAAAAAAGTAATGAAAACTACAAAGAAAAATAATAACTCAGAAACAAATTGAGATACAGCTTTCAAACAAATTGCCTTTAAAAGAACATTTTTCTCTCTATGCGACTGTGTAAAATGTAATATTGTGGGATGTTTAGAAGTTTAAGAATGAAATTTCATTTAAAACTGTCGTCAAATTTCTTGAAATCTGACGATAGAAAAACCTTTTCCCGAACAGCCAATGAAATGCTTGGATAATACGTATGTTTCAGGTGGATAATACGTAAGTTTAAGGAAATCTGACGAGTCTAAGGCGATTTTTGTCGCTTGGAATTTTTACGTGTAATAACACTTTTAATGTTTAATTCATGGCGTAAGTAATGTATGATCAACTCCGTGCGATTTTTTATGTCTTAAATTTTAGTCTTTGGAAAAATCATTTTTCAAATGGTCGTTGTAATTTGTTAAATTGCTTTTTTTTTTTTTTCTTAACGAAAATTTCCCGAAAACTTCGTTTTTAAATACCAGGTTACATATGCATTTTTGGTATTACTTAGTTATCCCGTCGACCAAAAATCTATCGCCAAACTATAAGATTAAATGCCAATAATGGTTGATCGTAAATGTCTTATTCACTTGACTTTAAGCAAGTTACACGTGTTTACGGCATCAAGTGATTTTTATTTCGACGTTTTATTTGTATATTTATTAACGTTATACTGATTTATCTGTTCTTTCGTTATTTAAAATAAAACTTATGTCAATTTGTATAATTTGGCGAAATTGGTCGACGGAATAACTAAGCAGTACCGTATTTTTTAATTATTTTCTATTATTTTCTATAGGAAATAAAAAAAAAATATTAATTATAGAAGAAAATAATTCATATAATTTAAAAAAAGAAATAAAAGTAAATAAACATTATTAAATAAACAACAATAGTCAGGTTACCATGTCAATCACAATAATCCCATTTTGTCGCCAGTTAGGAGCCTCGGTGTGTGGATAACATCTGTGCTTAATTTTTTTTCTTTTCATTTTGTTTTAAAAACAAAGAAAGAAGTGAAAGCCATCAATTTTAAATGAAAGTTGTGTATTTTAAATAAAATGAATGAAATGATTATCTATCTATTATATATATATAATCCAAATGGAAATTTCGTTCCGAACGCCGAGATTTCGAGTTCTACCGCATGGATTTTGACAGAACTTATACCGTTAGATAGGTATCATTTCAGGGAAGGTTTTAAGCTATAACACATCATTCTACCTAGATTAGTTATAGAATGATTACGGAAAATTTTGTTATTTTGGACTTAGTTACTTCATATTTCCTTAAATATCTGGTCTCCTATTGGTCGTAGAGCTTAGATCTCGCGCCAAAAGTAGCTCCGAAGCACTCAAGCAAACTTTTCCCCGCGATTATTTTGCCGTCTTCCGATTTCCTCTAACTCTATTAGGGGCCCGCGTAGGGCCCCTTTAAAATATTTTTCGTAGTAATTTCAGCAATTATCTTAAATTATTGGTTAAGACCGCCACCCTCCCGATTCATGTATCTACGGAAAGGTTGCATGAAGGAGTTTCGTTCAGATACGCTTCCGTTAAGAATAGAATGCGCTCCCTGGTGGTGGAATGTGGAACTAACATAACGCGATATTGTTAAAATTAGGAAATCTAACAATGCGATCTGTTTTAAACTTTGAGATAGTTCATAACACATAATCTATTATCTATTCTATTATATATATATAAAATCTATTATCTATTCTATTATCTATTCTATTATATATATATAATCCAAACGGAAATTTCGTTCCGAACGCCGAGATTTCGAGTTCTACCGCATGGATTTTGACGGAACTTATACCGTTAGATAGGTATCGTTCCAGGGAAGGTTTTAAGCTATAACACATCATTCTACCTAGATTAGTTATAGAATTATTACGGAAAATTCTTTTATATTGAACTTTGTAACTTCATATTTCCTTAAATATCTGGGCTCCTATTGGTCGTAGAGCTTAGATCTCGCGCCAAAAGTAGCTCTGAAGCACCCAAGCAAACTTTTCCCCGCGATTATTTTGCCGTCTTCCGATTTCCTCTAACTCTATTAGGGGCCCGCGTAGGGCCCCTTTAACATATTTTTCGTAGTAATTTCAGCAATTATCTTACAATATTCGTTAAGACCGCCACCCTCCCGATTCATGTATCTACGGAAAGGTTGCACGAAGGAGTTTCGTTCGGATACGCTTTCGTTAAGAATAGAGTGCGCTCCCTGGTGGTGGAATGTGGAACTAACATAACGCGATATTGTTAAAATTGGGAAATCTAACAATGCGATCTGTTTTAAACTTTGAGATAGTTCATAACACATAATCTATTATCTATTCTATTATATACATATATAAAATCTATTATCTATTATATATATAAAATCCAAACGGAAATTTCGTTCCGAACGCCTAGATTTCGAGTTCTACTGCATGGATTTTTACGGAACCTATACCGTTAGATAGGTATTGTTTCAGGGAAGGTTTTAAGCTATAACACATTATTCTACCTATATTAGTTTTAGAATTATGACGGAAAATTCTGTTATTTTGGGCGATAAGGTTACCATTTTATTTCTTGGCGAAATTCATCGTTGATAAAAAAAAATTGAAACGGCTATTAAACCTCGAAAAATAAAAGAAAAACTGTTACTAATTTTATTTAAATGAAAAAAAAGAAAAAAAGAAAAAGAAAATCCGTTTCAATGAGTGATAATATTAAAAAACGGAAACATTTAATCAAAACCTGAAAGAAATATTTGTAATGCTTAAAAATTAATTTAATAAGAAATATTACATTTGATACGCAATATTTGGCTCTTTATCGCTTGCGTTAGATATGAGAACGAATCTGAAAATTTGATTAGATGAAATTTTAACGACATTTTCTTTCTGTTCTGTTCTTTTCTTTTTTTTTTTATATCTAATTGTCCCATCATGTGACTTATAGAAGAAACAAGCAGATGTAATTGTGAGTCACATGTGTAATTACTATTTGTTTCTTTAAAATTTTTTATTTTTCTTTTGTCGCCAAACAATGTGATTTTAAGACAAAAATGCATAAGCGTGACATTAGCTTGAGGATGTTCTCACAAATGGTGTTTTTTTTAGGTGAAAGAGATCATTTTTTGAGTACATTTTCATATTCAATTGTAACTTATATAGATATCAGTTAATATTTTAAAAATGGAATCGAATACTTAAATTTCAGTGTGAATTTCTGCCACACATACATATTGTAAAATAATTTCATACTTTTTAAAATGTTTTTCGCCGTAATTCCGAAAGCACGTGATATTTATAAACTCGAACTCAGATCAACGAATATTACCCATTTTATTTAAGCAAATATTATCTATTTTCTCAAGTCATATCGCCAATTTCATTTATAGGAAAATTCACAGATTCGAAATCTAGGAAATAAAGATAATTTTTAAGGAAATTTATGTTTTAATACGTTATTACTATGGAAAAATTCAACATTTTGAAAAAAAAAATTACAAGTCTTTTGTAATTCGTCATTTCTTCTTCGTCTTTCTTCGTACTTTCTCCTCTGTTATGTAATATTTCAAATGATATTGGACTAATTTTCGATCATCGATTCACCGCAAAATCGCATATCTAATATAGTATGTAAAATAAAGTCTGGATTAGGGGACTAATTAACGCACAGGGCAAACTACTGAACCTAAAATCTTGAAAATCGTGGTAAAAATACTTCTTATGACATAAACTTCTGCTAAGAAAGAATTTTCTAAAGTGTCACCCCTAATGGTTTTTGCACGGGGAGGGGAAAAAAAATCGAATATCAAAATTATGCGTCAAATGATCGCATATTTTAATGTAGTTTTGTATGCTGAATCGAATGCTACCAAATAAATTTTTATAAGTCCAACAGTTCATGACACATTTCATATTTTTCTAATTTGGCGGTGTCTTTGGCATCTAAACCTCAAAATATCTATCATTACATCCATTACTCTAGCAATGGGAAAAATTCAAATCAACCCTTTTGGCTAAAAAATAAAAACGGCTCTATGAGTTTGAAATAAAAATGCAAGCATCTTAATTTTTTTTAAAAAAATAGTGATTTTATGTAAAATAAAAGGAAAAAAATTACTGAGAATTTAGCGTTATAAAACAAAAATGGAAAATGTACTACTTAGATATTCCGTCGACCAAAAATCTATCGTCAAACTATAAGATTAAATGTCAATAATGGTTGATCGTAAATATCAAATTCACTTGAATTTAAACAAACTACACGTGTTTACGTCATCAAGTGATTTTAATTTCGACGTTTTATTTGTATTTTTATTAATGTTATACTAATTTATTTGTTATTTCGTTATTTAAAATAAAGATTATGTCAATTTATATAATTTGGCGAATGGTTGGGCGATTTATATAATTTGGCGAAATGGGTCGACGGGATAACAAGTAGTACCAATGAAAATATTTAAGTATGAAAGCAATGTTTGTAACGACTTAAAAATTATTTTCATATATATAAACTCGGTTTATGGCGTCAGATGCCGTCATCCGAAGAATCTACAAGAGTCTTTTTCCATTTTTTCCGGTCATAGGTTCCTCAATGAAAGAAATTGGAATTGGAATAATATTGTGCGATTTATAAATTGCTCCTCGATAAGAAGAAAAAATGGGTACATTTATAACAACCGTGCGCACATCTCGCTGATAGCATTTTTAAAATTCCCAGTAGCAGTAGTTACATTTTGCGTATGTAAATTAAAAATATTTTTTTGCTTTTAATTATGGCATTATTTCCTGTTATTGTTTATCTTTTCAGTTTTTTAAATGAAATTAGTATAAGGCATGCATTTTAAATTAAATGAGTGAAAGGTTTGTGTTTTAAATGAAAATAATAAAATAAGAATATGCTATGAAAACAATCTTTATTGATTTATTACCTGCGCCCGGCTGACATAAAAGTATCACAAAAGCCACATATTCACTTTTCTTTGAGTAGTTGCTCATGAGAATTCAAGTTAACCTTTCGTAATCGGATACTTCACATATTGGTGTATTAGCTTTAATGTTGAAAGCATCGTTTTTGTTTGAAGCGAAAACTTTACTATGAATTCTATTACACAAAATCGCATCATCATCATCTACTATATATTTACAACGGAAATTTGTATTTCATTCCGATTGTTTATAATACTTTCGTAGGATATACCACAATTAGTTAGGTAATAATTTTGGAAAGGTTTTAGTGTATACATATTGTTCAAGGGTACTTAGTTATAGAGCAATAGTAAAAGTTCAAAAATTAAGTGAACCTGATTATGAAAGTTTAGCCTTTTCAAAAAAATCTACAGAACATATTTTGTTACACGAGGCCCTGTTGCATGACTTTTAGGAATAGTGTTAGTATATACGATTTCATTATATGTTGATTAATTACAGAGGTATTAATTCCTGTTGTCATAACGGTCTCATTACCCGACCATAAGTGCGCTGTTTATAATCAACTAAAACAATTACTTCTTAATTGCTAAATTTTGTCCAACGCTTAAGGTAACATTATATCGCAATGGCGTTCGCATCGTTTTCAGTAATGTGCAAGGTCAAGCTGAAGATCCACATTGTTTAAAATACAAGTTCAAATTCACCATTTAGTTTAATCCAAGGTTCATTTGGAAATATTGACCAGCGCAGCGGGCATAGCCTGCTAGTTATATATATAAAATCCAAACGGAAATTTCGTTCCGAACGCCGAGATTTCGAGTTCTACCGCATGGATTTTTACGAAACTTATACCGTTAGATAGGTATCGTTCCAGGGAAGGTTTTAAGCTATAACACATCATTCTACCTAGATTAGTTATAGAATTATTACAGAACATTTTATTATTTTGGACTTTGTTACTTCATATTTCCTTAAATATCTGGGCTCCTATTGGTTTTAGAGCTTAGATCTCGCGCCAAAAGTAGCTCCAAAGCACCCAAGCAAACTTTTCCCCGCAATTATTTTGCCGTCTTCCGATTTCCTCTAACTCTATTAGGGACCCGCGTAGAGCCCCTTTAAAATATTTATCGTAGTAATTTCAGCAATTATCATAAATTATTGGTTAAGACCGCCACCCTCCCGATTCGTGTATCTACGGAAAGGTTGCATGAAGGAGTTTCGTTCAGATACGCTTTCGTTAAGAATAGAGTGTTCTCCCTGGTGGTGGAATGTGGAACTAACATAACGCGATATTGTTAAAATTAGGAAATCTAACAATGCGATCTGTTTTAAACTTTGAGATAGTTCATAACACATAATCTATTATCTATTCTGTTATATATATATAAAATCTAATTATCTATTCTATTATCTATCTATTATATATATAAAATCCAAACGGAAATTTCGTTCCGAACGCCTAGCTTTCGAGTTCTACTGCATGAATTTTTACGGAACCTATACCGTTAGATAGGTATTGTTTCAGGGAAGGTTTTAAGCTATAACACATTATTCTACCTATATTAGTTTTAGAATTATGACGGAAAATTCTGTTATTTTGGGCGATAAGGTTACCATTTTATTCTTGGCGAAATTCATCGTTGATAAAAAAAAAAAATTGAAACGGCTATTAAACCTCGAAAAATAAAAGAAAAGCTGTTACTAATTTTATTTAAATGAAAAAAAAAAGAAGAAGAAAATCCGTTTTAATGAGTGATAATATTAAAAAACGGAAACATTTAATCAAAACCTGAAAGAAATATTTGTAATGCTTAAAAATTAATTTAATAAGAAATATTACACTTGATACGCAATATTTGGCTCTTTATCGCTTGCGTTAGATATGGAAACGATTCTGAAAATTTGATTAGATGAAATTTTAACGACATTTTCTTTCTGTTGTGTTCTTTTCTTTTTTTTTTTTTATATCTAATTGTCCCATCACGTAACTTATAGAAGAAACAAGCAGATGTAATTGTGAGTCACATGTGTAATTACTATTTGTTTCTTTACAATTTTTTATTTTTCTTTTGTCGCCAAACAATGTGATTTTAATCCAAAAATGCATAAGCGTGACATTAGCTTGAGGATGTTCTCACAAATGGTGTTTTTTTAGGTGAAAGAGATCATTTTTTGAGTACATTTTCATATTCAATTGTAACTTATATAGATATCAGTTAATATTTTAAAAATGGATTCGAATACTTAAATTTCAGTGTGAATTTCTGCCACACATACATATTGTAAAATAATTTCATACTTTTTAAAATGTTCCGAAAGCATGTGATATTTATAAACTCGAACTCAGATCAACGAATATTACCCATTTTATTTAAGCAAATATTATCTATTTTCTCAAGTTATTTCGCCAATTTCATTTATAGGAAAATTCACAGATTCGAAATCTAGGAAATAAAGAGAATTTTTAAGGAAATTTATGTTTTAATACGTTATTACTATGGAAAAATTCAACATTTTGAAAAAAAAAAATTACAAGTCTTTTGTAATTCGTCATTTCTTCTTCGTCTTTCTTCGTATTTTCTCCTCTGTTATGTAATATTTCAAATGATATTGGACTAATTTTCGATCATCGATTCACAGCAAAATCGCATATCTAATATAGTATATAAAATAAAGTCTAGATTAGGGGACTAATTAACGCACAGCGCAAACTACTGAACCTAAAATCTTAAAAATCGTGGCAAAAATACTTCTTATGACATAAACTTCTGCTAAGAAAGGATTTTCTAAAGTGTCACCCCTAATGGTTTTTGCACGGGGAGAAGAAAAAAATCGAATATCAAAATTATGCGTCAAATGATAGCATATTTTAATGTAGTTTTGTATGCTGAATCGAATGCTACCAAATAAATTTTTATAAGTTCAACAGTTCATGACACATTTCATATTTTTCTAATTTGGCGGTGTCTTTGGCATCTAAACCTCAAAATATCTATCTTTGCATCCGTTACTTTAGCAACGGAAAAAATTCAAATCAACCCTTTTGGCTAAAAAATAAAAACGGCTCTATGAGTTTGAAATAAAAATGCAAGCATCTTAATTTTTTAAAAAAAATAGTGATTTTATGTAAAATAAAAGGGAAAAAATTACTGAGAATTTAGCGTTATAAAATAAAAATGGAAAAGGTACTAAGATATTCCGTCGACCAAAAATCTATCGTCAAACTATGAGATTAAATGCCAATAATGGTTTATCGTAAATATCAAATTCACTTGAATTTAAACAAACTACACGTGTTTACGTCATCAAGTGATTTTAATTTCGACGTTTTATTTGTATTTTTATTAATGTTATACTAATTTATTTGTTATTTCGTTATTTAAAATAAAGATTATGTCAATTTATATAATTTTTCGAATGGTTTGGCGATTTATATAATTTGTCGAAATTGGTCGACGGGATAACAAGTAGTACCAATGAAAATATTTAAGTATGAAAGCAATGTTTGTAACGACTTAAAATTACTTTCATATATATAAACTCGGTTTATGGCGTCAGATGCCGTCATCCGAAGAATCTACAAGAGTCTTTTTCCATTTTTTCCGGTCATAGGTTCCTCAATGAAAGAAATTGGAATTGGAATAATATTGTGCGATTTATAAATTGTTCCTCGATAAGAAGAAAAAATGGGTACATTTATGACAACCGTGCACACATCTCGCTGATAGCATTTTAAAAATTCCCAGTAGCAGTAGTTACATTTTGCGTATGTAAATTAAAAATATTTTTTTGCTTTTAATTATGGCATTATTTCCTGTTATTGTTTATCTTTTCAGTTTTTTAAATGAAATTAGTATAAGGCATGCTTTTTAAATGAAATGAGTGAAAATTTGTGTTTTAAATGAAAATAATAAAATAAGAATATGCTATGAAAACAATCTTTATTGGTTTATTACCTGCGCCTGGCTGACATAAAAGTATCACAAAAGTCACATATTCACTTTTCTTTGAGTAGTTGCTCATGAGAATTCAAGTTAACCTTCCGTAATCGGATACTTCACATATTGGTGTATTAGCTTTAATGTTGAAAGCATCGTTTTTGTTTGAAGAGAAAACTTTACTATGAATTCTATTACACAAAATCGCATCATCATCATCTACTATATATTTACAACGGAAATTTGTATTTCATTCCGATTGTTTATAATAATTTCGTAGGATATACCACAATTAGTTAGGTAATAATTTTGGAAAGGTTTTAGTGTATATTGTTCAAGGGTACTTAGTTATAGAGCAACAGTAAAAGTTCAAAAATTAAGTGAACCTGATTATGAAAGTTTAGCCTTTTTAAAAAAATCTACAGAACATATTTTGTTACAAGTGGCCCTGTTGCATGACTTTTAGCAATGGTGTTAGTATATACGATTTCATTATATGTTGATTAGTTACAGAGGTATTTATTCCTGTTGTCATAACGGTCTCATTACCCGACCATAAGTGCGCTGTTTATAATCAACTAAAACAATTACTTCTTAATTGCTAAATTTTGTCCAACGCTTAAGATAACATTATATCGCAATGGCGTTCGCATCGTTTTCAGTAATGTGCAAGGTCAAGCTGAAGATCCATATTCTTTAAAATACAAGTTCAAATTCACCATTTAGTTTAATCCAAGGTTCATTTGGAAATATTGAGCAGCGCAGCGGGCATAGCCTGCTAGTATTTTAAATGAAATTAATGAAATGTATCGAAAAATGTTTAGAGAATTATCACCTGCGTCTCGCTAACATAAAAATACCATCAGAATTGATTTCTCTATCAAAATCTTTCGATTTGGCGAAAGATTGTTCAAGTAAATTGAATTATGAATAAATGTAGCATGATGCATTTCTTAGCATATATTTAAGGTAGGCCAAACAGGTCGCCAAATTAGTTTAAAACTATAACCTTTTCAGAAATATGAAAAAAAAATATTTGTTATGATTAAAATTTGAGTTGCCATCATTAGAAGAATGTATTTAAAATTAGAAAAAAATCAATATTTCGAAAACTAATTCGAATTTAAAAACTCTAATACCAGTTTTGAGATCTGCCGATCAATACTGATTTTAGTTGTTAATTTCCTCACAAAGTATTCCATATTTTAGGAGAAATCGCCGTGAAACATAATCAGTTGTTTAATCAGTCGTTTCAAAGAATCGTTACATAAATTCGTTTCATTTCAGCCGTTTCATACATCCGTTTCATAAATTCGTTTAATTAGAATTATATATATATATAGGGTAGATGTAAACGAGTATATATTGGGATTATATATTATACGATGGTTCATGAATTTGTTTTATTTTTAAACGCAATATTTTTTAAATGGTCCTGTTCGCACCAATAATGTACTTTTTTTTCAAATGATTCATTTTAAGGGAATTTCATTTTGGGACAATAATAGTGTTAATATAACGGAAAAGTACTAAAGTGTCTTACCTTTAATGTATTCTCTAAGCCTAAGAACCACGGCTGGTCACCATTCGTCGAACTATACATATGGCATTTAAAAAACGTCAGTTCCTTGATGTCTATACCAGAAAATAATTTTGAGGGCATACTGATATTATATCCCCTTAATTCCAGATGAACATCCTTTATACCAGATAAGCTACTTACAGCTTGCCGCAGAGTTTCAAAATCTCCTGTCTCCTTACGAAATTCACATTTTACCTTAAGATCTTTAAAATTATTTCCAACATCGTGCACAACACATTTACATGGGAATATATCTTCTTCATTTGGGCAACTGTCCTCCGTGTATACTCTTGAGCTTAATCCCAAAATCAGGATAGTCACATATAATGACCACATGTCGAAAATGAAAACTGCAAGGGAAAATACCTTACTTTTAGAAACTGGAGGAAAGTAATTTGGGTAACTTCACCATTCTCCCGTCAACCACTTTTCATGAAAAAACTTTCGCCATACTTTTCGCCACACAGTAACAATCAATAAACAAATAGAGGAATGTTGTCAGTGGTATTTTGATAAATAAATAAATAAATAAAAATACTAGAAATTTGGAAAATGTAAGGAATCCAATAAAAAGTTAATTATCAGTAACTTTTAGCAATAAATTTTAGAATACACACTGCTCAAAACAATTAAAGGACATTGTAATTCTTGTATAAAATAACGGTGTAAGCGAATTTTTTTTTTTACTGAAAATGGAAAAAGAGAGTCACAAATGCAAATTTTTCTCATTTTCAAAATTCGCAGTATAGTAATTTTGAGCTTGACGACAAAAACTGACGTTTTAGCGGCAGCGAATGAAATTTTTCTTTAAACTTACTGAAATACAAAGCGGTAAACAATAATCAACATTCAGTAAGTTATTTGCTTCAATGAGTGCTATGTCTTAACGAAGTCATTTAACCAAATTAGAAGCTTGAAAAGTTGTTGGTCTGTTAGAGGAGGCCAAACACAAGCCTAAGTACCAGAAGTCATTTGAGTTTCACAAAGTGTGATTTCCAGGGCTTGGAACCGTTTTTTTGGAAAACGGAAATGCAGGGCAACGTCCAGGGCAATGCCATAGACGTGCAATAATACCCAACGGAGATAGATATTTAACGCTAACGGCTTGGTGCTGGGTTTGCAGTTTGGCATTTACTTTGATTATAAAATCTTCTAATTCACATCGGAAATGATGCTAGAAGAGTTTTAAAATAGGTAATCACGGAATGTCTGTCGTTAAATAAATAAACTAATATAATACACAATTTTTGGTGTGAATGTAAAATTTCAGAATTAAACAAAAGGCAACATTTTTCAACACTGGCTTGGAGATACCCATATATGAGTGCCACTCTTCTTCAACTAAACATTCGAACGGAAAGTGGCACGGACAGTTTCGACTCAAACTGTCCTAAACCGGTAAAGCAAGGCACCGTGGCGCCCGCAGGTAGTGTGCAACAGAGCATGTGAACTGGAAGAGAAATAAATGACGCATGCAATATTCTTTTCTGTGACGAGTCCCGTTTTTTTTTTTTTTTTTTTTTTTTTTTTTTTTTTTTTTTTTTTTTTTTTTTTTTGTAGTCTCTGATAATAGGTGTATTTTCATTTGTAGAGAACGTGACACTAGAAAAAATACTGCATTTGTGTAAGGAAGTGTCCGATTGGCGGCGGGGGGGGAGGGGGAGGGGGTTGGTGGTCTATGCTGGCATCTCTATCGATGGGCACACCAATTTAAATATTGAAATGCAGCTCTTCGCGATCAACGATATATGGATGATTCCTCAGGCCTATTGTAATGCTTTATGCTGCAGCATTTGGATATAACTTTATGTTAATGGACGACAATTGCAAACCGCATCGTGCTTACTTTGTGGATGATTCCCTTTTCGAAGAAGAAATCATACGAATGGAATGGTCAGCGTGTTCTCCGGACATGAACCCAATAGAGCAGGTTTGACACATTCTAGGCAGACGAGTTTCTGGTCGCCTAGCACCCTCAGAAACTTCCAATAACTGAAAAGTGCTCTTTTAGAGGAGTGGGTTAGAATAGCCCAGATCCTCATTAATAGTCTCATTAATTCCATGCCTCAAAGGTGTTAAACGTTGCTGGCCGTCGACGGAAACCATACTCACAAATTGTGTTTTTTTTTTCATTTTGTATCCAAATGCTAGAGACATTTCCTTTTATTCTGCCAAACATGTGTAATTTTTTTCTCATACATCCTACCACGTCTGTCGATCCTGTATCAATTATCAAAACAATTCTCCAGCCTCAAGATCTATCATCAGCCTCAATAGTCTTTAAATGTTTTGAGCAGTGTATTGGCGAAAACAGAAAAAAATCTTAGATATTTATTTATTTGCATTATTTTTCTTAATTATGCCACTCGATTAGTGACTATTTGTGATGTCATTTAACTGATTTATGTTACGTAAAATGCATCGGACCATCTTACTCAATGTTTTTTAATGTCTTGATGTTGCCTTTTAAGGACATAATTGTTGATTTAATTCTTAGGTGAACAAAACAGTTTTTTATCAAGTACTTATATTTGCATATTTCACATTGAAAATATAATATTTATTTGGGGTTAAAAGATTATAAGTCAAGGTGAACCACCTGTGCTTATATAATCTTTTAACTGGCCATAAATATCAAATTTTAACTGTTAAAAAATGCAAATATACTGACTTGTACTGCTAATGCTGCTAGTCACCCAGCTTCTGAATTCCACTCTCTAAAGCTAAGGCTATGGTCGTAAAATGCATTCGTAAATTAAAAATATCTCCTCGAAAAATCAATAATTTTAACTCCTTTTTCTGTGTACTCTTCTTAAAGGATGTCTCTTTTTTCCTTAGTTATCAAAATATTTCTAAAAGATATACTTAAATTTATATGAAGTGTTAACAACTTAATTACAGTTCATCAGCTTTCCACTCAGAATATATTAAGCAGAGATTTTAGAAATATTTGGACAACTAAGAAAATAAAGAGATATCCATTAAGAAGAGTACACAGTAAAGAGGAATTAAAAATATTAATTTCTCGAGGAAATACATTAAATCTACGAATACATCAAATAGCAATAGACTTGCCATTAGTCAGGTTAATTCGGAAGCTCAGTGACTAGCAGCTTTAATACCGCCCACATAAGAATTAAGGAAGTAAGTAATAAATTAATAACGCATCATTAAAAATACAGGTATAAGGCGAATTAAAAGTCACTTGATGACATAGGAAATATGTGTAGCGCATCTGTTGTCAAGTGTATGTCACGCCAGAAACATGCATTTTTGGCGTTAAATCATATAGTTATTTTTTGTATGGAAAGAGGTCGATGGGATATTGGAAAAGTACCATAATTTGTATATGTTCAATTTTTTGTTAAATTGTCATTCCTTAAAGGATCTCAGGACTCTTAAAATTGGAAAAAGTGAAAAGACCATTTTCAACATCTAATATCTTAAAATGCACATAATTTTAAAACACAATTTTAATTGGGGTGAAAGATATAAGTATGTTCTTTAATATCATATATTTAAAAAATTGTAAGATGCAGAATTAGCATTTATAGGGGGTTCCAAACTGTCAGAGATTTGACGAACAGAAAATTGGTATAACAACTTACGTGCCGGGTTGCAAAACAAGTATTGCAACTGGAATTAAAATTTTGGTGTCTACTTATAGATCAGATTGCAATAATTATACTTAATCTAAATAATTTTGTGTATAAAGCATTTTTTATATTATTAATACAAAGTTGTATTTAGTTAATACAAAATTTTGAAAATTTCAACTGTTTAATCACCTAACAAAATATTTATTTCGAATAATAAAAATGAAATTTTAGATTCAGTTTATACAGACTGATATGAAAGATATGTTTTGAAAATTTCATGAAAAATATTCAGAAGTTTTTGAAATATCCAGCACGTTATACACAAAAACTTCATTAGGAGAAAAATGACTTCCAAATTTCGGACACGCCGCTTCAGCTATTGAGCGGGCATAATTCTAAAAGACATAACTTCTGTTCTAATGGGAATTTCACGGAAACAATTATACCAAAATCTGCTGAAAAGATAAGAGTTTAACATTTAAATTCCGAAAACTTTGAAGCTTTAAGATTCCTAAGACACCTTAAGGTATCTGACTATATTCGGGGTGCTTTTTCTATTTTACAATAATGCATAAATACATATTTTTTATTTCAATTGCAATGCAAAATTATTGAAAAAGCATAACGTACTAGATATAACGTCATAACATTAAAAAAATTATGTTTATTGCTATTTTTATACCAAAATTTAATGTTTACACAGGACAGCGTACACGCAATTTAACAAAATTTATTTCAAATTCCTTTGTACTGCATAATTAGAATTACACTTACCTATGCAGTGCACTTACCTACAAGTTTTATAATACCTTCAAATTTAATTGAGATATTTCAAAACATGTCAAAAATACATACTGGTTATTACAAATTACCAATTTTATATATTCGAGCATTTATATAATAAAAGCCTAAGTCATGTGACTGCCAACAACAGTTACGACCACTTCCTTTTTTATATGCCAGGCGGCCTTGTTGGTATTTTATTAAACAAGCAAAGACTTTGAATGTTTTGGTGAGTATTTTTTTGTGCGTCATTGCTGTACCCACTTCTAATTGATAATTAAATGAACTTTTATTTCTTAATCTGCTTTTATTATATAAGAAATAGAAAATCATTGTATGGGCCAGATGATATAATGGCTGCCATTTATGCCTGGGGAAAAATAAAGATATTTTGCTTAATTTGCCATTACCGTGCTTACTTATGTCATTACTAACAAGGAAGGTCTAATTATCGGGCATATTCAGACCATTTGGAAAAAAAAACACTAATTAAACTACTTATGTATGTATTAAAGGTTCAGCAAATTTAGCGGCGGAATTGCAGTAGAAAATCTGTAAAAGAAAAAAAAATACTTTCGTGAATTTGGCGCGAAAAGAGAAAAGCTTCACGCGATTTGGCGAGCAGCATTTTCCCTCGCCAAAAGCAAACGATTTTAATGTATCTGAAAATTACTTGTTAATTGATTTTTACAATGCGTGTTAATAGTAATTAATGAATTTAAATTTAAACAATGAGAGAGTTTAATACATATATTTTTTGTATTACATATTTATGTTGCTTGTTACTGCAGTTATTTAATTTTCTCATTGTAAAAATAATTTCATTTATAAAAAAATATTTTCACATTGAAAAATATATGTTCATATATTTAAGCGTATTCCAAAATAAAGGACAGATGTAGAATTCTGGAGTTATACATTTCAATAAGTTTTTGTTTCCATAGCAACATAATTGAATCGACAGTGCTGAATTAGACTTAATTTTGAGATTGAAACAATTTTAATTATTTTAAATTTTGTTTTAGTTCATAAAACTTCATAGTTAACTTTCATTATAAATATATTTTGATAAAACTCTAGTTAAAACTGACAAAACTAAATTTATTTAAATTAAATTTATTAACCATTTGGAAAAATGGTTATTGTCCTCGTCAGGGTAAGAAATCAAAAGCATATCTGAAGGTTTTTATTGGTTTAATCATCATTTTATTCGTTTTCTGATTGGTCTACACAGTAATATGTATTTCCCTTTACTTACAACAGAGATGGATACCTTATGTTGCCACTATGACAAAAATGTCATAAAAACTACAAAAAAAAAAATTAATAACTCAGAAACAAATTGAGATACAGCTTTCAAAAAAATTGCATTTAAAAGTACATTTCTTTCTCTAAACGACGGTGTAAAAAGTAATATTGTGGGATGTTTAGAAGTTTAAGAATGAAATTTCATTTAAAATGGGACGTCAGATTTCTTGGAAATCTGACGATGGTAAAGCCTTTTCCCGAACGGCCAATGAAATGCTTGGATAATACATAAGTTTCAGGTGGATAATACGTACGAGTCGCATGCGATTTTTGTGGCTTGGAATTTTTACGTGTAATAACACTATTAATGTTTAATTCATGGCGTACGTAATGTATGATCAACTCCGTGCGATTTTTTAATGTCTTAAATTTTAGTCTTTGAAAATATCATTTTCCAAGTGGCCGTTGTAATTTGTTAAATTGCTTTTTTAAACTTGCTCAACATGAAACAATTTCACCTTAATGAGTATTTGACATAAAAGAAAATATTTTTTGAAATTTTATTCCATTGCCAATCTGTGAAAAACCGCCAAATAACGAAATTTTCATTACTGTTTTACGGACAGACTATCGAATTTTCGCCAAAACTTTGTATAAATATATCTATCCTCATAAGGAGAACATTCTATAATTTTTTCAGATTTTTCGGAGTATGTCCGTATGGAGACCGTCCTTTTTAGTTTATTAAAATTAAAAAATTAGTTTTAAAATGTTAAATTAGTAATTTGGACTGCTGATGCTTGTATATTAATGTTTATAAGGTAAGCTAGTTATTTACAACTAGAAAACAGGGATTCTGCTTTTTCAGAATTTTGTGTCGCCACGATGAAAAAAAAATATGTATGTACATATACATAAATAGTACAAACCATATTTGAATTTTAAGACACAAAAGACACGCTTTTACTTTATGTAAAATGACGTCATTCGAATCCGTTTAAGAATTCCACATTTAAGGTCCACTCCTAAACAAATACACTAAAGTATGCATAGGACGTCAATATCGCATAATAATACACAAATGAAGCAAAAAGATACCGTCGTTAAAGAAACTCGCCAAAAAAAAAAAAAAAAAAAAAAAAAAAACGGCTATCTAGTGATCCATATGCCTTCATTTGTTTAAAACATTAATATAGATACTTAAAATTAAATATAGTTTATAATAGCACCATGTTTTAACAGAAATCATTTGTTTATATTTTTTCAAAATAGCACGTATTTTAATTACATTTTTTCGGTTGTTACGAGAAAATTGCAACAAAAATATGTAATTAAACAGTTTTACAATTAATTTTCCTTTACTTTCTACAGAAATGGAGCACTTCTCTTGCCAATATTAAACAAATGGCTCTAAAAACTACAAAAAAAAAAAATAAATATTTCAAAAATAAATTGAGATGATGATTTCAAACAAATTGCATTTAAAAGTACATTTTTTCCCCAATACGACGGTACAAAAATTGAAACTGTGCGATGCATACAAGTTTAAATAATTACTGTAGAGTATTTAATAGTATAATGATACATCTTCTTTGTTTTACGGCTGACATATACAACGCGACGTTATTTTTCGGAGACGACTCAAAATAAGTCCGGAGTAAGAAATAGCATACCTGGGGTTAAAAAAATAAAACTTTCTGATTATTTGTAACAATTTGATTTTGTTATTCCAAAATATGGACCGATTTTGAAAATGACCCATGTATCAAAATTTTATGGAATTCTTTTGTGCTTCCCTGTATTCGAACTATTTTTCCTATTTATTTTATACTCTATAGAAAATATGTTCATATCCCTCTCAGTGATACACATAAATATAATTTCGCTTGAAACAATGTAACATCATTTAAATGTACTGAAATCGTTTCTTCTCTATTGTCAATAATATAGTAGAATACTGTGTGTCAATGTGTCTCCAACCGAACTACAATTAAAACTCATTCTATACTCTTTTGTATACATGTTATTTTCCACCTCAAACATGGAGATCGATTTCATAATGTTTTACATAGTGAAATGTGGTAAAAGTGTATTATAAACGATTTTCTTCTGTAATTGGGAATGTACGCGACTCTTTTTTGTAGCTTTGCATAACACTTATAGAATTTACACACGCCAAGTAGTATGAAAAAACGTCGTTAAATTTAAAAACATATAACGTAATTTTAAAACCACGTCCAAAAATTATGGATTAAAAACAGTACTGTAACCAATTTTTGTGTGACCCTGTAAATGAACGAGAATTTCTATGCACACCATAAGTTCCTGTACTGCAACTCAGTAAGTCTATTAGTTTTAGTATATTTGAAATAGTGCGTCATGATTCAAATACACTGCACATAATTTTACATTATAGTACAAAATGTAACGTAATCTTTGATAATGACTTTGTGAAAGAGCTATAAATGCTTCGCATTTAATTTTTAATTAAAAAAGAGCCATGTTAAACTTTAGTGACATATGTACAGTCGGGGAAAAAAAAAGTAAACACCCCTTACTAACTCTGCAAAAAAGTATTGTAGAATAAAATTAGTGGTACCACACGATTGGTAATAAAGTATACTCTTAAATGATATATATAAAATTTACTTAGGGAGGCATCGACATATTAAAACGAGCCGTAACTTTTTTTTCAATAGCAGTACACAATTCTGACAACATAAATAAACTCTACACCCTTCAATTCTCCTAAAAACAAATTTTTATGCAATTTTTACGATAAGTTTCACAGAAATTAATTAATTTAAAAGGAGCGTATTTGAGGGGCTGTAACTAAATTGAAGATCGGTACTCGATAGGTAACCGAGAGTGTCTCCTCCTTGATCAAGGCATCTTAAGTGCCACTCTAGCAGTCTTTGAAGACTGCTAGATTACAGGATAGCATAAGAAATTTCAAAATATCTGGTTACTTCTATCATAGACGGCCCCTTAAACCATCTTTTTGCCATTTTTTAAGCATAATTTGAAATCTACTTGGAAGAAAAATATGAATTTTTGGATTTCCATAAAGCAGGACTTAATAAATCTAAATCCATAAAAAATTGTAGATTACAATTCATAATTTTTTCGAATATTAATTTCATAATTCATAATTCATATCAAAAAATTATAAAAATTGCGAATTCAATGTATTTTATTTATGTTTGGATATTTTAGTATTATTGCTGCAGAAAAAATTAGCACATTAGGAGTATAATTTCAGGAAATAATAAAAATATGAAAATGTATTTTAATATTAGAAGCACTAAATTTTGAATGTTCATTATTCAAAAACTTACCATTCAACTAACTGGAAATTTGGTGTCTAGGCATAGTTTGAATTGAAGATTTGAAATGTCTTGTTAAAATTGGGCATTGCTATTGAAAAAAAAAATGAAGTTTGAGTTCGTTTTAAATAGGAGATGGCCCCCGTTGGCAAATTTTCTATACATCATTTAATAGTAGATATTGTTTCCAATCAACAGAAGGTAAACTGAATTCATATGCATTTTCCAACCTCTTTGAAAGTGTTAGAAAACGAAGTATTTATAGAATTTAAAAGAAACATCTTAAAATTTTGGAGGAATGTGAAATTACTCGCAGAAATATATATTTTTGATTGATGCATGGAAAATAAATATTGAACCCGAGTGTCAAAATGTTACGCTTAAAAAATGATAAATGTATATTGATTAAAAGACCCCTTACCTGAAAGAGCTGAACTTGTGAGGTTACATGAGCTTTACTGGATATGAAAAATATATAATTTGATCATGAAAGTTCTGCAGCTGTTCAAGTGATATGATTGTGAAATTAAGCAGCTGTTCAAGTGCACCAGGCGATGCGGCTTTTCAAAACTTTTCTGATATGGAATGTATAGGATTGGGTTGATAACACCTGACTGATAACTGAAGTTACATTATGGTTTGCAATTGCACTCTGCGTGTACTAAATCATTTTCATTTTAAAATAATTTTTTTGGCAGTTCTAAAAAAAAAAAAAAAAAAAAAAAAAGAAAAAAAAAAAAAACATCATATAGCGAAAGTTCGAGTAAAATGAAAAAATACCATTTACATTTGTAATTGTATGTCAAGATAAAAAACAAGTTGGAAATTGCTCGTCAAACGTGGCAAATGAGGTGAGTTCGTACTGTAACTAGTTTTATAATTATTTTTTGCACCCCATATTGTACTGAATGTATATTTTTTTGCACTTCATAATGCATAGTCTGTAGCATCATTAAAACACACTTGCAATAACTTTTTTCCCAATCCCCGTAATGTAACGGAACACTTTTGACTGTCCCTGTAATTAAACTATACATCCGATTTTCCTAAAATTGGAAATGGCCCGACAAAATTTTGCAACAATTATATATTTAAAATTTCAAACCATTCGGAAGGCTTTAACATCATTAAAATGCACTTGCAATATTTTTTTCCCATTGGCCGTAATGTAACGGAAAAAATTTTGACTGTCCCTGTAATTAAACTATGCATTCGATTTTCATAAAATTTGAAATGGCTCGACAAAATGTTGCAACAATTAAGTACTAAAATTTCAGAATATTCTAAAGGCTGTAACACCATTAAAATGCACTTACAATAATTTTTCCCATTGGCCGTAATGTAAAGAAAAAATTTGACTGCCCCTGTAATTAAACTATGCATTCGATTTTCATAAAATTTGAAATGGCTCGACAAAATGTTGCAACAATTAAGTACTAAAATTTCAGAATATTCGAAAGGCTGTAACACCACTAAAATGCACTTACAATAAATTTTCCCATTGGCCGTAATGTAAAGAAAAACTTTTGACTGTCCCTGTAATTAAACTATACGTCCGATTTTCATAAAGTTTTCAATGGCTCGACAAAATTTTGCAACAGTCATATATTTAAAATTTCAGACCTGTTGGTAGGGTAGTTTTTGCTCTGTTATATGCGGACAGACAGACAGACAGACGGACTGAACGACGACTATAGGTGCTACGAATTTATATAATTTCGAACTCACCTAAAAATTGAGATTCGTTAAAAGTTATTCAAAAACAATCTTAGTTAAAGATTATTCTTGCACTGTTTTCTTTGCACATAATACGTTTGTTTCTAATACTTTTAAGTGGAAGTAAAAAATTGTTATTTTTTTCTCTTTCCATTTTCTAATATTTAGCGATTTTTAATGCATTTTTCAATGAGATTTTTAGCGGGATTTTTAGTCCCGCAGCGATTTTTTGGCATTCGGAAAACGAATTTAGTATCAAATTTTTATCCTTCTATAGTAACATTTGCCCTCCAAGATTATTATATTTTAGTGATTTTTAATGTGGTTTTTAGTGATATTTCGACGTTTGGGGCAATTTTTCAACGTTGGTAAAAGGTTTCTGTTCCCAACTTTTAGCCTAATACAGTAAAGTTTGTCCTCTGCGCTTTTTGAATTTGAATAATTTTAATGCGATATCTAATGTGATTCTTAGCGAATCTTAGAGATTTTTTTCATTCCACGTTAATTCTTTCGCCATTCATGAAAGAATTTCTATTACAATGTTGACAAGTACGAGTGAATTTTTATCATAGGAATTTTTAAATATTTAGCGACTTTTAATGCGATTTTTGACGATTCTTTGAGTTCGTGGCTGTTTTTTTTTAAATTCGGAAACGGATTTTGATTTCAACTATTTCCTAATATAGTAAATTTTTCGATTACAATGTTTTACTTTTTCGACAAGCAAAATTTTAATATTTAGCCAATTTTAATTCGATTTTTGATGCGCTTTTGGGAGAATTTTATGACGCTCTTTACAAATTTGGGAAAGGAATTCTGTTTCAAACTTTTAGAATAATAGGAATTTGGTTTAAAATAGTTAACATTTTTGAGCTTTAGTAGTAAGAAAAAGCTGTTTCTGAATCATCAGGTGGTGGCGGTTGTGGGAATGGCCAAAAAATTATTGGCAGGAGTTTGGAGTGGAGTGTAACAGGTGGGGGATCATGTGATATGCACTGGAATTCTCATGTCTTTATAGTTAAACATCTATATTTCATAAAAGCTATTAATTATTATGTATCCTTTCCTTGTTTAATGTAGTTTTTTTCCTACTTATGTTTTGTACATCATTATAAATTTTAAGAATTTAAAAGAATATAGTTTGAACATTATTCCATTCACCCATATTATTGATTCCCAAATACGTTTATTACAGCGAATTACTCGTCTTCATTTTATTTATTTTAAACTGCTCTGACTGATAAAACTCATTAAATCAGGTGATTCCAATTGAAGAAATCTCTGTTTTGCCCTTTGCTGAAATGTTCGTATTTCCGAGGATGTTAAAAGTATTATATTTCCTATACTGAAAATAGTCAACATCTGATCTTTTTAACTATCAAGATGGTCGATTCAGAGCAAAACTTTTTAATCTTGATACTCTCATCCGAAATCATCTGACGTCACTACGGGTTGAGCTAGGGAAAAAAATGTTTTGACGTCGACTATAAATCTTATTTAATGATTTAGAAAATGATCTCGCCTTATCTTTATAGTCACTTTATTAACCTCAAAGATTATTTGTATATTCTGAGATTCATGTTATTATGTGCTGTTAATAAAATTGTAAAAATAGTCTAAAAATATACATATAGAGTGGCGGCCAAAATTATGGATATTTTTTTTTAATTTTGATGTTTTATAAATTTGTATGTTTGAAGACTATAATAAATTTCACTTAAATACAAATGTTTATATATCAAATTCAAGGAAATTTAATGTAGAATTTAATTAAAAAAACATAATTAAAATATCTGCATTACAAAAAAAGTTACCTTAAAAAATAAGATATATTTTAGATTTCATTGTATTTTAAAGTTACACATACACATTCAATATTTAGTAGAATACTCCTTGTTTTTAATTACAGCTTCACAGCGAGTTTTCATTGAGAGAACTGGTGTTTGGAGTTCATCTTTCTTAATCACATGATGACAAATGTCAATTATAGCTTCAATAAGTTGTGTTGTATTAGATGGAGGATTTTTTTGTACAAGGGTTCTCAAACATCGCCACAAAATTTCTATAGGATTCAGATCATGGCTGTTTCCTGGCCAGGGTAATAATTGTGTGCCTTTATTTTTAAACCATTCTTTGCATATTTTTGCCGTATGGCATGGAGCTGAATCTTGCTGAAAGATAAATGGTGCTTTATTGGGGAAGAGATAACTGATGGAAGGTATCAATTTTGGATCCAGGACATTGTTGTTGCTGTTTGCGAGCATAAACATAAATTAAAAGTCGATAGCTTTAAACTTTAATATAATGGACTGTTTATTTAGATTATAAATGCGTGCTCTTTGAGCTGCGACTGCCTTGGCGGCGTACAAACTACTACTGAAGGAATTATGAAACATCTGTGGGAGGGAAAATACTGTGACGTCATAACAACATACAGTGGCGCCAACATACCGCCCCACGTTGAAATAACATTTCAATATTCAATATATAATAGCTAAATTTACAATGAATAACATACAATACAATAAAATGCAGAATAGAATAATAATAAATAGAACAATGAATAATTAAATATGCTTCAAACATTTGTTTACATAAAGTTTACAATTGAATGGTTATACAGGTTCAAATTTAATGATAATATGTCAGTTTATTGACAAGGCAGCAAGCATAATTTCGATATGCCTCTCTTGAAAATACCATGAGGCGTTTTCACAAGAACCACTCTAATCTTACCATCTGGTCCTTTAACTACTTCCTGAACTCTACCCATTGTCCATCTGCATTGTGGAAGATTATCCTCTTTTAAAAGGACCATTGAATTTGGAATAATATTATCCTTCTCAAATTGCCATTTATGTCTGGCTTGTAAGTTGTTAAGATAGTCCAATTTCCACTTTCGCCAAATAAATTGGACCATTTTATTTAATCTTTGCCATTGGGACAAATGATTATCACGTTCGCCAGTCAGGTCCAATTCAGACACACTGTTCAGAGGTCTGCCTATGAGAAAATGGCCTGGAGTTAGAATTTCAAAATCATTGGGGTCAGAGGACATGGGTGTGAGAGGCCGACTGTTTAAAATGCCTTCAATTTGCGTGGTAACTGTTAAAAATTGCTCAAGAGTTAATCTCGAATTTCCTACAGTTCTTTTTAGGTGGTACTTAAACGACTTCACCCCAGCTTCCCACAAACCACCGAAATTGGGTGACCTAGGTGGAATGAAATTCCAGGCGATTTCCTCACTTGTTAAATAATGAGCCAAAACATCTGGGGGGTTTCTAATCATGTTCGCCAAACGTTTTAACTCTGCACTGGCTCCAACAAAATTTTTGGCATTGTCAGTACAAATAGAAAAACTTTTATCTCTCCTACTGAAAAATTTTTTAAGGTTGCTATCATTGCTTCTGAAGTTAAGTCGGTGACCACTTCTAAATGAATCGCTTTTGTTACGAAACAAATAAAAATGGCAGCATAACATTTATGGTAAATACCCTTCCTTTGACTCTTATATTTTATATAAAACGGGCCACAAAAATCAATCCCTACATTAGTAAATGGCGAACTAGGAGTAATTCTCGCAGAAGGAAGATTTCCCATAATCTGCTCAGTACATTTAGGCTTGTTTTTGAAACAAGCTATGCAATCTTGAACAATTTTTCTAGCAGTATTTCTACGAACCAATGGCCAAAATCCTTGCCTTACAAGATAAAGTAAAGTTTGGGCTCCAACGTGCAAGTATTTAAGATGAAAATATGTCATTACCAATAAAGTCAATTTATGATCTTTAGGGAGCAATATTGGGAATTTCTTATCAAAAGATAAATCAGCGTTATTTAATCTACCGCCTACCCTTAACAAATTCTGTTTATCAAGAAAGGGATGTAAACAACTCACCTGTCCCTTTTTGGGAATTTCTCCCTGTTCAAGGGTTTTTATCTCATAATCGAATGCTTTTACCTGTAACATTTTGATTAAAAAACTCTTTGCGATTCGAAGTTCCTCTGTTGTGATTGGGCCACGACGTCGAATGGCATTTTTGGCATTAAATAGGAATCTGAAAATAAAACTTAGAATACGTATTAATTTTAAATAATTGTAACTTAAATTAAGAAAATCATCCACAAAGGAATTTTCAGAAGTGGAAATTAAATTGATATTGTCCATTTTTTTAAGTTCTTGCGCATAAAGTTCGTGCGATAAAATGTCAGTATTGTCACTAGATTCATCAGAAAGTTTATGAAAGTTCAGGGGGCCATCCCACCAAAGATTCATTTTGGAAAGTTCTTGAGGACCTAATCCACGTGATATAATATCTGCTGGATTTAAATGCGATGGGACATGCTTCCAATGATAGTTCTCAGTCAAAGTTTGTATCTTGGATACTCTGTTGGCAATGAAGGTTTTTAGTTTGTTTAGAGATGTATTGATCCAAGCAATTGCTATTTTTGAATCGGTGTGCAAATAGATATCACTCACTATCATTTTTAGAGATAGACGAACCTTTTCTATAAGTTGAGAGAGAAGAAGGCAAGCTGACAGTTCGAGGCGGGGAATGGAAATTGTCTTTAAAGGAGCTACACGCGATTTACTAGCGATCAGTTTAGTTGATACAGTACTTGTTTCACTTGTGCAATGCATATAAACTACAGCTCCATAAGCTAATTCCGAAGCGTCTGCAAATCCTAGCAACACTAATTCCTGAAAAGAATCGGTTAGAATGTATCTGTCGATTCTGATCTCTTCTATTTGTTTCAGGGACGACACAAAATTTATCCATTCACTTGCAACTGGATTTGGGATTTCATCTTCCCAACCTAATTTCATGAGCCACAATTTCTGAAGAAATATCTTTGCTCGTGTAATAATTGGTCCTAGAAGACCTAAAGGGTTATATAGCCTTGCAATGGTGCTTAGCACATCTGGTTTTGTGTATGATGATTTCTCCGTTATTGAAATCTTGAACATAAACTGATCTTCAACAGGTTTCCAGATAACCCCTAGAGTTTTAATTGTTGATTCTTCATTTATGGAAAAGTTATAATCTTGAACTTCCAATGGCTTACTGTTCATTAATTCCCTTGAATTGGAATTCCATTTATGGAGGGACATACCGCATGTTTATAACATGTTGCATAACTGATGTTGGAGTTCTACAGCTGTATCTAGATCATGTGCGCCTGTCACTATGTCATCCATATACACATCTTCCTTTATTACTTCCGCAGCTAAAGGGAATTGCGATGCTTCATCTATGGCTAACTGTTTCAGAGTCCTTATTGCGAGAAATGGTGTGCTAGATGTACCATATGTGACAGTATTCAATATGTAAATAACAGTTTCTTCATTCTCGTCGGTCTTCCACAAAATTCTCAGAAGGTCGCGTTGAGATGGATCTATTAAAATTTGTCTGAACATTTTTTGAACGTCCGTCGTAAAGGCATACCTATAAACACGAAATCTTGTCATAATTTCAAATATGTCTTCTTTTACTTCTCCTTTCAGCAGACAATCATTGAGACTGAAGCCAGATGTAGTGGCAGCTGATGCATTGAACACCACACGTAATTTAGTTGTGGTTTTGTCTGGTCTGAGAACACCATGATGCGGCAAATAGTAACATGAGTGATTTTCTGGATGTTCGGAATGAGGGTCTGCAACCTTCTCCATGTGACCTAATTCTAAGTATTCTTGCATAAACTGCTGATACAATGCTTTCATAGTTTTATCCTTAGCTAATCTTTTCCATGATTCAGACGTTTTTTCGCAAGCTCTTTAACCTAAATTTTCTAAATCCTTGGTTGGCATCTGTACGATGTATCTACCTGCGTCATTTCGTTTATGCGTAGTTTTGTAATGCTCTTTACAGTATTCTTCTTCTTTACTAAGTTTTTTCGAAGTTTCATCAATGGTTTCTAACTTCCAAAACTTTTCTAAACATTCATCAATGCTTTGCGACTGCGAAACAAAACCACAATATTGCATTTGGCTGACAGATTCTATGCTTCCTGTTGCGATGTATCCGAATACTGAATTGCGAAACACTAAATTACTGTTTGGAATGCGAATTTCTCCATCTTTTATTATATGAAAGATGGATTCAGTGCCGAGCAGCATATCAATTTTGCCAGGAATGCTAAATTTCAGATCTGCTAACTGATGAGGAATTTTTAAGTTATCAATGTTTAAGTTTGTAACTGGGAGTGAATCCGTTATTTTTGAGACAACAAGAAAATCCAATGACGTTTCAAAAGATCCATTTCCGTTTATAATTTTAGAATGAATTTTGTGTTTAACGTTCATTTCCTTTCCACCTAAGCCTGAGATGGCGATGTTCAATCGCTTTAGTGGAATTCCCAATCGATTAGCGAATTCTGAATTCACAATATTGGACATACTTCCAGAGTCCATTATTACACGTGCTTGTAAATAACTTCCAGAACAAGGGTTAAAGACCCAAACTAATGCAGTGGAGAGAATGACAGATTTATTTCTGTTATTAACGCAAGATAAAGAAGATGATACAGGTGATTTAGTTTCTGTCTGTCCGTAAAACCCATCTGCGTTCGGATTCAATTTATGACCTTGCGCGGTGGGGTTAACTTCATCAACTTTGCTCGTAAAAGAATTGTTTATATTTCTATGGAGTAATGTGTTGTGTCTTGCCTGACAAATGTTGCAGGAACTTTCAGACTTGCAATTAGCAATCGCGTGTTGACTACTTAAGCAGTTGAAACAAAGCTTATTTTTCATTGCTACATCTTTTCTCTGAAAAGCATTTAATTTCAAAAATGCGTCACATTTATATATTGCATGATTTTGCTTACACATTACACAGAAATTAATGGAATTGGTTGTCTTAACAAAGAGAGATTTTGCTTAAAATTACGATCTTGAATTGATTTGGGTTTTACTGCAATGGTTTTACTTATGTTTTCCAAAATTTGAGAACGTTTTTCTAAAAATAAAATTAAATCATCTAACTTTGGAACTTCATTTGAACTTATTGTCATTTCATAATTTTTCCGTGTATCTTTATCCAACTTTTCAAGAATGATATTTAAAATTAAAACGTCGGAGAGATTGTTTCTGTTGTAATCTAAAACTTTAATGCGCGAATGCTTTTTTTTAACGCTGTCTACTAGATTTCTTAGATCTTTTGCAGAAGGCTGTGTAATTTTATCTGCATCTAAAAGTGAGTTTATGTGTATTTGTACTATAACTCTTTCATTTTCGTATCTGTCTTTTAACGCTTGAAATAAAGAAGAAAAAGTATCTTCGGTTGTTTGCAAAGCTCTTGCGTCACTTACTAATGCAGCTGATAAATAATGTAGTTTTTGCGCTTCTGACAACTGCTCGTTTGATGTTATAATATTATCAAACTGTAGTTTAAATGTGCTCCATTCTTCAGGTTTTCCGGAAAATTTAGGAAGTGGTATTTCCGGTAATGTGGTGTCTGAATAGTGACATTTACTCCATGGTTTCTATTAACTGACTGAACGAGCTAAATTATGAATATACGGTGAACGAGATTATGGAATAAGTATTGTAAATAAATGGCTATGTTTAGGTGGTATGCCGATTGAGCATACAGTGAAATATGTTATATTTATTCGTGTAATTTATGTCCGTGTTGTCTTAGTAAAGTGATGTGCATCCGTGTTAAAACCTTGTCTTCATTTCTAAGTAGATTAATACCCACGCAAACAAGATAGGACAGCTGGCGACGATAAATAAAAAATAGATCTGTACGAAGACGGCTAAAGATAAAAGTTTCATTTTCATCTTTTAATTAAATTGAACTATGGAACAACAAATACAAGAATTGTTGAAACAGAATCGAGAATTGATTCTTGCTCTTCAAAATAAAGAGAGCGTTTCTCATAAAGTAACTGTTCAATTTGAAAACTTTAATGAAGAATATGAAAATTTCGATAGTTTTTTCAAAAGATTTCTCACATACTTAGATGTTCTAAAAGTCCCGGAAGACGTTAGGGCTAAAGTGTTTATTTCTTCTCTAAGTCCTAAATTGTATCAGTTACTAAAAAATTTGTTGTCTCCAGAAATTCCTTCTGCGCAAAGCTTAGATAAATTGAAAGATATTTTGAAAAAGCATTTGACCCCAAAGCCATTGATTATACCTTCCCGACATAAGGTTCTGAATCGTAAACAGCATGAAGGGGAGAGTATTAATAATTATATAGCGGAACTCCGAGCACTAGCAATTAATTGCGATTATGAAAGTAATATGTTAAATATCATGCTACGTGATGTTTTTGTTAGTGGATTACGCGATAAAATAATTCTAGATAGATTATTTGAAGAAGATAATATAGATCTGGATAAAACTTTGCAAATAGCTTTAGCTATGGAAAAGGCATTTAAGGGGGCAAATGATATTATGGGCCGTGAAATAAATGCAGTTAATGCAGTAAAAAAACAATGGTATAGAAAAACAAACTTTGCGGAAAAGCAGCGAAAATCTTTATTTTGCACGCGATGTACAGGCACGGATCATGTCAAAGAAAAATGTAGATTTATTTCGAGTAAGTGCAACTTTTGTTCAAAAATTGGGCACATAAAAAAAGCGTGTTTCGCAGCTAAAAAGGCGAATGCTAGACCTGTTAAACAAAAACAAGTAAATTTAAAGGAAAATAATGTCCAGGTTCCATTATTTGGTTTAAATACCTCTGATTGTACATTACGCGAGGAAGAACCGAAACGACCTCCGATAATGATTACTCTGAAACTTGACGGAAAGATTTGTTCTATGGAATTAGATACTGGTGGAGCAGTCAGTGTTATGAGTATAAGTAATTTTAGAAAAATTTCAAAGAAACAGATTCAACCCACTGATATAGTTTTTAAAACTTATAATGGTGAATTATTAGTACCTATGGGGTATGTTACAGTTAGAGTTCAATATAAAAACCAGATTTCGGATTTGAACTTATACATTGTTAAGGAGAACTTGGATACCATTTTTGGCCGTGAATGGCTTCACAAAATTAGTCTAGACTGGAATGCTATTAAGGCATTAAGAGCTACGACTAAACTGAACTTAAAAGATCTGTTGGAACAATATAAAGATATTTTTTATGATAAACTGGGGGAAATAAATAATTATGAAGCTAAGATCGAGCTTAAACCGGATGTTAAACCCATATTTTGCAGAGTTAGAACAGTTTCATTTGCATTAAAGAGCAGAGTTGAAGATGAAATAGATAGATGAGAAAAAGAAGGTATTTTAGAAAGGGTTGAAAGCTCTGAATGGGCAACACCAGTAGTACCAGTCGTAAAATCGGATGGCAGTATACGATTATGTGCCGATTATTCCGTAACCTTAAATCCTAATTTAATCGTACCACAACACCCTTTGCCACGATTAGAGGATATATTCGCAAGTTTGAATGGGGGAAAACAATTCTCAAAATTAGATTTCAAACATGCATATTTGCAAATGAAGGTAGATCCGAAAAGTCAGAAACTGTTAACAATAAATACCCATAAAGGATTGTATATTTGCAGGAGACTAATGTTTGGGTTAAATGGAGCGCCTGCAATTTGGCAGCGGTACGTAGATGGCTTGTTCCAAGGTATGGAATGGGTTAAAGTATTCATGGATGATGCTAGAATAACAGGGAATGATGAAATGTCACATCTTAAAGCATTAGAGCTGTTTTTCAAAAAATGTAAAGAGCATGGTCTAAAACTTAATCTAAGTAAGAGCCAGTTCTTTCAAAATGAAATAAAATTTCTAGGTCATAAAATAGATGCAAATTGGATACATAAAACCGATGAGAAGGTTTCAGCAATCTTAAAAGCTCCTGTACCGAAAAATGTACAAGAAGTGAAGAGTTTCCTTGGATTAGTAACGTTTTATGGAAAATTCTGTGAAAATTTGGCAACTATAGCAAATCCTCTTAATAATCTGACAAGAAAAGATGTGAAATTTAAATGGTCAAAGAGTTGTCAAGTTGCCTTTGAGCAAATAAAAAAGGAAATCTGTTCAGAAAAAGTCTTAGTTCACTATGATCCGAAACTTCCCTTAACGTTGGCAAGTGATGCATCTCCAGTAGGTGTTGGTTGTGTCTTGTCTCATCGATATCCAGATGGGTCTGAACGGCCAATAGCTTTTGCATCCAAAACCTTAACGAGGACTGAACAGAAATATTCTCAAATCGACAAAGAGGCCTTAGCAATTGTATGGGCAGTAAAAGAGTTTTACCTGTATCTAAAAGGAAGAAGGTTTACGTTAATAACTGACCACAAACCTCTAGTAGCAATTTTTGGATCGAAACGAGGATTACCCGTATTAACAGCTACCAGATTACTACATTATGCATTAATTTTGCAATCCTTCCAATTTGACATAGTTTTCCGAAAAACTAATGATCATGGAAATGCAGACTTTTTGTCAAGATTGCCTAAAACTTCGGAAGAACTGGAAGTGAAAGATGACATTACCATATTCCAGATGTCACAAATTGAAACGTTACCAGTTACTTCAAAGGAATTACGAGAAGAAACGTGGAGAGATGAAGAATTCGGTCCACTTTTACAAGCCTTGCGGAAGGGTCAGAACTTGCAGGGAAGAGAAGCACAATATACCATTGAAGATGGATGTATCATGTACGGACAAAGAGTGTGTGTTCCGAAGAAATATCAAAAGCGTGTTCTGGAAGAACTGCATCAAGGACACTTAGGCATTGTTAAAATGAAAGCAATTGCAAGATCATTCGTCTATTGGAAAGGGATTGACAACGATATAGAAGAAGCAGCTAGAAATTGCGCTGATTGTGCCAGACACAAGACTGATCCAACAAAGGCAAAAGTTCATTACTGGGAGTATCCCAGCATGCCATGGGAACGTTTACATGTTGATTTTGCCGGTCCTTTATTTGAGCACATGTTTTTGGTGATAGTTGATGCTCACTCTAAGTGGTTAGAAGTATATCCGATGAAGATTACCACAGCGAAGAAAACAATTGAATGTCTACGAGACAGTTTTGCGAGATTTGGATTGCCATTAGTTCTTGTCAGTGACAACGGACCACGATTCTCGTCTGATGAATTTCAGAGATTCATGCGAAGGAATGGTATCAAGCACAAAACTTCCGCACCATTTAAACCATCAAGTAATGGCCAAGCTGAACGCTATGTCCACATGGTAAAACAGTCGCTGCGAGCCATGCAGAGTTATGAAGGAAGTATACAACAAAAATTGAGTACATTTTTGCTTCAATACAGAAAAGCACCAAATGCAACAACAAATCACAGCCCAGCTATGTTATTTTTAAAAAGAGATATCCGAAGTAGGATTGATTTACTATTACCTCAACTACAATCGAGGATTCAAGAAAAAGTACGAAAAGGAGTATATGAATTTAGAGATAGAAATTTTGACATCGGTGATTCTGTAGCAGTACGAGATTATAAATCGGCAAATTCGAAATGGAAATTTGGAAGAATAATTAATAAAGATGGTGTCCTTCATTATACAATCGATGTTCAAGGTACACTCGTAAGACGCCATGTTGACCAAATCCGTCCAGTAGGTGAACAAGTGCAGAAGAATTATTCTACATCGAATGAATATCGAAGATCTCCATCGACAAAGTTTAAAGAAACTTCTTCAGAACCGGAACATCTGAATGCTGAAAGTATTATTGTTCCGATCTCCAGTGACAAACCTGTAGCGTCAACTTCAACTGCTGATGTCCCGAGTAAGGATCTGACTTCCCCAACCCATCAGTCAAATAGTTCATCACCAGTACCTGCTACGACAGATGCTCCACCGATTCAAGCAAGCCCGACTATAATACCCCGACGTTCTCAGAGAGTTAGCAGACCACCCAAGAAGCTTGACCTATAAAGGGGGAGGAGATGTGGTGTCTGAATAGTGACATTTACTCCATGGTTTCTATTAACTGACTGAACGAGCTAAATTATGAATATACGGTGAACGGGATTATGGAATAAGTATTGTAAATAAATGGCTATGTTTAGGTGGTATGCCGATTGAGCATACAGTGAAATATGTTATATTTATTCGTGTAATTTATGTCCGTGTTGTCTTAGTAAAGTGATGTGCATCCGTGTTAAAACCTTGTCTTCATTTCTAAGTAGATTAATACCCACGCAAACAAGATAGGACAGGTAACTTAATGTTTAGCGCATTGTTTGTAAGAGTAGGTTTTAATTGATTTTCATTGAGAACCTTACCCACTTCTAAATGCTTAATTTGTTTCTTTATTTTGAATTTAGTTTTTATAATATTTTCACTGTATTCTTCACTAGTGCTAATATCGTTTTCATAATCCTTAGGAATGCTTATGGCAGCTTCTATTTCGCTATTTAAGTTTTTTAGCAAGTCTTCATTATCATTTAATTGTTCCAGAATTTCGAAATAGTCATCGGTTTCTTTATTGTCATCATTTATTAACGTTTCAAATTTAGTGATCAATTTGGTAACGGATGTTCTTAAATATGCACGTTTCTTTTTTAATTTCTCAAGCGGTTCCATTTTATAAAAAAACTTATCATGCAATAATCAAAAAGAATAATCAAATATTTCCTACCTTGTTTCACGCAGACGATTTCGTTTTAGCTTTAATCCATTACGGAAGCTTGCGCAATCACTGTTCTAAAACTGCAAGTATAAAACTCGATGTCGAAACTTCAAATGAAAGAAGGGGAACTTTTCCTTTCAACTGCGATGTTTCTTCCCTATTTCAGACTAAATTCTTTTTTTTAAAATAAATACCTGAGGCTCGACTTAACCAAATGTTGCTGTTTGCGAGCATAAACAAAATTAAAAGTCGATAGCTTTAAACTTTAATATAATGGACTGTTTATTTAGATTATAAATGCGTGCTCTTTGAGCTGCGACTGCCTTGGCGGCGTACAAACTACTACTGAAGGAATTATGAAACATCTGTGGGAGGGTAAATACTGTGACGTCATAACAACATACATTGGCGCCAACAATTGTCGATGTATCTTTTTGTATTCAGAATGCAATTAATCACTCGAATGTGACACACACAATCTGCTGACATACAGGCCCAAATCATGACATTTGTTCAGCTCTTTGTAGTTGCTTCAATGAAATCAGGATGCAGCTCTTCCTCTACTCTACGTCTCACATATTTTCGCCCATTACTACCAAAGAGCGATATTTTACTCTCATCGTTCCAGATTATTTGCTTCCACTGATTTTCTGACCAATTAATGTGTTCTTTTGCCCACTGAACTCGTCTCTTGCATTGCTGAAGATTTAAAAATGGTTTTTTTTCCCCAGAAATCTACATTTCAGTCCAAAACCTGCAAATCTTCTCATTGTTCTTGAACTAACTGAAATATCCATAATACCCACATTTCACATCTAACAGCATTGGATGAAATTCTTCTATCTCCGAAACATATCCTTTTTATCTTTCTACCGTTAGAAGCACCTGTGCATATTTTTCGGCCTGATCTTGCCTTATTTATCACTGATTTAGTTTCTTCATAACTTAAGCACTAATTTTGTACGCCGCACAGTAGAGTATTTGACCACAAAGCCTGGCCAAAAATGCAAAAATTAAAATTTCGTGAATAATTGTAAAAATCATATTTTTTTATTAGCTAATTGTTGCATCGATCTGTGTCTATTTTAGGAACCTGAGTTATATCCGGTGGCTCCTGGCCTCAGCTGAAGAGGAAGTTTCTTTCTGAAAAGACATGGTTTTTTGTTGTTTTTTGACATTGTTGTTATGCTTAAATATAATTTTTTGTGGCTCAATGAATTGTTAAATTGTAACTAAACAGGGCTTACGTGTTTAACAAAGGTTACAGCTTAGTGTTAAACTATGTGTTAATTTAAATAGTTTCGTTTTTAGTGTAATAAAAAAACATTAAATGTGTAAAAGGGTTATTTTTAAAACGTTTTTGGCTCCCATTTATACATATCGAAAGCTTTTTAAATATGTGCCCGTGCTTTGCCCAGCCATGTTTGAATTATAATCGTATTAGATATAGTCTTGAGTGTCTATTTATGCAAAAAAATCTTCCGCATATTGTGACCTTTTTTTTTTTTTTTTTTTTCGGGATGACTATTTAAATGCTCTGTTTTGCGGCCACCGAATTGAAGAGATAAGAACTATATATTTACTGTCGTATTGCAGGTTTTTAGCTGTACAGTATATTACCGGAGAGCTTCTGAACCTACATATTCTGTCTGTATGTACGTACTTACATATTTACGTATGTAGGTACGTACATACGCACGCAACTCGATATCTTTTGATAGAAATATCCGATCGCCTTCAAATTGTATATACTTATTTATTCAGAAAGGGTTCCCAAATTAGTTCTTGGAGCTCATGTATGTAACATAAGGAGAGAAAGGAGAGAATTAACCCTTTCGAGGGTAGTGCCCTTAACCCGTTAGTAGTCGCGCGTTGGTCTTTTCCCCGCCCGAAATTCGTTATCTTCCTGTAACTCATTTCCCGTTAAAGTTACGATAGCGAAATTCCGTGTAGCTGACCTTAAGTGTTCACACTCTTGTGTAGTAAAATTACAAGTCATTCCTGCTATTTCTTAGCATTTTATCGCATTCTTAAGTTTCAATCGGTCTAAATGACCGCGTTGCGACCACTTGCGTTAGTTGAATTTTCCCCCTCGTGTTCATCCTTTCCCATTTCCGCGAAATCTGTGGGGGAAAGTTTCTTCGAAGTACCGACTCTCTGCCTGTTGTTATTTCGTTTTTCTGCTATTTTACCCGTCCATAGAATACTTTTTTTACTTTTAGAATGTGACTTAAAATTGTTTTATTATATTAGTTGTGAAGTCAGTTCGCACAAAAAACTGATGGATGGTCACTTACATTTTTTTTTTCATTGTCAAGTATTGCTCGAATAAATTCTCAAATTGATAATCGTTTAAATATGGAAAAAAAAATGGAAATTCATCATCATTATTTGAAAGAACTTGTTTTCCATTTATTACCGGAACATATAAATGAATGAAAACAGACAATACCACTGCCAAACCATTAAAAAAGAGAGAAGAGAATTTTGTGGGAATCAGTAAAAAAATTGCCGTATCTCCAAAATCTGAAAAGTATCGTTTTTGTACAATAAAACAAATTCGAAAGATAAAACAATTTTCTCAGAAATGTAGTATGTATATCTGCGAAGAACATACATATAATTTATTTGTACAATAAGAAAAATAATGAGAATTTTATAATGTAGGTTAGAAATTACGCAAATAAAAATCTCTTTTCGATAATTCAGTGAATGTTTATACTATGATTTTAAAAAATACTTTAAGTATTTTTCTAAAATTTATCTATTGTTAAATTTTCATACTGTAAGTAAAAATACATTTTTTTAACAATGCCGCAGAAAATGTTTTTTTTTATTATTATTGAAATCCAATAGAGGCTTGGGGACGGTATCTGACAAATTTAAATTTGTTGTCCTTCATCAATTGTTCAAACTATTTTTCAGAATAATGTTTTCCAGAATATGAGAGAAAATTCATTTAAATTAAATTATTGCTGCACATTTATAATTTCGGAGAAAATTGTCTTATTGTTTTTATTATTTTAATGAATGTTATTATAAAACAATAAATTATAACATTAATACCTTATTATGAAATGTACAATTGAATATTTATTTTAATTAAATAATTGCTGTAAAATACATCCCTATTAAGATGAACCTTTCAGTGATTCTATTAATTAAAATAATTTATCCATCTTAGGATTTAAATCTACAATTGCAAATGTATTTAAATTAAATATATAATTTCGATAACTTATTTATTATTTGCATTATATAAGCGAAGTTCGTATCCAGAGTTTTTATTCAAGGGCGCTGCTCCCACCCTGAAATAAGTAGAGAAACTACAAATCGTGCATTTTCATTAGAAAAATGCATTTAATCACAAAATCTCGCGACCCCCCCTCCTCTACCCCCCTCATACACACACAGACACCCCACAAAATAAATAAAACGTAGTTACAACATTTACATTTATAATTTCGAAGTTAAGTATTTTTTACCTTTTTCTTTATTATATATATATATATATAATTATATATTTTTAATAATATTTGGTTTATGTGGTGTTTGTGATTTCATAATTATTGGTCATTTTCATTATTTTTCAATGGTATTATTGTACAGAAAGTTTATATACATATACATATATATTGTCTTTAATTGTTTATTGCATCAAATTTGATGGTTTTTCATATGTTTTAAATGAATTAATCGTCCGCAATATGCTGGTGAATTAGTGGTATTGTATTTGATTTTCTGTTGCATGTCATAGGTTCCATTTTTACTTTCAGTTTAATTGTTCAATTTAATGTCAGTGTAATATATTGATGCTAAATTTATTAATTTTATTTTATTAAATCGATAGAGAGTGCCGGAGTATCATAAAAATCTACCTGACTCTGCTTGTGTCCTTCAAAAAAAAAAAAAAAAAAAAAAAAAAAAAAAAAAAAAAAAAAAAAAAAAAAAAAAAAAACCTATCACGAATTTAGATTCATATTCGTAAATGTTTTCCTACTAATTATTGATTCATAGTAACATCAGAAATTCAATCAAATCATTTACTATTTACTTTTAAGTATTTATGCAAAACGAAGAAAGAGTTATAAAAACATTTATCTAGATGCCAACTGAATATATACTTAAGCGAAATAAATAATTGCTGTAATCTTTTAAAGTTCAGTCAATATTTCCCCCCTACGTTATCCGTTTTCGATCATCTGATAACACCGGCAAGTTTCCCCTTCGTTTTCGGCCTGCTGGTAATGGACCGAACGCGACTACTAACGTTCTAAAAAATGTCGCGACTACTCTCGGGTTAAAAAGGGACACCTAATTTTAATTCCAAAACTCACAAATGGCACCAAGAAAATTTAATTAAATTGTTCCTTTTATAATATACGTGAAAATAAGCAACTTCATATTTTCTAATAACTCCGTTTATCAACTAAAAAGAGCAAGCCATACAGTAGCGAAACTCTATAACTTATTTTTCCAGCAAGGTCTGATGGTAGTCCCAATAAAAGCCAAGAAGAGAGTGATGAAGAAGATGAAGAAGAGTTCTGAAGAATCATTTTGAAACTGGTAATACATTAAATGCATTCAAAAACTAGCAAACTATACTGTATAGACTCCACTTTAATGAAACTACTATTAAATATAAAACTATTAAACATAAATTAAATGCAATAATAATTATTAAATGTAATTTAAATGTAATAAGCATTATTAAATGTATTAATAAGTTTCATATATAGTAAAATTAAATACATTTAATTAAACATTAATAGTGAATAAGACAAACCTATAAACAATTACTTTTCTCTTAAAAACAGTAAATAGTTAAGGTTAGAAGTCGCTCAACTTCCAAACTCCCTTCGGTAATGTTCAGTCAACTGGACATGTGATTTATTCGAGTTTTTAAAATATCTACTTGGTAAATTAATATTTTAACTTGTTTTTTCTTTATGCTCTTCTTAAATGATGACTATTTTTTTCAAAATTGTCAAAATATTTATAAAATGTATGTTATAAAATGTATGTTTATTATTATGTGAAGTGTTAAAATCTTACTTACACTTCGTCAGCTTTTAAGATATAAAATATTAAACTAAGCTATGGATTTGCATGTATACTTTATAGTATGCTAAAAGTTGAACGCATAGCACAGTTAAAAATGTCCATTCAGTCATTTCCGTCAATAAACGGAAATGCACTTGAGAAATTTTGTGCAGCCCTGTATATGATCTACAGAATGTATTCACTCGAAGTAATATTTAAAAAAAAAAAATGTTCTATTTTAAAACGCCAATCACAACTACAAACACACTTCACCCAATTATTTGTCATGGACTTCAATAGTTAAATTTATGCTTCAGCCGTATTCATCTGTCTGTGCCTGTAAATGAACGATATATTCTATGCACACCATAAGTGCCTTAGTACAACTTAGTGATGTATATAAATTTCAGCGTTTACAATTGTGATATCATTAAAATACAGAGCAAACGATTTTTCCCCATTGACCATAATGTAAGGGAATTCTTTTGGGTGTCTCTGTAAATGAACTGTAAAGGCTATAGGCTTCATTTACAAAACCAAACATGCCATAGTGATACCCAATAACATCTAAGAATTTCAAGCCAATCGGACTATATTTACATCGAAAAATATTTTTGACCAGGATTTCGGGTCAAATACCCCACAGTGCGCCGGGTAAAGTGACTGAACCAAGCTGTCCTTCAATTTCAGCATAAGAGAGACCATTGTACAAGGATTCATCTCAATATGATAATTCTGCTTCTTTTTGTAGGTGTCCAATCAGTTCTTGTTCTTGATGACATTGTTTTAAATTATTTCATTAAGAAAAAAATGGAAATATTTAAAAAAAAAAAACATTATTCTATTTAGTTACAGTAGTATTCACCATTCTGCAAAATTTATTGCAGCAAAATACCGCTTTTACAAATCAAAGTATACTGCAGTTTAGTTACTGACATTTGATTGTTTCTCAGAACAGTCATTGTGATTGGTTAGGAAACTTTTATTACAATACACTTCAGCATTCATGACTAATTGTGTTTTTATTTTAGACTAAAATAAGTGTAACTGTTTTTGTAATGCAGATATTTTAATTCTGGGTTCTTTATTAAATTCTACATTAAAGTTCCTTGAATTATATATATAAAAATGTGTATTTAAGTGAAAATTAATATATTCTATAAGCACACAAATTGATAAGACATGAAAATAAAAAAAAAGTCCACAATTTTCGCCACCATTGCATATATGATTTGAAATCAATTATAATAATGATTTTTTTTTTTTCAGTAAAAAAGTAACTTGAAATTTAAAATGAATATCAGTAAACAGGTAAAATTTTATACTATATTTACTAACTATACTTTGCACTTAAAGCTGACACCACTATTTAGCCTTGGTTGGACTTGTTCCAGAAGGTGTACTTGATTAAAGTATGGAAAAACTGGGCAGTGTCCCGCCCTAGCCCCGCTTACGATTTATGTGCACAAAAATACATTTTCATTTTTTTAAAGCTTATGTTTTAAATCTGTTTCGATATTGTATTGATTATAATTAGTATTTTAAACTTTAAAAGTAAAATAATTTTAAAAACTAAATACACAAAAAAAATTAAATACAGTAAAAACTCTCAATCGCGAGCACCTCGGGAACGTTGAATTTGTATGCTATTCAGTGGTATTCGCTTTTATCACGTAAAAAATATATATTTATGTTGAAAAGTGTGAATGTTCGCTAAAGAAAGTTATCCGTATCAAGGTTTTGCAGTAAAAACGCAATAACATACACTTCTAAATAAAGGACACCACTATTAAATAAACATATTTTTATATACTTTTACATCAGAAACGCAGACACTTCCGATGGCGTACAAATTTCATAGTCCTCGGGTGCCCACTATTGAAAGAATTTACTGTATTTACATAAATATTTTGTTGTTTTTAAACTTAGTCTACTCTAGAGGTTCAAAATATTAATTATAATGGGTGCAACATTCAAAAAGATTTAAATGGGTACAAAAAGATTTAAATTATCAGCATTACGAAAATTGCATACCAAATTTCTGAGCCCCTAAAATCAGTTTGTATGGAGGGATGGAGCGGGCAGGACCTAAGTTACCTATGCTTTAATCAGATTCTGCTTCTGTAACAAACGCAGCCGTGATGTATCGTCAAATATTTTTCTGGTATTCAACGTGGTCAAACATGGCTACGTATAATGCTTACAATATATATATATATATATGTGTGTGTGTGTGTATGTATATATATATATATATATTACATTATTAGATCTAATTCCGCGATTTCCTTATCTTATTATAAATTACTACTTTATATTCACTAAATCCTTATTCTTAAATAATCTCTATCGTTAACTCTGTTAAATTCACTTTAATTTAATGTCTCACTTGTCTAAATTGCTTAAATATTACGCTTTTGGTATTCTTAAATTAAATGTTCCATTTCCGCGCTTTTTTCATTCTAGAATGTTCTTTCAGCTTCCATTTTTACTTTCCCGCGCATTTCTGGGGTTATCCTTTTCCCCATCAAATTCATCCGCTTTCTCTGTCCGCACTCTTTCTATGACGTGATATTCTTAATTATTCATTGATTGAGAGCACGATCTACGTCATATTTGTATTCCTACACTTGAGGAACAAAAAGTTGGTGTTCTCTGAGTTTCAACAGATTTGAGTCGTATTCCCAAATTACATTCCATCCTCTGGTCACCGTCCCTTTATTCGATTATCTACAACTTTGTTTTATCCCTAATTACTACTATGGAGAGATGGCTAATAATCTTGGTGGAAACTGCACCGCCGAAAGATGTTCTAATAAAGTGCTGAGCTGATATTATGTGTTGTTTCAATTTATTCTGGGGAAACTTCACGTAAAGATGTATTCCATAGCCATCACTCGACGACTGCAATACAACTAATTGTTATACTAATATAACAGGATCGAATTACCTGTTCTGACCACTTCTATTATCCTATTACTGCTGGATGTGATCCACGACTGATATCGAGACAGCCAGTACTGCATTTTCAACGATAAATTAATGCAATGTTGCTATAATGTAACTCTTCTTAATTTAAGACTTCTACGCCACTCCCAAATTTATGCAGCATGAACGCCATACTTAACATCTAGCCAGCGAGAATTCGAAACATCAAATGTCAACAAAAATGTCCAAAAAGTCTCACTTCACTCAAATACGGTCTCTAGGAAGAACAAAGTTTAGATAATCGTATAACATAATTAAAATAAAAAAGAACAACAAACAAAAATGTTCTTACTGCCCAAATAAAGACACCATTACGTAAGTCATTTAAAAAAATTATCTCTGTTTTATGTTCTCAAGCCTACACAAATCAAAAATTTTGTTTGATGTTGCATATGTGCAGTTAGGGAGGAAGAAAAAATAATTATATCGTCTTAATAATAGTATACGAAATCAATTTTATATTTTGTAAGGATTCTTCTAAGAGTTCTATTGAATATGGAGGGCCCAATTTTTACACAATAGGGGAGAACATTCCACTCAAATAAACCAGAATTGGTAGCAAAAGCGAGTTTTTCTGTATCTCAAGGGTTAATGGGAATATGCCAGTAGCCAGAGGCTAAATCCAATGTGGAAAAGTACTGGGCATTACACAATTTATCTAAAATATCATCAATACGGGGAGGGGTTCTGCATCTTTTTTCATTATGGAATTTAATTTTCGGTAATCTACACATCATCTTGTCTTTTTGCTTTCATCGCGTTTTATTACTAAGCTGACAGGGGAAAAATAAGGACTAGTACTTTCTTTTATTAAGCCAGTATTTAACAAAGATTGAATTTTGGTTGAAATCTCCTTTCCATCAACTATCGATGTACAATAAGCTCTCATAGATACAGGTAGATCAGAGTTTAAAAAAATTCGCTGTGGCCCAATCTTACCTACATCATACTTTTTTCTAGAAAAAATATCTAAGTAATCCCTTAACATTTCCCTTAAGTTATTATTATCTATAGTATTTATTTCCCCAACTAATTTAGAATTATTATCATTAGATTGCACGAAGGATTGAGGAGCCATGGTTTTTCCATAATCGGATTGCATGCGTTGATATTCATTTCTAACTTTGAAACGAAGAGATCTTTTTTTGTTTCTGGTTATACATGAATATGTAACAGTATCTCCCTGAGTGACATTACAAGTAGAACAATTAATTTTCAAATCAAATTTTGCACAGTCTGGCAATCCTCAAATTACATATTCTAAATCGGTAACACACACAAGAAAATTAACATATTGTTCAATATTAACAATTCTAATAAATAAATCACAAACTTTTTTAATTTGGACAAAGACTTAGGCCTGACCAATATTAATAGGAAAAATATTCTTAAGTTTAGCATTCAATAAATGTACAAAATGAAGTGGCAAAATTGAAATTTGGTGTGCGAACCCAATTTCTGGGAGAATCATATCATGGTTGACAAGGTTGAGCATGCTGCTGAAAAGTTACGCCGTTGGGTTGAAAAGATCTAGCATTCTGCTGAAAAGATCTATTATTTGAAAGGGTATTTCTTGTAGCATTTGGATTAGAGGTATGAATTACAAGTTGTCTGACTAATTTATACCAATCTGTGGCATTATTTGGTGAACTTACGATTAAAACATCCTGTTACTCTGGTGCTAAGCCAGCAGTGATCCACGTGGATGAAAAATTTTGATGTTGATTCTGTGTTATTGCATTACCTTTTAATTTAATTTAATTTTATTATTAATTCGAAATAAATTGTGTTTATTTTTACTGCCAAAGTATATGAGCATTTAAGACTCAGGGGTAAAATTTAACTTACGTAATCGGAACTATCTGAGTTTATTTATTGCATATTAAGTGACAGAATGTTTTGAATTCTAAAAATTCTATTAATGTTCTTATATTAATATTTATTATGAAAAGGTATACTAAAATTTATATTATTAGATTTTATTTACTGTTTATATTCAGTTAAAGTAATGTGTTAGAGAAATAAGAAGTACTGGTTTATTCTTTAAATTACAATTGTGTAGGATTAAACTTAAAAATGTATTGTTATATAAGCACTGATGCTTTGGTTGAAATACGAGTAGAAAACGAATGTAGTCTAGATCAAACTAACAAACATTGTGTCACATACCTTTCTGATGAGCATAAAAATATAATGGGCTCATTAATTAATCGACAGTACACTAGAAGACTTTCTGGAAACTTAAAATTTAATGGTCACAATAGAGACATCACGAAAAAAAAATATTAGGATAATTATTCAAGTTGACTTATATAAGTTTTACAGTATGACAGGAAATTTTATGATGAGAGACATAAAGGATGAAATCGATCCTGACACTTATGACAATAAATTCGATAATAGGAATATTATTGATTGTTTTAAATGTTTAGTCAAATTTGTGGATCAAAACATAAAGTGTAGTTATTGTCACGAATTCTATAAATATCGTAGGAAGAAAAGTTAAATAATAATTTACCAGATGAGTTCTTATAAGTTACTTTGATATTTATTTATTAAAATATTATGTCGGACTGCTGAAAGTAACTTAGAATCTTGTGGAACATGGTAAAAATTAATTGAATAAAAATTCTGGTTATCCAAGTTTAAATTGTTAATGATGGTAAACACCTGAATGATTAATGTAAATATCTTATTGTGATATATTTAAAGTGTTTTTTATTTTATTGTTTATTTATTTACATTATTTAGTGATATTTTATTTATTTATTTATTATTATTATGAGTTATATTATTTTAAGTTGGTATAAAAAGTTGTTATTATTTTGGGTTAATGCAAAAAAATGTACTTATTAAACTGCTACTACAACAGGAATTGAAATAATGGTTGGTATCTACCGGGTGTCCCAAAAAGGACTGACTGATTTTAAAATTCAATAACTTGCAAACGGTGACAGATATTAAAATTTCTTGCAGGAGGGTTATGCATAAGGTCAAAAGTTTTATTACAGTGATTTTCAATTTTAGTTCGATTTACAAACAATAGATGGCGCTGTAAGCAATAACCGCTAAATACAGGCTCGATTTTTGGTCCTTTATCTTGTTCCATGCAGAAAAAGGAGATGGAAATGTATTATCCGGGCCACGAAGTACCAAAAATCAAGCCTGAATTTAGCGATTATTGCTTACAGCGCCATCTATTGTTTGTAAATCGAACTAAAATTGAAAATCACTGTAATAAAACTTTTGACCTTATCCATAACCCTCCTGCAAGAATTTTTTTAATATCTGTCACCGTTTGCAAGTTATTGAATTTTAAAATCAGTCAGTCCTTTTTGGGACACCCGGTATTTACTTAACACATAAATCCCAGTGTATGTATAAACCATGTGTAACGAAGATTCCGTTATACTATAGATGTGGCTCCATTATACTATAGATGTGGCCGTCTTGTTGACGACGTATAGCGGTTAAGAAATGCCAGGACTTAAAAAAAACTCCATTTGTTAAACGAACTGTTTCTTTATTACATGATGAAAGGCGAAGGGAGAGGTACAAGGGGAATCCGATCAGAGCTTCTTGTTAAAGTGACATCACGAGGCAAGGGACAGCGCAGGAGTGATTTGAATATACAGTTACAACTTTCTTGCTTGGCGGACTACAATATCGCCAATTTACAAATATTTTGCGCCATGCACAAGAGCCGGAGAGAAAACATTAGCTGATATGTTCGCCAAATACATACGGTAGGCTTCTATCATATATTAATTGTGTAGGGGTGGCAGATTGTGGGCTGATAACATTCCTGAGTCATGATAGGCGCAGACTAACCTGTACATTGATACAGCTGCGGTTAAAAAACAAATAAAAATTGTTTCTGGATAAGGCATAGTAACAGACCGAATTCGTTAGGCTAAAAAGCATGAGAATGTATTTTTCTAGACCAGATGTTAGATCAAAGATAAACCGCTTTACCACAAAAATGCAGAATTAGCATACATATGAACAAAAGGGTGTGAATGTTAAAGTGTATTGGGAAGAAAATTCTAATGAATAGATTGCCTGTTAATTGATTATAAATGATGAGTTATATTCATGCCCAAATAAGGAAATGCCCGAAGTTAAAATGCTTTTGTTTTTAACAGACAACAGGAACGTTTTTCTACAAGGTTAAATCGTATGTGAGAGACTCACAAAGTGAAAATGGAGAGTGATTCACTGATTTTATTTTACTAGTAAATCTGCAGATCAGGAGCCTCAACGTCAGCTCTACAATTCATTGTGTTTAGCACCCTTTGAGTAATATTAATCTTTCTACAAAAAACGAAATTTAAAGTTTTGAAATTACATAAACATTTATAAAACGAAAAAATATTTCGAAGGTTTCTGACATTAGAAGCGTTAAATTAAACCCCTTGCTATGTAATGGTATTCTGAAAATCTCATGAGCTACTTATTCTGGTAATTTTTAGATAATAAAGTAGATTTCTTCAGGGGGGCTCTGCCCCCCTGAACCCCTTCGTAATGTAATTTAATTTACATTTGTAATTATCAATTAATTGTGTTAATGTCCTTTAGTAAATTCTACCGATAGACGGAAACGTACATGAATTCTTTTCTACAGCCCTGTATATTACGTGAAGATTTTTACGCGTCGTCTATAACATTTAAATTTAATGCAGACAAAAAACCCTCTTAAAACTCCTCATATCACATTTCCGGGGATTAGTATGCATAGTGTGCACCATATATCCAGTTTCTGCGGAGTCCTGTATATGGTTCTATTTAAATTCTGCAAACATTTGTTAGTATACTAAATGTAATTGGGCTGAGAAATACATAACTCAAAAAAAAAAAAAAAAACACTGAAGCAATTCGCGCTCATTTTCATTTATACTTACGAATTCATTTGTGTATCCCTGTACATGGTCTATACAATATTTAAGCACTACTTATTAATCACAAATTTACTTAACGTTAAAACGCATACCATAATCGAAAATGCTCTTCAGCAATCATCCCTAATAGACCAGAACTGTATCCGAAATTTTTTATGTGACCCTATAAATGAACGATAAATACGATACAAATCATATTCAAGCTTCTTGTAGTCAACCACAGTAATGTAATTTAATTTCATAATGTTTGAATTAGTGCAACACAATTAACACACTGACGACAAGCAATTTAATTAAATCTGGGTTTAAAAACAGTAGAAGCTCCTCCCTCTTCTGAAAGTGTCTCGGAAATTGGTTTCTGAGATATGTTTTTCATGTTTATGCAGCAGTAAATATCTTTCAATGTGCGGATGTAATATATAATGTCTTACAATCTATAAAAAATATGGACAACACAATATAAATGTCTTTTCTGTAAGGTAGAAGTCCCTCCCTTAGCCAATGATGTATTCTGAATAAAAACGAGAATTCTCGTTTCCCGTCGCTAATGTGTTAAAATAAGCTTTAAGAGTTTTTTTTCCCCCGTAGACTACATTTTAATCGACCACTTTTGTGTGACCCTGAAAAAAACATATGCTTTGCACCCCATATACTACAAAAATGTTTCAAAAATACATATCAATTTTATTATTTTGTAACAGAGTAACATCATTAAAAAACGCCACAAAAGGATTTTCTTCAAAGATTGTAATATTATGAATATTTTTGAGTTCCCTGTACGCATGCTGTAAGTGCTACACATAACATATTTTATAGTAACCAGGTTCTAGTGCACCTTAATAAAGTATATAAATTTCATTACGTTTAAAATTGTGTAACATTATTAAAATACACCGCAGACGATTTTTCCCAAGGACTATAATGTAACGGAATAGTTTTGAGTGCCCCTGTAATTAAGCTATGAATGCTACACTCTTCATTTTTAATACCAAACATACTTTGGCAAACCTCAATAACGTATATCAATTACATGTAATCCCGACTATATTTACGCGAGTTAGAGCACGTAGAGAAACACGGCAGGCGACAGATAGAAAAACTGAAGTCATAAATATTTTTCATCCATGTTGGAAAGTGTTAAAAACGATTTACATGCCTTTAACTGTACTTTTTTTCACTTATAGCATGGTTAAGCATTAGTTTAAACATCCTAATCCATGCGATAGCAATAACATATTAAAATCCCCCCAAAATATGCATATCTGGAGATCTATAAATCTACTGGAAAATAATTCATTATCGTGCCCACTGTTAATTGCATAAATTGCATCGATTTGGCGCGATAAAATATTTTTTGTGATAGCCTTTTAATAGTACCTGCAACAAAATTAACGTAATTTACTAACTTCATTCATATTTGACGCAATGATAGGCTACGAATAACAGTCGCTAGGCCACGAAGAAAAGGAAAAAAAAAGAAATACGTATCATGTAAAACAAGAAAATTAATTTAAAAATTCTTTATATTATTGGAATACATGTATAAATGTCCTCAAAACATTATACACGTAAATAAAAAAATCTGATAGATATATTGATAAAATTTCAATATAATAGGAATAATTTAAAACCCTTATTTGGAATTTTAGTTTCCATAATTTGACATTTAAATCCATTAATCAAACGTGCCATTTTCTTTCAACAAATGGAAATTTGAAAATCGTCTGACTTGCCGTAGAAAAGCATTATAAAGAAAAATAAAATCTTCCATATTTTCCGAACGAATGAACAAAATTTAACCAAAAACTATACAGCTACGTCCGGGTATCTCACGAATATGCCCAATTAATTTCAAGCTGATCGGGTGCTTTTTGCGGCAGTTATCGCGGAACAGACGGACAGACAGACAGACAGACAGACAGACAAACGGAAATCAAAACTTTTCGTGTCTCCACAGTAAGCCTTCACTGACGTTTCGGCAACTAGAATAATTGCCGAAACGTCAGTGAAGGCTTACTGTGGAGACACGAAAAGTTTTGGTTTCCGTTAGTCTGTCTGTCTGTTAGTCTGTCTGTCTGTTCCGCGATAACTGCCGCAAAAAGCATCCGATCGGCTTGAAATTCCATGGGCATGTTGATGAGCTCCCCGGATTTAGCTGTATAGTTTTGGGTTAAATTTGGTTCATTCGTTCGGAATATACAGAACATTTTATTTTGTGATATAATGCTTTTCTATGGGAAGTCAGACGATTTTCAAATTTTCATTTGTTGAAAGAAATCGCTCATATGAATAATAGATTTAAATGGTAAATTTTGGATGCTGAAATTTTTAAATAAGAGTATTAAATTATTCTTATTAGTTTGCAATTTTGTCAAAACATTTGTCAGAGCTTTTAATTTAGGTGTATAACTTATGATAGAATTTTATACATGTGTTCGCATAATATAAAACATTTTATTTTATGAATTTACTTATATTTCATTTTTTCTTTTAACCGTTGCGTAGCAACAGCATCTCATCTAAAAATATCATAAATGTGAAAGCATGTATGGTTTTTTGAAGTCAAATCAAAGCAAAAGGAATGAATTAATGAATGCCTTTGTATAGATATTTGCATATAGATTTATTTAAACGCAGAAATGAAAATAGTATTTATATACTATATAGAATAATATTTTCATTTATTTATTCAACTATTTGATTATAAATGAAAAAGTTCGTTATTTTCATACAGAATAAAGTGACATTATTCTGTTAAATTTTATAAACTTTATTGTTGCCAAAAAAAAAAAAAAAAAAAAATGAATAACAATTTCTCCCAAAGAGTTAATTTTAATTTGTAAGATTTTCACGTGCAAAAGAAAAATGGAATAAGCAAATAAAAAATAAAAAAAAGGATATATAGGACAGGAATGAATACATATAAACATTTCACACCAAATACCACCTAATATAGTTTTTGTAGCAGTATTTTCCCAGCACTACGAAGAAAGATTCCTCGATTTACACGATTTTACTTGGCCTTCCTTTTCTCATTCTTTGCGATTTCAGTTTCGCAATTGCGTGCATTAATTGGCACAAAATTTTACATTTTTATGACTGAGATATATGTAAGGCCATACAAATAAGTCGTTCATGAGTCCGTATTGTCTCCTATAAAATGTGATAAAGTGTTGGTTAATCATATATGTTTTTATTAAGAGGAGCAGAGCTGCCAAGCCTCCGGCGTTCTGGATACCAGTATTTTAATACAGAAAATGTTACTTTATTTAATTGAAACATTTGCGCGATTTAAAAGAACATTTTCTCTATGATAATAGTGATGTGCAAAAAGCTTGAGACTTGGCATGTCTGGTGGGGAGTGAAATGTTTTACTTAATGCACTTATCTCTATTTTAATGCTACGTGAACAACGTCCGTGTAACAGCTTGTAGAGTGTAAAATAAATTAAATTATTAAAATAATCCTTATTACGAAAAATGAAACAGAAAGTCCGGCTAAGGGAAATGAAATGTTAGTTAACCTTTCGTAATTTGACCTGAACATAGGTTTGCGTCAAATTTCAACGGTATTTGTAACATCACGATTTTAAATTAAATGTAGATACTATTAAAAGAAAATCACAAAAAATACTTAAAGGCGCCAAATCATGTTTATCTATTTAACGATGATGAATTATTAACTGTTAGGTTTAGAAGCCCCCCTACTTTAGGGTGATTTTAGTAAGTTAATGCTATCGAGTACATTTTTTGATATTTAGATTAGATCTTAGATATATATATTGCAGAATGGTAATCAAAATTATTCTTTTATAAACAAAATTTATAAAGGTATTAGATTTCTAAATTAGATGTTTCAGTTTACATATCCAAAAGTTCTTTATCCATTAGATACAGGTATTTGTGGTTAGCAGGCAAGTAAATACTGCTGTATGGATATTAGGATAACGTAAAATGCTTGACCGAATTATTGCTTATCCTTATAAATCGCAGTGTAAAAAGAAATCTAAGATATAGGGTAATCATTAACTCAATCAGTAGAAAATTACAAATGCAAAATAAATTACACAACGGGGGGCTCAGGGGGCGCCCCCTGAAGAAATTTGCTTTATTATATAAAAATTACCAGAATAAGTAGCTCGTGAGAATTTCAGAATATCCTTACATAACAACGTGTTTAATTTAACGCTTTTAATGTCTGAAACCATCGAAATATTTTTTTCCTTTTATAAATGTTTGTGTAATTTAAATAGTTTAAATTTTGTTTTTGTAGAAAGATTAATATTACGCAAAGTTTGATAAAAACAATGAGTTGCAGAGATGACGTTGAGGCTCTTGATCTGCAGATTTACTAGTAGTATCTAAATTCAAATTAATGTAATTGCCGAAACGTCAGTGAAGGCTTACTGTGGGGACACGAAAAGTTTTGATTTCCGTTTGTCTGTCTGTCTGTCTGTCTGTTCCGCGATAACTGCCGCAAAAAGCACCCGATCAGCTTGAAATTAATTGGGCATATTCGTGAGATACCCGGACGTAGCTGTATAGTTTTTGGTTAAATTTGATTCATTCGTTCGGAAAATATGGAAGATTTTATTTTTCTTTATAATGCTTTTCTACGGCAAGTCAGACGATTTTCAAATTTCGATTTGTTGAAAGAAAATGGCACGTTTGATTAATGGATTTGAATGTCAAATTATGGATACTGAAATTCCAAATAAGGGTTTTAAATTATTCCTATTATATTGAAATTTTATCAATATATCTATCAGATTTTTTTATTTACGTGTATAATGTTTTGAGGACATTTATACATGTATTCCAATAATATAAAGAATTTTTAAATTAATTTTCTTGTTTTACATGATACATATTTCTTTTTTTTCCTTTTCTTCGTTGCCTAGCAACTGTTATTTGTAGCCTATCATTGCGTCAAATATGAATGAAGTTAATAAATTACGTTAATTTTGTTGCAGGTACTATTAAGAGGCTATCACAAAGAATATTTTATCGCGCCAAATCGATGCAATTTATGCAATTAACAGTGGGCACGATAATGAATTATTTTCCAGTAGATTTATAGATCTCCAGATATGCATATTTTGGGGGGCTTTAAATATGTTATTGCTATCGCATGGATTAGGATGTTTAAACTAATGTTTAACCATGCTATAAGTGAAAAAAAAGTACAGTTAAAGGCATGTAAATCCTTTTTAACACTTTCCAACATGGATGAAAAGTATTTATGACTTCAGTTTTTCTATCTGTCGCCTGCCGTGTTTCTCTACGTGCTCTAACTCGCGTAAATATAGTCGGGATTACATGTAATTGATATACGTTATTGAGGTTTGCCAAAGTATGTTTGGTATTAAAAATGAAGAGTGCAGCATTCATAGCTTAATTACAGGGGCACTCAAAACTATTCCGTTACATTATAGTCTTTGGGAAAAATCGTCTGCGGTGTATTTTAATAATGTTACACAATTTTAAACGTAATGAAATTTATATACTTTATTAAGGTGCACTAGAACCTGGTTACTATAAAATATGTTATGTGTAGCACTTACAGCATGCGTACGGGGAACTCAAAAGTATTCATAATATTACAATCTTTGAAGAAAATCCTTTTGTGGCGTTTTTTAATGATGTTACTCTGTTACAAAATAATAAAATTGATATGTATTTTTGAAACATTTTTGTAGTATATGGGGTGCAAAGCATATGTTTTTTTCAGGGTCACACAAAAGTGGTCGATTAAAATGTGGTCTACGGGGAAAAAAAAACTCTTCACAGCTTATTTTAACACATTAGCGACGGGAAACGAGAATTCTCGTTTTTATTCAGAATACATCATTGGCTAAGGGAGTGATTTCTACCTTACAGAAAAGACATTTATATTGTGTTGTCCATATTTTTTATAGATTGTAAGACATTATATATTACATCCGTACATTGAAAGATATTTACTGCTGCATAAACATGAAAAACATATCTCAGAAACCAATTTCCGAGACACTTTCAGAAGAGGGAGGAGCTTCTACTGTTTTTAACCCAGATTTAATTAAATTGCCTGTAGTCAGTGTGTTAATTGTGTTGAACTAATTCAAACATTATAAAATTAAATTACATTACTGTGGTTGACTACAAGAAGCTTGAATATGATTTGTATCGTATTTATCGTTCATTTATAGGGTCACATAAAAAATTTCGGATACAGTTCTGGTCTATTAGGGATGATTGCTGAAGAGCATTTTCGATTATGGTGTGCGTTTTAATGTTAAAGAAATTTGTGCTTAATAAGTAGTGCTTAAATATTGTATAGACCATGTACAGGGATACACAAATGAATTCGTAAGTATAAATAAAAATGAGCGCGGTGTTTTTTTTTCAGTGTTTTTTTTTCAGTGTTTTTTTTTTTTCTCAGTTTTTTTTTTTCAGTGTTTTTTTTTTTTTTTTGAGTTATGTATTTCCCAGCCCAATTACATATAGTATACTAACAAATGTTTGCAGAATTTAAATAGAACCATATACAGGACTCCGCAGAAACTGGATATATGGTGCACACTATGCATACTAATCCCCGGAAATGTGATATGAGCAGTTTTAAGAGGGTTTTTTGTCTGCATTAAATTTAAATGTTATAGACGACGCGTAAAAATCTTCACGTAATATACAGGGCTGTAGAAAAGAATTCATGTACGTTTCCGTCTATTGGTAGAATTTACTAAAGGACATTAACACAATTAATTGATAAATACAAAGGTAAATTAAATTACACTACGAAGGGGTTCAGGGGGGCAGAGCCCCCCTGAAGAAATCTACTTTATTATCTAAAAATTACCAGAATAAGTAGCTCATGAGATTTTCAGAATACCATTACATAACAAGGGGTTTAATTTAACGCTTCTAATGTCAGAAACCTTCGAAATATTTTTTCGTTTTATAAATGTTTATGTAATTTCAAAACTTTAAATTTCGTTTTTTGTAGAAAGATTAATATTACTCAAAGGGTGCTAAACACAATGAATTGTAGAGCTGACGTTGAGGCTCCTGATCTGCAGATTTACTAGTTGCCGAAACGTCAGTGAAGGCTTACTGTGGAGACACGAAAAGTTTTGGTTTCTGTTAGTCTGTCTGTTAGTCTGCCTGTTAGTCTGTCTGTTAGTCTGTCTGTCTGTTCCGCGATAACTGCCGCAAAAAGCATCCGATTAGCTTGAAATTAAGTGGGTACGTTGGTGAAGTACCCGGATTTAGCTGTATAGTTTTTTGTTATATTTGGTTCATTCGTTCGGAAAATATAGAATATTTTATTTTGCGCAATAATGCTTTTCTATAGCAATTCAGACGATTTTTCCATTTTCATTTGTTGAAGGGAAATGTCTAATATGATTGAAGGATTTAAATGGTAAATTATGGATGATGAAATTTCCTAATTAGAAACATACATTATTCATATTAGTTTGAAATTTTGTGTATACATTTGTCAGAGTTTTTTTTTCGGTGTATAACATATGGAGGGAGTTTATATGTTTGTTCCAATAATATAAAATATTCTCTTTTAAAAATTTAGTTAAAGTAAATGCCATTATTTCATTGTTTTAATTTTCTTTTAATTGTTACCTAGCAACGAAATTACACCTAAAAATATCGTAAATGTGAAAGTGTGTGTAATTCTTTGAAGTCAAATCAACGTCAAAAGGGATGAATTAATTAATGCCTTTGTGTTTTTACATATAGATGGAATTTACCCCAGAAATAAAGACAGGTTGTGTTCTATTTATTTTGTCCAAATGTTTTTCTTTTAAATTAAAAAGCTCATTATTTTCATAAGGAATAAATTGACATTTTGCTATAAAATATCTTTTTATTGCCAAGGAAATCAGATCGCGGTATAATAATTTATCCTAAACAGTTAATTTTGATTAAAAAAATTTTCATGTGCAAAAGGAAAATGAAATAAAAAATAGGCATGAATACGTCTTCATATTGAAAATTAATTCGAATGTACGAAAAGAAGATGAATTTGACCTCATATATCAAAACTAAAACGAATACGCTTTGAGGTTGAAATAAAAGGGCCTTGTGTTATGATATTAATTCTTATTATTAAAAAAAAAATTGCCAATATCTCACGTTTTATCGTCTGCACGGCTAACAGAAATGTTTAATTTTTAATCGAAAATTTCAATGAGAAAAAAAATCTTTTGAAAAGCAAATAGATAGTAAATGTCAAAATTATGCACCGCAAAATGATCTCTGTCGAAAATGGCGTCACTATATCGGGAAATAAATATTTTCATTCTTAAAAACCAAACATTAACTAGATTGCCTGAAAAAATATTTTTTGACGAGTATTACTTCATAATGCAGCCTCATTTCAGAAAATATGAATGAAAAGTATTTTATTTTTAAAAGTAAATTACATTTTCGTTCATAAAACCTAAACTTTTAATATAATGGCCTCAATGTAAATCTTTTTCTGTCCACCGGTATTGAAAAATAAGGCTCGGAAGTGTAAAAAGAAATCTAAGATATACAATAACCATTAGCGCAATCAATAAAAAGTTATATAGGTAAATTTAATGAGACCGTGGGAGGGTTCAGGGGGCTCCGCCCCCTGAAGAAATCTACTTTATTATCTAAAAAAATACCAGAATTAGTAGCTCATGAAATTCTCAAAATATCCTTACATAACAACGTTTTCAATTTAACGCTTCTAATGTCTGAAAACTTCGTATTTTTTAATTCTTATAAATAATTACGTAATTCGAGAAATTTAAATTGCGTTTTGTAGGAAATTGGATATTACAAAATTGTGTTTAAAAAAAGACTTGCAGAGCTGACGTTGAGGCTCCTGATCTGCAGATTTACTAGTTTAATTTAAATGTGCAGGGCCATTAATACAATCGCTTTAGTTTTTAAATGTTGAATTTAATTTAGGGCTGCACTGTTTGACTATAGTGCACTAAAATAAATAAGTTATTAAACAGAATTTTAATTGAAACTGGTGGGGGGGGGGAATGGAATGCAAACATATATAACGAGATAGTCGTTATATATATCACCTGGGACACCGCAAAAAAAAAACTTTTGTTGACCCGTGTGCATGGGTAAAACATCAAGACAAATAGTTACACATATAAATATTTTTTCAAAACAGAAAAGTTTTTTTTTTTAAACTAGTTGCTGTCATGAACACAAAAAAATCTCTTTCATCAATAGTTCAACAGTCTTAAGAGATTTTATGAATTAATATTTTTTAAATTAAGTTTATGGATCTCCACCTTCAGTAAAATTTTCTTCAAAATTACGTACCATGGTATATATTTTTTTTTTTAACTGAGTCGACTTTGACAACAAATATTTAAGCAGCATATAACTAAACTATTGACTGCTCTTCATCAAAATATTGATCCTGACTAGGATCATTTTATGAAAAACACAAGTACTAACAATAAAAAAAATATAATATATAAACACAAATGCAACACTAGAAGTAAAGAGTAAATAATAATATGTGAAATGTGCAATTGTAAACTAATAAGCAATTGTAATATGATTTAAAAGAAATTGGACATGATTTAAAAAAATAATGTTTATGCATGCAGCATAGGATGACAAAAAAAAGAGGTGCCTGAAGCACGCCCATGAAAAAGGTGTCACCCTGAATCTTGTGTAGACCACAAGTATTATGGCGTCGGCTTAGGGCTTCGGCCTTATATGAGGAGGGAGTTTTGAGACTCATACAGCGCCCGCTTATATGAGTCCCAGCTCCTCCGAAGACGCTAGCGGTCCTCTAAAGGAGCACACGTCGGTTTACAAGCAAAAATTGATTTTTTGTGTGAATTGGAACACCAATTCCAAGGGGTTGTCTCTCAACACAATGAAGTTTTGGACCCTAAGGGCAATAATTTTGAACGGGAACAAAACATTTGAAAGGGAGGATTAAAAATTAAAAAGAAGTAGATATATGTCACATATATATCAAATCAAAAAGGGGTAGACAATCCTAGAGTGAAGAGGGACATAAAAAAATGAAAAGTCATAATCAGGTTAAATAATGCACAAGTCGTATAATTAGAAGGTAACTAACTGGTTGACTTAAAGAAAATATTATCAAATTACATGTGAAAAATTTTTTTTTTAATAACTGCAATTATTAAATGTGTTAGTTGTCACTGTTAACTGAAATGTAATCGTAAAAGAATGAAATGTAAAATAAATGTTAAACTGTAAATAATAGTTAAGTGTATGTAAATAACATAAAAGTGTAAAGTAAAATGAAAAGAGTGTAAAGTGATTCAAAATATTGTTCACAAGAGATCTTCGAAGAAAACAGTCATGGGCCAGCCATAATGTTGTCAAAGATCTGTTGTAAGCAACATACATACAACCTAGGCCTCTGGTTGTACACTTAGCTTCACAATACATGTCATAAGAAAAAAAAATGTAAACAAAAGTATATTATTTTCTGTTTCTTAAATTATACGTATGTGGTTGATAAACATTAGGGAAGTTGTGATTGTTTAAGTGACTTGTAGCATCGAATAAATGTCCATATCGATGTGGTGCAAGAAGTAACCTATCAATGTGTACACGAAATGCTGTATTATCATCAGCATACAACCTCTTGATCGAGAATGACACAGGTGAATGTTTGAAAGTTACAATGTATGGTCCAGTGTATTTAGGTTTGAATTTATCAACAGATTTTAAGTACACAGTATCTTTGAGACAAATGGTTCTTAATTTAGCTTTTTGACCGTAATGTTTATATCTTTTATCCTGTGATGTTTTAATGTTATTGTAAGCCTTGCCATATTTTGTGTAAATCTTCAAGTAGTTTATGTATTTCAATATGTTTATCTAGAAGAGGTTGATTGCTATTCTGATCAAAAGTGTCAAAAATTAATGAAAGTTTACGTCCAAAGTGCAGAAGATTAGGAGTGAATAATGTAGTTGAATGTTTTGAACCATTATAGAGTGACTTGTGTATAAATATTGCATTTTCAAATGAGTGACCTTCTTCCAAGAGTATATTAACAGAGTATTTGATTGATTTATTGACCCTCTCCGAAAGAGCATTGCTTTGTGGCCTCGAAACAGAGCTGTGAAGAGCAGACCTTAATACCTAGAGTATCATTAAAAATGTTGTATATTTGAGATGTATATTGGGGTCCTAGGTGGTTATATAAGAGAATAAACATTTAACGACTTTAGCTGCAGATGTATCATTAAGTGGAAAAAGTTCAACATGTCTTGAAAAGTGATCTGTAATAGTTAAAATATGTTTACCGTTAGAAAAGGGTCCAACGAGATCTGTACTAATAGTATGGCCAGGGTATCTGGGCGTGTAGGTGGGTTGTAAAGGTGCAGGAGGGTTTGATGATGTTTACATTGAAGACATTTTACACATGAAGCTACAAAGTTTAAGGTGTCAACATGCATGCCTTTCCAAAAGTATCTTGATGATAAGAACTCATAGGTTTTATTAAAACCAAAGTGAGATAAATGAGAGATTGTTAAAACTTTGCTTTTAAGAGAGTTAGGAACAACAATATGATATGAAAAAGTGTTATTAAGATTGTTTTCTTTCTTTAACATTAAAACTTTCGAATCAGAGTGTATGAAGTAATTAGGATATTTTTGAGAAGGTCCTTTCTTTAGAATATCCTTGTAAACAGTGAACAAGGTGGTGTCATTTTTTTGTTCAGTGCAGAAAGTTTCATTTGAAATTTCCAATAAAGGATCTGGATTTGTTTGTTTACCCGATACAAGATAGTTTACATATTTCATAGTGGCACTTGAACATGAAATATTACTGTCTGGTGTATCATAGTCAACAATATGTAATGGTTGAGGGTCATGGATAAGTTCAGAATTAGTAACAAGAGTTTGTTGATTGTTTTCAAAAGTACAGCGATATAAATAGTCAGCAAGAACATTTTTTTTTTACCAGGGATATGTTTAAAAGTGTATGAGTACTCTGAAAGCTCCATGAGCCAACTAGAGATAATATCAGCTGGATTAGTAGTCTTGTTATATTTTTCTAAGGGTTTACTGTCAGAAAGTATTACAAATTGTCTGTTATATAAATAATATTTGAAAGCGGTAACAGATTTATAAATTGCTATGAGTTCTAATTTAAGTGCAGGGTATTTTTTTCTGACGCCTTAAGATATTTAGAAAAATATGCTACTGGTAAAAGTTGTTGATCATGCTCTTGTAATAAAACACCAGAAATAGCAACATTTGACGCATCTGTGTTTAAATAAAATGTCTTGTTCCAATCAGGTAATCTAACCATGGGAGAATTTTCTGTATTGTGTCCATGATTTCTTGCTGTATAACTATCCATTTAAATTTAACTTTTGGAGTAGTTAGGTTTATCAGTGGCTGTACAAACTCAGAAAAGAATGGAATTAGAGACTTATAAAACGTTATAACACCAATAACTCTTTTTAGTTGACGTTTAGTTGTAGGTGTGGGAAAAGATGTTATTTTTATGATATTTGACTGAATTGGGGAAACAGACTGATTTTCTACATGAAATCCCAAATATTCAATGCTAGATTTATGAAAAGTACATTTGCTAGGAGACAGGGTCAGGTTATATTTGGTTAAGATAGAGAGATTTTTTTTAATTTACTACACATTTAATCAAAAGAGTTTGCACCTACAATGAAATCATCCTGATATGTATACACACCATCAAATTGTAATTCATCAAGCAAAGAGTCCATTAAAGCTTGGAAAATAGAAGCGCTGTTTTTTAATCCGTACACTAATCTCTTGTATCTAAAAGAACCAAACATAGTAGTGAATGTCAACTGATTTTGGAATTTTGCTGGCAAATCAATTTGATGATATGACTTATGAAAGTCAAGAGAAGAAAAATATCGATACTGAGAAAGATTTGAAATGATGGTTTGAATTTTAGGTAGAGGGTAAGATGAGCCTTGAATTACAGTATTGATCATTCGAAGATGTAACGCGAGACGGAATTTTTGTTTACCAGTTCCGTCTGGTTTCTTTTTGACTAATAGCATGGGGCAAGCCCATTCTGAACAGTGGCGTTCAATAATTTTGGCATCATGTAGATCTTTAATTTGTTCTAAAGCACCTTTTTGCAAAGATTGAGGAAAGGGAAATGGAAGTGTTTTTATAGGGTAGTCATTAATAAATTTCAAATCAGGTACAATCTTATCAGTATGTCCAGGTGTATTTAATGATTTTGAGAAGGCAGGGTAATAATTAAGTAATAATTTAGTCATTGTATTTGCTTCATTAGAACTTAAATGTGTAAGATCAAAATCGGTAGCTGCCAAATCCTCTTTACTCTTTTTTAATGTTTCATTAGATGCCTGGATAAAATTTAGGAAGTGTTGTTCTGAGTTATGATGCTTGTCCAAATTATCAGAGGGGTACTCAAGAATTTCCTCAACCTCAGATAAATGTCCAATTTTTGTGTGTTTAGGGAGATGAATGGTAGTGTCAGAATTATTTTTAAGTGAAATAGAAAAGAAAAGATTTAATTGTACAGGCTTCTTTTTGCGTTTAGATTTCTTATCCATTTGAATAATGGAATCATGACCTATTAATTCTTTTTTATCTGCCAAATATTCAAATAGATAGTTTATGTCATGTTTGATATTATTGTTTGTGTAAACTGAGCACCATGTTTGCTCTTGGGGTTCTAGAATTATTTTACGGGTTAATATAACTGTTTGATTTGTCACCACATCACATAAGGTGTTACACTGAATACTTTCACTGACTTTTGACTTAGTGTGTGCTGTTTCTAGTGGAATAGTCAAGCTGTTGTTAATATGAATGCATTTATTGAAAGTATCAATGATAATGTTAAATTTACTAATGAAATCAAAACCAAGAATGCCTTCAAAACTGGAGGATTCAGGAATATCCACTATATAAAAGTGGTGCGAGAAGGATTTTTTTTCTAACTTAATGGATGCTCTAATACATGAAGAAAAAGAAACATCCGAATTGACGGTTTTAATATTTATGGCTGTTGATAGTCTCTTGTATTTTAGTACAGGTTTAAGTTCATTAAATAGTTTTTGTGAAAGTAACGAAATGCTACTTCCAGAATCAGGCAATAGGGTGATTTTATGATTTGCAATCGTGGCCTTTACAAGAGGGAGTGATGGAGAATGCGTATTAACACTACAAATGATGTGGACATTGTTATCGCCTTCATTTTCTGTTTGAGTAGTGATATTTTTGCGATTTTAATGTGATCTGAAGTTTGTGACCCGGTTGAATTGACTAACCTTTCTTTAGAGATCTTTGGTAATGTAGGGTCAATAGGAAATATTGCTGATGTTAAGTCACATGGTTGAGAAACAAAATCATCAGCATAAAAATTGTGTCTCTGTTCTAGTTTTCCTGAACATGGTAATTGTTGCGTCTGTTAAAATTTTCCCTTCTCTGTGTATTAACTCTTTTCCATTTAAAACACTGATGGGCCTGGTGGCCATTGCGGAAACAGAGTTGACATGTGACAAATTTTCTTTGTGGAAACGTGAGGGGCAAAACGTTTTGGGAAATTTCGCGTTTTGAAATTTTTCCTGTAGCGCATCGCATTTGTGTTATACTTTGGGCTACCTTGCATGTCATTTTTTTTAGTTTCTGTTTTGGGTCCAGGCGGTGGAAGTATTAACGCATTTATTTTTTCTGGGAGTTCCTTCAATTGTTCTTCAACGTTATTTTGAGATTTACTGACAGAGGGTAAGGAATGTAGAATCTTTTCATTATGCAGAATTTCGTGTAACGTCTGTGCTCTTTCAACAGCAGCACGATATTCTGTGATACCTTCTTCCTGTAACTTTATTCGTATATTAGCTGGCACAGCCTCCATGAATTTCATAAGTTTAATTGTGTTACGGGCATTTTCGTCGTTAATATCAGCATACACGGTTGCGGCTAACACGTTTAGTCGGTGTTCCAGATTTTTAATTGACTCCGCTGGCAGAAGAGATAAACTCGAAAGTTCAACGCCAGCCACGCACATGCTCGGGGGTGAGAAAAATGCCGCAAATTCTTTCTCAAGCGTATCTAGATCATTGATTTTTTGAATTTCCGGATTCTGTGCATAAAATTTTTGAGCGGGACCAATTAACTTCCCTACAAGTACAGCAATGGTAGCCTGAGGGCTGTATTTGTTAATTTCAGCGACCAACCTACTTTGGTTAAAAAAGAATTTAAGCAAATCCGGATCTCCATCAAATTGGTTAATGTTGATTTGAACTTGTTTAGCGGACATGGTCAACGGTTTACCTAACACAAATTCTCTAATCAAAAATTGTTACTGAAATTCTGCATACATATATAAACATAACACACATATAACAGATAAAAATGTAAATGAAATAAAGTAATGGAATAAAATAGTACAATAATCACATTAAAAAAACACATAACGTAAAAAAATAAACAAAATGTCTTCTTTAAACCTCTTATACAAATGGAAAAAAAATCAATCCAGGGATAAAATTGTGTTTCTCAAAGTAAAATAATATTAAGCAAAAGAAAGAGAAACAAAAAAATTTCGCAATAGCTCCTATTTTTTTAATGAATGGAACATGTACGTTTTTCAAAACAAAAGTACTAGGAGCAAGCAACTGAAATAAAAACTTATTTTATCCTTTTTCAACAGAGAAAAAAATTGCTATCTGTCCTTGTTTCTCTAAAAGGACAGAAATTAAAAATGTCTCAAATTAAAATATTTTCAAGCCGAAAGGCAAACTAGAAAAATCTTATTCTAACCTTCGTAGATAATAAAAAAATATATGGACAAAGTATAATCCTCGTTAACTCTTTTTGAGAGAAAAAAAGAATTAACATATTTTAATATGCATTAAGAGTTAAGCAGAGGTGAATGTATTTCATAATAACTAAGAATATTGGAACATTCAATGCAATGGGAAAAAACTAATTATATTATATTTATAAATATTATAATAGACAGCACAAAATATCAAAAATAGCAATATCACTGTGTTTTCGTATCCTGTACAAAAACACAATAATATTAATAAAATCAATTCTCATGTACTTGTGAGTACTTATGGAGTAGGAAAGCATAAAAATGGAATGAAACAACTTTAAAAAAAAATTTAAATTTTTTTCCAGAATTAACTGAAAATAAAATTAGTCGAAAGAAAAGCAAACAAATGGGGGAATAAAAACATGCTTTCGTACTCTAAAATGTGCTATTTAAGAGAATCTAGCACAATTGAAACCTTTTTTTTTTCTTTTTTTTTACAAATGCACCTTCCTTTTTTTTAGATTGTGAACCTTTGTTTTTAAGTGCATATTTATCTGACTCTCTACGATTTTGTTTATTTGTATCCAACGGAGAATTTATGGAGCACAACTTCAGGAGTCATTTGAATGATTTTCTCTTGATTGACTCCTTTGATTTGAACGAATCAACACACGCGCACACTAGGATTTTCACAAACACAAACATTTTGCACATTCTGACTGTAGCATCAGAGAAGTTGACCCACAACACACATAGCACACTTGAGCAGATCGCAGGATAATTGGGGTGGATATTTAATTGAGGGTAATCACGCAAAAACACGCTGAGGCATTTCTTTCACAAACAGTAAGTCTCCAACGAATTTTGGCACTTTTCACGGACTCTTGAAAGCACTGGGGATGCCTTTTAGGCGAGAGAAAAAACAAAAACACAGGCTTCTTTTTCATCGCGCGGCATTTCTTCTTCTTATGTTTCTAATTAAACGGAAAGGCTTTTTTATATTCTTGAGCACACACAAACACACTTATACTTGTCATATTCTCACAAACAGGGAGTCGCAGCGGTTAGGTGAACGACACATAGAAGTTTATATTCGAAGATATCATAGAATTCAGTTGTCGCGGTATCAGCGTAGTGATGGACATTCAGGCGGGAAAGCAAACAGAAGGGCCGGGGCGATGCTCCGATTCAAACAAGAGGGGGCAGCAGGATAGCAGGGGCATGCAGGCACGGATATTTCATCGGCGAAGAGCAGTCGTCCGGGGCGAAAATTTCACTCCAGGATGAAATCCACGACGCAGCCGGTAAGCGAAGATAAGCAGTGCGTACCTCTGGGAAGCGAAGATAATCAGCGTGTCGTTGATTCAAGGATGACTTTTCCTTAGGTGACGGGGCGAGATACCCAAAGCTCACTGCAACAGAGCGGTGCGACAGCCGGGAGGGATCCATCGCTCCAAGAAGTCCATGCAGAAAAATGAGATTGGAAGCACGTACCTCTCCCTTACATTTCTTTTTTTTTAGGAGAAAAAAACTGGTCAGGCGACCAATATATATGAAGACGTTTTCGTTAATGCAGAGATGGCCGTTTTTGTTGACAACGTACTGAAATTTAGAGCACCAGGTCATATTAAAAAAAAACTCCAATTTGTTAAACGAACTGTTTCTTTATTACATGATGAAAGGCGAAAGGAGAGGTACAAGGGGAATGCGATCAGAGCTTCTTGTTAAAGTGACATCACGAGGCAAGGGACAGCGCAGGAGTGATTTGAATATACAGTTACAACTTTGTTGCTTGGCGGACTACAATATCGCCAATTTACAAATATTTTGCGCCATGCACAAGAGCCGGAGAGAAAACATTAGCTGGTATGTTCGCCAAATACATACGGTAGGCTTCTATCATATATTAATTGTGTAGGGGTGGCAGATTGTGGGCTGATAACATTCCTGAGTCATGATAGGCGCAGACTAACCTGTACATTGATACAGCTGCGGTTAAAAAACAAATAAAAATTGTTTCTGGATAAGGCATAGTAACAGACCGAATTCGTTAGGCTAAAAAGGTTGAGAATGTATTTTTCTAGACCAGATGTTAGATCAAAGATAAACGGCTTTACCACAAAAATGCAGAATCGACATACATATGAACAAAAGGGTGTGAATGTTAAAGTGTATTGGGAAGAAAATTCTAATGAATAGATTGCCTGTTAATTGATTATAAATGATGAGTTATATTCATGCCCAAATAAGGAAATGCCCGAAGTTAAAATGCTTTTGTTTTTAACAGACAACAGGAACGTTTTTCTACAAGGTTAAATCGTATGTGAGAGACTCACAAAGTGAAAATGGAGAGTGATTCACTGATTTTATTTTATTAAAGAGATGAGTAACTAGAATAATTTAATTTAAATGTGCAGGGCCATTAATACAATCGCTTTAGTTTTTAAATGTTGAATTTAATTTAGGGGCTGCACTGTTTGACTATAGTGCACTAAAATAAATAAGTTATTAAACAGAATTTTAATTGAAACTGGTGGTGGGGGGGCGGGGAATGGAATGCAAACATATATAACGAGATAGTCGTTATACCATGCACTTTGGAATAAATTGTGAGAGGGGTGATACTATTGGTGAAATGCTTGGTGAGATATTCCTTGATGATCCTAAAAGATGATCAATTTACTTGCTTGATAAAATGATATGATTTTAGTACGATGATAAATACTTGATAAGTTAATGATGCAAATTCATGATATTTAGAGGATTTACGAAAATAATTTATAAAGATTAAAATACTTGTTGATTGCTAGTAGAACGAAGTGCACCCATTAGTAACTTGAATAAAGTAACCAACTCAATTATAAAAATGATTTATTATTATAAAATGTATTATTTAATGTATTCTCTTGTGATTTATTTATGTTGAGAATTTATGCTTGAGGGAGACTAAATTTTAAAAGTTGCGATAAATATTATTGTTTTCTTGTTTTAAATAAAACAAAACGTATATTCTTTTGAATTGAATTCAATTATTCGCTTACTACAAAATCTCTAGAGTTAATTTAAATCAATAGTTAATCTTAATTTCCTATCAATAATGAGTTTGTAATTTAATATTAAAAATTTAAAACTTAAAGTAAAATTATTTATTTTCAGCATTACGGTATGTTCTTGCGATGGCCACGCAAGAATTGAAATTATATTTTGATTAAACTGGCTTATGTGGAATAAATTAGTTATTTCAATTTAAGATTTCTAATTAATGTTGAATCTACAACTTAACTTTACTTCATTTATTATTGTAATTAAAAACTTAAACTTACTTTCTATAAAAAATTATTAAAAACCTAATTGATATTCTTTCAAATGATTTAAATATTACTCTTAAAATAAAAGGATTATCTTAACGATTGCATTTTATCAGCTTTTACAAAAAAAAAAAAAAAAAAAAAAAAAAAAAAAGAGAGAGAGAGCGAAAAGAAAGTTTCATATTTTAATTTCCAAAACCACAAATATGAAGGTTATTGCGTAAGCTCTAGAATAAACTTCAGGATAAATTTACAATATCTTGGTACCTTTGAAAAATGGGATGATTGCGAAACCGCTTCCTTATTAGAATTGCAAAAATTTTCGTCTTTCCACGAAAATCAAAAGTCATGTTTATTTTGTTGTTATCGTTTTGAGTGTATTCTTTTTATTTAAGGTAAATGTAATTTACAGAATCGAATTGAGAAACACATTATAACTTCCCTTTCCATATTTTTTATTTATTTATTTATGATTTCTTTTTTATTTCTTTATTTGAGTGTACATGTAATTCCTATGTGTCAGATAAACGAGAATTAGATTTAACGACTCAAATACGAATGAATGATGTTACGAGATATTTATAGATATGAAATTATTATGTGATACAGGATTAACATTATATTATTATGTAAAAAGATTAAATATTCCAGATTGATTGAAATATAGTAACTTGAAATACTATTACTAAGTATGTTATTGAATTAATTATATAGAGATTTAAATAATTTTTATGATAACTATACTAAAAATAAAGATATAAGTTACTGAAACAGTGATGATGATTTAACCCTTGAAAGGACCTATGAAGACATTATGAGTGAGATATTATGAAATGAACTATGAGGTCAGTGCGCCTCATAATTCTTCGTTCTGGTCACAAATCATTACTTTTTTCGAAAACTTATCTAAAATTAAAAATAATACCACGAATAAAATTACGTAAGATTGAACAGTTGCTGTGATTGATACTGTTATTATACTGAGAGAATACAGATCTGTAAATGATGAAAAGACCATGGCAAAAAACTATCAAAGATTGTACAGTTGTATATTTACATTATTGTTGAAAAACATTTATTTACTATTGTTTATTAATTTATTTGATATATTATTATTATGCAAGGTTATTGTATTCTTATATTATTTATTTATTTATTTATTATTGTTATTAGTATTTAATATTATTAGAATTATTAGTGCAACATATTCTGTGATATAAGATTAAAGAAACTATAAAAACTCTTATGAACTCTACAAATCCATATTTCAGTACGGACTAAAAATCACTAGAGGACATATAATTTAGTGAAGATACTGAATAAATTTGGTCATTGGTAAAAAGAGATGGTTTTGAAAAATGTGTCACTGTAATATTAATATTACTATATTAATTCACAGAAAGCAAAACTTATGTTAATTTTGATGAATAACCAAATATTTTTATGATTGTTTTTATTATTGGATATGTACTTATTACAGCAGTTTCCACTTAGACGCGATTTTTTTTTATTTTTAGGGTTCCGTACTTAAAAAATAAAAACGGAACCATTATAAGATCACTCCTGTATCTGTATGTCTGTCTGTCACAGCCATTTTACTCGTAAACTATGGAACGTGGAAAGTTCAAATTTGGGGAAGTAATAAAGACCATAGACCCACATATTTTCAGATTAATAAACATCCATACATATATTTAGTAAAAAAGTAGAGGGACTAATTATGCTACTTGAAAAAAAATCTTTTCTTTGCATACCATGTGGGGAATCCGGTGAAAGCTTTTGTAACTCTGAACTCAAAAATACAATCCTTTTAATTTTAGGTATTATATTTTCAAAGATATTATTGTTGAAAATGTAGCGCAAAAATATGTCCCCCCCCATCTAATTCCGAATCTACTGAAACTAAAATTATTAAAAAATTAGAGGTAGTAGACGTTAATGTAAACCTTGCCGGAAAATTATATCGATTACCCTAGGTCACATAGTTTTTGAGTAATTAGCATTTTTCTGTTATAAACAAATTTCAATTTACGGGCATTCATAAAAATTGTTGAGCATCGCTTAATATACCTATCGTTGCAGAAGAATAAAAGCAGTGTTGATAATGATTATCGAAAAAAATTAATTCGTAATTAGCCGAAATTAGCCAAGATATTAACCCTTAAAGATACGGTCAGTTTGGACATACACAAGGACAGGGGCGACGAAAATCTGTAGGTAATTGGCCCATTCTGCAGATATTTTTAAGAATATCTTAAGAAATTCTACAGATATTTTTAAGGTAAGCTAAATCTTCAAAATTTCTTCAGATTTCTGTAGAATTTCTGCAGAAAGTGGATATTTCTTCAGATAATCTTCAGATTATTTTTAGTGGGGTATTCTATGCCTAGTTAAGAACTTTTAAGGATATATATGTGTAATGTAATGTCCAGTAACAGTATAAAAGCAATAAACATCAAATTGTTAAAAAACATATTAATTTAAGGGATCTCGGGACTCTAAATTTGGAAAAAATGAAAAAAAGGCCATTTTCAACATTTAATGTCTTAAAATGTATATGATTTTAAAACACAATTTTAATTGGGATAAAAAATTGCAAGATACAGAATTAGTATTTATAGGGGGCTCGAAAATGTTAGACATTTGTCGAACAAAAAATTGGCATAACAGTTTACGCGCAGGATTACAAAATAAATATTGCAACTAGAATGAAAATTTTGGTGCTTACTTATACTTTAGATTGTAATAATTTCCCTGAACTTAAATAAATTTGTATTTAAAGCATTTTTATATTTTTAATGCAATGTTGCATTTATCTAATACAAAATTTTGAAAATTTCAACAGTAAAATCAACTAAAAAAATATTTTTTTGAACAATAAAAAGGAAATTTTAGGTTCAATTTATGCAGACAAACATGAAATATATGCTTTGAAAATTTCATGAAAAAAAATTAAGAAGTTTTTGAGGTATCATGCACGTTATGCCCCAAAAACGCCATTTGGAAAATAATGACATTAAAGTTTCGGAAATGCTGCTTCAGCTATTGAGGGGTATAATTCTAAAAGCCAAAACTTCTGTTCTAATGGGAATTTCAAGGAAACAATTATATCAAAATATTAAAAAAAGATAGGAGTTTAACATATAAAAAAAATTAAATTTCTTAAATTTTGAAGCTTTAAGAGTCCTGCGACCACTTAATCCTTTCCGACACGGAGTAATTCTATTTATAAACTTATGAAATAATGAACTGACACCAGAATTTATAAATGAATTTATTAGAAAATGCGAACTTGCTTATTTTCACGTACATGATTTTCACGTACAATATTTTGGCGTCGTCGTTAACCTGGCATTACACGCGCGAGAAAAACGAACGGGATTACTTGCGCCGAGTATGTCATAACCATGGCGGTTTCTTCCAATTTTTTAACATAAAATCTGAATAAAACATAAACCACTACCAAAAAATAAGGGATAATAGGATTTTAAACAGATATTAAACATATATGTTACTTACATTTATTTTGTACATTCGCTGCGTCTATCCATATTGAATGCACGCGTGAGAAAAACTGCCTGTTATACTCTCTCTTGGTATGCCATACCAATGGCGGTTTCTTCCAATGTTTTTACCTTAAAATCTACATAAAACATAAAATACTACGAAAAAGGAAGGTATAATATAGTTTTAAGGATATATTAAAAAAGTTATTTACATTTATGCTGCAAATTTCCTGCGTCTCTTTGTACTCAGAGCTGTTACAGAAATGCTCGCGCTGGGTGTGAGATACCCATATGTGGCGATTACGATAGATCTTGAATAATTTATAATTTATAAAAATATATAATTAATAATTTATAATATCTTTCGAATAATTTAACCCCTTTTCCCCCTCTAATATTATGACCTTCGAGGCAGCTAAACAAAGACTCATCCATTTCTGAACAAAGGTTTGAGTGAAAAACTGCAATAAAAAGAAAAGTGCCCAGTTAAACTGGTGACATTGAGCTCACAGGCTATTCACACTAATTGTATATTATTTTCTTATTTCAAAGAATAATGCCCTAAATAAATAAATGAAACGGGATTAGCCCCCGTTTACCCCTTTATACTTAACCAATGAACCTCGAAATCAAATGAAGGAAGCACCAAATCGGAATAAACTGGTATATCAAATTTGAAGTAAATCGAATAATTCTGCAAGAAAAACCCATTTATCTAAGTTAAGGGGGGGACTAGCCTCCGTCTTTCTTTTATACTTACTCAATAAACTTCCAAATCTAATCGAGGGAGCTCCTTAACATAATATACCGGTATGCCAACTTTGGAGCAAATCAAATAACTCTGCATAAAAAATCCATTTATCTAAATTAAGGGGAAGATCTAGCCCCCTTTCCTCCCTTTACACTTAACTAATGAAACTCAAAATCTAATCAGGGAAGCTCCTTAACATAATAAACCGGAATACCAAATTTTGAGCAAATCGAATAATTCTGCATGAAAACCACATTTATCTAAATTAAGGGGGGAGGGTACCACCCTATCCTCCCTTTATAATTAACAAATAAATCTCAAAATCTAATAAAGGCAGCTTCTTAACATAATAAACCGTCATACCAAATTTGGAGCAAATCGAACAATTCTACATGAAAAACCGATTTATCAAAATTAAGGGGAGGAAGCCCTTTTCCCCTTTTAAACTTATATAATGAACTCCCAAGTCTAATCAGGGAAGTTCTTTAACATAATAAACTCTTATACCAAATTTGTAGCAAATCGAATATTTCTGCACGAAAACCCCATTTATCTAAATTAAGGGCGGGACCAGCCCCCCTTTTCCCTTTTATTCTTAAACCATGAACCCCCAAATCTAATGAAGGCAGCACCTTAACATAATAAACTGGTATACCAAATTTGGAGCAAATCGAACAATACTACATGAAAAAAACCATTTATCTAAATTAAGCGGGGGCTAACCCCCCTTTATCCCCTTTAGACTAAAGTAAAGATCTTCCAAATCTAATCAGGGAAGCTCCTTAACATAATAAACAGGTAAACCAAATTTGGTTCAAATCGAATATTTCTGCATGAAAAACGGATTTATTTAAATTAAGGGGGAGACTAGCCCCACTTTTCCCCTTTATCCTTAAAAAAGGAACCCCCAAAACTAATCAGTGAGGCGCCTTATCAAAATGAACTGGTATACCAAATTTGTAGCACTTCGAACAATTCTACATTAAAAAGTCATTTATATAAATTAAGGTGCGGTAGCCCCCCTTTTCCCCCTTTACACTTAAGTAATAAACTTCCAAATCAAATCAGGGAAGCTCCTTAACATAATAAACTGGTATACCAAATTTTGAGCAAATCGATTAATTCTGCATGAAAACCCCATTTATCTAAATTAAGGGGGGGGGGGGGAGTACCACACTATCCTTCCTTTATAATTAACTAATAAATCTCAAAATCTAATCAAGGCAGCTTCTTAACGTAATAAACTTGCATACCAAATTTGGAGCAAATCGAACAATTCTACATGAAAAACCGATTTATCAAAATGAAGGAGGGTGGTAGCCCCTTTTCCTCCTTTATACATATGTAATGAACCCCAAATGTAATCAAGGCAGCACCTTAACATAATAAACTGGTATACCAAATTTGGAGCAAATCGAACAATTCTACATGGGAAAACACTTCATCTAAATTAAGGGGGGTCTACCCCTCCTTTATCCCCTTTATACTGAAGTAATGAACTTCCAAATCTAATCAGGGAAGCTCCGTAACATAATAAACAGGTATACCAAATTTGGTGCAAATCGAATATTTCTGCATGAAAACCGATTTATCTAAATTAAGGGGGTGACTAACCCCCCCCCTTTTCCGACTTTATCCTTAAACAATGAACCCCCAAAACTAATCAGGGAGACGCTTTTTCAAAATGAACTGGTATACCAAATTTGTAACAAATCGAACAAATCTACATGAAAAACTCATTTATATAAATTAAGGGGGTAGCCCCCTTTTCCCCCTTTATACTTAAGTAATGAACTTCCAAATCTAATCAGGGAAGCTCCTTAACATAATAAACCGGTATACCAAATTTGGAACTAATCGAATATCTCTGCATGAAAAACCCATTTATCTAAATTAAGGGGGTGGACTAACCGCCCTTTTCCCCCTTTATCCTTAAACAATGAACCCTCAAAACTAATCAGGGAAGCGCTTCATCAAAATGAACCGAGAAAAAAAATTTGAAGCAAATCGGATATTTCTATCAAGAGTTATCGCGTTACTTACGTACGTACGCACGTACGTACATGCAGAACAGGCGGGCACTTAAGCTCTCTGTCTTTGATAGCCTGTGAGCTAAAAAAGCAGCACTGGGCGTGACATACCCAGCGCGAGCAAACTCTGGTTAAAGGACGAAGTTGTTATTTTAATTCTTAGGTTCTGAACAGTACAATTCTCTTTTTGATGAAGTCAGTATTACTGCATTTTTTAACAGTGAAAATATGATATTTATGATGGGATAAAGGAGTATAATTCAAGATGGACACCTAGACTTATATACGCTTTTAACAGTCCATATATATCGTATTTTTAATGTTAAAAATGCAAATATACTGACTTGTACTGATAAGGCTTCGACGTATTCAGCTTCAGAATTCCCCTCACTAAGGTTAAGTTTCTTGGCGTAGAATCCATTCGTATATTTTAAATATCTCCTCGGGAAATTAATATTTTTAATTCCTTTTCATGTTTTCCGTATCTGTTCCTTCGATTTGGCGAAGGATTGAGCAAATAAAATAAATTATGAATAAAAGTAACATGATTCAATGCTTAGTATACATTTTAGGGAGACCAAACTGGTCACCAAGGGCGGCTAGTGCAACAAAAACTAATATTAACTTAAGGGGTTATATTAAATTTTTCTTTGATGACCAAAGTAGGAAATGACCTTTTTTTTTTATATATATATTACGTGTTTCTGTGTACACTTCTTAAAATGTATCTCATTTTTTTCTTAGTTATCAAAATATTTCTAAAATCTACCCTATATATATAAAATCCTAATGAAACGAATTTATGAAACGAATAAATGAAACGCCTGAAATGTACCAATTCTTTGAATCGAGTGATTAAACAACTGATTTTGTTTCACGGCGATTTCTCCTAAAATATGGAATACTTTGCGATGAAATTAACACCAAAAATCCGTGTTGATCCACAGATCTCAAAACTGGTATTAGAATTTTTTAATTCGAATTAGTTTTCGAAATATTAATTTTTTTCTAATTTTAAATACATTTTTTCGAAGGATGGCAACTCAAATTTTAATCATAACAGAATTTCTTTTTCATAATTCAGAAAAGGTTACTATTTTAAATTAATTTGGCGACAGTTTGGCCTCCTTTAAATCTATGCTAAGAACGATGCTTTTTTTGTATTTCGTTATCATTTTATTAAATACAAAACTTTCATTTAAAAATGAAACATTTAAATTGATGGCTTTCACTTCTTTAAAAAAAAAAAAAAAAGAAAAGGAAAATATTAGGCACAGATGTCATATACGCACCGGGGTACCTAATTGGCGGGCAAATGGCATTATTTTGATAGACATGGTAACCCGGCTATTGTTGTTTATTTAATAATAAACGTTTATTTACTTTTATTTATTTTTTTAATTTATATAAATTATTTTGTTCTATAGTTATTAATTATTTTTTTGCTATTTCCTGTTGAAAATAATAGAAAATAATTAAAAAATACAGTACAATGTAGTAGTTATTCCGTCACCCAATTTCGCAAATTATATTAATCGCCAAACCACTCGCCAAATTGTACAGATTGACAAAATTTTTATTTTAAATAACGAAATAACAAATAAATTAGTATAACATTAATAAATATAAAAATAAAACGTTGATATAAAAATCACTTGATGACGTAAACAAGTGTAACTTGCTAAAAGTCAAGTGAATGTGACATTTACGATCAAGCATTAATGGCATCTAATCTTATAGTTCGCCATAGATTTTTTGTCGACGGTATAACTAAGTAGTACCAAACGTACATATGTAACTGTTATTCGAAAACGGGGTTTTCGCCAAATTTTCGTAAAAAAAAAAAAAAAAAAAAAAAAAAAAAAAAAAAAAAAAAATTATAATAATAATAATAATAATGCCAAACATGCGGTGCGTATATGACATCTGGCGAAATATTAAATTATGTAGCAAACCATGACATTTAATTTCAACTTCAAATCAATGTTTTAATTTACCACTCAAACAATAAAAAAAATGCTAACTGGCGAGTTGAAAAAAAGATATTGGCGAGATTTGCACCCGGCTTTTTTTCTTTCGGCACAGATGTCATATACGATTGGCGCGATTTTTTTCTGACGCCAATGTTATATACGCAACGGGTACTTAACTGGCGCCAAAGTATCGTTATTTTGCTTGATATGGTAAGCCAGATGTTATTGTTTATGCTGTTGATGCGTTCCCCAAATTGGCGTTGGAAAAAAATCGCGCCGTATATGTCATTTGTTCCAAACCTTCATATGAAAGGCGAAGAGATCAGATCGTATTTGTTTATGGCATTTCATGACTTGAACTATTATAATATAGATGAAATGATGGGGATATAATAATATTTGGCGACTTATAACCTGTGCCTGGATAACATTAAAGTATCAAAATGGCACCTAGAGTATAAAAAGCAAGTGTTCCGCCCGGAGCTGTTGATGATAGTCACATGATTTAGGCTATTGTTATAGAGATTGTTTTAAAATATCGGTTGACAAAGACTCTGAATACTTAATTCATTTTATTTTAGCTTCTTTTCAAATGTTTAACTGATCCTCTTTAATCAAAAACGAAAACAACCATTGGATGTCTTAACAGCAACTGTTTCTCCGTTAAATTTTTGCGATCAAAGGGAATTGAATGGAAACTCGTTTACAGGGAGATCTGCACAGCTTTTTCAGTATAATTTAATCTTCTCTAATATTTTTAAAATCCTTTAGATTTTTAGATTCTGAGGTGTCTGAACGGGGGTTGGCGAGCGTAGCTTGCAGGGGGCAGAGCCCCCTAGTATATACATAATTTTATATTAAATGTTGAAAACTTAATCAAAGTTCGTCAGATTTCAACACATAAAATATTAAATTAACTATAGATTTTAGAAATATTTTAAGAACTAATGAAAAAGACATTCTTTACGAAGAGTGCACAGAAATAATGAGTGAAAGATATTGATTTATCGTGGAGATATTTTAAATATATGAATGCATCAAACGTCCATAGACTTACCATTATTCAGGGAATTGGGAGGTTGAGTAACTGGCAGCCTTAAGAAATCCCACCATAAAACTGCACATAGTTTCTGAAACTAAATATAATTGGTAAAGTTAAAGATAGTTAAGTGCAGAAATAAGATGCAAAAATCCTAAAAATTTCATAAAATTTAGAAAAAAAATTTAACACATTTATACTTAAATATTTGAAATTCGATGCACAATTTTATTTGTATATGTAAACCAAACTGGCATAAAACCATTAGGGATTTTAACTGATGTGGAATGCGCATGGGGCAGTTTTAGAAGTTCTACATAACGCTTAAAATATACAGGAAAATTTATTATTTTTCTAATTTTTTTTTTAATCTCTTGTGTGATAAATATATTCCATAAATTCATGTACTGTGCTCTTAAATAGTAATAAAATATAAAAATAGTAATAAAAAAAAAGATATTTAACAAATTACAACGACCATTTGGAAAATGATTTTTTCAAAGACTAAAGTTTAAGACATAAAAAATCTCACGGAGTAGATCATACATTACGTACGCCATGAATTAAACATTAATAGTGTTATTACATGTAAAAATTGCAAGCGACAAAAATTGCCTGCGACTCGTCAGATTTCCTGAAACTTACGTATTATCCAAGCATTTCATTAGCTGTTCGGGAAAAGGCTTTTCCATCGTAGAAATCTGACGATCCATTTTAAATGAAATTTCATTCTTAAACTTCTAAACATCCCACAATATTACTTTTTATACCGTCGTATAGAGAAAAAAAATATACTTTTAAATGCAATTTGATTGAAAGCTGTATCTCAATTTGTTTTTGTGTTATTAATTTTTTTTTTGTAGTTTTTATTACTTTTTTGTCATAGTGACAACAGAAGTATCCATCGCTGTTGAAAGTAAAGGGAAATACAGATTACTGTATAGACCAATCAGGAAACGAATAAAATGCGGATTCAACCAATAAAACGCCTGAATATGTTTTTTGATTTCCTACCCTGACAGAGAACAATAACCATTTTCCCAAATGGTTAATTATAGTAATAAAAAATAATAGTAATAAAAATAAAAAAATCAGTTTGGAGGTCCCTTATCTCCTTAAAAAGATACAATCAATTTTTCAGAACAGCTAATTAAGTGCGAGTATTACTTGCGGACAGAGGGTTCCGTACAAATGTACCAGGTGTCCTAAAAAGGATTGACTGATTTTAAAATTCAATAACTTGCAAACGGTGACAGATATTTAAAAAATTCTTGCAGGAGGGTTATGCATAAGGTCAAAAGTTTTTTCTACAGTAATTTTCAATTTTAGTTCGGATTACAAACAATAGATGGCACTGTAAGTAATAGGTGCTAAATACCAGACTCGATTTTTTGGCCGATCATTTCTTTCATGCGGGAAAAGGAGATCGAAATGTATTGAATGGGTCCCGATGGACCAAAAATCGAGCCTGAATTTAGCGTCTATTGATCGCAGCGCCATCTATTGTTTGTTATTCCAACTAAAATTGAAAATCACTGTGAAAAATCTTCTGACCTCATGCATAACTCTCCTGCAAGAATATTTTAAATATCTGTCACCGTTTGCAAGTTATTGAATTTTAAAATCAGTCAGTCCTTTTTAGGACACCCGGTATATGAATTAATAACTGGACATTATAATAAACAAATATATCATTAAGAGTTATTATCGAGGCTTTAAAAGGCGATGACACATAGAGTTTGCGCCCGTGGCTTTATGTCCTAACTGACCGTGTCTTTAAGGGTTAATATCTCGGATAATTATCGACAATACTTTTCTAATATCATTATCAACAATTCTTTTATACTTCTGCGGCAATAGGTACACCAGCGCTCCTCATCTCCCTTACTAAACGTCAGAAATCGAAATTTGTGTGCAATTGAAAAATGCGATTTTCTCAAAAACTATGTGATCTATGGTTATCGCTATAGTTTTCATTAATGGTTTGAATTAACTTCTACTACCCTTAACTTTTTCATTATTTTAGTTTCAGTAGATTCGGAAATAGAGCGGAGGGGGTGGGGGTTTGCACTGTATAATATTTGCATGACATATGTAAATATAATACCTAAAATTAAAATAAATGTATTTTTGAGTTCGGAGTATTGGGAGATCTTTCACATGATGCCCCACACTATATATAGAGAAAAGATTTTTTTCAAGTAACTTAATTAGCCCCTCTACATTGTTCCTAGTGAATGGTTAATAATCTACAAATATGGGGGTCGATAGCATTTATTACATAAGCCAATTTGAACTTTTCACGTTCCATAGTTTACGAGTAAAATGTCTGTGACAAATAGACACAGGAGTGAGATTATGTGAGATTATAATGATTCTGTTTTTACTTTTTAAGTATGGAACCCTAAAAGGAAGAAAACAAACTATGTTTCAAAAATTACTCCTAATATTCACATCGTTCTTCTAAAATATTTGAAAAGGAGTGAAAATACTCCAAGATATACCAAAATATAGGTTAGTGCTGCAAAGAAAGTAAATGTTTACCATATGTAACAAAATTTTAGTAATAAAAATGATAAAATTATATTGTTACTAAAGCACACATACATCAATAAGTAGGTAAAGGTTATGAGGTAATATTAGCTTTCGAATATAATCAATCAAATGTGAAATTAAACAGTTGTGAAAGTGCACAAGTGATGTGGATTTTAAAACCATCTCTGACAACGGAATGGTAAATGTTAGACTTTGGACATAAAGCAGATAAGGAAGTAAAAATGAATTTATTTGATTAAAATTATTATCATTTCCTTATACTTTTGACGGTGTTTTACGAAAAGCACACATTTCCATCACGCAAGGTAAACTTTCTGAATCCGGAGGGTCCGATTTCTTCCTTTATTTCTGCGCATTTTTTAATGAATTATACTTCTGAAATGTTTTTTTGTATAAAAATTACTATTTAGATATAAAATTCTGAAAATTTTAAATAATATTCTTAAAATAATTAAAGTTTTTAATTTATTTAATTTTTGTTGTAAGTCATAAACTTACTTGCCAGATTTTATTATTACTTTTTTACTATTCTATGCGGTTAATGCTTCTTGTTAATTTGTCTTTTGGACTTATAAATATGTTACATAAAAAAATTAAAAAAAAATTCTAAAAATAATTTAAAAGTGAAACATGAACGAAAAATCATGCATCAGGCATAGATTATAAAACGTTTTAGAACGCTAATAGTCTATATTACTATGACATATATATATGTTTTCTACAATAAAATGAGATAAATAAATAAGGAACTAACAAAAAATAATTCAGAAAAAATCCGTTTTTAAAAATTGCTGTCCATACCCGGTAATTTATGTAAAGTATTTCGTGTAAGCCCTGAATATAAACTATATAATTTATACTCACCACTTAATACACTAAAAATTTCATCAGTTTAAAAATTCATACTATACAGAAAAACGCACCCTCAGATAATATCGACCTCTATTGGTACTTTAACGGACTTATTTTTATTTGTCTCAGTAAAGGAATAATAAATGCTATCGTCTTTATAATCCATAGAAAGCATGAAGGGAACATCGGTTTTTCCGTTACGTTAGAATCATCATAACGTTATTAAAAAGCACAACAAAAAGGGCAAACAATTTTTCCCCATAGATAATAATGAAATGGAAAATTTTTGTGATACTTTTTAAACTACAAATGCTACTTATTCTATACACTACGCGGTCCGTCTCAATGATGTATATCAATCTCATTATAACTGAAATGTTCTAACATCAACAAAGAGCATACTATAGAGCATATACTACAATATAAGGGAATTATTTTTTGTGTTCATGTAAACGGACTATAAATGATACACACGTTATTTTCAAAACCGAATGTTCTATAGAAAACCTCCCAAAATTATAAAAATATCATGACAATCGGAGTATAATTACAAGAGTTAAAACACGGAGCGAAAGACATAAGACAGACCGACAGGTAGATGACTGACCGACAAAAACCGGATATATAAACACTTTTTATCTGTATTGGAATGTTTTAAAATACGAGAATTTTTTAGAGTGATTTTCACTTTTCGTGTTATATTTTAAAATTTTCAAAAGAAATAAAAAATAATGAAGGAAATTTATTAAAAACATAACTAAAAATCATATATTGAAAGAAAATTTATATATTATATATTAATCTAAACATAACAACTTATGAAAAAAATCGAGTCTATGGAATGAGTGACTTGTTATGGGATAAATAGTACAGCAGAAACATTTTGATAATCTGCGTATGGAATGCCGTAGAAATATGCGGTTTGCTTTTTTTTTTAGTAAAGTTATTTTTGTAAGTATTTTATTTGATGAAAAATAAAAATGCATATTTTTTAGATTTCGACTCCAGGGCATCTTAAACATAAAAACGTGAAACTGGCAGTTATGGCTGTTAAAGTAATTAGGAACTGGATAACTCTTATAATTATTATTCTTTTATTTAGCTTAAACTGGTTTTTGTAGGTAAAGATGGAGTTTTGAAATATATTTTTAACCCACTTCCGGTTACTCTAGAATTATAAAAATGACGTCCAGAGCTGTGTTTCTCATGACAGTACTCTTCTGGTTCTACTTCCAGTTTTCGAAGGATTTCCACGTTTCTGGGTCAGAGATCCCCAAAAACATGTTTATACAAAATGTCTGTCGGTCCGTCCGTCTGTCCGTGTGCTAATGTGTCACTTTTTTGCCATCGAAAAGTGAAGTGTATGAAGTTATGCATAGAATTAAACCAAATTTTTCCTGTATGTATTTGGCTGTGGTAAGCCGGTCCTCCGTCAATTTAAAAATATTCTGCCCGAAGGAGGCGCTGTAATAACAAATTTTGTGCCATCGAAAAGTGCATGAAGTTATTCATAGAATTTACATTAACCAAATTTTTTGTGTATGTTTTCGTCTATAGCCAGTAGGTTCTCCCTGAATTAGAAAAAAAAATGCCGGAAGGGACCACTGTAATAGCGATGTTTGATCCAGTTATTCTTAGAACTGAACAAATTTTTTGTGTATATATTTGGCTGTGGCCAGGAGTATCATCATGAATTTGAAAATATTCTGGCGAAAGGGGTTGCTGTAATAGCAATTTTTGCGCCGTTTTGTCTAGTTTACCATCGAAATGAATTTATGAATAGAATTGAATCAATTCGGCTATGGCCAGCAGGTACCCCTTGAATTTAGAAGTATTCCGTCGGAAGGGGAGGCTGTGATTGATAGCAATTTTTTTTATAATTTTCTCGAATTTTCGTTTACTGTTATCTATCGGCGGCTCGTGCAGCGACGGGAACTCGCGTCCTGGTAAGCCGGCTAACAGCTGATGTACAACAGAATAACGAAAAACTATTGACTTTAATAAGTATCACGATCGAGATTAACTGTTTTTTTCCCAATTAATTGACTGAAGCAAAAATTTAAGTTGAAAATAGAAGTTGGCATTGTACTGAACTAATAATATTGTAGTATTAACATCAATAACTACTTTTTGAAATGTTAATATGTATGAGATAGAAGGAAGTTTTGGAATTGGCACATCCAACTAGTTTTCTTTCCTGCTGACATACATAAAAATATAAATAAAATTAATTCGCATTTTTTACGCATTCACTTACTTGTGCTAAACTTAATATAAAAAAATAATTTGCTCAATCCTATTTAGAGATCACAGTAAAACAGTCAGAGCTAAATATTTCTAATGCGGTTATTTTCACAACCATTTACTTAGGTGTAACTGTTATCCTATTAAAAAATGTTAGACGAAAAATTTGCAAATACAAAACATTTCTTTGTTACAGATAGAATAGCAATACATTTATTTACACTGTTCTAATAAGAATTGTGAGATTTCCATAATTGTATTTTTTGCCACATCACCGGCGACAGATATGGGGAAACAGTGCAATTACCCCCCGACTTATTTCGCGGCAAACGGTGAAGTGGTTAATCGAATTATTCTTGTAAATATTTTGCGAAGAAAGCTTTAACTATCGGTTTATTAAATCAATTTTAATTAAAAAAATATCTATAAATCAAATTGTAGGATGTTTATTATTATGGATATCTTAGACATTAACGTAAATAATTATTTAGGTGAAGAAACTTTTTAATTCAAAATGCTAGGTTTAAACCGTTAAAACAAGATGGCCATTTCCCCCCTTCTGTCACATAAACCATTTTCGCGAAGTGAGGGTGAACAACCAGGATAAAAAACGAAGCATATATAGATAAGAAAAATAAAACTTTATTGAATAAACTTTCATCTATAATATAGATTTTATTACTAAGTTACATTTGTCCTTGTTGTCATAAAGGAAAAAATATTACAAAATTAGAACAAATAATTATTTTTTAAATTCAAAGAATATTATCTACAGCAGTCCTTCCTTTATAGTATTGTATACTGTTTATAATTGCTCCTAAGCGGCAACTGTTATTAGTCTGCTATCGAGTTTCTTAGTGTCTAGCTTAAAAAAAATAAATTTTCAATTTGAAATCTCGATGTTTTTATCACTACATATATAATTTACCAATCAGACAATAATTTTCCATCCGTGTCAGAAATGTAACACATTGAAATTTTTGAATATTTTATCCCGAAATGAGGATAAAAAATCATAAAAAAAATCTTCTTTTGAATGAAAAACGTTTCTTCTCATGTTTTACAGTTTTTCTATTGCTGCACTAAAAGAGAATAAATTAACAAATGTTTCTTGCTCCTTAATGCCAATAGTACTTGTAAATACCATTTAACACATCAAATAATGGGACATATTTATTTTAATTAAACAAATAAAAAATTTTCTCAGAATTTAAAAAATAATTCCAATTTTGAGATGCTTCACAAAAGCAACTTATATTCACGCATTACACAACAAAATGGAAGATACAACGAGATGCATACGCCCGAAATTACCTTCCTAAAACATTCTCAGAACTAGTAATGTTTTCTAACGATCAGTATTTAATGATTGTAACGTACCGGGAGTAGTGCATGAAACGGATATTTTTTTACAGGAATGTGATACTACTCATACTTTAAAGTACAGTCGGAAAATTGAGGGATAAATCAGTCAATTTTAACCAGCTAACGATGATCGCGACATGGTGGATAGGGTGCACAGAATTTATGATTAGACCTACGACGCATGGCTTAATTTACGCCAGAGCCCACCGGAGCACAGCTCACGTACTTCTCTGTTTTTAGTAAATAATTGAATACTCGTCGGAATTCACCGGAGCTCATAAATACAGGGCTCCGGAGCCCAGTGCAATAGTGCTTCCGAAAAACTGAAGCCTTTTCGTTTTCTTCCCATCTCCAAGCTTTTGCATTCTTTTTACCCGACTGAAATGAAGGTTTGTGTGTTTCACGCGTATCTGTGTATGCGTATTTCTTTATACCCTCGAAACATCCCAACGGCTGGATGGATTTTAATGAATGAGGTCTCTATCGATTCGTCTTACCTTCCGATGGCTATAGGATAGGTTTAGTTCTTATAAATTTAAAATGGCGGCCGTAAAATACAAAATGGCAGTAGAGACAAAAAAAAATTTACGTACCCTATTGAGTGGCATATCATTGGATAGGTCATTCAAAATGAAGACGATGTTTCATTGACCATTTTGTAGACAGAATCTCCGTTTAAATATTACAAAACCTGGAAGTTGTGTACTTTGGATCTCTACCTCTACTGTAACACTAACCTTCATAATAGACATCTATAGGCCTCATCAAAACAGTGTTTGTAGATAGGAACTAATAATTAAACACAACTTAAAAGTCATCAATACAAGTGAATAAAAAAAATAGGTAAGTAATATAAACAAGCAATATAAAAAAATATTTTAAGTCAATTCCTACTTAGGCCAATTAGAGAATTCTTTTTCTCCCATTCTTCTTTCCTCGAGTGGCGCTTAAAATGACTTGATCAAGAAGAGGGCTCTCTCGGTCTTAAAATAACTTGATGAAGAAGAGGTCTCTTTCGATTATTGAAAATTAATCAATTTAATGTAATTAATGAATTAATGAATTAATATTTGAAAAAAAACTGGATTAACATCAAGTGTCATCCACTACAAGTTAAAAAAAATTATTTGAGCTTGATTGGATGAATAGTAAGTACTACTCAATATAATTAAAACCTGAACGTTTTATTTTGGTTAATACCTGTACTGTACTATACTTTTATTTATTACCAATTTTCCCAGGTATTATTTCAAACAATGGGGTCCATTATACATGTTTGTGCTTATCTCTAAAAAATAGTCATAAAAAGTTTTTTATTCATCATTTGTAAATACGTTTACTGTTGTTTTTCAACAAAAATACTTTCTACAATTTATCTATAAAAACACTATTCTGTATTGGTACAATAAAATAGCAAAGTTTTACTTTTATTTCTAAAAATACATCCTTTTAAAATCGTTCGCGTTCGAATAAAAATTACTAATTGGTTAGTTCTGTAGAGAACTAAAGATTCGTTTAAGAACATAAGTCTTTATAAGTACATAAAATTTCATTAAAATATATATTTACTCTGGTCTATCTAACTTCATCAGACAGCATTCTCTCCCCCTTTCTTTTTGAATAACGTTTTCACCTTTTTCTAAGGCATCCTCAGTTCAAATGAAAAAAGATTTTATGGTTCTGGCCGATATTTTCTTTTTTCCCTAGTTTTTCCCTGTTGCTCATTTATTATCTGGCGCCATCTATTGTCGACAGTTGCATGGGTTATTTCGTTGACTATTTTTTCTCCATTCTCGTCCTTTAATGCTGTTATCGCTATGGCCTCTCTGATTAAGGCATTGTGTAAACCGTCGTAGTTAGCTATTTTTTCAATGGATATTGTGTTAATTTTAATCTGGTTTTCTATCTTGGCTCTTGCTAAGGCTGTTGTTTGGTTATAATTCTTTAAATCCCGGATGTGCTCTTTCAGTCTTTCTTCAATCTTTCTTTTTGTCATTCCTACGTAAAACATTTCTTCGTTTTTGTTATTTTTACAAGAGATTTTGTATATTTCGGCTGTTTGTAGATTATCACATTTGTCTGTATCGTTCCGTATTAGATTAAAGAGGGATGGATTTGGCGTTATCGGTACCTGTTTTCCTAGTTTATTAATTTCTCTGTTTATTTTAAGTGAGATTCCGTTTAAGAAAGGAATGGGGGGGTGTAAACTCTTGTTTTTTTCTTCTGTGCTGGCGGGATCAATTCAATCTTTTCTGTAGCTTTCTGTATTAATTTCTGGATAGTTTTTTTCGAATGGTTCCTATTTCTTCAATTATTTTTAACTCTTGCTTTAATAATTTTTCGTTCGAACATACGTGAAGTGCTCTGTTTATGTACGTATTCAGTGCTGCAAGTTTATATGTAAGGGGGGTATTAGCTGTATTAGTTATTATGTTGAGATTAATTGTAGGTTTACGGTAGATTGTCGTCTGTATTTTATTTTCTTTTTACATTAGTTTCACATCTAGGTATGGTAGGGACCGGTTTTTTTCCTCTATTATTGTAAATTGGATGTTTTTGTCGTATAGGTTTATTTCTTTTAGTAAGGTTTTTAGGTTTACTTTATTGGTTGTTATTATAAAGACGTCATCGACGTACCTAACCCATGTTCGTATTTCATTTTTGTGATCTTTTATTATATTTTCCTCAATTCTTCTCATTTTCCATTCTGCTATAGTATTTGATATGGGGGATCCCATGGGTTCCCCCTTCAGTTGTTTGTATATTTTATTGTTGAATCTGAAATAATTTTCGTTCAGTATTAGATTGGTTGCACTTTTTATTGTATTACGCACATCTGGATCAGGATAATTATTTTCTATAGTGTCACTAATTTCTTTAGTCATTTCTTTGAGGTCTATTGATGGATAAAGGTTGGTTACGTCGAGGCTTATCATGTAATCGTCAGGTTGTGGTATGTGTTCTCTTATTTTTTGTATAAACATTCGCGTTGAATTTATAGATACATCTGATGGGGGCAACATCTCTTCATATATCTTTCGCATATATTTCTCTAGGTCATATGTGGGGCTTTGTTTCTTGTTTACGATTGACCTTAATTTATATGGATCTTTGTGGTCTTTTCGATTTCCAAAAATCATTGGCGTATTAGGTGTGAAGTTTTGTTTAATTGGTTTAATATTGTTCGAACACTTTCCCTTTTTTATCAGTTCATCTGCTTTTTCAGTTAATTTATTGTTGGGGTTTTTCTCTATTATTTCAGTTCCTATTTCCTCTATTGTTTTTTCCATCATATTATTATAGTCTGTTTTGTTCATAATAGCAATTTTTCCAGTTTTGTCGGTATGTAAGAAGGTTAAGTCTTGTTTCTCTTTTAGTTTATTTATTATTTCAAATTCGTTACCCTTTTTCAGTCCTTTTTTCCATTGTTTTTTAATTTCGTTTTGAGTTGAGTTTCTTAGTCTAGTTGCCTCTTCATTGGGGATATATTTCAGAACTTTCTCAATTTTGGGAATGGCATCTTTTAGGTTTATTTTTCTTCTTATAATGTGTTTGGGCCCTCTTTTTAGGCATTCTTCTTCTTCGTCATTTAGTTTGTAGGAGGATATATTTATATACGGTATTCCAGTTAAGTTACATTCATTTTTTTCTTTTTTGGTTTCCCGCCTTGACTTCCCAGAATCTAAGTTTCTTTAAGAGGATTTTTTCGTGTTTATTTTTTTCATATTCTCTAATATGATTTATCTTGTCAGTAATCTGTTTTCTTTTGGTAGGTGTATTTTCCTGGATTTCTTGTTCAAGATTATTTATATCTTCTTTTAACCTACTGATTGTTGCGTACCTGCGTTTTATTACTTTATTTAAGATTTTCTTTTCGAAGTATTGTCCTTCTTTCCTAAATTCTTTCCATAAGAATTTGTTCCGAACTCTCATAAAATTTGGAGTTAATTTTCTTACTTTACATTTTTTTTAAGTAATGTATTGTGTCTTATTTCTCTATCCCATTTCAGGTATGATTTTTTCAATCTCGTTATATATAAGTATTTTTGTTGAAAAACAACAGTAAACGTATTTACAAATGATGAATAAAAAACTTTTTATGACTATTTTTTAGAGATAAGCACAGACATGTATAATGGACCCCATTGTTTGAGATAATACCTGGGAAAATTGGTAATAAATAAAAGTATAGTACAGTACAGGTATTAACCAAAATAAAACCTTCAGGTTTTAATTATATTGAGTCGAAAAACTGGTACCGAGTATTCAGAAAGAAGATGGCTGAAACGAGCTGAAACAATCAAGCAGTGTTTCCCCTTTTTCTATAAAAGCACCGATTCTTTCCGATAACGGTATCAAATTTTTTATTTAATCTGATATTCAGTTACTCACCACAAAAGATTGTTATTCGGAAGGAAACGATTATAGTTTATCATATGCACCTTTTATAGAAAATTGTAAAACATTGTTCCATTCTTCAGCATATAAATATTAATTTCTGTAAATTTCATTCATTTTTATCTTAAAAATGTATAGCTGCGATCTATCCCTTTTTGTCTTAACGCTTGTTCCTAATAATTATTCCTAATCGCAGAAATCTGCAATTAATTAACATTAAAATTTGACGAAGGGGTGAGACTATTCAGAAGGGGTGATAACTAAAATGTGGAATAGTTGACAGCTAACTATATGCTGATAGATGTATTTAATTTTTTTATTTTTTTAAAGAAAGAAAAATATTTTAAATTTTGCAAGTTATGTACGAAATATAAATATGAAGATTGGAGTGACGGGGGGAGGGCGGGGGGTACGGTTGTTGTACCGGTACCGCAGAATATTAGGGCTCCGATACTTATTTTGTTAGCCTACGAGTAATTTTAAACAGTAAACATTTGTCCTATAATATTCTTAAATACTTACAAATGGAGAAAAGTTATGAAAAAATATAAATATCTATAAAAATATCTAAATATTTACTAAAAGGTTTCCAAGTAATTGTTTTGTTAGTGATTATATTTGGAACTTTATCACAGACATTTAAAAACTAATAAAAAAACCCAAAACAAATTATTTCATTTTATGTGGGAAATTTGATTGTATTACTTTTATACTAAGTCTACAAAGTTTCTTTTACAATAATAATAACAATAATAATAATAATATTAACAGAAAATATGTTCATACATGTCTGGAATTGCTCCTCTGAAAAGTCAAATGCGCCCATGTGGATGCACGCCACACGTGCGGAACCACTTGTTTTGAAGATATATGTATAGTGTGTAACTTGATTACATATGGGCAAAATGTTGTTTGTGATTGGATTTTAAATTCTATACGATTGAACTAGAACTATTAGATTTTTGATTCCTTGTGGCCGAGTTTAGAATTTTTTAATATTGTATAGTGTGTTGAATACGCAAATATAGGTGAATATTTGTTTTTGCTATAATTCATTGACATAATATTAATTATTTAGTACCTTTTAGTTTTAATGTTGTCTTTTAATTAAGAATGGAAATTTTATTAATAGTACAAAGTTTTCATTTAATAATAATAATTCATTATCTTTCATTACTGGACAATCCTGGTAATCATAATGTAAAGGTGTACCTATAATACCACATTCACTATTTTAGCAGCGTATGTATTCAATTTGCATAAAAATATTAGGAAGTTTCTGTGCCCTGTTAAAAAAGTATGGTGCTATTGCATCAGTGACGATAAAGTTTCTATATATTTTAGATATAATGCAAAATGTATAACGTACTGAGTCACTATCATCACATATATTTTGTCATGATTCAGTAATATTTAATAAACATATTTAATTTAAACATTTAAATACACATAAACAAAGAAAATACACATACACATAAACAGGATTTAAACATTTAAATACACACAATTAAACATTTAAAAATGACAAATGATAGCACATTTCTGTATTATTGCATTGATTTTACTTTTCAAAGAGACCCTTTTTTGTGAGGGAAAGGTGTTTGTTGCGGGAGAAATTTTTCCACTTTTGTCAAAATAAAGAATTGGCAAAACATCTATTCTAATATTTGACTTTCATCTACCTACTGCATGTATTTGAAACAGTAAAATATAGATTCAGATAAAGTATATCTCTAATCATAAATAATAGTACTAGGTTGGCAAAAAGTTCTGGGAAATTTGTCAAAGTTGCGTTGTTATGTGCAAATTAACAACAAAAGCAACAAGGACTATTCTTCAAAGTAGAGAGCATCATAGTCTACGACTTTTTACCATCGTTCTGCCAGATTCAGGATTTGCTGGAAGTACCTTGGCGGATCCTTGTAATCGAAAAACTCTTGACATGCTTCTTCAACTTCATTAAAGGATTCAAATCTACGGTCCTTGAAAAAAAGATTGCATTGATTGATCGAAAGAGGTCATAATCCGATGGTGACACGTCTGGACGGCAGCCGGGGTGTGGAAGAATTTCGACGCCATTCAACTGTTCTATATACGATACAAATTCTGGTAAAAATTAGATTAAAAATTTCCCAGAACTTTTTTCTCAATCTAATATAAGTGTCCAAATGTGTGACTACTTTACTGTGAAAGCGGAACTAGCAAACTGAGATATGGCGTCTTTCAACATTGAAGTAAAATCTTTTGAAACAGATTTCATTTGCTACATCACGTAAGCTTGACAAAATGCATAGCATATTTTTTTCTGTTACTTTTTGGTCTTCTGCTTTATTAACCTTAATGGAAAGTTTATTATGTTTGGCTGAAAAAATCATTTCAGATAAAAGCATATCAACTAAAGAGATTTTTCTGTGCACTATTCGTTGCATTTTAGATAAGATCCCCGATTTTGTTTAATCGGAAATATTCTAAAATTATATCCATGGGACGGAAAATATGTGTTGTCATCCCTCTATTGGGAGACTTTTTATTACACGATTCAACCACCTGAGACACTTTTTGAGTGACATTCTGAAACATTATAATATACTCTGGAGCCAGTGATATTTCATGCCAGCAATATATACATTTAATAAGTGTTATTATTTATTTGGATAAAATTTAAGTTTAAAAATAAAACATTTTTCTCTTCAGATTACCGCCATTGTAAACTTTTACATACATGAATTCTTTAACATATGGTGTTTCTAGTTTAAATATAAATTGTATAGATGGCAGCACCAAATCATTTCTCCGAATTCACGACAGTTACTTTGTAAAAAGAAAATAGATTATTCTGTCATGTTCTATGATGTCTGTTGAAATGTGACGTGTGTTTGTTTTGTGCAGTATTAATTAAATATTCACTATGTATTTGTGCTATCTCTTGATTTAAAGTTGTAATAATTATTAATTAATTAGTTATAAAATCATTTTAATGGCAACGATGAATTTAAATGAAATAATTTTACCGGTAAAATTTGACGGAAAATGATTGAGCCGAATGAAAATGGCTCAGGTTCCTATTTCAAGTTACTCCTGCTGTTTCTAATCCTGCAATGAGCTTATAAGTATTTTCTAGAGCATTTTTCGGGGGTAGAAAGTGACAACTGACATTTATATTTACATTTTTCTCTTTTAAAGCATTTCATGAATAAAAATGATTATTAGATTCAAAGAATTTGATGATGCAATATAATCGTTCCCAACGTACATAAAGTGGTTCGAACAAAATTTCATTTTACATGATATTAAAGAAGAAAAAAGATTCCGTCTATTATATCTTGTATGGGACCAAAATTGTATAATTTATTAAGTGATATATGTGTATCTAGAGATAGCGAATCTTTGAAATATTCGAAAATTGTTGATTTTCTGCTTAAACTCTTAAGCTGTGCCCCCAACATATTTATAGAGCGTATTAAGTTTAGAAAATGTTTTCAAAATGAAAATGAATCAATTCAAGATTTTGATGCTAGATCAAAAAGAATACGATAATTTGTTCATTTACAGGTAGTGCTTTTAATGAACATTTACTTGAGCAGTTTCTGCGCGGTCTAAAAAATGGAATTATTCAGAATAAATTGATAACTCAAGTTGATGACTTAACTTTTGAAAAAGCTGTTGAGAAAGCTTTCGCTGTATACCATGTAGATATTGAAATTTAAGAATTTAAGCATAAAAATTTCAATGTAAATAAAATTTCAAGTATTAAAATTGTATAAAGTAAGAAATTACTGCAACTGGTGAAATTTTTAAAAATGTAGGTTATGATGAAGTAAATGTTACTTATGGAAATGAAACAAAAAATATAAAGTTGTATCCGATAAAAGAAGGTAATTTTCCATTTTTAATTGGTAGAGATTGGGTGTCTGAATTTGATATTTTCCCCCATAATTTAAAATCTGGCTATGTAAATGAAACTGATAAATTACAAGCACTGTCACACGATTTTTCTGATTTTTTTACTGATAAGACAATTAAAGGATTGCAGGTAGAAATTTATCTTGAAAAGATGCTACACCTATATTTCGAAAATCTAGGACTGTAACTTATGCACTACGTGCATCAGTCAATGAAAAATTACAAAGCTTAAAATACGAAGGTATTATTAAACCAGTTACAATCAGCAAGTCGGCAACTCCTACACTTCCAGTGGTTAAGCCTAATAGGAAAATTTGTTTATGTGATGACTTTAAAGTAATATTAAATAAATTTCTCAAAATTGAAAAGTATCCTTTACTTAAGATAGAAGATATGTTAGCTATATTGGGTGGTAGTGGTGGTGGTGTATATTTTACAAAAATTGACTTAAATCAAGCATATCTTCAGTTACCTGTAGATGTAAAGTCCCAAGAATTATTGACCAATAATACACGAAAATGATTATTGAAATTCCTTATGTTACCTATGGGTCTTACTAGTTCTCCTGGTTACAATTTCCATAGATGATATTGGGTTACTAGTGAAACAGACAAAATTCATTTAAAACGATTAACACGTTGAGTACCACGGTGACTGACACTGAAGCTGAAAAATTTTAAATGTTTTAAGTAATTTTTAAGAAAGTATAATCCTGTAATAAATAAAAGGTAAGTAAATTTTAAATACATTTTCAGTAATTACTTAAAACAATATATATATATAGTTTTATATCATATTTTAGACCGTCAGTCATCAATGAATGACGCGTTCTAACCGGAAAGTTCAGTGTCGTTCACCGGTGACTGACGTGGCACTTAACGTGTTAAAGCAAGTATTAGAAAGATTAAGGGAATATAATATTAGGATAAATAAATAAAAATAATTCTTTATGGCACATGAGATTACTTATTGTGTGTATAATGTTGATAACATGGCATTCATAAAACACAATATAAAATTGATGCTTTTTTAAGTGCCCCAAGACCTGTAAATGTATCTCAGTTTAAAGTATCTGACTACGTTGAAATTGCAATTTTCGACCAAAATTGTCAAATTTATTTTATTTTATTTTATTAAAGACCAACTCTACCTTTCCAAAACTGTATTTGTTTTTATTGTACGATAAATAGATCCGGAGTTATAGCAGTTTTAAAACTACTCCACAGCTGTCACTCAAACCGAAAGTGATGTTTAAAGGGCTTTAAAATTTAAAATTTTTAAATTTTTAAATTGCTTTTAAAGGGTCGTATGTTTGGAGAAATTTCGCAATTTTGGATGCATTTGTTTAATACTAAAAAATGTAAATAATATGCTCCATGAAATTTGGATGTATATTACTGTAAATTCTTGTAGTAAAACATAAATCTAAACTTTAAATGCATTTTTTGAAAAATGTAATTTTCGGTGAAAATTCCAATCGCAAAACATGATTTCTCAAAAAGTTATTGGAATATCACTATGAAATTTAAAATATATGTTATTTACACTATTGTGAAGGCAATGAACTAAAGATTTAAAGTTAGAATAAATATTTTTTTGTTTTATGGATGTTTTTGTGGAATGACATCGATGAATTTTATGAAAATTCACATGTAAACAGGTGCGATATGCTATAAGTTTTGAAATACTTAAAGAATCTCTTAGATTTTAGTTCATTGCCTTCACCAGTGTCATAAATATGAAGTGTAAAAAGGAAATTAAGATACATACAGTGGAATTTACTTTAGAGCGCTTTGTGTTTCGGGCCAAATTTCACTAAATTTTACTATAAATTCCTCCATTTACCAAAATTTTATCAATAAATGAAATATTTTTTACTTTTTTCACATTTTCTAGTCCTAATCTTAGTAAAAATAAGTTTAAAAAATAATTAAATAGCTTTTTTGGAAAACATTGCTCCGTACGTAGGCAGGCACCTTAATGCTTTTTTAGGCGTAGTTACATATTATGCGACATTTGTACCAAACATATCAATATTTGCACATCCTTTAAATAATTTGCTTAAGAAGAATGTGAAGTTTAATTGCTCTTCTAAGAGCCAGAACTTTGATTAATGCCGAAAAACGATATAGTCAAGTTGATAAAGAGGCACTAGCTATAATAATTGCAGTGAAGAATTTTTTTCAATATTTGTATTGTAATACACTGAGGTGACAAATGTCATGGGATAGCAATATGCAAATATATAGATGGTAGTAGTATCACTTACAAATTGTATAAATGGTCAGTTCCTAGGCAGGGCTTTCATTTGTGTTCAAATGCTTCGTGTGATAAGGTTGATTATGTGATTATGGCCACACGACGAGAATTAACGGATTTCGAACACAGTATGCTAGTTGGAGCTAGACGCATGGGACATTCCATTTCAAAAATAGTTACGGAATTCAACATTTCGAGATCCACAGTGTCAAGAGTGTGCCGAGAATGCCTAAATTCAGGCATAACTTCCCATCATGGACAATGCAGTGGACGACCACCGGCACTTAATGACCGCGACCAGTGACATCTGCATAGACTTACCAGTCTGAACAGAAAAGCAACACTGCGTGACATAACCACAGGAATGAATGTGGGACGTCCGACGGGCGTGTTCGTTAGCACAGTCCGGCAAAATTTGACTTTAATGGGCTATGGCAGCAGGAGACCAACTTAGGTGCCATTACTAACAGCACGACATCGGCAACAGCGGCGCTCTTGGGCTAAAGGACCATATCAGTTGAATCGTACACAACTGGAAAAAAGTGGCTTGGTCAGATGAGTCACGATTTCACTTGTTAAGAGCTGGTGGAATTATCCGAGTGTGGCGCAGAACCCATGAAGCCATGGACTCAAGTTGTCAATAAGGCACTGTGAAAGCTTGTAGTGGCTCCATAATGGTGTGGGCTGTGTTTACATGGGATGGACTGGGTCTGCTGGTCAAACTGAACTGATCGTTAACTGGAAATGATTACGTTGAGCTACTGGGAGACCACTTGCAACCATTCATGGACTTCATGCACCCAAACAACAATGGAATTTTCCAGAATGACAATGTGCCATGTCACCGGGCCATAACTATTCGCGATTGGTTCGAAGAACATTCTGGACAATTCTAGCAGATGATTTGGCGACCTGGATCGCCCGACATGAATCCATCGAACATTTAGGGGACATAATCGAGAGATCAGTTCGTGCACAAAATCCTCCACCGACAACACTTTCGGAATTATGGACGTCTATAGAGACTACATGGCTTAATATTTCTCCAGAGGACTTCCAACAACTCGTGGAGTCCATGCCACGTCGTGTTGCTGCTCTTCGTCAGGCAAACGGATGACCGACACGCTATTAGCAGGGCATCCCATGGCTTTTGTCACCTCAGTGTATATTTACTTTATTTACTGTCAGTAAACTTTTAGTTTCTATTTTTTCACATTCCAGCAGTATTCCTGTTTTATTGGCTGATAGAATGAAATTATATGCAATTTTTTACAAACTTTTCAATATGATTTCCGTTATAATAAAATCCACTGAACACAGAATTGTTGATGATACTTCACGTCTTCCATTATGCAGTGAAGATGTACATTAAAAATTTAATTCAAATGATGCAATTGATGAATCTGAAATTCTTCAAATTAATCAACTCTCTAATTTGTCATTTTGCTCTAATCATAATAATTAATGTTCCTGGACCAATTTTAAATGAAATTTCATTCTTAAACTTCTAAACATCTCACAATATTACTTTTACACCGTCGTATAGAGAAAAAACATGTACTTTAAATGCTATTAAAATGCTACTTCAACCGCTATTCTCCTGATAATTCTCTCCACATGAATAGTCCTTTTCCAGGGTCTCCTGGACCATGGAAAGTCCTGAAGGACATGACCATCTTTAATTTTTTTTAAATATCGTTCACAATCACAATAGCACATAAATTTATAACTTCTAAATCTATTGCTTCAGCTGCAAAATCTGATCCCCTTTTACGTCAAATTTTTCATCCCTTCATTTCTGGTTCTGAACCTCCTAAAAATTTACCTTTTGGCAGTAAACAAGAAGAATTTTCTCTTCAATATAGTTGTATTTTAAAAGGATGTAGAGTAGTTATCCCAGAAATTCTTAGAACACAAATATTAAAAGAATTACATTTTAGTAATTTTAGTATAGTAAAAATAAAGTTTTTAGCCCGTATGTGTGCCGTATGATGCCCAGGAATAGCAGACTAAATTGAAGATCTTGCACTAAATTGCAGTATTTGTGTAAATTTTAAAAATAATCCTCGTAAAGTAGATACACATCATTGGGAATGTCTTACAGATTCATGCCAAATAATTTATATTGATTGTTTTGTCTTGTTATGCGAAAAATGCTTATCTTAGTGGTTGATGACCATAGCAAATGGCCAGAGGTTTTTATTGTTCCTAGTACAATTACATGAAATACTATTACTTGTCATTCTTAACTTTTGGCACGATATGGTTTTCCTATTTATTTAGTGTCAGATAATGCGAGATAATTTATATCTGCAGAATTTGGGACATTTTTGAAAAATCATGGTGTAAAACTTAGGTTCAGTGCTCCATACCATCCTGCTACAAATGAACAGGCTAAGGGCAAATACTCAAACGTGTAATAAAAGTCATTTAATAATAACAATTCATTATCTTTCATTACTGGATAATCCTGATAATCATAATGTAAATGTGTACCTATAATACCACATTCACTTTTCTATGCATCATATGTATTCGATGTACACAAAATACTTGGAAGTTCCCGTGCCCCGTGAAAAAGTATGGTGTTATTCTGACAGTGACTATGAAGTGTCTATATATTTTAGGTATAATGTCAAATGTGGAACGTCTTGCGTCACTATCATCACAGAGATTTTGTCATGATTCAGTAATATTTAATCTCTTTTAAAAATTACAAAGGATAACAAATTTCTGTATTATTGCATTGATTTTACTTTTCAAGGATTCCTTTTTTTTTTTTTTTTGGTGAGGGGAGGGTGTTTGTTGAGGGGGGAAATTTTCAACCTTTGTCAAAACAAAGGATTGGCAAAACTTCTATTCTAATATTTGACTTGAATTTATCACTGTATGAATTTGAAACAGTAAAATGTAGATTCTGTTAACACTAGAACGCCCGGAAGGAGTCGATCCGACTCCAACCACATGATTAAATGTCCATTGGAGACAGAATTTTTTTCTTAAAATAAGTTAAATTTAAGCAACGCAGAATTACGTTAAATAAATCAGTTAAATAATTTTAAATAAAAATTCTGGAGTGAAATATTTTTATGAAAATTGAGTAAAATTTTCGGGCGTTCTGGTGTTAAAGTATATCACTAACCATGAATAATATTATAAGTGTCCAAAGGTGCCCCGTGCTACTTTACTGTGCAAGCAAAACAGGAGAACTGAGATATGGCGTCTTTCAACATTGAAGTAAAAGCTTTTGAAACAGATTTCAACTGCCACATAACATAATCTTGATAAAATGCATAGCATATTTGTTTTACTTTTTGTTCTTCTGCTTTTTTTAACCTTAATGGAAGGTTTATTATGTTTGGCTGAAAAAAGCATGTCAGATTCTCAAGTTCAAACTGTCATATCAACTGAAGAGACTTTTTTGTAAACTATTTGTTGCACTTTAGATAAGATTCTTGATATTGTTTAATCGGAAATATTTTAAAATTTGCTTCATTGGGCGGATAATATGTGTTGTTATCCCTCTGATGGGAGGCTTTTTATTTCACGATTCCTCCACCCGAGAGTATTTTTTGAGTGATATTTTGAAAGATTATAATATAGCCAGTGATATTTTATCTCAGCAATATATACATTTAATAATTATTATTTATTTGAAAAAAATCTATGTTTAAAAATAATTTTTTTTTCTATTCGAATTACGGCCATTTTAAACTTTTACATATATGAATTCTTTAACATATGGGTGTCTCTAGTTTAAATTTAAATAGTATAGATGACATCAACAAACCATTTCTCACGAATTCAGGAAAGTTATACTGTAAAAAGAAAATAGAATTTTCTGTTCTGTTCTATGGTGTGTGTTGAAAAGTGACGTGTATTTGTATTGTGAAGTGTTAATTAAATGTTTAATATGTATTTGTGCTACCTCTTGATTGATAATTGTAATAATTATTAATTTATTAGTTATAAAATTATTTTACTCTGGAGCCAGTGATACTGCATATCAGCAATATATACATTTAGTAAGTATTATTATTTATTTGAATAAAATAGAAGTTTAAAAAAAAACATTTTTCTATTTAGATTACCGACATTTTTACTTTTACATCTACGAATTCTTTAACTTGCGTTCGGACGCAGTCGACCTAACAGGCGCACAGTCAAGCCTTATTGAAGATTTTGTCTTGTAAATAGCTTTGTGTTTAACTTGTTTTGAAGATAATAAATTAGTATTTGTGAAACAGATTGCGAAAATCTTCTATTTTGATTTCCTAATGATGCTCACGAATCCCACGAACAACGACAGAATTGGGTCCAGAGATGTTCCTATCTGAGAGGTTAAATAAATATTGATATATACCTTAGACAGCATCTTAAACCTTCAGCATTTAATGCGAAAATTGATATGAGATGACTAAGTATTGAGGAAACTGACCATTCATAGCATGTGTGGTTCATATTAGCTGCCCTATGCAATAAAGTTTTAACTATTTCTGATTAGAATAAAAAAGGTGACGGAACTTGTCTAAACTGCATGAAATAAAGTGCAAAAAGCGAGAATTGATACATCATTTCTAGATACGAAAAGAAAGAAGAACTCAAAAAACCATGTTTATTTTTGTCAAAAATAGTCTAAATCTTTTGTACATTTACTAAATTTGTATAATGAAACATATTGAGAAAAAAGGTTGTTTCACAATTATCTATCAGAATTATTAAAAACAAGTTTATTTTTCATTTTGTATGTAAAATGAAACTAAAATAAAAGCTTTTATCTAGTTAAATCGTCGTATTTTTTGGCAAAATAGGGTGAAGACATCCATAAAGATTTACTGGCTTTTGTTTCGGAAGAAATCTGTCAGAGGTTTCCATTTCCATTCTTCTGGACCTTCGCAGCGGCCGTAAATTTGTCGCGGCCATTTCTTTAATCTGCGTATCCAGTTTAAGCGCTCGTCGCAGATTATATTATTATCTAAACAAAAGAAAAGCATATTAAGCTAATATTTGATTAGGAACAATTTTCTGGATATAAAAGGAATAAATATAAAAAATTCATTTGTAGATGCTTTAAAATATTTCTTTAAATAGTAAAGATATTCCATTTTCTGCTTGCCTCTTCTGATTTCATTTTAAAAAAATAAATCTATGAATTTTTGCGAAATTTTAAAATGTCCTGAATTTGGATATTATATTTTAACATTTTGAATTAAAATGGTCATTTCGAGTAATTTTGTTTTACTTAGTCTTGAAGTGGAGCAGCGATTTAGTGGTACTTCAAAACTGATTGAAAAATAAGTCTGGTTTCTCAACCAATATTTTTATAGCTATCTCTTTCAGATCAAGCTTTTGCAGAGTAGATAAAAAAAAGAACATTCCATATATTTTAAACATCGAATTGTGCCATAAAAACGAAAATTCTCATTTGACTAAAATTATGTCTTCTTTGAAATTACGTAAAAATATAAGTGCTTTCCTGATGTTAAATTTCTTAGGCAATATAAATTCTAACTACGTTTTTCTGTTCCCTGCCAACAAACTTACTCTTTCCAGACTCAAAAATCCTGATGAGTTAGCCAACTAATTGTGTATAATAACAATAATTTTCAGTGGTATCTTCCCTTATTGGATAAAAAAATCGTGGTTTAGATTTTAGAATTAAAGAACACAAGAATTATATTCAATAAGAGGAAACTGACAAAGCTGCATTTGCAAAACACTGCCGAAAGATGAACCACTCCCTTGTCACACTCAGCTAAAATTATCACCTAAACCCAATTCTATGCATAAACGTAACATTTTTGAATAAATGAAAATTAAAATTCTAGTGCTATATTCACCTTGAGTTAAATAATTAAAATACATTTAAAACCACAAATATTACTTTTAGGTGCATACATATAATATAAGATTTTTAAAATACAAATTAAAATATACTACATCTTACTTACAATCTTAGTAGTACTTGAACACTTCAAGGTTTTACTAAAGTATTTTAATATATTTCAATTTGTATTTTATATATCTTTATATTATATGTATGTAACTGAAAGTTATTTTTGTACAGTTATTTGTACTTTTATATGTATTTCAATTGTTTATATTTTTGATGCATTCCATATCTATAAAAAATCTGAAATTTTTTCTTAATCGTGACTTCTCTAATACCCCATTATCAGATTGTTGGAAGAATAGTCGAACCCGTTTAAGTCTCTCGCACAGGTAAAACGTGGATTTTTTTCCGATCTCTTGAACATTCCCCTAAGGTTAATGCAAAAATATCCCGTTTAATAAGCAATAGATTTTTGGTCCATCGAAGTAAAAAATTACGCTTAAGATGCGAATTCATAGATCAAGATGTGAATTCCTTCTCTCTTCTCCTGTGTTTCCATTCAGATAATTTTTTATTCGGATAAAAAATACTGTTTCCTTATAGTAATATTTACTTTATTTAATAACGGATTAATCAAATCGAACTTTATAAATCGGAAATAGTGGTAGATATTTGAATTTAAAAAACCCGCTAATTTAGCAACACTTCAATTCTTCTTTGCCCTTCGCTTCGTTATTTTATATTCGTTATATTCCTTACATTCGCTTCGTGACTTTTTATCGGATTAAATTTTTTTGACGGATACTTTTAAGATGTAAATGCTCTCTAACAATGGCTTCCAAAAAATACAAACTTTAAAAAGATGAAATGACCGTAAAACGTCGTTCTAAATTACAATTCATTTGCATTGTTAGGCATAGAAACTTTAAATATTTAATAATACTACATTCCCCCCTCCCCAAACATGCAATTTAAATGCAACAAAACAGGTAGATTCTCATCTAGCATTGAATAAATTCTGTAAATATTGAATAAATGTCGGTATGAAACCGTGAATAGTTTGCACGATAGTACTTGTCAAAATGTTACTTCTCTGGGCTTTTCTCTCTCTCTCCAAGGCCCCTAATACAGGAAAGTGTTTCTTTAAATTAGATATGAACTTCTTTCTTCAGCTTCACTGATCTAGATATTTTATCATAAGGACATTTCCTAAATTGTCATTTGACGATTTTTTTAATAATAACTTATTCGGGTAAATTACTTTAATCGGTTTCATATTGACGCATTTTATCTATCAGCATTTGATCAAAAAATATGTACGGATTTTTAAATTACTCGAAATGACATTTTCATAGCTCAAATGTTATGCAGACAAGATATTCATATCTCGTGTCATAGCGTATGCTGCAGTCTTTGTCGATTTGTTTTATTTAATGCATGCTAACGCGTAATACAGCTCACCTTGTCGAGAAGATATTTGAAAACAAAACAATACAGCGTATGTAGTGGCCAGCATGTACTCATCATTTAAATCCGATCGAGCACATCTGTAACACACGTGAAAGACGCATTGCATGCCTCTGTTGACATGTTCGGGACTTTGATATATCACTTTTTAAAAAGACAATTCCCTAAACTCTTATCGACAACCTGGTCGCATATATCGAAAGCAGATTTTCAAGAGTATTTACTATTAGAGTGGGCCACATACCATACAAAGGGCCTTCATTCTCTTCAAACATATTTTTTTTCATTTAGAGGTAGTCAAATTTGTGCAGAAAGTTTGTTTATATTTTTGACCTCATTTCAAGGATTAAAAATACTGATATATGATATTTAGTGTTTTATTTTATTTATTAATTTTAATCTGTTGCGCACTTTCAATTTTATATTCACGGACGGCTCTCTTCTATGTTTGCTTTACACTTTTTAACAGTGTATATTATATGTATAGCACAAATAATGTATATTACATTATTATAGCATTTTGAAATTCTAGCATTCTGTTTGCTCATTTTCATCATTTGAATTTCTGGCAGGTCTGTTTAATAAGTATCAGACTTTTATTTTTTACGTGCGCAATAGTGATTCTAAGGCGGCGCCACTGTGCATATTTGAAAGAGGCATCTTAATGAGCATTCCTCAATTTTTTTCAAGAATTCCAGTGAGCCAGCCGTTGCCAACTTGAACCGAGTGAGGTGCTGTAATATGTGTGCGTCGGATTTTGATTTATCTCAAGAAAACTGAACGGAATGGGTTGATGAATCAAATTTTTTAAAAGCTTGGTGATCCTACAAGCAAAACAATTCCTAAAATTCATCAATTCTCCATCTCATTCATCGCACCTGATTCAGACTTTCTTGGCAAAATATGGAATTCCAGTCGTTCGCCAAATTCCATGACTCCTTGCGACTTCTTGTTGCTTCCGAAATTGAAGGCGCCATTAAAAAAGGTCTCGTTTTGAGAGTAGAAATGAGATATGTACAATGCGATGGCAGAGTTGAACACCATTTAAAAAAAAACCTTCCAGAAGTTTTTTCAGCAGCGGAAAGGACGGTGGTCTAAATGTGTAGAAGCGCAAGTGGCCTACCTCGAAGGGAATAAGGGTACCAATCCCGTTAAGTAACTTATGTATTTTTTAAGGAAAAAGGTTGAATACTATTCAGACATGCCACGTATTTTAAATTATAGAAAACATCTCATTTTCTATTCTTGTCACGAGTTATTATTAAACCTATGTTTTCAGTAACATCGATCAGATTAATCCCTTTGAGGGAAGTCATAGTTATTGTTATATATCGAGTTCACAATGTTAATGATTTTATCAATATTGTAAAGAGAGTTGTCAATTAAAACCAATGTGTCATCTACATAGTAAATCCGGAAGGGGTAGGAATATTTATTGAGAAGAGTCCTTTCAAAGTAGTGCCTATAGATGTCTGCGAGATAGAAGACTGGCTAAACAGTCAGAGTGTTTTTAGCAATTACCTTGGAATGCGAATTTTGATTGTGACAGACATGTACGACCCCAAAAGCAAGAGCTATAATCTAAATTTCTGCCTGTTACAAGAATTGTCGGTAAATGAATGGTAGTCAAATAGAGAGATTAAAGGGATGTTGTCTCTACAATTACTGACGATTCCTTCGATTATCCACGAAATTTAAATGCTATCGTCGGTAGGAAGTCGAATTGATGTATAAAATAATTTGATTGGCACTTACTGCAAATGTAAAATTGGCCGATACTGTCAGACGACCAAAATTGAATCATTTTACTGGGAGCGTATTATTTTGCCTCGGCGATAACTCTACCCCCGTAGTGAAATGTATCATGTGACATAAACAGATCAATATCATTCTAGATCTTTATCTCCTATCTTATTCCCTCAAAATCCTCTTTTCACGTTTCAAGGACAGGCCAGACCCCACATTTAAACGAACAAAAGAAGGGAATAGAAGTCAAAAATACTTCCGAAGGATTGTTTCTAGGTGAGAATAAATTCCTTATGCACAAATCAGTAAACCTTAATCTGTTAAAAGTTTGCAGATTCTTCACGATAACTGGAAAATAGACTGTAATCGAAATCTAACAACTTTTTAAAAAATTCTAATTTTCTTTATTTTTCTCTATTCTTTTTCTTTCTTTTTTAGTTACGTATAGTCATTCATACTTAAAAATATACTTTGATAAGTAGAACTTAAACTGATTTATAAATCAAATAAATTAAATAAATTAAACTAAAATTTTTGTTAAATGTTGCTAATAAAACTTGCTGTTTTCTCAATTTAGATATGATAAAATATCTTTAATTAAAAACTACGAACTAATTATTCTAAATGTATTTTTTAGATTATGAATTAAAAAATTATGAGTAAATAAAGGGATTTCTTTAGAAATTAATTATGTAAAATTTTTGGAATTAAGAAAATACAACGCAAGAAGTGTATTAAAATGAAACATGATTGATTGAAATGACACATAAAAAAATTTCCGAAAGTTTTTGAGATTTTTTTCAACATGATATGATTTAAATTGTCTTACAGAGAAGTAAATCACCTTTTTTGCTTCCGATAGTAGACCAGGCAATAGAGACCGCATAGGGGCTCTACCTAGAAAAATTCATGGTAGTTCTGGAAAAAGGCTTACTATATGTTTTTTGAGTCGCTGAATCCGAATTTTTAAATTCCCACAAAAATTTCCCCCGGTATCCCCCTTCCGCAAATTTTGGTAATATGCCCCCCCCCCCCCCCAAAAAAAAAGTTTTTTATCAAAAAAATCATTTATATTTTATTGTTTTAGGGAAAAGGTATCTAGAAATTCAGAAAGTAGACAAAATTTGCAACAAATATGATATATGACATTATGACGTAGGATGAATGTGGAGGGGGGATCTGCCTCGGAACATACGCCACTGAGCTTCGTGGCATAAGGTTTACTTTAAGTTTTTTTGGGTCGCTGAATACGAATTTTTAACTCCCCCCGAAAAAACAAATATTCCCCACAGCAAACCCCCCCCCCCCCCCCCCAAATAGTTGTTTCTAAATTAAGGGGAAATGTTTTAGGGGAAAAGTATATAGAAATTCTGAAAGTAGAGAAAATTTGCAACAAATAGGATATATGACATTATGACGTAGGATGAACAGGGAGGGGTGGGCTGCCTCTGAACATGCACTGCGGAGCTACGTGCACTAAGTTATTGATTTTTTTGAAAAACATTGATTTTTGAGATCTGCCCGTGGGGAATGATCCGAGGCAGCCCCCTCTCCCCCTTTTTCCTACGTGATAATGTCATATATCCAATTTGTTGCAAACTTTGTCTACTTTCTGAATTTCTACATACTTTACCCCTAAAACAATAAAAAATTTAATTTAAAAACAATTATTTTGGGGGAGAGGGGTGCGGAAAGAATTGTGGGGAGGAAGTCAAAAATGCGGATTCAGCGACCCAAAAAACTTAAAGTAAACCTTAAAGGGAAAGTTCGGAGGGGAGACCGGAGGGTGAATGTAAACGATTTGAGTGGTTAAGTAAAATTGCGCAACATAGTCCACGCAGCACCGCGGCGAATGTTCCGAGGCAGATCCTCCCATCCCCATTCATCCTACGTTATAATGTCATATATGTTATTTGTTGCAAATTTTGTCTGCTTTCTGAATTTCTAGATACATTTCCCTAAAACAATAAAAAAAATTAATAAAAACCTTTTTGGGGGGCATTTTACCAAAATTTTGGGGGGGTTGCCGGGAGAAATTTTGGTGGAAAGTTACAAATTCGGATTCAGCGACCGAAAAAACATAAAGTATGCCGATTTCTAGAACTACCACCAATTTTGCCAGGTAAAATCCCCTATTGCCTGGCCTATAGAGAAAATTTTAATTTTATGCTATTTTTAAAAGCAAAAATAAAATGACTGAACAAGGTATTCATTAAAATAATTATTTAGATTTTGAACAAATATATTTTTTGTACATAATCATAATATAATGAGAAGTATTAAATAATGTGATTTTTACAGTTAGGAAACAATGTTAAGTGGGAATAATTTTCATTTGGTGATGCAAATATTGTATAATTAATTTAGATGTGTGAAAGTCCGTATTAATTCAAATAATATATTTTGCTAATAATATTTTCCACTATAAAATGCAAAAATATTTACCTATCGCTGGTGTAACTATTTAAAATGTAAGAAATTTAGTATTGTTTAAAGTTTAAACAATGCTGTTAAAGGATGTTACAAAAAAGTACAAATAATTACAATTTAAATTTAAATTGCAATTAGTTTTTCTTTCTAAGATGCTAAAATATTTATACATCATTATTTGCTGCTTGGTGTGTAATAGATAATAAAAGCTCTTAAATTTCAATATTGAATAATGAAATACACGAAGTCTCTGTTCAAGACAAGAGAATGGATCACTTATCGAAACATTCGTGAGTAGCGATTTAATATCAATGGAGACTCTAGTAAATTTAGTAGAATATAAATCATGAATTATTTTATCAAAAGTGATGGAATTCTGAACAGTATGTATATTGGTAGGCAGAAGGGGATAAAACATTGTGGTCAAAGTTTTCACTAATCGTTAAGAGACAGTTCCATTGTTTGAAACTATGGGAAGAAAACGTAAATTATATTTATGAACATTTGAAAAGCATACAATATTGCTCAATGTTTGACTGAATGAGAAATAGAGTTTTGTGTAGACTTCACAATTACAGGACAAGACTTAATAACGAATTTAATTCTCGCGATACTTTTTTTGAGGATGAGTCATAATATAGAAGCTTATATGATCATCATTAATAAGATTTTTTTACTTCATCAGCGTATTGCATTTTATCAAGGACGGAACTCTAGCCGCCATATCAGCTGTCCGACTTACAATGTTTTTATTAGATTTAAGATCTTTCAAGTAATTTTTTTTCAAAAGACGTAACATTAGACTTAGTATAATCAGAATTAAAATTAATATTAGCAATAATTAGATAAAATAAATTTTCATTTTGTATTTCATTTAAGTGACTATTTTCAAAGGCTTTTTCTTTTGAGGGAAAGAAGAACTTTTACTCCTAGTTGAGCTTTAGAACAGAATAATGTGTTTCCAATATATCTGTACCAAAACGTTTGACGACAGCATTGAGGCAGATAAAAATAATATCAGTATGTGCCAAGGGATCTGGAGATTGAAGAAAACGGGTGCATTTAGCATTATGTTTCTAAGAATGAAGTCATTTACAACGAAGAACACGAAAGACGAATCATACCTAAATTCATAAACAACGAATCTTCCGAAAGACAAAAAATCATAACTGAATTCATAGTTTTAAAATGTAGAATTTCTTGTCCGACATTCATCAAGAAACTTACACACAGTTGCCACTTCTGCATTCTTAGCGCAATTATTAAAGAAAAGCGTCTGATCAATTCCAAAATTTAAAAGGAATTATTTGTTCTGTATTTAAAATTATCGGATAACCTTGAAATTTCACGTCCAAATACTTAACCTTGTCACGTATTGATCATCCTATTTCCAATCAAATTACTATCATCAAACTTTTTGGTACAGATATAGCGGAAACACAATACTCAATTCTGAAGCTCAACTCTAATTTTACAATATATAAAAAAATCCTTTTTTCCGTATTTAATTTCTTCTGTTGTAAAAGCCTTTAGAAGTACTTGCTTAAGTGAAATACAAAAAGAAAATATACGTTATCTCATTATTGATAGCGTTAATTTTAACTGTGATAATACTAAATCTAATCTCGCCTCTCTTGAAAAGTTTTCCTTGAAAGATCTTAAATTTAATTATAAAATTGTGAATAAGAAAGTTGACAAGGTCGGAAAGATAGTGATCCTTAATAAAAAGCAATATTTTAACGAAGTAAAAAAATGGATTATATGACTATCTATCTCGTGATCGTTCCTCACAAAAATTACCACTAATTAAATACGTTGTTAAGCGCATTCCTCTAGCACCTAAGTCTACATTTAGCTATATTTCTCTTTCCATCAATAAGTGTGCAAGATGTTTTACTCTTCTGAAAATTCATAAACCTAATATACCTTTTTTCCCATAGTTTCAAACATTGTCAGGATTTCTTACAGCTCAGCAAAATATCTGAATACAATATTTTTTGCTCTGATGTCCGTAAATATACATACTATTAAAAATTCTATCATATTTACTAAAATACCTCCAAATGTATCTTCCACTAAATTTACTATGGTCTCCTTTCATACAAAATAGTTTTTCGCGAATGTTCCGATAAGTCATGCCATCTCTTGACTTGAACAGAGACATTGAGAATTTCATTATTCATATTTTGAAATTCAAGAGCTATTAACTCTTATTCGTACATGTTTGCCACAAACAACTTTTTCAGTCCACAAAAAATCTTGCGGCTTAGCCATGGGTTTCTCCCTGCCACCGATAATCGTGTACATCGTATACAATCGTATAAATGCACTATTTTAAATGCTCCCGTTTCAATAAATGTGCCTTCCCTTTCCGGACACGCTATGTTGATGACACATTCACTTTAATTAACACCCTCTTCACAATATTGGTTATACCATGAACGCTATGAAATCGATAGATAGCAATATTAAATTCACATATGAAAAATTAATTAATTTTCTCGCGCCTTATCGGGATTCGTCTGTCACTCGCACTGTTAACGGTTTCTCTACATTCGTGTCGCAAATGTTCCGCTACCCACCACTTCTTCCACACTCACCCTTGTCAAAAAATGGCCCTCTTTTATACCTTTATATATCGTGTCTTATATGTTTCCGCTTATGCTCGATCACGTAATAGTGAAATTCAATATCTTAAAGCCACTGCCATTGCCAGAGTTTACAAACCTTCTATCATTGATACTGCTTTATTTAAACTACAGCACACTCGTTCCTCAAACTCACCTTAGTATTCTTCTCTTTCCAATATGAGCATTGTGTTACAATTAATTTCTTAAATACAGCTTTTCCATTCAAAAAATTCTTAGTCAATATGCGTTTTCAAAGTAATTTTTACTACTACCAATAAGCATACGCTTTCCAACCACACAGATCGTATTGGGTTATATAACCAATGGTGTATCTATAGTATCAATTGCCAGTGTGGTATTTTCTATATTGGACAAACCAATCTGGCTTAAAATTTCGTATTAAAGAACACCAACATACAAAAAAAAAGGGAAAGAAAGAAAGAAATCATCAAATCTTCAATTGCAAGACGTTTCTAGGAAATAAACCACACTTTTGATTCTATTCGACTAAAATAATTTCTAATAACCAATACAATTTCTATACAACTTAAATTTTTGCAGTATTTAATATCTATAAAAATATAAAAATATTGTTTATTGAGAATTCGCTATTCCCCAATTATCAGACTGTTGGAACTATTATATAAAAACATGTCTGCCTATGATTTCTTTCAGTATGATTTAAAAATAATTTTTACTCTTGCTAGTAACCTTACCCTCTCCAAAATCAAAGATCCCATTGAACTATCTAACTCATGGGGCATCTATAGTATTAATTGACAGTGAGATTTTTCCTATATTGGACTAACCAATCGTGATTTAAAGATTACTTTGGGAGATGAACCACACTTTGAGTTCAACTCGGCTAAAATAATCTCTAAACCAACTTATAATTACGAATTTTTTTAAAACATTTCATATGCATGTAAAAATTATGAAAGTGTTATTATAATACTGAATATAATAAAATATCGCAATTACAACGATATTGTAATCGTAAATTTGCTGTTCCCCCATTATCAGATTTTTAGAAATATTATACATTTGGAAATATTTATATATATATATACATATATATACCTCTTTTCCTTAATTTCTTCCAGCACTTTTCACATTTTCTATTCCATTCCCTGTGCTATTTTCCTATTGGTTGTTATACGTGTTTTCTAATAAACCTTTCACATAAATTCACTTCTCCCCTTTATATGCGAGCGGATTTCTGACACTCTTTGCACTGAAGAATCCTACCGAATCCTAAATCCTACCAAAACAGGTATTCCTCAAAATTTAAAGTTCAGTTGCTATTAACGTTGTTTTTTCTATTTATATTATATTGCGCCAAGTATTATCTGAATAATAAAAAGCAATGGTTATAAAAATAAAATTAGTATTGAGGAAAACCACTCTTGCTAAAAAACGAAGATTGGCTTAGAGAGAATTTTGGAGCACCATATGGGTTTTTTTTTTTTTTTTTTTTTTTTTTTTTGTCTTTAACTTTCTCTTCATTCCATCATGATATAATTTGAAAATCGTTATATTTTTAATATATTTTTTTTTATTTGTTATACTGAATGTCACGATCCTGCCTAAAAATGTTGCTGGGTTAGGGTGAAATGCCCTAGAACTTTCGAACCTCACTTGAACAACGTTAACATTTGAATTCCAAAAAAGACTTTTTTTTACTTGATCTCTGTTATGTTGTTCTAATACGTATGTAACGAAATTTTGCGATTTCTCTGCAGCGGTTTCGTATGTGGGTAAATTAGTCCTTCAGTCAAGACAAAGCCTTTTATAGGTATATATTAAAGATGGTAGGACATGCTCACCCGCAAGGTAAACATACGACAACTGTTGCCAGACGGGAGACCAAGTACCTTCATCTAGTGTCGTAATGGCATTCCTTGTAAGAGATACCTCTTCGAGGGATGGCATTCCGGTGAATATATCTTCGGGTAAATCCACTAAGGTATTGTTGCTGAAAATTAAAATACAAATGTTTAACACTAAAATATTATGAAAATACATAACAATTAAAATTGATTTACAACTAGTTGTCCTAAAAAAATTTATTCTCTAATTGCTGTCTGTACCGCATTATTTTTTGTGTTCGTTCAACAATTGTATTTTCATACAGATTTCAGCTTCGCCATGAATGAATCTTTTCAACTCTTATCATTACCCCGACGACTCAATAAACTTAGGTAAGAATAAATTTTGTTGTAATATCACATGTTATACAACTCACATCGATGTGTATCTTTTGAAGGAATTCCTGGAGCGATATAATAAAAAAAAAAAATGGCAGTAGCTTAACCAGAGGCGCAAATATTATAAGAGCCATGTTGGCAAACCATGCAAAATTTTTCCACCAGTTTTAAAATGTACTTTTTATCTCAAATCATCGACAAAATTAAATAGGACGAAATATTTAAAAATTAATGGTAGAAATGTACCTGATTACCAATTTCTTTCCCGTTGAGTCTTCGACTATGTGCTGAAAGACAAAGGGTTCGTTCAGCAAGTAAGAAATAAAAAAAAGTACTTATGTTACTTTGAGAAAAACAAAAGAAAAAGAATGAATTGCATAAAAAACAACTTACACTGATATACCCTTTTTCTGCAAAACTACTGAAACAATTTGATACTTTTTTAAGAAATTTCAGCTGGAACTAAATAATTAATTGCTCTTACAGAAATAAATATAAAAAAAATGCAAAAGTTATTTCAATGTTAATAATAGTAAAAAATCGAGATCTTCTGTATTTAAAAAAAAAAATCATAGTAAACTATTTCAAAATCGTGTTTTAAGTATTGAAACCCTTTTAGTAGTTAATGAAAAAAAATGGTTCATCCATGTCCACTGTTTTACATGTAACTTATCAACTGTCGTCTTACTGGCTACCCAATAACATTAAGACAAACTAAATTTTATTTATATATTGAGACGAGGAGGGAATTGTGTCCGGTGTAACACTAAAAATATGTTAAAAGTATATTATTCGTATATCAAGCCATTGCCAATATTTTATATTCGCTCTTCTTCGCTCCTTTTAATATATGTTGCTTTCTTTCTAAATCATTTATTAATCCATCTTCTATATAAAAAATAGTATTATATTTTATAACTATACCAATTACTATTAAGAATACAAATTCTTTCGTATTAATATATATTTTAGATTTTGTTTCTCTACTTTATCTAAAAATCGCCTACATTGTCCACTTGGGTGTTAAATACTTTATTCGCTTAGGTGAAAAATGATTCTTAATCCCTTCTTGAGCAGCGTTAAGTATACATGGCTTATATGAACCATCAAATTCTTTTTTTACTAGTTTTTTTCAACTAGAAATTATCACATTACGTAATCAGAGAACTTCAGCGATAAAATTAGGCATTTGTAATTATTTACAGTACTAATGATGAAATATATAAATTATGTAATCTGCGCTCGACTGAGATTAATTAAAAGATACCGTATTGAAAATAACTACATCCAAGATATTTACCGTTTAAACAATTAGTTTAAAAAAAACTCTTATTAAAATTTTTTGCAATAAAATATTAATTCATTGCAAATAGGATTTTGAAAATTAATATTATAGTTTCATTTCAATTTCGATTTATTATACTAAATGTAATAAATCTGTGGGATTCTTACTGTGTAATTTTTAATTTTAAATATAATAATTTTTGTCTCACTAAACCTGCAATATTGAAAGCTGTTTGATTATCTAAATATTTTTATTTCAATGTTTTCAGTGTTATTTCATAGTTTTTATGTTAATGTATTTATATTATTATATGGTATAATTTCATTTATAAAAAGATTTCACTATAAGGTACCTAAATGTGACGGAATTCTCCATAGTTTTCTCGCATTTAGGGTATATTTAGCATTTTATTAAATAAATGCATAATTTATTAAGCAAAAAATGATTGAAAATTATGCCTTCAGCAATGATGGAGCAGTGGCGCGGCAGATGGACGGTTGTCACAACTAAATTTTAATAGCATTCTTCGCCATGAAAGATCTCAGAAATTCTGTCCTGAAATTATACAAAGAATACTAATAATAATTTGAGGTGCCAATTAATTCTCTGGTGCTCCACTGTTCCATAAATGCTTCAGTTCAAAACTAGCGTGTTTTATAGAAAATCGATTCATTATCTCTAAAATATACAAGCAATATTGGATTATGGCGTTTAGAGTTGTTAAAAGCTACATGAGACGTTCAAAGTACCTAATGTATTGTGTATGTCAATTAATCTTAAAATATTTCATAAATTGTTTTCACTTTTTTAAATGCTTAATGAAAAGATGAAATAAATAGAATTGAAAGTTTAAACTGTTATTATAGAACTACTTAACATATTAATATCTTAAATTATTATAAAAAACCCTTTTGTGATATATAATGTGAAATAAATTATAATTAAACAATGAATGGTTCAGCGTTCATATTTCGAACACTTTTAACTTTGGCAGTGTGTGAAACAAGAAGTAATTAATAAGTGATTAATAAAAAATAAATTTTACCAAAGCAGGGTTTATTACTGTATATTTTAAGCAACTATTTTGATTTTCAGTTTGTCTTCAACTCACTTTTCGTTTTCTCTTCCATGTAGGTCTCATTTTTCCTCTTTGGTTTCTGGAAGGTGTTGATCTTGATCACTGATTTGCCAACTTTATATAACCAAGCTTCTAATAACATTTCTAAAATTATAATTTCTTACTCACTTTCCCTCTCTATATAAACTTCGTTATTAAAAAATCGTTTACGTCAAAATCAGGTAAAATATTGTACTCCTTAAAGAAGATCATTATTAATCCTTTGATTACAGAGTACACTGTAAAAAAAACGACATTTTTACAGTACAAAGTACTGTTTATCTCGCGCACAAACTCGATCACAGTGAATGTGCTGTATCTTTCTTTGGTTTCCTGACTATATTAACATGGAAAATACAGTAGTTGCGTAAAATTAACAGCACAATGTGCTGGCAATTTGGACGCCAGCAGTTTGTGCTGTAAAAAAATGCGTCCAAATTGCCAGCACATTGTGCTGTTAATTTTACGCAACTACTGTATTTTCCATGTTAATATAGTCAGGAAACCAAAGAAAGATACAGCACATTCACTGTGATCGAGTTTGTTCTGACAGATCTACAGTGGTTTTTTTACAGTGCAGGACTGAGGAAGGGGTTTAATTTTATATTCCATTGTAACACAATTTAAAAAACAAAGTTCTTTGTGGTACAATTTTCTTGAAACTATCCTAATGTAAGTCAGTGGTAAAGATTTTTTTCAAAAATGGTACTGAATAAAAAAAAAATACTCCACTGAGACGTGTATGAAAACATTTAAAACATGTTTGAAATTTACGTCAAACGTGGACAATGATGTTCGTTTTTACTATAACTAGTTTTATAAATATTCAGATCTTGGTGTAATAGCTGTTGTACACTTATGCAAAAATACATGAATACAAAATTTACTACGATTATATATATCAAATTCAGTAATACGGAAAAATATTACCCCATTTTAAGTAGCACGAAAACACCATGGCAACCTAAAATCATTACCTATCATTTAATTATCATTAAATGATATCATTAAATTAATTACGTATGATATGATTTCATAAAATTAAGAAAGAATTTATTAATATATTTTTAAGTATTTATTCAATTTTCGTAAAATTTGAAATGACAAAATTCTGCAACGATTATATATATTAAATTTCAAACCATTCGGCCGGGTGGTTTTTGTGCTGTTATATTCGGACAGACGGACACAGAAGACTTCTGGTCCAGAAAATGACTATATGTGCTACGTATTTATCGAATTACGGAAGTACCTAAAAATCGAGTTATTTATAGGAAATATTTCAAAACACAAATATTTTCTATCAGTAAAACCGTCATCAGCTAAGCCATTGATCCGCGCATCCGCAGCCATCGAAATACTCAAAGCCAGAGGACATGAGTTGTGACGTCATCACTAACTGACCGACTTCTCACTAGCGTTGTAATTCACACCGGAAAACTTTGAAAAGCTATTTTCATTTATTTTATTTGTGGAATATCTATCATTTTACAAAATAACAATAACTATTTAAACTTACTGGTGAGAATCCGGAACCCCTAAATAAAAATTCAGCTAGATGCGGATTTCCACACTGTTGCCGCATCTGGCTGATTTTTATTGGTGGATTCCAAATTATCACCAGTAAGTTTAAATAGTTATTATTATTGTATAAGATTATATATATATATATATATATATATATATATTACAGAAATAAAATAAAAGTAAATTGCTATTCAAAATTTTCCGGTGTGAATTTCAACACTAGTGAGAATTCGGTCGATTAGTGATGCCGTCTCAACTCGTGTCCTCTGGTCTTGAGTATTTCGATGGCAGCGGCACATCTCGTCTGACAATATTCATTTAATTGATCTTTCTAGATTTGTAGTTTTATATGGCAATGGAGGGCATTTGGATCGAATGAGGATTTTAGAATAGCACACAGTTTGTATTGAGAAATATCAGATTTCTAAAATCATTTTTAAGGTTAAGTGACTTCAATCCATAGAAGATTTTTTTTCAGAGCATCCGTCAAGCAAGAGTATTGACTAATCCAGTAATCATATGTTTTCATTCCTGTTTAAATATACTCCAAATGTATTGTTATTAGTTCATATAATTGATTAACATTTTAAAACACAAGTATTTTTTTTTTAACTTGGATCATTTGAATCATATATTAAAATATCCTGTCGTAGAAAAACATGATCATGCGAAAATTCCTAATAAACAACAAAGTTCAACAAAGCTTAATTAAACACAATTTCTGCTTTAAACATAATTTCAATATAAAGTCTTACAATACCATATAACTATATCTCAGTAAGTCTCCCTAAACTCCGCATTTGAGGGATTCAGCTTATCGCTAATAGATCTCTGAATAAAATATTTTACCGCAATGGTAGGATATTTTAGAACTCTAATTTGAAAACTTCTCAACTGCAGGTAAATAAAGCTTGTGCTTGATGCTGATGCAGGTATTTCATCTGCACAGTAAAAAAAAAAGAAATTGTGATAAATATTTAGACTTTTCGTCACATATAGAGATATTTAATTCTTGTGTTAAGTTTTTAATACAATAATATTGTCGCATTTATGGGTCGACACATTTAGTCACAGTGACCTTATTTGAAAAATATTTAAGACGCATTTTATTGATGCATTTCATAATACACATATTTTTAAAAAACTCCATTCATAAAAAGATAATTTAAACAAGAAGTTAATTTATAATTGTGTTTGTTACACTCCTTTTTATTAGATATAACGTAACGGTTGAAGTTAGAATTTTTTACTTTTGGCAACACAGCTAACACTGGTCTTGATATGGAAGTGAAATTGTAACATAAATGCCTTAATCGTTTCAGAAACCTTTGTTGTAAATATTTTGAAAGTCCAGAGAATTTTTATGAGAAACAAAATAAAACATGAATCTTAAAGTTATTGAATAAAAGTATTATAAAGTATATTAGCTTTAAAATTTCATAGAATTTAAATTTTAAAAATATAGGAGTCTTTTTACAAACTATTCAGTCATGTCATTGATTTAGAATGTGATTTGAAAAATAATAGAAATCTAAACATCACTTTTAAAAAATGATAATAAATATGACTTTTTGACATAAATGACATAAATATAAACATGACTTTTTAGAAATGCATAATAAACGTCGTATATTCCGACGAATAGAACGTGTTTTTTTTGTTATAAAATTACATATTTGGTATAATTCTTGATTACAAATTGTTAAAAATGTAATTTAATAATATATAAGTAATTTTTCTTTCTTTCTAAATAAAGTAAAAAATAAACTAAAAAAATAATGCTGCCATTATCCGCTTGACTAATTTTTACATCACTTGTCAATGAACAGAATGAAGACAAGAGATGAGGGTAATTAGGCTAATGTCAGACGAACGTCTTTTTTGCACGCTTTTTTTCCCTACACATCATCTCTACACGTGGTAGCGAGTATGTGTAGAGTTGATAAGCGGCATTGTGTAGAGATGATATGTAGGAAAAAAAACCGTGCAAAAAGACATTCGTCTGAAATTAGCCTTAAGATCGGAAGAAAGACCACTGTTGCACTAGACGCAAGAATATTGCTAATCAATCACATGAACGTATGTTTCCCGATTTTCTTAAATTTGTAATTTGTAATATCGGCCTTTTTTCACACCCGCATTCAATTTGCATCTAGAAGTTCCCACAGTAACAAAAAAATAACAAAAACCTTTATTATTCTTATTATTAAGTAAATTATGTGCAAGGGGGATTACCTTTTAACAAAATGAATTTGTATTAGATGTAAATTTCCAACTGGGCGAAAAATGTCCGGACCAGGATTCGAACCCGGGACCTCCCTGGCTGAAGCCGCCAGTGCTCTGCCATCTGAGCTATCCCGGACGATTCTGGTCGAACTTTTTTTCAGACCAGAAAATGAATTTGATTATTTTTTACTACACTTGCCTCCAAAAGTTAAGTTACAGGGAGTCGATGCTTTCGATTGTACATGGTTTATCGAATATCTACCAACATTATTGGCATATTGTTCTTGAACTTTTGGGATGTAAATAACATGTTTGATTTCATATTTTTCGATGAAGATTTATCGGGGGTAAATTAGGGGGCTAATAATAAAATTAATATTAAAATAATATTTGCGATCACCTTTGTAACAGAAAAGGTTGGAAATGGTTTGTCACTGTGGTAAATGACTATTTGGGCCCTGTTCAACGTTTGTATGCATTTGTGTAAGCATAGCACTCATATTCGTGAAGATGTTAACGTTTTTGTGAAAAATTCAAAAGTTTTTTGTTTATACGAGGGCAGTATGATAAGTACCTGGCCTCGGCCAGAGATGGTGCTACTAGAATTTTAAAAAGGATTTATTTCGCAAAAGTGATCTTTCACATCAAATCTGGCCATTGGACAAGTCACTAAGTTGTTTAGTTTGTGAGTGGAAGCCATTTGAATAAAACAACTTTGGTAATATTTGAAAAATGAAAAAAATTGAATATTGAGCAGTGATAAAAAACCTGTTTTTGAAAAAGATAACAATTGATGAGATTAAAGCGGAACTCAAGAAAGTTTATGGGGACTCTGCACCTTCGTTACCAACCATAAAATATTGGACAGCTGAATTCAAACGCGTCATACAAGCATTTTTGATGAAGAACTTCCAGGTCACCCAACTGAGGTTACGACATCAGAAACGATTGAAAATATCCATGATATTGTGATAAACGATAAGAGAGTGAAAGTGCACAAGATTGCTCAGACTGTGGGCATCTCAATTGAATGGGTGTAAAATAATTTAGCAACAAATTTGGATATGAAAAAGCTTTCGAAAAATGGATGCCGCAATTGCTCACCATTGACATTAAATACACTCGTAAGCCAATTTCAAAATAATGTTTGGCGAAGTTAAAGTGAAATCCAAATGATTTTTGGCATCTGTTCATAACTGTTAATGAAACATGGATTTATCACTGTACACCAGAAACTAAAGAGCAGTCCAAACGGTGTTTTTTTTGTGACCAACTTGCGCCAATAACGGCTAAATAGACTTTATCTCCAAACAAAGTCATGGCTGCAGTAATTTGGGATTCATGCGGCATATTTCTTGTCGATTACCTTGGAAAAGGTAAAACGATTAATGGAGAATATTATTTCAACTTATTGGATAGTTTCAACCATGTTGTGAAAGAAAAACATCCGCATTTGGCGAAGAAAAAAAATTCTCTTTCATCAAGACAATGCATGCGTGCACATCTGTGTCATGACCATGTCAAAATTCTATGAATTAGGATACGAAATGCTTCTGCATCTACCATATTCGCCAGATTTAGCCCCTGCGAATATTTTCTATATCCAAATATGAAAAAACTGCTCGGTGGAAAAAAAATGTGGCTCTAACGATGAGATTATTGCTGAAAAAAGTGCCTATTTTGAAGGGTTGGAGAAATCGTATTTTTTAGAGGGAATAGAAAAAATAGAAAAACGGTGCGCTAAGTGAATCTAACTAAAAGGAGATTATGTTGAAAAATAAAGTACATTTTTGACATAAAAATGTGTTTTCCTTGTCAAGGCCAGGTACTTATCATAGAGCCCTCGTAGCATACAGAGTTTTCAACCATATTTAACACAACTTTCCAAAAACCTGACAAAGAGCAGTAGAAATAGTACACTGCAATTAAAACATGAATATATTGAATATTTGATGAGATATTGGCTCTTGTATGAAATAATTTTTAACTGCGATTGCGTATATGATTTCAAAAATTTTATTTCATAATTTGGTAGCCAGCTATTTTGGGTAACTTCTGTAAAAAGCCCAATCAAATATTGTGAAAACTCAAAAAGATATAGTGAGTTGATTGAAAAGTTGTGGAAAAACTCTTATAATAAAGATATTTTTAGAAAGCAACTTACTATATCGCCCCTATCTTTGTGAAATTTATCGATATTTGACTGGACATTTTAGATAAGTTGCCCTAAATAGCTGACTACCAAATTATCTAATAAAAATTTTAGGATCTTCCACGCATGCGCTGTTAAACATTATTTAATACAAATGCCCATATCTCATCAACTATTCAATATAGTCATGTTTTAATTAAGTGTACTGTTGCTACTGTTCTTTGTCAGGTTTTCGGAAAGTTGTGTTAAATTTGGTTGAAAACTGTGTATGCTATTAACAAAAAACTTTAGAATTTTTCACAAAAACGTTAACATCTTTACGAATATGAGTGATATGCTTACACAAATGCACACAAACGTTGAACAGGATCCAAATAGTCATTTAACGCAGTGACAATCCATTTCAGCATTATTTGTTGCATGGCTGATCGCAAGTATTAATTTAATTTTAAATTTATTATTAGCCCCCTAATTGTCGGCCCGACTAAATCTTCATCGAGAAATATGAAAACAAACATGTTCTTTACATCCCAGATGTTCAAGAACAATTTGTCAATAATGTCGGTAGATATTCGACAAACCGTGTGCAATCGAAGCATCCAGTCCCTGTACTTTAACTTATGGAGGCCAGTGTATTTTATTCTCCTTATAATGCATCTATTTATATTTTAGGTATCAAGTGCCAATTATGCTGAGGCGTCTCTGGTTATAGTCATTACGTAGAAGAAAATAATTTTAAGGTATTTTCTTCTGATCAAATACATTCAGCTTTCCTAATATTTTGTCTTCTGCATAGCCTGCAGCAACTTCTTACGTACAAACTGACAGTTGTGCACTATCAATTTTAGTGATATCTGGTGTCTTTATATGGCTAAACTATTAAGTTGTCTATTACAATATCATGTGTACTTATTTTAACAGCCAGTCAGATATATTCCAGATTTATGTCAAAACAACAGAGTGCAACTAATGTTACAGATCCACAAAATATATATGAAAAAAAAATTAAGTAGGATGCGCCGCGACATGGATGCGCCTCTTATGTCGCTACAAAAAAAAAAAATCCCTGCCGGCCCGGCCTACAGGCAGAGGTAGATTTCGAAGTCAAATATACTAATTTCACAAACAAAAACTAAATCATGATTAGAGATAAATCCACTTTAACAATTTTATCAGGCCGCATTTGAGGAGTTTTTATTTCATTTTTATATAATAGCTGGTTTTATCAGAATCGTGTTAGGGCGGTATTTAAAAAAAAAATACTTTTCCATGCTCAACAACTCGAAATTTTCTGGCATAATTCCAGATTCATTGTTAATGAAAAAAAAATATGAAACTTGCTGACGTGATTTTTGAAGAGATTTATAAGCGACCTGTGTTTTTATTTTTTGTTCAGTTAATTAAAACTTGATATATATACAATTATTTTCTCAGAAGGACAATATTTTTCGTTTCTAACACAATCGCTTCGGGAAATTCCGTTCAAAATGCCCACTTTGACATAATTTTTTTGAAATATATTCTGCGTCTATCAAAAACTCGATTATTACGGTACATTATATAGTTTCTGAATAAGCGAATCTACCAATTAAATGCGTTTGAGAGCAAAAATGAATTTAAAAATGAGTCAGAAAATAAGCAGTTTGGATTTGAGTGCATCCTTAATACAATGATTTTTCCAACACAATCCGCTTCGGTAAATTCGGTTCAAAATGCCCTTTTTAACAGCATTTTAAAAAATATATTCTGCCTCTATCAAAACATCGACCATTACGGTACATTATATAGTTTCTGAGTAAGAAAACGTACCAATTGGAAGCCTTTGAGAGCAAAAATGAATTGTAAAATGAGTCCGAAAACAGGCAGTTTGGATTTGAATACACCCTTACTCAGATGATTTTTTTCTTCAACCGCTATGTATTTTTAAATTGTTTTTGCTGTAAGAATTGTTCCTATCCAAAACTTGTCTATATAGATGTTGTAGACAATACTAAGAAGATATATGATAAATTCATGGGGATTTTATATCTTTTGAATTGACGGAGTTATGGATTTTTTTCTTCTTTAAACCCCCTTTTTGATTTCGTTTTTATTTTTTTTTCGCGGTACGAATTGGTCCTATCAAAAACTTGTGAATATAAAAGTTGTAGATAATGTTAAGGAGATTTATAATAAAATTATTTGGATTTGATATCTTGAGAATTGACGAAGTTATGAATTTTTTTCTTCCAAAAACCCTATTTTTTGCGCCCCTTGAGCCCATTTTTAACTTTATCAAAAATATGTGATGCATAAAATTTTGGCCCTATTTTTAGAAGTAATAAAAACTTTAAACTGATTGGATATGTACAAAAGTAAAGAAGTTATAGGGGTTTTTCTGTTTTCACAAAACCCCTCCCTATTTTCATCCCCTTGGTCCGATTTTGCCCATTAACGAACTTGACCGAGAATTTATGCCCATTGATTTTATGTATCAGTTTGGAAGAGATTGGTGCAGAATTACGAACGTTATCGTGTCCAGAAGAAAGTGATATATATAGATAGATAGATAGATAGATAGATAGATAGATATATATATATATAAAGTTTTTTACTGAGGGTGGTTTTGGGGTCTAGGGGTCATGATCGGTGTAGATCTGCAAAAATTTTTCAGAAATTCCAACATAGGAACGATCCCAATAGGTAGTATTTCATACGAAATCTACCTAAAAAGCTGAAGATAAGGTGCTTCTACAAAAAGTAGGATAAAAAAAAACTCAAGGGGAAAAAAACGAAGGTCAATGAGGATGAGTGCACTGAGTGTCTGGAACTGTACCAGGAGACAATTTCGACAACTTACTGGTTTCAATGTATTGCTTGTTGCAGGTGATTCCACGAAAGATGCACGTTTTACAACAATAAGTGCATCGATTGTGGACGACGACAACTTCGGTTAGCAAACAAAATACAATGAAACTGTGGAAATCGAAATGAAGTAATTTTCAAGTTAAACATATTATCCACTAGGTTAATGTTATTTTGTAATATTAGTAGGTCTTGCTTTTTCTTATATTTTAATCTTCTTAAATTAAAAATTTTAACTGTTGTTAAAGTTTTTTCTTTTATTTATTATTTAAACATTTGGTTGAAATATTCACTCCTATTACAATAATATTTACTCACAAAAACCTTTCAACAATGTCGATTAACTGTAATTATTATTGTTAACAATTTAATTGTAGTTATTATTAATAACAATCTCTTCTACCTATGTGCGCAATCTCTCCTATCCATGTGCTCGTTCACTCCTACCCTGTAAGGAGAGATTGCGCAAAATAGTTTTCTTCGTTTTATTACTGCTGTTCTATTAATTTACAGTATGACAACAAAATAACAATGGAAATGCATACAAAACAAATGAAGTCAAAATTATTCATGCATAGTTTAACAAAATATTAATATTTAGATTTTTTATTATTACTCTTTTGAAATGTGAGCAGACTCTCCTCGCTTTACTATATATATACAAAATAATGATATTCTCCACGAATTGGCCTTTCAACTGTCCCCAAAAGAAAACATAATTTATTGTAACTTCATAATGTTAAAGAAGAAAAACATAGCATTGAAATTATAAAAACTGACGATATTAGAAGAACATCATACAGCATAATTTATTACCAGTTTTAATGCAAATAATATAATAATTACTTACTCAAGGTGAAGAGAATGTAAACTGTCTGCTGTTGTAGGAAGCATACTGCGTTTAATTGAACCAAGTTGGTTGTCCGCCAAAAGTAATGTTTTTAAATTTTTTAGCTTAGAAAAAACATTAGTTCCAATCTTTTTAATATTATTTTTAAAAATGTAGAGGGTTTCCAACGTAGAAAGTCCATCGCTAAAAATGTCATCTTCTAATTCTGGAATTTGATTCCACCTTATATTTAGGTATCTGAGTTTATTCAAATGTCCAATATTGAGTTTCTCATGAACTGTTACGCTGTTAACAATGATGAGGTTCTGCGAGAAATAAAAATTATATGAGCAATTAAAAAATAATATATCAAAAGTTCATAAATTGTGATCCACTAGGACTAGATTATAAGGGGTGGGGGATTAAGCTGTTTCTAAAGCATAAATTTTTAATACTATTTGAAATAGATTTTCATTTAAAATAAAACGCTGTAAGATTTAAATTTCTGAATTCAGTGTACTGGAAAAAATAAATAAACATTCTTTTATTAAATTCCTAACAATTTGTGTATATTTATTTGTTTTTTTATTATTATTTTACTAATAAAAAATACAGATAAAGTCATATATGTGGCGTTAGCAAATCAAAAACATGGATTTGTTTGAAAACATTAGAACGTTGCAAGATTCATATTTTATGGGGTAATATATAATTGTATAATATAATATATAAGTATGAAGTAATATAAATTCCCTATTTTAAATGAAAGATTTCGTAAGGAAAAAACCAAAAACACGCTTAATGTTATTGCATTTAAAATATGCATTAATATTTTAAATAAATATATTTTTATGAGTACATCGGAATAAAAATGAACATATTTAATGGTCATTTTATATAATTTTGAATTACCAGAATATTATTTTATCAAATAGGAAGAAAAGGGCAAACATAATTTATTTGATACATTTGTTATAAGTTATAAATATGATGAATCATAGTTTATAAATAAAGAAAGAAAAGAAAAGAAAAAGAAAGAAAAACTGAAACAAGACAGATTCAATATCAACAAATTTCTGGAGAAAATGAACTTGAAAATCCTTCTGCCCCTTTCCCCTTGTTGAAATTTTATCGATTTCTTTTTCCTCTTGCAGAAAAGAAAAAACAAAATGTTATAAATAAATAAACATTAAAAGAAATAAACGGTCAAGTGCGAGTATTACTCGCACACAGAGGGTTCCGTACAATAATATATGAATTAGTAAGTGTATTATTAAAAAAAATACAGTTGATAAAAGAATACTAAGACTTTGTAAAAACTATACAACGTAGGGTTGGGTATAGCTGTATAGTATACAGGATGCAAAGGAAAGTCCCTTTAACCTGAAAATACTTGCGAACGGAGAGAGCTACAGCTATGCAAGTGAGGTAACGATACAGTAAAGCGACTACGCCCGATCTAATTCAAACGACAAGAGCACCCCTAGTGGCGAAATTTGGAGGATAGCCATTGCAAATCGAAAACGAAAAGAGGTAGAGCAAATTTTCCAATTAGAAAGTTTTAGAGCATCAATTAATTAGTACGAAACGACATTTGGTTCACACAGATAAGGTAAATCGTCGCCTAAATAAGTCCCAAAAATATATACCTAAAAATGTCTGATATCGATGAGCGACAAATCTACTTTGCCGATTCACATTCCGGAAATGTACCAGTGCGCAATTCCAGATTGTGACGTTATACTGTTCTTTAATGTCTGTAAAAATTAATTTCCAATGCATGTAAAATTTTAGATTAACCCTTTCAAGGGCAGAAATTGTTGTTCTTAAACTGATGAAATAATTGACTGACACCAGAATATTCAAACGAATTTCTTTTAAAATAAAAACCCGTTAATTTGCACTTTCATTACAAAAGCAAAAAATTATTAAAATATTCTTGGTGCCATTTGTCAGTTTTGGAATTAAAATTAGGTGGCTAGACCGTCTAGCCACCGCCCTTGAAAGGGTTAAATCTATGTCGTCGTATTGAAGAGGCTTGCTATAGACATTCCATGCAGAGAAATGTGCATCAAGAATTACTCTCACGAATACAAACGTGTATCTTGAGCAATGGCGAACATTTCGAACATACTAAATATTAACTTTTTATCACTGTGAGACAGCTTGTCTATTTTTTGTGTAAGTGGTGTTATCAAAAGGTATTGAGATAAGTACGTATTTATAGCATAAATTGTGCGTATTTCTTCATACTTCTGACTATGCCATTCAAACGTTTACACAAAATGGAGTGCATCGATTTCGGACATTTTTGGGTAAACAGGCAAAGATTGATCTTATCCATGTAAACCAAATGTCGTATTCTATTAATTAGTTGATGTTCTAAAACTTTCTAACTGGAAATTTTGCTCTATCTCTTTTCGTTTTCGATTTGCAGTGGCTATCTTCCAAATTTCGCCACTAGTGATGCTGCTGTAGTTTTCATTAAATCGGGCTTAGTCGCTTTAATATACCGTTATCTCACTTGCATAGCTGTAGCTCTCTCCTTTAACAAGTATTTTCAGGTTAAAGGGACTTTCCTTTGCACCCTGAATACTAGAAAAATATAAATGGATATACCATGAAAGTTCAAAGATATATGGAACCTAAATAATAGAAAATATAGCTATTCTGTATATTTTTTATTCCATATAGGTTTTTAGTTAACCTTTAAAGACATAGTAGGCGTATTGAGAAAGCCACTCAATGGAAACTAGTCGCGAATCCCATACTATTTATGTGATTAATTATCATTAAATTAGTCTGTTTTCAACAATTTGACGTTTATTGCTTTAATACTGCTACTGGGGATTGCATTACATAAATATATCCTTAAAATTTGTTATCTAGGCTTTAAAAGCCGATGGAGCATGGAGTACGCCGTCCCTGTCATTATGTATGTCCAAACCGTCCGTGTCTTTAAGGGTTAATATCTCGGCTAATTACTGATTATTTTTTCGAAATTCATGATCAACAATGCTTTTATACTTCTGCTACAATAGGTGCCTCCAGCTCTGCTCAACGCTTTTGCTGAAGTCCGTAAATTGAAATTTGAGTGGAACGGAAATATACGATTTTCTGAAAAACTATGTGACCTAGGGTAATCGCTATAATTTTCCTGCAAGGTTTAAATTAATGTCTACTACCTCTATTTTTTTCATAATTTTAGTTTCAATAGATTCGAAGTTAGATGGGGGGGGGGGGGGGTGTGACATATTTTTGCACTACATTTTCCACCATAACTTTGAAAATATAATACCTAAAATTAAATGGAATATATTTTTGATTTCAGCGTTACGAAAGCTTTCACACGATACCCCAAACGATATACAAAGAAAAGTTTTTTTTTCAAATAACTTAATTAGCCCCTCTACATTTTTTCCTAAATATATTTATGAATATTTATTAATCTGTAAATATGTGGGTCAATAGTCTTTATTTCTTCCCCGAATTTGAACTGTCCACGTTCCATATTTTACGAGTAAAAGGGCTGTGACAGACAGACAGACGGACACAGGAGTGATCTTATAATGGTTCCGTTTTTACACTTTAAGTACGGAACCCTAAAAAAATATATGATTGGAGAAAAAAGAGCGTTTTTTATTTATTAGAATTATACATTTCTTCATAAAACCAAAGAATTATAAGTTCTTTGTATATCTGTTATAAGTCCTATGATAAAAACATCCTGTGGTGACTTTCCTAGAGGAAGACACTCCTCAAGGTCAGAGGGGTGCAGGAAAAGTTCTCAGAATTCGGCTTTCTGTCGTATCTGCCCTCTTCAAATTTGCGTAGGCATCTTCTCCCACCTTCATTCATTTAACACCGTACTAAGCGAATAGACGGTTGTTTATTGATCATAGGGATTGTACCAGTAACACGTATACATTGACATGTACGTGCACATAAAAATTCTGAGTAAGTCTTATTACTTTTTGTTTATCATTAGAGAATTATTAATTTAAATTAATCTGTGTTTTTTGTACATAATGATTTTATTTTGTGTAATATAAGATATCTATATATTAGATTTAAGAATTTTTTTTAACATTTTCATTTCGGCAAATATGTTTACTTTAAATTGCGTGATTTACCGATGTTCTGTTACATTAAAATTTTGTTTAAATTAGGAAATAATGAGACCTTTTTCATATAAAGTTTTCTCTCAAAGTTTGGAACCTCATCAACTTTCAAAGTTTTGATTACATCGCGAAAGCTTGGATAGTTTAATTTAAATAAAGTTTATTCTTATTGGTAAAAAGTACTTTGTGTTCCCATTCTATTTCTTTAAAAAGTGTGAAATTTCATATAGTGTAAAATATTGTATCATTTGAGATTCTTTAAAATGGTTTGTTTTAGTGGAATTATAAAAAAATGCGACTTTGAGAAGAAAAATCTTTTTTTTTTTTTTTTTTTGAGTGAAGAAATTTAATAGCATAGTTTGTATAGTAAAAAAATTGAATAAAGATTAATAAAATTTAGAAAATCACAATAAAACTGAATTTAATAAAATTTTGAAAAATCATTAAAATATTGGTAACATTTCAAAAACTCTGAGATTTAGGTAAAGTTAAAATAATATATATGTCGTAGGCTGACTTCTCAATTAGCCTACGACATATACATTATCTTCGACATATCTAGCGATATATCTAGCTATGGCATAAAACTTTATGAAAAAAAGCTTTAACTATTTTCTAAGTTTAATAAAATTTCAATATATTAGAATATCGGTGAATCACGCAATGCAAACTAAATATTATCTTACATTTACCGAAATGAAAGTGTTTTAACTTTTCTTACATAATAAAATCTAAATGTATGAAAAATTAATTATAATAAAATAACTAATTAATTCTTTAATAAATAAGCATAAAATACTGGTAAAAGACTTGCAAATAAATGTATAAAAAAGAGTGAACAAAGATCTATCACGAACACATTTTAATTTATAAAATATTTTATATATTAGATCATGTTAAGACGATTTTTATTATTTGGGCAAAATTTCCAAATTTGTTCTATAAATAAAGGTACTTGTTGGAAGGTTATTAAAAGGATAAAATGCTTTCATATGAAAAAAGAAAAAAAAGTTCATTTCCATACACTTTTCAAGAAAATTTAAGTTCATTTATCTTAAACTTTTTAAAATTTTTCAAAAACACAATACATGATATAGTGAATTAATAAATTCGTTTATTTTTTCAATAATATACTTTTAAAATTTGCTTGACATGCAAATATTTAAAAGGACATTGCATATGAAATTTAAAAATGTATAACTGAAAAAAAAAATTAGTTCACCATGTCAAATATTATATTTTAGACATTTTTAAAATGTTCATCGTGAGTGGATTTATAGTTTTTTTTCTTCTTTTAAGTGTACCTTAAGTGAGCATTAGTTTATTTTTCATACAAAAACATTTTATCATTTAATTAAACTTCTAAAGTATTTTCTTTTATAGAATAAATTTTGGTTTATGCCTAAATAATCTTTGTGGCATGTCAGCGGCTAGATTTAGGCTAGTTTACATCATTTAATAACCTTAAAAGACATTTGTGGCGTGATTGTTGTCATCTTGTATTTACGGCCAATTCTCTTGTGGCCACATTATGTCCGGCGTGACACTTTTTTGACTGAGCCGTAACGACCAATGACAGCAGGCCCCAATCAAACACTTGGGGCCGAGGCTAACGTAGCCGTGTGCGGCCCAGAAGTTCTGTGTTTGTTGAGTATATATATATATATATATACATATATATATATATATATATATATATATATGGATATATATATATATATATATGGATATATATATATAGATGGATATATATATATATATATGGATATATATATATATATATATATATATATATATATATATATATATATATATATATATATATATATATATATATATATATATATATGTATAAATCAGCATTTCAACGGAGGGTGGTTTTGGTATCTGGGGGTCATGATCGGCGAACATATAGCGAAATTTCCCGATGGGTTTTCCTTCGAACAGCTGCAATATGTAGCTTTTTATTTTGTAATGAAAGCTACCTAAAAGTGTCCACAATTTTGGCCACCACTGTATTTATGGAGTTTGATTCAATTATATGCATAACTTCGCACATTTTCCGAGCATTCAATAAAGAAAAGGACCCCTATTTTAGAGCAGAGATAGGGTCGAATATTCCCAAATTCAACTGAGACTTACTGGCTATAGTCAGAAACATATGTATACAGTTTTATTCAATTTTATGCATAACTTCATTCACTTTCCGATGTACAAAGTGGACATGCATACGCCACAGGCGTACAAGTACACTTCAAAAAATAAATAGTTGTTTTTATAGTATTAAACTGGCAGCTGGGGTGCAAGCCAAAAGGTAAAATTTACTGCAAGATTTGTGTGATACAAAAGAGCATTAGATTTTTACAACTATTATGCAGAGTTATTTTGCATAGATTTTTTTTATAATGCATATTTTAAAACAAAAGAAAACCCTACCAACTCGGCCTACTGGCGGAGGTAGACTTCGAAGTTCAGTACTAATTTTACCAACAAGAACTAAACCAAGATTAGAGATAAAACCAGTTTAACAATTTTATTAGGCTGCTTTTGATGAATTATTAATTTCAATTTTCTGTAACAGCTCGTTTTATCAAAATCATATTAAGTCGGTATTACAAAAAAATATTTTTCTCCGCTCTACAACCCGAAATTTTCTGACGTATTTTTAAAAGTAAAAACATGAAACTGGCTGACGAGATTTTTTTAAGAGATTTATAAGCGACCCGTGTTTTTATTTTGTGTTCAATTAATTAGAACTTGATTTACAATTATTTTCTCAGTACGACCATTTTTTTCATTTCCAGCACTATCGCTTCGGGAAATTCGGTTCAAAATGCCGACTTTAACAGCATTTTTTGAAATATATTCTGCTTTTATATATAAAAAAAAAATCAACCAACATAGAACTTTATATAGTTTCTCAATAAGAGAACCTGCCAATCGGATGCGTTTGAGAGCGAAAATGAATTAAAAATGAGTCAGAAAATAAGCAAATTGGATTTGAATACACCCTTAATACGATAATTTTTTTGTCAACCCCTATTTTTGTTTAATATTTAGGGTTCTGGACTTAAAAAGTAAAAACGGAACCATTATAAGATCACTCCTGTCTCTGTCTGTCTGTCACAGCCAATTTACTCGTAAATTATGAAACGTGGAAAGCCCATATTGGGATACGTAATAAAGAATATTGAACTTCATATTTACAGATTACTAAACCTGTACAAATATCTTTAGGGAAAATGTACAGGTGCTAATTAAGATATTTGAGAAAAAAAAATCTTTTCTTTGAATATCGTGTGGGGTTTCTTGTGAAAGCTTTCGAAACGCTGAACTCAAAAATACATTTCATTTAATTTTAGGTTTTATATTTTCAGAGATACCGTCGAAAAAATAGTGAAAAAATATGTCCCTCCCATCTATTTCCGAACCGACTGAAACTAAAATTATAAAAATATTAGACGTAGTAGAGGTTGATTTAAACCTTGCAGAAAAATTATGGCGATTACCCTGGGTCACATAGTTTTTGAGAAAAAAAACGCAATTTTCGTTACACACAAATTTCGATTTACGGGCATTCACCAAATGTGTTGAGGAGCGCTGGAGGTACCTATCGCAGCAGACGTATAAAAGCATTGTTGATAATGATTTTCGAAAAAAATCGCCGCTAATTAGCCGAGATATTAACCCTTAAAGACACGGACGGTTTGGAGATACATAATGCCATGAGTGGCGTACTCTATGTACCATGGGAATTTAAGGCCCAGATAATGATTTTTAATGATATATTTTTGTAATGCAATACCTAGTAGCAATATAAAACCAATAAATGTCTAATTGTTGAAAACAGACTAATTTAATTAGAATTAATTACATAAATACTATGGTATTCGGGACTAGTTTGGATTGAGTGGATCTCTTAATACTCCTCCCGTGTCTTTAAAAGATAATTAAAAACCTATCTGGAAAAACGTGGCACGGACCAAGGCGGCGTTGCAACATTGCTACCTCCTTTCGAAGGACTCTTAGCACAATGCAAATTTTAATCTTTGAACAAGGGTTTTGTTTTAGTTGCACTGTAAAAAGAAAAGATTTTTACTACGCTGAATTTAGTTTTATTAAATTCCAAATGAAGTTTAAATATGCATCACTTTTATTGTCTGTACCGAATTTATTTCATCATAAACAGATCAGGATAAGATTCAAAAAAGTGTTATATAGAATAGCAGTACCTGATATTATTTAGGTTTCATATCTCTTTGAATTTTATGATATACCATTTATACTTTTCTAGTATATACCGCTATATCCAACACTACGTTGTATAGTTTTTCATCAAGTCTTATTATTCTTTTAGCAAGGATTGTTTTTTATAATACTGTGAATAATTCATATATTTATTTACGGAACACTTTGAGCGCGAGTAATACTCCCACCTGACCATTTATTTTTTGCTGTAAGAGTTGATCCTTTCAAAAACTTCTCATTATGAAAGTTGTAGATAATATTGACAAGAAGTATAATAAATTCAAGTGGATTGGATATCTTGAGAATTGATGAAGTTATAAATTGTTTTCTTCTTCACCCCCCCCCCCCCATTTTTTTCGATTTATTTATTTATTTTAGTAAGAGTTCGTCCTATTAAAAACTTTTCAGTATAAAAATTGTAAATAATATTAAGAAGATTTAAAATAATATTCAGTGAATTTGATATCTTAATAGTTGACAAAGATATGAATTTTTTTCCCCCTAAAACCCTATTTTTTGCGCCTTTGAGTCCATTTTAAGTTTTATCAAATATCTGTGATACATAAATTTGTAGCTCTTTTCCCAGAAGTAATAATAACTTTAAACTGATTCGGTATGTATAAAAATTAAGAAGTTATGGGGTTTTTTCCGGTTTTTACAAAATTCTTCTCTATTTCCTCCCCCTTAGTCCGATTTTTCCTATTAACGAACTTGGCCGAGATTTTCTACCCCTTGATTTTACGTATCAGCATAGAAAAGATTTGTGAAGAATAACTGAAATTATCGTGTCCATGTACATATCTGATATATATATATATATATATATATATATAAGTTTTCTATTGAGGGTGGTTTTCGGTTCTAGGGGTCATGGTCGGTGTAGATCTGAAAACATATTTCAGAAATTCCAACATAGGAGCGATCGCAATAGGTATTATGAAATAAATTAAATTATTTTTCAAATTATGTTTAATAAAACATGCTTCTCTTCACGTTTTACTAATTCTAAATACTTCACTAATTTTAATCTCGTCAATGAAATATTCAATTATTTTATAACTTATTTCGATCTCTTGTGATACGTAGTTTTTATTTTGTAATAAAATTATACTGTTGATATAAAGATCTTTTTAAAACGTGGCTCAGAGTGGTAAATTGAAAAAACACAAAGCGTTCTTTGAATAAAACGATATTGATTTCTTTTTTTTTTATTTACCATATCAAGCAACATAACAATATTTTGGCGCCAGTTAAGTACCCGTTGCGTATATGACATTGGCGTCAGAAAAAATCGCCCCAATATGTGTCCGTATATAACATCTGTGCCAAAAGTTTTCCATTTTGATTAAGAAATCAAATTTTTTTTTTCGAATAAAAATATATAAAAGTTGTCCTGGTCGCAAAGAATTCTGAAGAAAACTCTCTTAGAAACTCTTAGAAGGGTACTGTTACGCTAGCTGGGTGCAAATCTCGCCAATACCTTTTTTTCCAATTTGCCAGTTAGCATTTTTTTTTTTTTTTCGAGCGGTAAATTAAAACATTGATTTGAAGTTGAATTTAAATGTCATGGTTTGTTGCATTATTGGGAAGAGTTCCATATTGTGTGCTGGTTAGCGCGATTGGCGAATGAATCCAAAATGGCGCCAAAATCCCATTTTAGCGTCTTATAAAATTTTTCAGGATGTCGGAAAAACATGGTTTTTAAATAATTGTAAATATATATATATATATATATATATATATATATATATATATATATATATATATATATATATATAATATATATATGTATATATATATATATTATATATATATATATATATATATATATATAATATATATATGTATATATATATATATTATATATATATATATATATATATATATATATATATATATATATATATATATATATATATATAATAAATGTTACACATGTCACATGTTAAAAAAAATGCGATGTTTATACAGATAGTTTTATATATATTACGTATAGAGATATACCTTATACATATATAATATATATACACCTATGAATAAATATTATGTACTTATGTATAATTTTATGTATTTATTATATTTATTATACATGTCAAATTAAAACAAATGTTATATATTTTTCTTAAAATTTATAGGCTAAATGCAAAAAATTACGCAAAAAACAGTCCATTCCAGAAAAAAGCAACCCCAAAGGTTGAAGATCGCAACCACATCGATTCATTTAATGACAAAAAAAGCTCGCCAAACAAGCAGCACACGATACGGACCTCTTCCCGCATTATTTAACGTTTCGCAAGATGTCATATACGCACCGCGGGTTTGGCGTGATTGTTTTTTACGAAAATTTGGCAAAAATCTCGTTTTCGAATACCAGCTACATATGCATTTTTGGTATTACTTAGTTATCCCGTCGACCAAAAATCAATTGCCAAACTATAAGATTAAAGGTCAATAATGGTTGATCGTAAATGTCACATTCACTTGACTTTAAGTAAGTTACACATTTTTACATCATCAAGGGATTTTTATTTCGACGTTTTATTTGTATATTTATTAATGTTATACTAATTTATTTGTTCTTTCGTTATTTAAAATAAAAATTATGTCAATTGGTATAATTTGTCGATTTACATAATTTGGCGAAATTGATCGACGGAATAACTAAGTAGTACCGTATCATAATATTAAAATAGTTATTTGCTTAAAAGACGTTATAAAAAATAAGTATAGAACAAAATAATTTATTTAATTTTAAAAAAGAAGTAAAAGTAAATAAACATGTATTATTAAATAAACAACAATAGCCGGGTTACCATGTCAATCAAAATAATGCCATTTTGGCGCCAATGAGAATCTTTTGATTTGGCGAAAGATTGTTCAAGTAAATTGAATTATAAATACATTTCTTAGCATATATTTAAGGGAGGCCAAACTGGTGGCCAAATTAATTTAAAATAACCTTTTCTGAAATCTGAAAAAAAAAAAATATCTGGCATGGTTAAAATTTGAGTTGCCATCATTAGAAAAATGTACTTAAAATCAGAAAAAAAATAATATTTCGAAAACTGATTCGAATTTATAAATTCTAATACCAGTTTTGAGATCTGCAGATTAATATAGATTTTTGGTGTTAATTTCATCGCAAAGTATTCCATATTTTAGGAGAAATAGCCGTGAAACTGAATCAGTCGTTTAATCAGTCGTTTCAAAAAATCGTTTCATTAGGATTTTATATATATAGGGTAGATAAATAAAAACAAATACAGTGAAACTTCCTTGAACGGCCACCTCTAAATAACGAAAACCTCCGAACACCGGTCACTTTTTGATGAATACGTTCCACAGCATTAACATTAGTATGAACCTCTAAATAAGGAATTCTGAACAACGGCCACTCAAAAGTCACGAGAAAATAAATTACAGCTCCTGGTACAATTTCATATTTAGTTGCAAACCGAAATGTGAAGAAACTCAAGCAAAATTTGCTGCGAACTAACATAAAGGCCAGCTTGTTTGTATGGCTGGTAAAAAATTTGGCAGTTACTGTCACATTTGATTCCATACAGCAAATGTTGGAAGATAGAAGAGAGAAGAGGAAATGGATAATAGGCTCATCTAAAATTTCCAGTATTAACAGATATACCGAAGATTTGAAGAACCTTCGTGAAATCCAAAATTTCTCACTAAATCATAATGATGATAAGTTGTATAGCAAATCAAGTCGTATATTCTTTTCTTTGGAGAAATACATTTGCAGCAAAAAAGCAAAGCAATTGCAAATCATTGATTTTCTTATTCTATTAAAACAATGGGGATTAATTAAAATGACTGTATGTATTTCTATTTAAATTTATGCAATTTTTTTAATGTAACCTCTTAATAACACCCACCTCTGAAGAGCGTCACTTTTCAACGGTCCCACGGGTAATCGTTATTCAGAGGTTAAACTGTATATAAACAAAAGTTCGTATATTAATGCTTTAATGTAATATTAGAATACTAGAATACATCTCCGTTAATACTAACACAACGCTCAAATGTATGCTAAAGCGGCATTTATTTGAACACTGACCGTTAAGACGATTTTTATTCTAAACTGTGTCAAAAATTTGGGTTTTCTATTTATTTCAAGGGACTATATTTTATAAATTCTTTTTTAATCGTAATCTCGCAAAGCATCTTAATATGCTATTTTAAAAATAGAAATACTTATTATTAGCTTAATTTTTATTTATATTGAGGCTGCGATGAATTACAGTTTGGAAGTTACCTTAATATGTGAAAGCTTAAAAAAATGTGTTTCAGTAAATTGTATTTATTCATTATAAACATTCTTGCTATGAAAACTATGAAAATCTTCATTAAAAAAATGAATGTTTACTGCAACGCTATTAGGCATTTACAATTTCATTTTATTACTTTATTGTATAATTTATATTTTATGTAAACGAGAATATATTGTGATTTGATTTAATACGATGGTTCTTGAACTGGTGTTATTTTTAAATGCAATATTTTTCAAATGAACCTGTCCGTACCAATAATGTACTTTTTTTTTTCAAATGATTCATTTCAAGGGAATTTCATTTTGCAACAATAGTGTTAATATAACGGAAAAGTACTAAAGTGACTTACCTCTAATTTACTCTCTAAGCCTAAGAACCACGGCTGGCTGCCATTCGTCGAACTATAAATATGGCATTTAAAAAACATGAGTTCCTTGATGTCTATACCAGAAAATAATTTTGAAGGCATGCTGATATTATATCCTATCAATTCTAGACTTATATCTTTTATACCAGACAAGCTACTTATACCTTGCCGCAGAGTTTCAAAGTCACCTGCCTGCTTACGAAATTCACAATTTACCGTAAGTTCTCTAGCATGATTTTCAAAATCGTGTTCAATACATGCACAAGGGAATATATCTTCTTCATTTGGGCAACTATCCTCCGTGTATACACTTGAGCTTAATCCCAAAATCCAGATAGTCACATATAACAACCACATGTTGAAAATGAAAACTGTAAGGGAAAATGCCTTACTTTTAGAAACTGGAGGAAAGTAATATGGTTACTTCCCCATTCTCCCGTGAACCACTTTTCATGAAAAAAAACTTTCGTCAAACTATTCGCCAGACAGTAACACCCAATATACAGAGGAATGTCGCCAGTGGTATTTTGATAAATAAATAAATAAATATAAATTTAAGAAATTTTGAAAGTGTAATGAATTCAATAAAACATTAATTATCATTAACTTTTAACAATAAATTTTAGAATACATACACACTGCTGAAAACAATTAAAGGACATTGTAAGTCTTCTATAAATTAACGGTGTAAGCGAATATTTTTATTTTATTTTATTTTATTTTATTTTTTTTACTGAAAATGGAAGAAGAGAGTAACAAATGCAAAATTTTTCTCATTTTCAAAATTCGCAGTATGGAAATTTTGAGTTTGACGTCAAAAATGACGTTTTAGCGGCAGCGAATGAAATTTGGCTTTCAACTTACTGAAATACTAGGCGGTAAAAAATGATCAACATTCAGTAAGTGCTTTCTTTTGATGAGTGCTATGTCTTAACGAAGTCATTTAAACGAATTAGAAGCTTGGAAAATTGTTGGTCGGTTAAAGGGGGTCAAACACAAGCCTAAGTAAGACGGGAGGTGCTGGGTTAGAACCCACTTGCGCCCGTCGGCCTAACCGTTTCGGAGTTTTCGTGGTTTTCTTCGAAACCGTGGATTCCCATGCGTAAATACGGGTTAGGTTCCCTTAGAAAGACCCCCACGGAGAGCACTTTCCCTTGGGCCTATATCCCTCGAGTTGATAATCGGCTGTTAAAAATCAACCCCAACCCAAGCGCAAGTACCAGAAGTGAGTTGAGTTTCACAAAGTGAGATTTCCAGGATCTGGAGCCATTTTTTGGAAAACGGAAAGCCTAGGCGAAGTCCAGGACATTGCCATAGACGTGCAACAACATCCAATGGAGATCGATATTTAACGCTAACCGCTTGGTGATGGGTTTGCAGTTTGACCTTTACTTTGAATATAAAACTTCGAATTCACATCTCGAAATGATGGTAGAAGAATTTTAACTTTAGTTAATCTCGAAATGTCTGTCGTTAAATAAAGAAACTAATACAATACACAATTTTTGGTGTGAATGTAAAATTTCAGAATTCAGGGGGTCCGGTGCTCAAAATTCATTTTTTTTTTTTTTTTTTAATTTATAGAGATTTTGTTATGAAATTTTTTTCTGAAATATATTTTAATATAATAAAAATATTGCATGTAAAAAAAAAATCTGAAAATTTTTAAATATTTTTAAAATAAATTTAAATTTAAAATTTTAGACATATTCAAACTCTGGAAGTACTCACTCGATTTACAAAATTTTTACCGTTTTGTATACAGAAAATGTGTTATTTTAATTTTTCTTCAGGATTTCTTAAAATATTGATTAGGAATTTTATAAAAAAAATTTTAAGTAAAAAATGAAGTTTTTTTTATGAGTGAGTTTTGCAATAATTAGCATATTTTCACAATTATTACTCAAAATAAAAAAATCAGAAGAGAATTTGTTGGGAATATAGCATAAAATCTCTGTTGAAAATTTCATGTATATATCTCGCAAGGAATTTTAGTTATATTCTTTTACAGTTGACAAATCGTGAAAAAATTCATTCTGAGATAAATGAAGTTAAATTTCTCGTCAGAGAGCAGCTAATGCATCGCTTCTCAAAGCAAAAGGTGTTATATCTCTGGATCTAATGAAGATAAAATCATGCGGTTTGCGGTATTTAACGCTAAAAACCAAGTTATTTTAAAGTCAATAAAAAAAATTGCATTTTTTTGAGAATTTTTAGCACCGGAACCTCTTAAACAAAAGGCCAAATTTTTCAACACTGTCTTTGAGACAGCGAAATATGAATGCCACTCTTCTTCAACCACACATTCGATCGGAAACTGGCACACACAGTTTCGACTCAAACTGTACTAAACCGGCTCCACGCTTTAGGTCTGAAAGGTCGCAGGCCAGTGGTATTTGTTATGTTAACAGCAAGGCACCGTGGCGCCCGCAGGTAGTGTAAAACAGAGCATGTGAACTGGAGGAGAAATAAATGACGCATTATTCTTTTCTGTGACGAGTCCCGTTTTTCTGTTGTCTCTGCTAATAGGCGTATTTTCATCTGGAGGGGACGTGACAGTAGAAAAAATACTGCGTTTGTGTAAGGAAGTGTCAGTTTGGCGGTGGGGGAGGGGAGTGATGGTCTATGCTGGCATTTCCATCGATGGGCACACCAAACTAAATATGAGGCTCTTCGCGATCAGTGATATAGAAATTAGATGATCAGGCCTATTGTAATGCCTTACGCTGCTGCATTTGGATATAACTTTATGTTAATGGACGACAATTGCAGGCCGCATCGTGCTTACTTTGTGGATGATTTCCTTTTCGAAGAAGAAATCATACTAATGGAATGGCCAGCGTATTCTCCGGACATGAACCCAATAGAACATGTTTGGGACATTCTAGGCAGACGAGCTTGGTCGCCTAGCACCCCCACAAACTCTCCAATGACTTGAAAGTGCTCTTTAGGAGAAGTGGGGTAGAATAGCCCAGTTCCTCATTAAAAGCCTCATTAACTCCATGCCCCAACGGTATTAAACGTTGCTGGCCGTCGAGGAAAACTATACCCTCTACTAAAAACGATTTTTTTGAAGGAAACATCTTTTATATTCGTTTTCTTTAATATGCACAAATTGTGTTTTTTTTTCTTTTGTATCCAAATGCTCAAAACAATGCATTTTTTTCTGCCAAACATGTGTAATTTTTTTTTCTCATATAGCCTACCACGTCTGTCGATCATGTATCAATTATCTAAACAATTCTCCAGCCTCAAGATCTATCCACAACCTCAATATTCTTTAAATGTTTTGAGCAGTGTATTGACGAAAACAGAAAAAAAAACTTAGATATTTATATATTTGCATTATTTTTCTTAATTTTGCCACTCGATTAGTGACTATTTGTGATGTCATTTAAAACTGATTTATGTTATGTAACAATGCATCGGACCATTTTACTCGATGTTTTTTAATACCTTGACGGTGCCGTTTAAGGACATAATTGTTATTTTAATTCTGAGGTGAACAAAACAGTTTTCATCAAGTATTTATATTTGCATAATTCACATTGAAAATATAATATTTATTTGCGGTTAAACAAGTATAAGTCAAGGTGAACCAACTAGGCTTATATACTCATTTAACCGGCCATAAATATCAAATTTAAACTGTTTAAAAATGCAAATATACTGACTTGTACTGCTAATGCTGCTAGTCACCCAGCTTCTGAATTCTACTCGCTAAATCTAAGGCTATGGGCGTAAAATGCATTCGTGTATTTAAAATATCTCCTCGAAAAGTCAATAATTTTAACTCCTTTTTCTGTGTACTTTTCTTAAAGGATGTCTCTTTTTTCCTTAGTTGTCAAAATAATTCTAAACACATGTGACACATGTGAACAGTTCGCATAAATATAGCTTTTTCTCATGAATGGATTAATTTCTATAAACAAAACCTACTCAATATAGTAAATAGAACTTTCTTTTATACATGGTAATTTTTTTAATATCACCTGTATAGTTCTTCTTACATTTTTTAATAGTTTTATAAATTCGAAAAATTGTTCACATGTGCCCCATCAGCGGGGTAGTTGTGAACACACGTGGGGCACATGTGAACACAAGCAAAAAATATCCTTTGACATGCTTTTTATTCTGTTATTCATTTGTCATCGTAATCATTAGTTAATTACCTGTGAAATTCGCCATAAAGAAATATATATATATATATATATATACATACATTTCTCTAGTTTCTGGGTGATATGTTTAAACAAAAGATTATAAAATGAAAATAAGTAGATTTTGAGGGTGGAGGCTTAGATGATTCATTAAGCATTGCTGAAAAAAATAAAATAAATAAAGAAGCAATTTTAAAAAGGGAATTAAAACTTTTAAATTTTGCTTAGGGGATTTTGTTTGGGGAAAATTTTAGAGAGGGGGCGTTTACATACTATTTATCTTAAATCTGCCGAAATAAGAATAATTCCCACTGCTGTATTTACCTTATTTACTTGTAAATTATAGATAAAGAAGGGTTTTTTAATGATTGAAAGAAAATCTCGACTATAACTCCCCCCCCCTCCCCTAACTTCTTTTGCTTTTGAAAGAGGGAGGGGTTACAATAGGGGTTTTACGGTAGTTATCAGTTTAAAAATTTTACTTTCTTAAAATATTACTCATTCCTATCTCCATTCAAAGCATGATATGCATAACTGTTTTAGATATGGAAGTAAGCATCATTGCAAGTTTAGAACAAATGTAATAGAAAAATTTGCAAAGTTGTTCAAGGTAATACTTTTGTATTAACAATGCATAAAAAATATTGTTGTAAACTGTTTAGTAAAATAATATATAACACTTATTGCATCTTAGAAAACATGAAATTTATTTAAATTACAATTGAATGTAAACGAGCTTGTTGCTCTTTATGTATTTGCTGAAGTTTCAATGCAAAATCAACTTTCTGTGAGGAAAATATCTTCTATTTCAGGAAAATTATAGATAATGGAACTGACATTATTTATCATTAAGCTAACTGAAAGGAACAGAATCACAGAATGATTATTGGAGCCCTTGTGTACTGTTCATATCTGCCCCAACTTGTCTGTTCACAAGTGCCCCACATTGCTGCTTCTGTTAAATTGATAAATCATTAACATTTCTCAATTTTAGAAGCAAAAGAACTTCATCAAAAATATTTATTAGTATTCATAGTATATGTTAAAACACTCAAATTCAAATAAATGAATAAATATATAAAGTTATACGCTTATCATCTTGGAACTAAGATTTTACTTTTGAGATCTAAAAACAGTGTTTTGGCTACAGAGGACAAACAAAATGTCAAAAAGCTTCAAAAATTTTTTACCGTATGTCTACAGGTGCTGTCATATTTAGTAATTTTTTTCAAATAAAAAAAATTATAATAACTATTGAAAAATTGTGATGTTCTCATCTGCCCCCTGTTCACATGTGCCCCCATCTCCCCTACTTAATTTTATATGAAGTGTTAACAACTTAATTACAGTTCATCAGCTTTCCACTCATAATATATTAAGCAGAGATTTTAGAAATTTTTGGAGAACTAAGAAAATAAAGAGATATCCATTAATTAGAGAACACAGTAAAGAGGAGTTTACAATATTAATTTCTTGAGGAGATATTTTAAATCTACGAATACATCAAACAGCAATAGACTTGCCATTAGTCGGGTGAATCCGGAAGCTCAGTGACTAGCAGCTTTAATACCGCCCACATAAGAGTTAATGAAGAAAGTAATAAATTAATAACGCATCATTAAAAATACAGGTATAAGGCGAGTTAAAAGTCACTTGATGACATAGGAAATATATGTAACGCATCTGAAGTCAAATGTATGTCACGCCCCGAACATGCATATTTGGCGTTAAATCATATAGTTATTTTTTGTATGGAAAGAGGTCGATGGGATATTGGAAAAGTACCATAATTTGTATATGTTCAATTTTTTGTTAAATTGTCATTCCTTAAAGGATCGCAGGACTCTTAAAATTGGAAAAAGTGAAAAGACCATTTTCAACATTTAATATCTTAAAATGCACATAATTTTAAAACACAATTTTAATTGTGGTGAAAAATATAAGTATGTTCTTTAATATTGTGTATTTAAAAAATTGAAAGTTGCAGAATTAGCATTTATAGGGGGTTCCAAACTGTCAGACATTTGACGAACAGAAGATTGGTATAACAGCTTACGTGCAAGGTTACACGTTATACTCACGTTATACACGCCGGAACGTTATACTCAAGTATTGCAACTGGAATTAAAATTTTTGTGTCTACTTATAGATCAGATTGCAATAATTATACTTAATCTAAATAATTTTGTGTATAAAGCATTTTTTATATTATTAATACAAAGTTGTATTTAGCTAATACAAAATTTTGAAAACTTCAACTGTTTAATCACCTAACAAAATATTTATTTCGAATAATAAAAATGAAATTTTAGATTCAGTTTATACAGACTGATATGAAAGATATGTTTTGAAAATTTCATGAAAAATATTCAGAAGTTTTTGAAATATCCGAAACGTTATACATAAAAACTTCCTTTGGAGAAAAATGACTTCCAAATTTCGGACACCCCGCTTCAGCTATTGAGCGGGTATAATTCTAAAAGCCATAACTTCTATTCTAATGGGAATTTCACGGAAACAATTATACCAAAATCTGCTGAAAAGATAAGAGTTTAACATGTAAATTCCGAAAACTTTGAAGCTTTAAGAGTCCTAAGACCCCTTAAGGTATCTGACTATGTTCGGGTGCTTTTTCTATTTTACAATAATGCATAAATACATATTTTTTTATTTCAATTGCAATGCAAAATTATTGAAAAAGTATAACATACTAGATATAACGTAAAAAAATTATGATTATTGCTATTTTAATACCAAAATTTAATGTTTACACAGGACAGCGTACACGCAATTTAACTAAATTTTTTTCAAATTCCTTTGTACTGCATATTAGAATTACACTTACCTACGCAGTGCACTTACCTACAAGTTTTATAATATCTTCAAATTTAATTCAGATATTTCAAAACATGTCAAAAATACATATTGGTTATTAAAAATTACATATTTTATATATTCGAGCATCTATATAATAAAAGCCTAAGTCATGTGACTGTCAACAACAGTTCCGGGCTGACCACTTCCTTTTTTATATGCCAGGCGGCATTGTTGGTATTTTATTAAACAAGCAAAGACAAGCAAAGAATGTTTTGGTGAGTATTTTATTGTGCGTCATTGCTGTACCCGCTTCTAACTGATAATTAAATGGACTTTTATTTCTTAATCTGCTTTTATTATATAAGAAATAGAAAATCATTGTATGGGCCAGATGATATAATGGCTGCCATTTATGCCTGGGGAAAAATAAAGATATTTTGCTTAATTTGCCATTACCGTGCTTACTTATGTCATTACTAACAAGGAAGGTCTAATTATCGGGCATATTCAGACCATTTGGAAAAAAAATACTAATTAAACTACTTATGTATGTATTAAAGGTTCAGTAAAATTTAGCAGCGGAATTGCAGTAGAAAGTATGTAAAAAAAAAAAAAATAATAATAATAATTTCGTGAATTTGGCGCGAAAAGAGAAAAGCTTTACGCGATTTGGCGAGCAGCATTTTTCCTCGCCAAAAGCAAACGATTTTAATGTATCTGAAAATTACTTATTAATTGATTTTTACAATGCGTGTTAATAGTAATTAATGAATTTAAATTTAAACAATGAGAGAGTTTAATACATATATTTTTTGTATTACATATTTATGTTGTTTGTTACTGCAGCTATTTAATTTTCTCATTGTAAAAATAATTTCATATATAAAAAATATTTTCACATTGAAAAATATATGTTCATATATTTAAGCGTATTCCAAAATAAAGGACAGATGTAGAATGCTGCAGTTATACATTTCAATAAGTTTTTGTTTCCATAGCAACTTAATTGAATCGACAGTGCTGAATTAGACTTAATTTTGAGATTGAAACAATTTTAATTAGTTTAAATTTTGTTTTAGTTCATAAAACTTCATAGTTAACTTCCATTATAAATATATTTTGATAAAACTGTAGTTAAAGCTGACAAAACTAAAGTTATTTAAATTAAATTTATTAACTATTTGGAAAAATGGTTATTGTCCTTGTCAGGGTAAGAAATCAAAAGCATATCTGAAGGTTTTTATTGGTTTAATCATCATTTTATTCGTTTTCTGATTGGTCTATACAATAATATGTATTTCCCTTTACTTTCAACAGAGATGGATACCTTCTGTTGCCACTATGACAAAAAAGTAATAAAAACTACAAATAAAATTAATAACTCAGAAACTAATTGAGATACAGCTTTCAAACAAATTGCATTTTAAAGTACATTATTTTCTCTAAACGACGGTGTAAAAAGTAATATTGTGGGATGTTTAGAAGTTTAAGAATGAAATTTCATTTAAAATGGGCCGTCAGATTTCTTTGAAATCTGACGATGGTAAAGCCTTTTCCCGAACAGCCAATGAAATGCTTGGATAATACATCAGTTTCAGGTGGATAATACGTACGAGTCGCATGCGATTTTTGTCGCTTGGAATTTTTACGTGTAATAACACTATTAATGTTTAATTCATGGCGTACGTAATGTATGATCAACTCCGTGCGATTTTTTATGTCTTAAATTTTAGTCTTTGAAAAAATCATTTTCCAAGTGGTCGTTGTAATTTGTTAAATTGCTTTTTAAAAATTGCTCAACATGAAACAATTTTACCTTAATGAGTATTTGACATAAAAAAAAAAAATATTTTTTGAAATTTTATTCCATCGCCAATCTGTGATAAATCGCCAAATAACAAAATTTTCATTACTGTTTTAAGGACAGTCTATCGAATTTCCGCCAAAACTTTGTATAAATATATCTATCCTCATAAGGAGAACATTCTGTAATTTTTTCAGATTTTTCGGAGTATGTCCATATGGAGACCGTCCTTTTTAGTTCATTAAAATTAAAAAATTAGTTTTAAAATGTTAAATTAGTAATTTGGACTGCTGATGCTTGTATATTAATGTTTATAAGGTAAGGTAATTATTTACAACAAGAAAACAGGGATTCTGCTTTTTCAGAATTTTGTGTCGCCCACGATGAAAAAAAAATATGTATGTACATATATATATATAAATAGTACAAACCATATTTCAATTTTAAGACTCAAAGGACCCGCTTTTACTTTATGTAAAATGACGTCATTCGAATCCGTTTAAGAATTCCACATTTAAGGCCCACTCCTAAAAAGATACACTAAAGTATGCATAGGGCGTCAATATCGCATAATAATACACAAATGAAGCAAAAAGATGCCGTCGTTAAAGAAACTCGCCAAAAATACCGGCTATCAAGTGATTCGCATGTGCCTTCATTTGTTTAAAACATTAATATAGATACTTAAAATTAAATATAGTTTATAATAGCACCATGTTTTAACAGAAATTATTTGTTTATATTTTTCAAAATAGCACGTATTTTAATTACATTTTTTCGGTTGTTACGAGAAAATTGCAACAAAAATATGTAATTAAACAGTTTTACAATTAATTTTCCTTTACTTTCTACAGACATGGAGTACTTCCCTTGCCAATATTAAACAAATGGCTCTAAAAACTACAAAAAAATTAATATTTAAAAAATAAATTGAGAGGATGTTTTCAAACAAATTGCATTTAAAAGTACATTTTTTCCCCAATACGATGGTACAAAAATTGAAAATGTGCAATGCTTACAAGTTTAAATAATTACTGTAGAGTATTTAATAGTATAATGATACATCTTCTTTGTTTTACGGCTGACATATACAACGCGACGTTATTTTTCGGAGACGACTCAAAATAAGCTCGGAGTAAGAAATAGCATACCTGGGGTTAAAAAATTAAAACTTTCTGATTATTTCTAACAATTTGATTTTGTTATTCCAAAATATGGACCGATTTTGAAAATGACCCATATATCAAAATTTTATGGAATTCTTTTGTGCTTCCCTGTATTCGAATTTATTTTATACTCTATAGAAAATATGTTCATATCCCTCTCAGTAATAGACATAAATATAATTTCGCTTGAAACAATGTAACATCATTTAAATGTACTGAAATCGTTTCTTCCCTATTGTCAATAATATAGTAGATTCCAGCTCAAACATGGAGATCAATTTCATAACGTTTTACATAGTGAAATGTGGTAAAAGTGTTTTATAAACGATTTTCTTCTGTAATTGGGAATGCACGCGACTCTTTTTTGTAACTTAGCATAGTACTTATAGAATTTACACACGCCAAGTAGTATGAAAAACTCGTTAAATTTAAAAACGTATAACGTAATTGTAAAACCACGCCCAGAAATTATGAATTAAAAACAGTACTGTAAACAATTTTTTGTGCGACCCTGTAAATTAACGAGAATTTCTATGCACACCATAAGTTCCGTTACTAAAACTCAGTAATGTCTATTAGTGTCAGTATATTTGAAATAGTGTATCATGATTCAAATACACTGCACATAAGTTATCATTATAATACAAAATGTAACGTAATCTTAGATAATGCCTTTGTGAATGAGCTATAAATGCTTCGCACTTCATTTTTAATAAAGAAAAGAGCCATGTTAAAATTCAGTGACATATATACAGTCGTAGAAAAAAAAGTAAACACCCCTTACTAACTCTTCAAAAAATTATTGTAGAAGAGAGTTAGTGGTACCACACGATTGGTAATAAACTCTACTCTTAAATGATATATATAAAATTGCTTAGAGGGCCATCGACATATTAAAACGAACCATAACATTTTTTTTCAATAGCAATACAAAATTCTGACAACATAAATAAACTCTACACCCTTCAATTCTCCTAAAAACAAATTTTTATGCAATTTTTACGATAAGTTTTCAAGAAATTAATTATTTTAAATGGAACTTTTTTAAGGGGCTGTAACCAAATTGAAGATCGGTACTCTATAGGTGACCGAGAGAGTCCCCTCCTTGATCAAGGCATCTTAAGTGCCACTCTAGCAGTCATTGAAGACTGCTAGATTACAGGATAGCATAAGAAATTTCAAAATATCTGGTTACTTCTATCATAGACGGCCCCTTAAACCATCTTTTTGCCGTTTTTTAAGCATAATTTGAAATGTACTTGGAAGAAAAACATGAATTTTTGGATTTCCATAAAGCAGGACTTAATAAATCTAAATCCATAAAAAATTGTAGATTGCAATTCATAATTTTTTCGAATATTAATTTCATAATTCATAATTCATATCAAAAAATTATAAAAATTGCGAATTCAATGTATTTTATTTATGTTTGGATATTTTAGTATTATTGCTGCAGAACAAAATAGCACATTAGGAGTATAATTTCAGGAAATAATAGAAATATGAAAATGTAATTTAATATTAGAAGCACTAAATTTTGAATAATCATAATTCAAAAACTTACCATTCAACTAACTTGAAATTTGGTGTCTAGGCATAGTTTGAATTGAAGATTTGAAATATCTTGTTAAAATTGGGCATTGCCATTGAAAAAAAAGGAAGTTTGAGTTCGTTTTAAATAGGAGATGGCCCCCTAGGCAAATTTTGTATACATCATTTAATAGTAGATATTGTTTCCAATCGTTCGGTACCATAAACTTTCTGCTTAGATAATTTGTTGATGAGTTAATAGGGGGTGTTTACTTTTTTTTGTCCACGACTGTAAATTACTTAACAATCCGAGTTAATTTACGTGAGTTAAAGCGGGGATAAATAAAAGGTAAACTGAATTCATATGCATTTTCCAACCTCTTTGAAAGTGTCAGTAAATGTAAGTATTTATAAAATTTAAAACAAACATCTTAAAATTTTGAAGGAATGTGAAATTACTCGCAGAAATATATATATTTGATTGATGCATGGAAAATAAATATTGAACCCGAGTGTCAAAATGTTACGTTTAAAAAATGATAAATGTATATTGATTAAAAGACCCCTTACCTGAAAGAGCTGAACGTGTGAGGTTACATGAGCTTTACTGGGCATGAAAAATATATAATTTGATCATGAAAGTTCTGCAGCTGTTCAAGTGATATGATTGTGAAATTAAGCAGCTGTTCAAGTGCACCAGGCGATGCGGCTTTTCTAAACTTTTCTGATATGGAATGTATACGATTGGATTGATAACACCTGACTGAAAACTGAAGTTACATTATGGTTTGCAATTGCACTCTGCTTGTACCAAATCATTTTCATTTTAAAAGAACTTTTATGGCGGTTCTAAAAAAAAAAAATTAAACATTATATAGCGAAAGTTCGAGTAAAATGAAATACCATTTACATTTGTAATTGTATGTCAAGATAAAAAAAAAAAAAAATTGAGATTCGTTAAAAGTTATTCAAAAACAATCTTAGTTAAAGATTATTCTTGCACTGTTTTTGACCTCTTTGCACATAATAGGTTTCTAATACGTTTTAAGAGGAAGTAAAAAATTGTTATTTTTTTCTCTTGCTATTTTCGAACATTTAGCGATTTTTAATGCATTTTTCAATGAGATTTTAGTGGGATTTTTAGTCCCGCAGCGATTTTTTGGCATTCGTAAAACGAGTTTAGTATAAAATTTTTATCCTTCTATAGTAACATTTGCCCTCCAAGGTTATTATATTTTAGTGATTTTTAATGTGATTTTTAGTGATATTTCGACGTCTGAGGCAATTTTTCAACGTTGGTAAAAGGATTTCTGTTCCCAACTTTTAGCCTAATACAGTAAAATTTGTCCTCTGCGCTTTTTGAATTTGAATAATTTTTAATGCGATATCTAATGTGATTCTTAGTGAATCTTAGAGATTTTTTTTCATTCCACGTTAATTCTTTCGACATTCATGAAAGAATTTCTATTACAATGTTGACAAGTACAAGTGAATTTTTATCACAGCAATTTTTAAATATTTAGCGATTTTTAATGCGATTTTTGACAATTCTTTGAGTTCTATGGCTGTTTTTTTTTTTTTTTTTAATTCGGAAACGGATTTTGATTTCAACTTATTTCCTAATGTAGTAAATTTTTCGATTTCAATATTTTACTTTTTCGACAAGCAAAATTTTAACATTTAGCCAATTTTAATTCGATTTTTGATGCGCTTTTGGAGGGATTTTATGACGCTCTTTTCAAATTTGGGAAAGGAATTCTGTTTCAAACTTTTAGAATAATAGGAATTTGGTTTAAAATAGTTAACATTTTAGAGCTTTAGTAGTAAGAAAAAGCTGGTTCTGAATCATCAGGTGGAGGCGGTTGTGGGAATGGCCAAAAAATTATTGGAAGGAGTTCGGAGTGGCGTGTAACAGGTGGGGGATCATGTGATATGCACTGGAATTCTCATGTCTTTATAGTTAAACATCTCTATGTCATAAATCTTTTAACTATTATGTATCCTTTCTTTGTTTAATGTAGTTTTTTTCCTACTTATGTTTTGTACATCATTATAAATTTTAAGAATTTAAAAGAATATAGTTTGAACATTATTCCATTCACCCGTACTATTGATTACCAAATACGTTTATTACAGCGAATTACTCGTCTTCATTTTATCTATTTTAAACTGCTCTGACTGATAAAACTCATTAAATCCGGTGATTCCAATTGAAGAATCTCTGTTTTGCCCTTTGCTGAAATGTTCGTATTTCCAAGGATTTTAAAAGTATTATATTTCCTATACTTAAAAGAGTCAACTTCTGATCTTTTTAACTATCAAGATGGTCGATTCAAAGCAAAACTTTTTAGTCTTGATATTCTCATCCGAAATCATCTGACGGCACTACGGGTTGAGCTAGGGGAAAAAAATTGACGTCGTCGATAAATCTTATTTAATGATTTAGAAAATGATCTCGCCTTATCTTTATAGCCACTTTGTTAACCTCAAAGATTATTTGTACATTCTCAGATTCATGTTATTATGTGCTGTTAACATAATTGTAAAAATAGTCTAAAAATATACATATACAGTGGTGGCCAAAATTATGGACATTTTTTGGAAATTTTGATGTTTTATAAATTTGTATGTTTGAAGACTATAATAAATTTCACTTAAATACAAACGTTTATATATCAAATTCAAAGAAATTTAATGTAGAATTTAATAAAAAACATGCTAAATTTAATAAAATATCTGCATTACAAGAAAAGTTACCTTAAAATATAAGATATATTTTAGATTTCATTGTGTTTTAAAGTTACACTTACGCATTCAATATTTATTAGGTTTTTTATTTCCCTTGTTTTTTATTACAGCTTCACAGCGAGTTTTCATTGAGAGAACTAGTGTTTGGAGTTCATCTTTCTTAGTCACATGATGCCAAGTGTCAATTATAGCTTCAATAAGTTGCATTGTATTAGATGGACGATTTTTCTGTACAAGGATTCTCAAACATCGCCACAAATTTTCTATAAGATTCAGATTATGGCTGTTTCCTGGCCAGGGTAATAATTGTGTGCCTTTATTTTTAAACCATTCTTTGCATATTTTTGCCGTATGACATGGAGCTGAATCCTGCTGAAAGATAAACGGTGCTTTATTGGGGAAGAGATAACTGATGGAAGGTATCAATTTTGGATCCAGGACATTGTCAATGTATCTTTTTGCATTCAGAATGTAATCAATCACTCGAATGCGACCCACACCATCTGCTGGCATACAGGCCCAAATCATGACATTTGTTGAGTTCTTTGTAGTTGCTTCATTGAAATCAGGATGCAGCTCTTCCTCTATGTTACGTCTCACATATTTTTCGCCAATCACTACCAAAGGGCGATATTTTACTCTCATCGTTCCAGATTATTTGCTTCCACTGATTTTCTGACCCATTAATGTGTTCCTTTGCCCACTGAACTCGTCTCTTGCGTTTCTGAAGATTTAAAAATGATTTTTCCTTGGAAATCTACATTTCAGTCCAAAACCTGCTAATCTTCTCATTGTTCTTGAACTAACTGAAATACCCATTGCATTCCTTTCACATCTAACAGCATCGGATGAAATTCTTCTATCTTCGAGGCATATCCTTTTTATCTTTCTACCGTTAGAAGCACTTGTGCATTTTTTCCGGCCTGATCTTGCCTTATTTTTCACAAATTTAGTTTCTTCATAAATTAAGCACTACTTTTGTACGCCGGAAAAAGTGACTTAACAAACCTGTCCTTCAATTTCAGCATACGAGAGACCATTGTACAAGGATTAATTTGATCTGCAAAATTTATTGCAGCATAATACCGCTTTTACAAATCAAAGCATACTGCAGTTTAGTTACTGACATTTAATTGGTTCTCAGAACAGTCATTGTGATTGGCTAGGAAACTTTTATTATAATACACTTAAGCATTCATGATTAATTGTGTTTGTATTTTAGACTAAAGTAAGTGTAACAGTTTTTGAAATACAGATATTTTAATTCTGTGGTTTTTATTAAATTCTACATTAAAGTTCCTTGAATTTGATATATAAACATTTGTATTTAAGTGAAAATTAATATATTCTATAAGCACACAAATTTCTAAAACATGCAATTTAAAAGAAAAAAATGTCCACAATTTTCGCCACCATTGTATATATGATTTGAAATCAATTATAATAACGATTTTTATTATTATAATTTTCAGTAAAAAAGTAATTTGAAATTTAAAATGAATATCAGCAAACAGGTAAAATTTTATACTATATTTACTAACTGCATTTTCCACTTAATGCTGACACCTCTATTTAGCTTTGGTTGGACTTGTTACAGAAGGTGTACTTGATTAAAGCATGGACAAACTGGACAGTGTCCCACCCTACTTCCGCTTACGATTTAGGTTTACAAAAATACATATTCAATTTTTGTAAAGCTTATGTTTTAAATCTGTTTCGATACTGTATTGATTATAATTAGTATTTTAAACTTTAAAAGTAAAATAAGTTTAAAAACGATACAAAAACAATTAAATACAGTAAAAACTCTCAATCGCGAGCACCTCGGCAACGTTGAATTTGTATGCCATTCGGTGATGTTCGCTTTTATCACGTAAAAAATATATATTTATGTTGAAAAGTGTGAATGTTCGCTAAAGAAAGTTATCCGTATCAAGGTTTTGCAGTAAAAACGCAATAACATACACTTCTAAATAGAGGACACCACAATTAAAGAAACATATTTTTATATACTTTTACCTCAGAAAAGCAGACACCTCCGATGGCGTACAAATTTCATAGTCCACAGGTGCCCGCTGTTGAAAGAATTTACTGTATTTAGATAAATATTTTGTTGTTTTTAAACTTAGTCTACTCTAGATGTTCAAAATATTAATTATAATGGGTGCAACGTACAAAAATATTTAAATTATCAGCTTTACGAAAATTGCATACCAAATTTCTGAGCCCCTAAAATCATTTTGTATGGAGGGATGGAGTGGGTAGGACCTCAGTTACCTATGCTTTAATCAGTTTCTGCTTCTGTAACAAACGCAGCCGTGATGTATCGTCAAATATTTTTGATATTATATATATATATATATATATATATATATATATATGTTACATTATTAGATCTAATTCCGCGATTTCCTTATCTTATTCTAAATTACTACTTTATATTCACTAAATCCTTATTCTTAAATAATCTCTATCGTTAATTCTGTTAAATTCCCTTTAATTTAATGTCTCACTTGTCTAAATTGCTTAAATATTACGCTTTTAGTATTCTTAAATTAAATGTTCCATTTCCGCGCTTTTTTCTTTCTAGAATGTTCTTTTAGCTTCCATTTTTACTTTCCCGCGCATTTCAGAGGTTATCCTTTTATCCTTCAATTTCATACGCTTGCTCTGTCCGCTCTCTTTCTATGACGTGATATTCTTAATTATTCATTGATTGAAAGCGCGATCTACGCCATATTTGTATTCCTACACTTGAGGAACAAAAAGTTGGTGCTCGCTGTGTTTCTGCAGATTTGAGGCGTATTTCCAGTTTACATACCATCCCCTGGTCCCCGTCCTTTTATTCGATTACCTACAAATTTATTTTAGCCCTAATTACTACGATGGAGAGATGGCTAATAATCTTCTTGGAAACTGCACCGCCGAAAGATGTTCTAATAAAGTTCTGAGCTGATATTATGTGTTGGTTCAATTTATTCTGGGGAAACTTCATGGAAAGATGTATTCCATATCCTTCATTCGACGACTGCAATACAACTAATTGTTATACTAATATAACAGGATCGAATTACCTGTTCTGACCACATCTATTATGCTATTACTGCTGGAAGTGATCCACGACTGCTATCGAGACAGCCAGTACTGCATTTGCAACAATAAATTAATCCAATGCTGCTATAATGTAACATATATATAAATGGCTGCAATTCAGATATTTGGAGTGTCTGAAATTTAGACGCAAAAAGTGTCTGAAAAAATTAAGGCACTTTAAAACGTCAAAAGACGCCGTTTCAGGCATTTCCAATTACAGTGAATAAAAGCTCGCCAAAATAGGCAGGCGAAATATTTGTGAAACTGCAACAATGAAACATTTTGAAAGCTAAAATGTAGAAAAAAATGAAAAGAAAAAATGATAACTGTAATATGAAAAATAAAAATGTTTTCTACGAATTAATGATTTAATATTTATTAATTTGCAATTATACGTTAAGAAATCACATCAGAAATCCTAAAAAGATATTTTAAATAATGGTTCATTTTTCCTTTCCTGTTGCTATATATCAAAAAAGAAACATAGAAAAAAATACGGATTTCTTACGAATTCGCTTACATGTGCATTCTACGAAGTGAGCAAACAAAGAAAACAGTTAATTTTTCCTAATCGATTTCTGTACTTATGCCAAATTAATGATGCATTGTAATGGAAATTTTTGAAGAAAAAGAACATGAATAGTACTAACATTAATACTAACATTAGGTATTGTTGTAACATAATGCGAGATTTTCCAGATGAATATTGAATTCTTACAAAAGAGTGTCTTCAAAAATACATTTTTGCTCTGATACTCATTTTTTTGTTATAAATATTATACAACCGTTTTTCGTTTCATAGTGGTCAATATCGTACTAAACTGCTTAAAACTACAGTCCAAAACGACAATTTTCACAGCACTTTCTAAAAGATACTTTGCTGTTAACGAAAAATGAAAACCACCATTCGATTTAATAGTTTTTGAGTAAAAACACATGGTATTTTATGTATCTGAGACTGAATTTGATTTCGTAACTGCATCAGAAACTTATTGTTCAGTTTTGTGATAAGCACCGTAGCCATAGAAACCGCAAAAGTTAAAGTGTTTTCATATCACATATTTTATAAAATATTTCAAGAAACTCATTAAAAATTAAACAACTGGCATTAAAATTTCCCGAAATTATATAGATGGATAAAATATATAATAACTTATCTTTTGAAAACTGATTGTTTCGAATTTAGCTTTTAAATTGAAAGTATTTTATGCAAATAAAAGAAAATAGATTTGATTGATGTACATTTCATGAACTTATATATATGGAATACACTCTTTTATGGTAGAATTGCACTTGAGATACATTTTCGCGCGTTTTGCGTAGTTTTAAGTAGTTATTTCATAAGAAATACTACCTATTGCAGTCGTTATCATGGTGCGACTTTTGAAAAATTCCTTCATAACTTTTCATTATATGACCACAGGAATCCAAATCCACCCCCATCTAAAACGTTTATATATATAAATATAAATATATGTATATTATTCGCACGATAAAAGTCGCGATTATAGAAGGGTTGTCTTCAAACTCACCCAAAAACACAGAGATGGCTAATACTTTGGCGTGGATTGCAAATAGGCAAACTTGGTCAAAGGGGGTGGAAATACGAACGAGTTTTGTTAAAACCGAAAAACACTGCATAGCGCCTTAATTATTATACATATCAAATCAGTTTAAAGTTTTTTTTTTATTATTTCTAGGAAAATTGCAAAAAAAAATTATGTATAACATATTTTTGATAAAATTAAAATTGGGCTCAAGGTGCGAAAAAAATAGGGTTTTAGGAAGAAAAAAATTCCTAATTTCGTCAATTCTCAAGATATAAAATTCACGTAAACTTATTATAATGTATTATAATATTATATATACAGTGAAATACGTTTAATACGAAAACGCTTAACTTGTAAAATCGGTTCACATGAAATGATATAGCGGTCCGGGCATTATACTATGAAATTTAATACATTTTTTTTTTCTTTTAACACGAAACAGAAATCGTTTAACAAGAAAAAATTTTGCTTTCGATCTTCAGTGGCATGTTTACTACAAGTCACTGTAGAGTTTATTTATGGAATTGTTTAACGATTTAAAAAATATATATATTTTAGTCACAATCGAAGCAAAAGAAGATTTCTCCATTAATTTATGCATTACCTATGTTGTGCTCAGCATGGAATTTAGTGAAGCCTAGGAAAATTGGAAATTATTTTCGCTAAGCGGGATTCTCTAAAGTAGCAAATTCTTTGACACCTCAAGAATCACCCGATATTGAGACTGAACCGATATTCAATGAAATATATGAGAAAGTCTCAACATTACTAGATGATCCTATAATATCATTAATTGAATATGTTGCAGTCGTCGATGACATATCTACGCCGCCGATTCTGACAGATAAATAGATTTTGGAAATCGTTCATAATCCAAATGATTCCACATATGTAGATTCCAACGACGAATATAACAACGGAATCAATGATGCAGATACTGTCCCATCTAATTCGGAAACGCAGAAAATGATTAAAAGTATGGGCAGTTATTTAGATGCATTCAAATGGAGAGACGAATAAAGCAATGGATGATCTCGAACAATTTTTGGATAATATGGTGCTGCAAAAAACACTTAAAAAAAAGGTATCTGATTTTTTCCTCAGAAAACAATATTTTTTTGTACTTGCTTTTTACCTTAAATGATGCAACCTATTATATGTTGAACAGGAAATCGAAACAAAATTTGACGATTTCGAAAATGGTGGTTAGTTTTGTTCTTTTTTTACGAATTTTTTAACACATAATTCCTTTAACCCGAAAAAAGATTTCGGTCCATTCAGTTTCGTGTTAAACGTATTTCACTGTATATGAATGTTAGATTATTCTAACATTGGAAGGTTTTACTAGTGAACGAAATAACTGGTTGTTTTGTTACCAGTAGTGCAATGTTGAAATAATAGAAACACAGTTAAAGTTGAATTTTCGTCGACAAATATAATGAATTTTGAATTTTAACGAAGAGAATGTTTCGTAGTAAATGAACATGGATATTGGAAAGTAGTTGCAGTCATCGAGTGGTAGGCCAGGTAACACATTTATCCAGTGTAGGTTTCTCCGGAATAATTGAGGCAATGCATAATTTAACTCAGGATTTTATTCAAAGAGCTTTCGGCGGTGCAGTTTCCACCAATTCATTTTAATCAAGCCATCGCTGCGTAGTATTTAATTATGGGTAAGCAAATTGTAGATAATAGAAAATATCAGACGGCGACCAGGGGAAGTTATCAAAGTAGAAATACGACAAATTCTGCTGAAACAGAGCGAGTGTCGACTTTTTGTTCCTCAAGTGTAAGAATACAAATATGACGTAGAACGCGTTCTCAACCAATGAATAATTAAGAATATCACGCCATGAAAAAAGTGCGGACAGAACAAGCTGGTGAATTTAAGGGAAAGGGGATAATCTCAGAAATGCGCGGGAAAGTAAAAATAGAAGCTAAAATAATATTCTAAAAAGAAAAAAGCGCGGAAATGAAACACTTAATTTAAGAATACTAAAAGCGTAATAGTTAAGCAATTTAGACAAGTGAGACATTAAATTAAAGAGAATTTAATAGAGTTTTTAGTTTACAGTTTAATTAGTTTCTGTTGGTGAAATTAGTAATTAACTTTGAAATCTACCGCTGCCTGTAGGCCGAGCCGGCGGTGATTTTTTTTAACCATTTCTTTCATTCTAAAAGTAGTCGATGAAAAGAAAAAAAAAAACTTTAGTATCTTATAGTAATAGTTTTTCCCGAATTCAACTTAGAATAAAAAGAGAAGTGGCCTTTTAAAATCTGAAAATAATCTTTTAGAGAGTGAATAAATAAAAGTAAACGAAATGTATAACAGTTTCAAATGATCATGTATAATTTTTTCACTGATGGAAACAAGTATGCCTTTTAGTTGCTGGGTCATTCTACAATAAATATGAATTAAAATATTTTACACTTTAAATTATGAAAATGCATTTCATACGCATCTAATTTACTGATTCTGCTTACACATTCTAATAAAAGTTACTTACTTTACACAAAAAGAAAGTCTGTCTGCCAAAATGCAATAAAAAAATAATAAAAGTGAAAATCCGCTTATAACAATCGAACACAGTATTCGTCTGTTTCAAAACAAAAAAATGCATAAAAAAGGCAGATTTTATGTGCAAAATAATGTTTTTAATAGCCTCCAAGTTTAATAACGTAAAATATACATTCTTTTCATTGTAAAAGCCTGAAGTGATAGATTTATAAACATCTATGCACATAGAAATTTATACATATATTCAAACTTCATAATAACATTAACTTACTATTATCGCTCAATATATCTGCCTTTGTATGACATATACTTTATTGCTTAAAATGTGAAACATTGAAACCATGTAGCTGAAATATTCTGTTTCTCGATATCTGTTGTACTTCTGTGGTTACAAAGTATATAGAAACATAGCTACGCACTTAAGTTTATAGCACTAGAGAACTATTTAAAAACCAACTTCAATGTCTTTTGTGCACACTAAACCTCAGAATGTATTCCTGAGGACAATTTCACCTACAATAAAATAAATATATAAGGAGAATAATTGCGGTTCTTCAAAACAAAAGCATGTTGTAAATATATCGCAGCATTCCCTTTGCACTTTCTACATTTGAAGCTTTCACAGTTAAAATAAATGATTTCGAAGTTGTCCTTCTGGTAAATGAAAATATGGATACAAAATGTAAAATTGGCATTTTTATAGCTCCAAATAATCACATTTGCAACATGAGATTTTCTTTAATTATTATTATTATTATTATTATGTTTTTTTTTTTTTTTTTTTTTTTTTTTTTTTTTTTTTTTTTTTTTTTTACTTATATAAAAAAATAGATATTCTATGTTAACATGAAATTTTAAATGTAATATAAAATGTCTAATTTATTCAATAAATAAATGGATCACAACGTATTTTCACTGGGTGCGAAAATAAAGTTTTAGTTAGTTTCCAGATATAGCCATAAATAAGTTAGATGTGGAAATCCAAAACTTTCTTCTATCGCAAAACATGTTAATACTTGATGAAAATTGCAGCATATCAGCGCCAACGGTTAGGTGATTTACACCAAAATCTAATCAGAAACAACTTAACGTCAACTTCTATATGAATTTAAAGTTAGATGAAAATCCGTGCATTAGTTTTTGAGATAGAGCTATGGCGGAAATCGTGAAACGTTCTGCATAGCAGTGACACCTCTTAGGAAATTTACTCCAAAAACCTATCAGGATCAATTTATATCAGGGACTAATTGAATCTAAAGTTTTATGCAAATTCATGCATTAGTTCTTGAAATAGAGCTATTGCGGAAATCGTGAATATTGCACCATAGTAGCGTCACCTATTGGTTGATTTACACCAAAAAATTATCAGCACCAAATTACATCAATGATTAACTGAACCTGAAGTTTTCTGAAAATCCATGCTATAGTTCTAGAGATATAGCTATTTTTGGAAATCATGAATAATGCAGCACAGCAGCACAACCTGCTAGGCAATTTACACCAAAAAGTAATCAGCACCAATTTATATCAGGGACTAACTGAATCTAAACTTTTATGAAATTTGTGTCATTAGTTCTTGAGATAAATTGCCCACAATATTTGTGTCACAGACAGACATTTTTTCAAAAACATGTTTTTCGGGATTTCTGACCCCTAAAGCTTGTAAATCAGTCAAAAATTTTCACGATTCCAATACTTTCTGTTTGTGAAAATAGAAGAAGGTAGAAATAAATTATTCACTCAAAGTTTTTTTTTTTTCGAAGAGAATTAAAAAAAAAAATTCGATTCCAATACGTGTATGCAGGGTAACACCTCGTATCATTTTCCAATAGATAATTCCTAAACCGTTACTTTTCAAATTTATGTTTGCTATCGCAAAAATATTTCGAAGGTTGTTTTTACATTATCAAAAGTCCTTATATAATATATTATTTTTTTTCCTTTTCAAGTTTTCTATACTCTATTAAGTAAAGCAGTAAAAATTCCATTATTCTACGACCGAAACTTACCGAGTTATGACACTTTGCGTTTTATGATTTTTGATTGTTTTCTGGAACTGAAAGCTGTAAAACGCGTTTGCGTGTTTATTATGGTGTTTATACATTAATTATTAACCGTTATTTTCATTTTCAATATAAAGTTGAACTTGAGATACAAACAATATAGTATACGTTAATAAACAAATTTATTCTAATGGAACGTGTACTTTTTCACGTCGTCCATTAGATCTCATATTTGCTATATATTTCGGGATGTTTTTTTTGTGTATATAATCAAGCATGTATGAAGCAAATGCTGTTGTACTACGATTAAAAATATTGGTATTATTTTTTTAAGTTACTAAATTTTAACAATTTTGACGTTTTCTATAGTATATGATGCTTTCAATATGTTGCCAAATATTTTCCGTTAAAAAAAATTAATTCTTAGATTAACTTTAATATGAAGGTTACCCTATGAGACAAAAAGTAAGGTACACGTTGAAAACATACTTATTCGGGTTTAAAGGGCACTTTTCCATGACATCGATTAGAGCTCATGTTTGTTATATAGTTGAGATTTTTTCTTTCTTTGTATATATAATCAAACATATTTGAAGTACGCTTACTAATGTTACTACATAGAGTAATCTTATTAATTTTTTATATCTTACTAATTTTTAGGATTTGTTATTATTAGTTTCTTATTGTATACACTGCTATTAAAAATATTACAAAGTGTTTTCGCCAATCAAAAAAAAAAAAAAAAAAAAAAAAATGTTCATACATGCATATGATAAATTATTTAAATGCTAAATATATATATATATATATATACATTATTTTTTATCAGTTTGACATACTCTGAACTTAACGTTACATTAGAGAATATCATTTACGCAAAGGGACTATTACATAATATATTTCATGTTACGCCATAAAGCTCGTTCGATATTTTTGCTCAAAATAGCTAAATAGCTTTCAGCATTATTAGATTTAATATGATTTATTAAAGAATATTTACAGTATAATTTATGGTTTTAACATTAATATAATTACGAAACTTTTTTATACATGCTTAATCAAAATGAATAAGTGTAATGTAGTATGTATGGTTTTTAATGAAGTAATGTATAACTAAAAGTCATATAAATATGTCGTTAATAAAATTAATGAGGATGGGGAAATGAGCTGAAGTTTTTATTACCCTATTAGAGGTTTTAATATAAATATTCGATATATTTTGAATAATTATTACAAAATATAAAATGGAGTTTCAAAACAATAATATATTTCTTTTAATGTATTTTTTATAACCAAATTCAAAAGAAGGAGAATATATAAGCCTTTGATTATGGATAGATGTTATAAGAAATTTAATATCTCAATATATCAAAAGGTTAATATTGACACTGCTGTCACATCACAAAAACTATCATAATAATATTAAAACTAACATTAAATAGTTAAAATATCATTAATGAATAATGCACAAAATAGAAAGAATAGGGAACATACTAGTTTTAAAGAAAAACACTATGAAAGCAAAGGTATAAATACAAATAAATATTGAAAATTGGTTCTTTTACCTAAGGTATTTCTGTTTTGTATATTTATAAGATGTGTGTGTTAATAAAAAAAATGTAATTTCTAAAGTTAAATGGTAGATAGCATCGATTTAAGTGCAAACAAATATAGAAAGCAAAGAGTGAATGTTTTATACCTATTTGCTCACACAGCATCCTTTAAATATATATATATATATATATATATATATATATATATATATATATATATATATATATATTTATATATATATATATGTGTGTGTGTGTGTGTGTGTGTGTTATATAAAATTTTTACTTCGCGATATTCATCTGAATTATTCTACTTTTTCGGCATATTCATTATTTCCCTATTTCTTAATAATATTTGTTATTTATTCCTAGTTAATTTCCATAAAAGTTAAAACGAATATATTAATAATTATCCTATGAAAACACTTAATTTAAAACTTTTAATCGCTTCATAAATTTTAGTCAGCTACCCAAACTATAACGTTGTGATAGATGGTATTATTTAATTTTGAATGTATTTAAAAGACATTTTACTATTTCTAATTTTATTCCATGAATCAATTTCCCGCGTCTTTGCCGATGCTAGAGTTTTCACTCTGAAATCCATCCATGAGTAATTTTAGAACTCCTTTCTTATTATACCCTGTTCACACTAGAAAATATATTAGACCGCCAGGTTAGAAGTGGTACACTCCCGGAATCGGATATCTGTTCATATAGAAAAACTTACCTAAGATATGGTAGTAGCGTCACTGTGTCTGTGATCTGAATAGAAGTAAAGTATAAGCATGCGCTTAAAATAAAAACGGCCGCAACAACCAATCAGAAAAAGCGAAGCTTCACAGCCAACAAGAGTGAGTGGTGGTTCCTGTATCTAGAGGAAGTAAGTCGAAGCTCGCTGAGAGAGTTTGTGGAACTCTTTCAGAGAGTTCTGCGACCTGATATTTCTTAAGGTATCCAGTGTGAATAGGATAACTCTAGGATAGATGGCCATAGAGGAGAGATGGCCAGTCTAAATATCTACAAGACTTGATCATTGATTGCAATATAAACATTGTTCGTATGAAATAGTTCAACGTGTTTATTTATTGCAACGTGCATTTATGTTTTTCAATTATAAAAGTAAGTGCAATTTCAATGTAAATTAAATAGGTGGTGAAATTTTTTCTTGACTTAGGTATATGAATATTTTGCAGTACGTACGTTACATATATTTTTTACTATATGGACTTTTAAGGCACTTATATAATCTAATCTTTACTTCTAAGACTAAAACAAAGACGTACAATGGCTATTAAGGCTTTAAATTAGGCGATTAACAGTCCTTCAATTTCAGGATAGACGGCCACATGAAATCGAGGAGAGATAGTCACCTTTAATCAATATTTCAAAATTATACTTATTGATGACTTAACTAAATATAATTAAATTTAAAATAAATATATAACATTTACGTTTATAAATATATTAATTGATATAATTATTTAAATTTTAACTAATATAAATGTTTTAATAATAATAATAATATAATAAGACCTGACGATTTATTTGTTTCAGAAAATACTTAAAATTGTCAGAAAGTCTCATAAAAGAAATTGATAAAGTTGATAAATAAACTAAATTAACGTAATAAACCTACAATTAATACGAGTAAAAAAAAACACGACAATTCCAGTAGCGAACAAAACGAAATGCATTATCAAATTCTACAGATTACGAGTAAATAGAATGGGACGAGAATCACTGTGTTGGTTGTGCAAAACAATATAATATCAAATTCAAAAAGGAATATCTGGATACAATGAATAAGGTACCTGAAGTGGTTCCATGAAACGTGTGCAAATTATCAAGACCTTTGGCAAGCATGTGGTAAGATTTTACGAAAAGTGAAGTATTGAAATTATACTTCAAATTTTGTTTATTCGAGTTTTCTTCACTCATTTTCCATCATATAACTACATCTTTACAAACTGCTATATGCTTTTCATGATTAACTATACGAAATGTGTTATCTTTTTTGCTATTTAAATTAACCTTTTCTTTCTTGTGTTGGATGGCCATCACTCCTCTGCTGTAAGGAGAGATGGTCATCTACCATTTAAATTTCAATTTTGTCTGACACTTTTTGTTTTCAATAGTTAATTATTTTTTGCATAAAATATTATGAGTGTATGTATAAGAATTTTAAATATGCATTAATATTTCTTATATTTGCATTCTACGAATTGTTATTTCAATCTTTAAAAACTATGGCCATCTATCCTAGATTTACCCTATAGTATTACGCTATCCTCTCTCACGCCATAGGTTAATAATCATGCGCCTTTCACTGAGTGGTTCGTTCTTGAACGTTACGTTCCAATCTGTATTTGTACACAATGAGAATAAAAACAACTGGCGTTAGTTCGGAGCAGAGAGATTTGTCTTGTTTTTCCAGTGCTTCAAATCAGTCACCCGGTGTTCTGAACGTCCTGCAGTGTTCGATTTCTTGTGAATTAAAGTCCTTCCAACATCTACTAGCTATGTTTTCACTGGGAAAATTACCGGTATAATCACTATTTTCCTTGACAGAGTTACATCAAATCATCGAATCAACGACGCGACAGCAAAAGTGGAATCATTGTGTTTTTACTTGAATTAGTGTATTTCAAAGATTTTATGATGTATAAACAAAACATTTTTACTATTGATTAAACAGGTTTTACTTTGTAATATACTACCATTAGAAACTGACCAGTATTTCACAGAATTTGTGTATTGTTGAAATTAAATAAGCTCTTTTTTTAACTCCGTAAGTCATGCGCGCATGATATCTTCGGAAAGTATGTATGGATTGCTATGAAATTCTGTAAAATTAATAAAAACATATGTATTTTCAAAATGATCTACTCTTGTGTCAAAATTATTTTATTAACCATGTAAAAAAAATATTATTGTGGAAAAAAATCAAATCTTTATTTTTATTGAATAAAAATGGTCATACCTAATAATCTTACCATTGTAAATACTTAAAAGCAGGCCAGTTTAAACGCACAGATGTGCTTATCATCTGTTTCAAGTTTTATAACGTACGTTTTCAAGATATCATGTACAGCTCATCAAAAACTGTGTTAATTCTCTTTTTGGCAATTTTCACTACTCAATATCTAAAAAGGGACTCACTAAAAAATTCAGAAAAGGTAGAAGAATAAACATCTGTGTAATATAAAGATAAATTGTAAACTTTATGTTTGAGACTTGACTGGTTTTTGAATAACAGTTCACTAAAAATGCACTCCTCCCCCCTCATTTTCCTTTTTGTTTTCTTCCAGATACATAGCATTACCGGTACGTTTTGCTTAAGTGTGTTCAAATTGACTATATCAACACATTTTACGCATTCTAGCTAGGTTAAATAGGGCAGTGACACCTTTTCAAAACTTTCTAAAAGGAAGGGGGGGGGGTGATTTTATTGCGCACAGCTGAGGGGCACCTGATACACTGTTATTCTGACATGTTTCTGAATTTAGCCTAAGTACTCCCTAAGAGGTTACTTCACTTCACGAGCGAAAACACTTCTCGCTAAAGGAATTTTATAAAATATCTCGTAGAAGGCAAGGGGCAATGGCGTATACAGATGAGATATTTTATAAAATTTCTTTAGCGAGAAGTGTTTTCGCTCGTGAAATGAAGTAACCTCTTCGAGTACTTAGGCTAATTTCAAAAATCTGTCAGAATAAAATTGTATCATGTGCTCCCCAGCTGTGCAAAATAAAATCACCCCCCCCCCCGCTTTTCCCTTCAAGAAAGCTTTGAAAAGGTGTCACTACCCTATTTAACTAAGCAACAATGCGTACAATGTATTGAGATAGTTAATTTGAACGTACCTAAGCTAAACATACCTGTAATGCTATGTATCTGGAAGAGGAAAGGAAAAGGAGGGGGGGGGGAGAAATGCATTTTTAGTGAACTGTTATTCAAAAACCAGTCAAGTCTCAAGCATAAAGTTTACAATTTAACTTTATATTACAAAGATGTTTATTATCCTACGTTTTCAGAATTTTTTAGTCAGTCCCTTTTGAGATATTGAGCAGTGAAAATTGCCAAAAAGAAACATAACACAGTTCTTGAAGTAATATCAGTACAAAAAAGGGAAAGGTTTTCAGGAAATTTGTAAAAATAAGTAATCCTATAACAGGTATGTGTAAGAAAAAAATATTTAAGGTGAGTCTGACCTTTTCTTAAACATAATGGTAGCGAAATGTGGTGTTTGACCTTTCTTTTTCTTCGGTTTTTAAACATGTTGCTGGCCTAGATCCATATGTCTAATGAGAATTTTATAACAACATAAACTGTCGAAAATTCTATGCTGAACATTTCGGTTTTTGATTCATCTTAATAGGTAGAAAAACTAGTATGTTGTGGCCATCATCAAACTTTCTTCTATATAAATCACGTCAATTAAATCATTTAAATATTAAAAGAGATTACATCAATTTTGCACCAATTCATATCAAAGTGCATCTGAACTTGAAGTTTGATAAAAATTCGTGCCTTAGTTCTCGAGATAGAGCTATGGCGGAAATTCTGAAAAATGTAGCATAGCAGCGCCACCTGTTGAGTGATTTACATCAATACATAAACAGCAATAATTGATATCCAGGTATACATGGATCTAAAGTTCGTTGAAAATTCAAGCATTAGTTCTTGAGATAGAGCTATTACGGAAATCATAAAAACAGCATAGCAGCGCGACCTATTGAGCGATTTACACCAAACTCTATAAAATGTCAATTCATGTCAAAGACTAACTGATTCTAAAGTTTGATGAAAATTCGTGCATTAGTTCTTGAGATACATCTATAGTGAAAATTCTGAAAAATACAGCATAGCAGCGCCACCTCTTGAGAGATTTACACCAAAATGCACACAATGACAATTCGTGTCAAGGATTAACTGATTCTGAAGTTTGGTGAAAATTATTGCATTAGTTATTGAGATACAGCTATAATGAAAATTCTGAAAAGTGCAGCATATCAGCGTCACCTGTCGAGCGATTTGCACCAAAACACAAACAGCACTATTTCATATCAAAGTATACTTGAATCTGAAGTTTGATGAAAATCCAAGCATTAGTTGTTGAGATAGAGCTATTGAGGAAATAGTAAAAATGCAGCATAGCAGCGCCCCTGTTGAGCGATTTATTGCGAAAATCGTGAAAAAGGCTGCATAGCAGCGCCACCTGTTGAGCGATTTACACCAAAAACTAATCAACACCAATTTATATCAGGGACTAACTGAATATAAATTTTATTAAATTCCGTGCATTAGTTCTTGAGATAGAGCGCCCACAAAATTTGTGTCACATACACACAGACAGACTCACAGATGCACAGACTCACAGACATTTTGTAAAAACATGTTTTTCGGAGTCTCTGACCCCTGAAACGTGTAAATCCGTCGAAAACCGAAAGTCGAAAATTTTCACGAATCCAATACTTTCTTCTTGTAACGATAGAAGAAAGTAAAAAAGCAGTTACAGTATTTTCCGTAAAACACGTTTTTGCCAAAAAAATGGCTATGTAGCTTGTTAAAAAATCCACCGAAAAGCTATATGATAATATATATATATATATATATATATTAACCATATTTTTAAACTTAGAAAACTATTAAGAACACTTGGCTAAAAAATTAGGAAAATTAAAATTGTCGAGCGACTGCACAAGGTGATTTCGAATGGATTCACCCTATATCTGCTAAACTATCGCACTGAGACGCTTCAAACAGGTAAAAAAATCCAAAATATGCAAATATGACATCAAAATAAAGATTTCGTATTGAAAGTTTCATGCAAATTCAGTATGAAGACAGTCTTGTCCATCATTCCCACAGCTTATTTAACATAAATTTAAAGGAATATAATTTCTAATCCAATGTCTTCGTTTTTTTTTTTTTTTTTTTTTTTTTTTTTTAGTTCTCTGCAACAATTTTTCGATTAAAATTCATAGCGTGTTATTATTTTTTTTGGACTGCTATATATTTTATATTAAATTTTGCCAATTTGGCACGTAAATAAAAAATTCCATCAAAGAAATTTTAGTTTATTTTTCACTTATATTAGGTTCATTTTTTTCTTTAAAAAGTTTCCTTGGAATACAACTTTCACTTTGGACTGAAAAAAAACTAAAACTTACGTTTATTTTTTTTTTTTTCTTAAGTTTGACATCACGTCTATGTCAAAACTTTCTTAAAAAACTGCTTTATTTCATTTTGCTTTGCAAATTTTTTCAAAGCACAAAGACATTTTTTACTGAAAGTGTTACTTCTCTTGAGTTCTGTCTTTTCATTTTTCATTTACTTAAATCTTATTTTTTTGTCTACATACATTTCTTACATTTTTTACTGTCTTCTATCTTTACAAGAACTCATTGGATTCGTGAAAACTTTCGAATTCCGGTTTTCGACGGATTTACACGTTTTAGGGTTCAGAAAGCCCGAAAAACGTGTTTTTTCAAAATGTCTGTCAGTGAGTCTGTCTGTCTGTGTGTGACACAAATTTTGCGGGCGCTCTATCTCAAGAACAGAATTTAATGAAAATTCATATTCAGTTAGTTCCTGACACAAATTAATGCTGATTAGTTTTTGGTGCAAATCGCTCAACAGGTGGCGCTGCTATACTGCATTATTTACGATTTCCGCAATGGCTCTCTCTCAAGAACTAATGCGCGGATTTTCATGAAACTTCAGATTCAGTTAGTCCTTGATATGACTTGATGCTTATTATGTGTTGGTGTAAATCGTTCAACAGGTGGCGCTGCTATGCTGCATTGTTTTACGATTTCCGCAATGGCTTTATCTCAAGATCTAATGCACGGCTTTTCATGAAACATCAGATTCAGTTAGTCCTTGATGTGAATTGATGTGGATTACGTGTTGGTGTATATCGCTCAACATGTAGCGCTTCTGTGCTGCATTTTCGCGCGATTCCCGTAATAGCTCTATCTCAAAAACTAATGCACGGATTTTCATTTAACTTCAGATTTAGATAGATGTTAACACAAGTTGTTGCTGATTAGGTTTTGGTGTTAATCGTCCAATAGGTGGCGCTGCTATGCTCGAATTTTCATGTTATTTGTAATACTTCTATCTCAAAAACTAATGTACGGATTTTCTGCAAACTTCGGATTCAGTTAGACTTTGACATAAGTGGTTGTTTGGTGGTTTTGGTGTAACATAGGTTTTGGTGTAAAGCACCCAATAGGTGGCACTGCCAGGCTGAATTATGCTGGATTTACACGTTTTCAGAGATACCATACCTGAAGAACCAATGCACGGAATTTCATATCTTTAGAATCCTCATGATTGGCATAGATTGCCGTTTAATTTTGGCAGTGTGATAGCCAATTTTCAAGTATTAACATGTATGAGATAGAAAACAGTTTTGGAATTGCTACATCCGACTAGTTCAAATATAAATCATTGTTTAAAAAAATAAAGATTATTTTTTAACTATTTTTCTTCTTGTTTTTAGTTTAAGAATTTCATTTGAGAAAAGAAAGCAACAGATAACGTCTAATTATCCCAATAATGTAAATAAAACAATTATTATTTTAGTTAATATTTTAAAGGATTCTATACGAAGCATTTGAAGGGGTTTTTTTTATACTTGTTTTGTTTTTGTGTTTGTTTACTAAAGTAAATTTGAAAGTTATACCACTTTAAATATCTCAACGAAATACATATTTCATATTAAAAACTGTTGTGCAAAAAATTTTAAATATATTGATTTTCTCATCTGCTAGCAATATTATTACATTTTTAATATTTTTCTAAATAAGTTAAAAGAGATTATTTTTGATTTTTTCAGAGCTATTTGATTGTTCCTTTAATTGACTGTATATATATATATATATATCTCAAAAACCTTTAAATATCCTAATACAATTGGTAGAAAGATTTTTAACTACAATACATTTTCAAAAAATACATCTGCTGCAAGTAATTTTCCGTGTAAATGCAATGACCCCACTCTAAAAAAATACATAAACAATGATCATGGACATATAATCACTGGAAATCTTGATATTGTTAATGATTTTAAATTGAAACAACTAATGGGTTATGGTACTAAATATAGACTTCCATCTAAATTTAATGTTAAATCTATTATCAAACAGTTTACACATGATATTGATATTTTTATTTATAAAATTTCTATCTCTTATAATAAGCCTATTGAATATTTTAATCAGTGGAAAATATTAGTAATTGAAAAATTAACTATGGCTTTAAAAAATAATATGGCTGATTTGGTTTCTATTAACACACAGCATATTTTCCAACAAATTACTAAATTACAAAAAAACTACGTTATTACATATGTAGACAAATCTCCTAATAATTATGCTATTATTTGTAAATCTTATTATCACCAACTTCTTACAAATTGTATTTCTTCTAATAAGTCATTTAAAAAAACTAATGAAAATGTAATTGTAAATAATCGTAAAATTCGAAGTTATTATAAACTATTAAATATTTTATCTACTAACTTTAATTATCCATATTTAGTTCTTATTCCCAAATTTCATAAAACTCCAATTAAATTTAGGACTGTAACTATTGGTTGCAATACATATAATAATAAAGCCAATAAACTTCTCTTAAAAATTCTTAATCAATTATATGTACTTACTACAAACAATGATAATACACATTGTATAAAAAATAGCTATCAACTTGTCAATATTTTAAAAAATCTTCATTGTGTATATAATATAACAACATATGACTTCAAAGATCTTTCTAATAATATAGACCTATTAGATTTACATAAAATTATAAATGCATTATTTAAAAAGTATTATAAAAAACTGGAATTACCATCTAATATTGATATTGCATATTTTAAATCTTTAACTAACTTCATTATCTATAATAATTATATCTTGCAAGATAACACTTTATATTTACAGCATGTCGGTATACCACAAGGCGGTTGTACATCCAGTTTACTCTCAGACTTATACTTATATCATTATGAACGTAATTTTACTAATAATAATCTACATTTATATCGTTATATTGATGACATAATTTTAATTGATACTGATCATTCTGCAATTACTCCATTTCCAGTAGATTATCCCAATAATTTGGAATTAACGGAAAACCTTTTATCTAACAATACAATTAACTTCTTAGATCTTAAAATTACAATAAAAGACAACAAAACAATCACAGATTTATATGACAAACGTAAAGAATTTAAATTCAAAGTTAATACATTTACAAATTTTAAATCTTGTCTACATCATTCTGTATTTCGAAATATAATACTTAATCATTTATATAGAATAAAATGTTTATGTTCTTCTCCTCTAATTAACAATAATATTAAAAAACTAATTTATGATGCATTAAATCATGGTTTTCCAAAAAAGTTCATATATTCATTAATATACAATTAGTATTTTTCTTACATGATCTTTTAAAACAAATTAACACATGCGTAAACAAAATTACAAAAAAATTATAAAATAAAAAAATCTCTATAAAAAATAAAAATTGTAAAATAACATAAAAAAATTATTATAGGATGGATGGGTGGGTAGATGTTAGAGTACGGAGGAGGGTGGTGTTGTCTGGATAATACGCAATGGTTAATTTATATATATATATATAAAAATGGGGCTTTTGTATTATTACTATATTTTTAATACGTATTTTATAAGGATGTTGATTTGATATTTTATATGTAATTGGTGAATTTCATTAATTATTAGCTTTATTATTGTTTAATCTTATTTACAATCATTTGTTATAAATTTTAATTTAATAAGGACAATATCATATTAATTACTAATAGTATGCCATTTTTATAGTGATTAATATACATATAAGTATATTTAATATAAATAAAGTTATACTGTATGGATTAAAATTGGGTAATTATATTTATTATTATTCCTCTATTCTTATTAATATTTTAATATTTATTTATTTTCACCTAGTGTTATATAATTTATTATCGGTTTAGTGTTTTTGAATTGTTTTTGAATTGGAATTTAAGTATCAGTTCACCTTCTTTATACTACCATATGTTTTTTATTTCCTGTTCATTTTATAATTATCTTATATATAATAGTTTTTATTAAAGATTTTTATATTTTTAATAATTATTTATATTAATTATTAATGAATTTATTCTGTTTTATAGCATATAGCTATATGCTATATTTTATCGATGTTCTAGAATTATTTAAATTCTTAGTGTAGTTTAAATAAATTTGCTAATAGAATATTTTGTATGCTTTTTAAATTTTATTAACAATAGTTTTTTTTTTAAATACATTGTGTGGTTTATATTATGTTTATAATTATCTATATATAAGGATATTTTTGGTTTTGCTGTTAATAAAACAATTGTTACATTCAATTGCTTACAACTGAAGCAAGTCTTTTGACAATTAAATCATAAATGTAATACTAGATGGCAGCACCACAATTTGTGTTTTTTTTTTTCGATAAGTTCTAGATTTACTTCTTCCAGCTACATTTCAGTTATAATTTACTACACCAGGAGGAATTTTTAGCTAAATTTTGACGATATTGTTTAACGGTTTTTAATTAATTTAATAGTGCATTTTAATTATGTAATTACTTTCTATTTATATTATTTTATATTATATTAAAAGTTATTTAACATTTATTTCAATATGTATTAACTGCATCCTATGGTATCAATTACTGTGATTTCTTAACTGTTTTATTAACCTTAATCTTTACGATATGGGTGCCATGTGAGCGTGGATTTATTCTAAAATATTAATCGGTATGGTGTTCATTATTTCATTTTATATCCTATAAATATTTAAATAGGTTTTATTGTTTTTTCATATTCATATTTTTTGTTTCTATTCTGTTTTCATTTTTAATCAATTCACTTGATTTTAATGGTTGTTAGGGCACAGGGGAAAATAACTTTTAGCTTTAGCTTATTTTTCCCACAGAAAACAACCATTTTGCTTATATCATTGAATTCTGTGCCCTTGAAAACGTAATTCAATATATAAGCATTTCCATTATTTGTCGGTGTCCACTTTCTTATTTTTCTTCCATAATAATTCTTATAAATAATTTAATCTTTTTTTTTATATATACTTACAGCTTTAATTCATAATATTACGGTTTTTGATTGTGGTAGGTTATGTTTAATTATTGGTTATATATATATATATATATATATATATATATATATATATATATATATATATATATATATATATATATATATATTTTTTAAATTTTATTTACAATAGTTTTTTTTTATACATAGAGTGGTTTATATTAGGTTTATAATTATCTATATATAAGGATATGTTTGGTTTTGCTGTTAAAAATTTTTTACATTCAAATGCTTACAAATGTTTATCTTGTGACATTTGAATAATAAAAGTAATACTAGATGGCAGCACCAAAATTTGTCTTTTGACGACAAGTTCTAAATTTTAATTTTTCTAGCTCCATTTCAGATATAATTTAGTACGCCAGGGGGAATTTTTAGCTAAATTTTGACGATATTGTTAAACTGTTATTAATTAATTTAATAGTCCATTTTAAATAATGTAATTACTTTCTATTTATTTTATTTTATATTATATTAAATGTATTTAACATGATATTTCAAAATGTATTAACTGCATCCTTTGGTATCGATTACTGTGATTTCTTAACTGTTTTATTCACCTTAATCTTTATGATATATTGGTAGCCATGTGCGCGTGGACATTTGTAAAATACTGAAATATTAATCGGTATGGTGTTTATTATTTCTATTTTATATCCTATAAATATTTTAATAGGTTTTATTGATTCTTCCATTTCATATTATTTGTTTCTATTCTGTTTTCATTCTTAATCAATTCACCTGATTTTAATGGTTGTTTGGGCACAGGGGAAAATAATTTTTAGCTTTAGCTTATTTTTCTCACAGAAAACGACCATATTGCTCATATCATTGAATTCTGTGCCCTTGAAAACGTAATTCACTATATAAGCTTTTCCATTATTTGTCGGTGTCCACTTTTTTCTTTTTCTTCCATAATAAATCTTATAATAAATCTTATAATAAATTAATTGAATTTTTTTTATACTTACAGCTTTAATTCATAATATTACGGTTTTTGATGATGGTACGTTATGTTTAATTAATGGTTATATATATATATATATATATATATATATATATATATATATATATAGATAGATAGATATAGATATAAAACACATCGATGTGTAACGTTAACTTCATAATGACGGTGATAAAATACCAATACATTTTACTGACCAATACATTTTACTCTTACTGCAGTTTTTGTTACTTCTAAATATTGTTTAATCAATTAAAAATCGAATAGAGAAAAAAAATGTTCTTACAAATACACTTTATTTTTTCAAAACTGTATCTCAATTTAATGACATTTTGTGGTTTTTAAAATAATTTTTCAGCATGATTTTTTTTAAATCTAACTCTATTGTGTGCATCTCAGTTAAATATATTAACACGTTTGCACTTAAAACACTATAGGTAGATTATCATTTGTTTCTGTATACAAGTACGAAACTGGATACAACAAAATTAAAAACATTTCAATTAAATAAATAAAATAAAAGGATAGTTTAAACTCAAAATAAATTTTGCAGCTGTGTAATTGAACTACACGCTTAAACAACTGAAATTATCAGAAAAGTCTGCTATAACTAGCGAAATCTTCAGCAATTTCTTGATTTTTTCTTTCTGTTTTTCAGTGCTGGGTTGCGGATAACAAGACAATATCGCTTTTTGGAAGTTTAAAATCTTTATTTAAATACATAAAAGGTATTTTCCATATAGCATTGCGTTTTACTGTTGTTGTGGGCTATTTAAAAAAATCTATTACGTGTACAAAAATATCTATTTAAAATTTAAAAAAGAACTTTTACTTATTTTCTGTAAACCAAAAATTCTCTGTTGATTGCCTGTTTTATTACTTCCCGACAAAAGTTTGTAACAGTCACGTAAATTAAACATGTCGTTAGGATGGAGTACAGTAATGTAGGTGTGTGTGCGTAAACAGGATAGCTTTCAAAAGGTATTTCCTGTTGAGCTCCCATTTAGCGCATATTTTAATATATTGGCGCAAGGAATGTATAGAGTTTTGTACGGATCTAGCAACATTTTAGGAGGTAAAACATTTTTCAAAGCATATTGGGCCAATTCTAAGCTGTTTGAAAATTTGCAGTAAACTCGGCCGTCTTTCAACCGTTTTAATAGATAACTGTCAACTAACCATATTCTGAAGACATTGTAATTTTTAGAATGCAGATAAATGACGGATATATAACATTTTTATATAAAAATGGTTCAATGACTCGACATTTTGCTACATATTTCTAACATCACCACGAAAATGCCAGGCATTATGACTGATATCCATTTTCAGTTTCCGAATAGATAGTGAAAGTGAAGTAATGTAGTCATTTTGTATATGTGTACGATAACATGATAGCTTTCAAACAGTATTAGCGATTGAGCTCATATTTAGCGCAGATAATTCATAGATCATATGCGCAAAAAAGAATAGATTTTTGTACAAATTTACCGACATTTGAGGAGTTAAAGTGTTTTCCGAAGCATATTGTGGCCAATTCTACGCTGTTTAAAAATTTGTAGCCAACTCGACCGTCATTCAGCCGTTCTAATAGATAACTGTAAACTAAACATATTATGAAAGCTTTGTGATTTTTAGAATGCGGATAAATTACGGTTATATAACGGTTTTAAGGCGTTATTATCTCTTAGAATGAAATCGTTACCAATAGCAGCATCATATGGGTAGAGATGTTGATGAAGGCTCTCGTCCCAATATCTTAAACTAGAGTTTCTTCACGGAACACATACAGGTAAGTGTGATTACCAAGAGATTTTCCTGCCCAAACCATTCTTCCGCCACCTTTGTATCTTTGTCTTACAGCAATGTTGGAATAGTTGTATCTGGTGCGTTCTTTCCTACACATAAGCTGATGCCCTGATTAGCTCTCTAGTGTGAACCTAGACTCATCTGTACAGAAGCCCATCGCTGTTTGGTTTAGTAAAAATGTTCTATTTCCCAACATAGGACTTATACAACTGCTCGTCTTGCATAGAGACCAGAATTGTGAAAGCATCTTCACACCGTACTGAAAATATCAGAAAAGTCTGTTATAAGTAGTGAAATCTTCAGCAATTTCTTGATTTTGTTTTGCGATATTCTTGTATCTGAATCGATAGAATGATATGAAACAAGATGAGGCACAGTAGTGGTTCTTATTTTCCTTGCCGAAAGAGCTAGAAAGCTGTCTTTCGCACGTGTTGTTGCTCGTGGTCTTTCTACAACAGGTCTTTTAGAATAGGAATCTTCCTATGTAAACTGATTCCGCTGTCGGTGGGCCACACTGCGAGACACATTGAGACGTTTACCAGTATAGACTTGTGACAATCCCATTTCAATCCATCCGATAGCCCATCACCTTAATGAATCGGGTAAACAAATTATCCGAGCCATTACTAGAATCTTCTGAGTACTGTCAACGAAACTGCCAATAACAATTGAAAATAAATCATTTGCAATACACTGTTAAAAATTTTGCGGTATGTTGAACAAATTTTTGGTGCTTCAGTAGCTGCCACCATAAGATGGTGAAATCTTGAACCAACATTTGGAGTTAAGGTTCAATCACAGCTCCAAATCTTGGAGTGAAATTTCACCATCTTATGATGGCAGCTACTGGAGCACCAAAAATTTGTTCAACCTAGTACAAAATTTTTAACAGTGTACTTATACGCAAAATAAGGAAAGTTTGATTTTGCCACATTTTCTCTTCTTCTTATGTAAGTGATAATCCTTCTATTTATAAAAAAGTAACTATTTGGAACTGAGCTAAACTATTTGGAAATGGACCAATGAAAATCTGCGTAGTTACCGTCTCATTGGTCAAAGCTTTCTGACTTTTCTTAGCGAGAATTGTACGTGGCGAAAGCCATGAAAGTAGAGAATTTAGATAGGATGGGCGGTTAAAGGTAAGAATTCTCTGAATTTCGACAGACTTATGTTTTTGAGGTTTTTTTCAGTGGTCGATGGCAAAAGTCATTTTTACAGAAAGAAGATAATTTCCATTAACTAATGAGAAAAAGAGGGAGGTCATCTGCGTTTCGATAACCTTCTGCTAATTTTTATGAGGGAGGCTTTGTGGATTATTTAATTATTATTACGGCCGCAGGTTCTGTATGTATGTATGTACGTAATACGATAACAGTTGATAGAAATATCCGATTTGCTTCATTTTTTTCTAGGTTTATTCTGATAAGGCGCTTCCCTGGTTAGATTTGGAGGTTCATTGGTTAAGTATAAAGGGGGAAACGGAGGGCTAATACCACCCCCCTTAAGTAGATAAATGGGTTTTTATATCTGATTTGCTTCAAATTTGGTATGCCGATTTATTCTGATAAGGCACTTTCCTGAGGCGATTTGGAGGCTCATTGGTTCAGTATAAAGATGTGAAACTGGGGAGAAGGCTAAACCCCCACTTTAATTTATTTTTTGAGGGCATTATTCTTTGAAAAAAGAGTATGATATACAATTAGTGTGGATAGCCTGTAAGCTCAATGCCATCAGTTTAACATGTCACTTTTCTTTTTCTTTTATTGATTTTATATTTAATCCTTCTTATAATTACGAGACTCTGTAAGGTCTAATGATTGTGTGATTGGAGATAAGGAAATAAAATTGTCAGGAGTTAGGGAGGAGCGCGTTTTTACCAAGCGGTTTCTAAAAATTGAATGGATAGAAAATAAGGGATCGCAAAGCGATCCAGAATGTAAACGCGAAAAAAATTACGGCTGGTGTTTCTAGAAAATAGGGATTACTTCGCGATATCGAATGGAATCGCAAAGCTATTACGTGCGGGGGGTGGGGGGGTCGGTTCTTGTACCTGAACTTTTAGAGAACAGTGTAATGAAGACTGACATATACGAGTTCATACAAGATTTACAATAGTAATAACAATAACTTATGCTATTGAAATATAAATAATTTAAATAGTAGGCAATTTTAGATGCAATGATTTAATATTTTTTGTTTATAACTGTGGAAGTTCTAGCATTTTAAGTTAGTATTGTTTTGAAGAAATTAGTTTACTATTGTTATCTTTACGACATACAGAATTTTCTAGAAACATTGAAACGTGTTTTTATTCAAATTCTATTTAAAATTTTTATGACTCACTAGACAAATTTACAATTCGATTTTTAAAAACACAACAAATTCACTGAAAGAAAAAAAAATAAAATTTACTTAGCTATATCTAAGTAAATAATGAAGTATGTTATTAGGAGCCTATGATAATTGCAAATGTAAATTTATGATAACTGGATGATAATTCATGGAAGAAAATTTTGAGAATTCCATGTAGACTCATAACGAAATCGCGGATTCTTAAGTCCTTTTCACCATGAGTCATGTCATTATTTACTTAAAAATATTAAGTAAACAAATACTTGCATGCGTACATTTTATTTTGCAATTTATCATACTTTTTCCAAACGAATTTATTGAAAAGTGAACTAACACAGGGATTTTCATTCCCTTAACTGTAATTTACCCATTTCAAATAATTATAGTGTAATATTTTTTCATAAACGAACAATGAAATGTAGACGATTTATTTTTTAACATACTTGTATATTAAAAGTATTATTTCGATTCAGTACAACTCAAACAAACTTCTATATATATATATATCGATGTATCGAAGTATAGTATATATATATCTATATATATATATCTATATATATATATATCTATATATATCTATATGTATATCTATATATCTATATCTATATCTATCTATATATATATATACATATATGTGTGTGTATATATAAATGTTTAGAAATTCATTGGATCGTAAAAATGTTTAGTTCTAAATTTGTAAATTATGAAAATTTAACTAGTAGTGTATTACATTATTTAAAAAGAAAATCGAATAAAAATGTTTATGCCCAGTTTAATAAAAATACTGCATAAGCCGCCCAGAAATCTGAGCAGTGATATGCAAATATGCCTGAAATGAATGCGTGAACAATTGTTTATCAAAAAGACTTATTACTAGGATTGTTCATGCGATTCAAGACCTGGTCTTCAAAGAAACTGCTTCTACAAGGGAAAACGAAAAACTTACATCATCGGATATTTTTCTATCAATCTCCGAACAAACATTCTAGAAGCGTTTTCGTTTATCTAGGTATATTTGATAGGATCTTTAAAAAATATCTTTTGCAACTATTTTGGTTATTGGATGCACGTCATCACTATGCTTTTGTCTGATGCGTAACATTCAGTAATTGGTTGTTAGAACAAGACACAAATTTCAAAACATAAAATGAGACAAGTTTGTTAAGAGCATTCTGTTGGCTGAAGAATGTTTCTTTAGGGAGGATGCATCAATCAATACCCGCAAATATTGCGACAATACGAAAACACACTTTGACAGTGAATACACTACTTGAGAAGCATTTTTGTGTCCGTCTGTTGCGGAATTTCAAATGGAAAATTTATTGGTCCTGTGTTATGAAGGAAGTCTTACAGCTCCAAAATTTATAAAATATATATTAAATTGTACTTTAACGGATTTTGATAACCTTATAGCACTTGTAAAAATTGTTACTGGTTTCAAAGGAGCAACAGAATGCACCCCTTCAGATCCCCTAATTTAAGCACTCTGGATGTTTTCTTACGGGGACAACTTCGAAAACTATTTTCAGGTGCGAGACCACTAAACGCAATTGATATTTAACAAAAGGTAATACACTGCTCAAAATAAATTAGGGGAGCAAGCAAAAAAGCGAAAAGAACAGTGAAAAACAGCAATATATAGGCATAAAATGGACAGTACACGTGTAGCATTGCGCAATACAGAAAAAAGACGCAAAAATGGTAAGGGAGCTTTTATTTTTTGAAAAGATGAAAAGAAAATGAAAAGATGGTTTAGGGCAATAATTTGGGTACATGTAAATCATAAAAAAAGTATTGTTTAGAAATGATGCAAGATTTTTAATATGGCATGTGGTCTCCTCGAACAGCTAAGACTGCTGCACACCGGTTTTCCATGGATGCGATGAGATTATCGATAAGACTTGGGGAATACTGTTCCAATGCTCAAGAATTGCAATATCCATGTCCCGGACAGTAAAAGGAGGCCTCGGTCTTGCAGCAATGCGTGGACTGAGTATGTCCCAAACATGCTCGATCGGATTTAGGTCAGGAGAACCTGCTGGTCATTCCATACGCTGTATTGTTTTAGCTTCAAGCATGTTTTCCACAAGGCGAACTGTATACAGTTTGGCATTATCATGCATGGAAAAAAAGAAATCACTAATTACTGCAACATAAAATACGACATGAGGTCTCGGTATCTCGTTTGTATTATTCCGGAACTTCAAAGTGCCATTCCGAATGATAAGCAGGCCCGTACGTCCACCTGTGCTGATTACAGCCAAGAGCATCAACCCACCTCGTCTGTAATGTATTTTTTTCACGAAAGTATGTGGGATTATTTTGAGTGCCTCTTTCTCTTTATGCCAAAACAAATCAGATGTCACATCCAGACTGAATCGGGACTGTAAATCGTCTGTAAACAGAATTTCACTCCAATGACGTTGCCTCCAAACTCGATGTTCAGTTTTCCACCTTCTTTGGGCCGCACAGTGGCTTGAGGTCAACTGAATATAGTCCATTGGCTTACGCGCATAGAGACCACCCTAGTGAAGCCTATTTTGGACTGTTTGGCCGGACATCCTTCGTCCTTTGGCCAAGAACAACTGTGTTTGCAGCTGAGTAGCATTGACCGTACAGTCTCGACGGGCTGTTAACAGGATATATCGGTCATCAGTTTCTGTGTTAGCACATTTTCGACCTTGCACTTGTCGATGACTACCATTCCATGTGTCTTGGAATCGATTCCACAGATTTCATGGACACTTCTTGAGACTCCAACAGCGTCCACTACACTTCGTTGTGTTTCCCAAAATTCAACTGTCCCGATAACACACCAAGCCATGGATTGCGGTAAATCATGTATGTGACATTTTCAAGCCACCTTTTCCCGAAACTCAAGCTGAGCAATTGAATTTTACAATTAAGGCAGTGAAACAGATGTTTCTGAAAAATCCCGATTTTTGCACTTATCACCTTTTTCTAGTTTTTGACGTCATAAACTTTATTTTACGGGTAAAGTTTTCTTTATCTGTTTTCTACAGCACTTTAAATTATGGATGTTTTATTTTACGTTACTTATCGGTGTAAATATTTGCGTAATTTCGTTAAAACCACGTGCTCCCCTAATTGTTTTGTGCAGTGTACATTCTTTCCTCAATATTAGGGGTGAAGAACTCCAAAATATTTTTTAAACATTATTAGAAGTATCAGATGTAAATTTCTAACTGGGCGAAAAATGTCCTGGCCCGGATTCGAACCAGGGATCTCTTGGCTGAAGTTGCGAAGCTGTTTGGTTGAAGTTGTTTCTGAGGTGTTCCTGGTGGATCTAATTCACCCAACATCTACCAGATTCGTCCGGGGTAGCTCAGATACAATGGTAGAAATTGATTTATGAAACCACGGTTTTTTAACATATTCATTATTACATATTTAACATATTCATTTTTAATATTCATTAAAAAGGAATGAAATTTCACGGGATATACATAGTACCTATAACAAATGAGTCGCATAAAGAAAATTTCATACATAATATTAAGCAAAAACAAAAATTCAAAAATTAGATTTGTGGAATATGCAAACATGGAAATTGATTTATGAAATACCACATTTCATTGGTTATTCCGAAGTAATATGACGAAAATTTGCATAAAACAAGGAAGCGTGACATGCACAGTAGACATATCGAGCGTTATATTTTGGAAGCAATTCGTTTCAGTTATACTTTTCACGATGGGTAAACGAAAGATGTTGTCTGAGTTAAAAAGAGCTAAAATCAATACATATATAAGATGTGGAAAGTATGTTCCGGAAATTAGTAAAATTAATTAAAAGGCAACTGGTAAATTAACTGGTGTGATATATAACTATAGAAATGATCCAGCAAATAATGGCAAAAATTTTAACAAAAATGTAATCCACGTTTAAGTGAGAGAGAGAAAAGGGGGTTCTTCAACTTGCATCGAAAGCCGACAACGCTTCAAAGAAGATTAGTGCAGATCTATCCCTTCATGTTACTTCTAGAAGAGTTAGGCAAATTTTACATTCTTCACGAAGCTTGAGATGGTCGAAAATGAAGTCTGGTCCAAAATTACTTCTGCATCACAAGCAGATGCGTTTGCAGTATTGCGAGAAGTACATGACAATGGGTGACAATTGGAAGAAAATCATTTTCTCCGACAAAAAAAAAAAAAAAGATTTAATTTGGATGGCCCGGATGGTTTTGCGTATTATTGGAAGGATCTCCGAAAAAAATAAAAATGTACATTCAGCAGAAATTTAGATGGCGGAAGTTTGATGATTTGGGCGGTGATCGCTTAAGATGGCAAAATGATATTGTATTTTTAAACGGTCGCCAGACCTCTTTCGATTACAGATTTGTTTTAGAAAATTCACTTCTTCCATTTGCATGGCAATATTGCGGTTTAAATTACATCTTCATGCAAGACAATGGAAGTATTCACATTTCAAATGCAATGAAGGATTGATTTGACGGAATATTGTTCTTTTAGATCATGCACTTATTAGTCCTGATCTGAACACCATCGAAAACGTTTGGTGACAGCTTGTTCAAATGATTTATGCAAATGAGATTCTGTACATATCACTTATAGAATTGAAAGCTTCAATCTGTTAAAACTGGAAATTTATTGATCAGAAATACATTCAAAATCTTGTTTTATCAATGCCATATATAATAAAATAAACTCTGATGAATAAAAGCAGCTTTACTAACAATTAGTTTCAATTAAATGTGATATTTCATAAATCAATTTCCATATTTTTATGTTACAAAAATATAATTTTTGACCTTATGCTTTAGTTTATTAATATGTATGAAATTTTATTTTACTAAATTATTTGTTATACATAGCATAGATAACGAATGAAAATTCATTGGTTTTTAATGAATATTATAGAAGTTCTTGTTAAAAAACCGTGGTATCATAAATCAGTTTCCACCAGCGTAGCAGAACATTGGCGGTTTCAGCAAAGAGATCCCTGCTTCGAGTCCTGGTGCGAACATTTTTGAACCTGTTGAAAATTTACATCTTATATGATTTATTTACCAATTAGAATAATTATTTGAAAATTAATCTAACATTCTTAAAAGTTTTTTGTTATGTATTTTATTTCATAGAAAACATTTTGCGAATTCTTAGAGAAATGCGTTATTTTAAATTATGTTATTAATAGTATTTTTAACGAAATTTGTCTATTTATGATTATTAGATTCGTCTTCACCGTTTAATGGTTATAGCTATGTTTTGTTTTATAAATTCAAAATGGCGAGCGTAAAATACAAAATGGCGGTAGACAAGAAAAAATTTTTACGTACCAGAATGAGTGGCATATCATTGGATAGGTCTTTCAAAATGAAGACGATGTTTCATTGACTAATTTACAGTCAGAAGCTCCGTTTAAATATTACACAACCTGGAAGTTGTGTAGGTAGGATCTCTAGCTTTACTGCAACTCTAACCTTCATAGACATCTATAGGCCTCATCAAAACAGTCTTTATCGATAGGAACTAAAATTTAAACACAACTTAAAAGTCATCTATACAATTAAATAAAAAAGATAGGTAAGTCCTTCTATATATATAAAAAAGTTTTGATTTGGAAATAGACCAATGAAAATCTACGTAGATATTCCCGGCAGATCGCCATCCAATTTAAATACTTAAGCATGACCTTTCTTCGTTAATATTAAAAAAAACTGCTGCATATAAAAAAAATGAAAATCAGCAGTATTATGCAGAAATGTTTGATAAACACGCTGATGCAGACAGTTTTGAAATCGAAGAATTATTTTAAGAGATATTTAATGCCAAAGTTGGACAAAATCGTTCCATTAAAAAAGTTTTATAGGAGCAAAATCTGTACATAGGAATTTAATCATTACTAGATCATTTTATGCATCAGAATTTCCCGGTGTGCAGATTGCATTTAGTAATTTAATTTGAATCATTTTTTGAGGTTTTATTTCTCTTTTAAATTCAAATTTTCAGCATTTCGAGAGATATTTTTTACAAAATTTAGAAAATTGTATTAATTTAAACTGTTGCCAACTGTATAAACAGCGCAAACAATAATGTTTGCTTCAAATAAAAAATTTATTTTACACGTGACTATTATAAACAGAAAATATAAAACGCAGGAACTCATTGAAAATTACGTCATAAAAACTATACTTGCACGTGAATTTTAAAAGAGAAAGAATATTGTAAAATAATAAATTCATTAACATGCGTTAGAAGTCTTAAATAGGAGAATTTACGTCACATTTACGTCACATTACACTTATTACGTAAAATGAACAAAAGATAATATTGCAAAACAGTTTAAATTTAAAAATTGCGCGAGACATTTATTTGATATTTTAAGATGATCATAATATTTCATTTCTAACAGAGAAAGAAAAGCTTGGTGAAAACTACCTCAGATTATAATTGTCAGATTCAAATTATAATTCAATCTTCCGAAATCTTTTTAAAGCCGATCAAATTAGCGTGCTGTCTGAACGGGTCTGCGGTGTCTGAACGGGGGTTGACTAGCGTAGCTCGTAGGGGGTAGAGCCCCCTAGTAATATAAAAAATAGTTTCACATTGATGAGAAATAATTAATTACTTCACTTTTTACGCAATCGGGTTTTTTTTATTTTTTAAATTTAATTTTTACTTGTAATTTTAACAGAAAAGTTTTATCGAATATCGAACTTCGTAATATAGGGCTTTAAAACCTACCAGGTCTCAATGCTAGGTGCGAACAGCACCAAAAGGGGTTCCTTTGTTAGAAGTCAGAATATCGCACGGATAATGCCTAATATCCATGTTTGAGAAGAAAAGGATTTCTGTTGACTTCATGTGCACTTGATATAATGCGCCTCAAAAATATATACACTCTTCAAATCTGGTTAAAAATAATAAAATAAGAAAATATTTGAAACCAATTTACAATAAATAGTCGACATTTAATCTAAATCAAAACCCATACGCTACTTTTTTTTTTGGTTAAAAAAATTACATTAATTTTTATTTATTTTACTCATTCTTTTGAGGAACACCGTCTCAAAAGTTTAAGAACTTTATACAAGTTTTTTTAGAAACACGGCACTGGACGGGAGTAATTAGGTTGTATGACGTCATATTCTAGTTTTATAAATGTATAAAAGTGGGAAAATCATTTCAACCCGTTTTAAAAATGCTGAAGTGTAAAGAATTCACAAAAGGCGATATTTTAACAGTTTTTAAATTGAAATCTGAAAATAAAACTCACATTTCAAAACTTTTAAATCGATCAGTGCGATGTGTATAATCCAGTACTCTCTAGAAATGATAATTTCAACAGAAAACCAAGATGTGGACGACCACGCATGACGTTTGTTGAGACGCATTAAAAATACTGAGATTGGTGTTTAGATAAAATATTCCCATACAGCAAGTTAAAAATAATCTCTGTGTACAGGTGTATTTGACAATTTTGTGTGTTGATATTGTGTACTATAATACTCCAAACCCTCTTCATGGGATTTAAGGCCGAACTGTTGGCCAACCAATCAAGTGTGGTAATGCAATCATCTTCAAACCATTTTTTTGTATCTTTAGCAGAGTGAATTAAAGTATTGTTTTTTCGAAAAATATAGTCCATATCGGCATTTTCTTAATCCTGGTTACAATGACGTTCTAAGCTGTAAATATACGTTATGTCTAATTTGTCGTCTTTCTTGATCTGCAGTTCTAAGCTTAGGCATCTTGAGGAAAAGGCAGCCCAAACCATTAAGGAATCTCTACACGTGGAACTTGCACATTTTTCATTTTGAATGTTATGCCAATAGGAATAAATAATATCAGAGAAATCAAAACGAAACTTTTTTTCATCATTAACAATAATTTTAGAGCTATTCGCTTGTTGCTTCATATGTCTCTCTGTGAACTGAATGTGTATTTTATTGTGGCCAAATGTTAAACACGGACACCGACGTGGTTTAACATATTTAATGATATTTGACATTGTAATTGCAATTTTTATAGTTTATACCGGTGATGGCATTTTTATCTGGTTTCCCTTTTCCTTTGCTGTCATACTTTTGCTTGCGACCTTACGAAAAATAGAACTTTCGGATAGTTTAACTTTAGCAGCAATTCTTAAAGAGACATTCCGATGTTGTATAAGTTAAAAGTTAGCCTTTTTCGGAGTCAGAAAGCAATTTCTTCTCCCTGTTGTCAAAAAGTTTTGCGAACTAAACGAATGTGCTCAGAATCTCTTTTAAATGTTGAATAATATGCGCAAATATCCACCAATCAAAACTCGCTGTTTCAAAATATTTACTGCGTTCTTATCATTTTGCTCCAGAGTAAAGTTAGCGAAATGCTTTTTTTAAATATTAAATATATGTATATATATATATATATATATATATACATGTTTTTAAGCTATTGCTTTAATATTAATTGGAATATCATGTTATTTAATTTTAACACAAAGATTTGCGAATTTTCATAGCAAATATGAGCTGATTTCTATATTTTTATGCCGTTCCTATAATTTTGAACGCCTCTGTATATATATATATATATATGTTATATAAAAGTTCTTACTTTTACTATTCATTTAAATTATTCTAAATTGCTGGCATATTCATTATTTCCTTTTTATTTTAATATGCTCTATTATTTATTTCTAGTTAAATTCCTATAAATTTAAAACGCCTATCTTAATAATAGTTTTATTCCAAAACGTAATCTAAACTTTTAATCCCTTCATTAATTTTTATCGTCTACCAAACTGTAAAGTTCTGAACGCAGTTACTTATTTTCGAATGTTTATAAAAGCCATTTTTACATATTTATTCTATTTCATCTCATTTTCCCGCCAGCGATGACAGCGATGACCACCTCGGGAACTCAGCTTTCGCTGCTGGGATACAACATTTACATCGAAATCCTTCCATTCTCAGCGCCGGGATTCTTTTCTGTGACGTTTCTCGATCGCTCTCCATTGGCTGAGTGACGGATCGCAGTTTCACTTCGAGTCTCGTTCGTGATTTTGTTTGGTTAGCCTGAAGTTTTCATTTCAATCGGATTTCCTCCGCGCATTCTAATAAATAACTAGAGCATGAGCTCAGGAGTAGATTTTTTGTGCTGTTTGATTGTTTACATAATCTGTTACCTGGTGTCCTAAGTCATGTAGAATATTCATTTCGTTATTTAACATCTATTTTCGCATGAATAACTAGTTCATGCTCAAGCGGGATGGCTCTGATTTCTCATCCTGTGGGAATTGTTTAATGTTGGTATATCCCGATGGAATAAACTGTTTCCTATGACTGCGTTTCTATGTCTTATTGGGAAAACCCCAGATTTCTTTTAAGCCTTTACTTCTTTCACCACTCATGCTGCCTAATCTGCCTTGTATTCAGCATGAATAAATGAGTTTTGATTGCACTCTACCAATCTTATCATCGCTCCACAGCTTCTAAATTTCCACAGAGTTGACACCTCCACTAGCGATGCTTGCGCTAAGTGGTACGCCTGCTATACAACCTCACCAACGGCTGATTAAAAGGTGGTACGAATCCAGTAATATGTCATAAAATCACGATGCGATTGTTCGAATTAACCCAACCCATTAAATTGTTTCGTAATAAGAAGCCGGCAAAGGATTATGTTTACCTACTGTACACCCCCTTATTATTAGACCTTCAATAAAAAGTGTTCTTGAGATGGTGAAACCAATAGAAACCTGTTCGATGACACCTGGTAACCACGATTTGATATTCTACGTTTACCCTGAATGTGCGTCTATATAGATGGAGTAAAATCAACTTAATTTTGTTTCTTTTTAATAAAAGTTATAGGAAAGAAAGAAAACTACGATGTTTGTAAACAACCCAAGGTCGTAAGTTTTGAAGGATTTATTATTTATTTATTTGTTTATTTTATATTTCACCAGATTTGCTTATTTATATTTTTTGTATTACAGTTAATTATTTATTAGAAAAGAAAATATTTACATTTGTTGCTTAATTTAAAGTTTATTTACATAGTTTATTATGATATTTCTTATTTTCTTATGAAATTAAAAGTAAACTTGTGATAGTCATGAAATTTAAAATAATATGTAAATTCAGTTGATCTTAATAGATTGTTTTTATCCAGAAAATGGATTGAGTGCTTATTTTAAATTGTGTAAATTTCATTTATTGTTTAAAGCTGTATATTTTAAAAGTAAATAGGCAGATAAATTAACAAATTATAGTTTTGTTTGATGGAATTTCTGGTTGCAGTTAATGTTAATTCCCAATTTCTTATAATTTACATAATTCAGTAAGAAAAGATGGAATTAGCGAAACTTGTGCTAGAATTTTGTCCGATAAATTATAATTTAAAATTTCATTAATTTTTGTAAATTAAATTAAGATAGCATACAATTTAATTTTTTTTAAATATATTTATGATTTATAAAAGAATTGGTTGAATTTAAAAAAATTATAACTGTGTGTTCTGTATAACTGTAAAAACTTAAGTTTCTATATTTTTATTGAGTTGAATTTCTGGTTAAGGTTAGTTTTTCCCCAATTTCTTATAATTTAACTAAATTCAGTAGGAAAAAATGGGATTGAGCGAATCTTTTACTGGGATTTCGACAAAAAAAGGATATAATTTTAATTATTCTTAAGGACCAGTAAAAACCTGTTTCCCTATCAAATTCTTTACAAATTATCTCCTGTAAATGTTAAAATTGATAGGGAAAGTCAAAATAGAAATACGGAAGTTGTCCATGTATCTAAATTGCGTCCCTACGTTTCACCAGATCAATTAAAATTATCCCATGAGAATTCACAACAAACTAATGTTAAAGCCCTGGCTTAATATTAAATTTAGAATAGTCATAAATTAATAAATGTAACTAAATAAATTATAATTAATCAATCAATGCTTTTCTATATAACAGTGTGTTCTCGAAGGATCCACGAGAACATTAATGCTGAAGTTTTACTTGAATTAGTTGTTTACGTGGGCGTAAATAAGTTGATTTGAGTTAAAAATTTCTTATACTGAATTGAATTAGATTAGAATATTAAATAAATTTTAAATTTATATGTAAACTATGAATAAATGTTAATTGGATTAAAATAACTTGAAAAAAAAATAAAAAATATATCAATTATTGAACTATAATTATTAATGCTAAAACATTATAGAATTTACGCGAATAATTGTTGATTATGCAAGTGTCCTGGATTTCAAACCCAACTTGTTTTTCTCTTGCTTACTTATTTATTTATTTTTTACTAATTGCGCAACCATGTAGGAAATGAACGAAATATTTAGACAGATATCGAATAACACCTCTTAAGATTTTGTTTCAATGATATTGCTGGAGAATTTAAGAATTTATTTATTTTTTTATTTTTATTTTGACTTGGTATAATTTCATTTCTTATTGAATCTAGTATTGATAGGAGATTACTTTTTATGCTATGTAACTTTTTACCCAGCCAATATCATTGAGTGCTATAATCTATTATTATTATTTACTGAAGTGAATAATTAAAATATAACTTTGAAATTATTGAAGAGAAATTTGAATTATTGTAATTATTGAATTAAATTTACTATTGCTAGATCTTGTATGATAGAAAGTATAAATAAATTTATTATGGAATATTGAGATAAAAGAGAGGTAATAAAGAAAAATAAGTGTTATGAATTAATGAAGTCAATATATGAGATATCTGAGAGTACTCATAAATTAAATTTAATATTGTGATAACATCTGAACATAATGAAAATAAAATACTTACTATAGAATTTATGGAAAAGTGATAATAGTATGGTACCGCTATTATCATAATCATACAATACTATAGAGTGCATATGGCACTAGATTTTTTGACAGTTTTTCTTGTGTCAAAAATGAGCAATAATTGAATTTGAATGGACTATAGCATAGTATCAGGACAATAAATCATCCCAGTTAAAAACTGTAGGAGATTGATACTCAGTTGAAATTTTTGTACATAAATTCTAAAATTATTATATTCATGTTTTACCTTTTATTTATATAACTTGTGAATTGTACGGAAAATTTCTACTTTAAAGAGTTTAAGTTCAAACTAATGTTTAATCGTGATGTGGAAAGAATGTAAATTCTTAAGAAAACGCCTATACAATTCTAATATTGTCAATATCTGTTAATATTGTAAGTAAAAGTTGTTAGTAAAACAAGAGGTGATTATTTAGAATATAATTTACTCCATGTTGGAGAAATATTTATATAATCTTTATAATTTTAAAAAACAATTCCCACAGTTTCGCGTTTAAGCAGTAACTTATTGATTTGGTTTTTGACAGAATTGGAGAAAATTTTCACACTACCGGGTGACACTATTGTAATCCGAGTTCATGCTTTTCCCCAATGAACTTGAGTAGGGGTCTACCCCCCTACTATCCCCTACTACTATAAACAATATCCCCCCTCACCAGTTCACCGGTTTTTAGGGAGGGGGATATTGTTATATAAAAGTTTTTACTTTTACTATTCATTTAAATTATTCTAAATTGACGGCATATTCATTATTTCCTTTTTATTTTAATACGCTTTATTATTTAATTCTAGTTAAATTCCTATAAATTTAAACCGCGTATCTTAATAATAGTTTTATTCCAAAACGTAATCTAAACTTTTAATCCCTTCAATAATTTTTATCGTCTAAGAAACTGTAAAGTTCTGAACGCAGTTACTTATTTTCGAATGTTTATAAAAGCCATTTTTACATTTTTATTCTATTTCATCTCATTTTCCCGCCAGCTGGGATATAACTTTTCTCATCGAAATCCTTCCATTATCAGCGCTCGGATTCTTTTCTGTGACGTTTCTCGATCGTTCTCGATTGGCTGAGTAGCGGATCGCAGTTTCACTTCGAGTCTCGTTCGTGATTTTGTTTGGTTAGCCTGAAGTTTTCATTTCAATCGGATTTCCTCCGAGCATTCTAAAAAATAGCTAGAGCATGAGCTCAGGAGTAGATATTTTGTGCCGTTTGATTGTTTACATAATCTGTTACCTGGTATCCTAAGTCATGTAGAGTATTCATTTCGTTATTTAACATCTATTTTCGCATGAATTACTAGTTCATGCTCAAGCGGGATGGCTCTGATTTCTCATCCTGTGGGAATTGTTTAATGTTGGTATATTCTGATGGAATAAACAGTTTCCTATGACTGCGTTTCTATGTCTTATTGGGAAAACCCCGGATTTCTTCATAAGCCTTTACTTCTTTCACCACTCATGCTGCCTAATCTGCCTTGTATTCATCATGAATAAATGAGTTTTGATTGGACTCTACCAATCTTATCATCGCTCCTTAGTTGCTAAATTTCCACAGAGTTGACACCTCCACTAGCGATGCTTGCGCTAAGTGGTACGCCTGCAATACAGCCTAACCAACGGCTGATTAAAAGGTGCTACGAATCCAGTAATATGTCATAAAAGCACGACGCGATTGTTCGACTTAACCCATTAAATTGTTTCGTAATATATATATATATATATATATATATATATATATATAACTACAATACATTTTCAAAAAATACATCTGCTGCAAGTAATTTTCCGTGTAACTGCAAAGACCCCACTCTAAAAAAATACATAAACAATGATCATGGACATATATTCACTGGAAATCTTGATATTGTTCATGATTTTAAATTGAAACAACTAATGGGTTATGGTACTAAATATAGACTTCCATCTAAATTTAATGTTAAATCTATTATCAAACAGTTTACATATGATATTCATATTTTTATTTATAAAATTTCTATCTCTTATAATAAGCCTATTGAATATTTTAATCAATGGAAAATATTAGTAATTGAAAAATTAACTATGGCTTTAAAAAATAATATTGATGATTTGGTTTCTATTAATACAAAGCATTATTTCGAACAAATTACTAAATTACAAAAAAACTTCGTTATTACATATGTAGACAAATCTCCTAACAATTATGCTATTATTTGTAAATCATATTATCACCAACTTCTTACAAATTCTATTTCTTCTAATAAGTCATTTCAAAAAACTAATGAAAATGTAATTGTAAATAATCGTAAAATTCGAAGTTGTTATAAACTATTAAATATTTTATCTACTAATTTTAATTATCCATATGTAGTTCTTATTCCCAAATTTCATAAAACTCATATTAAATTTAGGACTGTTACTATTGGTTGGAATACATATAATAATGAAGCCAATAAATCTTAAAAATTCGTAATCAATTATATGTACTTACTACAAACAATGATAATACACATTGTATAAAAAATAGCTATCAACTTGTTAATATTTTAAAAAATCTTCATTCTGTTTGTAATATAACGACATATGATTTCAAAGATCTTTTTAATAATATAGACCTATTAGATTTACATAAAATTATAAATGCATTATTTAAAAAGTATTATAAAAAACTGGAATTACCATCTAATATAGATATTGCATATTTTAAATCTTTAACTAACTTCATTATCTATAATAATTATATATTGCAAGATAATACTTTATATTTACAGCATGTCGGTATACCACAAGGCGGTTGTACTTCCAGTTTACTCTCAGACTTATACTTATCTCATTATGAACGTAATTTTACTAATAATAATCTACATTTATATCGTTATATTAATGACATCATTTTAATTGATACTGATCAATCTGCAATTTCTCGATTTCCAGTTGATTATCCCACTAATTTGGAATTAACGGAAAACCTTTTATCTAACAATACAATTAACTTCTTAGATCTTAAAATTACAATAAAAGACAATAAAACAATCACAGATTTATATGACAAACGTAAAGAATTTAAATTCACAGTTAATACATTTACAAATTTTAAATCTTGTCTACATCATTCTGTATTTCGTAATATAATACTTAATCATTTATATAGAATAAAATGTTTATGTTCTTCTCCTCTAATTAACAATAATATTAAAAAACTAATTTATGATGCATTAAATCATGGTTTTCCAAAAAAATTCATATATTCATTAATATACAATTAGTACTTTTCTTACATGATCTATAAAAAAAATTAACACGTGCGTAAACAAAATCACAAAAAAAATTATAAAATAAAAAAATATCTATAAAAAATTAAAAATTGTAAAATAATATTAAAAAAATATTATAGGTTGGTTGTGTGGGTAGATGTTAGAGTACGGAGGAGGGTGGTGTTGTCTGGATAATACGCAATGGTTAATTATTTAAAAAAAAAAGAAAAAAGAAAAAAAAATGGATGCTCTTGTATTATTACTATATTTTTGTTACGTATTTTATATGGATGTTGATTTCATATTTTATATGTAATTGGAGAATTTCATTAATATTATAATTAGCTTAATTATTGATTAATCTAATTTACAATTATTTGTTATTAAATTTTAATTTACTAAGGACAATATCATATAAATTACTAATAGTATGCCATTCTTATAGTGAATAATATACATATAAGTATGTTTAATATAAATATAGTTATACTGTATGCATTCAAATTGGGTAATTATTTTTATTATTATTCCTCTATTCTTTTTAATATTTATTATCGGTTTAATGTTTTTGAATGTCCCACATTCATACTTTATGGATTTTTATGGATGTCTGAAAATAATCCACATTCTATATTTGTGCTTTTTAAGTAATGGGAATTTAAGTATCATTTAACCTTCTATATACTTCCACATGTTTTTTATTTCCTGTTCATTTTATAAATATCTTATATATAATTCATTAAAAAATAATTTTTATATTATTTTTAATAATTATTTATATTAATTATTACTGAATTTATTTTGTTTTATAGCATATAGCTATATGCTATATATTATCAATGTCCTAGAATTATTTAAATTCTCAGTTTAGTTTAAATAAGTTAGCTAATAGAATATATTGTATGCTTTTAAATTTTATTAACAATAGTTTTTAAATACATTGTGTGGTTTATATTAGGTTTATAATTCTCTATATATAAGGATATGTTTGGTTTTGCTGTTTAAACAGTTATTTACATTCAAATGCTTACAAATATTTATCTTGCGATAGATGTTTAATATAAGTAATAATAGATGGCAGCACCAAATTTGTCTCTTTTAGATAGCTCTAATTTTTAATTTTTCTAGCTCCATTTCAGTTATAATTTATACACCAGGGGGTATTTTTAGCTAAATTTTGACGATATTGTTAAACTGTTATTAATTAATTTAATAGTGCATTTTAAATAATGTAATTAATATCTATTTATTTTATATTAGATTAAATGTGTTTTACAAGGTATTTCAAATTTTATTTCAAAATGTATTAACTGCATCCTTTGGTATCATTTACTGTGATTTCTTAACTGTTTTATTCACCTTAATCTTTTTGATATACTGGTAGACATGTGCGCATGGATTTTTGTAAAACACTGAAATATTAATCGGTATGGTGTTTATTATTTATATTTTATATCCTATAAATATTTAAATACGTTTTATTGATTCTTCCATTTCATATTATTTGTTTCTATTCTGGTTTCATTTTTAATCAATTCACTTGATTTTAGTGGTTGGTCGGGCACAGGGGAAAATAATTTTTAGCTTTAGCTTATTTTTCCCACAGAAAACAACCATTTTGCTTATATTATTGAATTCTGTGCCCTTGATAACGTAATTCAATGTATAAGCTTTTCAATTTTTGTCGGTGTCCACTTTTTTCTTTTTCTTCCATAATAATTCTTATAATATATATTTTTTTTATTTTATTTTTTTATACTTACAGCTTTAATTCATAATAATTGACGGTGGTAGGTTATGTTTAATTAATGGTTATATATATATATATATATATATATAAGAAACTATTCACTGCTTTAAACCTTCAGTTATATTCACTTTCATTTTCTGAAAAAAATGTGGTTTTTATTTTTTTAAGTAAAAATAATCTTTTTTTTTTTTTTTTTAAGACATGAAAGAAATTACTTTTTAAAAGCATTAATATATGCTTTTTAATTTTTTCTTTCTTTATTTTATTTTCCTTTGATATTTTTTGCCATTTTTCCAAGAATAATAATAATAAAAAAATTCTATTAAACTTTCATTTTTTTCTTCGGATCTTTTCTGAGGATTTCTACCAGAAACGTACAGGTGTAACAAATAAAATAATAGCTAGCTATCTGTTCTACCGCATAACATTCGCTCTTTGAAGCAAATGTGTTTTTTCATCAAAACTTCAAGAAAACATAAAACTGCAGTTCTATTTATGATCAACTACTCTCTTTAGTTGAAACATATTTTCCAGTGATTCCTTCCTGAATGTCTTTCGAAATGTCTCTCAGTTTGTAAACTGAAGACTCTGTTTTAAGATATGAAGCAAATAACATATGAAGGCGACCTTTTATCTCTCCTTAGCTCTATTTAAACCTTTTATGTACTGAATTATGATATCATGAAAATGTTATCGTGTAAAGCGTTTTTCGTGAATTTTTGAAAATACATGAGAGGATTTACATAATCATTTAATAAATTTTACAAGGATTTTAGAAGGTTTGATTAAATTAGAATTTATGGGGATTTCCTGTAATATTTATAACCTCACACAAATCTTTTATTTTAAATATTTTTCTTAGTACTTTGTGGAATTAGGAAATGTACAAATATAATGTTCTTACAATAGAAATATAGAAATAGTTCCGAATTGAAAATCCCTCCCCCCCCCCCCCTCGAACACCAAGAAAGCTGAAACGATACAAAGGCAAAAGAAATCATACCTTTAAAAATATTTTTGTTTTGTGTAACCAATAATGCTTTTAGAACAAGATAAAGTAATGCATCTATAACTCATTCTAAAGTGTATTACTACTAATCGATGTAATAAATGAATTTTATAACAAGTTATTTTAATGGTACTTATAAGTACCGTCAGTAGATAAAGGGTTAATCTGTCTTCTTTTGAACATTTTGCCTTCAGTGTTGCAACTAAAAAGGAATGTAGCATATCTTATATTTATTTTCTTTCTTGTCACAAGAATTTTTACTCTTAAAAAAAAAAAAGAAATATTTTTTTTTACCCGAAACCGAAACTGCATTAAAACACGAATCAACAGTTCCATCTATATCTCGTCATTTTAAAATATATTTTCCACAAGTTATTTCGTCAACGATTTCCTGAATATATCTCAATATTTAACTGATGTCTATGTTTTAATATACGCAAGTATGAACAAACAAAAGTGGAAAGTAAATATTTGTTGTGTTCCCTTTTGAACATTTTACTGAAGTGCTCTCAGAAAACATGGTTGTAGCAGTGACATATTTATTATTCTCCCTGTCGGGTAACTAGTGAATATTGAAAAAAAAAAAACATTGTATTATTGAAACAATAAAGAAATACTATACATCAGTACATTCATAAGTCAAAATAGTCTGTTTACTGCGATTTCTTTGCTTAATTATTTTTTACTTATTTAAGTTTTTTTTTTTTTTCAAATATCTATATTTTAAGCGTTCTACTATTTAAAGTTATTTCTAATTTAGCATACTTTTCAAAGAAGAAAACAGAAACCATATGTGTTTCAAGTGTATTCTACTGAATTATATTTAAATAATACAGACTTATAAATAAAATATTCGCTTTCGTAATATATCCAATACTCAATACTTAGAAATGTGCTAGAAATTCTATTTTAACGTATGTTTCTATGCTTTATAAAACAAGAAAATGATTTTTATCTCACAGAACTTTCAGGAAAAACATTAACTATATACAATACTAGCAAAACCCGCGGCTTTGCTCGCGTAATATTTGAAATATGCCAAGTGATATTTATATGTCTAATTTTTATCAAAAGGTACTAACTAAATTTTTATTTTATTAAAAGGTAATATTTTATTTTATTAAAAGGTACTTATTACTTTAGGAATAATTCAAAAATTACTATTTAAAACACAGTTTGACTAAACATCATTATTACACTGTATTAGGCAGAAATGAGACTTAAATTCCAAGCCCTACCACCTCTCTCAACATAAAGGGCTATGTTGAAACAGGAACTGTCACCATTAATTTGCCAACATTAATTTTGAAATCGGTTTATTATTTCCTAATATTCCACAGAAACGTAATTTAAAAAGCTTTTAAAGCCCTTTTTCAGAACGTTTGTTGTTCCTGTGAACCCCAGGAGGTAGAATCATCGGCATAAAATATAGCCTGTGCAGGATCAGAGACTTTTACCATTGATTCGCAACTATTACTTTTATAATCGGTTTATATTCCCTGAAATTGCATAGAATCGTAATTTAGAACATTTTTAGAATGCTTTTCGCACCTCCCGTTCGCTTCACCCCTTTTTAATTCGAATTTATTTTCGATGTTCCTTCGAGGGCATTTATATTTTATAAATAACTACCATGTCATATTTAAAGTTTCTAGACTTTTCAGTATCACAGGAATCGCAATTTAGAAAGTTTTTAGCTCCTGCAACCCTTTGGTGTAGTGGAACAGACATAAAATGTAGCTTATGTTTGAGCAGGTTCTATCACCAAAATTTGTCATCATTATTTTTTTAATCGGTTTGGTAATTTATAAGTTTGCTTAAAAATTGTAATTTATAACGCTTTTCACTCATTTCATTTTTTTTAATTTGGAATTTTCTTTCGACTGTTCTTAGAAAGCAGTTGCATCTTGTAAGTAAATACCATGCCATACTTCAAAGTGTTAGACCCCTCAGTTGTGTAAAAAACGCAAATTAGAACATGTTTTGCTTTTGCAACCCTCAGATGGTAGTGACAGCAACATAAAATATAACCTATGTAATAGCAGGGACTATCACCATTGATTTGCAACCATTACTTTTGAAATAGCTTTGGTATTTCCGTAGATTGAATAGAAATCGCAATTTAGAACGTTTTTAGAACGCTTTTCGCGAATTTTCACCTCTTTTTAAATTTCCAATTTTTTCGAAAATGTTCTTAAAGATAATTTATATCTAATAAATATGTACCTTGCCTAATTTTAAGTTGCTAGCCCCTACCGATCACATAAATCGAAATTTAGAACGCTTTTTTGCTCATGCAACGTCTTGGTGATAGTGATACCGACATAAAATAGCGTCTATGTTAGAGCAGAGGCTATCCGCATCAATTTCCTGCCATTACGTTTGAAATCATATTCATTCTTCCTGAGATATGGCCGCCAAATCGGCATTTAGAACGGTTTTAGAACGGTTTTCGCGCATTTTGCTCCTGCATCTCCTCTGGGGTAGTGGAAGATATAAAGTATAGCTTATCTTGGAGCAAGATCTGTCACCATCATTTTTACACCATTATATTTGAAATCGGTTCAGTACTTCCTAAGATTGCATAGAAATCGCAATTTAGAAAGTTTTTACAACGCTTTTTGCGCATTTTGACCCCCTTTTAAATTTCGATTTTTTTAGGAAATGTCCTTAGAGATCATTGATATCTTATAACTAACTACCATTCCAAATTTCACGATTTTAGGCCCATCGGTAACGCAAAAGCCGCAATTTAGAACGTTTTTCCCCTGCACCACTTTTGGGTTAGTCGCACCGACATAAAGCATCGGCTATGTTGGAGCAAGGGTTGTCACCATCATTTTCACGCCATTATTTTTTAGATCTGTTTGGTATTTCCTGAGATTGTGTAGAAACCACCATTAGAACGTTTTTTAGATCGCTTTTCGCGCATTTTCACCCCTCTTAAATTTCGGATTGTTTAAGAACTGTTCTCAGAAATCTTTTATATCTAATAAGTAGCTAATATTTCAAATTTCATGTTTCTAGGCCCTTCGGTAACGCAAAAATCGCATTTTTAGAGCGTTTTTTGCTCCTGCACCCCTTTCAGGTTGTGGCACCGACATAAAATTTAGCCTATGTTGGAGCAACGGTTGTCACCGTCATTTTGACACCAATATTTTTTAAATCGGTTTGGTATTTCCTAAGATTGTGTAGAAACTACCATTTAGAACGTTTTTTAGAACGATTTTCGGGCATTTCACCCCTTTCAAATTTCGAATTGTTTAAGAACTGTTCTTAGAAGTCCTTTATGTCTAATAAGTAGCTAATATTTCAAATTTCATATTTCTAGGTCCTTCAGTAACACATAAATCGCATTTTTAGAACGTTTTTTGCTCTGCAAACCTCTTTGGGGTAGTGACACCGACATAAAACATAGCCTATGTTGGAGCAACGGTTGTCACCGTCATTTGACACCAATATTTTTTAAATCGGTTTGGTATTTCCTAAGATTGTGTTGAAACTACCATTTAGAACGTTTTTTAGAACGATTTTCGGGCATTTCACCCCTTTCAAATTTCGAATTGTTTAAGAACTGTTCTTAGAAGTCCTTTATATCTAATAAGTAGCTAATATTTCAAATTTCATATTTCTAGGTCCTTCAGTAACACATAAATCGCATTTTTAGAACGTCTTTTGCTCTGCAAACCCCTTTGGGGTAGTGACACCGACATAAAACATAGCCTATCTTGGAGCAATCGTTGTCACCATCATTTTGACACCAATATTTTTTAAATCGGTTTGGTATTTCCTGAGATTGTGTAGAAACTACCATTTAGAACGTTTTTTAGAACGCTTTTTGTGCATTTTCACCCCTTTTAAATTTCGAATTATTTAAGAACTGTTCTTAGAAGTCCTTTATATCTAATAAGTAGCTAATATTTCAAATTCCATATTTTTAGGTCCTCCAGTAACGCTAAAATCGCATTTTTAGAACGTATTTTGCTCCTACACCCCCTTGGGGGTAGTGGCACCGACATAAGATATAGCCTATGTTCTAAGTTGGACTAACACCATCATTTTGATACCATTACTTTTGGAATCGGTTCGGTAGTTCCAGAGCTTACCTCCAACAAATAAACAATTTTTTCCTCTTTATAATAGGAGTATAGATTTTAAATGAATATGTAGGTTTTATGCGAATGCTTGATGCGTTTGTGTTTCAGACATGTATTTATTTCATAAAAAAAAGCATTATTTTATTCAGTGTTAATGTACTTTTATTAAGATGTTATTAACAAAGATATATACAATATGTATAATTTAATTAATTTTTAGCTGTCAAATTACGCCCGAAATTATTGACTATTAAATGTGTGAATTTTCACATTGCGAACAAAGCGCAAAACCAAAAGAGTGAAAATTTTCTGATGTCTGTAATTGAAGCCGTGTCCTTGGACTAACGTTCCAATGCTCTACGCTCTACCTTTGAGCTATGAGGAGATTACCCAGCAGGGAATCTTTCACTCACATTTGTCGGTATGGATGCGCCAGTAGCACAAGATGGAAAAGTTTTCATCAGATCTCTGCGGCGAAACATGAGACGAAATAAAGTTCAGCACAAGTGAACATATATATGTATAATTAAATTATTTGAAAAAATAATTAAATTAAATAATTAATACATATATATATATATATATATATATATATATATATATTGAAAAATCCAAATTCATATAAATTAGTACACGGAAAAAACATCTAACAAACTGTAACTAAAACAATAATTAACAAAACCAAGAGTAACTAAGAAAAAACCAAGCATGAAGACAAGTGTCCAAGGCTTATGACTTGTACTGCGGGGTTAAACATGTTTTACGTGCACAACATTCCCCCTCACTTGCCAAGACCAAACAAATAGAGATCAGGAAAAATGAAAACCACAATCTAATTCAAAAGCCGTCAAATGAAGTCCGTGATTATCCTCACCGCTAAGCTATTTTCGATAGGAATCACATATCGATAAATCACAATCATCGAACAATTCCAATGTTTTATTTCGATAGCTTTTTTTCCTGATAAAATTGAAAGTTAAATCATTCAGAATATGTATTGGGTAATTTTGTTTACTGGCGTTTATGTAAAGGTTAAAAATTTCACCAACCAATTTATCAACATTTGAGCACAAATTTGCAATACGATTTAAACCATTTATAAATATATATTTCTAAAAATTGAAACATGCACGTTACTATTAAAGTTTAGTATTTTTATTGTATCAAAATCAAAATAATTTCTTTTATCATAAATACTGTATACTAAAATTCCGATATACTATATATATCCTATACTATATACTAAAATCCGAAACAATATATTTATATATATATATATTGTTTGTTCATGAAGAGTTTTGTTCTCATGTAGACTTTTCCATCATCTGAGCCATACCGAAGTATGTGAGAAATCTCAGGCCGGGTAACATCTTCCTAGCTCAAACTTGGAGCATATTTGGGACATTATTCCAAGGAACCGGGTTCGATCCCTGACTTGGAAAATTTTCGCACTGTTGGAAGTATTCAATTCTTGTAAATTTCAGTTCTATATTAAATTCTTTCTCCAGGAAAAAACTCAATTTATTATATCAACTGCGTGTGTATTTTTTTTATATGAAATGTGCATAAACAAATATAGTCGTAATATTTTGACTTTATTTATACGTGATCGAACGTCTCATGACAGACACATACACCAAAAAAAAAATCATTACTAGAGTTGCGTAGTTATTAAACACCCCGTCATTTGAGTTTCAGTTATAGAATGATCTCAATTATGATCACAAATGATGTTTTAAATATTTTATTTTAAAAGTTATATAAAATTTTAACTACAGAAACATTTATTAAAAAATGTGAAATATTGACCAAAACGTAGACATTTATTTAAAAAAAAGTATCGAAGTACATAGAAAAGTTTAATCTCATAACATAAAAAAAAACAACATATGCTTATAAAAAAGGATTATATATCAAACTTTTATCATTTTTCTTTTATCTTTTTACTCTGACTTTTTTCTACTGTCGGCACTCCAGAACTCTAGAACTCTAGACATCTAGAACAGAAAATATTTACTGCAGTTTTTACATGATGAATATTTGATATTTTGTGGAAAATAATGTTTGCTAGAACCACGATGCAATATTGCATTAGAGATCCTAAGCAATATTTAAAAAAAGTATTTTTCTCCTTTTCTGAACGACATTTCCAAAACTCTCTGAATTTTTAATAGGCATTAAACATTCTATTAGATACATTTAAAACTAATAAGTGTATATGTATGTTTTTGTATGTTATGGGTTATATCTATAAATTATCCTGTAATTTCTTATAAATAAGAAGCATTTTTATAGTAGCTTTCGATATTACTTATATTTCTATTTATTCCATGCTAATATTTTTCATATTGATTGTTTTAATAATATCAATGAGTTCTACGTATTTCATGGGAGATATGTGAAAACCTTTTAAAATTTAATATCATTTAATTGTGTTTCAAAATTTATACCAAAAGTAAATTAATAAATTCTGAATTCCTACAGAAAATAACTTTTAAAATAAGCTGTAAAACTCAAAAACCTTAAGGATACCTTAATCTTCTACACAAAAGTTTTGTGGTCAAATCCATGAATTCGACTGAGTAGTTATTTAAAATTTAAGATTCAGATTCATATTATTGAATTTGCTGAACTATGCATTGCATGCAAATGATGTAAATTTGATTATATTCACACTAAAGTGTATAGTTTGAAATATGTTTTTCTTCATATGCACGGGTAAGACTTAGACGGTAACGAAATTCTTTCCACAATTTTTGAGGAATTACATGTGTCAACTTCATCCTAGTTATATATATTTTTAAGATCATTTACCCTTTATCTACTGACGGTACTTATAAGTACCACTCACTTTAAAATTTCATCCCATGGTGAATGTAACTAATATTCTGCTGGTACTTTGAAAAAACACTCTTTTAACTCCACTTTATCCGGGTAAATGGCAGCAGTAGTTCTAGGTTTGTTATTTTAGCGAGGAATGAGGGTATCTTTGAAACAGTCGATGTGTTTTGTGCCGACTTTTTGTACAGATTGTCATGCTTGTCGTTTTATTGCTGAAAACACAGTAAACGATATAAGATAAGTGTTGGATTTTTTTATGTGTTCATTATGCTCTTAGAATTCAATTTGACTAGCTATTTTAGGGGAACGGTGTATGTATTTGATTTAAAAGTTGAATTACTCGGTGGTATTTATAAGTACCGTCAGTACACTGGGTGTTGTAGAAAAATTTCTTGTTTACTTTTCATCTGTGTAGTTATCCATCTTTTTCATCTGCTTTAAAATATAATTACTAAAATGTAGTGTAGTAATAATTTTCCTAGTATTTATTTTCTGTTTCATTATTATTTTTCATAGAAAAGAGAAAACGTTTTGCCGCAGGCTCTTTTTTGCCATGCTAGAAATGGCATATGTTGACTATGTGGAGATCCGGGAGCACATGTTATCCCTGGAATATAGACGTCACATAACTAAAGGACAACATCGAAACATTAAAAAAAAAACAGTTTTGTTTTAAACCCTTTCAAGGGCAAAGCATTTTCAAAGCTAAAGTGTTGAAATAAATGATTGGCACCGGAATTTGTCAAAAAATGTATTTGTAAATATGAAAAAGACTATACTTCACGTATTTATCAAATCGAAAATATTTTACCTCAATTCTGGTGCCATTTGAAATACCTTGGGTTTCCTATTACGATATTTTAGTCATAGTGTACAAACGGTACTTTAAAGTACCGCTTTAATTAATTAACTGTAATTAATTAAATTTCTCTCGGGTAAGCATTTTTTTATGTTTATCCTTTAAATTTCATTGTAGTAACTAAAAAAAATTACATGAAAATAATTGCAGTAGATCATAATGCAGTAGATAAAAGATTAAAAGTTACTTTAACTGTGGTGCATAAACAGCTATTTTTACCACAGCAAAAAAAAAAAAAAATCACGAAGTCAAATGAAAGCAGGAAGCCAAAAAAAAAATATATATATATATATATTCCGCATTTTATCTATATTGTTCTCATTCAAAGCCGATGTGAACTATGCAAGATTTGTTAGCATTCTTCACATACAATAAAAGTGTCACTGTGACGAAGACTTATAAAACTTATTTCACGTTTTTTGTCTAATTAGCCATTTTTATTTAGTTCTTAAAATCCAGTTGTATTAAAAACTTAAAAATAAAGAACATCTACATTTGTTATTAATTAGTTTAAGTAACTAGCTTAAAAATTATTTGTCTATGCTTTAAATATTTATGGATAAACTTATTTGTCTGAAATCTTACATAAAACATAAGCAAAAGTAATGAAAAAAAAATTGTTCTTCAGATCAGATTGATTAAAGTTTACACATAAATAAATCTAAAACTTCTGTTAGTTTTCTATTTAATTTTATTTATCGAGTTGATTTACATTTTGAAAATATATTTTTACTAAATTTTCTGAGAGAGATAACTTCATTACGGAGTCAATAAATATCTCCTAGTTTATTGCATTCTCATTTAAATTTATTATGATAGAATTTAGTTTATGTCTGTATTTCAATTAAAAAGAAATTGCTTTATATGTTATAAAGGTGAAATCTAAGGAATTTATTTTTTTGTATTCAGTAAAATATTTATTTTATAGCTAACGTATTTCTTTATTAACGTATTTATTTTATTATTAATGTATTTCTTAATTAATATATTTATTTTATTTTTCAAATGTGTTCATATTAAAAAATAGAATAAATAACTTTTTGTGCATTAAATCTAAGCATCACATAAACTTACACTTATTTGGTACATTTTACATTTTTGGTTCTATTACACTTAAACATATTTTGTGAACATTTTTATATAAAAGCTAAAAGCATGCATATAATTACTTAAAATGTGCTAAAAACATATAAAACTGTTAGGTAATATAGCCCTGAGATCTTTTGAATGCACACGCGTTCATTTTCAAGGCAAGATGATTGGCTGGAATAGATGAGAACGCATGTAAAGCAAGATAAAATGCCGCGCATGTGCAAAATAGATTCAGTCTACCGCTCCAAGATGAGGGGGGGGGGTGGAAAGATAAAAACAATTTTTTTGAGTTTTGGAAATACCCAGAATTTTAAACCAACTCGCTGGCATATTATAAGAAATTACATTTTTATAAATTTTATACAAATGGGTCAATTAATGTTTGAGATAATGCGCTTTAAAACTTTTGATGCGTTTTGACATTTAAAATATATACTTCTTCCTACCAGTCACTTTCTTAAAAAGAAAAAAAAGAGATTTCCTACATCACTTTAGATTTTAAGTAACTAATTATTAAAAGATGTTAATAGATATTTCCCAGTCATTTTTCAAAAGGTTATGTATTTCGCTATACATACAGAATGATTCACAAAAGATGGGCAAAACTTTAATAGGTGATAGTACACATCCAAAAAAAAAAAAAAAATAAAATAAAATCATCAAAGGATGCATGGTCAGAGATAAAACGCAAAGGTGCTGGCGCATTTGGAAACTTGGCCCATGCAAACATTTAAGCTCCATTCCTGTTGCGAGTTATCGGGAAAAGAACCACACTAATAGCATGCAAATATGATATGGGAAAGAAGAAAAACTCGTTTGCAAAATTTCGCGGATTAATACAAGATTAAAAGCCACTGACCAGATGATATACAATTTAAAAGCTTGTTTTTTATAAATTTAGGCAAAACATTACCGCAAAATAATGCACAAATGCAGCAAAAATGATGCCGTCATTAAAGAAACTTCACAAAAAAGGGATTTCTGATGATCCATGGGCCTTCATTTGTTTGTAACATTAATAGATACTTAAAATTAAATGTAGTTTATAATAGCTCCATTTTTTAACAGAAATCATTCGTTAATATTTTTTTTCAAAATAGAACGTACTTTAATTACATTTTCTTTCGGTTCTTATGAAAAGATGGCAACAAAAATATATAATTAATAATATTTTACAATTACTTTTCCTTTACTTTCTGCAGAAATGCAGTACTTCCGTTGCCAATATTAAGCAAATGACTCCAAAAACTACAAAAAATTAATATTTCAAAAATAAATGGAGATGCAGTTTTCAAACAAAATGCATTTAAAAGTACTTTTTTTCCCAATACGATAGTATAAAAATTGAAAATGTGCGATGCTTAGAAGTATAAAAAAATTGCTATAGAGTATTTAATCGTACTGCTTTGTTTTACGGCTGGCTTTTGTTAGTTAACGTTATTTTTTGAAAACGACACAAAATAAGCTGGGAGAAAGATATAGCATACCGTACGGGGGCTAATAAAATAATAAGGTTTTACGAATTTTATCTCTTGCGTTTTTAAATAATGTATAGAGCGAATTAAAATAAATTCATGTGTAATGAAACATCGGAAAATATATTTTTGTCGGCACGTTTATGATTGTGTCTTGTTTCATTCAAAATAATTGGGATATATTGGAAAACAGCCTTGTTCATTTTATAAAGCTGTCAACAACACCTGTTTATTACAAAAAAAGGCAGATATTTTCTGCATCGTTTTGAAATAAACATTTTTTTCATTTCTTGAGCGACGCCTGAGAGCGGAAAAATTAAACAAGTGAAAGAATTATTTTTTTCACTTTTTCTTCTCAGTGGTTTTATGAACCATGAAAAGATATATTTTGGGAGAATTTTTAGTAATTTATATACAAGATGTTTCATAAAAGATGGGCAAAACTTTAAGAGGTGATAGTATACATCCGAACAAAGAACTTTCAACAAAGAATGGATGATCGGGATTTATACGCAAAGGTGCTAGAGGGCGCCGAACGTGATTTTTTTAACGAAACAAAAACACGCAAAGAACGATTAAGTGACAAAAGGAAGGTGGGGAACCTCTCTCCGTACAATCGTTGAACTATTTCTATTTGCAGTTCCGTAGATAAAATGCATACCGCGGTTGACAGTTGCACACTGGCATCAGTGGCTTTTAATAATGACCAGAACTAACTGAGTTTCTGGTCAATTACGGCATTTCTTTAGGATATATAAACTCTTGTTTCAGCCTTTTCAGTCAGTCTATAAGCCAGTACTCGGGGATATAGCTGAGGGGTTCTTTGAATCCATTTTAATTCTTTTTTTCCTCACTGAGGAAGGGGATCCAGGAATCCTCGAAACGATCGTATGGGATTTTTTTGTTGTTCTGTACGTTATTTGTGCGTAAAATCGTTGTTAAAGATTTTACCTTATTGATTACAGGATATAGCACTCTAAGACTGGCCATATCTTAGGTATTGATATAAGTAATTAAATGGTGATTACAGATAACTTCTACAAAATTATTTGGCTCTACGTGAATGTTATACCACCACTAGACGATGTGTGATTGCATAGTCGTTTAGTAAGTGACTCCATTTTTGTATTTTAAGGAATTGCATTACTTAGGAAATGCGGGGCACCAAATTAAATGTTGCCTGAACACAGTAGTGCACCTGTTTATCTTGATCGTGATGTCGGCAAATATTACAAAATTAAAGATAAACCTGTTGTAAAATTTATTTAAAGAATTGCTATTACTTTTAACTCATCGACATCATATTTTGACTCGGAGTCAGGAGCCAAGAATTTGAAATATTTGAATGCATAACAGTATTGCATCCTAAATTTTAAGACAAACGTTATTTGTCTGGTTACTATTTTTACGTCAGAAATAGCAGATCTACCCGGCTTCGCTCGTGTGAATAATAAGGGTCCTCCCGGGTAAAGTACATTAAAATGAAATAATACGGCAATGACAATAACTGAGATTGGTGCAGTCCCGTCCACGAATCGTTAAAAAGACGAATAAGAAATATGAGTAAAATAGTCTTAATTGCGTCTATTATTAACTACACCACAGTAATATATATTCCAAACAAATGTCATAACATACATTAAAGTACAATTATTTGCTTAAAAAGCGTAATTTCAATAAAAGAAAAACATTAAAAATATTAAATATTTACATGTTTCGACTCTTTCATTGAGTCATCTTCAGAATATACAGAAAAAAAACTACAATCACAATGCCAATTGTGACATTATACTGATGATGGCAATGACCTAACCCATAAATTTCGCCTTCACTGAAATTTTTTTCAACTTATGATCATCATACAATTTCGTTTTTCACACTGTCGAATAGAAAAAGGTTCTGTCAAATAAAATTTATTTGAAAATTGTATCTCAATTTTTTCATGTGAATGGATTTTAAAGTAATTTTCAATCATAGATATTTTTTTTAATTTGCATGCAGCCAGGAGTAAGATTTCCTCGTTTTTTCACATCAGTATTTTGTTAGAGAAAATGATATTTAATTTAATCGGAACACTCTCGCGATGCAGCCCAATTACGAAAGATATACCTGTTTACTCTTAATGCAATATTATAAAGTAAAGACATTGATGAACTATGAGTATCTCTAGCATCATATTGTTGGTGGCAACAACCTAACCTAACCATAAATTTAACTTTTACTGCAATTTGACCTTTAAACATCGCATATTTTATTATTCCAACATCTAATAGAATACAAAAAGTACTTTCAGTAATATTTGTTTGAAAATCTTATCTCAATTTACGGATTGTTTATCCATTTTAAATTAACTTTCAATCACGGAGATATTTTTAATTATACCTGTAACCCAATTAAGAAAGATATATCCGTTTGCTATTAATGCAATATTATGAAGAAAAGACATATCTATGAGTAACGCCTAGCACCATATTGTTGGTGGCAACAACCTAACCGTACCATAAATTACGCTTTTACTGCAATTTGATCTCTAAACATCATGCATCCCATTATTTCAACGTCTAGCAGAAAAGTCTGTCAGTCATGAAATTTGGGCCCCACCAGTGGCCGAGAGGTTCTGCTCTCGAAGCTGGTAGACGGGAAGTGCTGGGTTCGATCCCAATCACGCCCGTCGGCCTAATCGTTCGGAGTTTTCGTGGTTTTCTTCGAGCCGTGGATCTTCCATGCGTTAATACGGATTAGGTTCCCTTAGAAAGACCCCCACGAAGGGCACTCCCCCCGGGCCTATATCCCTCGTGTAGATAATTGGCCGTCAAAAATCAACCCAACCCAGTCATGAAATTTTGTTTAAAAAAGAAAAAAGCTTACCCTAAAAAATAGTAGCTATAATTTCTATTTAATATAAATCGTAGAAAAATCGTATTTTATATAACCGTATTCGATATAAATCGTAGAATGTTATGACTGAATTTCAGGTATTAAAACCTTTATCTAAATGATATAATTAAATATAAAGCATTACAAAGAAATAGGAAATAAATTGTAGCATCCAGTTTTTAGAACCATTTTGAAATTATATTGACGAAATTGACGTCATATCTAGCAAACGATATTTTATTATTATCTTTTTCCTTAATTGATTTCTTGTTATTGAAACGACTTCATTAAAATAGATTTTTTAACATTCAACTAAAGTACTACTAAGGTCATTTTAAAACATGCTTAAAGTTTTTACAAAAATGTTTTATGAAAAATGTGCATTTTCTTCTTTGAATGACGTCAATTTCAAAAACAGCAAAAATATAGTGAGACAATCCGAATTTTTATTGACATAAAACAAAGTACTCGAGTTATCAAATTTTTTTTTAATTATTGAGCAGTTTTTTAGATGTGTGGCAACAGCAAAGAAACTTGAATTTGAATATTTAGAAAGAGATATTTCTATAATGTTAAATTATGAAAGGTCGTAGAAAAAATGGATAAATAGTGGTCTGATATTTTTTTTTAAGTAGACAGTAATCTTTTCCACGCTCTAAAACGTGTGTACATCAAGTTTCGTGCAAATCGGTCAAAAATTAAAGATTTGTATAAAGGAAATACACACAGAGAACGGCTTTTATATATATAGATTTCCGCAGACCTTGCTCAATAAACATATTAATTCTTTGTTTAGTTGGAGCAAGACAATTCTAAATACATTCATAGAAAAAACACGTAAAAAATTCTGAAATTAATGAGATTTCTATCAAATACAATTAAGGAAATTCGGCTATACTAGTGATTTGTCTATAAGGAGCAAAAACAACTGTTTATTGCACACGTCGGACAATAACGCTCCAGAATTAATCTAGCCCTCAGAGCGTCTATGGACTTTCCTGAATTTACATAAAAATGTTTGTAAAACTAACGTTAATTTAAATATTCTTTTCCTGTTTGTTTATAAAATACGCTTCTTGCCCCTTTATTTCACGCCCATCATAAAATACAATTTGGTTTAAAATATTTTTTTCTACAAGAGATTTAAGTTGTTTTTAGAAAACGGAAAAATAGAGGCAAACAGCTTAGAGGGCTAGTGAATGATAGTTCGTACAATTACAGATTCGTAAACAATACATTGAAGAATTTAGCTTAGACAGACATAATTCAATGTTCATTACCCAAAATTGAAAAGAAGACAACAAAAGAAATCCCAATCGAATTGTTTTGCTTAAAGTAAAATGAATGAAGTAAAATTTTTCTTGAAAATAACGCTAAAGTTGAATAAAAAATGAATAGTTATCGTTTAAGAAACCATTATTCAATGTGTCTACAAAGAACGTTTTCCTTTTGTTAACTGATTTTGTTAAATATGGATAGTTTACTTTTCATAACATTTTCAATTAAAACTTAAAAGTCAAAAACTGTACAAATATTCATTTTTTTTAATCTTTCATACTTAAAATAATATTATTGGCATTAAATATGCATTAGTTTATTAATAAAGCACAGTCATGAAATTTAATGTTAAAGTGCAGCAACTATATGTGATATTTCAACTGTTATTATAGTTTAGAGTTATTTTAAAGTAATTTGTATATGAAAACTTTGTAATTACCAAAATATATTTAGGTGAATTTAATCAAATACAATTAACATTTTTGGACATCCTTATAGGGCAAAATTTTCAAATACATTTGATTTTAAAAATGCAATTTCTTTTCTTGAACAACGAGTAATGATATTAGTATTTCCATAATTATACATGCACATGCCTTCATTTAAAATTCTTTAATAACAAGTTTGAAATAACTTATGCATTATGTGCAAAATGAACTGTTGTAGCTTAAAAATATAAAAATATCGTCATTTTCGCCATATAAAATGGGAGATTTTCTTCCTTTATTGTCCTTCATTTTCATTGCTTTTCATTGAAATACTGATGAAATAACGTTGAATAAAAAATAAATAGTTATCGTTTAAGAAACAATTATTCAATGTGTATAGAAAGAACGTTTTAATATTTAATATATATTTAATACATTAAAATTATTATTAAATATACTATAATTTAATTTATATTTAATAATAATATATATATATATAATTAATACTCGAAAGATAGCCCATCTAAAATGACGGAAAGTGAGATATAAAGATATATTCAATACACGCAAAAGAAAATGTGGTCGCCAATGGAATTTAACTTCTGTTTAAATTAAGTTTTTTTAATGATGTTATATTATATTATGTTATATTTATGTATTATATTACATTATATTATATATTTATGTTATATTTATGTTATATTATATTATATTGTGTTATATTATATTATATTATATTATTATGTTATATTAATATTCATCACATTCACCGGCATCATGTTCGCAGGCTCTATCAGAATCGTATGTAATCTCCTTGGGATTTGCACAGCGTCTGTCATCACTATTAAAGATCACAAAATTTCTATTTAGTATCTATCTATATAATAAAAGCCTAAGTCATGAGACTGTCATCAACAATTCCGGGTTGACCGCTTCACTATTTGTATGTCAAGCGGCCAATTTGGTAATTTAATGTTAGCAGGCAGCAGGTGATAAATCGACAAATATTGTTCCTTCGCTAAATATTGTAAATATCATGTCATTAAAATAGTTCATTTCATGCTATTGGCATAAAAATTTTCACGGGGTAAATTAAGACAAAGCTTTGATGTTGAAATTAAATGTCATGGTTTATGATATTATTTATTACTTTTCTTTTTTAAAGCAATAATTGAGAGTCATAAATTTGAAATATTTTAATTTTAAATTAAAGTTATGCATTTTAAATAAAATGAGTGAAAGTACTATATTTTAAATGAAATACGAAAAAATACGACGGGAACAGTGAAATACGACGGGAGCAGTGAAATACGACGGGAACAATGTTTGGCAATTTATCACCTGCGCCCGGCTAACATATAAATACCGAGTTCAGGATTTCTGCATCAGAATCTTCGGATTTGGCGAAGGATTGAGCAAGTAAATTATATTATGTATAAAAGTAATGTAATACAATGCGTAGAATATGTTTAGGGGAGACCAAACTGGTCGCCAAGAGCGGCTAGTTTAAAAAGAATACTTTACAGTCACAACGTTTAGTCTAAAATTTTGTAATATTTATCTGCGATTAAATAAGGAAAGAAATAAAAAAAAAAAAATGTTAGAACAGTTCGAACCCGGTATCAGTAATTTTCAGAATAAATCTTTTGTTATTTAAAAAAAAAAAAAAAAAAAAAAAAATCCAGTGGCCGATTCCACACTTAGAATCCACACTTTTTTTTTTTTTTTTTTTTTTTTTTTTTTTTTTTTGTCATCGCTTGTTCTTTTAATGAACTGAAAAAGGAACAAATTACAAAAAAAAAAAATGTACAAACAATAAAATTAAAAGAATACATAAATTCAAACAACGTTTTCTAAACAACTCCATACGCTGCTTAAATAATTCATAATACACAAATAATAATAACGCATACAAATACAAAATACATAATTTTCGACATAAAGAATTAAGAACTTGTAGCTTTTAGAATATACACATATTATAATAAATATTAAATGTTTTTAAGCATAAATTAAACTTTGTATGAATTGTAATAAAAAAGCTAAACTTCTTATCAACGATTTTACGCACAAATGATGTACAGAACGACAAAAACCCCATAGGATCGTTTCGAGGAATCCTGTATCACCTTCCTCCGTGAGAGAAAGAAGAAAAAAAAATTAAAACGGGTTCGAAGAACCCCTCGGTTATAGCCCCGAGTACTGGCTTATGGACTGGTTGAAAAGGCGGAAACAAGAGTTTATATATCCTAAAGAAATGATGTAATTGACCAGAAGTAACTGAAAAAGAGTCACTGCGCAGGATCCCTCCACACTGGTCAAAGAAAAGGGGTGCTGGTCATATCATTTACCAAGGAGGAATTATGTTTATAAATATAGTGAGTTTCGCAAAAGCCTAGATCAAAAACTGAGTTACATTTTTGAATAATTTTAGCCTCTTTATAATTAAACTGGTGGTTGGAATTCAAACAATGTTTCGCTATTGTAGAATGTTTTTATTTTATTTAAATATTATTGTTAATACTCGAAAGATAGCCCATCTAAAATGACGGAAAGTGAGACATAAAGATATATTTAATACACGCAAAAGAAAATGTGGGCGCCAATGGAATTTAACTTTTGCTTAATTTAAGTTTTTTTAATGATGTTATATTATATGCGTATATATGTATATATATATATATATATATATAAAGTTGGCGCTTAAGCATTTTTCCCCTTGGACATGAGAAAATAAAACAATTTTTTTTTTTTTGAAGCCCAAAAATTATTTTCTACTTTTTAGTGCATTTAAAGAGTTACTTTACATGTTTGTGAATTTTAATGAAATCATGCTCTTCATTTTTTTTACATTAATTTTATTTTTAATTTTTTAGTCATATAGACGTACATTTTAGTCTATTACACTTTAAAATCTGATACATAGATTTTGAAAAAATCGCAAATGCGCGGAGTTTAAATTAAACTGCGGTGAACTCGATTACGGTAGATAAATGGTTTTAAATGGGAATTTCGTCAAATTAGCCAGCCATCGCCAAGTTGGCTTCATATATGAAAACTTATTTTTGTCGCCAAATTTAGCGGGATTTTGTCACATTTGGCGATATTTCGCCAAGTTGGTCAACATTTGACACTATTGTGGTAACCCTGATATTAATATTTCCCAATAATGAGGCGGTCCTACCGGAATTGTGAGAGAAACACAGAGACTTGGATTTTATATAAATAGATTCCATTGAAATTCATTATATTAAATTTTTTAAGTAAAATTAACTCTTTTTAAAGTGTTAAAAATATCAACACATTAAAAAATATTTCGTGAAATAATGAAGACGAATAACAGATTTTAAATGCTTTTTCTTTTAGAAATTATTTTTGAGCGATTTCATAGAAAATATCTTGTGTTTTTGGTCATTTTATGTGTATATGTAAGTTTATCATTATTTTTTCTAGAACCACACAATGGATTGTTATGTTAAATTTACACAACATTTCTTTTACACCAAGGAAATGATTTAAGTTTTAATGATCCACGTTACCATATATATATTATTTCTACATTGTCACGTCAAATATTGTAATATATGATTGTTTACTAAGTTTCAAACGTGAGCGACGAGGAAGATAGTCTTTATCAATGTAAGAACAAGGGAAAAAGACAATAAATGTTTTGCCCAATACATTTTAACCGTTTGTGTACGGAGAAACGCGACATCGCCCCTCTTGTTATGTGCCAAAATTGCGGGAAGTGCGACAACGCTCTACTGGTTATATGCTGCAATTGTGAGAGGGTGATAGCGCCCCTATTTGTTCTCTCAGTTTGGAGTGCATTTCAGTTGGTTGCACTAGCGAAGCGTACGATTTCTGCTTCGGCTTACAATTAATTTGTTTTATGTAGACCTAAACACACCCGCATTTTTGGCATATAACCAAGATATTTGTTTCGCACTCCAGTCCCCCATATTTTCATATCTTTGGGTGCAGGAAATCACATTGGTAAACCTAAGAGTTAAACACTAAAATCGGGTTTTCAGTTGTTTTCCCCCAAGATATGACATTGCAGACAGGTTGCGTTTTAATATGCGAATCAAATTTTAACTATTTTTTTAATTTTAGCTGTGAACTCGATGAGGTTTTTTCCTGTGCTGCGACCTCCCTGTCTATAAGTAAATAAACTAAAAAGGAAGTGTTAGTAACATATTTGTTTGCAAGCAAGTATTTTAAGAAACTAAACGTTATTAGGTCGAGATCGTTTTTTTTGTTTCGAAATTACTTGTGTATCATAAAATCATGCGCAAGTAGGTTTTTTTTAATAAATCATTATCGAAATAAATTATTATAGAACCAAACTTATTTCTTAATTTTAGTTCAGTTAAAATTCTCCTTTTCATTATTTCAAGGATAAAAATATTTCAAATCTTAGAAATATCAAGTTATTTTTTTAATAGAAATAATAGATTTTTTACAGTTTTACTACCTTGCAGTTCCTCAAAATTTTATTATATTTTTGTTGGAACTTCACAAAAATAATTCTTATTTTTCAAAACGGAAGTAACCTTATTGGAAACCTTAATCTTAACTCTTTCTTTTTGTCTGTTTTCGGAAAAAGAAAATGTAACAGCAAAATGCGGCCTATCCGTTTCTTCAACATAACATTCTGCTCTTTAAAGGAGATATATTTTGTTACAGAAGTGTAATGAGGTATTAGACTGGAATTTCTTTTATAATCGATTTTATCTGACGTTTCCTTGATATTTCTTCTAAACTTTACTAAAAATCTTTCATGAAATATGTTTCATGAACACTGTTAGTTTGTATATATATAAATGAATACCAAAAAGAATAACGGAAGTTAAAAGAATAAATTAAGCTATGTGTTTATATAATTCTTAATAATTTCGTATAAAGTAATTTTAGGTCAGTTTAACATTTGCTTAGGAGATGTTGATGAACTTTTGGCCCCTGCAAGATTATTTAACCTATCTTTAAAACATAAGAATACAAACCTTTGTTTTAGATTTCCAAATGCTAAAAATAAATAAGAAGAAATGTGGAGTGACATTTTCTCGAGGTTTAGACTTCGTTTTAAACATTCCTACACATTCAGAAGATGCAGTGACAAATTTTTCAACGATTGTTTAAATTGATTAAAGACCTGATAAGCGACCTCATTAACCTTGCACTTACTCCACATTTTTTTTTTCGTTATAGTTTACAAAATACTGATTTTTAGGTTGAAACAGTACTGAAAAAACTGGCGACGAATAGCAGTTAAAATGATACAACTTTATATAAATCAACATAAAATCTAAACAGTACACAGGATGCGTTTCGATCAGGGAAATATAACAGCTCCTCATCAGCCAAAGTAAAAACGTGTTCGTAAGGGAACAAGGTCACAAAATGTCTTAGTGTTTTTTTGACTTTGTCCCTTTACGGACAAATGTTTAAAGTGGCTGATGATGGGCTGTTATATTTTCCAGCTCGAAACGCGCCCTATGTATTGTTTTTATTTTATGGGGACTTATACAAAGTTTTATCATTTTAATTACTCATATTTAAGGTAATGGGTCATTTTTAGGGACAACCGAAACACAGCAAGTGACAACGTATCTTTAGAACCCTAACCCTAGTTTGATTGAAGAAGTTGGTTATAAAGTATGGCAAAATTGCCTTTAAGGTATTTAATCAAAGTTGTAGGATTTCAACATCCAGCTATTATTTAAGTACTTCAATAAAGTAACGTTTTACATATCTTCATCCTACATATATTTATACACATATGTGTATATGTGTATGTGTTTGAGAGTGTATATGTGAGAACGTGAATTTCAAAACTCGCCTTATCCAGAAAATAAAATTTTGAGAAATCGCCAAAAACCTCTGACTGCGTTCATTGGTTTTCAATATAAATGAACAGTTTACAAAGTCAGAAATGCAAGATAAATCTAGTTTTTTTGCAAATTGCTGTTTTTTTTTTCTTTTGTGTGTGTGTGTGTGTATGTGTATGTTTACAGATAGGAATAGATTGATTGAAAAAATGCAATTTTTTAAATTTTGGATAAAGTGACTTTAGACACTCACGTCCTCATATATAAACGCATACAGATTAACTTTTTTTAATTTTCATTAATGTGTAATTCCCGAAATAGTTAGTTTTTGAAAATGTTGATATAACAGTCATTCCAATTTTTTTTCTTAAGTTTAAATATTGTTCTTTATTTTTTAAAATCATTTAAGTAAAATTATTTATTTTTTAAGCAGTTACATATCTTATAAATTTTGTTTAGTGTTGCTGCATCGGATAAGTTATATTTGTTACTTGGAGTTTTAATGATTTACTGCTTTTTTGGCATTAATGCAAGGTTTATTACATTCGGTCATTATTACATTTTAAATTTATAACTTTTATATATAAATGTAATATATTTAGAATTTATAGTCGGATTTTTGATGGTATGATACTTTCTGTATAACAATAAAACTTTTGCTGTGACATTGCATTAATTAATTTGCGAATATTTAAAACCATTCAAGCAAAATGTACTTAGATTATATAATAAGTTCTTTCTTCTATAGTAATAATGTAATCATTAAAACTACAACGTTATACAAAACACATGTTCCGGAAATAGTCAATTGGAAATGCTAATTCTGATTGACAAACATGATAGTTTATGATTAAACTGACAGTAACGTTTGAAGATGAAAATGAGTGACAATTATTTTTCAGTATTATTTTAATGTAACCATAGTTTTAATTTGAATCATATTTGTTATAAATACTTAACTATTGTACTTTTTTTAGAATAATAGCAGTGTAAATAGTTGTATTTAACCTTCCGTCTACCAGACGGGTCCATTGGACCCGACAGCAATATTTAATGTAAATTTTTCTCATGAAAAATAGCATTCAAAGTTTCGCGATTACATGACTTTTCCTGCAATTGTCTCCTCTATGTATATGCAATTGCGATTAAAATTTTGTTCGAAATTTTTTACCTATTTTTAATTTGTTTCATTGTTTACCACGCGGGTCCATTGGACCCAACATTAAAACAAACGTAATATACTGTTGCTTTCTTTTTCTAGGGTTGCCATAAATCATGAGGAGGAACAGGGTTACCATAATTGGCTGTTTATCGCCCATTTGGCGATGGATTTTTAGCGCCAATCTCGCCAAATTTGGCGACTTTATAATGAAGTTTTGAGAACATTCTAGACTGATCTAGTAAACTTCGTGCTCTATATATAAAAGGTTACTTCTGGTTCAGAGAGTCATTTATCAACAGACACAGTTAGTGAGCGAATGGTGTCTATTGATGTTTTTGAGTCTTTTCATTGAAAATATGACTTGATATTTGAAGACAAGTAATAAGTGTAGTTTGTACGTGCTTTGTTATTTTACAAATATTCATCATTTTCTTATTTCCTAACTTATTTTTTGTTAAAAACTGAATTGAAGATGAACAGAAAAAAAGTATTGACTCAAGAGGAAATTCAAAAAATTATGGAAAATCCGGACGATATAGAATTCGACACCGATGATGAAAATCTGTCGTCTGATGAAGGTGAAGTAGATTATGTTGAAATACATAATGAAATTTCTGATTCCTACTCATAATCTGATAATGATTCCAATGAAGTAAATGTAGCAACCACAAGTACTTCAAATTCTACTTTTGTTTCCAAAAATAATTCACAGATCTGGTATAAGAATGAAGTTGCCAGACCACAAGGAAGACGTACTGAAATCAATATTTTACGTGAAAAATCTGGACCTTCAAGATTTGCAAATCGTGAAGTGGATTCCATATCATCCTCATTTCTTATCTATTTCCGAAAAAGACTTTTGGAAATTATAGTAAAATGGACAAACGCGGAAGGCAATAGAGTATTCGATAAAGAGTGGAAACCTATAGATATTATAGAACTTAAAAAAATTCATCGGACTTTTATTACTTATTGGAGTATATAAATCGAAAAATGAAACAGTAAGCGAACTTTGGAGCATAAAAAATGGAAGACAAATATTTCGGGACATTATGAGTCGCAATAGATTCACAAGTATATTACGTGTCATAAGATTTGATGATGCTGCTGAGAGGCGTAAAAGAAGATCAACTGATAAATTAGAGCCAATAAGAGAATGCTTTGAATTGTGGAATAGCTATTTACAAGACCCTTTTATTCCTAATTGGTCTATGACTGTCGATGAGCAATTAGTTTCTTTTCGTGGAAAATGTCCTTTCCGTCAGTATATGCCATCTAAACCTGGAAAGTATGGATTGAAGTTCTGGGTTATTTGTGACAGCGTAACATCGTATGCTTGGAAACTGGAACTATATACAGGCAAAAATGAAGTAAGAGAATCTCATCAGGGAGAAAATGTAGTTAAAAGATTGACGAAGGAAATTGAAAATTCTGGTCGTAATATTACATGTGATAACTTTTTTACGTCATATGCATTAGCAACACATCTTACTTCAAAAAAATTATCTCTTATTGGAACAATTCGAAAAAATAAACCTGAATTACCCACTGTGTTCACAAATCCAAAACATCGTTCTGTATATTCTACTTTATTTGGGTTTCAAGAGAAGGCGACCATCATCTCTTACTGTCCCAGAAAAGGTAGAATTGTTACTTTGCTAAGCACAATGCACAACACTTATGATATTGACAACAGCTTAGAAAAAAAGCCACAAATAATCCTAGATTATAATAAAACCAAAGGCGGAGTAGATACGATGGACAAAATGGTAAGAGCATATAGTGTGAAACGCATGACACGTCGGTGGCCTTTGATTGTATTTTATAATATGATCGATATAAGTGCGATGAATGCATACATAATATGGTTGTCACTGAATGCTGAATGTGATCCGAAAATGAAAAAAAGGCGGAATTTCATTATTCAACTTGCAGAAGAATTAGTAGGTGAAGGAGGTATCGCCGTCTCAACATCTACTTCAGAACAACTTTATGCAAATAGTTTTGAACCGCCACGAAAAAAATCAAGATGTCATATTTGTCCCTCTAAAAAAGATCGAAAAACACGAACATTATGCAAGAAGTGTACGAAAAATGTTTGCGGAGAACATTCCGTCGTTATTTGTACTTCATGTACAGAATAATTTTATTATGATGAAAAACGTTTTGTAGTCATTATAATATACTATATATATTACTTTCTTACTGTATGTGTTACTTTCTTACTCTATTACTATATATATCACTTTTATATATTATATAAGGTGCATTAATAACAAATATATTCATTGTAGATAAATGGGTGTTTTGTATATTTTGAAATCCTATATATTTTACATATGGGTCCAATGGACCCGAATGGTAGTTCTTGCATATACTTTTTTTTGGTAGTCTGAAGGTTAAAAAAACGTCCTTCCAACCGGTGCTGGGAAGAAGAGGTAGCTTTCATAGTTCTTATTTTTTTAAAAGCCAGCTTAAATTATTTAAACACACGAAACTGAAATAAGTGAACCCGATTATTCAAAATCCGATACTAGTTTTAGTCAAGACTGAATATGAATGAGAATTTTGCGAAATTAGTCAGCTTTATCCAAGCTGGTTTTATTTAAAGTGGTTTATATTTGATCACCAACGTCATGAAGCACCCGCCATTTTTGAACAACATGATGGGTGAAGCTAACGCGTGAACTTGGTCGAGACCTTAGTAATTCCTGTTCACATGACCACTCAAAACGAAATAGGCTGATATATACGACTACTGTCGCAGGCAAAAAATCAGACTTTTCAAAATGGTCACCCACATTAGATATTCAAACTGCTATATCTCAGCGATTTTTTAAGATAAATACAAAATAAAAATGCTCCGCAATCCTTGTATCTAGGTCAAACACTTAAGAAAAAACTTTTTTCAATTTCTGATTCTTTTTTACTAATTTTAAATTTAAAAATTACTTGTTAATTTTAAATGTCCGCCATTTTTAAACAAGATGAACCTGACCAACGAACTCGGTCGAGACCTTGGTATGTACTATGTATACACCAAGTTACATCCAAATCGGTTCGTAAGTACCCATTTTATTGCGTTACAAACAATCAGATCGTTTCAAAATGTCAGACACACTAGAAATTCAAAGTACAATAATACAGACATTTTTAAGATATAGACGAAACAAAAAATGCCCCAGAATCTTTGTATCAACATCAAACACATAAGAAAAAGATATTTTACAATTTCTATTTTTTTGTACTTAATATTAAATTTAATTTTTTTTTAAAGTTTGAAACGGCCGCAAGTTTGAAATAAGATGGCAGATGAATCTGGCCAATGAACTTGTCGAGACATTGGTATGTACTGTGTACACACCAAGTTACATCCAAATCGGTTCATAAATACGAGGGTTACAGTGTGACAAATATTATATATGTATATATATATACAGGGTGTATCAGAAATGCTTCAACAAACTTAGAGGATGATAGTACTCATCAAGATGAACAAGAAATACAATGGAACATGGGGTCGCAAACCACTTATTGAGACACAAATACAGTTTCACCCTAACTGAAATCGGGTTATCGGTAACAATTTTGAGAATAATTAAAATATTGCAATAAAAATGTAACAATATGTATCTTATTTTGTGCGAAATGTGATAACATCACAAAAAGTAATAGAAGTGTCCATTATACGCGCCAGCAATATGCATTGGACGCTCCCCATTTTGGACTGTGATTATCAGTTCAATACGGTATCATCGACTGTGTGAGTACTCTGTTTTTTTTTCAGAACTTCCAGAAATTTAGTATAATTTTTATTAAGTATTGTTTTATCATAATAATAATTTGATCAATAACGCTTTGATGCAACTTTATTCATATACAACTTTGTTTGGGTTATTAAAAAAATTGAGTTGTTTTTTACGAATATGTAATAAATGTTTTTGTCGTGCTCTTAAATCATAATTCATGAGCTAAATAAAACCCGACAGTAGTTTATATAATACCTGCACATTAAAAACTTTGGCATAACTTTATTTATTTATTTAATTCAACGGATACATCAGTCATGTTTGCTTGACAACCATGACAGCCCAAAAGCCTTAGTGTAGTAAAGGAGATGATAGACGCAAGAAAACAGACGTTATAGAAGTTCTCCACTTAGGGTGTACAGCGGTGTCACAGGAATTCGAATTTGAAATCGAAAATTTAACACTGGTGCGTATTTATGCCCGTAACCAAAAAGGACCCCATAACTTCCATTATAATGCTCAACATTATGTACACTTTTGTTTTTTTCTTTAACTTTTTATCTGACTTTAAAGAAGAACTCAATCAATTGGATCTATATTTCTATTTTTCTTCGACGTCGGTCGCCACAATCTTTGTAAAATGGAAGTTAACTTTTAGATTTGTGCTTCAACTTTTAGTCTTTGAGCGTGCTCGTGCGTGATATCCAATGATTATAACAATGATTATCAATGCTGGTACTGAACACTGATATTTAAAGATTATATCTCTAACAAAGTTATATAAGTACCCTATGTGTAAGTGTAAAAAATGTAATGGTAAAAAATGTAAACGGTGATACTACACGTCTAGGTAAAACGTGTTGTATTCGATACCAGTGTCTCAAACCACTGATTCACCAAATAATGACGAGTATATCACTCATGTTCAACACGGACTTTTGTTTATAACATTGATAATACTAAAGATAGTTTAGTAAGGTTTTCATCAGATGAATTTTTCAATATAAAAAATGGGATGAAATCAAAGGAAATTATGGAAGTGTCATCTATTTCAATCAGTGACACAATTTATGCTGAAGTATATATTCCTCAATATATAGTGTCTAGTTCACAGTGAACTGGATGTGTATAGTAACAATTTACAGCAATTCTCTTAATATGATTATATTGGGTCGTTCGGAAAGTCGTGTTCTTTTGGGAAAAGTAATTCGTAGCGGAAAATTGTATCATTTAATTATTAGACATTGATTTCAATATCTAATAATCCCCGGGCAAAATTTTCCGGTACGAAATGAATTTTCCAAACGGTCACGACTTTCTGAACGACCCAGTATTTTGCATAATACAAAATACGTATGATGAAAATACGTTAGAATCAAAACCTTCATTATCTTTAAAGTTACGAACAACAACAAAATTTGTCTTGCAATATGATAAAATGAATAAGTTGATTGCGAGTAGAAAGTAAAATTTCGGAAATCAAGACCGGGAAATTTCGAGAATGCGGATGATTTGTAGTATCGAATCCTGAAATTATCTATCCTGAAAATAAGTTATATCACGGTTTATCCCATGGTTTTCGTGATTTATAAAAGACTGGGGATATTCAGAAATATGTCAGTCTACCTTCAGAAAAGATAAAGAGTTGAGCTATGTTTACGAACTATCTATCTCAGATATTTATCATGCAGAAGTCTGTTCAAATTATTAGAATAAGCAGCCTCTTCAAATACAATGATTTGTACATTTCTTTAAAAAAAAACAAGATACACATTTCTAAATACTTATATATATATCCGAAGAACACCAATATTATGCGTTAGTTGTTCTTCTTTAAGATAACCTAACACGTTTCACTATTTATTTTTAAAATAGGCAAAAGTAAATATCATAGTTATTGCTTCAAATGTAGTATTTTAGGATGGATGCATTCATTTTGCAAAAAATTCGAATCTCCTAATTTAAACAGTTTCTTATTAATTTTGGAAAACTATGTTTTTATGAGATATCTTTTAACTAAATGTTTTTAATGTACATTGCAATCTTTATATAGAAGGAATAGGAAGATAAAGCAATCATAATTTCTGTACTCTGTGTCAGATGAACTGCTAAAGAAACTTCAGACTAATGGAATTACTTTATGTACAATTTACAATGTAAAGAAGGTCTAAGATGCAACTCCTGCTGTAATTAAACCACGTATTAAAAAGCATTAAATGCTCAAATACAGTAAAAAACTATCCATTAATTTCATGCGATCCTTGCATACGTTACATTTTTTTCTGATGTGGCAACATAGGGATTACAAATTAAATATATATATATATATATATATATATATATATATATGTTTAGAATTATCATTATATTTTTAAATAAATGTGTTAAATTCTAAACCATTCAAATATAAATATTTTTGACGCAGGAGTGCGAAGTTAAAGCAACCGTAACTTTTTGACTCCTTACTGGGTGAGCTGTCAAAGATATTGAAAACAAATAAAAAAATACTTCCACGATCCTTTGGAAAAAAAAAGCAATTTAACAAAATACAACGTCCATTTGGAAAATGATTTTTTTCAAAGACTAAAATTTAAGACATAAAAAATCGCACGGAATTGATCATACATTACGTTCGCCATGAATTAAACATTAATAGTGTTATTACACGTAAAAATTCCAAGCGACAAAAATCGCCTGCGACTCGTATTTGGTATGAAATATTTATACGTATTCATTCCTGTCCTATTTATATATATATATTTTTTTTTAATTAGCTTATTCCATTTTTCTTTTGCACGTGAAAATTTTACAAATTAAAATTAACTCATTGGCAGAAATTGTTATTCATTTTCTTTAATTTTCATTAGTTATTATCAGATTTCCAAGAAATCTGACTACCAATTTTAAATGAAATTTCATTCTTAAACTTCTAAACATCTGACAATATTACTTTTTACACCGTCGGATAGAGAAAAAAATGTACTTTTAAATGCAATTTGTTTGAAAGCTGTATCTCAATTTGTTTCTGAGTTATTAATTTTTTTTTGTAGTTTTTATTACTTTTTTTATAGTGGCAACAGAATGTATTCATCTCTGTTGAAAGTAAAGGAAAATACATATTACTGTATAGACCAATCAAAAAATGAATAAAATGCGGATTAAACCAATAAAAACGTTCAGATATGCTTTTGATTTCTCATCCTGACGAGAACAATAACCATTTTTCCAAATGGTTAATAAAATTATATGCAACTTACAGCTTAATGAAGGTATAAGACGCAGTTCCTGTTACAGTCACGCCAGGAATTAAAAAGCTTGAAATCCGAAATGATAGGAAAATACTAGATATGGATCTAAATATCGAGAATAATATCCATAATAATATCGAGAACAATATCTAAATATCGAGCTAATTTCTTGTTATCGACAGCGAAATACTAGGTATCGATCGCACACATTATATTTTTGTTGTCACAATTATGGCAAGGCCTTCACATTCTAAAACTGTACGTAAATTGACGTTAATTGTTCACCTTTTGAAAGAGTGAAAGGCATTTTAAATCTGTTTGGTGTGAATTTTATAAAAAGATACTCCTTAAAGAGTGGCATTTTCCACATTCTAGAAATGAGTGAAATACTTCACTCCGTTTCGACAGTGAAATATGCCACCCCGCTGTCGAGAGTGAAATATGTCACTCCGTTTGCAAGAGTAAAAGCCTGGCATTATACACTTTTACATATTTCTGTTCAACTTTGAAACATTATATAGAATAAAATAATGAAAAGCACCAAAATATGACACATCTTAATTTTCAAAAATTCCATTTCCTAATGTAATCTTGAAGATTTTTGAAAGATTGAGCAGTCACTCATCTTAAGAGTGATTATTAATTCTTTTTTAGAGTGAATATTCTCTTCCGAGGAGTGAGTATTGTGTGTATTTTTTACACGTCAGCGAATCAGAACAGCAAGTCTACGACGCTTTCTTAAGCTGACGGTGGACGTTAAGATTTTTCTTTTTTTAATTTTCATTATAGAAATATAAAATTTTGTGCATATATACATTTCATCATAAATATATAAAACAGCTTAAAATAAATTTCCGATATTATTATAATTTTAACAACAAAAAAAAGTAAAATTTTAAAATGCTCCGGGCGTCACAATTTTTGAGATTTGTCCTTGCTTTTGCATTTTAATCACTTAAAACACACTTAAATTCACAAACAAATCTAAGCATCGATTTTTAATTCTCTTGTTTAGTTAATTTTTTAGAATTTTTTTTCTGAATTTCATATCGATTTTCATCAAACTTTTGCCTTTTAATACTGTAAAAATCAAATTAAATTATCTTAATGAAGCCGAATTTCAAAATGCATACTTTGTTTGTAAGCAATATCAGGATTATTCCTTATCAATTTGACTATTTTTCATCAAAATTTATGACGCCTGGAGCATTTAAAATAAAATAAAAACGTTGAAAAAACAGTTTTGAGAAAAACAGTTTTAAAGTATAATTAAAGGGCCGACAAACTGTTTCAATACAAGATTCAAACGCTTGTAACTTTGTGAAAAATAATCGCATTTGTATGCGGTTTTTCGCAAATGGCTCAGAACGAACTGGGGATTAATAATATGCACAAAAATGTTTTTCGAGTTTTGGGTTCATTTCTGCTCAATTATTGGTCCACGGTCCCAAAGATAAAAGAAAGAATTGCTTTTTCATCCGCCATTTTACGATTGAAAGAAACGGATATCATTAAAATGATTATTTATGGAAAGTAAAGTAAGTCATATGTAATTTTAATCTTTTATTCCTGTAGATTTTTAATCTTATGATTATGAGTCAAATATTATTTTATATAGAAAGAGATTGATCTCGAATTTTTTCTTGATTTTGAAGCGATTGCCTGTTACATTCCTTCTTCAAGTAGTGGTTTGGGATATAATTGTTTAAACAATTAAATAACAAACAATGCTTAGCAAAAAAATATTCGGGACTTTATTGCTTTAGCCTTAGTAAATAAAAAATAAGAATGTAAATATTTTATTCTTTCTCTTCGATACTGTGATGTAAAATATTTTAATTTACTATCGCATGAAAACAAAATGCTGACACAGAGATATCTTCATTCATGGCTCCATTCATAGAGGAAGTTAACATTCATTTGAAGTTATTTAAGATTGATTCCAGTGTTGTCACATGTATTTAACATCTTCCAAATTTCTAAAATTAATAGGAATTCTTTATATCATATGGCAAGTTTTTTGAAACGTTGTTACATCTAATAATGCATTTCATTCATCTAATGTAGTTTATGTTGTTGTTTATTAATGTAATTATAAATTACTAATTATTATTTTTAGTTTTTTTCAGATTAGTATATTTATTTTTTGTAATTGTATGTAAAGCTGTCTGCGTTTTTGAGATTGAGTAATATCAAAAGATTTAATTACGAACATTCTACATCTGTTAATAAATTGTCTTCTATTGCAAACGCATGTTATACGTTTATGATACACGTAATATTGGCACTGAAAAATAAAACATGATTGTTTAGCATTGAAATAAAATACTTTTTATGCTTGATATGAAGTTTATAGATAAAACTGCTATAGTTTTTTTTACGTTCACATTTGCTTATATCCTCCTGAGACCTGGCATCCATTTTAATGGATGTTTTGCTTTACTCTTCTATTGCGTTAAATTTCATTGTAGCAATCTAAAACCAGTTGGTTTTGGTAATGTATGAATCAAAAATCAACATTCAGCTGTTACATTTTGGCAACGGTAACCACTTTGTTTACAAAATGGCGGAATAAATGAGCCAAGTTGAAATTCTACGTTCTGCTGGTAATTTTCGTTTTTATGTTATTTTAATTTGTTTAAACTATTTTTATTTTGCAATATTAAATCAGATGTTAATACTTGCCTTATGTTCTTTATAATAAATTCTATTCTTTCCCATACTTCTCGCATTTTTTTAATTACTTTAAAGCGAGTTATGGCCTGAACATCCATTTAGATGGACGTGCTGTAAAACAAATTTAAAAAATCGAAATTTATTAATTTCTTTAGAAACGTTATCTTGGATGCCTATTTCTTGAAAAAAAACTCATATTTAAAAACAATTATGCATTACATTTTGCTTGGGTTTCAGGAGGATATAGTATAGGATTGAATATCTTTTAAAGAGATCAATAACCATTTTTGTATTAAAAATGGTTCTAAAACTATAGGAACAGTGCATACGCAGTCATTTCCTTTCTTTTTATATTTCTTTTTTTTTCTACTTCCTAGATAAATCTTTTCATATAAAAAATATAAAATCTATTGAGTTCGTATTCAGAAAACACAGTATATGATGAAATAAAAAAATTAAATGAAATATGGCTTATCGTGTCGTTCCATAAATAAGCATAGTATTATTATCCATTTCTCAGCAATAGCAAACACAGCAGCAGCAGCAGCAAAATTTTAAATCATGATAAAATTAAGGAATATGTTTAAAAGGAAAATATATACATATTCCAGAGAATATAAAATTTAGACACCATGTTAATATTTAATAAAACAATGACAAATCACAACACATATATACATTTTTTTACACGTCCTTAATATTTAGGCTATGCTTAGAACTTTTAAAAGAAAGATGTGAGCTGAAAGGCATTGTTTTTTTAAGTGGAAAAATTAAAACTATTTTAGAGGAGTTGGGCTTTTCAAAAGGCGATAACTTACTGAAAACCACGGTAAAAAGATAAGAATTTATATTTAAAACAATAAATGGTCAAGTGATAAAACAATAAACGGTATTACTCGCGCCCAGAGGGTTCTATACAATAAATGTATGAATTATTTTCTGTGTTATTAAAACAATCGTTGCTAAAAGAATAATAAAACTTTGTAAAACACTATACAACGCAGGGTTGGATATAGCTGTATATACCAGAAAAGTGTGAATAGGTATACCATAAAAATTGAAAGAGTTATGAAGCCTAAATAATATCAAATATTACTATTCTGTATAGCTCTTTTTTTAATGTTATCCTAATCTCTTTTTTTATGAACTTAAATATGTACTGATAATAAACGCAGTGCATATTTAAACTTAATTTGGCATTTCATAAAACTAAATTCAGCGTAATAAAAATCTTTTCTTTTTGCAGTGTAGCTAAAATAAAACTCTTGTTCAAAGTTTAAACTTGGCACTGTGCTAAGCGCGCTTCGGAAGGAGGTCGCAAAGATGCAACGCCGCTTTGATCTGAGCCAAATTTTTTCAGATAAGTTTTTTATTAGCTTTTAAAGACACGGAAGGCTTATTAAGAGATCCACTCAATGCAATCTAGTCGCGAAACCCATAGCAATTAAAAAATTAATTGTAATTAAATTAGTCTGGCTTTAACAATTTGACGTTTATTGATTTTATACTGCTACCGGGCATAGCACAACAAACATGCATCATTAAAAGTTGTTATCTAGGCTTTGAAAGCCGATTGTACATAGAGTACGCAGCCTCCGTCTTTATGTATGTCCAAATCGTCAGATTCATCAAGAGTTGATATCTCGGCTAATTACCAACGTGCTTTTTCGAAAATTATTATGTACAATGCTTTTATACTTCTGCTACGATAGGTACCTCCAGCGCTCCTCAACACATTTGCTGAATGCCTGTAAATCGAAATTTGTGTGTAACAGCAAAATGCGCTTTTCTCAAAAACTATGTTGTGAAAGAGGTGTTTCTCGTTGCGGGAGTCTTCGTCCCTAAAAACTTGAGATATTGATAAATAAATGGAAATATCATTTGAATTATTTTAAATGAAATTTAAGATTTTCCGTAGTGGAGTACGAATGCGCGAGCAACACAATAAACTCAGATCCAGAAGATTTAAACTAATACTTGTAGCGTAATAAGGACACTTTAATGAAAATTTGAAGAGACACATAAGTGCCTTGGGAGTGACCCCCCTTACACAAAATCAAAACTTAATCTTTACATTCTGAGAAGCAGGCCAAGAGTGAGCAGTTTCACATTTTCATTCGTAAAGTTTTGGCGATATATAGATATTGGGTAAGACACAGATCTTGCCAAGGGGTGACCGTTACATTGGAATACATGGGGTAGTTTAAATTTAGAAGAAAATCCTAATAGGCGATAATTAGCCAAGCGTTAGTCCGTGAGAAAGTAAGAAAGAATCCAAAAGCTGTCAATAGCATTGGAATGAGTGCGGTAACTTGAAAGGCGACCTAAGTTTAAAAGTACATCTGAATATTATTATCTAACCGCTGGTTTAACCAAAGTTTTGACTATCTCTTAGTAAAGGATCGAATTAAAAATCTGACAGAGAGAAATTTTATAGGCAGATGCAACACGAAAAGAATGACTCTTTCGAAATGAAATGGCTGTGAATAATATTCCTTTTTTTATTTTATATACATAGATAAAAGAGCAGAGAGAGAGTTTTCTGGGAACGTTAAAGTAATGTGAAAAGGAAAGTAGATTAATTTAAAACTTAGATATACAAAAAGAAATAGAAAGGGGATTTTTATATTGATAGTTAATATTAAATTTTAACTATCAAGGGATCATATTAATTACATTTAAAGAATAATATATGTGATATCAAACGATATCACATATTTCCCCCCAAAAACCGACCAGCCTTGAATGCCCAGAGATGGGGAAGGGAAAAGAAAAAGAAAATCTGTGTCTTCTCCAAAGGGAAAAAAAACTTTACATGAAACAATACAAAACAATATTTTAAATTGCAATAAAAATATATATGCGAGTATATATGTCATGACTTAAATATTCTTCACAATGTCCTTTTTTTATAAAGGCTCAGTAGAAGTTCAAAAAGGTTCACGTGAACTAGTCTTATAGACTATATTTTAATAAACAGTATTCTTTACTGTACTTGTGCACATATTACTTCAACAACAGGATTTTTTTTTTACCTGTTTTGTATTTTGTGACGTCACATTAAAATAAGGTACCATTATCAATAAATTTGCAAATATTTCTTAGAAACTGGTTGTCATGACCAGTATTGAGAAGCTTTAAAAGAAGCTTTATAATTCTTCCCAAATCTTAATCCATTTCAGATCATAAAAATAAGTGGACAAAAAAAAAATAAACACAACATATAACTAATTAACATACAGTATGTAAAATAGCTAAATAATATTGATAAAAATATGAATAAGCGATATAGATGGGCACAGAAATGTAATTGGGACCCTTTCATGAATGTTTCACAGCACAAATGAAGTGTGTGACCATAGAGCTATAATTTTAAATTGAACACAATTTCTGAGTGCAGTGATTAGAAGAGCAAAAGAGATGCATTAATTACAAAACAAAAGTGTCTAATATCAAAATATAAAATATTTAAAAAAAATCTTATTTTTTTTGTGAGTAGTAGTCGTTATCTACTAATAGCAACTACAAATACCTCATGCAGTGAGCCCGTTTATTTATCAAAGTTTTAACTTATTAATATGTCAAGATGACATTGTGTTAGTGAGGATCTGTACTGTGGATAAAGATGAGGAAATCCATAACAATTTACTGCAACTGAACAGCATTTGTGATTTAAAGTAACTGTTTTTTCTTAAACACATCGTCTGGCTTGTATAATTTAAAAGTGGTGTGTATCGAAAAAAAAACCACTTTAAAAGTATTATTTGAGAAAAGAAAATGTATTATGTGATCGTAGAAAAAGCATATGACAAAAGAGAAAAGCAACTGCTACAAAAGTATAGAGTTGTCTTAAATATCAGTGAAGGATTAAAATTATGTAATTGTCAAAGAATGTCAAACTGTCAATTTGCAATTAAGCAAAGTAGTGATGACATTACTGTGTCATGGTATTTAGTACCCAGAAATTAAACGATAATTTAATAACTGGTAACTTTTAAAATGTGAGAAAGTTTAATGATGAAAACCTGGTGTAACATAAAACTAGAAAAGAAAAAAAAAACATGAGCCTAAAATAAAAAAAATATGCATAGTATGCGAAGAGGTATTTTCCTATTTACTTAGAAATCTTTGTTGTTAAACAAAGTGATGGTGACATGAGAATGTCATTACATAACAAAATATTAAAAAGCAAAAAAAAAAAATAAGTGTATGCAAAATGTAAAGTTTAATAAATGTTTATATTGCAATGTATCATGTAAAATTAAAAGTAGTCCTGGTATAATGAGACATAAAAACAAACATACAAAAAGAATGTTAATGAGCAAAGGCTCAAAAACTTGAAAAAAAATGAATATTTTCAATTCAGTATACAATGTTTAAAAACAACCAACATATATGCATGACTAAAAATGTAAGCAAATCTCAATGAACTAACGATGTATACGAGTATCGAAGCAATGTGTGTAAATGAACAAAGGTTAAATTCAACGACATAGTTGCATGTGTAAATGAATACAGCAATATAAGTATATCAATGAACAAAAGTGAAAAATTATTTCAAAGAATGTGTAGGGGTACTTCACCGACTAGTGTAAAAGTAATACAATGAACTAAAGTGTGTGTAAAAGAATGAAACTTGCTATGAACACATGTGTCTAACAAAAATATTATTACAATGAACTAAAGTGTCTACCAAAACAAAATTGGTATGAACTAATATGCAAAACAAATCACAAGAAAGAAAACAAACTATGAACTAATATGTGTAAGGAAAAAATCTATGAACTAAGTATTGTCATGAAAGAAACAAAATAGTGCAATTGGTCCCTGAAGTACATAAAGAGTTGACAATGCTATGAACTCGTGTAAAGTGTTTTTTCTATGAACTCAATGAACTATGAACTCAGTTGTGTAAACTATGAACTCAGTTGTATGAACTATGAACACAAACTCATTGTGTACATATGGAACCAAGAGCATTGTATCACAAGCACAAAAATGCTTAGCCTAAAGTTAAAACAAACAAACAAACAAAAAAAACAAAGAACTGTGCTTTTAAGTAAAGAAAAGCGAAAAGGACAAATGTGACCAGGAAAAGCTTCTTGTGTGATAAAACTGTAAACATTTGTACTCAACATTTGAACTAAAACTATCTAAACAACTGTCTAAAGTTTTATACCGAATTTCCAAAAAAAATATCTAAAGAAATGTAAATGTTGTAAAAAGTGTATAGTGTTGCTGTGTACCCTTCTGATTAAAAAAAATCTTTTACATGTGGAAAAAAAAAAGAAAAAATGACCCGCATGAGAGTATTTTCACACAAAAACAAAATATATTTTTAATCATCCGACCATTTGCGCGCTGATTAGTCCGATGAAAAAATATATATATAAAGCAGTACACAATTAATTTCTAAAAAAAAAAAAAAAAAAAAAAAAAAAAAAAAAAAAAAAAAAAAAAAAAAAAAAAACCTTTAACTTTAAAGTTAAATGTGAATTAAATTATCACTTATGCCATATGGCGAAGCAATAAGATGTACCTAAGTGTATAAAAAGTGAAATATTAAAAAAAAGTGATTTTTTCTTTTTAGAATCCTTCACAGTGTTGTATATATCGATAGAAAAAAAATTTACTGTATGTGTGTGAAGGTAGGGGAAAAGAAACCTCATACTCATGAACTAGGTGAAATGAAACACATGAACAAGTGTGTACGCAAGCATACACAACGTGTAAGTAAACACATGAACAAATTGTATAATTCCACATGAACTACCTGTAATAATGTCCCAATGAACAAACATTTTTTATGCATTTGTTAACAAAATATACGGACAGTATGTGTGTAATAACCCAAAACACTAACATACGAGTGAGATTCAATTACATAATTAATGAGTTAATCACCAAAATGTAATGAATAAAGGGGTAATAAAATCAATGAACTACGTGTAATGTGTGAATGAACTCTGGTTAAACTCTAAACTAGCCACAATGAACTATGTGTTATACTCAATGAACTACTTGTGAGGAAAAAAAGGAAAAAAAAAGAAATTCTGTCGAATAGATCGTTAGCAAAGTACAATGTGTAAAAAACAAATTGAACAAAATATGTAAATAAACTCATGAACTAGTGAAATGTATGTATACTAATGAACAAAATTGTATTCTAAATGAGCAAATTTTGTGTAACATAAACAAATATCCAACATATGAAGTACTTATGAAAAAAAAGTTGAAAAAAAATATAAGAAATCCAAATCTTTCTTAAAAGTGTTCTTTTCAACAAAAATGATGTAAACCGGAGAAGTGAATATTATCTTTGAACCACAATGTAATTTTATTTTTAAAACGGGCATGCATGGGCGACTACTGCTATCAATAATGGTTCTAGAACAATTCTGAATACTTTACAACAAAAAAAAAATTCTCACTACTAAAAAAAAATTTAAATTAATCAAAAATTATTATTTGTTACACACTTCTCTTTCTTTTACCCAATGTATTCGTGAAATTTAAATATAAAACGAAATGGGGAAAAGTTATATTTTCGAAAAAAAAAAAAAACAAAAAAAAAAATATGGGTAACCAAAAATTGTCGCAATATTATATGACACAACATTTGAATTTAATAACATAAAATGCATAAAATATAAACCCATCACATTTTCAAAAAAACAAAAAAAAACAAACTAGAACCAATAATATAAGCATGATCGAAAAATTATGATAAAATATGAAAGCATAAAATATTTCTAGATTGCTTTAATTATTAAACTTTTTGTTTTAAAGCAATGGGAAACGAACATCTATATATATTTAAAAAGACTTACCTTTGATAAAAATAAAAAAAATGTTAAACACATATAGTCAAATTAAAATATTCTGCACAAGAACCAAATAATTGATGGCACACGAATAAAAAACAATACTGAAATTTAAATATAAATTTCCATTTTTTTAGTTTTCATAAATGTAACCCTGCATAGATAAAACATAACCCTTGTAATGAAAACTTACCTGTTATCTAAATATATTAAATTTACTGGGAATGTTAGAAGTTACATCCATGCAGGAAAAAAAATATGTAAAAAAAAAAAGAGTAACCAATTTTTACACTTTCCCACCTGAGATACTACCATAGTGTAAAAAAGAAACAAATTACTAAAATAAAATAATACTCCTCATCAGTAAAATAAACAAATAGCTAAAATAAGATTGTGAACCACATTAAAAAGTAAAATAAAAGATAACTATACAAATAGAATAACTTGAATAACTTTCTCAATTTTAAAAAAATTGTTCATTGCCACAGTTTGTGTTATATGTAAATGTATCGTGGCTATTGTAACACAGTTGTAAATTGGCTTTAAAAGAGTACTTTCAATCAATTATTTTTGTTTTCATTTCTTTTTTTTTTTTTTTAAGAGAAATAATAAACAGTTCTCAAAATAAATAGTGAAAAGAAACAATCATAATCGCAAGGTGCGTTCCTATAAAAGCGTTAAATATCTTATTCATAACCAGGTAATTTATACACAATTTGTATAAAATATCCAGACCCATTTTTTTTTCTTTTACTTTTTTTATACTGACAATTTAGTTCAAAAATGTGAAGTCTTAATGTACATGTAATGCACAGAAATTTCGTAAAACTAGACATTTAAAAAAAAAAAATCACATCACCGGAGCGACAACTGTATTTTCGAACTTGTTGAGACATATTTCACAGATAAATTTTGAACACCGATGACTAATGAACCGTGTAGCAATTATTCTTGAAATCACACCACGTATCTTAATCACAATCCAGTTTCACACTTTTTTTTTTGCAAGTACACGAGTACTTCTTTGAAATCTTGAATACTCAAAAACAGATTCACACACATCGCGCGCACAGGCACTATTCGAAAACTGACACTTTATTTTTCTCAAGTAGAAGATGAAAATCCTCCGATCAGGCGAAAATGACACACGAGTCAAAAATTCTTTAATCATCGCTTTCCATATCTAAAGCGAACTCCGCTTCTTTATATCCTTATCAGGCGAGCGCAGGAGAAAGCGAAACAATATAGCATCTGGAAACAACAAACATATTTTTCGACTTCACAAGTTGACAGCGGCGATATTTGACCAACGGTCGATCACACAGCAGCACGACGGTGATTAAAGGTCGAACGAAAGGGCCCAAAAACCCAGATGAAACGGAGGGAAAAAGGTTTCTCAATCACTTGTTCTTAGTTACAGTCTTTTCATCTAGTCCTTCCGTGCAGTTAATCCGAAGTCTCGTAATTTTTTTTGTAAAATGCAGAATAAAAGCGAGGGTCACTCCCAGCTACAAGTTTAAAAAATCTTCTTCCTTGGGCACCAAAGTTTGTGAAAGAGATGTTTCTCGTTGCGGGAGTCTTCTTCCCTAAAAACTTGAGATATTGATAAATAAATGGAAATATCATTTGAATTATTTTAAATGAAATTTAAGATTTTCCGTAGTGGAGTACGAATGCGCGAGCAACACAATAAACTCAGATCCAGAAGATTTAAACTAATACTTGTAGCGTAATAAGGACACTTTAATGAAAATTTGAAGAGACACATAAGTGCCTTGGGAGTGACCCCCCTTACACAAAATCAAAACTTAATCTTTACATTCTGAGGAGCAGGCCAAGAGTGAGCAGTTTCACATTTTCATTCGTAAAGTTTTGGCGATATATAGATATTGGGTAAGACACAGATCTTGCCAAGGGGTGACCGTTACTTTGGAATACATGGGGTAGTTTAAATTTAGAAGAAAAGCCTAATAGGCGATAATTAGCCAAGCGTTAGTCCGTGAGAAAGTAAGAAAGAATCCGAAAGCTGTCAATAGCATTGGAATGAGTGCGGTAACTTGAAAGGCGACCTAAGTTTAAAAGTACATCTGAATATTATTATCTAACCGCTGGTTTAACCAAAGTTTTGACTATCTCTTAGTAAAGGATCGAATTAAAAATCTGACAGAGAGAAATTTTATAGGCAGATGCAACACGAAAAGAATGACTCTTTCGAAATGAAATGGCTGTGAATAATATTCCTTTTTTTTATTTTATATACACAGATAAAAGAGCAGAGAGAGAGTTTCCTGGGAACGTTAAAGTAATGTGAAAAGGAAAGTAGATTAATTTAAAACTTAGATATACAAAAAGAAATAGAAAGGGGATTTTTATATTGATAGTTAATATTAAATTTTAACTATCAAGGGATCATATTAATTACATTTAAAGAATAATATATGTGATATCAAACGATATCACATATTTCCCCCCAAAAACCGACCAGCCTTGAATGCCCAGAGATGGGGAAGGGAAAAGAAAAAGAAAATCTGTGTCTTCTCCAAAGGGAAAAAAAAACTTTACATGAAACAATACAAAACAATATTTTAAATTGCAATAAAAATATTACTAAATACTTTTTTATTAAAAAAAGCGTTTAATCTTGGACTAAAAGAGTATTACCTCACCGGTAAGTTATATTTCTCCGTTATTATTTTTGTTTAGTGTGACGGTGCTTTTAGGATACTTAACACATTTCACTTAAATTAGTACAAAATTAACGGGGATTTCTCTAAAAGTAACAAATATGGTTAAACTTAGACGTAATTTTTATTTGTGTTAAATAGTTTGTGTCTCTTAAACGCTTCAAAGTAATCCTTTGTAATTGCATGAAATTAAACACGCCATTTACATTAATTTAGAAGTAGTAATTTAACAGAAAGTATTGAAACCGTTGAGATACATTGTTTTAACGATTATTTAAGGTAATTTGTATGATTTTTATTATGAAATATGTCGCACATGAATATCAATATAAAGGTTTTATTCATTACTATTACTTATATTACGGACAATAATTGAAATATGTCTCTAATATCTCTTCAAAATTTTTAAATTAACAACGATTCATGCAGAAATGTCGTGTGAAACTTAATATAAAATATATTTAATAATTATCAAGTTTTCTTTTAAATAGATCTTGCAAGTAACATTTAGGAAAAAATATTGTATTTTGAACAATTTGACTTTACTTTATTTTTAACAGAAAGTTTAAAGTATAAAAATATCAAAAATATATTTAAAAGAGAAAATATTTCATGTTTGTTTTTTAACACTTTCCAACATAATTAAAAAGTGTTTTTGAGTTCGTCTTATCTGGTTGTCTGCGGATCTGCTCGTGCTTCAACTCTCGTAAATATAATCGGATTGTCATGCTATTGATTTATGTTATTCAGAATTATGGTGGCATGCTCGGTATTAAAAATGACTTGTGTAGCTCTTACGCTTCCTTTACAGGAAGGCTCCAAAAAATTACGTTACATTACGGTTTATAGGGGAAATTGTATGCGATGTATTTTAATGATTTTACCTTATTTAAAAAATATTGACCGTGATATATATCACTCAAGTTCTTTACAAAGCGCTTAATGTTGAATATGCTGTGCATAAAATGTATCTTTTATGTACAGGGATACACAAAATAATTTGATTGCAATACTGTCTATGAAAAATATTCGCTATGGCACGTCATTTTCAGCTGTTGTACACGTTTAAAAATTATTTTTTCCATATCATTTAGTGTGTATAAATTCTATAAATCACATATAGGGTTGCCCAAACGATTTCAAGTGCCTACATTTTTGTTTATTGACGGAAATTGCTGAATGAGAATTTTTAACTGTGCTATGCGTTTCCAAATCGAATTAAATTTAACAAAGTAGTATACATGCAAATCTATAGAAAATATACATGGATACACCAAACTATTGATGGCAATTGCTGAAATTTGGTTTTTAAATGAATTTTGTGTTTTCCAAATTCTTACTTAGACATTTTATTTCACCGAAATAAAATGTGAAATTTTGTTACAGTATTATGAATGCATTGTAAAATGTTTAATAATCTAGTAAACGATTTTTCGTTCTTGATAAACCGTATGTTTAAAGCGTGATTAAAGTGCGCATATCCAAGATTCTCCGTGCATGCGCAGTAACCGTATAGACTGATTTGTGACTTTTCAAGTTAGTAATTAATTCTTCCTTTAAGTTAATATTTTGTTGAAGTAAAATTTTGATATTACTGCGGCATTTAAAGTTTCTGACATATTATAAAGAAAAAAAATATATATACCCAACAGATTAATTGCACAGAATAAATTCTTAAATTAACTTCAGTGGTGGAAAATTGGCGCAGAGGAGGAGCCTATTGACACCGCTAATTGTTTATTGTATTATTCACCTTAATAAAATCTCGGAAATTATGTCATTAGATAAGCCGCAAAATACTACTAAAATTTAGTGGTGTTGATAGGCTCCGCCTCTGCGCCAATTTCCCCCTACTGTTATACTTTGATGTTTTAAACAATATCTTCACCAACTGAAATATCGACTAAAATCAACAACTGTTTTATACGTTCAGAAAAGAATACGTTGCATCAAAGAAGGAGCGGTGATCTGAATGTAACACGTTTGGAATGGCTTTTAGGTAGCTTTCATTACAAAAAGGTACCTATTGCAGCCGTTCGGAGGAAAGCGATTTAAAAAAAAAAATGGTATATTTTCATCGATCATGACCCCCATACCCCGAAACCACTCTCCGTTCAAAATTGATATATATATATATATATATCTGACATTTGTCGTAATGTAACTCTCGTATTTATGAACCGATTCGATGAAGTTCGGTGTGTACATAGTACATACCAATGTCTCGACCGAGTTCGTTGGCCAGCTTTATCCACCGTTTTGTTTGAAAATGGCGGCAATTTAAATTTTTTTTAAAAATTTAAATCTTGAAATGTGGTACCAAAAAATTGAAAATGGAAAAAAAAAAATTCTTATGTATTTGACCTTTATACAAAGATTCTGGAGCAGTTTTTGTTTCGTCTATATCTTAAAAAATGGCTGAGTTATAGCATTTTGAATTTCTAGCGTGGCTGACATTTTGAAACGTCCTGAATTTTGTCACGCGATAAAAGGCGTATTTAGGAACCGATTTCGATGTAGATCGCTGTGTACGTAGTACATACCAATGTCTCGAACGAGTTCGTTGGCCAGATTCTTCCGCCATTTTGTTTCAAAATGGCGGCCATTTAAAAATTTTTAAAAAATTTAAAATTTGAAATGTGGTACCAAAAAATTGGAAATGGAAAAATATTTTTTCCTTATGTATTTGACTTTTATACAAAGATACCGGAGCAGTTTTTGTTTTGTCTATATCTTAAAAAATGGCTGAGTTATAGCATTTTGAATTTCTAGCGTGGCTGACATTTTGAAACTTCCAGAAATTTGTCACGCGATAAAAGGCCTATTTATGAACCGATTTGGATGTAACTTCGTTTATACATAGTACATACCAATGTCTCGACCGAGTTTGTTGGCCAGCTTCATCCTCCATCTTGTTTAAAAATGGCGGCCATTTAAATGTTTAAGATAAAAATTTAAATTTGAAATGAGGTACCTAAAAATTGAAAATTGAAAAAATATTTTTTTCTTATGTGTATGACCTTGATAAGAAGATTCGGTAGCAGTTTTTGTTTCGTCTATATCTAAGAAAATGGCTGAGTTATTGCATTTTGAATTTCTAGCGTGGCTGACATTTTGAAACGTCCTGATATTTGTCACGTGATAACAGGCGTATTTATGAACCGATTTGGATGTACCTTGGTGTATACATAGTACATACAAATATCTCGATCGAGTTCGTTTAACAGCTTCATCCGTCATCTTGTTTCAAAATGGCGGCCATTTAAAAAAATTTTTAAATTAAAATTTAAAATAAGATATCAAAAAATTGGAAAATGAAAATGATTTTTTTGTATGTGTTTAACCTTAATACAATGATTCCGGAAAAGTTTTTGATTCGTCTATATCTAAAAAATGGCTGAGTTATAGCATTTTGAATTTTTATTGTGGCTGACATTTTAAAACGACCTGATTTTTGTCACGCGATAACAGGCGTATTTATGAACCAATTTGGATGTAACTTGGTCTGTACATAGCACATACCAATGTATCGACCGAGTTCGTTGGCAGCTTCATTCGCCATCTTGTTTTAAAAGAGTTGCTATTTAAAAAAATAAAAAAAAATAAAATTTAAAATGAGGTATTAAAAAATTGGAACGTGAAAAAGATTTTTTTTATGTGTTTGGCCTTGATACAAAGATTCCGGAGCAGTTTTTGTTTCTGAAAATTTGTTCTTTTGTTTATATCATAAAAAATGGTTGAATTATAGCATTTTGAATTTCTAGCATGGCTAACATTTTGAAACGATCTTGTATTTGTTACGCGATAACACACGTATTCGCCTATTCCGATGTAAGAAGGCATGTGGATAGTATACATCAATATCTCGACCAAGTTCGTTGGCCAGATTCATCAGCCATCTTGTTTCGAAATGCCGGCCATTAAATTAAAAAAAAATATTTATTTAAAGTGAGTTGCAAAAAATTAGAAATTGAAAAAGGTTTCTTTCTTAAGTATTTGACTTTGATATAAGGATTCAGGAGCATTTTTTGTTTGTCTTTATCTTAAAAAAATGGCTCAGATATAGCAGTTTCAATTTCTAATGTGGGTGATATTTTGAAAAATCTGATTTTTTGCCTGCGACAGCCCTCATATATATCAACCGATTTCCAATGTGAGTGAGCATGTGCACAGTAATTACTAAGGTCTCGACCAAGTTCACTGGTTAGCCTCATCCACCATGTTGTCTTAAAATGGCAGGCACTTTAAAAAATCGCCGAATTTGGCAGCCAAATATAAGTTACTTTAAAGAAAAGCAGCTTGGATAAATCTGACTAATTTCGCGAAATTCTCATTCATTATATTTATAAAAATTAGTATTCAATCTCCTATATTCGGTTTCCACTAAATTGAGCTTCGTGTGGTTGAATAATATAAATTGGCTATTTAAAAATAAGGAATATGAAAGCTACTTCTTCCTCCCGGCACTGGCCGGAAGGACTTTTTTTACAGATTTGTAATCCATAATTTATGAAAATGTCCTGCTTTATAAATTGTCAAGTTGGATTTCATTAAATTAATACCTATTTTAAAAATATGATAAATATTCAGTTTCAATTGCATATATAACTCGTTTTGAAATTCAATTGCAGAATTTAAATTCAGTTTAAGTTTTTATAATATATTTCTTTAAAAACGACCAGTCTCGCCAATAAAATAATAATATAAAATATTGTTCATTTTAAATTTTTTAACTACTTGTTTAAATCTGTCTTTATATTAAATGTCGGAATCTTATCAGCTCCGTTAATTTTAAATACTCAATCAGACATAATTATGCTTAAATATATTTAAAAATATATATTATTTTAATTTCACTTTATTGAATATTCGTTGATTTTATACCACGTTTCAAATTATTTGGGCCTTTTATAGCCCCAAAAAAGAAAAAAAAACAATATCTATTTAAAACGGCGTTTCAAAAATGATAAATTTTATTGTTCTTTATACTAAGATTATCAATTTACTTCTAATAGCAAAAATGTTTTATTTAGTATTTAATTAAATATATATTCATGCATGTTACGAATATCCAAATGCATGTTACGAAATTGTCTTTGGTTATGTTACAAAATATCTTGCAAAACAAAATATCAAAGCATAATCCCTATGCAAATTCAAAACATCAAAGAAATTAGTTTGGAGATTACAACACAGAATTTCTAATTAACACGCACAATCACCACAATATCAGTAAACCGATATTTCTTCATGATGAAAAAAAAAGTTGCTTTTTCGAAGGGGAAATTTACAATGAAAATTGTGTAACTTAATGGAAATTACTAGATATATTTTATTCTTTTTTACGAAGATGACGTCGCTGCTTGTGCTGTTTGGAAGAATATTTTCCAAACAAAATGTGTTTTTATGAAGTTTCTGATTACTTATGAGCTATGCATATATATATATATATATATATATATATATGTGTGTGTACGTCATCCATCGCGAATTCAGCTATTTGTTTACAGCATTTAGCATCATTTTGTCATGGCTGTGAGCGCCGTTGCTTGCAATATCCCATGTTTTTATACACTTACTGGTAATTTTAACCATTGCACTGATAATGGACATTTTGATGCTCGGTAACAACTGCTTGATCTTTTCTACACTTACATATTAATTTCTGTTTTTTCCACGTTGTCCATTTATTTTTTAAATTTTATAAATGATTGAATCTAGTCATTTATATGCCTGCAAAATATGGTTATATTACTTTTCATAATTTTGTTTCGACCAGGATCGTATAAAATCGATTAAGTTAATTCAGTTACATAACTAGTTAGACAACAAACAATCAGTTCGGAAATTAGATAAGTAAAATTGGTCAAGATATTTGAATTAAAGAAGAAGTTGCATAAGAAAAATAAGTTCATGAATTAGATAAGAAAATCGGTAAAGATAATTCGGTTAAATAAGTAATACATAACCGAATTATCTGCACCAATTTTTAGATTGAATTCTCCTAAAATTAAATCTTACCTTTTAAAAATGTCTTCTACAGCTATATGCATGTATACATCTATATATGTATACATGGTACTTATCATGAACTTCCAAGCAAAGCTATATTTTTAATGTTTCTAAATTCAATAGATTTGAATTTTCACTAAGATAATAAAACGGCTGCAATAAAGTATATTACGCGGCAGCAGCAGCTATAGTTAAAATTTTTAAAGTATTCACAAGATAGTCCTTCATAACGTTCGGAGTTAATTTTCATAGACACCTGTTAATTTGTAAAAAAAAAGAAAATATGAAATGTGCGTAAAGCTGATTTAATAAACTGACTTTCTTCATATTCGCATATTTAAATAAATGCATTCATTCTATTGCAAAATCCTTCACTTATTCAACTGAATATAATTATTTTATTACATTAAACAAAATGTATTGAGTTTAGTAAGAAGTTGTAAATCTAACTTACTGACATTTACTGCGAAATAGCACACCAATCAGTAGAACACGTTTGTGTCTTGTGATAAGAGCCAGTTCAGCATTTTCAAATCAACGCAGAAGCTGGGAGAAAAGTCAAATTAAAGTTGATATTTCGAAGGTGAAAGATGACATACGATAAATCATGTATTCGCCACTGCATTCGTTACTAATTTCACCAAGGAGAAAGGGCTGCAAAAGCATATCAATCAATCTGTTCTGTTCTTGGAGAGGAAATCGTATCAAAAATCATATGTGAATTTTTGTTTCGGCGTTTTAAAAATGGCAGTTTTGATGTTAGCTATCGAGAACGTAGCGGCGCTCCACTGAAGGCTAGTCATGAGGATTTGTAAGCACCGCTTGATGAAGACGCAACTCAGACGCAAAAAGAAATTCCCGAACAAATAGGAGTATCACAAAAAGGATTTGTAACACTTTACACGCAATGGGAAAGATTCAGAAGCCAGAAATATGTACACCGCATGCATTGAGCCGGAAGAACAAGGATTGACGTGTATTGAAGTATATTGAAGTGCATGAATCTGCTAAACAGGCAACAGAAAAATCTTTCTTGTGAAAAATCGTGATGGGAGATGCAAAATGAATATGTTATGTCAATCTGAAAGGCACAAAATATTGATTGAATCCCAGAGGAACAACGACATCAACGCCGAAACGAGCCATTCACTGCAAAAGAGCTCACCTCTGCATCTGGTGGAATATGAAGTGTGTGCTAAATTGCGAACTGTTGGAGTCTGGTGTAACTGCTGAACGCCACAAGCAAGAACTGTTTCAAATGAAACAGGAAATCGGTCGAAAACGTCCATTTACTGGCAAAGGTTTGCACACCGTGAAATTGCTCCATGACAGATCCAGGCCTCATGTTTCAAAACCAGTGAAATACACTTTAATATTTCTTGGCTGGAAAGTATTGGAACACTCAGTGTATAGTCGCGACATAGCCTCTTCGGACTATCATTTTTTCTGGTTGATGCAGAATGCCTTCTATTCTGTACGCTTCCGGATAGCTGAAGAAGTGCAAAACCTGGTTGGTGACTTCATCGCATCAAAAGATGAATCGTTCTAAACTGCCGGCATCCGTGAACTACCTGACCGATGGCGGAAGGTGATAGATAATGATGGAGATTATTTTCATAAATAAAGGTGTTATTTTCAGCCCTTAATTGTACATTCATTTCTCTGACACACGCTTTAAAACTTTTTACTACAGCCAATATTTTTAACCCTTTCCAACGTAGTTGAAATGTAATTAATTATACTTGGATTACCATGTAATTTATATGTATCATTGCGGTTAACCATTGGATGTTCGGTATTGAAAATGAAGTATCTAGCTTTTTCAGAACGTTTACAAGGGCACTAAAAGTAATTGCCTCATATTATGGTCTTTGGGTGAAAACCATTTACATTGTACTAGGATGTTAATCGATTTTATTGAAATTGGTATACATAACTGAGGTTTCCTGCGAAATGTTTACTGTACAATGTGATGTTGATAGCATTTATCGTCTATTTTCTAGAATCTATACAAATAATTAATTTGCAATACTGCTTTTGAGCAATAATTGCTGGATGTGGGATTCCAACTTGGTATGTACTTTTAAATTCAACTAATTTGTACATATTACTCGGCGTATATAAATTCTATAGTTCATATACAGTGCTTTACAAAACAATTAGATTACCTTTCCACTTACTGGCGTAAATTGCTAGAGGGTAGTTTTAAACAATATTAGGTTTTTCCTAACAGAACTAAATTTAACAAACTGTTTACTTAGATATCATATTTCATCTTTTTAACAATGAAGTTTTGTTACGTTATTCTGAATATGTAAAACGTTTTATCCTAATTTAAGCTTGACGAATGTTTCCTGTTTTTCGTTTTTCATATCTATGGGAGATTAAGTATTTTAAAGATAGCAAAATATAAAAAAACTGAATTAAAAAATTGGAACTATGGTTCATTTAAATAGAAATGAACGTGAAAAAATGTTTTATACTTACTTATGATCACTGGATATTTTTGTAACTTCTTCAGAATGTATACTAGGATGTCTAAGTACATTTTTGGGAAGAAATTGGAAAATTGATGTTGTAATTATTTTTAACAAAGTGGAGTGTGCAAGCGCATCTTTATATTAGTCGTGTACTTTGCGTAATGCAGTATGTTTAAAAGTATAGCTATTACGCTATATGCAAAATACCACTGTTTCGGTCGATCGATGGTATCTGTTCTTTTAAACATTTTTATTTTCTTCATTTTTATCATAAATATAAAACAAGGCTATGCGTTAAGATCAAACTATATAGTTTTTATACAATTTATCGTTTTATAATCATTAGTGAGCCTTACATAATACGGGTTTTTTAATGTAGAATAGGTTAGAGGCTGATTTGGTAATGAGCGAGAACCTGAGATGTCGGTTCAATACGAATTATGGACCAAATTCCATTCCAGGGGTCACTGATAAGCCTGAAAGATCAAAGCCCAAAGGAAGCACAAAACTCTAAGCATATACGATTCAACCATATGCTAACTACTTGTCTGGTTTACGTCCATTGACATAAGGTTCCCATTTCACAGTAATTGCATGGAATAAAATTATTACGTTACATGTGTTATATCAGAAATGTTAATAACAACAATTCCTCAACAACCTGACTGTATTAATATTACATTGAAAATATTACTTCATGGTTTACATTCTTTTAACTTTGTGGAGTTCACTTAACTTGATGTAATCATGTATACCATTCTGGGCCTGACAGAAAATTTTTAACATATAACTACACATTCTGTTTATTATACCCAGTACTAATTTTAAGTGGATAATCAAATTCTGAATATAAGGCACCAGTAAAGCTCAGCCCACATTTTTAGCCATAAACAAAAATTTGTGTAATTTCATGAGCTGTACAGATGATCTGATGACAGTTAAGGCGGTAGGATACCTTTAAACATTCAAAATTTTCGATTTTTTTTTTCATACATATTTTGATTCCGTAATCATTTCTGAAAAATATACAAAAAAAAACGCATAAAAAAATTCTCATTACTTTAATAATTATGGCAGTTTTAATATGACTACATATTAAGAATACATAGGTAATTAAACTTTGCTTTGCGTTTATTGAAAACGATGAATTTTGATACTGCGCGCAGTGTTACTAAAAAAACTATGCATGGCAATCAAAAGACATTTTTACCACATATTCATTTCTGTATTATCTACAACTTAAAACCAGAAAAGGGTAAAATTTTATTTTATTTTTCTGTTTTTGTACTTTGAAAATATTTTCCAAAAAGTGAATTTTTTTAATTTTTTGTTATTTTTTTAATTTAGTCAATATTTTTACAAATATTCTGGTTTCATTATAAAGGTAACACTATTATGTATTTATTTTCACCAAAATTTTCTCCTTATATGCATATTTTCAATTTTTATCATGCGCGCAAGATTTTTTTTCTCTTATTATATTATATTTTAAAACTTATCATTTCAATATTTATTTATGAATTTACAAGTATATATATATTTTTAATGTAAATTTAAATATGAGCTTTACAGTTAAATGAAGTTTGATTTTTATATTTGACTTATTACACAAGTTTTGAAGCTAGGAACATAGTGATATTTTTTACATTTTCGACACGTTCAAAGATATCCTACCCCCTTAATCTGATGATGACAGTTGATGACATATGATGACAGTTAATCTGATTCCATTACTTTTCTACGCACCACTTACTTTTTTAGACTGAAATTATGTGAAATCATTCTTTCTTTAGTACAAAGCGTTGGCAGACATTAGGAATCTTACATCAACGTTAGAAAAAAATTTTGTTTAACGAAACTTGCAGTTTGCAAGAACTACTGTTTAATTATAGCTCCATTACATTTAAATAGACATATTTTCGCAACATTTAGAAATTTGCTGTTAAAAATTATTAAGCTAATTTGAGTGAATTAAAACTTCAGGTAACTCTGGCAAATGTTACGTGCAGTTATCATGCATTAGAACTGTTGTCATATTGAAACAAATTTGTACATAACAGTAAACATTGTGATTCATTCTGAAAAGAAAAAAATATTTGAAGTTTCATTTGTCAATTAAACATTCATTAATCATATATATTACTACTAAAGCGTCAAATTTGCCCCTAGTAGCGAAATTTAATACTATCGTTTACTTAAAAATCGAATCCGCGCTCTTTATTGTGCACGTACATAAGTGGCTTATATTTCACCCAATCGATTTCTCAAATGAGGTCTCTGATTATCCACATAATATTATACCAGTCGAAGTACTGATTCAATTCTTAAGTTTTACGGAAGAATTCGAATGTAATGAAAGCACATACTTTAGAAGTGATTATTTTTAAATTAAAAGCACTTAGTTATATTTAGTTTCTATGCTAGTTTTGAGACGAAAATTTTAATAAAATTAACTGCAAGTTATTACGTTTAAAGTAATCTTAAACATTAATCTTTTATGACAATAATAATTTATTTAAAAATGAACACAGTTTAAAATTCTAATTATCGAATAGCACTAAGTTTTAGCATTAGTTTTAAAAAAAACTTATTTTTGTAAGACACATACATAAATTAAAATGAGAAAAGAGATCGTGCTTGTAAATGTAACATATTTAATTGTAACAAAATATTTTATAAAATTATAAAATTAAATATGTTAAAGATGGCTTTTACTTATTGAACAGGCTGCAAACAATTTTAAGTTATGTTAAGGTGTAAAATTTATGGAGATTTCTTTTTCTCTTGTTTCATTCTTTAGCAAACCTTTTTCATGCGTTGGATACATTTTTCTTGAAACTCAAACACGAACAAAATTTTATCTTTATATTACAAAACCAGATGTACTTCTTTAGCTTAACCCTCTATCTATTGAACTAAGAATTCATAAAAATATTATCTTCTAAAGCACTTTTCATGAATTGTTAAACTACATTAGAAGATTTACATAACCATTTGATAAATTTTAGAAGGAAATTAGAAGGATTAATTAAATTTGAATTCATAGGGATTTTGTGCAATATTTATAACCCCGCTCAAAAAATTTATTTTAAATGTTTTTCTTAGTATTTTGTAGATTTAGGAAATGTACAAATATGATGCTTTTACAATAGAAATATAGAAATATTTAAGAATTCAAAAATCACCCCCCGCCCAATTCTAAGAAAGTTGAAAAGATGCAAAGGTAAAAGAAATCACCCTTTTAAAAATATTTTTGTTCTGTGTAACCAATGATGCTTTTGGAATAAGATAAAGTAATGTATCTATAACTCATTCTAAACTATATTACAACTAATCGATGTATTAAATGAATTTTATAACAAGTTGTTACAATGGTACTTATAAGTACCGTCAGTAAATAAAGGGTTAATAGGGATTATCATAAATTGTCTTTCCAAAACTTTGTAATAAAAAAAATAGTATGGCCCTAAAATATGTTTTCTTGTTTGAAGTCCTAACTTTAAACTAATGATGGGCTGAGAGTGAATTTTACGCTTAAACTTTTGAACATATGGAGAAAGAATTACGCAAAAAAAGAGATTTAAATAAATTAAGTAGAAGAATGTATATAAATCTCTTTTATTAAATAAATTTTTAATTTATTTAAATTAATTAGAGATTAAAATAATTACAGAGATTAAATTATTTAGAGATTTAAATATATTATGCACAAGAATGATATCAAGAATAGAAGGAATAAGAAATGAAAGAATCAAGGAAATGAGGAAAATAAAGGGAACCATAATATATTGTATTAAAAAAAGCAATTAATCTGTTATGGTCATGATAAAATAATGAGTAATGAAAGAATACACAAAATGACATTTAATTATAAAACAAATAAAAACAGGAAACTTGGAAGACCACGAATGAACTAGATGGACGAAATTGTAAAAAAATGAGGGATGTTGGTCTGGAAGAGGAACGGTCCCTTAACCGAAAAAATTAGAAAAACGCTGTTGTAGATTCTTTGGATGGCGGGATCTGACGCCACAAACCATGTTATATATATATATATATATATACATATATATATGTACAAGAATGCATCTTCAGGAAATTAGAATCTTTAATATTTTTATCACGCAAAACATTTTATTTGCACTACAGATATATGTCAATAAATAATACTTTCAACTCAGAAAGTGTCATTAATTTCAATAAAGAGAAATATTTTAACACATGATACTAACTTTTTCACACAAAAATCATGACGCCATAGCTTCAAAAGAACCAATTCTTATTCTGTTCATTAGCTTCTGAGACTTAATCCCCGAAAGAACTGATTATAAAAATTATATGTAAAAAACATCAAAATTTATTTAGAACTACGGCCACCAAATACATTAATTCAATCTGTCTTTTTATCATATGCTATACAGATAGAGTTTCATGCCAGCTCCCCCCCCCCCCCCAAAAAAAAAAAAAAAAAAAAAAAAGTTCAAGCAAAGTCCAGATTGTAGAACAATCTAGTACCAAGGCTTTGTGGTTTTTTTTTTTTTTTTAATGGAGAACAAAAACATGAAATAGGATAAACTAATCTTTTTATGCCACAACACCTTATGCAAGACAATTTTTATACACATCAACATAAAAAGAACAGAAATGTAACATTAAATATCCAAAAGGAAATTTTAACTTTTTTTTTTTTTTTTTTTTTTTTTTTTTTAAGCGGAAAATTGAAGCAACTTCGTGTATTTTTCGTTAAGTGAATCCTCTCCCCTGAAAGGCCAGTTTAAACCATATTCTATCCTTATGAATGTAAAAAGAAAACAACATAATCGAAAATTGTCTTCAATAGAGTCTGGTTAAACAAGCACTTCAGATTTGTTTTGTTAAAACTTGTTATAATTAAAAAAAGGGGAAAAGTTAAATAATTAAATTTGAAAATCCAGGCAGGGGCAACTACCCTTCCTTGCATACCTTGCCTTTGGACTTGAACATAAAATTTTATGGATGCTATCCTCCAGAACTATATTTAATCACAATTTCTTTATTCGAATTGTTTCCTGCAATTATTTCCAAGTACATTAAAATGCAATTTCACTTTATTTTTGTATCCATTTAATAATCCTGCATGTATTTTTAGTTTTTAAAGCAGGAATAAGATACATTTTTAGATATCAGCTAAGTATTTGCAAATATTCTATTTGAAACATACTTAAAGAAAACTATTTTTTATATAGGTAATATCTGAAAAATAAAGTTTTAAACAAATATATATTAAGAGAAAAGTAATAAATGCATAAAATATTTAATAAGTTTAAGTTTTCAATTTCTATGCATCTAAAATATTTAAACATAATTTCTCAAACTATAATAATTCAAGCTATGCATTTTGTCCCTTTCTTAGCCTTATGCCACAGAAGTATTCTTAGAATTTAGATAAATAAATTCTTATATCTCTCTTTTATTTAGAAAGAATGAAATATATCACATGGAAGGAGTCAATAAAACGAAATGTATGTCACCGATTACCGCACATATTTATCTTACTTAGAAGAACAGGTCTATTGTATTTATTTTATTTTTAAAAAAAGTGTTCAGTATATAAAATGTAATATTTTTACACATTATTTGAAATTATACTTCCTGGTTTCAAAAAATAGTCATTAAAATTAAATTTTTCATAATATTAAATTTTAAAAAAGCATTAATCAAAGGTATTGTTGAAAAATCATAACTTACCATAGCTAAACATTTTACATTTTTTTTTTTTTTTTTTTTTTTTTTTTTTTTTTTTTTTTTGTCTTTTAACGCTAATTCCGAGATGAATATATATGACGTTGTTTATATCTACGGAAAATAAAATTACACTGAATAAAATGGGTATTAATTTAATAATAGAAAACAAAACAACATTTCATTTAATGATTCATAGATTTCATTAACCAGACGTATATTATACTTTGTTTGAAATAGAAATTTTTCGTGGAATTTCAAATTGACATAAAAAAAAAATAACTGAAAAAAATATATCTAATCGTTTTCAAACATGTGGCACATTTAAAACGTTCTGAGAGATACACATGTATCATGAATGCAACTGAGATTAATTTAGGATTCTATTCTTGTGGCACTACAAAACCTTTTTAGTTGGTTTATTTTGTATTTATTTTACTTTTTTGTCCAAGAATATATTAAAGAAAATTTAATTTTACTTTTAGTCTATAAAAGTAGGCTTAAAATTATTGGATTTATCCTTGTGCAAGGACCTCCTAGAGTTTTATAATCTTCAACTGTTATAGTATATAGAATTTGTCTACTACGTACATTCGAAAGACACAATCCGTTTTTCTTCATATTGTCCATATTGTTATTTTAAACGTATTATCTCTTCCCCTCTCTCTCTACATACACATATATATATATACCGTTTACATAAATACATTTCTAGTATTTAAAATGCGTATTTTAATTTCTTATTTTCTTTCAAATTCTATTCTAAAAAATATTTCCTGTAATTATTATTTGCTTTCTTGGTCTTTCATAGCTCAATCTTAAAATAGCGATATGAATTTTATTAAAATTATCTGTTTTGTACCATTTTTTTATTTTATTCTAAAAGGTGTTTTGCGCTCTTTTAGCGGCGAAAAAATGTCATTCCAATTTTCTTACGCCGTTAAAATATAGTTCGGCTCAGTTTCGATTTTATTATTGGTGCTTTCCCATAGCTGCAGTGCCGCAAAAACACTTCAGCCTTTCCCGAGTATAAAACATCAAAACTTGAGTTTAGGAGCTCAGACTTTATTTCATTTGTTGTTTTATAAATCTCCGCCTGTTGTCTGGAAGGGAAAAATTGAAGTAATAGAATGTTTTGTTATCATCTTTTCTTAAATGTAGTTTAATCTGAAGTAACTATTAAGGTAGATGTTGTAGGATACCACAAAAAGCTGTGATTTGTGGCAGATGCTATACAACTGTATTCTACTAAATGTACTACTGTACTACGGTATTCTACTCTATTCTTCTAAATGATTTATAATTGTTTATAATTTGTTTAACAATATGATTTTTTTAATTGGTTTAAACATATGATTTTGAATGGCAGAAGTATTCTTTGCTTGTAAAGGTTAGTGTTTATCCTTTTTTTCTTTATCTCCGTGTGATGAACAAGCAAAATGGCATTATTATAATAGAATTAAAATGTATTTAAATAGTTATCTATAAATTTATCTCTGGGTGTGTTATTTCTACTTTAAATCATTATTAAAATTTTTAGAACCTCTAAAAAATATTTTACAATGTTTCTATAGATGTTACTATTCATATGTGACATTTTCTTTAACCCTCTGTCTACCAGAAGGGTCCAATGGACCCGACATGTATATTCAAAATATCTATTCAAACCAGAAAATTTCTTCAAAACAAACTAAATGTATAAATCAGACAATAATAAGTTAAATAAACAAATTAAATAGTTTTAAGTAAAAATTCTGGTGTAGAATGTTTTTATAAAACTTGAGTAAAATTTCCGGTAGTTCTAGGGTTAATTCTTCTGGTAAAATTAAATAGAATATTAATTCATGATATACGTTTTATTTCAATTATGGTTGATGTATTAATTTCAAGAGTAAAAGAAACAAAATACATCCAATAGTTATGAGCTGCAATATAAACAATAACGGTTCATAAAACTTTTTTCTTTAAAGTATGTACAAAGACAAAGACACTGAAATTAAGTAAGATGGGAAATAAATATCGGAGAAGTCATAGCAATCCCTTGCTTCGTCAAAAAATTATGATTTCGAACACGTCTTTAGAGATTATTTCTTGTTTTTCTGCTCCATCACCTCTTTCTTAATGTTAGGTTCCAGGACATTCTGGAAAAGATTTCTTCTAATGAAAAAATAAATTGATTCTAAATCGTGCTCATTGTATTAAAAATACTTAAAGAGAAAACTCGTAAAAATACCGATTGACTTTTTAATATTTTATACGTTTTTTATCTTTATTGTGTTAGGAATGACTCTTAATTCAATTTGATTGTTGTTTAGAATAAAAAACAATACTTTTATATGTCTGAATATGGTTAAATTTTATTAAACAAATTAAATTAAGTGTTGTTAATGACGGCCGATTATCCACACTAGGAATATAGGACAGAGTTGGGATGATCTCCTTGGAGGATCTTTCTAAGGGATCCTAAACCGTATTAAATCAAAGTTGCTAGAAAACCACGGAAAACTCCAAACAATTAGGCCGGCGGGTGCCATTGGGCAAATTAAATTAAATTTTCATACAACTTTAATGGCGAAAATAGATTTAACTAATTTAAAACTGTAGAGAACGTTCCTCGTATCGCTAGAAATTGGCTAATCTGTAAACCGTTAATTTAATTCTATACTTCCGAACAGCATAAAATCTACATTTTTATTTTTTTTTATCAAAAATATCATTCAATTCAATTAATATTATTTTTAAATTACGAAGTTAATTTTTTTTTTTTACCTCATACTCCAACAAATAGAATGAAACAGTTGTACGACAGAAAAAACTTGTCGAGCATTTTGTGAGCTCGCATATTTTCATCTTTACGCAGGTTAAAGGTTTAACTGTATCGCTACCATCAAAGTTGATGATAAACATCTTTTTCAAAATGAACTGTTTTTCTTCTGGTTTTAATTAAGGTGCTTAGAAACTATTAATTTCCTGCCCTTGAACACGACTCAGTTTACTGTAATATATGTGTTTACCAAATAGAGGTGACGCATCTGTGAGGTTGGTAAATAGTTTACGAGTATTAGTGTTCCCCCCCCCCCTCGCCTTCAATTTTTTTAGAAATTCAAAGATATGGTAATCGCCCGGAGAGAGAATGAGGTTGTAAGGTAGATGTTCTAGGACTTCCTATGGAAATCACTGAAAGAAAGATTTGAACATTCTATTCCCATGAGGTCAGGGGTTATGATAAAGAAGAATAAGCTTTTAACATCATGCAACGTCGACAATTCTTGATTGTTGTTTTGAGATTATATGTAAGGTAATACAGACGGTGCAGTTTGCTCAGAAAATGTTTGGAGGCAGCCATGATATGAAGTTTTCCATATAATGTGTCCTATAGCTTTCAGTATGACTCATAGCTAACTACCATGTTCTGCTGATACCTTCCTCCATTGTTGCATGCGAAACATTCTGCCTCTTCAAATGCGGTGCACTATCGACAGTCTCTGTTTCATTTAAGCTATCCTATACTTAGTGATTTATTATTAGGTTGAGGAAAAAGTTCTGGGAATTTTTTTATCTAATAGTTACCAGAATTAGTATCGCATATAGGAGTACTAGTGGTACATCTATAGGAGTTCAGGAATTTCGGCTCCAAAATGCCTACTGAACAGTATGATTTGCGTGCGTTATCCGGCATTATTGGAGAAAAAGTCTAACAATTCTGAAAGATTTCGATGAGAATCCTTTAATGAAGTTAAAGAAGCATGTCAAGAGATTTTCGATTCCAAGGAGCCGCCATGGTACTTCCAGCAACTCCGGAATCTGGAAGAACGATGGCAGAAAATCGTGGACTATGATGGACTCTACTTTGAAGAATAGTCCTTGTTGATTTTGTTGTTAATGTGCGCATATCAACGCAACTTTCACAAATTTCTCAGGATTTTGTGCTCAACCTAGTAAATAAAACTCTAAATATCCAAATGTAGCTGTGGAAATTTCGTTAAAAGCCAGTTTAAAAAGGATTAATTAAAAATTACCACGTAAAAACATTAACATTAAATAACATTTATAGAATCAATAATTAGTCAAATTTATGCCTATAACACAAATAATTTTACTTCTGTACGCACCTTATTTTAAAGAAAAAAACACAATATATTTTCCCATTTGATTAATTGTACATTTTTGTGAATATACTACACACATTTTCAGTTATTACGCACTTTGAATTATAAGTATTGGCTTTATGTTTATTTTTCAACATCGTTTTCAGGAGAATGGCTATTATGAGAGAAGAAGTGAATTAAACAAACATTTTGATTGTTTTTAATTCATATTCCCAGCATCGATAACCTTTTTTGTTTTCATTGGTTTTCTTCTCCATTTTCACAGAATATTTTAGAATAACTTCGATCACTTGTAACATCGTTTGCCGGGCTTAAGAATTTTCCGAATAAATGGTATTGCATTTAATTAGGTAGCTTTCATTACAAAAAGCTACCTATTGCAGCCGTTCGGAGGAAAGCGATTTCAAAAAATTTTGGTATATTTTCATCGATCATGACCCCCAGACCCCGAAACCACCCTCCGTTCAAAATTGATATATATATATATATATATATATATATATATATATATATATATATATCTGACCTTTGTCATACTGTAACTCTCGAATTTATGAACCGATTTGGATGTAATTCGGAATCTACATAGACCCCGAAACCACCCTCCGTTCAAAATTGATATATATATATATATATATATATATGACCTTTGTCACACTGTAACTCGTATTTATGAACCGTTTTGGATGAAATTTCGTGTATACATAGTGCATACCAATGTCTCGACCGAGTTCGTTGGCCAGCTTCATCCGCCATTTTGTTTCAAAATGGCGGCCATTTAAATTTTTTTTAAATTTTTTAAATTTGAAATGTGGTACCAAAAAATTGAAAATGGAAAAATATTTTTTCTTATGTATTTGATGTTTATACAAAGATTCCAGAGCAGTTTTTGTTTCGTCTATATCTTAAAAAATGCCTGAGTTATAGCATTTTGAATTTCTAGCGTGGCTGACATTTTGAAACGACCTGAATTTTGTCACGCGATAAAAGGCGTATTTATGAACCGATTTGGATGTAACTTCGTTTGTACATAGTACATACCAATGTCTCGAGCGAGTTCGTTGACCAGCTTCATCCGCCATCTTGTTTAAAAATGGCGGCCATTTAAATTTTTAAGAAAAATTTTAATTTGAAATGTGGTACCAAAAAATTGAAAATTGAAAAAATATTTTCTTCTTAAGTATTTGACCTTGATACAAAGATTCGGGAGCAGTTTTTGTTTCGTCTATATCTTAAAAAATGGCTGAGTTATAGCATTTTGAATTTCTAGCGTGGCTGACATTTTGAAACGACCTGAATTTTGTCACGCGATAAAAGGCGTATTTATGAACCGATTTGGATGTAACTTCGTTTGTACATAGTACATACCAATGTCTCGAGCGAGTTCGTTGACCAGCTTCATCCGCCATCTTGTTTAAAAATGGCGGCCATTTAAATTTTTAAGAAAAATTTTAATTTGAAATGTGGTACCAAAAAATTGAAAATTGAAAAAATATTTTCTTCTTAAGTATTTGACCTTGATACAAAGATTCGGGAGCAGTTTTTGTTTCGTCTATATCTTAAAAAATGGCTGAGTTATAGCATTTTGAATTTCTAGCGTGGCTGACATTTTGAAACGTCCTGATATTTGTCACGTGATAACGGGCGTATTTATGAACCGATTTGGATGTACCTTGGTGTGTACATAGTACATACAAATATCTAGACCGAGTTCGTTGGCCAGCTTCATCCGCCATCTTGTTTCAAAATGGCGGCCATTTAAAATTTTTTTAAAAATTTTAAATTTAAAATGAGATACCAAAAATTTGCAAAATGAAAAAGATTTTTTCCGTATGTGTTTGATCTTAATACAAAGATTCCAGAACAGTATTTGTTTCGTCTATATCTAAAAAATGGCTGAGTTATAGCATTTTGAATTTCTATTGTAGCTGACATTTTAAAACGACCTGATTATTGTCACGCGATAACAGCCGTATTTATGAACCGATTTGGATGTTACTTGGTCTGTACATAGTACATACCAATGTATCGACCGAGTTCGTTGGCCAGCTTCATTCGGCATCTTGTTTCAAAAGGGTTGCCATTAAAAAAATTAAATTTAAAATTTAAAATGAGGTATTAAAAAATTGGAAAATGAAAAAGAAATTTATATGTCTCTGGCCTTGATACAAAGATTCCGGAGCAGATTTTGTTTCTGAAAATTTGTTCTTTTGTTTATATCTGAAAAAATGGTTGAATTATAGCACGTTGAATTTCTAATATGGCTAACATTTTGAAACGATCTTGTATTTGTCACGCAATAACACACGTATTCGCCTATTTCCATATAAGAAGGCATGTGGATAGTATACATCAACATCTCAGGCAAATATAAGTTACTTTAAATAAAAGCAGCTTTTATAAAGATGACTAATTTCGCGAAATTCTCATTCATAATGATTTAGTATTGATAAAAATTAGTATTGAATCTCCTATATTCGGTTTCCACTAAATTGAGCTTCGTGTGTTTGAATAATATAAGTTGGCTTTTTTAAAATAAGGAATTTGAAAGCTACCTCTTCCTCCCGGCACTGGCAGGAAGGACTTTTTTTCTTTTCTTTTCTTCTCCAATTTACACAATCAAATAATATAAAAATATTCCTCGGAACAACTTCGTACCATTTTTTGAAGTGCAGACACATATTAACTAATGAAAAGAGCAATTAAACAATTGTTGTTAATACTAGTCTCACTTTTTAAAAATTTCTAAGAGAAAATATAATAGTAACACAAAAGGACATATTCAGTGTTTACCTGAAATTCAGCATTTCAATTTTTGTAAATGCAGTTGCGAATGTATCGGAAAAATACAAAATAATATTTTTAAAATTTCTGAAATATATCATATTGTCTAGCGCAGTATAAGACCGCTTTACTTGGAAAATTTCTTGAACGAAAAATGAAGCTAAGTAGTTTCCAAATAGTTTCCATTCGAATAATTATAATGAAAGTCAATGAGGTGAATGTAACATGCTCTTTAAAACTGCTTGAATCTATTTAAGTGCCTGTATAAATTATCACGAAAATCATCTCATGCGTTTAAGTTTTTAAGTTTTCCATTTCAGGGTATCTATTTTAGAGGAAATTGGTATTCCCATGCATTAATTCCTTTTTCATAGTTAAATTATATGTTAAAATATTTTTGTTTAAAATAAAACCTAAAATGTGTTAGTGCAACAGAAAGTAATAAAACATTGAGCTGTATTTTAAATTCATCTTGAAGGCGCAAATGTTTCGTAACCAAATGGTATATGATCTGAAAATACATTTTATGTGTTTGGTAGAAAATTGCAGATAATATTTACGAAGGATTGAGTTACAGATTCAAACATACGCTTTTTTAAAACTATGTTTGTAGAATTTATACTTAGCACATTATCATTGTTCTTACAATCAAAATGCTTTAAAAATGTGATTGTGATTACATATTTAAACGCAGTTGGTATTGTAAATTCTTACGTACAGAAAGTATGATACATACAAATTGCTTTAAGAATTCTTTTATCCAACAAATGAACGTAATACGTAGGTGGTTCAATAATTATTGTCCGTAGTTCATATAAAATATTTGTACTGCTATAGTTGTTGTGGAATATCGAAGCCTAATCTCTTAAATGTGTTATTTATTTTCTAACATTTTAGTTAAAATAATGATAATTATTTTACTATAAACATAACTTCTTTAAAAAACACACAAAACATTTATTTAGACAATCACATTACAGCAACTACGAATACACATCTCCAAAACCTAATAACAACATCAATATTATCGTCGAACATCTCACGTTTTTCGTCTGAACCCCCAAAAAATTAAATACATGGAGTCAGGAAAAAATGTCTATTGTTCAAGAGTTTATCTTATGAAAAAATAATTTAAATATTGTCATGTGACTTTACTTACAAATCCCTCCTTTCGCATGTCAATAATCCTCAGTAATTCCGAGACTTGTAATATGTTTTTTCCTGACATCATAACTCAAATTCTTAGTCATTATATCTGCTTCCAGTTCAGACGAATTTACATATTTTGTTTCAATTTCTCCTTTCGCTCTTTCATCTTTTACAAAATGATATTTTCTACCTATATGTTTGTTGCGATTATTCACTCTTGGGTTTTTAATCCAATCAATTACAGATTGACTATCAGTACTGATTTCTATTGGACGCTTCACCATTTCTTCCTGGCTTAACTCTTCCAAGAGACCCATTAACCATTTTCCTTCACAAACAGCATCACATAAACTTAAAAGTTCAGATTCCATTGTAGAAAGCGCAACTAGTTTCTGTTTATTACTTTTCCATTCAATCAGGGATTCTCCTATCTTTACGATATATCCACCAAATGATTTTGAATCCCGTGTAGTACACCAGCTAGCATCAGAACAAAGTGATAATTGGCCCTTTTTATTTTTAATTCGAAGTTTGTAGTTTTTAGTGCCTTGAATGTACCGCAAAACTCTCTTCACTGCCTGTAAATGAATTTCTCTAGGATCTTTTGCATATTGAGACAAATTACTTAAAGTGAAAGCTAAATCTGGCCTTGTTCCTCTTACTAGATATCCTATACTTCCAAGCATTTCTAGATATAGTGTTTCATCAATTTTATTTTCATTTTCATATTCATCTAATTTTATTCCAGAAACACCAGGGGTTTTCACAGTTTTACAATTTTCCATATCAAATCTTTCTAAGATTTTTTCTGCATACTTAGCTTGCCCTAGCAAAAATTCTCCATTATTTTCTTCAATATCAATACCAAGGAATTTAATGTTTTTCTTCAGCTCTTTAATTTTTGATTCTTTATTCAATTTTTGTATCAATTTATTTATTAATTCTTCGGATTCACTAACGATTATTCCATCATCGACATATATTCCAACTGCAATAAATTTATTATCATTTTTATTAAAAAACACACATGGATCTGCTTTGCAGGGCTGTAACCCAATTTTATCAAATATATTAATTAATTTTTCATACCAGCATCTTCCTGCTTCTGGCAACCCATATAAATTTCCTGTTACCAATAATATTTTCCCTCCTTCAATTTGTAGACCTTCAGGTGGATTCCTATAAATTGCAGTTTCTAGATCTGCATTCAGATATGCTGTTTCTACGTCGAAAAATCTAGTTTTGTAACCTTTCATCGCTGCGACTGCCAATAAAGTTCTAAATGATTCAGTTTTCATTACAGGACTATACGATTCTTGATAATTTGTTCCAAATTTAAGTCTTGATCCGTCGGCTACTAATCTTGCTTTATATTTTACATCTTCACCGTCTTCTTTTACAGTAAAAATCCATTTGCTTCTCAGTGCCTTCACATCTTTTGGTTTGTCAACGATTTTCCACGTTTTGTGTTCTTCTAATGAGTGTAATTCCTTTTTGATTGCTTCTGTCCATTTATCCTTATCTCTAGAATTTAATACATCTTTGTAATTCTTTGGAACTTCCTCGTGCACTAGATTCGCTAAATACTTTGGATTGGGTTTCCTAATTCGTGATGATCTTCTACGTTCTTCAAACAACTTATTCTCATTAGTTTCTTTTTCTTGCTGTTCCTTGTTTTCATCAATTATATGATTTACTTCAGATTCTTCTGTCGCAGAATCATTCAAATCATCTGACAACGCAATTGCTTCCTTTTTCTGATTTAACTCTTCTTCATTTTCATCGGAATTATTATCTTCCTGTTCATCTATTACATTTTTATTATTGGTAATGTTGATGTATTCAAATTCATCAGTCATTTCTTCCTTGTTAGCTATATCTTCATATCCCATTTTTTCTTCTATAAATACTACATCTCTGCTTTCACGTATTCTCTTTTCTTTTAAATCATACAATCTGTATGCTCGCCGATCTCTTGAATATCCGATAAACACTGCTGGTTTTGCTCTTACATCAAATTTTTTTTTTATTGATATCATCGTTGCGATAAAAAGCTTTACATCCAAATACTCTCATATGCTTTACTGTTGGTTTATTATTTGACCATAATTCTAATGGCGTTTTCTTTCTCGTAGCTGTTGGAGTAACATTATGTATATAAGCAGCTGTTGATACTGCTTCGACCCAAAAGGATAAAGGTAGTTTTGCTTCTATCAGCAAAGTTCTTGCAGTATTAATAACAGTCCGATTAGCCCATTCTGCAATCCCGTTACTTTGTGGACTATGAATTGTGGTTCTTTCATTCTGTATGCCCTTCCTTTTGTAATAATTCACGAGCTCTTCATTAGTAAATTCACCACCATTATCTGATCTAACCGCTTTTACTTTCTTGCCGGTTTCATTTTCTCTTCTCTCTATTATATTTATAATTCTTTCTTTTGCTTCATCTTTACTTCTTAAAAAATCTACAAAATATCTTCTACTATATTCATCTACTACCATTAGCATGTACTTACTCCCTCCCAATGAGTGTACTTTCATTGGTCCACATAAATCAACATGTAATCTTTCTAAAATGCGTGTTGTTCTTTCTATCACATGATTAAATGGTGTTCTTGTTAATTTCCCTTGAATACATATTTCACATTTTGTTTCTTCACCATTCATCTTTTCTAATCCCCTTACAAGATTTTCTCTCGACATTCTTTATAAGTATACATAATTTATATGCCCAAGTCTTCTATGCCATAATTCTTTCTTTGATTCATTTGTCTGTAAACAAGATTCATTTCTGTCTTCATCTGTTTCTCGTACAGCTAAGTTTATTTTAAATGTATTATCTTCGAATGTTCCTTTAGCTATTAATTCGCCTGTATTCTTTTCATAAATGGCTGCTCCTTCATTATCAAATATCACATATTTTCCTTTTCTGACTAAACTTGGAACTGACATTAAATTTTCTCTTAAATTAGGTACGCAAAGAACTTCTGTAAGTTTTATTTTTGTTTCGCCACTTTTCTTATCGTAAGACGTAACATGAACATTTCCACGATATTTCGCTTGTATTGATCGCTCGCTGTCAGCAGTTGCAATTTCTACATCTTCAGGTTTTCTTTCTACAACAATATCTTCTTTATGCGTCATATGCGAAGTGCAAGCTGAATCTAACATCCAGGTTATTTCCCTATTATTTTCAGATTCTTTACACTCATTTCTATTGAATTCATTTGACTGCAATGCATGTTCATTTGTAAAACATGTATATTCTTTTGCCTTCTTGTTTGAAACATTATTATTCTTATTATAATTCTTATTATTGCGTGAGTATTCTCTTACATCTTGAACTTTATTACTATAATAATTTTGAAAATTTTTCTTAGGTGAATACTCCCTATCATTTCGCGAGTGTGTCATATTCGATTTACTATAACAATTCCGCGCTATATGATTTGGCTTTCCGCAAGCAAAACATAAAACCTTTTTCTTTTCATTAGCCCTAAATGCTTTAGACTCGTTTTCTCGAAATTTATCATATTTTCTTTCATATCTCAACAAAGTTTCTCGCATTACCTCATAAGTTATATTTGGGTTTGATGATATCGCAGTTGTTACTTCGCTATATTTCTTTGGGAGCCCTTCTATAATAAATCCTATTAATTCGCATTCATCAATTTCTGTACCCAATTCTAATATTTCATTAGCTATCCCTTGAGCTCTTATCAAATATTCTTCTATTGTTTCTCTTTCGTTTTTCTCTATTCTCGCAAGATTAATTTTTAACTGAATTCTTCTCTGATTTTCAATTCCCGCATAACGCTTTTTCAGTAATTGCCATAAATCCTTAGCTTTTTTAATCCCTCTAACAGCCATCATTTGTTCTGCGGACAACGTCAATATAATTATACCGTAAACTTCATCATTCTTTTCTAACCATGTTTTATGCGCTTTCAAACTATCGGGATCCCCTTCATTTTTTACCGGTTCATCATTTTCGATAACATCAAATAAATGTTTTGATTTAATCAAAGCTTCAACTCGCATACTCCATAATGTATAATTTTTACTTGTTAACGGCTCTATTCTAGGAATTCCAAACATATTGGATTCACACATAATTAAAATACTTTATCTTCCAAACTATTTTTAAATGCATATGAAATTCTTACCTCTTAAATTTTTTCTATTGGCGGTTAGTCCAATGGAACAAATTCTTAACTTGTATTAGGCCTAGTTCATACAATTCATATTTATTTACTCTTCTTACTTGTACACTCAAAATATAAAATTCGCTTTAAAACCACGCTCTGCTACCAAATTGTTATTTATTTTCTAACATTTTAGTTAAAATAATAATAATTATTTTACTATAAACATAACTTCTTTAAAAAACACACAAAACATTTATTTAGACAATCACATTACAGCAACTACGAATACACATCTCCAAAACCTAATAACAACATCAATATTATCGTCGAACATCTCACGTTTTTCGTCTGAACCCAAAAAAAATTAAATACATGGAGTCAGGAAAAAATGTCTATTGTTCAAGAGTTTATCTTATGAAAAAATAATTTAAATATTGTCATGTGACTTTACTTACAAAATGCCTATATGCTCAATTTCAAAACCGTAGCTGCTATATAAACATAGTTTTTGAGGGAGGGGTGAAGTTTCAAAGACCTATTTTGGGGGGATTTTTAAGGATGGGAATGTAGGTGAAGTTTTAGCTTATGAGGCTACATTTGTGACAGTGGATGAGATGTGGCTACATCATTATGATCCCGAGTCCAAATGACAGTACTTATGTCTAATCCACTGTCACAAATCTAGCCCCGTAAGCTAAAAATCAGCCTTTCACACCCACTCCCCCTTTTCACTCCTCCCTCCAAAACTATGTGAATATAGCAGCTATAGTTCTAAATTTGAGCATATAAACATCTAATACATTAGGCTTCGATATTCCACAACAACCATCGCAGTACAAATATTTTATATACACTATGGACAATAATTATTGAACCACCCACGTAATCACTAATGAAGAATCGTCATAATCCCAATTCTAATTAAATTTAATATCTCTATTAAGCTGATGAAAAAGTTGAAAGAGTGTCGTTTTTGTTTGAGCGAAAGAATGGTTCATCAGTGTGGTGTTTCTATCATGAATGTTACGACAGTTTTCCAGTCACACAAAGCTTGTTTGTACAACCTTGTTTTATAAAATTCTTTTTTTTTCCTGTAATATAATGCGTACCTTTATTTTCATTTTACACCATTTCTTTAATCTTTATATTTATGATGTGTAATGTTGAGACATAGAAGTGCTGGAAAGAAAACGACAGTTCTAATAAACTAGTTACATATGCATAATTATATCCAAATCACGTAAATTATACTTTGATACTGCATTTTTTTAATAGGTTCTCTTGTCAAATTCTTGAAATTAATAATTAAAAATAAACTAAAGCGTTGTAATTTTATTTTTGAGGAAAGCCTTTATTTATCAGGATAATTTTAACTCCTCCAAGAAGCATTAATATATTTTTTGAAAAAAAAGTATAAAATTATGAGGATTATTTCAATTCCATAAAGAATTATTATTATTAAAAATATTCCAAGCAGTTAAATAGCATGCTAAATAAAATAATAAACGCATGATGCAAAGTAAAGAAAGCAAATTTAAATCAAAGTAATAAAAAAAATATTTACAAAAATATTTACAAGTGTTCATAAGAAACGAACAAAAATCGTCCAGTATGCATAAGACTGCGTTATTGTTATTGCTATAAAATCAAATAATTAAATTGAACTTTTTCAATAAATTAATTATTAACATCCAAATTATTTATTTATACCATAATTATAATACATGGTGGCCATAAATCAAAGTACCAATTTCAATAGAACATTATAACAGTTTCAATTAGACTATTTACAACAAATCATATAATCTAACCTAGTTTTTCTTACAAATAATCAATTTGTGTACCTATAGTTATACGGCACCCATCCAACCAAAAGTCCAATTCTTTCCACACTGCGGTTAGCAAGTCCGGAGTAATGGAAATCCTCTTGGAATGGAAATAGCCTCTTGAATTCTGTGTCTCAACTCTTGCAAATCGTTAGGTAGCGGAGTAAAGTAGACACGATATTTTATAAAGCCTCAAAGAAAAATAGCATGGCTCTAACGGCTTTAATATCGTCAGTCCAGTATCAGGAGTTGCCATTTTGCCAGTAAATAACAAAGCCGTACACACGACTGCGCTTTTTTTAAACTGTTTGCGTTAATCTTTATGTGTGACATTGAGCCAACATTCTTCAACGCTTACAGTTAATACCATTAAATTTATCCCTGGTATATTCTTTTGTGGACATCCTGTACTACAATATTAAATTCATGTGTAACCTAGATCTATTATAAAACTTTACGATCCCTGAGAAGCAACAAAGTTACCTATACTTTTCCAACCATTCATATCTATATTATAAAGGACAAACATATCTGTGCGTAACGCATACGTCATTTTGGGAATGGCAACACTTTGAAATTTGAAATAAAATTTTGGTTTTGCAATTTTCTCTACTGAAAATTTTTAAACTTCTAAACAATGCATATTTTAAACTTTTAAACCGTCGTATAAGGAAAAAAATGCTCTTTTAAATGCAATTTATTTGAAAGCTGTATCTCAATTTATTTTTGAGATATTAATTTTTTTGTAGTTTTTAATACCATTTTTCTTATCGTGGCAACAAAAGTACCTTATTTCTATTGAAAGTCATTGAAAGTGAACGGAAAATAGTCGAAAATATGAGATAATGTATCTTTTTGTTGCCATTTTTTCCTAAAAACTGAAAAAAAAGTTGAAATTAAAATATGGGCTATGTCAAGAATATTATCTGTTATTCCGTGATAATGACGTCATACGCAAACTTTTCTATAGACGAAGTTTAAGACTGGGTTAAAAAGTGGATTGCTTTTGCGGATGCAAATGATGTCATTTTATAAAAAAGCGTGGATTTTAATTCTTAAACATGAAATTACATTTTGTAGAAGTACGTCATTTTCACAGCCCAGCTGCTTTGAAAGTCTGCACAGGTGAAAATGCTTCACTTTTGAAAATAATGTAATCGAAATCACGCACTGTTAAAAGCAATATTTTACAAAAATTTAGAGTGTCTTTATAAAAGAGAGGTGGAATGCAAATAATAGCGATTTATATTACAGAAATTGATGATTCCCGCCTAGATGGATTTGCTACGCTGAGTTAGACAAGCAAACAAATAATTCGTGGTTTAAAATAATATCGTGTTTCTGAAGTTTTTGTCGAAAATTCTTTCGGATAATAAAATTTTAATGCATTTTAGGACATTCTACTATAAATTTATCAAAATAACATAATTTGCTTAATTTAATTTTTCCCAATTTTATATAATCTATATATTTAAAACACAAGTGTGTTTTATAGTCATCTGCCCTGATCTTTCTGCTGAACCAATTTTACTAATACTTTCTTTTTAACTGAAAGCTCTTGCTTTGTAGATATAATCGCACTATCTGTTTTTTTTTTTAATATTCCCACTTTTATATTTTAATTTTAAAAGCATTTTATGAAATTTCTTCAAGATGATGAAAATTAGATAGCATTCATTACTGCAGACAAGAGAAAAATAATGAGGTATTTTTAACTTTATTCATGCTATTTTCTGATAAAAATTCAAAATTGTTGATAAAAATTGTTGTATAGGGTTTAGTGGCGCAAAAGCCCATTAGGAGCAGAATATTATATCAGGTGCATAATAACAGAAAATGGCATACTGCTTTTGAAAACACACATTTTCCCTCATAACTTTTCTATATTGCTTTTCCTTCTGCATGTGTACTGATAGTAAGTTTCAGACACTAGGCGAAATGCTTATTTAAGTGAAAATGAAGTCATATTTAAAACAAAACGATCCTTTTCTTAGATAAAACGAAACATTTAACACAAATGCGCCTAAAAAATATAAATTACGGAAAGTTTTACTCTCCGGAATTGAGATTAGGATCTCAAGTAAAGAGTGCGTCTGTTTAGGTAAAAGATGTTGCTGACAATCGTGACTAAGTTTTGAGTTAAAATGATTTTTAAATGATCTAACAAAATACATATTTTATTAAAATGATGAATATGGATATGAGAATTGCGTATGCAAATTTTGAGAAAGTGAAAATTGCTGTTTCCATTCCGGAAATCCAAGCATAAGAGCCTCAATTGATTACCACATCCTAATAACTAATCTTTATTATATTTTACTGATTAAGTATCTATATTATAAATAACAAACGTATCTATGCGTAACGCTGACATCATTTTGCGAATGGCAACACTTCACGAGCAAATTTCGGTCTTGAAATTTTCGCTACTGTTATTTTTTAATCTTCTGACCATCGTACATTTTAAATTTTCGACGCATAGGGAAAAAATTTACTTTCAAATGCAATTTGTTAAAAAAATGTATTTATTGACTGATGTATTATATTTCTAAAATAGTTTTTAAGCATGATTTTTTTTAGGTTTATCTTATCACGTGCCAGTTTTAATACATAATAATAATAAACATTTTGCACATAAAGCAACAAACATTTTTCAGCATTCGTTTCTGACTATTTTTGCATAAGAAAATGAATACTTCCGTTATAAACAAATAAAAGAATAATATAAAAAAAAAACACCAATCTAAAATATTTGTGAAAGACAAATTGACGAAATTAATACTTCTTTTATAAACATATAAAAATAATATAAAAAAAAAACACAAATCTAACATATTTCTAATCGTACAATTTAAATTTTTAGATCACCAAGTAGGATTCGTTTTTCAAATGGAATTTGTTTGCAAAAGATTATCTCAGTTTACTGATTGTCTATGGTTTAAAAAACAATTTTAAAGGATGAAATATTTTTAAATTTATATCGCGCAGAGCTCGATACGAATGATTAATCAGTAAACAGTTCATCATTTTCTTACGGCTAATATCCATTAAAAAAACTTCCCTATGAATAAATAAATAAAATAATATAAATAAAACACAAATTACCAGACATGTATAAGCTCTGAAATTATCAGAATATAAAAGGATGTCATAAGTAGCAAAATCTTGGCAAATAACTCTTAGCATGCGGCTAATACGAAAATATTGCTTTTGATAAATTTTAAAAATGTATTTAATTGCATAATTCGTATTTTCCATATGAGAAAAGCTTTTTTAATGTAAGTGGTCAATCTAAAAAAAATTATTGCATATAAAAAATTATTAGTTTTCAATAAAAAAAAATGTTTTCACCTATATTCTTTAAGCCGGGAAGCCCGGGTACGATCCCCTAGTAATAGTTAAATATCAAAATTATACTCGTAAATTCTTTATAAATAATAAAAATAAAAAAAATAAATAAAAAAATATACTCTTAAAACAAGCTGTAAATTCAATCTTTACTTGAACAAAATGCCAATTCAACATATACTTGAAAGAAATGTATATTCAACCTATACTTGAACAAAAATGTAAATTCAACGTATAGTTGAACAAAATGTAAATTGAACCTATACTTGGACAAAATGTGAATGTACAATTTTGCATCAAAGAGGAGGCACATCACGAGTCATCAGGATAATGCTTTTGATCTTATCTAATACCCTACACTCTCCTTTCTTTAGAAACTTGATGAAACTATTATTTTTCTTGGGGCGCCGGTGCAAATGCGAATATCATCGTCGCTGACATTGAAAATGAAGATGGTATGTCCTAAGACAAAATATTCCACATACACTTATATAGAATAATCAAACGATTGCATAGTCGGGACCACCGGTCAATCAATGGCCATCAGACAGCTTTTACATTACACTTTCTATCTATATGAATGATGGAAATTATACATTATCAGAGCATTGGAGCACTTAGAGCATTATCGTCGCTGACATTGAAAATGAAGTTGCTGTGTCCTAAGACAAAATATTCCACATACACTTATATAGAATAATCAAACGATTGCATAATTGGGACCACCGATCAGTCAATGGCCATCAGACAGCTTTTACATTACACTCTCTACCTATATGAATGATGGACATTGTACATTATTAGTGCATTAGAGCACTTAGAGCATTATCGTCGCTGACATTGAAAATGAAGTTGCTGTGTCCTAAGACAAAATATTCCACCTACACTTTGATAGAATAATCAAATGATTGCATGATCGAGACAACTGGTCAGTCAATGGGCATCAGACAGCTTTTACATTACACTCTCTATCTATATGAATGATGGAAATTATACATTATTAGAGCATTATAGTCGCTGACATTGAAAATGAAGTTTCTGTATCCTAAGACAAAATATTCCACGTACACTTATATAGAATAATCAAACGATTGCATAATTGGGACCATCGGCCAGTCAATGGCCATCAGACAGCTTTTACATTACACTCTCTATCTATATGAATGATGGAAATTATACATTATTTTAGAGCTGCCTCTCCTATTAAAAGGATTTCAATTTCGTTGGAAAAATACCTGCTGACGATCATTGTTCATTTCAACGTGTCCTATAGATGATGGATGATGGGTCTCCCGTCTCTTTACTTCTATATCAATAGAAGCTAATACTCTCGTGATTCTTTAATTTTCACCTCTGTCGTAAATCTCGTTTTAAAAATATCAGGGGTATTGTGTTCCAAAATTCACATACCGGCGATCAGCCGCCGATGAAAAAAAATATTTCTTTACGTTCCCATACAGAAAACTATCAGACTTTATAAAAATTCATAAATATCTGTTAGTCATAATTCGCAATAATATGCACTAAATCCAAATATTACATCTGCTTTGTAAGCAGAGATATTAATAATTAAATGTGCGATCACGCTGATTTCACGTTATCCAAGAAGAATTAAAGTACGATTTATATTTTGAAAAATGGCTCAAATATGCAGAGGTCGTCAATAGTACCTTACAAATAAAAATATTCATTCGGTAATGCTAAATTCTGGCATCGGAGCGCTGTTTGAAACATGGCACTTCTTAATGAATCGAATGTTTTATGGTAATTGTTCGAACGAAACACAAAAACTATTGTCGATCCAAATTTTAAAAGGTTCATATTAAAAAATGCATAAAACTTTAACAGATTAGAGTACCATGGTTCAGTTTATACTATCATACTTGTCAAAAAAGTGAATATTTCGAGGCAAAAGAAAAAAAAGTCTAGAGTATGTTGCTCGAAATTAAATAAGCATAATTTGAGACGAATTAATTACCTAGATTTCGAGGTATATTTCAGTAATACAAATGCTTTATTTTTTCATTCGTTCATTGAAAATAATAACATAATTAGTTTGAATCGAGAGAAATATTTCCAGCATTCATTCTAATTTTCATTAGAAAATAGATTTTGTAAGATATGAAGGTAATGCAAATGCTTCCTGAAACTTTTAATTGTTTGATTTTACAGAATGTGTAAAGCGGGAGAGATGTGGAAAATTCTTGCCTTTTTGTTTTTTTCTACTTTAACAGAAAAAAAGATGTTTTAATATAATAGAATTACGCAGAAATTAAACAAGTATTACATTCATTAATAGTATTATAGACGTTCAATTTTTCGTAAATACTGATGAATCATATTTAAAATCTCACCTATTGATTGATCATAAGAAGTCAAATACTGAAAATTGTAAAAAATAATTAAATTTACAGGGAAAAAATGGATTAAAACATCGTGGAAACAATTATCGTATTCTTTCTTTATTATCTCTCTATTCTAAAAAAAAAAGTAACTACCGCTGTCACCGCCGCCGCCGCCGGTTTTGAATTTTTTGTGACCGGAGGTCTTTCTTCGTTAATATTAAGAAAAATAATGCATACAAAAATATGAAAATCGGTAGTATTATACAGAAATGTTTGGTAAACACGCTGATGCAGACAGTTTTCAAATCGAAGAATTATTTTAAGAGATATTTAATGCTAAATTTGGACAAAATCGTTCCACTAAAAAAAGTTTTATAGGAGCAAAAACTATACATCGGAATTTAATAATTTTTAGATCATTTTATACGTAATAATTTCCCGGTGTGCAGAATTCATTTATTTTATTAATTTGATTCATTTTTCGAGGTTTCATTTCTTATTTTAAATTCAAATTTTTAGCATTTCGAGAGATATTTTTTACTTATTTTAGAAAATTGTACTAATTTAACCTGTTGCCAACTGCATAAACAACGGAAACAATAATGTTTGCTTCACATTAAAAATTTATTTACACGTGACTATTATAAACAGAAAAGATACTTTCAAATTATAAAATTAAATAATTGCGTATAAAAAGCAGGAACTTATTGAAAATTACGTCATCATGGAAGACGGTAGTATTCCGAGTGACGCAGCCTTAAGCCTAAAATCGTATCGTATCGTAGAATTCGTAGATGGCGAACTCATATATACAGCTAACTCGACATCAAAGAAAATGCGAAAAGCCGCCTGTAAATAACTCGGCGAATATAGGTCCTATTGTTCTGATTTTTTAAAACAGTCTCATATCTGCAGTCTAATCCTATTCTGATTTTTTTACAATTCTACGCGCAGTATATTTTCAGATCTGTAAATCCATTTTGAAAGCAATTTCGATGGTGTAAGTTTGTCTTTTTTTTTTTTCTCCGAAACGGTCTAGATTTTTTTTAAAAATATTAATATATAAAATGAATCTGTTTTTGATTAAGTGGATAAGACTAACCTAGTATGTAGGAAAACTCTTAATTTTTATATAATCTGCATTAAAAATTGGACTTCTTAGGATCGCGGATTACATGTTATTCTATGGGCTAGCAGACAGAACGTTGCACATCGGTTTTGCGCGGTTTAGGTCACAGTTAAAAATCTGAATATTCGCAATAAATCTTTTTTTAAACTACAAAAACAGTTTATTATGTGCTTTTAAATACTTAGACTGATTTTTTAAAATGAAGCAGTATTTTGTAATTATATGTATTTTATTTCATTGTTATTCATAGCAAGTAAACATTTTTTAAGGAGAAAATATTTCACATTTTTAAAAAAATTCTTTATCGAAATTCGATATTTATCGAAAATTCTCGTGTCGAAATGAAAATTCATCGCGTTCGCCATAAGACTTCGCCATGTATCACTACGCGATACGCGAAGTTGACTGAAGAAATAAGAACTATCAATGATCTTGAAATGGTATTCCAAGGGGAGAAAGTGAGTACAATTTCTAATTACCCAGACAGCATTATTTGCAACCGATCCTTTCTAATTAGTATAATGTTCTGAATTGTTTTTATTTTCAACAATACTTATAACTGTTTTCCTTACAAAATAACGTTCATGTGTGGCATAGGTATTTCTTGTGATATGTGAGTGTAATAATGATAAATTACTAATTTAATTTTGTGTTTTGAGTTTTCTTTTAAAGAAATTAAACAAAATCTTTCATTTTTAAAGAACGCACAATTTAAATAAAAGGTTTGACGAAATCAAAATTAAGATTTCCAATCCCGTTTATAAAATGATTCATTTGCGAATCGTTTCTAATAACATTATAAACGAAAAGTGACTTAAAATGACATCTTTTTCGAAATATGGGTATCTTTTTTTTTTTTTGTATATATATATATATATATAACTCTTTTCAGCTTCAAAAATTAAATCATCGTAGTATTTTATTTTTATAAAATTAAACCTAAAGGGGAAAAAATTTTCTTATTGTCGTTTATCTCTGTAAAAAAAACCAGAAGAAAATAAAAACTAAAAAAACCCTGAAGCATTTCTTTTAGGCTAATTGATTACAGCCATGGGTGCTGCAAGACCTTCAGTCTCAGGACTGATTTCAGTCTTGGACATATTTTTGACTGATAGAAAATTCTACTTTATATACTTAAATTATCACGATTAGCTCAAAATGAACCATTTTATGCTAACTGGTTGTTTTGAGCTCCTAAAAGTAAAAACTTTCATCATGATACTTTTCCTTATTTAGTAATTAAAATTTATAGATAAATAAGATAAAACAGCTTTTTTGCAAAAGTAAGATACTTGTTTTTATTTAATTTTAAAGTTAATATGCTTAAAAGAAAGCTTTAAATAATTTACTTTTAAAAAATATAAAAGTAGCCAGCTCCCTTTTATGGTATTTGTGGTAATGAAGTATTATTGTAAATAAGAAGAATTCAGGACATGTTGCTATTTAGAAAAGATTGGTTTCACAAATTTTCATTAGCAGCTGCATTGTAGCTGTCATGATAATTAGACTTTGTATAAACTAATAAAGTGATTACCCAGTAACCATTTCAATTAATATATTAATCTGACTCGCATCTTAAATTAAATATTAAGTTTTTATTCTGCTTTCATTAAACCATTCACTATTCTTTAACATTCCGCATATTCCGACTACAAAAACTCTTTTTATCAATACAGCCTGTACACTGGAGGGTTGCCGTGCCACTTACAGAGTAGCTCGTTTATCGCCTAGTTGTGCAATAGCATTTGAAAGATCACCACGCTAACATAAAAAAGTAGCAATAAAAGAAAAACAAAATTAATCATAGTCCAGGCAATAGAGACCGTATAGGATCTCTACCTAGCAAAATTCATGGTAGTTCTGGAAAAAGGCTTACTATATGTTTTTTAGGTCGTTGAATTTGAATTTTTAACTTCCCACCAAAATTTCCCCCTGCAACCCCCACAAATTTTGGTAAAATGCATCCCCCCCCCCCCAAAAAAAAAATGGTTTTTATTAAAGAATTCAATTTTTTATTGTTTTAGGGAAAAAGTATCTAGAAATTCAGAAAGTAGATAAAATTTGCAACAAATTAGATATATGACATTATGACTTAGGATGAAGGGGAATGGGGAATCTGCCTCGGAACATGCGTGCGGTGCTGCGTGAACTAAATTGCACAAAGTAAACACCCCCCACTAACTCCTCAACAAATTATCGTCGAAGAAAGTTACTGGTACTGAACGATTGGAAATAAAGTCTACTTTTAAATGACATAGATAAAATTTGCTTAGGGGACGATCTACATATTAAAACGAACCATAACTTTGTTTTTTTTTTCAATAGCAGTACAAAATTCTGACAGCATTACATGAACTCTGCACCCTTCAATTAGCCTAAAAACTAATTTTTATGCAATTCGTACCATAAGTTTCTGAGAAATTAATTATTTTAAAACGAGCGTATTTTAAGGGCTGTATCCAAATTGAAGTTCCGAAATCGATTGTTAACCGAGAGAGCCCCCATCTTGATCAAGGCACCTTAAGAAGTCAATGAAGCCTGCTAGATTACAGGACAGCAGAAGAAATTTCAAAATATCTACTCACTTCTATTATAGACGGCCCCTTAAACCATCATTTTGCCGTTTTTTTAGCATAATTTGAAAACTACTTGAAAGAAAAATGTGAAATTTTGGATTTACATAAAGCAGGACTCAATAATTTTAAATCCATCAAAAAAATCGCAGGTTGCAATTCATATATTTTTCGAATATTAATTTCATAATTCATATCATAAAATTATAAAAATTGCAAATTCAGTGTATTTATGTTTGGGTATATTAGTATTATTGCTACAAAAAAAAATTAGCACATTAGGAGCATAATTTCAGGAGATATAAATAAAAATATGAAAATGTAATTTAACATTAGAAGCACTCAATTTTGAATGTTTATAATTCAAAAACTTATCATTCAAATGACTTGAAATTCGGTGTCCAGGCATAATTTGAACCGAAGATTTGAAATATCTTGTTAAAATTGGGTATTGTCATTGAAAAAAATGAAGTTTGGATTCGTTTTAATATGTAGATGGCCCCTTAAGCAATTTTTATATACATAATTTAAAAGTAGACTTTATTTCCAATCGTTCAGTACCAGTAACTTTCTTCTACGATAATTTGTTGAGGGGTTAGTAGGGGGTGTTTACTTTTTTTTTATCCCACGACTGTACATTATTGAAGTTAGTGCTTATTTATTTATTTATGTTAGTGAGCAACAAATGTTGCAGATTTTTTTTTTTTTTCAAACTAATTTTGAAAGATTTTATTATTTAGGTAAGCTGGAGAGGTGGGTGCAAAAGCAGAAGTGGAATCTTCGGAGCTCAGGGGATTATTTTATATGATTTATTATTATTGTTAATAAAGAATTTTAAATAGGGAGGGTGAAAGATTATTTTATATAAAATTAAAGAATTTAGAATGTTTAATTTTTTTGCACTAGGAATGAGAAAAGGGAGAAGCAGAAATTTGTAGTTTTGGATTTAATATAAATGTATGTAATTACTTTTATAAGTGAGCGATGATTATTATATATATATATATATATATAAAGGTTCAAAGAGTAATATTTCTTGCTATTTTTCTTAACAAAGTAAATTTTTTATATAGTAAAACTTAACATAGCTTTTTATATCTCTGAAACAAACCAACAGAAATACCCTCTAAACATGCATGCTGTACATTACTTCCATATCTTACCAAAGAGTTCTTATAAAAATCTCATTGCACGGTGCTCTTTAAAATTGAAGTATGGTCATCCTTTTTTGCGGGGAGGGAGGGGGGAGATATTTAAGGTGAATGGAAATCCTGAACTATGAATTCTTTGTATTGGTCTTTATTTTTTTTTATTTTATTATTTTATTTTTTTCAATAACCTCAAAAAAGTAATGATATCAATACAAAAACCCTTAACGGGTTAAAAGTTTGTGACGCAGCATTTTATCTTATGCTCTAAGAATTTTAAATATGGAACTTAAAAATAATGATATCAAATTTTGAGTGACGCTATGCTATTATTTATAATCTCTCTATATATTATTTATTTCATCTTTTTATTTTTTTACAATCGCATGTGCAAAAATTATGTTCAATTAAAAAAAAAAAATGTATAAAAGTTTATTCATTGATGCTTTAACATTTACACCTCTCATAAATTCCAAGTATGAGTTTTAAAAGATATGATATCAAAATTTTAGTGACGCTTTGATGTGGCTTTAAACGATTTGTTTTAAAATTAAATTTAAATTATTTTTGTTTTGGCTAAGATATATTCACACATCTAAATAATAGTTTTAATTTTCCAATATACTTTAAATATGTCACTTTCTCTGAATTTATATAATGCATTTAAATCTATTTATTTGAATAAATTGATTTATCCTTTGTCCAATGCTATTAAAAATTTAAAATAAGATTTACGTAAATAATTTTTTTGCGTCATTGTATCCAAACTAAGTGAAATGTATTCAAATGGATACTATGAGGCAAAAAAATTATTTACGTAAATCTTATTTTAAATTTTTAATAGCATTGGACAAAGGATAAATCAATTTATTCAAATAAATAGATTTAAATGCATTATATAAATTCAGTGAAAGTGACATATTTAAAGTATATTGGAAAATTAAAACTATTATTTAGATGTGTGAATATATCTTAGCCAAAACAAAAATAATTTAAATTTAATTTTAAAACAAATCGTTTAAAGCCACATCAAAGCGTCACTAAAATTTTGATATCATATCTTTTAAAACTCATACTTGGAATTTATGAGAGGTGTAAATGTTAAAGCATCAATGAATAAACTTTTTATACATTTTTTTTTTTAATTGAACATAATTTTTGCACATGCGATTGTAAAAAATAAAAAGATGAAATAAATAATATATAGAGAGATTATAATTAATAGCACAGCGTCACTCAAAATTTGATATCATTATTTTTAAGTTCCATATTTAAAATTCTTAGAGCATAAGATAAAATGCTGCGTCACAAACTTTTAACCCGTTAAGGGTTTTTGTATTGATAAAAAGTATACACGTGAATTTTAAAAGAGAAAGGATATTGTAAAATAATAAATTCATTAACATGCGTTAGAAGTCTTAAATAGGAGAAATTATATCATATTTACGTCACATTACAGTTATTACATAAAATGAACACAAAATATTGCAAAACAGTTTAAATTTAGAAATTGCGCTAGACATTTATTTGATATTTTGAGAGGATCTTTTCAACTATTTTTGTTAGGAAAGCGCAAAGAGAAAGAATAGCTTGGTCAAAATTACATCAGATTAAAAACGATTAATTTAAAATGTCTCATTTAAAAGAAGTTTCTTTTCGCTTTGTTAAAAAATACCAGGAGACAAAGACTGTTTACTTAATTCCTTTTATATTAGCTTATTTTGAAATGTTGTTACACGTGTCTACGCCATCAAGTTATTTTTATTTCGACGTTTTATTTGTATTTTTATTAATGTTGTACTAATTTATTTGTTCTTTCGTTATTTAAAATAAAAATTATGTCAATTTGCATAATTTGGCGAGTGGTTTGGCGATTTATATAATTTGGCGAAATTGGTCGACGGGATAATCAAATAGTACCGCAGCGGATTTGGCGTTAAAATTCCCCAATCAAAGAGAAATGAATAGAAACCCGTTTATAGGGAGATCACCACTGTTTTTTAAGTTACAATTCAATCTTTCGAATTCTTTTTAAAGCCGATCAAATTAGCGTGCATTTAGAGTCTGCGGTGTCTAGACAAGGGTTGGCGAGCGTAGCTCGTAGGGGGCCGAGCCCCCTAGTGTTTGACAAAATAAAACAGACTAGGGGGCTCTGCTCCCTGCTCATTAACGCTCGATAACCCACGTGAATTGCAACACAATTCACATTGGGATCGCTACGAGTCCCCAGCTCGTCCCGCTTGCTCGTCACTTTTTGCAGCAACGCTAGCTATAATGAGTTCTATCATAAATCCCTTTTACTTATGAATTTTTTTAAAAATTATGGTAAAAAAACAGTAATTGAAAACTTCGTTGAAATCACAATTAAAAATGCATTTAGTTGGTGCTACCAATCGGCATAAAACATTTTAGCATTACGTATTTTACTAATTTTTGAAATGTAAAGTAATTTACTGAAACAAATTACCTTGAACACAATTAATTTAAAACTTATTGCGCATAATATTGTACAGAACGGCTTAAATTTATTTCGAAAATGTCGTGAAAAAACACTGCCGGATACCAAGATAGTTCAATATAAATCAACAAACAATATCAAAGTTCGTTCGAAATGAGAAATACAATATCCCTCAGGAACTTGGCAAGTCAGCAAAACGTAAACAACAAGTTTTCTGATGTGGCTAAAAGAATCTTTTGATTAAAAAAAAGTATTTTCTGAATGCATCACAAGACCGTAAAACGAACCAATGGCCAGTACTATTCTTGCATCTGACAAAAGATCGTACTGTACTTAAAAGAGCTCTTGCTCTGAATTTTAATTTGCTGAACTAGATATAAATACCAGCAAATAGGACGTCATATTAACAAAATCGTGCCAAATTGTTTCTATTTTATATAGACTCTAAAGCTCATGACACCATTGGCAGTTCCTAACGAACCGATCAAGAGCATTTCTGGTTCTTTCTGCGTTTTTTTCCGGGAGGTAACTCCTTCACACTATGGAAAACATTCACAGAAATCGGTTATTTTTATGAAAGTATTCTACCGTGTATGAGAATGAATCCTTTCTTTCAAATATAACATCATTTTCACTATCAGAACCATTCATCACTTCCGAGATTAAAGCGTCATTTAAGCAATTGATTTAAGATTCCTGAGTTTCTTTAAATATTCATTTAAATGGAAATTATGCAATTTTCAGAAATATATTTATTTTGTGTATACCAAGGATCTTTAAATAAATAGCAGGAATCCAGTCTATGTATGTGTAGGAATAAGAATCCGGAATATGGTGTCATCACTGACACAGTTATAGAAAAATATATTAATTTATGGATGAAAATGCATCTTTTGTTTTCCGAATGACGTCATTATCTTCATCGGAAACATTTCATTTTCAATATTGCTTACTATGAATATTAATCACTTTCATTTTATTTACACAGATTATTTAATATTATTTCTCAATAAATAATCTGTGTTCAGCTCTTACGCGATTAGTGCATAATTAAACGGAATCGTTTTAATATATTTACATTTTATGAAAGCCATTGGAATTTTTCTTTCAAATATGACGCGAGTTTAAGCGCTGAAATCACTCTTCTGATTGGCGGAATTTAATAAGGAAAATTAATTGTGTGACTGCTGTTGTTGCCAAATGGCAAGCTACAAATTCAGCCAAATTTTAGCACCACGCAAGAGAAATATATATTAGGTTGTTTCATTTGCATATTAACACAGAAAATATTTTATTAAAAACAAATTTTCTAAATGTTACATAATTATTTTATGCGTTTTAGAAAAGTGATTATCATTCCCTTATATTTCGATTAAAGACAAATATAATTTGGTATTCCAGCAAGATCCTAGACAGAATTTTCAATGAATGAGTATACAAGTGAAAAAAACGTTGAAATGTTTTTACCGTGTATTCTGAAAGCGACCCCTCGGATATTATTTATACTAAGTAAATAATTACTGTTTTCTTATATGAATAAACTTTTAAATAGGGAGCGGCCATGTACAATCCCTGGCATCCCTACCAAAAATCCTCGCACACTAAAAAATAATTAAAATAGAAATAAAAATTCGAACGCATAATTATTTATTAATTATTATTAGTAGTTATCAAAAGGGGGTCCTAACATTTATAATTCATGGTATAAAGTTCTAAGTAAACGGTAAGTGTATTTTATGCTTATTTCTTTACATTTTTTTTAAACATTTATAATAAACGCGTAATTTATATTAAAAATATCAAATTTTTGTTTGCTATTATTTTCTGAATAGATTTCTATAAAAAACACAAACAAATTATCTTGTAAAATGAAGTGATATATTATGTGAGAGCAATATGGAAATATATAAGTATTCTAATTGTTGCACATGCCTTGAAGCTTGGTGTTGTATATAACTTTTTGGAGAAGTACTCTTGCATAACACATATATGCTTAAAAACGAGTTTATTTCTTACAACTTAAATGCCTATTTTATGCTGCAACTACATTACACATTTCTTTACACTCTCTAGTTTCCATTTTTGCAAGCAGAAAACGCATACGAAAAGAATAATATCGGATATATTAATGTGGTAACATAATGTCCATAATATAACAAGCTAATTTATTAAACAATCTGGTAATTAATAATATTCTTTGCTCAATTTTTTATCTAGTTATTTTGAAGTTTAAACTTTAGTTACTGTTTAAGTAGAGCACGCATGCAGAAGGATAAACGACAGAATGCGAAGTCCTATTGACGCACATACATGCCTACAGGTCAAGCAATTGTCATATAGCGGTACCAAATTCCGAGGCATTCGAAACATAAATAGTGATAAACTGACAGTGTAGTATGATGATGTACACGGCACACATATGTGATATCACTTCATGAAAGTAATTTAAATTCAAACTGATATCATTATTCTTAACAAACATTTATGTAATGAAAATATTTTGAATGAAAAGAGAGGTCGGAGATGGATTCGGTATGATATAATTACGACTTTAAATACTTACTCAATTCAGAATACTTTTCTGAAGTACTATATGTAATTTTAAGTATGTACAAGTTATGTCTACATTAAAATAACTTAAAAACAGAAACATCGAATTTAAAAATGACTAACTTATTACCTGCCTTTTTTATAAAAGATTATACACTAGGAAAATTAATGGTTTTTCCTTATGATTATTGTTATGGAGTGATGATTGAAGTACCTTTTTATGTGTCAAAGAAATCCCTTTCCATAAAGTTAAACACGTCAATTATCAATCTTTTAACACTATCAAAAAGATTAGTTTAAAAGAGTTAAATTCTCAACAAAATGTTTAAGTTTCCAATGGAGGATAAGCCTCTTAATTCGCTTTTTAAAGCAAGTTTAAAGTGAATAAAAGTTATTTATCTTACACTAAATAAAGTATTGTCTTATTACGAATAGTGGTTGACATTTAGCAATAATCATAAATCTTATGTTAAATATTATTCAATTTTTATGCATAAATATGTTTTGATAAATACACTTTCTTTCATTATATAAATATTTTTATTGATTACGCAACCAATTTCATAAAGGTCTTTTTTGTAGCAACGCCTTGAATAATTACAATAATAACTACTAAAGTAAAATTCTAAATTTTCTCAAAAATATAAATTTTTATTATTTAATAAATTGTTCTCAAAAAATCAAAATTAGTTTTTTAATTAATTGTAATAATTTTAATAAAATACATAGCTTATTAACTAGACAAATCTAATGAAAGTTTGCATAAAAGCTGGATTTTTTCATTTGAAGTTTTACATCTTTAACTTTCAGTCCTTGCAAGGTTATTTCAATGTCTGTATATATTTTGAAGAATGCATTTTCCATAAACGAATGATACGATTTTTCAAAAGAACTTTGTTTGAATGTAGTTTTCGCATATATCCTAAAATTTATATATAACGCAAATAGAAAAAATATAACAAATTATAAAACGTTCTAATATAATACTTCTTTCAATTGTAAAAAAACCTTTAAAAACAGCTTAAAAATGCTTTTTTAGACTACATGTTTAAGATCCATCGAAGTCATTCACAAAAAAATTAAGAATATTTTATAGTTGAACGATCTCAGTTGTAATGATTTGAAACGCCATCACTAAATTATTCACGTACTTCTACAGATTACTCAAATAAAAATAAAAATAAAGCACGTAATCTGAAAGGTCTGAAAAATCTCCCAATTTGTTTTGATAAGGGCATCGATGGAGTCGAAACATGTAAAACTTTTTTTACTGTTTTTAATGTTTTTATATTAAAACATTTTATCAGTTAAAAGAAGTATAAAAATGGAAAAGTTAACAGAAATAAAAAAGTATAGAAGAAAAAACATACTTAAAATGCATTAATTTTCTTTCAATACTATTTTTACAAGCACTATAAAAACCGCTTTAGTTCTCAACATTAAATTAAAAAAAATATAGATTTTTACGAGATCATATGGAGAATTTTTTTACGTTAATAAATAACATAAAAGACGTATTGTAACACATTATTTTGAATCCGGGGTGGAAACTATCTTAGTTACAAATTAAAACTCGATAACTTTTCATCGACTAATAAATTTAATATTTACAACGTATTTACATGTTACTATTTACAAAATAACTCAGTTAATTTAAAATTACAGCTTAGCTCAGATGCCTTGTCGGCAACAACTCTGTAAACATTCTTATCATCTCATAAAGTCTAATTTACTCAGCTTGTCAGTTCTTTCGAAAGGAAAAAAAAAGAAAAGGAGAGAAAATATGATGGAGTGCGTATTGTTCGAGCGTTACAGTATTCCTTTTATGCGTTTGTTTTTTTAATTATTAAGATTAAAAACATTAATCTAACCTGGGCTCTCTGGTTACTGACCATACTACCAAATGCTTAACAGAACATTACTGAAAACCTTTTGTGACGGACCCGGCAGTATCGCCACGTGTCGTCATAGTCATTACACAAGCCTTATAGGATAAAATCCTTTTATTGAAACTAAAATAGGGTGAGTGGCCTGATGAAGCAGATTCAATTTTTTTCTAAACAGTCATGCACACCAGCTAGCCTGAAATGCCGTCCGTGGCAGCCGACATATTTAATTCACATCAACAGGGCAAACTCACTAAGCTTGACTTAAAAATAGTTCTTACCCAACGGCACTCTCCCTCTTTGACTTCAAAATTCGCTAGGTGGATTCGTCCCTCTAGTCTAAACCGTCTCCAAGGAACTGACTTCACTCATCCGGACTTCGCCTTTTATACTCTTGCAGACTGAGCCAAATGCCCTAAAAATTTGCATAAGCACTCGCGGACGCAGCTAACTGTAGACCCCAGGGACAACAATCATACTTCGGAAAAATAAAGCACAGATGTCGCTCTTCACGCTACAAATGTTAAAACATTGGCGTCACGTTCTCATTCAAATAAAGTGCCTCTATAACGGAGTAACGATACCTTACACTTTTAGGTAGTTTTCATTACAAAAAGCTACCTATTGCAGCCGTTCGGAGGAAAGCGATTAAAAAAAAATTTGGTATATTTTCATCGATCATAACCCCCAGTCCACGAAACCACACTCCGTTCAAAAGTTGATATCTATCTATCTATCTATCTATATATATATATATATCTGATCTTTGTCACACTGTAACTCTCGTATTTATGAACAGATTTGGATGAAATTTCGTGTACACATAGTACATACCAATGTCTCGACCGAGTTCGTTGGCCAGCTTCATCCGCCGTCTTGTTTCAAAATGGTGGCCATTTAAAAAATTTTTAAAAAATTAAAATTTTAAATGTGGTACCAAAAAATTGAAAATTAAAGCAAATTTTTTCCTTATGTGTTTTACCTTGATACAAAGATTCCGGAGCAGTTTTTGTTTCGTTTATATCTTAAAAAATGGCTGAGTTATAGCACTTTGAATTTCTAGCGTGGCTGAAATTTTGAAACGACCTGATATTTGTCACGCGATAACAGGCGTATTTATGAACCGATTTGGATGTACCTTTGTGTATACATAGTACATACCAATGTCTCGACCGAGTTCGTTCGCCAGCTTCATTCACCATCTTGTTTCAAAATGGCGGCCATTTAAAAAAATAAAAATAAAATAAATTTTAAATGAGGTACCAAGAAATTAGAAAATGAAAAAGATTTTTTTGTATGTGTTTGACCGTAATACAATGATTCCGTTACAGATTTTGCTTCGTCTATATCTAGAAAAATGGCTGAGTTATTGCATTTTGAATTTCTATTGTGGCTGACATTTTGAAACGACCTGATTTTTGTCACTTAATAACAGGCGTATTTATGAACCGATTTGAATGTAACTTGGTGTGTACATAGTACATACCAATGTCTAAATCAAGTTCGTTGGCCAACTTCATTCGCCATCTTGTTTGAAAAGGGCTGCCATTAAAATCAATTTAAAATTTAAAATTTAAAATGAAGTATCAAAAAATTGGAAAATGAAAAAGATTTTTTTTAATGTGTGTGACCTTGATACAAAGATTCCGCAACACTTTTTGTTTCGTCTATATCTTAAAAAAATGGTTGAATTATAGCACTTTGAATTTCTAGCATGGCTGACATTTTGAAACAATCTGATATTTGTCACGCGATAACACGTATATTTATTAACCTATTTCGATGTAAGAAGGCATGTGGATGGTATATAGCAATGTCTTGCCCAAGTTCGCTGGTCAGCTTTATCAGCAATCTTGTTTCAAAATGGCGGCCATTAAATTAAAAAAAAAATAAAGTAAGATGCAAAAAAATTAGAAATTGAAAAGGGTTTCTTTTTTAAGCATTTGACCTTGATATAAGGAGTCCTGGCGCATTTTTTGTTTTGAATGTATCTTAAAAAATGGCTCAGATATAGCAGTTTGAATTTCTAATGCGGGTGACATTTTAAAAAATATGATTTTTGCCTACGACAGCACTCGTATATATCAACCGATTCCGATGTGAGTAAGCATGTACACAGGAATTAATAAGGTCTCGACCAAGTTCACTGGTTAGCCTCATCCACCTTGTTGTCTTAAAATGGCAGGCACTTCAATGTATTTGGCAACCAAATATAAGTTATTTTAGATAAAAGCAGCTTGGATAAAGCTGACTATTTTCACTAAATTCTCATTCATAATGATTTTGTATTAATAAAAATTAGTACTGAATCTCCTATAATCGGTTTCCACTAAATTGAGCTTTGTGCGTTTGAATAATATAAGCTGGATTTTTAAAAATAAGGAATATGAAAGCTACCTCTTCCTCCCGGCACTGGCCGGAAGGACGTTTTTTTATTAAAATGCCTGATAGATTTTATCTATAACTTAATATTTACATAAATACATATAAACACCGAAGAGGGTTTTTATTTGAATAATACCAATAATGCAAATAAAGCTTCGAAATTTAATAAAAACGATACTTTCGTATCAGCCTCCACATGCTAGTAGTTAATAGTCGGAAAATCCCTAAATATTTAACTATTTGCTTCAGACCTTTTTTATTCTAATTCTTTGAGTTCTTATGAGCGTACTACCAAATATCTGTAAAATTTCTGCTTAAATTTATATGTTTACAGATGAAAGTTTAGTTTCCTTATAGAATATTAGCTGGAAACAAAGGATTAACTTTTTATATCGCTTTAAGTGCGAACGTTTATTTCAATGTCTGTATAAATTTTGAAGAATGCATCTTTCCATAAACGCATGAGATGATTTTTCAAAAGAAATGCCTTTGTTTTAAGGGAGTTTTCGCATGTATCCTAAAATTTATGTATAACGCAAATAGGAAAAATATAAGAAATTACAAAACCTTCTAATATAAGGCTACTGTTAATTGCTAAAACGTGTAAAAAACCTTTAAAAACAGCTTAAAGTAGGTTTTTTTTTCGATTACATGTTTAAGATCCATCGATGTCATTGACAAAAAAATTAAGAATATTCTATAGTTGAATAATGTCTGTTGTAATGATTTGAAACGCCATCATTAATTTATTCACGCACTTTATCAAATTACTCAAATAAAAAAAAAAAAAAAATCCCTGTCGGCCCGGCCTACAAGCGGAGGTGGATTTCGAAGTTAAGTATACTAATTTAGCCAATAAAAACTAAATCATGATTAGATATAAATGCACTTTAACAGTTTTATCTGGTCGCTTTTGACGGGTTTTTATTTCATTTTTTTGTAATAGCTGGTTTTATCAGAATCATGTTAAGGCCGTTTTAAAAAAGTCCTTCCGGCTAGTGCCGGGAGGAAGAGGTAGCTTTCATATTCCTTATTTTTAAAAAGCAAGCTTATATTATTCAAACACACGAAGCTCAATTTAGTGGAAACCGATTTTAGGACATTCAATACTAATTTTTATCAATACTAAATCATAATGAATGAGCATTTCGCGAAATTAGTCAGCTTTATCCAAGATGCTTTTATTTAAAGTAACTTATATTTGGTTGCCAAATTCGGCGATATCTTGAAGTTCCTGCCATTTTACGACAACTTGGTGGATGAGGCTAACGAGTGAACTTGGTCGAGGCCTTAGTAATTCCTGTGCACATGCTCACTCACATCGGAATCGATTGATATATACAAGTGCTGCCGCAGGCAACAAATCAGATTTTTCAAAATGTCAACCAGATTAGAAATTCAAACTGCTATATCTGAGCCATTTTTTAAGATAAAGACAAAACAAAAAATGCTCCAGAATCCTTATATTATGGTCAAATACTTAAGAAAGAAATCTTTTTCAATTTCTATTTTTTTTGCACCTCACTTTAAATATATATATAGTATATATTTTAATTTAATGGCCTCCATTTTGAAACAAAATGGATGACGAAGCTGGCCAGCGAACTTGGTCGAGACATCATGATATACTATCGACATGCCTTCTTACATCGAAATAGGTTAATAAATACGCGTGTTATCACGTGACAAATATCAGATCGTTTCAAAATGTCAGCCATGCTAGAAATTCAAAGTGCTTTAATTCATCCATTTTCCAAGATATATACCAAACAAAAACTGCTCCGGAATCTTTGTATCAAGGTCAAACGCATAAAAAAAAATCTTTTTCATTTTTCAACTTTTTGATAACTTATTTTAAATCGCAGCCCTTTTGAAACAAGATGGCGAATGAAGCTGGCCAACGAACTCGGTTGAGACATTGGTATGCACTATGTACACACCAAATTACATCTTAATCGGTTCATAGATACGCCTGTTATGGCGTGACAAATATCAAGTTATTTCAAAATTTCAGCCACGCTAGAATTTCTAAGTGCTATAACTCAGACATTTTTTAAAATATAGACGAAACAAAAACTGCTCCTGAATGTTTGCATCAAGGTCAAACATATAAGAAAAAAATATTTTTCAATTTTCAATTTTTTGGTACCACATTTCAAATTAAAAAAAAAAAATTAAATGGCCGCCATTTTGAAACAACTAGGCGGATGAAGCTGGTCATCAAACTCGGTCGAGTCATTGGTACGTATTATGTATACACCAAGGTACTTCCAAATCGGTTCATAAATACGCCTGTTATCGCGTGACAAAAATCAGGTCGTTTCAAAATGTCAGCCAAGCTAGATAAGTGCTATAAGTCAGCCATTTTTTTTAAGATATAGACGAAACAGAAAAGGATTCGGAATCTTTGTATCAAGGTCAAACACATAAAAAAATATTTTTCAATTTTCAATTTTTTGGTACCACATTGCAAATTTTAAATTTAAAAAATATGGCCGCCATTTTGAAACAAGATGGCGGATGAAGCTGGCCAACGAACTCGGTTGAGACATTGGTATGCATTATGTATACACGAAATTTCATCCAAAACGGTTCATAAATACGAGAGTTACAGTGTGACAAAGATCATATATATATATATATATCAACTTTTGAACGGAGGGTGGTTTCCGGGTCTGGGGGTCATGATCGATGAAAATATACCAAAATTTTTTGAAATCGCTTTCATCCGAACGGCTGCTATAGGTAGCTTTTTGTAATGAAAGCTACCTAAAAATACTTTTCCATGCTCAACAAATCGAAATTTTCTGGCACATTTTCAGATTCATTTTTAATAGAAAAATTATGAAACTTGCTGACATGATTTTTGAAGAGATTTATATGCTACATGTGTTTTTAATTTTCTTTCAATTAATTTAAACTTGATTAATAAGGAATTATTTTCTCAGTAGGGCAATATTTTTCGTTTCTAACACCATCATTTCGGGAAATTCGGTTAAAAATGCCCAATTTGACATCATTTTTTGAAATATATTCTGCCTCTATCAAAAAATAGATCATTACGGTACATTATATAGCTTATGAATAAATGAATCTACCAATTGGATGCGTTTGAGAGCAAAAATGAATTTTAAAATGATTCAGAAAGTAAGAAGTTTGGATTTGAATACACCCTTAATAAGATGATTTTTTTCCTTCAACCGCTATGTATTTTTAATTTGCTTTATCTGTAAGAGTTTGTCCTATCAAAAACTTGTCTATATAAATATTGAAGAAAATATTAAGAAGATATATGATAAATTCATGGGGGTTTTATGTCATGAGAATTGACGGAGTTATGAAAAGTTTTCTTCTTCAACCCCCCCCCCTTTTTGTTTTCGTTTTTAATTTTTTATTGCGGTACGAATTGGTCCTATCAAAAACCTGTGAATATAAAAGTTGTAGATAATATTAAGGAGATGTATAATAAAATTAATTGTATTTGATATCTGAAGAATTGACAAAGTTATGAATTTTTTTCTTCCAAAAACCCTATTTTTGCGTCCCTTGAGCCCATTTTTAAGCTGATCAAAAATCTCTGATACATAAAATTTTGAACTGATACTTTAAAAAAAACTTTAAACTGATTTGATGTGTACAAAAATTAAGAAGTTATGGGGTTTTTTCGGTTTTCACAAAACTCCTCCCTATTTTCATCCCCTTGGTCCTATTTTGCTCATTAACGAACTTGACCGAGATTTCATCCCCCTTGATTTTATGTATCAGTTTGGAAGAGATTGGTTCAGAATTGTGGAAGTTATCGTGTTCAGAAGAAATCGATATATATATATATATATATATATATTTAATTATTGGTTATATATATGCATATATATATATAGTAGCCTCCCTCTTAACCGGCCTAAACGGGACCGACGATAAGCCGGTTAAGCAAAAAATTGGTAAAAACGAATCGGTAAAAAAATTTAAATATGTAACTGCATAATTAATTTATTAAATGCGTAGGATGCATTTAGTTTTTTAATTTGTATACTTTTAAAAAAGTACATATTTTCTGTATTTTTTTAAATGAATACTAGTCTTAATTAACTGAATTGAAATAAAAATTATCATTAATAAAACATAATGAACAATATTTAATACAAGACAAATTGTTGAACATCTTGTCACATACCTTTATAAGAAGTGGAAATTTGTCTACAATAAGTAAATTTTAGTTAATTAACCATAAAGAAATGAGAACCGAAATTTTCCTTTTTGAATTTTGCCTGATGTTGTGGGGGGAAAAATCGGCCGGTTAAAGCGGAGTTCCGGTTAAGAGGAAGGCTACAGTATATATATTTTACTGGGGGTGGTTTTGGGTTCTAGGGGTCATGATCGGTGTAGATCTGCAAAAAAAATTCAGAAATTCCAACATAGGAACGATCCCAATAGGTAGTATTTAATAGGAAATCTACCTAAAAACGCGCTAATCTGAAAGGTCTGAAAAATCTCCTAACTTGTTTTGATAACGGCTTCGATGGAGCCGAAACATGTAAACAGTCTAATAAAACTTTTTTTATTAAAACATTTAATTGTTTTTAATGTTTTTATATTAGAACATTTTATCAGTTAAAAGAAGTATAAAAATGGAAAAGTTAACAGAAATTAAAAAAAAAAAAATGTATAGAAGTAGAAAACATATTCAAAATGTTTATTAAGGTGTATTAATTTTATTTGAATGCTATTTTCACAAGCACTATAAAAACAGCTTTAGTTCTCAACAAAAAATTTAAAAATATGGATTTTTACGAGATCATATGGAGCATTTTTTTTTTTACATTAGTAAATAACCTAAAAGACGTATTCCTTTTATGCGCTTTTTTTAATTATTATGATCAAAAACATTAATCTAACCTGGGCTTTCTGGTTACTGATCATACTACTATATGGTTAACAGAAAATTAATGAAAACCTTTTTTCATTAACATGTGTCATTGATTCTTTTATATATAGCTTAATATTTACATAAATACATATAAACACCAAATACAGTTTTTATTTGAAAAATACCAACAATGCAAATAAAGCTTCGAAATTTATTAAAAATGATACTTTCATAGCCTACACATGCTAGGAGTTAATAGTCGGAAAATCCCCAAACATTTAACTTGCTTCAGCCATTTTTTATTCTAATTATTTGGGTGCTTAGACGCATACTACAAAATATATGTTAAATTTCTGCTTAACTTAAATTATTTATTTATTTACAGATGAAAGTTAGGTTTCCTTATAGAACATTAGCTGGAAACAAACGATTAACTTTTTAAATCGTTTTAAGTGCAAACGAAATAATCTCAAGTAATCTGTCTCCACGCAATACACGCAATAGAGAAAGATTTAGAAAAATCCTATTTGAAAATTATTTAAAGAAACATAAATGATTAGTAAATTTAGGCAGAATTTTTAGACAAATTGATATTGGAATTGATTTTTGTTTGTTACTCGACTGTCTAAAAATTGATAAGTGTGATGTTCAGAAGTCAACAAATTTAAGATAAAATGCCAAATAAAATAGTTATGATATTGACGCCATCGACATGATGCCATCATTAGTCACTAAGCAAATTTTGGTTTATAATATGGATGTTAGATTTCCAAAAAGTTTAACTATGTATTCAAGAGTGCCGTGCGTGAAAAAGTTTCATAAACAATTGCTTAGATGATATAGAATACAGTTTCTATTTTTTTTTTTTTTGCAGAAAAATGCAGAGGAAGGAGTGAGAGAAAATAAAAAGAAATAATAATAATAAAAAATAAGAAATTAAAGTTAAACGGTCGATAGTGGCATTAGTATGTTAAAATATACGAGTAAATTGATAAAATAATGATAATATGTTTATATAGCAGACTTCTTTTAACCAAAAGAGTTATTTATATGTTGTTAATGCATTAAAAAATAAATCTCTTGTATTATTATTAAATGAAACTATTCAGAAATTCAAACATTTTACACCACCCAGTTAAAAATTTGCAATTGTTTGATATTTTTTACTACCGATCAAAGTTTAAAATTATATTAATATTCCGTTTTAATTCAAATTAAAACCTCTATATTTAGCGTTCAAATGGCTAGTTTGAGTGAAAATTAAACTTTCTGGAGTGGTAATAAAAAGATTTTATATAATGACATTCAATGTTTTGATCAAGAAGCAGAAAAAGAAGAATTAATTCTTCCGATAGCTCATTCTATAAAACGAGCTAGACAAATCGCCGGATTTTCTATTTGTACTATTTACTATTAAAAAGTTTCGCCGTGAAGAAGTAGATGAGCGTAATTCTGTTTTTAGCTCGCTTTAAAAAAAAAAAAGAGTTAAAAAGGATGTTTTTGAAAAAACAGCTATAGAGGAATTCGATTGCACCATTATTAGACGAACTGTACATCTAAAGGTATATTATAACAAATAACTCGTAAGGCATGGTGACGTCACGGCGACGTCGTTGTGAAGTCACACTGTGATTTTGTGACCGTCGATGTGACGTCACAGTGACTAGAATGCGAGGTCTTTATGGCCATTTTAGAGGTCGTTTGTGACGTCACATTGTGACCACTCTGTGAAGTCACGGTGTGACAAATTTGTGAAAAGTGTGTCATTTGTGACTATTTTGGCATTAACTTTGTGACGAACCTGTGACGAAAGTGACAATGCTTTGAAGTCACACTGTGACCCATTTGTGACGAACTTGTCATAAACACTGTGATTTCAAATGAAAATCAAATTTCAAATTAATTGCTTAAAAGACGCAAATAGTGAAAAAGATTCCATGCTGGGACTCGAACCCGGGCCATTAGTACAGCGCACTGACATTCTACCGACTAAATCACATGGAACGATACCCAGGCTGGAAAATTTCTCACTATTACATGATGGCGAGGCTACAAACTCAGCACAAGATGGAATATTTAGCGTGAGCCACCAACATGATGCAAACACGAAACTTAATTAAATCGAGCATCGATTGAAATTATATTAATGCTTGGAAATTTTTCCAGAGAGAACCATTTGCCTTGCATACAATATTTCAAATGAAAATTAAATTTCAAATTAATTGCTTAAAAGGCAATTTTAATTTGAAATGTTGTATGCAAGGCGAATGTTTCTCCCTGGAAAAATTTCCAATTATTAATATAGTTTCAATCGATGCTGGATTTCATTAAGTTTCGTGTTTACCCCATGTCGGTGGCTCACGATAAATATTCCATCTTGTGCTGCGTTTGTAGCCTTGCCAACCTGTAATAGTGAGAAATTTTACAGACTGGGCGTCGTTCCATGTAGTTTAGTCGGTAGAATGTCAGTGTGCTATACTGATGGACCGGGTTCGAGTCCCGGTATGGAATCTTTTTCACTATGTTGGCCTTTGCACCTTTTAAGCAATTAATTTGATATTTGATTTTCATTTGAAATATTGTATATAAGGCGAAGGATTCTCTCTGGAAAAATTTCTAAGTATTAATACAGCGATGAATTTTGAAATAAACTTTTGCTGTAAATATAAAATCTTATCTTTTTACCGTACTTTTTAGCAAAATATTGCTATTTTGGAGTCCTATTCTTCTAAAACATTTTAAATTTTTCCACTTAAAAAACAATGCTTATCAACTGACATATTTTTCTATTCAGTTCTATGCTTGATATTAAGTTCTATGCTTGATATTGAGTTCAAGCTTGATATTTAGAATGTGTAAATTTTTTAATTTGTTGTGATTTGTCATTGCTTTATTAAATACGAACATGGAGACTAACGGATATTAATACAACTATTATTTATAGAGCGGCATGATAAGCGATATTTATTTAAATTTTTTATTCCCGTGTATATTGTATTTTGTGAATATGAGCTAAATAGATTTGGTATGTTTTATAGGAAAAGACTGATCTGGGAAATAGAAAAAAAAACGAGTAAGAAAAATCATGCGTTAATCATAGATTATAAAATACTTTCCAACACTTTCTGAATGCTTTAACAAGACATCGTAATTTAGGGAAATGACGTAAATAAGATAACTAAGTAAACATTTTAGAAAATTCATAAAACATTTGAAAAATTGATTTCAGCAGTTACCGTCCATAGCCAAATATTTTTTCCAATTCTTTTGAACAGCCCTGCATTTGATCTGTAGGTTGATACACTGAGAAAAATGAAGTACTCAAAAATAAGTAAACCGACGTACTCATATCGAATTGAATATTTTTGGATCGAAAATGAAACCATGCTTTCTCTATTTTGAAACATCACATGTTATCAAACCCAAACAAACGAATAGTTTTGTACCCTGTAATGGTTCATTTCATTTATGGCGGCATAAATGATGTTTATTAATGTAAATATTAAATTATGCACAGCATTTTAAAAATAATTTAAAAGTGCTTGGAAATAATGCTCTTGTCATAAAAATATTCGATTTGAGTATCTTGTTAAGAATTTTGCTATTTTTCTTAATAAATAATCAATTAAACATTTCTTGTTAAGAACTTTGAACGTTAAATAAATGTCAGTACATTTTTACTTTAAATTTCAAGTTTTTCCTTTTTTTGGGGGGGTGGGGGGCAGTACATAACGATTCATATTTGATCACAACCAATGAATAAAAAATGAGTACATGTGTTTCTCAACTTTGAGTACATTTGGATCGGAGCTATTTTGAGTATGTGACGCATTTAAAATTGAGTACTTTTTACTCAATTTTGACTTCCCATTTTTTTAAGTGTATATATACTATATAATGGGAAAATCTAGTTTAGCAAGAAAACGCCTAACAGGTTGAAATTCTTTTTCAGCAATTTATACTAATGTATGGAAACATACTTGAATACTTTTGTACAATCCTGTAGTTTACCTAGAATCTTTATTACACGCCACTATTTAGTTAAAATTTAATTCAAACTAAGACACTCTTAAAAACTGCTGAAATCATATTTCCAGAAATTATAATTTATAGACGGCCATGTATCCAATTATTTACGTGACCCTGTATATCATTTTATCTATATTCTACAAACATTTCTTGGTAAATTAAATGCAGTTCAGCAAAAAAAAAAGCATAACTCATTTAAAAACAAACTTTAAGCAATTTGCGTCCATACCCAGTAATCCTTACGAATACTTTTGTGTAGCCTTGTATAGGAATTATAGCATTTATATACACCATATACTATGCATAAATATAGTGAATCATAAAAGCGCTTATCATAATTAAAAATACATTTCCAGCAATCATCGCTAATGAACAGTACTTCGGATACAATATAGTATCTGAAAAATTTTGTGTGTCCCTGTAAATGCTATATACGTATTATTCGTATTATACATGAAATAATTTATAGTATGTAAACCTCAGCGACATATATCAATTTCATTATATATGAAATAGATTAACATAATTAAAGTATGCCGCAAACAATTCCCTCCACCCCTATATCATTATGTATTTGAATTCCTTTTTTAGCCCTGTAAATGAACAATAACTATTCTTTGTATCGCATAGTCAACAGAATGCATATTTTAGTGCACTTCATAAATGCTTATAAATTTTATTCTGTTTGAAAGCGTGAGTAAAATCATAAAAAATCATTTGAAACGATTTTTTCCTATAGGCTGTAATGTAACGGAAAACTTTTGGCTGTCCCTGTAAATGAACAAAGCATGCTACAAACTTCATTACAAATAGGTACCGTGCTATGGTAAACGTCAATAACATCCAAAAATTTCAGGGCAATCCGAGTATATTTTCGAGAGTTAGAGTGCGGACAGACTGCTAGACGGACAGACAAACCGAAGTCATAAGCACTTTTCAACTTGTGTCCTATATTATGTATCCTGTATTATATGAACTTTTAAAAAATATATACTAAAGCAGTTTAATCTATAACTTCCCATCAGGCATGAAAAAGACTTTGTTTCAATGCTTAAATATCATATTTTACTTTTTAGTGCCAATAATTACGCGTATCATAAACGTAGAAAATAAATTTACAATAGAAGAAAATTTAATAACCGATTCAGAATGTCTATAATTAAATGTTTGATTAAAATCACAAACAGAAAAAATGCTTACATACAATTTAAAAAAATAAATATACCAATTTGAAAAACACTAAAAATAATAATTAGTATTTATAATTGTACTATTAAACAACAGCAAACTCAATAGATAAATTAAATGCATTATTAGATTTAACAATATCTCAAAAATATTTCCATATGGTATAAGGAATTCCTATTATTTTATAATTTCGCAAATGTTAAATCTGAAAACATTGGTTTGAAGATTTAGGATTTTGAAAGATAATTTAAAATATTATTAGCACTAAAAGAAAATTCTTTCAAATGTTTCGCTACTGTAATATGTAAAAATACATTTTCCCAGTATAATGTTAATCTCTAATCTGAAACAGTTTCGTAATCTCATGATAATAGAACATCATATTTAACCCCAAAATAATAATAACTATAAGTGTTAGTAATCAAAAAATAGTAAGAAGCCGATAAAATAATTCCAAATCATTGTCGTTCCATACATTTTCAATCTCAAGTAAGAGTAAATTAATGTTTATATTAATTCCAGTATGAATGTAGACATGCACAGTCTCTGCGCAGTTTTTTTTTTTTCAAGCGATGGCAGATTAAGATATTTTTCCTTACAGTTATCGAATGTGAAAATATCGCTTCAGACAGTTAAAGATCAGTCTCTTACAAATATAACATAAAACTATTTAACTCATATGTACAAATCAGGAATAAAATATTTAAATTAAATAAAACTTACATATACGTTCTATTAATATCCGTGTATCCAAAAATGGTCATTTCCTTATCTTAAAGTGTTGTAGACGTGGTGAAGGTGATGTTCTAAAAACAGTGAACTATTTATTTCTCGCGTCTTCTCATGTTTATTTTTTTGTGGGCAGACGATTTTCAAGCAGATGGTCTGAGGTACAGATTATTTGTTTTTGCATGCAAGAGATATGAAACTTGAATGCGCAGTAATTTTCTGAAAGTATGGTTAATTAAAATGTTGTATTTGAAGAAATGTCCAATGTATTTAACATTTTCTTTTTATCCGTACCAAATAATTCAAGTTAAAATGTATTGTAAAGTTCCTTTTTTCTAAATAATTATAATAATAATATTCATAATTAGAGTTTATTAGATATACCATTGTTTAAATTTTCAAAAGGTGTAAAAATAAATTTAATGGTAATAACGAGCTCCCCTTTTTTTCTTTTTTTTTAAAGTAAAGTTTGTTTTGCACAAATTTTGTTTATTTCTTTTATTTTCGGAAAATGCTAATTTTATTTAAAAAGTCTGAAAGAAGTAGAATTTATGACTTGAATACAAATTATAAAAATATTCTAAAGTAAGAAATGCATAGATGACTAAACTCTGAAGACTCTTTCTACGTGCTCATTAAAAGGTGCAGATTTAACTGTAATAGAATTTTTTTTATTTTGAAACCACAGAAGTGTTTCGAATAATCCTGGTCGGTAAAAAAATAAGTAAATAAATAAATTTCCTCCCAGCAAACTAAATATGTAAAGTGTATAAATTTAATATTCCTAATTCTAAATATATTATCCAAATGCTAGATAAAATTGAAATCATGAAAAAGTATACATTCACTATCTTAGATATCAAATTGATAAAATATAGCCTGAAAATTTAGTTTATTAATGCTTGTATCGTGCACTTTATTTATTATCCCCCCCCCCTCCCCTTTAGTGACAGAATTTACCATTTGCTATCCACTAATACATTTTATTCCTTATGCCATGTAACTCGTGACTGTTTAAAATATTTCTCTTCATTTTCAAAGATTTTTGAAGTTCATATTTTTGTCACTCTGTGACTTACAATATGGTGTTTTTTTATCACATATGTGACGTGACGTACGTTACATAGCAGTGACATAACAGTGACCTCACAATTTTTTTTAATTGCCAGAAAAACATAATTTTACAGTAAATAACATGTTTTGAAGAATTTTCGTAATTTTTTAAAGTTTTCTAAGAAGTTCACATCTCAGTCACAATGTGACATCACTGAGTGGTGGCATTTTGGTCACAGATGTGACGTGACCACAGTGACTTACAGTGACGTCACAACGACGTCACCGTGACCATGCATGCTATGAGGGAAGCTTTTTAATTTAATTTGCAAAAAGAATTAAAAAAATAATAATAAACGTTAATTTTCTTTTGCCTTGCGAAAAATAAAAATATTGCATAATTTTCCAAATTTTTAAGGGTATTTTTTTTTAGAAATATTAACTACAAAAACGTTTTAACATAAATCGATATCATATCCCCAAAAGCGCATTTAAAAAAAAACGCAGCTAAACAAACTCTACTTACCCCTTTTGATAAAATCAAAGCAGACCTGACGCATGCTCAAATGTATGGAGGGTTTCGCTTTCCGAAAACAAAGAGTACCAGAACTGAGTTTTATATTTTGAGTAACATCCTTTTTTGTAAAAAAGTATTTTCGCTACGAGATTACGCAAATAGTAAGTGTTATTATATTTTGCAAAATCCTGCATTTAGTTTTTGGTGCGCATCTCATGAAGTTATCTTGCTAAAAAGGGAGTGCATATAAGGGAAATATTTCTATAAATAGAAACGTGAACTCTGAATGATGTGGTGCGTGTTATACTCCGAAATATACGGTAAATGATTATTTAGCACATTAATACAAAATGGAAGTCTCTTTTAGAAAGCTTTATCAACACGTTCATCAGCAAAATTTTACATATAACCTTCGTTTGTTGCCTTTAGCGTTATATTACATAGCACAAATTGTGAATATATTGTTTTACAGTTTTCCAAATAAAATGATTAAACTGATATTCTGAAACCTGGTTAATTATGACGCACATAGTTCGTCAATTTTGCACAAAAGGATGTGATATCCAATTACATTATATGACTTCAGTACAATCATGCGCGCCTATCTCATAAATTACATTACACTGAACAATGAGATATAATTTTAAACGTCCTACAATGTGAACTGAATAAATTTTATCTTCAGTACATGTATAACTACTAGTTAATTTATAATGAAATCAAAAATAAAATTCATAATTATTCACTAATGAAGTATTTCACACACTCCATTTTAAAGCAAATACAATTTAACTAATTAGATGCACAAGTTTATGCATTGCGTCCATATTTAATTAACTAATTGGCTTATATCATATCGAGCTTTTTGTGTGTTGTATGAAGAATGGTAAACGGGAACATTGATCTATGAAAATTTAATGTTACAGTTATGTGATGCTATTGATTAATTTTAAAAAAACTGCAGTTTTGCAGCAAAAGCGTGAAATATAGGAATACAATTGATTAAAATTAAAGAGATGAAAATGTAATCAACTTAACCAATAATTTAAGAAAAGCACAAAATTTTAAGTGATATCATTAAATTTGTACAGTAATTGTGGAAATAATTTAAGGAAAATACAAGAAGTGTTTAACATTATACGAATACTCAAAGTGTGCAAGATCATTTCATCTTTCTCTATTTCTATTGTTTTATACTATAAAATGCAAAGGAGAATTTCGTTGGGCAGGCCTATAACAAGAGTTCTTGTAAATCGATTTCTATGCGACTTATGCAGTTAGAAAATTTTCTAGGGAAGGTTTAAGTATATAATATATCGTTCAACTTTGCTTGTTTGTATAATAATGGGGAAAGCTCTATAATAATCAGATGATTACGATTATGAATGTTTAGTTTTTTTTAGGGAGATTCAGCTGAATGGATTTCAATGAAACTTGCACTATTAGATAATTTCTAGAGAAGTTTTAATTATATCAAATAACATTCTACGTTGCTTGGTTACATGATTATGGAAGAAAGTTCTATAATCAGGTGTCAATGATTATAAAAAAGTTCTACAAAACGGATGTGAGTGAGACTTGCATTGAAATTTAGATACTTTTCCAGAGATTTTAGTAGTGTATAACATATTATTCTACTTTGCTTAGTCATAGAATTATACGGCTAAATGCAATAATTAGGTGAACACGATTACAAAAGATTACCCTTTTAAAAATGTTCTACTAGCCAGATTTTGATGAGACTTGCATTGTTAGATTCTTTTTCATGGAAGGTTTTAGCATATTACATATTGTTATATAGTTCTTTACCAAAACTTACTGTAAATGATCAACTAACAAAGTTGGTCAAAACTGTCCAAATTTGTTCTAACCCATGGGGATAGTAAAACGGCATTGATATCGTTTTCAGGAATGCTGAAGGCCATTCCATATGAAGGTCCATATTGGACTAAAGCACAAGGTCAAATTCGCCCATATTTTTGGTTTAAGTCAGGGTCTCTTTAATAAACAGAAAGTAATGAGTAAAATACCGAAAGTTGACGTAGGCAGGTCAGGAGAAACGTAAACAATGTTTCTATGGGTGGTGTTCTTACGTTTTTTACATAAAAACCCGAATAAACCTTGACACTTCTAGATTAATTTTATAGATAAGAAATCTTTAAATGCCATTTGTGGAAAATCCAATTTTCCGTCATTTCCATTTTCGATAAATTATATTACATTAAATGTAAAAAAAACTGCAATTTTGCAGCAAAAGCGTGAGTTATAGAAATACAATTGATTAAAATTAAAGAGATGAAAATGTAATCAACTTAACCAATAATTTAAGAAAAGCACAAAATTTTAAGTGATATCATTAAATTTGTACAGTATTTCAGTGAAACTTTAAAAGAATACTTTCCATGTTACTCACTATGCTTTGAAATAAAACCTAAGTTCTATATGATAATGTATTTATTTTTTAGGAAATCTTTTATAAAAACAATGTTAATTTTTTTATAAAAAATATGTATTTCTTGACATATTTGGAAATATTTCAGTAAATTTTGAAGATGTTACAAAACGCCTAGTTCATTTAACTCCTAGTTCATTTGCAAAACTCCTAGTTCATGTAAGTGTAACAGTATTAATTAGATGAAAGTTAAAATACAAGTGCTATATTCACCTTGAGTTAAATAATTAAGATATGTATAAAAGCACAAATAAGTGTACAAAAATTACTTCCATGTGCATACATATAATATAAAGATATTTAAAATACAAATTAAATATATATTAAAATACATTAGAAAAACCCTGAACGTTTTCAACCATTACAAGGCCCTCATTAGTAGGATTTAAATGTTATTATTAGTTTCTTTGTTGTTGTTATTATTATTTAACTCTTCTATTTTTTATTGAAAATTTAAAAAAAAAATTATCTGGCATCATATCTGATGTACAATCTTTAATTTACAATGTTTTCTTCAAGTGCAAAGAAAATAATAACAACATTTAAATCCTACTGAAGACGGCCTTGTAATCGTTGAAATCGTTCTGGGTATTTAATACGCGAATTCAATAATTACGGGCATAATTTCACTGCTGAAAATTAATTGAAAAATTAATTGAAATCATATAAACGTTCTGGGTTTTTCTAATGTAGTTTAAAATATTTTTAATCTGCATTTTAAATATCTTTATACTATATGTATGCACATGAAAGTAATTTTTGTACACTTATATGTGCTTTTATATATATTTTAAGTATTAAGTAGTACAAAGGTAATTGATATATATTTAGATGAATAGGGTGCACGCTGTCTGGCTTAAGCATGGAATTTTGTTAAAAACATCACTAAAAACCCCATTAAAAAATATTATGAAGATATAATAATATTTTATATTTTTTTCATTATTCTGTAGTACAATTGAACTACAAATATAAATATATGTATTTATTCAATATTGTACAATTTTTTAAAAGGCACTCCCAACGTAGGCAGATCCCTTAAAGTAAAATATGCATGTTTTTAATACTTTCCAACAAAGTTGAAAAGAATTTGTGAATTCGGTTTGTTTGGTAGAGTGTCTGTATGTTCTTTTCTCCGTGGTCTAAATCGCCTACATATACATGGATTGATATGTAATTTATGTATGTTAATGAGATTCAGCTTGCCATACTCCGTATTGAAGATGAAGTGTATGCCATTTATATTTAGATTACAGAGATACTGGAAATTATCCCGTTACAATACAGTCCAATAGGGGAACTTCGTTTTCACTGTATTTTAATGAACTTACACTATTTCATATGTAATGCAATTGATATGAAATATTGCTTAGGACAAAAAAAGCATTTCTATTAAGTACAGTATAAGTAGCTAGTATAGTTCATTTACAGTGACATTCAAAAGTGCTCCATTGCATTACGTGCAAAGGGAAAAAAATGTGTCCAGTTGCGTTGTAATGTTGTTACATTGTTTGAAACCTAATGAAATTTATATGCGTTATTAATATGGGTAGCTACAGTATTCTTATACATATTAGGCTATAAATAGCAGTTATTCCGGGAAGTGTTCCTGTTCAGTGCATTGTAATGTTGTTACGTTGTTTCAGATATAATGAAATTTATACGCATCATTCATGTGGATAGCAACAGTATTTCTATACATTTTAGATTACGTAGCAATTATTCCGTAGAAATTTTATGTTCTACGCTTTGTAAAATTGCTACATTATTTCAAACATAATGAAATTTATATGCTCCATTAATGTGGATAGCAACAGTATTTCTATACAATTTAGGCTAATTATATATTATCCGTTGCAGTTTTCGTGTTCAGCGCATTCTAATGTTGTTACACTGTTTCACATATAGTTCAATTTATATTCAACATTAATGTGGATAGCAACAGTATTTCTATACATTTTACGCTACTTAGCAATTATTCGGTGCAGTGTTCGTGTTATGTGCTTTGTGATGTTGTTTCAAACATAATGAAATGTTTATGCATCATTAATGTGGATAACAACAGTATTTCTAAAGAGTTTAGACTATTAGGGGAGAGTAGCCATATTTGGACCGCAGCTTTAATTGGACCGTTGCCATTCTGCCGTTAATTACAGGAAGATACTCCATCTACCACTGAAATCCTATTCATCAGCATAACGTCACTCATGATTAGAAGAAGCAGCCACCTACCACTTGCTGTTTTCACACAATTAAAAAAACCCTAAAGTTAGCTGTTTTGATCTAATTTTTTTCTGCTAAACGTAAGTGAATATTTTAAAACTAAGGTAAGTTGTTATGTTTTCATATAGATATATGAATTTATCTGTTTATTGGGCATATTTTTCACGCGGATTTGTTTGATTTCGTTTTTGTTCTTAGTCTGGAAATTGACCGTTTTAAAAAATGGCGCAGTTGCCGTAAATGGGCCAATTTAAGTTTCTCAAATTGGACCAGATATGCGATCATAAATTTGAAAGTAAGTAATGAATTTCGAGGACGGTACGCTTTGTACACTATTTTTTTTTAAATTTTATAATGAATTACTATCTCCATGCAAGTTTCTTTTTGTATATCTGGATTATTTTTTTTTATACAGTTTAGGCCTATATAAATATAAAAAATATTTTTACATGTCTATGCAATAAATTTTGTTTGCAATGTCTTTTATCTTGTATGTAATTGTTTTTATTTTCTTTGAATTCTTTATTCTTACGGCATATTTGATTTACAGAGTTGAATTCAAACATTTTCCTCCTGCAGGATATTTGTGATGCAAGACTTTTTACAGTTCTAAGGGTGGAATTATACTTTTTTGCCATTAAAACGCATGAAATCTCAAAGCTTGATGAAAATGTTGAAAAAGACATAGACAAACTGTCTGAAAGAAAAATACCCCTGACAGCAAAAGCTGTTAAAGATATAGAAAACAAAAAGCAGGCAGTAAGTTGCAAAGAAATTGACCTGAAACAAGGTTGCAGCTACAAATCCTCCCCAAGAGCAAAAAAAAAAAAAAAAAAACATTAGACATTTTATTTCCCTTGCTAAATTCAGTTAAATCAAAGTACAGAGGGAGCCAAAAAACAGTTGTGTTAACATCATCGTTATATAAACTAAACCTTGAAATGAAAAAACAAACAAAAAAGACAAAAAGGAAGCTTTCACAGCACAAAAGCAATTGGACCATCGAGTTTTAAAAAATAGGCGTAATGCAATTAGCAAGAAAATGATGGAAGAGAAGAACTACACACATAATGTAAAGAAAATTTCTGTTTAAAAAAAAAATCAGAATCTAAAAAGAAAAACCTAGACAGTGATGATTGGTTTTGCCTAATTTGTAAGAAAAATAAAATAGCACAAACGATTCAGTGTTCAGATTGCCATATACGGTACCATGTTGTGTGCGCTGGAAAACCAAAACAATAAACAAAATTAATGTATAAGCTTCGCATCACTCCTTAAATGATATTCAAGTAACTGACAATTAGTTCCATGATTTATATTCTTAATTACTGATAACTTTGATTTATATTTTGAATAAATTTTGATTTAAAGAAATTACCCTTATTTTCATATATTTGATTTCATTATATTTCATTTCTGTTATTTTGTCTAATTGTTTCATGAATCGCAAACTTTGATTTTAATAAATTAGTTATATTCCCTAGTCATTAAAACAACCTGATAGTATTTGGTCCAATTTAGGAGACTCGGGGTCCAACATAGGCGACCGGTTGCTGAATTTGGACCAGTTTTGACAAATTTTTCAAATTAAAATAAAATTTAGTATTTTCAAAAAGAAATTGATCTAAATATTTATTTTGTTAGTAGATGAATGGATTGACCCTGTGTAATGATCTTTTGCAGATATTGCAAAAATTAATTGAGTTACAACTGAAAATACGTGAAGTGGTCCAAATTTGGCTACTCTCCCCTGTACATTATTCATTTGCAGTTTTCGTGTTCAGAGCATTGCATTGTTGATACATTTCTTCAAGCATTATGAAATTTATATGTATCATTAATGTGGATAACAACTCTATTTATGGTTTAGGCTAAGTAGTATTTATTTCGTACAGTGTTTGTGTTCAGTTCATTGTAATGTTGTTACATTGTTTCCAGCACAATGCAATTTATATTCATCATTAATGTGGGTAGCAACGGTGTTTCTAAACAGTTTATGATAAGTAGCAATTATACCGTGCAGTGTTCGTGTTCTGTGTATTGTAATATTTTTACATTGTTTCAAACATAATGAAATTTGTATACGACTTTAAAGTGGATGGCAAAAGTATTTATAAACAGTTTAGGCTGAGTATATATTATTTACTGCAGTTTTCGTATTCAGTGCATTTTAATGTTGTTACATTGTTTCAAACATAAAGAAATTTATACGTATCATCAATGTCGATAACAAATGTGTTTCTATACGGTTTACGCTAAGTATCAATTATTCCATGCAGTGTTCGTGTTCTGTGCTTTGTAATGTTTTTACATTGCTTCAAACACAATGAAGTTTATATGCATCATTAATGTGGATATCGACAGTATTTCTATACAGTTTAGTCTAAGTATATGTTTTTCGTTGTAGTTTTCGTGTTCAGTCCATTGCAATATTGTTACACTGTTTCAAACATAATGAAATATATATCTATCTTTAACGTGGATAACAACTGTATTTACGGCTTAGGCTAAGTAGATTTGTGCAATTTGTCTTGTTCAGTGCATTGTAATGTTGTTACATTATTTCAAACATAATGAAATTTGTATGCATCATTAATGTGGATATGAACAGTATATCTATATAATTTAGGCTAAGTATATATTATTTATTGCAGATTTCGTGTTCAGTGCATTATAGTTTTGTTACACTGTTTCAACATAATTCAATTTATATGCATGATTAATGTGGATATCAACCATATTTCTATACAGTTTAGGCTACGTAGCATTCATTCCGTGCAGTGTTCGTGTTCTGTGCTTTGTAATGATGCTACATTATTTCAAACATAATAAATGTAGATGCATCATTAAGGGGTCTCAGGACTCTTAAATCTTTAAAAGTTTCGAAATTTTAATTTTTATAGATGTTAAACTCCTAGTTTTTCTGAACATTTTGATGTAATTGTTTCTTTGAAATTCCTATTAGAACTGAAGTTATGGCTTTTACATTTATACACGTTCAATAGCTGAAGCATCGTTTCGGAAACTTTGAAGCCATTTTTCTCCAAATGACGTTTTTGTGCATAACGCGCACGATATCTCAAAAACTTATGGATATTTTTTCATGAAATTTTCAAAACATATGTTTCATGTTAGTCTGTATAAGCTGAACCTAAAATTTTCTTTTTATTGTTCAAAACAATATTATTTTTTAAGTGATTATACTATTGAAATTGTCTTAATTTTGCATTAGCTAAATACAACTTAGTATTAAAAATATAAAAAAGCTTTAAATACAAATTTATTTAGGTTCAGGGTAAGTATTACAATATGAAGTATAAGTAGGCACCAAAATTTTCATTCTAGTTGCAATACTTATTTTGTAATCGTGCGCGTAAGCTGTTATGCTGATTTTTTGCTCAACAAATGTCTAAGAGTTTGGAGCCCCCTGTAAATGCTAATTCTGCATCTTATAAATTTTTAAATACATGAAATAAAAGAACATACTTATATATTTTATTCCAATTAAAATTGTGTCTTAAAATCAAATACATTTTAAGGTATTAAATGTTGAAAATGGTCATTTTTTTTCATTTTTTCCAATTTTAAGAGTCCTGAGACCCTGTGGATAGCAATAGTATTTCTACAAAGTTTAGTCGAAGTGTATGCTATTTATTACAGTTTTCGTGTTCTGTGTATTGCAATATTGTTACATTGTTTCAAACATAATGAAATTTATATATATGTTTAATGTGGATAACAACTGTGTTTTCGGTTTAGGCTAAGTAGCATTTATTCCGTGCAGTGTTTGTGTTCAGTTCAATGTCATGTTGTAACACAGTTTCAAGCACAATGCAATTTATATGCATCATTAATACGGATAGCAACAGTATTTCTAAAGAGTTAAGGCTAAGTAGCAACTATTCAGTGCAGTGTTCATGTTCAGTGCATTGTAATGTTCTTACATTATTTCAAATATAATGAAATTTGTATGCGTCATTGATGTGGATGACAGTAATATTTATTCTCAATTTAGGCTAAATAGGAATTATGGTTCGTTTACATTTACAGCAACGCACAAAATAATTACATGACATTTTGGAATGTGTGGTAACGAGTTTGCAGTGTAATTTAATAATGTTTCGATATTTCACACATAGTGAAATCTATATACATTACTGAGGTGCACTACAACATGTTTTTTATATATTACTGAGAATGTAAACTTTATGTTTTTTTTATTTTTTTTATTTTTTTTATTTATTTTTTTTTTTTTACAGAGACACTGAACATTTTTTGTTACAGTTGAGAATATGTGAATATTTGCCATAACTGCTGGATCCACTTTTTCAACAATGATATGCATTTTCAAACTTTCAGTGTATTATTTTCTGCTTATATTATTTACAGAGTCGCACAAAACAATTCGCACACATTAAAGACTATATAATCCAATTACTGAAATTGAATTTTTACTGTGTTGTTTTTCTAAATATTTATTGTGGTATCTTCAGTGTATGAACAAAAATGGAATTTCTTAACAATGTACCCAAAGGATGGAAAGTGCTTCATAATCTGTGCCATGATACTTGATTTTTCGTTGTAGGTTCCCTGATTTATTATTATTTTTTATCACGATTCATTTTTTATATAATAAGCTAAATTTAGAAACAATTTTTAACAATTTACAAAAAAGTTTTAAAATGCATCCAAAAATCTTTTAGAACTTTAGAATATTAATATTTTTTCTATAATAAATGTTTTTATACTATACTATTATAGAAATTTTTGTATTTATTTATGCTTCATAGTAAAAGAACTTTTAGTAAATTTTTTATAATTTCATAAAATTCTTGAAAATGCATATTATTTTGCACAAATATCGCAGAAAAAACAAATATATATAAAAACTTTAATTATCAAATTTCTAAATTTTTCATAAGTGTTATCTTAAAAGCCATTTTACAACGAAAAGCATTTGGAAACATGCGATAATTTAATTAAAAACTCCTATTAAAGTACTTTTTCTTGTTTTCGAAAATTGCATTTTCATGAAATATTTCTCTTTATAAAATTGAAAACTGATGGGGATTTAATTAAGCTAACTTAAAATTACGAGGTCGTTAAATATATTAATTTTTAATGATGAAAATGTTAGTAGGTGTAATTAAAGATCATTGTCATAATTTATATTTAAATTAGTTTCCAAAATATTTTTCTATTTTCAATCTCAAATCTTGAGAAATATCTATTCCGATTACGAAAGATATTTAATTTCAACAATTTATAAATATTATTGTGAAGAATATGTTTGTCAAATAGTTTTTTTTAATTTTATTTTTTTTTATATTTTGGGAGAAAAAAAAGAAAAAATCGTGAATGAAATCTACGCTTTTAAAAAAGAAAAATCGCAAAAAATTAAAAAATTACTTTGTTTAACCTATTCATGGATAAATGCAATGGGCAAAGATCCAAAAGTCTTTTTATTTTTTATTTTTATTTTCTGTTTTTTACATTATTTTATTTTATTTTATTTTTTAATATCAGTCGGCTGTAAAACATTGACAGATTTAAAACATGATTTGAATTTTGAAACATTTTTCATTTGAAACATTCATATTTAAAACATGATTCGATTTTTTCTCATACTTAAAACATTTTTAATTTAAAAACATAACAGAATGTGATTTATACTACAAGTAATAATGATATGTTTGCAGTAGTTTATAATGCTACATTTTTCTGGGTTTCTTAAAAATTATTTAGAGAAAAATTATTTTAGATAATTATTTTATGTTATTTTCATAAAGCATAATATTGTGTGAGAAGTTGCTACTTTCTTATTTGTCTAATAATCTACTTTTAAATAAAATTTCTGACGTATATCAAGAAATTTAATAAAACCAATATTTTAACCAATTTTTAAATGTAGAAGAAAATTTCTACCAAAAAATTGAAAGATGGACACAGGATTGCTGTGCAACTTGTAAAAATTAAATATACACTTACGATTTAGTATTTTATTGCATAAAAATACAGTTATATTTAAATTTTGATTTAACTCAACTTGTATTTTTTATTGAAAATTATTTTTTTTTTTGCTTTGTGTGTGCTTTAAAAGGGAAAAAAAATGAACACTGAACCTCATTTTCTGAAATTTTAGCGTTTGTACCACAGTTGTTTCAAAGCATACTTTATCTATTTAAGGTGCTATAAAATACAATATAAAGCAAAATAGAATTTTAAGTGATGGGGGATTAAAATCAGCACTGCAGCTCCAAGCTGTAAGCCTGGTGAACTGTTTAACTGCGAACGGTTGTTAATCCATCCTTTTGGCAGTTTCAAAAAGTTTGGTCAATGCTTATATCTATCCTCTAGTAACTTAGAAAACTGTAAGATTCTCAATATAGCTGCCTGGTTCAAAACATGACCATTTATAATAAATACAAAATATTTGTAACAAAAACACTTCTTGTAATAACTATAATACCAATAATAATAAAGATAATAATAATAATTAATGAATATACTGGGTGTCCTAAAAAGGACTGACTGATTTTAAATTTCAATAACTTGCAAACGGTGACAGATATTTAAAAAATTCTTGCAGAAGGGTTATGCATGAGGTCAAAAGTTTTTTTACAGTGATTTTCTATTTTAGTTCGAATTAAAAACAATAGATGGCGCTGCGATCAATAGACGCTAAATTCAGGCTCGATTTTTGGTACTTCGGGACCCACTCAATACATTTCATCCTCCTTTTCCGCATGGAAGAAGAGAAAGGCCAAAAAATCGAACCTGTATTTAGCGCCTATTGCTTACACCGCCATCTATTGTTTGTAAATCGAACTAAAATAGAAAATCACTGTAAAAAAATTTTTTGACCTTATGCATAACCCTCCTGCAAGAATTTTTTAAATAGCTGTCACCGTTCGCAAGTTATTCAATTTTAAAATCAGTCAGTCCTTTTTAAGACACCTGGTATATGAAAACTATTTACAATGGAAACAAAGGAGATAACAAAACAGGTAAGAAAAATCATGCGTTTAAGTATAGATTATGAAACACTTTCCAACACTTTCTGAATGCTTTAACAAAACTTCGTTATTTAGAGAAATAAGGTATATAAGAGAACTAAGTAAACATTTTAGAAAACGCATGAAACATTTGAAAAACTGATTTCTGCAGTTGCCGTCTATAACCAAATATGTATACCAATTCTATTCAACAGCCCTGTATTTCATCTGTAGGTTGATATATATACTATATAATGGGGAAATTTAGTTTAGCAAGAAAACGCATAACAGGTTGAATTTTTTCTTTCCGCAATTTATTCTAATAGATCAATGCATACTTGTATACATCTGTACAGCCCTGTAGTTAACCTAGTACCTTTAATACACGTCACTATTTAGCTAACGTTTAATTCAAAGTAACACATTCATAAAACTACTGAAATCACATTTCCAGAAATATCATTTATAGACGGTCATGTATCCAATTATTTGCGTGACCCTGTATATCCTTTTATCTATGTTCTACAAACATATCTTAGTAAACCAAATGCAGTTCCGCGTAAAAATGCATAACTCATTTTAGAACCACCTTTAAGAAATTTGCAATCATACCCAGTAACCATTACGAATTATTTTGTGTAGCCCTGTATATGAATTACGACATTTATACACACCATATACTATGCATAAATGTGAAACATAAAAGCACATAACATAATTAAAAATGCATTTCCAGCAATCATCGCTACTGTAGAGTATTTTGGATACAATATAGTATCTGAAATCTTTTGTGTGTCTCTGTAAATTCTATGCACGTCGTATTATACATGAAATAAATTATTCTAAACCTCAGCGACGTATATCAATTTCATTATGCATGAAATAATTTAACATAATTAAAATACACGGCAAACAATTCTTTCCAGCCCTATATCGTTCTGTAACGGAATTATTTTGTGCGGCCCTGTAAATGAATAACTATTCTTTGCATCGTATATTCCGCAAAATGCATATTTTAGTACGCTCGATAAATGCATATCAATTTTATTATGTTTGAAAGCTATGCAACATCATTAAAAACCATTTTAAACGATTTTTTCCATAGGCCGTAGTGTAAAGGAAAATTTTGAGTGTCGCTGTAAATGAACTAAATATGCTGGAAATTTTATTTGAAATAGGGATCTTCCTATGGTAGAGGTCACTAACATCCAAAAATTTCAGAACGATCCGAGCATATTTAGGAGAGTTAGAGCGCGGACAGACGGACAGACAAACCGAAGTCATAAACACTTTTTAACTTTGTTGGAAAGCGTTAAAAAATTATAAATCATAGTCGGAAGAATTGTCCGAGAGGGGATTGTTATTTCTAAAAATGACTTCATTTTTCTCTATAAATCTCATTAGTACTGTATTCTGTTCATGAGAACAGGACTTTCTTTAATAGGGGAGAGTAGCCGAATTTGGACCACTTCACTTATTTTCAGATGTAACTTACTTAATTTTTGGAATATCTGCAAAACATCACTACACGGGATCAATCTATTCATCTACTAACTAATTAAATACGAGGGCTGTATGATAAGTACCTGACCTTGACAAGAAAAATGCATTTTTATGTCTAAAATGGCATTTATTTTTCAACATAATCTCCTTTTAGTTCGATACACTTAGCCCAACGCTTTTCTATTTTTTTATCCCCTCTAAAAAAATACTATATCTCTAACCCTTCAAAATAGGCGTTTGTTTCAGCAATAACCTCATCATTCGAGCCAATTTTTTTCCCACCAAGCCATTTTTTCATATTTGGAAATAGAAAATAATAGCTAGGGGCTAAATCTGGCGAATATGGTGGATGTGGCAGCAGTTCGTATCCTAATTCATGGAATTTTGCTACGGCAACGACACAGGTGTGCACGCGTGCATTGTCTTGATGAAAGAGAATTATTTTATTCGCCAAATGAGGGCGCTTTTCTTTCATAACATGGTCGAAACGATCCAATAGCCTGGCATAATATTCTCCATTGATCGTTTTGCACTTTTCAAGGTAATCGACAAGAATTATGCCGCGTGCATCCCAAAACACTGTAGCCATGACTTTGTTCGCAGATAAAGTCGCCTTAGCCTTTTTTGGCGCAGGTTGTCCACGAAAAACCCACTGTTTGGACTGTTCTTTAGTCTATGGCGTACTGTGATGAATCCATGTTTCGTCAACTGTCATGAACCGATGCCAAAAATCATTTGGATTGTGCTTTAATTTCGCCAGACATTTTTTGAAATTGACACACGAGTGTGTTTAATGTCAATAGTGAGCAATCGCGGCACGCATCTTGCCGAAAGCTTTTTCATATCCAAATGATATGTTAAAATATTTTGCACCCGTTCAATTGAGATACCCACAGTCTCAGCAATTTCGCATACTTTCACTCTCCGATCATTTATCACAATATCGTGGATTTTTTTTATCATTTCTGATGTTGTAACCTCAGTTGGACGACCTGGACGTCCGTCATCAAAAATGCTGGTACGGCTGCGTTCGAATTTAGCTGACCAATATTTTATGGTTGATAACGAAGGTGCAGAGTCCCCATAAACTTCGCTGAGTTCCGCTTTAAACTCGTCATTATTTTTCTTTTTCAAAAACAGATATTTTATCACTGCTCGATATTCAATTTTTTCCACTGCTGAAATATCACCAAAGTTGTTCTATTGAATTGGCTACCACTTACAAACTAAACCACGTAGCGACTTGGCGATCAGCCAAGTTTGTTGTAAAAGATCACCATTGTGAAATAAATAATTTTTTAAACGCTAGTAGCACCATATCTGCCCGAGGCCAGGTACGTATCATACAGCCCTCGTATTTAGATCAATTTCATTTTGAAAATCTTGAATTTTATTTTAATTTTTAAAAAATGTCAAAAGTGGTCCAAATTCAGCAACTGGTCGCTTAAGTTGGACTCCCAGTCTCCTAAATTGGACCAAATAATATCAGGTTGTTTTAATGACTAGGGAGTATAACTAATTTTATTAAAAGCAAAGTTTGCGATTAATGAAACAATAAACAAAATAACAGCAATGAAATATAATGAAATCAAATATCTGAAAATAAGAGTAATTGTTTTAAATCAAAATGTATTCAAAATATAAATCAAAGATATCAGTAATTAAGAATAGAAATTATGGAAATAATTGTCAGTTAGTTGAATATCATGTAAGGAGTAATGCAAAACTTACACATGAATTTTGTTTATTGTTTTTGTTTTCCAGCGCACACAACATGGAACCGTACATGGCAATCTGAACACTGAATCATTTCTGCTATTTTATTTTTCGTACAAATTAGGTAACACCAATCATCACTGTCTAGATTTTTCTTTTTAGATTCTAAATTATCAGACATTTTTTTTTTTTTTTTTTTTTTTTTTTTTTGCAACAGAAGTTTTCTTTACATTATAATTGTAGTTCTTCTCTTCCATCATTTTCTTGCTAATTGCATAACGCCTATTTTTTAAAACTCAGCGTTCCAATTTCTTTTGTGCTGTGAAAGCTTCCTTTTTTTCTTTTCTTTTCTTTTTTTTTTTTTTTCATTTCAAGGTTTAGTTTATATGGCGGTGATGTTAACACATCTGTTTTATGGCTCCCTCTGTACTTTGATGTAACTGAATTTAGCAAGGGAAATAACATTTCTAATGATTTTTTTGCTTTGGGGGAGAATTTGTAGCTGCAGCCTTGTTGCAGATCAATTTCTTCACAAATTACTGTCTGCTTTTTGTTTCCTATATCTTTAACAGCTTTTGCGGTCACGGGTGTTTTTCTTCCAGACAGTTTGTCTATGTCTTTTCAACATTTTCATCAAGGTTTGAAATTTTATGCCTTTTAATGGCAAAAAATTATAATATCACCCTCCAGAACTGTAAAAAGTCTTCCATCACAAATATCCTGCAGGAGGAAAATGTTTGAATTCAACTCTGTAAATCAAATATAACATAGGAATAAAGAATTCAAAGAAAATAAATACAATTACATACAAGATAAAAGACATTGCAAACCAAATTTATTGCATAGACATGTAAAAATATTTTTATGTTTATAGGCCTAAACTGTATAAAAAAATTAATCCAGATATACAAAAAAAAAAAAAAAAAAAAAAAAAAAAAAAAAAAAAAAAATTGCATGGAGATAGTAATCCATTATAAAATATAAAAAATAGTGTACAAACGTACCGCCCTCGAAATTCATTACTTACTTTTCAAATTTATAATCGCATATCTGTTACAATTTAACCAACTTAAATTGGCCCAATTACGGCAACTGCGCCATTTTTTAAAACAGTTAATTTCAAGACAAAGAACAAAAACAAAATCAAACAAATCCGCGTGAAAAATATGCGCAATAAACAGATGAATTCATATATGTATAAGAAAACATAACAACTTTCCTTAGTTTTAAAATATTCACTTACGTTTAGTAGGAAAAAATTAGATCAAAACAGCTAACTTAAAGTTTTTTTAAACTGTCTGAAAACATCACGTGGTAGACGTTTGCTTCTTCTAACCAGGAGTGACGTCATTCTGATGAGTAGAATTTGAGCGGTAGATGGAGTCTCTTCCTGTAATTACCGGCTGAATGGCAACGGTCCAATTAAAGCGGCGGTCCAAATATGGCTACTCTCCCCTATAATTAATCCAATCCGGAATCCCCATACTTCTGCGTTTTTTAACAACATAGCCTTTTACGTACATCCTATACAACTGTATAATACAACTGTGCATCGAATTTTATATAGTTGAACTAGGGGGCTCGGCCCTCTGCAAGCTACGCTCGCCAACCCCCGTTCAGACACCGCAGAATCTAAAAGCACGCTAATCTGGTGGGTTTTAAAAATATTAGAGGAGATTGAAATATATTGAAAAAAGCTGTGCAGATCTCCCTGTAAACGGGTTTCCATTCAGTTCCCTTTGATTGCAAAAATTTAAGGAAGAATCAGTTGCTGTTAAGACATCCAATGTTTCTTTTCGTTTTTGTTTAAAAAGGATCAGTTAAACATTTGAAAAGAAGCTAAAATAAAATGAATTAAGTATACAGAGTCTTTGTCTCCCGGTATTTTAAAACAATCTCTATAACTATAGCCTAAGTCATGTGACTATCATCAACAGTTCCGGGCCGACCACTTCGTTTTTAATATTTCAGGTGCCATTTTGATACTTTAATGTTAGCCAGGCACAGGTGATAAGTCGCCAAATATTATTCTACACCATCATTTCATCTATATTATAATAGTTCAAGTCATCAACTGCCATAAACAAATACGGTCTGAATTCTTTGCCTTTCATATGAAAGTTTGGCACAGATGTCATATACGCCCCATATAGGCGCGATTTGTTTCCGACGTCAATTTGGAGAACGCATCAACAGCATAAACAACAACATCCGGCTTACCGTATCAGGCAAAATAACGATACTCTGGCGCCAGTTAAGTGCCCGTTCCGTATATGACATTGGAGTCAGAAAAAAATCGCGCCAATATGGGGCTGTAAGTTTTCCATTTTGATTTAAAAATCAAAATTTCTTTTTTGAATATAACTGCCGGAAAGTTGCCATGGTCGCAAATAATTCTTGGTACTGTTACGCTAGCCGGTTGCAAATCCCGCCAATAGCTTTTTTTCAACTCGCCAGTTAGCATATATATATTTTTTTTTACGAGTGGTAATATTTGGCCAGATGTCATATACGTCTGCAGGTTCCGTCTATGACATTGGCGTCAGAAAAAAATCGCGCCAATATGGGGCCGTAAGTTTTCCATTTTCATTAAAAAATCAAAATTTCTTTATGAATATAACTGCTTAAAATTTGCCATGGTCGCAAAGAATTCTTGGTACTGTTACGCTAGCCGGATGCAAATCTCGCCAATAGCTTTTTTTCAACTCGCCAGTTGCCAGTTAGCATTTTTTTTTTTTTTTTTTTTTTTTTTTTTTTTTTTTTTTTTTTTTTTTACGAGTGGTAATATTTGGCCAGATGTCATATACGTATACAGGTTTGGCGTGATTTTTTTTTTTTTTTTTTTTTTTTTTTTTTTTTTTTTTTTTTACGAAAATTTGGTGAAAACCTCTTTTTCAAATACCAGTTACATATGCATTTTTGGTATTACTTAGTTATCACGTCGACCAAAAATCTATTGCCAAACTATAAGATTAAATGCCAAAATTGGTTGATCGTAAATGTCACATTCACTTGACTTTAAGCAAGTCACATGTGTTTACGGCATCAAGTGATTTTTATTTCGACGTTTGTATATCTATTAATGTTATACTAATTTATTTGTTCTTTCGTTATTTAAAATAAAAATTATGTCAATTTGTATAATTTGATGAAATTGGTTGACGGAGTAACTAAGTAGTACCGTATTTTTTAATTATTTTCTATTATTTTCTAAAGGAAATATTTAAAAAAATTAATACTATGGAACAAAATAATTTATATAATTTTAAAAAAGAAATAAAAGTAAATAAACATTTATTATTAAATAAACAACAATAGCCGTGTTACCATGTCAATCACAATAATGCCATTTTGGCGCCAATTAGGAACCTGGGTGCGTAGATAACATCTGTGCCTAATTTTGTTTTCGTTTTGTTTTAAAAACAAAGAAGAAGTGCATGCCATCAATTTTGAATGAAAGTTTTGTATTTTAAATAAAATGAGTGAAAGGATTTTATTTTTAATGAAATTAATGAAATTAATAAAATATAAAAAAAAAATGCGACTGGTGGGATTTCAGTGCGATCCGAGTATATTTACTAGAGTTAGAGCGCGAACAGACAAACCGAAATCAATAGCACTTTTCAACTTTGTTGGAAAGTGTTAAAAATTAGTTAAAAATTTGAAAGTAAGCTAATGTAAAATGAATTAATTACACTGAGTCTTTGTCTCTCGGTAATTTTTAACACCGCTATGAGAAAGTTCTTTTAAATGTATCGTTTTAAATCTAACGTAATTTTCACCAAAGTTTCCTTTCTCTTTTTAATATTCACATGAAAATTCTTTTGTTGTTAGAAAAGGAAATATTATTTGCGCTGTCTTGGAATTCACGATAATAGTCAAAAAGATTATTTCAAAATATGAAATAAACGTCTCGTGCAAATATATTTTTTAATTTAAAGGGTTTTGCCAACTTTTATTTATTTGGCCTTTTTAAATATGACGTAATTTCCTTCATTTGTGACTTTTAACGCATAATAATGAATTTAGTATTTAAAAATTTTCTTTCCCTTTTAAAATTCACGTGTAACTGTAGTTTTTATGATGTAATTTTCAATATTTTCCTGATTTTTAACACGTAATCACTTAATTCTAATTTGAAAGTTTTTTTCTGTTTATAATAGCCACGTGTAAATATTTTTTTTATTTGAAGGAAATATTATTCTTTGCGCTGTTTTTAAAATTGGCAACAGTTTAAAATAATTGCCCTTTTCTAAAATGTGTAAAAAATATCTCTCGAAATGCTGAAAATTTGAATTTAAAATGTAAATAAATCCTCAAAAAATGAGTTAAATTAAAAAGATAATTGCAGTCTGCACATCTGGAACTTCCAATGTATAAAATGATCTAAAAATGTTTATGTTCCTATGTATAGTTTTTCTCCTATAAAACTTTTTTGATGGAACGATTTTGACCATCTTTAACGTTAAATATCTCTTAAAATAATTATTCGATTTAAAAACTGTCTGCATCAGCGTGTTTATCAAACATGTCTCTATAATACCACCGATTTTCATATTTTTGTATGAAATAGTTGTCTTAATATTAACGAAGAAATACCCCCGGTCATAAAAAATATGGATGCCGATCGAGTAGGAATATACCCGGATGATCTACGCAGATTTTCATTGGTCCATTTCCAAATCAAAACTTTTTTTTATATATAGAAGGATTTTATCGGTACTTAAAGAGCTACCACATTCCATAATTATGATATCGGGATTCCCTCTTGTTACTATTTAATTAGAGAGGAAAGATACACTTTTTAAATAAAATGTATAAATTTGGACAGAGGTACTTGTAAAAATAACTTATTGTGTTTAACTTAAAAATAACTCATTCATTTGGCACCATATGCCCAAATTAGTGTTTTTAAAAATTAGGGTAGAAATTTAAACTACGTATTCATCCTTTAATAGAATACCATTATTTGCGGTATATTCTGTGGGGCTGTCTACATGGCACACCAGGTGGTTATTGCTTGTAAGGTTTTTTGAGTAAGATATGTGAGCAAGTTCTAGTTCCAGGTAGCTCAATAGAAAATTTAAGCCAAAGGTGGTGATGTCGATTTCCGGCCTGGACAAATTTTCACTTAGTTGCAAAATGATACACTTTTGTCTTTATTTCGTACAATTTTGTGTTCAATTTGCTAGAAACAATAAAAAAATAAATGTTTCTTAAGATGTAACATGGGTATTTTTTCTTAATTTTTGTCAGTTTTATAGCATAAATTATTGACCATCAAGACTGAAATATCTTTTACCTTCTGAAGCTGTGTATTAATCCTTTCACTATTTGTGGAGGAACAGAAATGTACGTAGCCGCAAAAATTAAGGTGTCAGGATTTGTGTCAACTGAAGATAAGTGTATAGCGACTAACAAAAAGTTAGAATGCGTGCACAATATTTTGAAACAAAACTTTGGGAATATGGTTTCCTTTAGAATGAAAAAAGAATTTTTTTTCATTATACATCGAAACGTGCGTTTTATCTAGCGTCTCTAAATCTGCCATATCGCTAAATCTATCAGAAAGTGTCCAATAAAAACAACATCCCATTATTTTATTATCTACTTCTATCTTAAGATCTAAACTTTATATAAAAAAAAGAATGGAGGACGATATCAAATCTTTTTCATGAATCAGACAAGAATTATTTACGAACTATAGACCTTGATAAAGTTATTTGTAGACACTGGGCAGCTATACCTACATCATAATTATCAAAATCTATTCCAAACTTTTCGAATCCTATGATTTAGTGTTCCTAAAACAAATATGTTCATAATTATTATTAAAAATGTATCTATTAGAAGTTATAAATTTTCTAAATTCATGTTGTTGTTTTTTTTAACAAATTATTATTTTTTTTTAATAAAAAATAAGCAAAACAGGACTCTATATAAATGCATATTCTATAAGTTTATTAACCCAAGAGTAGTTGCGTCATTTTTCAGAACCTTTGTAATCGCTGTCGGTCATTTTGCCGCCGGCGCCCAGCATACAGAAAATGTAAAATAAGAAACATATTTCACTTAATATTCAAATACACTATATGGCCAAAGGTGACCGGTCACTTGCGATTTTAGACATTTTGTTAAATATCTACAAAACTACATGTGGAATTACCCTGAAACTGCAAGTGTGTGAACATCATAGTGTAGGTCATATATTTCCGCGAAGATTTTTTCCCGAAACCTCATAGGGGACCGTCAACTAACTGAAAAAGAACGAATATCTTTTCGATAACCCTGTAGAAACTAACGTAGCAAAAGCTCTCAAACGCGAGATTAATAATAAGTTGCTTATTGTAATATACTGCGTTCATTTGTATGAGGACAGCATGTATACTCTCAGAGAAATTAAGGTTTTATAAAAATAGTCCCAAATTTCGCCAAGATTTTTTGCTTATAATTTGCAGAGCTCTTAATATTAAAAGAAAAGTTCTTTTCAGAAAATATGACGAGTAACAGTGTACATACTACCTTGCAATCAGAATTAAAAAATAATAAAAATTGTATGAAAAATGAACTGGTGTACTAAATAATGTTTCACTGTGCATGCCCGAATACAATCAAAATATAATGTGCATAATGTGTTAGCTAAATGTATAGAGCAACGTTTGTAAAAGTCTCAAAAACATAGTTTAAAAATATGATAATAACCGTTTATAGAATAAGCTCAAAATCCGTTTTTCCCAAAATGAAGCAAAGAGATGAGGGGTTGTATCCATATATCCATTGATTAGTGCTATATAGCATACACATACTTCTGTATTTGGATGCAGCCCCTCATCTTTTTGCTTCCTTTTGGGATTTTTTGCGTTGATCTACTAAACTGCATGGGAAGTTATTTATGACTCCACCCACTTGAAATATAGCAATTAATTTGGGACAAAATTTTCGATCTAAATGTCGCAACTAATTTAGGACGCAGGGATTGTGAGTTAAGGGAATATAATTTAAAGGGTCGGCAAAAAGATCGACACGCGACTACGGACAGTTTAATATTTTACAGTTTATAAAATTAATGAAATATAAAAAAACATTGTATGTGGTGGGCCTGTCAATTTCTTTAAGATATATTTTTTTTAATTGTAAAATAAAATCACATAATAATCATACTAAGATAATACATGCTAAACGTGATAAAAATGCATTTAAAAGGCACGTAATTACATTTAATTTGATGTAGACTAAAGGTATTATATGCCTTTTAAATGTAAATATTTTTATCAATATTAGCATGTATTAGTTTAGTGATATCTCTTTAAATTAAAAACGATTTAAAGATTCGAAAATGAATTTTGAACTTCGTTTTATATTTGTTAAAACATTCAAAAGTATTTTATTTTGCGATTTATAATGAAAGCATAATTTTATGAAATAACATCAAAACACCTAATTTCAGCTTTCAAGCACATGAGCTTAATAAACATCTCATTTAAATACCCAAGTAAATGTTAGAAAAGTTTTACGCTTGTCATATTTCCACGTTTAAGTTCTGAATATGCATGATGCACTTTGAGCAGTAAAATAATTATTTTGCTTTGACCAACTTGAAAGTGTTAGCTTGTTCTTACATATATAAACTGTTTCAGTTATTCTGAAAAATCTAAAATGCATCTTCATACATTGTAATGTTAAATAATATTAAATAACACGAGCAACAAAAACAATTATTAAATGTTTAACGTTTATTTTTGCAGCTTTAAAGAATTAATATAAGGTATAAATGAATTAGTGATATTTACAATTTTGTAATTAAAACTTTTAAATAGGACATTTCAAGGCAGTTTTAGTGAAATAAAAATCTGGTTCATTTTGTCATTTGTAAAAGAAAAAAAAATACAAGAAATGCTTTCTGGATAGCTTCACAACTCGTAAACTCCGCAATCATAAAGAAATAAACTTGCTGAGACGTCACCTTCGAGATACATGGCAGTGTCACAAAATAAACATGGTGGACGTTTCTGTCCTACTATCTCAGACATTCGTGTACCAACCTCTATCAACAGATTTGAGAGTTCGAGCGTTGTTAATTTTCGGTATTATTCAAACCTGTTCTCAAAAATAGTCTCGAACGGTAGAGGTACAGCACCTAGAAGATACAGTGTGGAAAACGGCTACAAAATAGTGCTAAAAAATTGAATCCCATAAATGTACAACGATGCTGAATAACAAGATATCGATCGTAGCACCATCGTAGTGATTTAAAAACGATAATCATTTTAAAAGAGACTCTTTAACCTATTTCACGTCATTCCTTAACTAAATTAGCTTATAACAGACCAAAATATCTTATATTTATAGTTTCCGATATTTAACGTTCTATAATTTATGAAAACACAGTGTTTATATTGAAAAGAGTTACGAGATGGCGCTCGTATCAGCATATTGCCGCTGAGCATTGTTGGAGATTTATGAGATACAAGTTTTTAGCACTTTTTAAAGCACTATAGGAATAGCCGTTTTCCACACTGTATCTTCTAGGGGCTGTAGTAGAGGTATAATCCGTTAAATTGAAATCTTCTATATTTTTCTAGAAAGAAGCTAAAATTCCAGTCTAGGATAAAAATAGATCAAATACCATCCAAACGTACTTCTAATAACAGCTGCCCATAAATGATCATTTTTTTTCATGGTTTTTTGATGGAATAGTAAATGACAGCAGCAATATTTTCAGGAGGCAACATATCGTGGTCAAATTCAATGCGATAAACGAAATTCATTTAAGTTCAAATAATGTAATGTCAATAAATTCACTTCAAACAATAACCCCAATGAATGCTAATGTATGCGAATTCCATTGCGCAAATTTATAAAAAAAAAATGAAAACGTTTTTAGGAAGAAATGCCAAGTTGCCATGAGAATATTTTCTAAAGATAAAAATGTTTGGAATTTAAAGCAATGATATGTTCCTTTTATATATTGAATTCTTCATATTAATCATTAGAGGCAGTGTGTGTTGAAACAATATACTGATAGTCATTTTTTTTACTTAAAAATTGAATTAAAAATGCGTTTTATGTCTAATCTTCCGTAATCAGGTGCATCACAATGGACGTATAATAGTAAGGGGGATTTCATGTCAAATCGATTTAATTAAACCCTTTATGGTTTTCGCATTTATTCAAAGGAATATTGTCGCACAAATTACTCACGATTTATGGCAACTCAGGACAGTAGATCCCATTAAGGAAAATAAATCGTTCATATTTTATACAAGGAATGTGTGCCAAGTTCAAACGAGAGTATGAATAATTTCGTTCGACATATTTTCTCGCTGCTTGTTTATTACCCGACTGTAGTAAAAGAAAGTAAAGTAGAAACAGCCCAAGCTTTATTTTACTTGATGATTTTTTGATGATGAAAATTTCGGTGTATGAGAAAACATAAAATAATGAATTTGAAAATTTAAGTTAATCAAGTATCCTTTAAGCAGTATAATAAAAATGTCTGACGTGAAAGTTTTATCAAAACATAAAGCTCGCTGCGACTGAAGCTTATTTAGATAATTAAAAGATATATTAAAAAATAATTTGATTTAAATTTCGTTACTCTTATTCCGGTCTTAACATGCTAGAAAAAGGATGTTGAACATGTCCTATCTATTTTTAATATGAAAACTGCAAAAAAAAAAAAAAAAAAAAAAAAAAAAAAAAAAAATATATATATATATATATATATATATATATATATATAGTAAAACATTAAAAAAAATTTCATTAAATTTGGTTACTCTGTTTCTCGCTAGGAGGTATTTTAGGTGTAAAATAAAGTTGAGATAAAGGTATGGTACTTCTTTTTAACTCGGAGCCAAATGAGAAAACATGCAAAAACAAATTTTTAAGTCTTACTTCTGCAATTTCCTACCAACATATAAGACTTATTATCTGATATTTTATATAAAATTATTAATGTGGCCAAGGAAGAAGCTTATTCTGAAGTGTTATTAAAAGAATATATATAACATTTTTTTTATTTAAATTTAGTAACTGTATTATCCGCTAGAGAGCACTGTAATTATAAATAAAGTTGTATTGAGTTTGAGCAACATATTTCTGACCTATGTACGACTTCCATGGTAACAGATTAAGGAAATATTTAAATTTTGTTAACCCATTTCATGCCAGGTAGCTCTATAAACGCAAAAGAAAATTGTGTTGAATTTGTCCTGTCTATATTCATTAAGGCTGTCATACACTAAACAATGAAAAATCAAATTTAATCAAATTTGGTTAATCAGTTTCTAGCTAAGAGGGATTATATTAGATGTAAATTTCCAACTGGGCGAAAAATGTCCGGACCAGGATTCCGGATCCTGGCCCGGACATTTTTCGCCCAGTTGGAAATTTACATCTAATATGATTTGTTTACCAATTAGAATAATTGTGTTAATATTAATCTAGTGTAAGAGGGATTATTAACGAAAAATAAAGAATATTCATTGAACATGGATTACGGTTATCATAAAATAAAATTTTAAAATATTCGTTTTAAAGGTTTTGTTATTTTGTTTTCCGCTACATAAGCTACCAATATAAAAAATATCTTTTGAATATTTTTAACACAACATAAATTATACTACGGCCAAAGTTTATTCTGAAGATGTGAGCAAAATTCATTCGTTTAAAGTTAATTTAAATATCGTCCGAAAATGGAGGAAGATATTTTTATACAGGATAATACATGAAGCATCATATGTCGAATAAATGTGATATAGAAATGTGTAACGGCTCAGTATTCTTTGTGGTGCTACTGAAAGAGATATAAATGTTGAACACCATATTTCCAATGTAGAAAACTTCTTAAGAATCCCCACTTGCTTACTTAGTAAGATATACATATTTCGTAGAGTTTTCAAATAGCATAATGAGGAATAGAATAACACACTTAAAATAATTACTACTCATTTATCGCCGGAAAATCGAATTTTTGTATCTATCAACAAGGATGTGTCCATCTTCAAGGAAAACTTCGTGTAAGTGACTAAAACAACATATTAACCCTTAAATGCCTGATTTTTCAAAAATCATTGTAATAATGTTTTTCGGCTTTCATTTTTTAAATAAATCGAGGGAAAAATACTTTAAAAAATCCTATTTTGTTTTAAGTATGGTTTACGGCTAAAAAACAGTTTGTTACTAATCGGCAATACTGGTCTTTAAATGAAGAAATAATTTTACTTGATAAAATTCTATAATATTAAACACACAAGAATTTTAGGAACTATAATAAGAGATAATTTTTACTTGCTCACAACAGAACAAAATATGGTATTTCACAAGATTACAAACAAAACAAAAATAACAAGTAGCAACAATTGAAAAAATAAATCTATCTTTGTTCTTAAACAGCACAAGTGTTGCCATATACATGTTGAAAATCGATTTAATAATATTTTCAGAATGTATTTTATTGGCAACATTAGGCATTATAGCTTCAATATTATTCTAATAGTATTTTAGAAGCCGAAATTGGGTATGTTGCCGAAAAGCAACACAAGCATTTAAGGGTTAAAATTATATACCCGACGGTATTATACAAATCCGGAATTTAAGTGGTTGAAAAACGTTTCGTAAACTTGTTTAATAAAATCTTTAATAAAATCCTTTTATAAAATCGTTACATTCAGATTATATATGAGGATGTGAGTTTGAAAATTCGCTTTATCCAGAAAATCAATTTTTGGGAAGTGGCGTAAGACCTCTGACTTCGTCGATTGGTTTTAACTGTAAGCCAAGATTTTAGAATGCCAGAAATACACGATAAAACTAGGCTTTTTTTCAGATAGCAGTGTTCTTCGCCACTAGAATAGATTGATAGAGAAAACCAGATTTTTAAAATGTTGCATAATGAGAGTTTTGAAACTCACATCCTCATATACAGTGTGATTCATAAATATCAAAACAATAGGCTATCTGCTTAAATATTTCCCCTAGACACATACTTCCAATTGCAACGATTCATTAAAAAAAGGTTCAAATTTGACGAGAGAAGTTGCAACTAAATGGGGGGAAGGGTCTATTTGAAAAAATACAAAAAATAAATTTTTATACGGCCCCGTAGAATAAAATTCCAATAAGGAAAATTTCAATTATCCATTCCGGAATTAAACAAAAAAATCCATCTTGATATCTTCAAAATTCACAGATATGTTAAAATCCCAAATTCGTGACTTACACCACTTAAGCATACCTCTGAGCGACGCGATATCAGTTCATTTAAAATGCAAGTTAGGGATCGACCATAAATTTGCACATTATTAAAAGTCGAAATAAGTCAATGGCCATGGAATTTAGATATAAAATAACAGCATATAATTTTTTTGCGTTAAACGTGCTTGAGAAATGTGCTAAAGGTCTGCAAAAGCCCGAGCTAGGCGCCAGGCCTGTAAGCGGTGCGGCCCGCTGGCCAGGCCGTGTCTTTACGGTTCTTAGGACGTGTCGGGCAGGCAACAAGTTTTGTAAAAATAGTAAAAGCGATAATGAAACTTCTGTTAACGGAATCATTAGAAATATATTTTAATACATTTCACAGAAATATTTTTTTAAATGTACTTTTTGTTATACAACTTTAAAAGTTACGATTTTTTAAATCTATTTTTCATTTATTCTAAACGACATTGTTTTTTCAAAATAAATCTTTATTTGAATGTAATAGTCTAAGAGTATAAATAAACATTAACGTTGCTATTGTGCATTTTTTTGAAAAGATGCCAAGTTCCCACCAAACTTCCGTTATTAGTTTATTTGACCCAAACTCTTTTAAGAAATCTAATCGAATAAATTCCACTTAAAACTTTTAAACTAAATAAGTCAAAGTTTCTTTAAATACATTTTCTGGTTTTAAAGTGATTAACTGGTTCAATTTTTTCTACATATTACGGAAGATTAGTGGGAGGTTAGGTAGCTATGTTTTTGCCATGCAAACACATAGTAATCTAAAATATCTCTCTATTCTAAAAAAAAGTAACTACCGCTGTCACCGCCGCCGCCGCCGCCGCCGCCGGTTTTGAATTTCTTGTGACCGGAGGTCTTTCTTCGTTAATATTAAAAAACTGTTGCATACAAAAATATGAAAATCGGTAGTATTATAGAGAAATGTTTGATAAAGACGCTGATGCAGACAGTTTTCAAATCGAAGAATTATTTTAAGAGATATTTAATGCCAAAGTTGGACAAAATCGTTCCATTAAAAAAGTTTTATAGGAGCAAAAACTGTACATAGGAATTTAATCATTTTTAGATCATTTTATGCGTCAGAATTTCCCGGTGTGCAGATTGCAGTTTGTTTTTTAATTAGAATAATTTTTCGAGGTTTTATTTCTATTTTAAATTCAAATTTTCAGCATTTCGAGAGATATTTTTTACAAATTTTAGAAAATTGTATTAATTTAAACTGTTGCCAACAGTATAAACAGCGCAAACAGTAATGTTTGCTTCAAATTAAAAATTTATTTTACACGTGACTATTATAAACAAAAAATATAAAAAGCAGGAACTCATTGAAAATTACGTCATAAAAACTATAGTTACACGTGAATTTTAAATGAGAAAGAATATTGTAAAATAATAAATTCAGTAACATGCGTTAGAAGTCCTAAATGGGAGAATTTACGTTATATTACACTTATTACGTAAAATGAAAAAAAAATAATATTGCAAAACAGTTTTTATTTAAAAATTGCGCGAGACATTTACTTGACATTTTAAGATAATCATAATATTTCATTTCTAACAAAAGTATTTTGACGTGAATATTAAAAAGAGAAAGAAAAGTTTGGTGAAAATTACGTCAGATTATAATTGTCAGATTCAAATTATAATTCAATCTTCCGAAATCTTTTTAAAGGCGATCAAATTAGCGTGCTGTTAGAGTCTGCGGTGTCTGAACGGGGGTTGACGAGCGTAGCTCGTAGAGCCCCCTAGTACAGTAAAATTTTCTTACAAATATATATGTAGCATTCTTTAAAATAATCTTAATTGTATCTAAAGAAAAAATGAGAATTTTTTGTACAAACTTCAGTCTGTTCAGAAATCTAAAATATGCACACACACCTGCCTAGATAATGAATCTCTCTATTCTAAAAAAAAGTAACTACCGCTGTCACCGCCGCCGCCGCCGCCGCCGCCGGTTTTGATTTTTTTGTGACTGGAGGCCTTTCTTCGTTAATATTAACAAAAATAATGCATACAAAAATATGAAAATCGGTGGTTTTATACAGAAATGTTTGATAAACACGCTGATGCAGACAGTTTTCAAATCGAAGAATTATTTTAAGAGTTATTTAATGCTAAAGTTGGACAAAATCGTTCCACTAAAAAAGTTTTATAGCAGCAAAAACTATACATGGCAGTGTAATCATTTTTAGATCATTTTATGCGTTAGAATTTGCCGGAGTGCAGATTGCATTATTTTTTTTATTTTGACTCATTTTTCAGGTTTTATTTCTATTTTAAATTCAAATTTTCAGCATTTCTAGAGATATTTTTTACAGATTTCAGAAAATTGTACTAATTTAAACTGTTGCCAACTGCATAAAAAGCGCAAGCAATAATGTTTGCTTCAAATTAAAAATTTATTTACACGTGACTGTTATAAACAGGAAAAAAACTTTCAAATTAGAATTAAATAATTATGTATAAAAAGCAGGAACTTATTAAAAATTACGTCATAAAAAGTATACACGTGAATTTTAAAAGAGAAAGGATATTGTAAAATAATAAATTCATTAACATGCGTTAGAAGTCTTAAGAGAAATTACGTCATATTTACGTAACATTACAGTTATTACATAAAATGAACACAAAAATTATTAAAATTATATTGCAAAAAAGTTTAAATTTAGAAATTGCGCTAGACATTTATTTAATATTTTGAGAGAATATTTTCAACTATTTTTGTTAGGAAAGCGCAAATAATATTTCATTGCTAACAAAAGTACTTTCACGCGATTATTTAAAAGAGAAAGAATAGCTTGGTAAAAATTACGTCAGATTAAAAACGATTAATTTAAAATGTCTCATTTAAAAGAACTTTCTTTTCGCTTTGTTAAAAAATACCAGGAGACAAAGACTCTGTTTACTTAATTCCTTTTATATTAGATTATTTTGAAATGTTGTTACACGTGTCTACGTCATCAAGTTATTTTTATTTCGACGTTTTATTTGTATTTTTATTAATGTTGTACGAATTTATTTGTTCTTTCGTTATTTAAAATAAAAATTATGTCGATTTGTATAATTTGGCGAGTGGTTTGGCGATTTATATAATTTGGTGAAATTGGTCGACGGGATAATCAAGTAGTACCGCAGCGGATTTGGCGTTAAAATTCCCCAATCAAAGAGAAATGAATAGAAATTCGTTTATAGGGAGATCGCCACTGTTTTTTAAATTATAATTCAATCTTTCGAAATCTTTTCAAAGCCGATCAAATTAGCGTGCATTTAGAGCCTGCGGTGTCTGGACGGGGGTTGACGAGCGTAGCTCGTAGGGGGCCGAGCCCCCTAGTTAAATAAAATGAAGGGAATTACCCTTGAAAATGTTTTTCTTTCGCACCATATCAATAAACCCATCTATGACCTGAAACATAAAGTGCTTAAAAGAAATTTATATCTCTAATAAATTTAAATTTTGTAATATTGGCTGTATTCCAGATTTGTATGAGAGACCAGGGTATGCAATAAAAAAAAGTTAACATCTGTACCCGAATGCCAAATTATCCAAAGTCACATTTCACTTATTTTTCATGAGCAGGAAAAGAAAGAAAGCAACTGTTGTAGACAATATGTGACTTACAATGTTATAAAACAAAATATATCTGAAATAGCTTATGATATAAGTATAGCGATTGTTTGGCTAGAAATAGAACAGTTTCTTTAGTATTAAAAGCTGATAACATAAAAATTGTCATTTTCGTACACGTCAGTTTGGTTCCCAGGTTTGGATATTAAACTTGCGGCTAAAACAACAGGAAAGCTAAAAGACTTAACCCATAACAAGATGTCCCCATTCCAAAAGATGAAATCGCGTGTGTATACATAAGCGTAATACCATTGGTAACAGACACACAAGAAAATAAAGTATATTTGGAATGACCGAACTTAAGTTCAAAGACAGATTAAAAATGCAATTAAGTGATATCCCATTTAATACACTAAACAAAGCGTTAGCGAGGCTTGACCAAAAACAAAACTTAAATATAGGGTAAGTCAAAATTAATATAGCGATTACAAACTTCTATAGCTATTTAATGGAAGAGAATTTATCGATAAGATTAACACAGAATATAGACGGAACTTCAAAATTTTGTATACATACGTCATAGATGTTTTACGTGACTTCCCTTGGTTACACTGACAACATTTAGGCGGTAGTCCATTTCACATCATACATTCTGAAGCATTTGTTCAGTCACTGACGCAAGCGCATTACAAATGCGTACTTTGAGTTCTTCAATTGTTTTGGGCAGGAGAGGCACCCTGTCTTTCGCATAGAAAAACATCGGCCATTTTTACCTTCATAATTGGCCATTTTTACTAATGAGACGGCCGCAATGAACAGGTTTCTTGTCGTTGCAAAGTTTCAAATCGCGCATGCATAGGCTTTCGCTTCACTGCACCTGCGCCTTATATAAAGAAATTTTGAAGTTTCGTCTACATTCTATGTTAATCTTATTGATAAATTCTTTTCCATTAAATAGTTATAGCCGTTTGGAATCGCTCTTTACCATTTGTTAACCCGTAAGTCCTGTGGAAAAAATTGTCGCATACATAATGTGAGTTTTCTGTAAGACCACTTTATTAAAGGATGAATAAAATAATAGAATAACTCACAGAATACTGCTTCTGTACTAAACTTTATATACAAGACTATTATAATTAAAAGTCCCCTTTTCAGAAGTCTCTAGGGATAGGAGTATGGCACCAAATGAAACAATATTTCCGATATACACAGTTTGGCTCCCGGCTGGGCAATGTGCTCTAAACCTTTCATCCCTTCGGGGTCGATAGAATGAGGACTAAGCTTGCATATGAACTAAACACAGAGGGCCTTGCGTTGGACTGACCACCCGGCCGGGACACAAGCTTCTTAGTACCTCGGGCCCACGGTCAAGTAAACAGAGTTGGGCACTGTAGGCCCTAACCCTTCATGGATATTACAGCTACAGGTTTAGTTTAGTTTTAGTTTTAGAACACGACACAATGTATTTTTTTTATTATTATTTTTATTGCATAAATGTTTTTAGTGAAAATAATGTGTTTCGTTACACAATCTACACTGCCAGAAAAATCCGTCTTTATATGCTAAATTATTCATGATTTTTAAACAAATAATTTCCGTACTCCTATAAAAAATGCCTTTCCGTGAATTCTTCTCGGAAGTGGGAAAAAGACGGAAAAATTCCGTTTATTCACTGCAGGTATGCGTATTGACTGTATTAATACTAATTTTCAATTGTATTTTTAAAATTAAAAACCGAAAATTCAAAAAAATAAAAATTATAATTTATTTAAAAATGAACAAACAAAAATAATGCTTTCGACTTTAATAAAGTAACAATTTTCTCATTAATTTAAATTTATTCGCAATTATTTTTTTAAATATAAAAAAAAATATTAGCATGTAAAATATATTTATTCTAAACGAACACTTAAAATTTTTTTTAAGTAGTTCAATCAAGTTTAAAAAATCAATTTTATTCAAAAAATTCAACATTTCTTGTCGAATTTAATTCAAAATAAAATATTCATATTTTACATCTAACAATCAAATTATGTCTTATTAAAAATATTTCTAATATTTAATATTTTTATCCTCTATTATTCTGAAAGTGTTGAAACACCAAACATTATTTGATAACGATGAAATGTCCCTGCAATTAAGTTTAAATTTCAGAGCTTCCTCAACTTGAAATTTAACAACATTTTCCAATTCCCCATGTGAAGTACATCCATAGCTTCATTTTAAAACTCCTTAACTGCTAAGTGCTCGCTGGCCGAGTGCTTAAGATGCTCAATTCGAAACGCGCAATCCCAGGTTCAAAACCATGTGGATCCACGGAAGAAAGTGTGAGTTTAAAAAAAAAAAAAACTCATTTTTTTCAGATCACGAAAATTTTCTGTCCTATAACGAAAAAAAAAACACCCAGATATTTCTTCAATCCTCGGATATGTACCGGTAACATTGCTGCTAGGAACATTTCCGAGAACTGAAGAAAGTATTTTTGAGAGTGTACAAAAGCATGTATTTTGTATACAAAGAATTCAAAAGATAAGAATATAAGTCATATAATGGGTGTTAACTCTGTCGCTGCGCATCCCGAAATATGCTCGGGCATGCATTTTTCCGTATAATTAATACTATTTGGTTATTCCCACCAATTTTTTTTAGCGAACCATTTGTCTGATTTAATCAGGACATATTCCCCGATTACGATAGTCAAAAATTTCTGCTTTAAAGAACCTGTGATAAACGATTAAAAATTCTGTAAAAGACGCTCATCACGACGAATTACTTACGCAGCGAGAGGGTTAATAACAAATGTCATTGAAATACGAATGCACTAAGTTTTAATAATTTTCAATTTTTAATAATTTAAATAATTTATATATATATATATATATACCGGGTGTCCCAAAAAGGACTGACTGATTTTAAAATTCAATAACTTGCAAACGGTGACAGATATTTAAAAAATTCTTGCAGGAGGGTTATGCATAAGGTCAAAAGTTTTTTTTACAGTGATTTTCAATTTTAGTTCGAATTACAAACAACAGATGGCACTGCGATCAATAGACGCTGAATTCAGGCTTGATTTTTGGTACTTCGTGGCCCGGATAATACATTTCCATCTCCTTTTTCAGCATGGAACAAGAGAAAGGACCAGAAATCGAGCCTGTCTTTAGCGACTATTGCTTACAGCGCCATCTATTGTTTGTAATTCGAACTAAAATCGAAAATCACTGTAAAAAAACTTTTGACCTTATGCATAAACCTCCTGCAAGAAATTTTTAAATATCTGTCACCGTTTGCAAGTTATTAAATTTTAAAATCAGTCAGTCCTTTTTGGGACACCCGGTATATGCGTACTCAATCATACAATGTCAATTTATTACTTAAAATGTCAAATGTTACATTTACTTTAACATTTTGCTAAATTATTCCATAATACTCTTTTTTAAATGAACATTAATGATTTATTCACTATCAAAAAGATGTGATTCCTTGTACTAAAAATGTATGAAATTATTTCCAACAGGAATTTTAATCGATGAAAATCTCCGGAATGTGTGCTTTACAAATTGCCGTAAAGAATGTAAAAATAAATCACCATTCATGATCCAAGCCAGAAAGATAATCTGTATGTAGCAGATAAGAGAGTGTTTGTTTAATGATAATCTGAAAAACAAAAATCTTTCATGTTAAAAGCTGATAGTGCTTGAAATATCTATAAGTATGAATAGAGATAATAGAAAAAAGACAACTGCCTTCATAAAGCTGCAACTTTTAAGCGAAACTTAAAGAGAAAACTACTGTTTTTGTACAAATTTATTTTTATTAAAGATTTTATTTTCTGTTCCAGTTATTCTTATACTAAAATTAGTAATATTTTTATCCTTCGTAAAATTGATTATTATTTTTCATAGAAAATTTCGATTATTTTTAACCCATGGATTCAACATTTTGATTCAGCATCCGCACACTATATATTAGTATGACTTCAGATTCCATAAATTCTGCCGCGTATATTATAATGGCAAAATAGTCATAATGAAATATAATGTATGTTTCCTATATGGAATTTAATAAGGAATCAAAGTGATCATTGAATTTTTTTTGCGAACTTTTCATTTTGTTACTGAAAAGTGTGAAATTAATAAAAGCATGTTTGTCGAAGATGGGTATCTATATAGGTGCAAATTCGCACTGCACTGTAAAAAACTTGGTGTAAAGTTACTCCATAAAAATGGTGGCAGCTTTTCTACCTCCAATGTTATGCAGTAATTATCCGATATAGCCGGTGTTGCGTTACACCATAATAATGTGAATTCAGATATATTCACATTATTATGGTGTAATATTACACCAGTTATATTAGTTAAAAATTTCCATAAAATTGGTGGCAACACGTTACACCAATTTTTTACTGTGTAGGTCTGGAGATCGTAGGTTAAATGAAATAAAAATTATTTATAATGTTTTGTAGAAAATTATGCAATCAGATTCTTTTGTTCTGTCAATACATTTACTTATGACACATCTTTGCTTGGAAAATAAATCCAAATGCAGGATTTACATAAGAATAATTTTAAAATATGTTTTCATATATTTGAAAAAGTAACTGAGGTCGTGTGTATTTTATATTTAAATAACATCAGGTACCTGATTTCAAACAAAGTTAGTGAATGGTTGTATAGTCTATAATAAATAAGTAAAATTACTTTTTTGCTGCTTTTAACTCCATTTATGCGTTTGGTTTAATATATTGTCTACAGATGGCTTTTCGGTTGAAGATATTTTAACTATAGTTACATTGTTACATAGTTACATTGTTACATAGTTATATTGTTACGTAGTTACATAATTATAACGCATACTTCATATTTTGTGATGTCCCAACTTAATAGTTTTTGATGAACACGTGATGTATCGCTAGTGTAATTAAAAATGATATGATATTTCATATTGCTCTTTTTTATTGATATTGGATATTTCATATTGCTCTTTTTTATTGATATTGGAAGGATATTTCAAATTGCTCTTTACGGAAGAAAGAAAAGTTATTCCTAAAAAAGACATATTTCATAATATAATTATACATTTTTTTATTTAATTGTAAATTTAAGAATATTAAAGCTTGAATCCTGTTAACATTTATGTAAAGTAATAAATTTGTTTTATAAGTTTACGGTTTTTGCTGATTTTTTTGTAATTTTCGGAGATTCCGCTATTGTGTAGATCGGCATTTCTCATACTGTAAATCGCAAATTATATTTTGGTGGTCGCAAAACGATCAATAAATTCTTTAAAAATATTATTAATTATATCTGATGTAAGATTAAGGAACATGATATGTTATATCCTTCTATATATAAAAATAAACTAACGCTTTGAAAATGGACCAATAAAAATACCGTGAAAAGCTTCTGATTGGTCAGAACCTTCTGACGCTATAAGGTGGATTACCAAGGGGGTGGGAATTCTCCTATGTTGCCAAACGTTGCCAAGTTTGTCACCAACTTGGCGATATATCGCCAATTTTCGCGACCAAAATTACTCGTCAAAATTGACGCCAACTTGGCGCTATTCCAGTATTTTGCCATTTTTTCATAGACTCCCATCGAAATCCAATAGGTTTTACTTTCTTGCAAAAAAACAACAAATTGAGATATTACAATGCAACAAAAACTAATATCAGCTTATGAATAGAGCTTAATTGAGCTATTTGCATTATTTTTAAGCACAGACACTATTTACAATACTCGTAACACTGTATAGATATATAATTTTACACATATATGTTGGCGGATAAAAGGCGGCGAAGTGAAAATTTCAGAGGAGAAAAGATTTATATGATAAGATTATTTACTGTAACTACAAATTAGTGAATGCATAGAAAATATGGGATCGCGAACTGATCCAGAATCGAAACGCAAAACTATTACGTCTGCGCTAGTCTAGAAAATAGGGGTTGGTTCGCGATACCAAATGTAATCGCGAAGCGATTTCGTGGGGCGGTTGGTGAGCGTAGCGAGCATTGGGCGGAGCCTCTCAAGTCTTTCAAGAAAATCAAATGACAAAGAGAAATTCTTGCAATTTCGTATTAAGAATCTCGCCTAAAGTAACCTGCTTTTTAGAAATCCCTACTTAGCACTATGGTTAGAACATGAAAAAAAATTTTTTTGTTTGTTTGTTTTCTTAGAAAGAACCTTGGATATAAATAATTAGTGAAAAAACGATGTTTTATAAATTTGGTCCACAGAGTTACTTGAAAATATAATTAACAAGATTTATCCCTGATATACACTTACTTTTTGATTCCAATATTACTGTTATGCATCTAATTACTGTTTAAACAGTGCTATTATTAGTATTATGTATCATGCATTATTTAGTAAATGTATTTTTCATGTCAATAAAATAAGATGATATCTATAATGTATAATTACTAATGTAAAGGTTATTTACATTAGAAATGTCTATTACTGTTTTAGCGTGAATACTTTGTATGAAATTTACGTTTTCCATAGGATACAGCTTACGAAGATAATCGAATACCCGCATATTTGACGGATCATGAAAAAATTTCATGCATTATTAATGGGTTATATAAATCATATCAGTTGTAAATTTCAAAATGGATGAAAAAAGCCCGGGCCAGGATTCGAATCAGGGATGTCTTGGCTGAATCCGCCAATGCTCTACCGACTGAGCCATCCCGGACGAATCTGGAGGACTAATTCACGCAGCTAACCTTCAAAGATCATAGCATCTGGTCTGATATCTGAATCAGCTCAACAGAATAAATCATAGATTTATTATTATTATTATTATTTTATTAGTTAATATTTTTTTATTAAAACCTACGATTTATTCTCTTGTGCTGAATCAGATACCAGACCAGATACTCTGATCTTTAAAGGTTAGCTACGTGAATTAGTCCTACAGATTCCTCCGGAATGACTAAATTTGTAGAGCATTGGGCGTCTTTAGCCAAGACATTTCAGGTTCGAATCTTGACCAGGACTTTTTTCACCTATATTGAAATTTACATCTCATATGATTTACTTATCAGTTAAATAACTGTGTTAAAAATTAACCTAATATGGGTCATATACAATTTGAAAATCACTGGCACATGCAATTGAAAATTTTAAAAAAATCATCTATTTTAACAGTGAAATGTTTAAAATATTGACTTCGTTTTTATTCAATGAGGAACAGTCCGATAAATTTTATAGTGTATAATGGGTTAACAAATTAACAGAGAAGAGAGATTACCAATTGGAGTTATTGACATGTAACACATTCCTAATGAGCATTAAATATGCTGGGCGTAAGAAAGTATGTCTATATGTATGCCTGCACATTCTATTTAAATACATTCTGATAATGAAAATATCTTTAACTATAGATTAATATTTATTTCGGCTAATTTTTACAAGGGCAAGTACCATATATTACATTTTAAGCAAAGGTTAAAATTGACCTTAATTTAAAATTTTACTTTTGATTTACTTTATTTCTATCCGTTTGAGGAAAGATTAAATTCAAAATAAAAATTATCATTCTATAGTATAATTGTTGTTATTTTTCAGGCATTTTCCTTCAATGTACGGTGTAGGGACTTAGATATCACTGGACAAGAGTCTATGGTAGCGTAAGTTACTAAAATCTAAGTCCTTTATTTACATTGATATCTAGGATAAATAAGAGTGTATACAACTTAAATAATATTAGTCTTGGGTTCTCGTCATTTTAACAGGATAAAAAGTTCCATCAACGGGCTGCTTCCACAGATATAGTGCTTCAATCGGAGAAAAGACTGATCGGACTATCATCTATCTCATCTCCTCGCTTCGCTCCTTCACCACTAGATCCAGCAAGACCTCCTCGCCAGCGTCCTGGCTCTCTCACTTCTCAACTCCTTCTCTCTTCCTCCCGCGTTGCCACCTGGCCTCTCTCCAATGCTGAAACTCCCGGTCCTAGGGAAAACTAGTCTTTTTCCCTCTTAGCCGATGGCACCGCCTATTTCTCGAAGGCTGAAGCTTGCCGCCCTAGGAGAAATCGTCTTTTCTCCCCCTCAGCCGTTGCCACCGCTCACTTACTGGACGGCTGAAACACCTGCTCTCTGTGCAATTCAATGGAATGTTAAGTTAGCGCCGGAACGAAATTGTACTGCCAGTTCCATTCATATTTGCAGACTCGACGGCACCATAGCTTTGTTCAGAGATGAACTATGAGTTTATGAGATTTCTCTTAGCGTGGGAAAGTCCAGAAGACCCTAGGGGGATCTTCTCCCGAATTAATAGTTCGTGAATAAATAGTCTTTAGGGGTAATTAGTAAAGTTCTTACAGCAATCCCCCCTCCAAGAGAGATTTTTCACGTAGCTGGAAAATCTATAGTGAAGTCAGTGTTACACTCAAAATTCGTTCACCACAGAGGTTAACCATTCATTTTTTTGTACTAATCACACATAAATTTACACACTTTTCCAGGAACATTATTATGAGTATTACAACAATATATACAAAATGAAAATTATTTATACCTTATGATGCAAGCAATTTTTGTGAGAATTATATACAATTTTCCTAAATTTATTCAGCCCTACTTAAGCAATCGTGCACTCTTTCTTTTTCCGGGCGGTGCCTGATTGTATAATGATAAGGTTGCCGCATCAATGACTAGTGGATCAATCTATTCACGGCGTTGTTTCGGATCAACATTACCCAATATTTACTGGTACTCTGCGCTGATTTTCTGCTAGATAGTTTCACTTTCATTTTTACTCCTCTGATGCGGTTTAATGCAACTCCTCTCTGTCCCATATGATTACTCCAATAATCGGAAACCCTTTTCGCGTTGTTTAAATACGAGAAACCAAATATCTTAGGAGAATCATAATTCAAATTGTCTTGCCTTCTAGCGCCTAAATCTAAGTCGTGCGTACTCGAATAGTTTTCTCCCGGATCAATCTGGAAGACACCCCTCTTCTTCTTAACCTCACGAGTTTTCGTCCCCGTTTCCACTAATAATTCCTGAAATTGCCTGATAGGTCTAATTAAATCCAATCTAGGTATGAATTTTAACCCTTTCGAACGTTCATCCCTTTTCTATCTCTCGTATAACTTTTTAATTTTGTTTACGGTTTTTGGCCAACAATAACGATTCAAGAATTTATAACCTGACTTCTTCTTCGTACTTAGAAGTCTACCTGCACTCTCCTTACATAAGGATAACATATCTCCTTTGACTTTCAACGGGATTACCATTTGTTCTCGGTCAGATTCCCTGGGATCTTTTATTTTCCTAATTCCCAACCCCTCGTTCATTTCAAAATGTGATTTCACCTCGTCCGCTCTCTGCTTAACACAATCGAATTTGATATTCTCTTGAGCGTCACTCGCATTTTCTTTGTTTCCTAGGGTCAAGTTTTCATCCCACGGTACGGTCTCGGTTAGACGTAGAAAAGTCTCTTGCTTTTTCTCCGTTGCTAAACTGGCTCCTATTTCTCCCACTGCGTCCGGGGGGTTGAATTTTAAAGTCTCGACTCTCCCCACCCTTCCGGCTAAATCGCCTCTCTCAGCCAAGTTCAAAACCTGTTCGTTAAAGGGATTAAAATTCGGTACGGGCTGTGCGCTCTCAACTACATGTAGAAAATTTCCCCTTTTCTCTCGATTAACCATTCCCTCCTTTGGGTTACTCCCTGACCCCGGGAGGTCGCACTTAAAAATTCCTCTTTCTACCTCTGCGCGGAGAATTGGCTGATCCATCGGCTCAGGTGAACCGGCTGGTTTTTCATTTCCGCTCTCCGTTACGGTAGGGGGAATGGACGAGCTCTGCGATTTAGTTTCGCTTTTCGTATCCGCGTTTCCGGGGTACGCTCGCGGCCCAGTGCGAACTGCGATGATTGAACGCGGGTATCGTCTCCGCCTGTCAATTAATTGCTGCGTTTTGTTTCCTAACAAATAATGAACCATGTCCGTTTCTTTATCTACTGCGGCCGCCTTTGCCCTTATAGTATCACCGGTACCCAGATTAATTTCTATTTCTACAATAGGTAAACACTAGGGTGGTGCGAAAAAAGTCAAGTTGATATTTCCGAGTTGCTATAGTGCGGAAAAGTTGCGATTGGTAAATACAAGAAAAACAAAAAAAATTATTTAAATCGGACTTTATCTTCCGATCCCGCAAACCGCCTAAAAATTTTAAAAAATTGAAAATTTCCGATTTTTCCAGAATTTTTTTCTTTTTGTACGTATATATATATTTTATCGCTATAGTGAAAAATATTTGCAGATTGTAATGTTTAATAATAATAAAAATAAACAGTTGCGTTTAAAGAATAGCTTCCGATCACGCAAGCTCAATAAAAATCGGCAAAAATTCAATTTTCAGTGATTTTGATGAATAAAGAAAATAATCACCTGAGATCAGTTTGCGTTCCAATATTAACACTTGCATATAAATTGTACAATGTACAACTCTTTGCTTGTATAGATATTTGGTAATGTTTAAACAAACCAGAACTCACCACGGGAAGGTAGCTGCACTTCGAGTTCAAACCACACCCTATCCTCCATCCAACCAATAAGGGTGTTTGCTATTTACATTACTTAAATACATAATTTGTTATAATAGAATCAAAACACTGTATTAAAAAACTAGTGTCGTGACAGTATAAGATATATAATTTGTTATGTCATCTGTTTAAGTCTGACTTTTAGACGCAACTTTGTACTGCGATTTGGTGGTAATGTCTGGTATTATGGACATTGATTTCAGTGTGGCCCTGATGCTCTCTTGATTGGGGCCCACATACCTTAAATGATGCTTCCGTTACCGATTTAATGCACCGGTGGACATCTTACGTGTGGTTGAAAAACTTTTTATCATCCTAGACTGAGATATGACCTGATTGAACGAAGAAATGTATTTCTTCATGGGTTAATCTCCGAAAAAGCGGTGGAAATGTTAATTTTGCTACATTACAATCAATTAATTTTGGATTGTAGGAGTGATAAAGATTCAGATGCCTTTACCCTTTGAAACATTCTGCCTGGCTTTTAATAGCCCTAGCTCTCTTATGTGCCTCCTTTTATAAAAGACCATTGCCATCAGTACGTTTTCCGGGTGAGCAAAGAACGAGTTTCATTCAGTTTCAAAGACTACACTTTCTTCAGGTTCTCACGAAAGTATCGAGATGTTTCAATTGCTCTGTAGAGATGAATAGGCCCGTCTGTAATGTACTTACAGCATTTTATTTCAAAACAAACTGGCAAGTAAGATTTTAAAATAAATGTCAATATGACTTTAAGGCATCCGATGGGTTTTCCACGCTCGCGTAAAGTCGAAGGGCTCTATTTGCACAAGTGAGCGATCTGGCATGTGAAATTGGACCGGAGTCACACTTTAGTAAGTCATTTGGAAAGTTGTAACTGTTAATTGCTTGACTTACGCCAAGAAGATATCTTTGGTCCTTGCTCAACAGTTGCCTGTCCACTTCTGGAATTTCACAATCAGTCAATTGAAAATTTATCACCGAGAGATTTACACAACAATGATATTGTGTCCAAATGGTGTATTAAATGATCTTGGGCCAGTAGTTTCAACATTCAAATGTTGAAAAAGATGGCGGGAAGGTAATTCAACAAAATGGAATAAACAAATAACCCACTGCAGTGGTCGTCAGAGATAAACTTCAAGCTTTCTGATAGCACCACCTTTCTATCCAGTATTGGTATTTGTACCATCACAGCCTACCAAATCTAAGTATTCTAGTGAAACCCCTTGTTCAGTAAGACATGATACTATGAAAGCTACAATGTCCTTAACAGGCCCAGAGTTTGGAGGCACATGGCCTAAATAAACTGCGTCACGTTCTTTTATGACAGGAAAGTGTTCCTCTTTAATAGTTCGACGAACCTGTTTAGATGCAATACTTTCTTTAACTGGGGTATCGTCCTTTCTTCCGTCAAAATAGTATATGCCATGTAGTTCATCTGAATCCAGTTGACTTTTCTGTAAATTTTATGGAGTTATGTGAGACTGGGTGGGAGCGCATACGCCGACTTCAGCGCTGTTTTCCAACGTGGCTAACGGCAGTTGGGTGCACTTCTAAACTTTTCAGACCTGAAACGAACTCTTCGTGGTAAGTTCTAGGTTGTTTAAAAATAACTTAATATGCTCAATAGTATCAATTAACATTTAAATCTTAACCTGAGACTGCAAACTGACCTCAGTTGATTATATTCTTAATGCATGAAAATCACTCAAAATTGAATTTTTGCCGATTTTTATTGAGCTTGCGCGATCGGAAGATATTCTCTAAACACAATTATTATTATTATTATTATTAAACAGTACAAACTGCAAATATTTTTTCCTATAGCGATAAAAAATATATAAACGTAAAAAAAAGAAAAATTTTGAAAAAATCGGAAATTTTCAATTTTTTGGAATTTTTAGGCGGTTTGCGGGATCGGAAGATAAAGTCCGATTTAAAGAATGTTTTTTTTGACTTTCTTGTATTTACCAATCGCAACTTTTCCGCACTATAGCGACTCGGAAATATCAACTTGACTTTTTTCGCACCACCCTAGTAAACACCGAAGTTTATTATCCAATGCCTGCTTAACCCATACACTTTCACCCTTAAAATGGTCCTCATGTACATCGTGAGCCGATATTAAGTCCAAATTACTTCCGCTATCGCGTAGAATAGTCATTTCTTTCCCATTAATTAACCCGCGACTGACGTAGGGTTCAAATGCACTTTCTAAGTCTTGTAGGCCCGCGATATGGTAAACTGCTTCGGCCTTTTCAGTCTTTTTTGACTCGTTACAGGAGTAACTATAGTGCCCTGTTTTTTTGCACGTAAAACACGTAATTTCCTTTCTTTTATTAAACCTCTGTAATGAATCAAATAAAGAGTGCTAACCTGAGATATTGTTGACTGCTCTTCTGACATCCGTCTTAGACTGGTACAGCTCCGGTCATCTGTAGGCTAAACCATCCGGCGGGCTCGACTTCCCTGCATTCGGGTGTCTCTCGCCTCTTGCACGGCGTCGGATTGCCTTGGGTCTGGAATCCTTGCTGGATTCGCCGAAGACTCTGCTCTGGGGATCAAGGTCTCCTTTCTACCCTCCGTCTGTCTATTTCGGATCTCCGGAACGTCTTACGTCTCTTGCACGGCGTCGGAATGCCATGGCTCTGGTTTCCCTGCTGGATTTGCCGAAGACTCTAGTCTGGGGATCAAGGTCTCCTTTCTAACTTGCGGCCCTTCCTGTTTTTTGACAAACTGTGATGGATTATATTCACCAGTTCTTAATCCTCTTTAGCTGCCACCACTGTAGGGACATAGATATCACTGGACAAGACTCTGTGGTAGCGTAAGTTACTAAAATCTAAGTCCTTTATTTACATTGATATCTAGGATAAATAAGAGTATATACAACTTAAATAATATTAGTCTTGGGTTCTCGTCATTTTAACAGGATAAAAAGTTCCATCAACGGGCTGTTTCCACAGATATAGTGCTTCAATCGGAGAAAAGACTGATCGGACGATCATCTATCTCATCTCCTCGCTTCGCTCCTTCACCACTAGATCCAGCAAGACCTCCTCGCCAGCGTCCTGGCTCTCTCACTTCTCAACTCCTTCTCTCTTCCTCCCGCGTTGCCACCTCGCCTCTCTCCAATGCTGAAACTCCTGGTCCTAGGGAAAACTAGTCTTTTTCTCTCTTAGCCGATGCTACCGCCTATTTCTCGAAGGCTGAAGCTCGCCGCCCTAGGAGAAATCGTCTTTTCTCCCCCTCAGCCGTTGCCACCGCTCACTTACTGGACGGCTGAAACACCTGCTCTCTGTGCAATTCAATGGAATGTTAAGTTAGCGCCGGAACGAAATTGTACTGCCAGTTCCATTCATATTTGCAGACTCGACGGCACCATAGCTTTGTTCAGAGATGAAGTATGAGTTTATGAGATTTCTCTTAGCGTGGAAAAGTCCAGAAGACCCTAGGGGGATCTTCTCCCGAATTAATAGTTCGTGAATAAATAGTGTTTAGGGGTAATTAGTAAAGTTCTTACAGCAATCCCCCCTCCAAGAGAGATTTTTCACGTAGCTGGAAAATCTATAGTGAAGTCAGTGTTACACTCAAAATTCGTTCACCACAGAGGTTAACTATGACTGGAACAAAATTGGCGTTTTAATATATCTTTTCAAGCAACTTTATGTTTTCATCATTTTTAGACCATTCCTGTTTGACACTCTATAAAGGATAAATTTTTAAATGTACTATGATGAATGAAATTAATTTATGGTAATCATAAAGTAAAAGAACTGATATCCTATATGTCTTCATACCACTAAGATACAAGTGATGTCGTCGGTACGACGTAATTTAAATAATTGCATTTTATCTGTAGCAGACGATGTAACCCGGGATTCTCGCGTTACAGAATTATATAAATACGTAGCACGTATAGTAGTCGTTCAGTCCGTCTCTCCGCATATAACAGAGCAAAAACTACCCGACCGAAATGTTTGAAATTTTAAATATATAATTTTTGCAACATTTTGTCAAGTCATTTCAAATTTTATGAAAATCGGATGTATAGTTAAATGACAGGGACAGTCAAAATTTTGCCGTTACATTACGGTCAATAGGAATAAATTGTTGCAAGTGTATTTTAATGATGTTACAGCCTTCCGAATGGTCTGAAATTTTAAATATATAATTGTTGCAAAATTTTGTTGAGTCGTTTAAATTTTTATGAAAATAAGATGTATAGTTTAATGACAGTCAAAAGTTTTCCGTTTACATGACGGCCAATGGGTAAAAAATATTTCTAGTGCATTTTAATGACATTACAGCCTTTCGAACAGAATGAAATGGATATGGATATGCACTTATTGAAGTTCACATAAATATACATTCAGTACAATATGCGACCAAAAATATTTATAGAACTATAGTACGAACGCACCTCATTTGCCACGTTTGGCGAGCAATTTCGAACTTATTTACATTTGAAATAATTGTTCTAGATTACTCACAAACAACATCAAAAATCAGTTTTATATGAAAAAAAATCAATAATGTTTTAAAATAAAGTTTTGAATTTAATTAAAACAGTTACTTTTGTCTCAGCTGCATGTCAGGAGTTTAATATCCAAAAAACTCGCCAAATGTTTCAGTGTTTACAGTTGCATTTTATATTCTGTTCATTTGAGTGGTTTAGGTGCGTAATATGATTGTAACATTGTTAAATTTATGTTTTATTTAACTTCTTTCATTATTTATTTATTTATGAAGTTTTTATTTTGTTATGAAATATTAGATAGAAACAAACACTAAACTGTATATATAGCTTTTCGCGCAAACGGAATAATATTTTGGAATCGGGCTTCCTACGATAGAGATAGATTACAAAGAAAATCATGCTTAAAAATTATTTTAGAAACCGTAAAAAAAAAAAAAAAAGTAAATGAAGATGTCATTTAAAAAAAAAATTCATTTTACAGTAAAATTTTCTCCCTGACCAACCGTGGAAAAAATTACATTTTGTGAAATTTAGAAGTTCAAAAATTGCTTCTTTTTTTTAGTGAAATTTATTAGTCACATGTTACCAAATTCAGTACAAAAATAGATTTATTAAAAGGGACGTTTTTGTTTTATAATACAGATTTAGCCAGAATTCTTTTTATTCATTAGCAAAAGCTCTTTGCAGACAAACAAACAAAAATTTCTAGGCTTGTGAACTGTCATCCATCTCAGCGAAAAAATATTTACATGCAAAAATATATACAAAAAGGATTGCATTTATGCCTGCTATGCAAACATACGTGGTTATAAAATATTTACTTTTAAATAAAACTGCTTCAATGAGGACAATTGTATAAGTAGTGCAATTTAAGAATTATTGCATTATCAAACATAACCTTTGGTATACAAGTAATATGGTGTTTTTAATTTTAAAATTATATTTCATATTTATTCTGTAAATAAATTTTATAATTTTAATTACCTGCAGACATAGTTAAAGTAATAACGTTTTTAAAAAACCACTCTTTTGTAAGCATTTATTGTTTATAATAATCTATACAAATATACGACTCATTTCTTGACTGAAATTATTTTAATTAATAAAAGTTAAATTAAAATAATCAAAAAACCCGACTGCTTAAAAAGCGAACTAATTAATTATTTATCATCAGCTGAAACTATTTTTTATATCATTTACCTATTTTTTTATTTACTTGTATTGATGACTTTTAAGTTGTGTTTAATTGTTAGTTCCTGTCTATAAACACTGCTTTGATGAGACCTATAGATGTTTATGAAGGTTAGAGTTGCAGTGAAGCTAGAGATCCTACCTATACAACTTCCAAGTTGCGTAACATTTAAACGGATATTCTGACTGTAAAATAGTCAATGAAATATTGTCTTCATTTTGAAAGATCTATTCAATGATATGCCACTCAATAAGTTGCGTATTTTTTTTCTCGCCTCTACCGCCATTTTGTATTTTACGGTCGCCATTTTGAATGTATAAAAACAAAACCTAGCCTATAACCATTGGACGGTTAAGACGAATTGATAGTGACCTGATTCATTAAATTCCATCCAGCCGTTGGGATGTTTCAAGGGTATAAGGAAATCCACATATGCGTGAAACACATAACCCTTCTTGGCAGTCGGGTAAAAAATATATGTTTATAGAACTTTAATTTCACTTGGACTACTATTATTGGAAATTCACGACTTCATAAAAAGCCCAAATTCGAATTTGTCAAAAAAATATAACATTTGCTCTGTTTATTTTTATAAGCTATACTTACATGAAAGAAAAAAACATTATTTTAACAATCTATTCGGTATTTGTAAATTGCTTTCTCAGAGATTAATCATATTTTAAAATGTCTTAGGCTATAAAATGATAAAAACGGACTTTATTAGGCAAATCTCACCATTTTAATTTTTTTCTTTATATTTTGTTCTAAAAATTTTCGTTGTCACAGTTTCATAACGAGTTGGCTAAATTTGGCGCAAGTGTTTTCCGATATAATTAATTCCTTTGATTTTGTCCTTTGAATTAGTTATTCGGAAACATGTGTAGCATATAAATTTTATTTGCGATTTATCACTTGGGACCGACTAACGAAAACATGTCTTAAAATTCCGTTATTAATTTAAACTTAAGTTCTAAAAATATTAATACCATGCACTGTCATCTGAAACACGTTTGCGTACATCATTTCTATGATTTTAGCACATCATGAAGTGAGATAAAAAAGTGGTTACAAAATTGTATGTTTACCTACAAGAACCAAGTTGAATTACATAAAAAATGAAAAATTATGCATAAAGCATAAGTTATGAAACACTCTCCATGCCATTTTCAATATTTTAAGAAAACATTACATTGAAAAAGGATGTATAAGTAAATCATTTGGAAAACGCATTACGCATTTCAAATACCAACGTCAGAAATTACCATCAATAGTCGGAAAAGCATACGAATTAATTTGTTCAGTCCTGTATATGTGCCACAGATTTATGTATGTACTGTGTGCTAAAATTTATTTCAGTTAATATGCAACCCTGAATATCGTCTATAGTATTTGTACACAACAAGTAATATGTAGACAAATTTTACATTTACAAACTCGAACCAGAACTGAAAACGCATTTCCAACAATTATTATCATAGAAAGTAGGGTAAAAGATTCCTTTGTGTGCTCCTGTAAATGAATAAAGTACTAGCTGAGCACCAGATTTTATAATAACAATCTTGTAGTTCACCTCAGCGATATACTACGATTGCGTCTAAGAAATTTGGTGAATGGATGGATATGTCATAAACATCGTGAGTTAAAAATGCATCTCTGCGCATGGGCAGTTATAGAACAATGAAGAGACTGCACGTAGCAAGAAGCGCAAGAAACAAAGGCAGAATAGTCTGCTATGGGCAGTCTAACGGCGTATGTTTGAAAACTTGCGACGTATAGAAATGGAGTAACGGATAAACATAAAGTTTTGCTACAAATTGGGAAAAACCGTTAGGGGGTTGTTGGTCCAGGTGTACGGATCAGACGCAGTGAGCAAAAAATGCATGTACGACTGGTTTATATGTTTTCGGGAGGGAAAGGAAACCGTGGATGACGAACCACCTTTAAGTCCATTCTCAACAAGTTTGACGACATAAAACATCAAGCGGGTGCGACAGATGTTCTTAAACAATTGCCAACTGTCTTTACAATGGAGCGGAGGAATTGGTTCGCAGACATATCAGAAATCCGACGACGTGTGACATCTGTGCTTTGGTCTATCCCAAAAGAGGCCTTCGCGGTCTCTCTCCAACAGTTTTATCAACGATGTCATAAATGTATTGTGGCCAACGAATGTTACTTGGAGGGTGATTAAAGGTATTTTGTTTTATTCGGTTTATGCTTCCATTCACCGAACTTTTTAGACGTACCTTGTATATCAATTTTAAAATGTTTGAAATAATGCGACATCTTTAATATAAACCACAAACAAATTTTCCCAAGGACAGGACTGTGACAGAATTCTTTAGAGGGTCCCTGTAAGCGAACTATAAATGCCACATTTTATTCTGAAATAATGAATTTATACATACCAAATATTAGGCAAAAAAATAGTTAAATTTTAAATGGTATACAACAGCTGGAAACTTCCAGCAGCAGTTATTGTTAATGTACAGTATTGTACCAGAATTCTTTTGTGTGCTCCTGTAAATACTATTCACACCATATTCTACAGTAAGGTTCTTGTAATATACCTCAGTGATTTATATCAATATCGATATCTTTGATATAATCTAATCTAATTAAAATGCACCGCAAACGATTTTAAGCCATACGCCTTAATGTAACAGAATTCTTCTGATTGACCTTGTAAATGAAAACTGATTGCTACACATTTCATTTTCAATAACAAAGACGCCACATAAAATTTTGATAAAGTATATAATTTGTATGCCAATACGACCATATTTACTGGAATTATAGCACATGCAGACAGAGAGAGACAGACAAACCGAATTCATAAATACTTTTCAACTATTTTAGAAATTATTAAATGTAGTGCAAAAAGGGCGTAAAGACGTGTAATTGTTATGTTTTATAAGAATTACTCAAATATATATATAACTTTTTATTAAATTAAAAAATATATATATTTCCATATTGAGATGAACTTATCAAATTGTAGTTTCTTGTACCATAGGAAATATATCGCTTCAAATAAATTCTTTTACATCTAATGCAATATTTTAGAAGTAATATAAGAAAAAAAAATCTGTTTTTAAGCGATGCAGCTGTAAAAGACAAGTAATCTACTCTAAGCTTATCCGGAGAGAAATAAATTTTCTACGTTATCTTTCAAAGGATTTATACGAGTCAGTTTCAAGTATCTGTGCTTAAAATGTGTCATTTAAAACCAATGTTGGTAGACATTTTATTATCCAAAAAGACTGTCTTTTTTTTATGAGGAAAATGCTTAAACCTAATATACGTACCGAAACACATTTATTTAATTTGATATAGAGATGATGTAGACACATTTTCGATTTCAGTAAAAAAAAAAAAAAAAAAAAAAAAAAAAAAAAAAAAAAAAAAAATTAAAAATGCAAATATTTTTTGTTTAAAATTTGTGGCAACAGTTTATTATTTTTGATTAAAATTATAATCTAATATTCAAATTTATTCTTCTTTCAAAATTTCTCATGTTAGCAAGCTTTGGATCGGAGGATAAGTTTTTTCGCTTTTCGAGGAGAAATATGCTTAATCCGTAATAATAATTTTAAAAAAAGTGAAACGCTTGGTATAAAATTCTCTAATAATTGGACAATCAAATATTATGAGCACAGATGTTGATGACTTTAAAGTATGCCTTAGACGTCATACCCCTAAAATTCTTTTAAAAGTTTTTTTTTTTTTTTTTTTTTTTTTTTTTTTTTTTTTTTTATGAGACTTTAGTTTTTAGAAATCGGTTGTTAAAGTTCAGCATACGACGTTTCAAGTATTAATTAGTTTGAACTGTTACGCGGTCTTCATGCTGTAGGGGTATAGAGAAGAGTATTCTCGCTTGCCGGTCAAAAGGCGAAGTTTCTGTTCTTTCTTGTGACATTTTTATTTTCAATTAATTTTTGCATTTTTGAAACGTTAGAAATTTTAAGCACAATTAAGAATTCAGCAGTTTTGAATTTTTTATATTTTCCTAAAAAATTAACCAAGTTTACGATTTTGTCATGAAATTTTATATTTTTTCTGAATTTTTTAATCTGCTATTTCTGTTAACTAGTTTTTGTCCAAATATCTCAGCTTTTTAATTTTTTTTTTCCATTTATAAATGCAGGGTAGCCATAGCTAAAGTACGCATGATTAAAGAGCTCTAAAATCTACACTATTTGGAACATTTGAAAAAGATTTGGTATTTATACTGTTTAAAGCATTCGGAAACAAGATCTGCAATTTAAAAAGAAACAAAATTCGATATTTGACCGATATGTGGCACTGTATAACATTACATAAATAAATTAAAGAAAAAAAGAGGGAATTTCCCAACAGCTAAATTTTAAAAACTTTTTCATAAAAGATTTTACATGATACTAGCTTAAAGTTTCAACCAAGACTCTGTCGAAAAAAACCGCATTATTAATAAAGTGTTTTTATTAAAATTGTTTTGTAAGTATCTCTCAATATCTATTATAAAAAATTGAAATTACAGGAGAATTTAGAGTTATCCCTGGAATAAGAAGCTGGCGCCCATTGAAACCTGAAGCTCTCATTAAAGAAGCTATTCATTTTGTTACTGAAGATCAACAACTTTGATCATGAAATGTGGTTAGAACCTTAACTATAATATGGGCGATTATGCTCAAATTCTTGTGTTACATTTTAAAATTTATCCATATAAGCTTACGAGTTTACAGAAAATAAAACCCCAGTATCCACAACAATAGATTTATATCGCAAGTTTCATGCTTTGCAAAATTGTTGGTGACGTATCGTGGAAAGGTAAAATTCTGTAATTTGATGAAGCTCATTTCATTTATAAGGAAAAGTCAATTCACAAAATTGTAGACTTTTTATGTATGCTCACCCAATCTCCATAAAAAATCACTGCTTTCAGATTATCTAACAGCTTTCTGAAAAATAACATTAAATTTCATTACAGGAACATTAAATTTCTTCTTCTAAGGAACACAACGTTTCAAATATCCATTAGTTTGAACCAGTGTTGCCAGATTGGAGACTGTTTTAATTCAATTTATTTTCTTTCACCACTTTTTGAAAAATAGTATAATTTGCTTTATTTTTCAGAATTTTTAATCAATTTTTAAATAGGCCAAATATTTCTTGTTCAAAAAAGCGGTGACAATCAACAATCTGAGGACAAAATGTCCCCAATCTGGCAACATTGGTTTGAACTCTTACGTTGTCTTCATAGTGTAGAAGCACATCTCGCATCTTCGCTTGCGTGTTAAAAGGCAAGGTTTCTGATATGACATGGGACTTTTTTATTTTTAAAATATTTTTTACTTTTTTGACGCGTGGAAGTTTTAAGCAAAATTAAGTATTCTGCAGTTTTGAACTTTTTTATATTTTTATAAAAAGAAGTTTAAGTTTATGAATTTTTCATGAATTTTTATATTTTTTCTGAAAGTTTTAAGCTAATATTTTTGTAAACTAATTTATGTCTAGATATCTCAGCTTTTTAACACTTTTTTCCACTCACATATGCAGGATAGCCATAACTAATATGCACGAGCTTAAAAGGGCTTTATAAGGTTGGATTTTATAAGGCTATTTGGAATATTAAAAAAAAAATATTTGGTACTTATACTCTTTAGAGCATTCGGAAACAAGATTTGAAAAAAAAAATAAAAAATATATAATTCGATATTTGACTAATACGTGGCACTGTATACTATTACATAAATAAATTAAAGAAAAAGAGAGGGAATTTTCCAACAGCGAAATTTATATATATATAACAGATTTTACATGATACTAGCTTAAAGTTTCAACTATGACTCTGTTGAAAAAAAAACGCATTATTAACCCTTTAAGACCCAGCCCGCTCGAATGTGTGGGTTAGATTATTCATTTAAACGTTTGCTTCTGGGTCGTAAGTATAAAAACTCGAATCGAACGATAGTTTTGGTTTGCAGATAGAGTATGGTATCATTTTTTATTAACAGGTAGCGATTTCAATCCATGTTTTAATTTCTACAGGCATGGCTAACTTTGTTTAAAAATACATCGAGTCTTAAAGGGTTAATAAAGTATTTTTATTAAAATTGTGTTGTAAATGTGGTTCAGTTCCGAAAGAATATAGTCGTCTCAAAGTATTGGAAATAAGACCGATGTGTGTGAATGTTATAAAATTTTTAATAAAAAAATGAAATTACAGGAGAATTTAGAGTGATCCCTTGAACTAGAGGGTGGTTACCATTGAAACCTGAAGCTCTCATTAAAGAATCTATTCATTTAGTTTCTGAAAATCAACATGTCAGCTCAGAAATTTGGTTAGAACCCTAACTATGATATGGGTGAATATGCATAAAGTCTTGCGTTACATTTTAAACGTTATCCATACAAACTTACGATTTTACAGGAAATAAAACCACAGTATCCACAGAAATGGATTGACTTCGTCAGTTTCATTCTATGCAAAAATGAAGATACGAATCGTCGATATGTAAAATTCTGTGATTTGATGAAACACATTACCTTTATAAGGAAAAGTCAATTCATAAAATCGTAGAATATTTATGTAGGTTCATGCAATCGATAAAAAATTCATAAAAAATCACTGTTTTCAAATAATCTAACAGATTTCTGAGAAATGACATTAAAGTTCATTATAGGACCCCTTTTCTTACACACTTTCTCTTCTAGAGGACTGGTTCATACCATATTATCAAGTTGAAGCTATAGTGCAAGTTTGCAAAACCATGTAATTCCTACTTTGAAGGCTAGGAGCTGTAAAATAACAGTTTTCATGGATTATGGATTTCTTCAACAAAGGCAAACAACTTCTCAGCCAAATTTTTTGTGAGGACAATAATATAATCAGAAATTTATCCTACTTGAATCCTTGTAATTTCAGGTTGTGGGGGCTAAAAGATTGTGTGTACAGAGAAAAATAAAATTCTGCTGATGAGCTGAAAATAGCATAATTAGGCATGTCCAAAATATTCAGCCAGAAACCCTAAATGCTACGGTGGATCACACTATTTTGCACCTGCAGCATGGACATAAAGGCTCACATACTGAGAATTATATCTACCCTATATATATAAAATCCTAATGAAACAATTTATGAAAAGGATATATGAATCGACTGATTAAAAAACTGATTATGTTTCAAGCAATTTCTCTTAAATATGGAATACTTTGCGATGATATTAATACCAAAAATCAGCATTGATCCGCAGATCTCAAAACTGATATTAGAATTTTTAAATTCGAATTAGTTTTCGAAATATTAATTTTTTTCTAATTTTATATACATTTTTCTAATAATGGCAACTCAAATTTTAATCAAACAGATATATTTTTTTTCATATTTCAGAAAAGGTGGACATGGTAACCCGGCTATTGTTGTTTATTTGATAATAAATGTTTATTTACTTTTTTTCTTTTTATAAATTATATAAATTATTTTGTTCTATAATTTTTTTTTATATTTCCTTTAGAAAATGATAGAAAATAATAAAAAAATGGTGGTACTTAGTTATTCCATCGACCAATTTCGCCAAATCACTCAAATTGACATTATTTTTATTTTAAATAACGAAAGAACAAATAAATTAGTATAACATTAATAAATATACAAATAAAAAGTCGAAATAAAAATCACTTGATGACGTAAACACGTGTAACTTGCTTAAAGTCAAGTGAATGTGACATTTACGATCAACCATTATTGACATTTAATCTTATAGTTTGGCAATAGATTTTTGCTCGACGGGATAACTAAGTAATATCAAAAATGCATATGTAACTGATATTTGAAAACGAGGTTTTCGCCAAATTTTCGTAAAAAAAGAAAAAAAAACACGCCAAACCTGCTGTGCGTATATGACATCTGGCCAAATATTACCACTCGAAAAGAAAAAAAATGCTAACTGGCGAGTTGAAAAAAAAAGCTATTGGCGAGATATGCATCCAGCTAGCGTAACAGTACCAAGAATTCTTTGCAACCATGGCAAAGTTTATGAAGTTTTATTCGAAAATTTTTTTGATTTTTTAATCAAAATGGAAAACTTACGGTACCATATTGGCGCGATTTTTTTAACACCAATATCACATACGGAACGGGCACTTAACTGGCGCCAAAGTATCGTTATTTTGCTTGATATGTTAAGCCGGATGTTTTTGTTTATACTGTTGATGCGTTCCCCAAATAGGCGTCGTTAAAAAAACGCGCCTATATGGGACGTATATGACATCTGTGCTAAACTTTCATATGAACGGCGAAGGGATCAGACCGTATTTGTTTTTGGCAGTTGATGACTCGAACTATTATAATATAGATGAAATGATGGCGATAGAATAATATTTGGCGACTTATCACCTGTGCCTGGCTAACGTTAAAGTATCAAAATGGCACCTAGAGTATAAAAAGCGAAGTGGTGCGCCTGGAACTGTTGATGATAGTCATATGACTTAGGCTATTGTTATAGAGATTGTTTTAAAATACCCGGAGACAAAGACTCTGTATACTTAATTTATTTTATTTTATCTTCTTTTCAAATGTTTAACTGATCCTCTTTACACTAGATTAATTTTAACACAATTATTCCAATTGGTAAATAAATCATATTAGATGTAAATTTCCAAATGGGCGAAAAGTGTCCGGACCAGGATTCAAACCAGCGATCTCCTGGCTGAAGCCGCCAGTGCTCTGCCATCTGAGATATCCCGGATGAATCTGGTGGAACTTTTTCACCCAGCTAACCTTCATGATTATAGCATCTGGTCTGAAACCTGGTTCAGCTCAACAGAATAAATCTCAGGTAATGGAACTCCAGAAATCGCGGGATACGAAATTACACTAGATTAATTTTAACACAATTATTCCAATTGGTAAATAAAATACCAATTGGTAATTATTTACCAATTGGAATAATTGTGTTAAAATTAATCTAGTGTAATTTCGTATCCAGCGATTTCTGGAGTTCCAATACCTGAGATTTATTCTGTTGAGCTGAACCAGGTTTCAGACCAGATGCTATAATCAATAAGGTTAGATGGGTGAAAAAGTTCCACCAGATTCGTCCGGGATATCTCAGATGGCAGAGCACTGGCGGCTTCAGCCAGGAGATCCCTGGTTCGAATCCTGGTCCGGACACTTTTCACCCAGTTGGAAATTTACATCTAATATGAATCTCTTTAATCAAAAAAGATAACAACCTTTGGATGTCTTAACAGCAACTGATTCGCCCTTAAATTTTTGCAATCAAAGGGAATTGAATGGAATCCCGTTTACAGGGAGATCTGCACTGCTTTTTTTCAATATAATTCAATCTTCTCTAATATTTTTAAAACCCATCAGATTAGCGTGTTTTTAGATTATGCGGTGTCTGAACGGGGGTTGGGGAGCGTAGCTTGCAGGAGGCAGAGCACCCTTGTATATATAATAAAAACATCTTTATAAAAATCACATATGGATTTAAAATGATTTATATCTGTAAAAATTTTATCAAAAAGTAATTCTAGATTAATTAAACACAACCTATCGATAAAACATTGAAATAATATTTGTATAGTAGAACGCGTTTCCGTATGCGCTAAACACTCTAAATGCGAAAGCTTTAATAACGGCCAGTCTGTATATATATATTTATACTACACATATCAAATACTGTATGATATAAAATTTGTATATCACTCAAGTGCTCTCAAGTATTTGAGAAAAACACTTTATAGGGGAAATATCACCCTGTATGGGATAGTTACAAATATTTTTATGTTACATGTAAATATGTCAGAATCTAGACTAACAGAGAAAATGAAGAGGCATGCTGTCACCGTCTCATTGACTAAAGAACACTTCGATTTAGAGATTGCGACATTCTTGAAATTTGCCAGGTCATTTGCCTTTAAAGTAAGAAGAGAAATGAAGGCTACCAGGTTTCATGTGGCAAGCGTTTCATGCAGAAAACGTCATTGTCAGCAAGATAAAATCATCAAGAGTCATCCGGAATTCGCCAGTCAAGACGATGAAAATCATATGAAGGCGACGAGGGCACTCTCTAGGGAGTTGCAGCTTGATGAGGCCACAATCGGATGTGTGAGTCATGAAAACCTTCGTTAGAAGACGTGCATGATGACGAGAGTGTAGTTCTTACCCGCGAGAACCAGGGATAACCGTCTGACCAGAGAGAAATGCCTCCTTAACAAGCTGAAACATGAAGAGGAGCCTGGAATGATCTTGTTTCTTTTCAATAAGAAAATTTTGCTGAAGTCAAGAAAGTGAACCGCAAAAAGATGGGTGATGGTGTAAAATCCCCGAATACATTTTGAAAGACATGTGAAGACAATTTCCAACCTCACTGATGGTTCTGGGGTGTCCTAATAAGTGAAGACGATCTGATGTCTACACCTTTCCTTCTTCAAGGTGTCAAAGGCAGCGCAGTTGCTTATACTGAGGTGTTAAAATATTAAATCACTTCTGTAACACATGAGGACCGTATGTATTTTAACAAGACTCTGCACTATGACATTCAGCCGAAACAAACCAAAAATGGATGGCCAAAGCATTCGTGACGATGTCATCCTCAACTTCTTGGCCCAGAACGACCTAGATGTTAACATAATGACTTATTACGTATGTAGCGTAGTTGAGGAGGGACTCCAATAGTCATCTACACAACAATGTTGCGGCTCTCAAAGAAGCCGTTGAGTATGCAGTGACAAATGTTCACAACACTCATGTGATCATTACCTACAGTCAGATCTGACAGCCTGTAGAAGATGTTATTGCAGCTGGTAGTGCTTTCAGTGAATCATGCCATCAAGTGTGTATGTGGCACATGTACAGAACATTTAAAAAATGCTCTATCTCTAATGTATATTCCTGTTTGAAAGCAGTCGTTGATTTGTTATCAAACACCGGACGTACATTGTAGACAACATTTTCTAAGTATTATTTAACTTAAAAATAGAAATTCATAAAAGGAAACAACTTTTTAATATTTCATTTGTTCTAAATATGTCACAACAAGTTAAAAGATAAAATACAAACTTGTTTCGCATTATTGATATCGGAATTTTTAGTTTAGTAAATATGCAATTAATCGGTCGACAAGTATGTTAAATATATTCAGAATATAAATGACGTTAAAAATATCCCTATGCAAACAATTGCTTTACATTAATTTTTATATGATTTCTGGAACAGGGTTGCCACGCTTCAGGAAATTTTCCAGTCAAAATATCAGAATTTTTCTATATAAAAATATATCTAGATTAACCGCACGAAATTTCGCCTGATTTAAAGGGTGGTTCTCTGTAAGAAAGTACTGGTGCCGAAGAATATCCTACTCTGGAAATTCCCTGTAGCGTCGCAAACCTGTGGAAGATTGCATTTTTAAAATATATTATATTTATTTTAAATATTTGGTTTGTGATAAATATATAGAAATGAGTTAAGAATTGAAAAGCAGAAATCATTAATCATCATTCGTGGAAACGCAAGTGAATACACATTTTATCGAGGAATACATAGTGTAAAATAATTCCAAAAATAAAATGAAGTCGCAAACAACACAATTTATATATATATATATATATATATATATATATATATATATATATATATAATTTTCAGTTGCTTCATTGAAAAATTATATGCAATCCCATCTCTAAGTTTTACGGATAATGTATATAGAGGACATTAAAAATCTTTAATACTGTTAAAACTTTATATATGAGAATTACTGCTTTAATAATTTATTACTCACTTAAATATATACTACTGGAATTATCTAAATACATTTGTGAGATTCCACAGAGAAAATATTTTGTATAAGTTGTACAAAAACTGATATGTTTTTATTTAAAATTCCATAAAGTAAAGAAAGTATTATTTCAAACCATTGCTTAAATTGTAAAAAGAAAAATAATAATAAGTAAAAAAACACACTTTTTAGACATAAAATAGCTTGGTGATTCGTTATAATAAATGATGCAGAAAATGGAGAAATATATATATATTAAGGAAAAATTCAAACCGTAAAAGTAATTTATTGGGAAACTATCAAATAGCCCAAAGCTGCAGAAGTTCACAATTATACTTTAAACTTGTAATTTACCAAAAATATAAACTAAATTAAAAACAGAAAAAAAGATTACAAGGTAGGACAGAACCCTCATTTTCTGGTCCGCGAGCAAGCATGACACCTCGACGCGAAAAAGGCCACATGCAGATGATCCGCCTGAACGGTATTTCATATGCACGTTAAACTTTACCCTCCAATTTTTTAAAAAGCTAAGGTTCATTTTAAGAAACCATTTCAACGGAATAATTAGGGATATGAACTTTATGGCACACTTTAAAATACTCAAAATCTGTGTTCATCATGTTTCGTAACCACTTGTAAGTGAAAAATAAACAACAAAATTAATCTGGAAGGAAACTCTCACAAATCATTTCATCCCAAAACAAAAACAAGTTGGAAATTGCTCGTCAAACGTGTCAAATGAGGTGCGTTCGTACTATAGCTAGTTTTGTAATTATTTTTTGCACCCCATATTGTACTGAATGTATATTTTATTGCACTTCATAAGTGCATAGTCTGTAACATCATTAAAATGCACTGCAATATTTTCTTTCCCATTCTCCGTAATGAAACGGAAAAATTTTGACTGTCCATGTAATTGAACTATACATCCGATTTTCATAAAATTTGAAATGGCCACATCATTAAACTGCACTTGCAATAATGTTTCTCATTGACTTTAATGTAAAGAAAAATTTTGATTGTCCCTGTAATTAAACTATACATCCGATTTTCATAAAATTTGAAATGACTCGGCAAAATTTTGCAACAATGATATATTTAAAATTTCAGACCATTCGGAAGGCTGTAACATCATTAAAATGCACTTGCAATAATTTCCCCCATTGGCCGTAATGTAAATAAAAACTTTTGACTGTCCCTGTAATTAAACTATACATCCGATTTTCATAAAATTTGAAATGGCTCGACAAAATTTTGCAACAATCATATATTTAAAATTTCAGACCATTAGGTTGGGTAGTTTTTGCTCTGTTATATGCGGACGGACGGACGGACGGACGGACGGACAGACGGACGGACGGACTGAACGACGACTATAGGTGCTACGTATTTATATAATTACGAACGCACCTAAAAAGGGCCTAAAGAGATAAAAGATACGAAACTATGCTCCATTAGGAGACTTATAAAAAATATCAGTAAAGAATTTATGATTGTCGCAGGATTCTCTTAAAATGGGAAAAAATAAATATATTTTTTTAAAATGTTAAAATTAACTCATTATATTATCAAGAAAATATTTTATCTATAATAATTTTAGAAGAAATTCCATTTCTTTGCAAACATAATCTTCATTGTTTTAAGTTCCATCAGTATTAATGTACCGGCCATACCTTTAAATCTACTGTTATATTTTTAGAAGAAATGAGAAATGAAACTGTGATTAGGGTTATTCCATTTAAATACATCGCACTAAACTCTATCGAAATGTAACCTCTAGATTAATGTACATTCCGACTTTTGAAACACGCTCTTTTTAGCGGAATCTCAAAAGTATGGATGCACGCTTGAAGTTTAACAAAATCAACCTTTATATTTTAAGAAAAGCTCCTATATCTTGGAAATAAAGATGTAAAATGATAGTTCAAAAATATGGCTATCAGAATGAACATATTAGACAGAAAAATTCTTATCACTGTTTATATTGGGTGTAGTAAGAAGTTGTAAAGCAAATTTTGTCTGACTTTTACTGCGAAATAGCACACCAATCAACCGCGCTTGTGTCATGTTATAAGAAACAATTCAGCGTTTTCAAATCGACGCAGAAGCTGGGAGAAAATGGAAAGTAAAGTTGAAATTACGAAGGTGAAAGATGTCATACCATAAGTCATTTATTCGTTACGAATTTCACCAAGGAAAAAGTGCTGAAAAAGCATATGAATCAATATGTTCTGTTCTTGGAGAGGAAATTGTATTGAAAAGCACATGCGAATTTTGGTTTCGACGTTTTAAAGATGACGATTTTGATGTTAGCGATCGAGAACGTAGCGGCGCTCAACTGAAGTCTAGTCATCAGGATTTGCAAGCAATGCTTGATGCAAATACATCTCAGACGCAAAAAGAACTTGCCGAACGATTAGGAATATCACAAAAAACGATTTGTACTCATTTACACGCAATCGTAAAGATTCAGAAGGCAGGAAGGTCAGTGCCACATGCATTGAGCCAGAGAAAAAAGGATGAGCGTGTTTTGAAGTGCATGAATCTGCTAAAAAGGATACAGAAAAAACCTTTCTTGGGAAAATCGTGACGGGAGATAAAAATGAATATGTTATGACAATCCGAAACGTAAAAGATATTGGTTGAATCCCGGCGGAACAATAAGATCAACTCCGAAATGAGACATTCACTGCAAAAAAGTTCTTCTCTGCATCTGGTGGGATATGAAGGGTGTGCTCTATTACGAACTGTTTGAGCCTGGTGTAAGTGTAACTGCTGAATACTACAAGTAACAATTGCTTCAATTGAACCAGGAAATTGGTCGAAAACGTTCATTTACTGGCAAAGATTTGCGCCCCTGAAATTGCTCCATGACAACGACAGGCCTCATGTTGCAAAACCAGTCAAGGACACGTTAGTAACTCTTGGCTGGGAAATTTTGGAACATCCGGCGTATAGTCTAGTCATAGCCTCTTCAGACTATCATTTGTTTCAGTCGATGCAGAATGCCTTATATTCTGTAGACTTCCGGACAGTGGACGATGTACGAAACTGGATTGACGACTTCATCACGTCAAAAGACAAATCTTTCTACACTGCTGGCATCCGTCAACTGCCCGGTCGATGGCGGAAGGTGTTGGATAATGATGGAGATTATTTTGATGAATAAAGGTATTATTCTCAGCTCGTAATTGCATATTCATTTCTCTGAAAATCGCTTTAAAACTTCTTACTACACCCAATACATAATTTTTTCAATACCGTTAAAAAATGTGTAAACACACTCGGTATAAATGTGTATTTTTATAACTAATGTTCATTTTAAATCTTAAATTTGAAATTGTGTAAAAAAATTTTAACTCTTAAAAATGTTATCACCAGTTAGTGGGGATGAATTGGATTTTTGGATATATACTGATATTATATAATGAATCTAGTTGTCTGAGCGAAGCGAATGCTAGTACACAGCGCAATATTACTTTCAAATCACAAACAGCTACGACGGATATTAAAACTTTCATCAAAAGCTTTCATCAAGCATAACTCAAAACACATTTGTCGGATTTCGTTTCTGATTGCACCAGAAGGTGCCTATGATGGTAACCTACTTAATGCACCTACTATGAAAAATAAGTTCTAAACAGTTTTAAAATTATATTAAAAAACTGATAAAAAAGCACAATTTACCTACATACGTCACGGAAATTTAGTGTACGTCATTTTCACTGGCTGTATGTTTTCGTAGAAAGCTGAATTACAGCACATGGAACAAAGAAAATATGCATGCACTAATATTAAAGTATAATAAAACCTATTTAAACAGGAAAATAAATCTGGATTATTTTTTCTATTTAAAAGAAAAAAGCCAAAACATCTTAGTATTTGATATTTTGCGATAAACTCTGTAACATAATTTTTTAATAACCAATAGCGTCTTTTATACTTCGCGAGTGCAAATAAAAAACAATTATTTGATGATTAATTAAAACATTTTGATTATGGCATCATTTCTTCTTCTTTTTTTTTTTTTTACGTTAAATATTTTAAATTAAATTTGTACTTTTCCAGTATAGGGGCCTTGGCGAGGTAGAGAAAATGTGTTTGGCGAGTGAAGTAAAATTTTCATGCATATATTTCTAATAACCTATCCTTTGTTTGATATACCCAAGCATTTCTTTAAAGATTTATGCAGTGTATTGTGTAAAAAATGTCATTTACCTATTTTCTCATACAAACAGAAGTAACTTGTATGATATAAATAATAATAATAATATTATATATAAATACAATGTTTATATTTATATGTAAAATTAAGCATAAACATTCATCAGGCTTTTTACATGTGTATATATCATTTATAAAGTCAAACTGCACCGAGTTTTTAAAAAAACACCAAAAGTATTACTGGAGAAGCACCATGAAATTAGTCAAAATCATGTATTTTAAATCAAGGGAATGGAAAGTTTGCCTTTTAAATGAAATGAATGCCATATGAATACGGTATGAAAAAGCTTTTTGGCCATTTATCACCTACGTTCGTCTAACACAAAATTATCAATATCCATTGGGGCACAGATGTCATATATGCACAATGTTGGCGCAGTTTTTTTCCAACGCCGATTTGGCGAAAACCTCGTTTTCGAATATAAATTTCATATATAATTTTAAAAAGGTAATAACAGTAAAAAAAGATCAATTAATAACTCTTGAACAAAACAATTTATATAGTTTTAGAAAATGAAATAAAAGTAAACAAACAATTTTTTACTAAATGAACAACAACATCCGGGCTACCTTATAAAGCAAAATAACGGCAGTTTGTCGCAGTTAAGTACCTCGGAGCGTATATGACATTGGAGTCAGAAAACAAAATGGGCCAACGTTCTGTGCATATGACATCTGTGTCGCAATGTGTACTTGTTATGAGAAATGAAACGAATATGTTATAGTCACTCTTCGTACAGGAAAATGGCCAATAATCCTCATTCAGATACGCCGGCAAGGTTGCTGTCACACAAGAATAATACTAACAACAACATTGTTACAACTGTATGAAAGTTGTAAAGTGATATAAAATTGGCCTTAAGCAAACAACCACACAAGGAGTATTTTACATATGTTTTGAGTGAAGCGCGATCAACATGGTAAAAAATAATTATACAAGAAACAGATATATAAACAAATGTTTAAATTCAAATATAAATATTTGCAACTTCTCCCTTCACCTAAAAAAAAGTTACCGCAAAGAAATTAACTTTGTGTTAAACGACGCTTTTAAAAATACGACATTTGTTGCAAACCAGATTACGGAACATTCCTATAAAATTTGAAGTAATCATGATACTTTATTTTTAGCCGGGTTAAAATTTAAACAAGAGCATTGTTTTCGCCAAAAGCAGCTTTTTATCGCATGTGTAATTTAGAGACAATCCTTTGATGTTGAAAGAAAATGTTTTGACTTATTATCTCTTATTATCCTTTTTATTTATTTGGATTTTAAATGAAATGAGTCAAAGTAATCTTTTTTAATGTATTTAATTTATGTATTTCAAACTGAAAATAAAGCATTACGAAAGTTGCCGATTTATCTCTAAGTGACTTATTATCATGCGTCTAATACCCTTCACGATACTTCGCTGTTATTTGCGCCTTGGTGCTTTTTTAGAAAGTTTGAGCCAATTCGGGTTTAAGAAAGTGAGATGTTTTTGTAAAATGAAATAAATGACTATGGAAATAAAATTGAAGAAGTATTAAGCTGTTTATGTATGTATTTTAAAATTACATCTGCTAAGGCGTATTAAATAAATCATTTATGTTTTTATCTAACAAACGTTAAAAGGATCCTATATCTACATGAATGCTAATATTATAAAACAGTAACGTTTGTGTGTTTGTGGTGTGTTATCTCTGAAACTACCAAGCCGATTTAATAAATAATGGCTTAAAAATGCTAGTGACGATCTCTGCTCCAACAAAGACTATTTTTTTGGTCGCTACAATAACCTCCATGGGGGTAGGAGCAGAAATGTTCTAAAATCGCAAATTCTGTAATATTGTTTGCGCTAGAAATTTGAAATGTTGTGTGCTGGTTACTTTTAAGATGTGAATACTCGTTATGAACACTTTCTATACAAGGTTCGAAATTTTAAAGTTAGAAATAAACGTAAAACGTTGTTGAAAGTTTCTAAATCACGATTCATTTGGAATTGTTAGAGAAAGAAATTTTGAAATTTCAAAAGGCTATTACTTTTAAGACGTAAATGCTTCTCAGTTTTTTTTTTAAAGCTGAAAATTAAAAGGGTGCACCCTAAAAAAAGATCATTTGCATTGTTAGGTATAAAAACACTAAATATTTAATAATACTACATCCCCCCCCCAAAAAAAAAACATGCAATTTAAATGCAACAAAACGGGTAGCTACTCATCTAGCATTGAATAAATTGTGTAAATATTGAATAAATGTCTGTATGAAACAGCAAATAGTTTGCACGAAAGTACTTGTTAAAATGTTACTTCTCTGGTCTTTTCCCTCTTTCGCAAAGGCCCCTATACAGGAAAGTGTTTATTTAAATTTGATATGCAATGTTTTTTTCACCTTCACTAATCTAGATATTTTTTCATAAGGTCATTTTCTCAATTGTTATTAGATGATTTTTTACATAGTAACTTATTCGCCTAATTTTTTTTGATCGTGTTAATGTTGACGTATTTTAGCTTGCATGATTTGTTGAAAAAATATGTACGTATTTAAAAATTACTCGAAATGACATTTTTTCTGCTCAAAGTTTATGCAGACGAGATATTCCAGTTCACGTGTCATAACGTACGCTGCAGTCAATGCCGATTTGTTTTATTTAATGCACGCTGACATGTAATACAGCTCATCTTGTCGAGAATATGTTTGAAAACAAAACAATACTTCGTATGTAGTGGCCAGCACGCACTAATCATTTAAATTCGATCGAGCATATCTGTAACACATGAAAACAACGCATTACATGCCTCTGTTGACGTGTTCGGGACTTTGATATATCACATTTGAAGAGACAATTCCCTAAATTCTTTTCGAAAACCTCATCGAATGCATGGAAAACAGATATTCAAGAGTATTAACTATTCGAACGAGCCCCGCACCATATAAATGTCCTTTATTCTCTTCGAACGTATTTTTTTTTTTTGTCATTTACAGGTAGTCAAGATGGTGCGGAACGTCTGTTCATATTTTTGACATCATTTCACGGTTTAAAAATTTCAATATAAGATATTTTAGCGTTTTATTTTCTCTATTAATTTTAATCTATAGCGCACTTACAATTTTATACCCATGCACGGCTGTCTTGCAGGTTTGCTTTATCATTTTTTAACAGCGTATATTATTTATATAGTGTATATAGTGTATATTATAGACAGTTCAAAAGAATTAAGGGATAACATGGTCTTTACAAAATTACGCTCATATTTATACCGATAAGTAACGTAAATTAAAACATCCATAATTTAAAGCATAGTAAAAAAAGTTAAAAAAAACTTAAAATGCAAATTAAAGTGTATGACGTCGAAAACTAGAAAAATGAGATAAGTGCGAAATTTGGATTTTGCGGGGACGTCTGTTTCACTGTCTGAATTGTAAAATTCGATTGCTCACCTTGTGTTTTTAGTAAAGGTGACTTGAAAATATCACAACAATGTGATTTACCGGAATCCATGGCTTGGCGTGTTATCGTGACAGTTGAATTTGGGGAAACATAGCGAAGTGTAGCGGACACTGTTGGAGTCGCAAGAAGAGTCTATGCAAGACAGTGGAATCGATTCCAAGACACATGGAATGGTAGACATCGACAAGGACAAAGTCAGCCATGTGTTACCACAGAAGTTTATGACAGATATATCCTGTTAACAGCTTGCCGAGACGGAACGGGCAATGCAATCAGCTACAAACACAATTGTTCTTGGCCACAGGACGAAGGGTGTCCAGCCAAACAGTCCGAAATTAGCTTCATAAGGGTGGTCTGTATGCACGTAATCCAATTGTCTGTATTTCGTTGGCCTCACATAACTGTGAGGACCAAAGAAGTTGAGTAACTGAACATCGACTTTAGAGGCAAAGTTTTTGGAGTCTAATTCTGTTTCCAGACGAGTTCCCGATTCTATCTGCATGTAACATCCGATGTGTTTTGGCAAGGAGAGAATGGGGCATTCAAAATTATCCCACATGAAAGATCGCATTACAGACGAGGTGGGTTGATGCTATGGGCTGGAATCAGCATAGGTGGACGTACAGGCCTGCATATCATTCAAAATGGCACTTTGACGGTCTGAAATTATACAGACGAGATACTGAGACCTCATGTAGTACTTTATGTTGCAGCAATTGGTGATTTAGTCTTTTCCATGCATGGTAATGCCAGACCGCATACAGCTCGTCTTATGGAGAACATTTTTAAAGTTTAAACAATGCAGCATATGGAATAGCCAACATTCTCTCCTGACCTGAATCCGATCGAGCATGTGTGGGACACACTCGGACAATGCACTGAAGCGATACTGAGGCCTCCTTTTATTATCCGGAACTTGGAGATAGCATTTCTTGGCGAGTGGAAAAGTTCTCTCCAAAAACATATCGATAATGCCATCGAATCCATGGGAAACAGGTATGCGACAGCTTTATCTGTTCGAAGTGACCATGCGCCATATTAAATACCTTGCATCATTCCTAAACTGTACCTTTTTTCATTTACATGTAACCAAATTGTTGCCCCAAACCACCTTTTCACGTTCAGCTCATCGTTTCAACGAATTAAAGCTCTCTTGGAAATTTTTTGTGTCTTTTTTTCTGCATTGCGTATTGATACACAAATTATTCTCAATTTTACGCCCATGCACGCTGTCTCTCACTGTTATCTTCACTTTTTCGCTTGCTCCTCTAATTTTTTTTGAGCAGTTTATTATTATAGTATTTTGTAATTCTACCATTCAGTTTGAATTTGTGGTGACCCTAAGGTGGCGCCACAGTGCACATTGGAAAGAGAACAGCTTAATGCGCATGTCTCAATCCTTTTCAAAGAATTCCAGAGAGGCAGTCGCTGCTTGCTTCCACGAATGAGGCGCTGTCATTCGTGTGTGCCGAATTTTGATTTCTGTAAAGTCGACTGAACGGGTTGAACAAAGGTGCTGCCTCAAATTTTGTCAAAGCTTGGTAGTCCTCAAAGCAAAACAGTTCGTAAGATTTATCAAGTGTCGTAAGTTTCATCAATTCTCCAGCTCATTCATAGCGCCTGATTCAGACTTTCTTGGGAAAATAGGGCAAAATTCCGGTCGTTCAAAAATTCCATACTCTTCAGACATGACTTCTAGTTGCTTCCAAAATTGAAGGTGCCATTAAAAGGATCCCGCTTTGAGAGTAGATATGAGATATGTAGAATGCGACGGCGAAGTTGAACACCATTCCAAAAAAAGCCTTCCAGAAGTATTTTCTGCACTGGAAAAAACGGTGGTGCAAGGGATTACCTCGAAGGGGATCGGGGTAGCAATCCCGTCAGGTAACTTATGTATTTTTTCGGACAAAGGTTGAATACTTTTCAGACAGGCCACGCATTGTCATGTAAAGATAGCATCTTATTTTCTATTCTTGTCTCGAGTTCTTATTAAATCTATGTAATCAGTAACACCGCTCTGACTAATCTCTCTGAGGTACGTCCTAGTTATTAGAATTATGCATTTTTGAATGAATTGTACATCTTAACTGTGCCGCTTCGTATTTGGTCTTTTTTGTGGAGACAAATCAAATTTTAAATTATAAATTAAAAAGAAACATATTTTGTGATGAAACACTCCTCATATTCTGCTGTCTCAGAGCGTGTTTCCAGAGGAATCAAATATATTGTAAAATTATACATTCAATACATTTGATTTATTTATAGTTATTTATTGTAATTTATTTATACCTATAAGAGAGCTATTTATATAAAAAAAATCATTAAAAAATGTATATATTTACATAATTTCTACGCTTTTACTGTGTTCTTCAAAATTTAGTTCTTTTAGATGGGTCAAATTTCCTGATAATGAATGAACTAATTCGCATATAATGATCCATTTCGCTGACATTTATAAATGTATTCTAGACTTATATAATTATATCGCATTTATGAATCTATTTATTAGGAAAAATCTTTTGTTCAGATAAAATGTGCATAGTAAGATAAGAGTATGTTAATACTTACAAAAATCTTACAATTTCTGAACACTTTTTCTTGGAATGTCTGCTCATTATTCTGTGTTTTTTCCTATAACAGTATTTTGTGAGCGACGGAAGAACTACCCGTAACTGACGGGAAATTTGGATACAGAAGGCTGCTGGGTAATTCAAACTTACAGAGATCCAACAGGAAATTAAAAAAATAAATATAGAATCGTTCGGTTTCATGCGAGTATCAGACAGCTGCTACGGAAAAGGCGACCACGCGCCCTTCGGATTCCACTTTACCCTTCCAACTCTCACCCGAAAGATAAGCAGCACACAAATTCACGGAATATGTCACTTGAAAAATCTCAAATTTAAATCCATAAGCTTAACGAATCGTTTAGTGAGTTGGCTTGTGTTGGACCGGGACGTTTAATACTTCAGACGACCGCTGTAGCTTCGTAATCTAGCTTTTGATATGTCAGCTATTAAGACATTTTAAACTACTATGGAGTCTTATTTTAAATGCTTAGCTAAAAATATGTTGCCCACTAATACGCATTTTTTATAAAAAAGAAAAACTGAAAGCAATTTTACAAAATCAGAACTTTGTGAATAATTTCTACACAAAAATACATTGACTTAAGTACTAATTTTTAACAGTTAAAAAAAAAAATTCGTATTAATTTATTTCCATTTGTAATCATCATCAAAAACTAAATTACTATATTTTCTAATGGTTATTATTATAGATTGATTAATAATTCCTTTTGTACAAAAGAGAGAGTTTCAAGTTTATTTTTATACAAAAAGTGGCTATTATCTTAGAATTGGGTAATATCAAATGAAATAATCAATAAACACTTAATAATAATACAACTATTTTTTTAATATAATTTTACCTCTCTTATTTAATGGAAATAAAACCAAAAAAATAAAGAAAAATAACGTAATTAACACAAAATTTCGTCGAAAAGGCATTTTTTAAGATATTGATATCCCGAATTTGGCGTATCACCAATTCTATTATGCTGAGATTTTTACATTTTTATTCTGTCATTATTGATTTCATTATTATTACTTATGAAAGTACGAAAAGAATGTATTTGAAAGAAAATTTTAACTTTACGAAAAATGTTTTATACTATTAAGTAAAAAATAAATCCAAAAGATTTATAAGAATTTATTTATATATGTGATGATATGATTGAGAGCAGGTTGCGTTTATCGGTTTTAGATGGGTTTCCTTATTAAATGCACTGGCGTTTTCTGGCCGATTGGTTTGTTGAAGAAGAAAAAGAGATGAAGAGCACAAACGATGAATTAGAATGAGACATTATCCCGCTTTATTCACAATCAGAAATAATTCTAGTAGGAATGATCAATTTAGCCGATGAAAAAAAAAATAGAATTCTCTAACATTAATCAACTCGCTTGAACCACATTCCATCTCTCTGCTGCTTTCCACACGATAACCTTATTCGCCTCTTGCTACTACTCTACACATTCTGTTTCGTACACTGCTACTACATTTCACTTTTCTACACTATTCGGCTGTTCTTTACACATATTTCTGAAAACATGTCTGTACAGGTACACAGCTCTACACCGTTTATCTCTTACTTCTTTTCACTCTCTGCACCACTGTCTGGCTGTCACATCATGATTTAAACAATATCTCCGGTCGGATTAATATCGAAGTAATTAAGCTTCCTGGCGCGAAACACATTATTCCAGAACTTTCTATAATCTGAGACCAGATGCAGAAGGCGTAAATTCAGTTTAGTCCCTGCTGTAGAGATTGCAGCTAAAAATAGCTTTTTTCCCCGTCAGTCGATAATTATAAAGAAAAAAAATGAATTTATACGGTGTAACTTTTAAAGCACTTGATATTCTACTAGACACCTTGATATTTTTAATAAAAGAATGGTTTTAAATAAATAGTTTTGTTAGACGGGATAAATGATGAATTATGATATTTTAGCAGTTAACTAAAGAATTTAGAGGGGTTTCATTTACTGGGAAATAACAGAGAAATTTAATAAGGATTTAAATAATAAAAGGGGTTTTAATGAAATATAAGTAATTATTGCCATTTTTAGATTTACGCAATTTGGAATAGATATTACTAGATGGATTAGGATCTTATACCTTTATATATATAGATTAATAGAGTAGTTTAAGAGTAGAGTTTTAACTTAATAAGCTGGTAAGGCTTGTTGGGGTAACTGGGCCATGATTTTACAATGTGACTCTGGAGCTTCTGATAATTCAGCTTCAAAAAACTAATGTTCAATTGAATTAAAGTCTTAACTTCTGCAAATGTGTTCAGTTAGGTTCCCTATATCAGACAAAAAATCTCAAAATTACATTTTAATATTTAAAAATATAAAAATATGCATATTTCATCTTTCTTTTCCCATGGGCCCAGTTGTCCCAAAAAATGGGGTAACTGGGCTAGGAGGGTCTATGTTCCACACGCGTTTATATTTTTTCCTATCGGATATAGGATCATGTTTGAAAAAGTGTAAACAACTTTAAAAAACTTAAACCAGGCAGATCATGTAAATTATATGTCAATAAACAGCGTTTGTAAGGGAAACCTTTGCTGTCAAAATGTCTAAAAAAAGCACTAAAAGTGAAAATATTAGATTTATTTATAGCAAAAACATAAAACTTAAGTAAGTACTTATCTGCTTTAGTATTGATAATAAGTATAAAAGTCACATGGGTATTTTAAGGAAAAAAATAGCAAGGTGAATCTATGAACAAACGGCTACGTAAGTACTTTATCTTTATCCAGAGGTCGCATTATATAGGGAAAATTTTATTGTTCCTACCAGAACCCTTAAAGAAAGCTGCGATGAAGATATTATTTTCAAAATAGTGGTAGGAATAATAAAAGTTTCCATATAGAACGCGACACCTGGTTATAGTACAATTTCAAGGTCTGGCTATCTCACTTTCAGGGGCAAGGTACTTGTATTCGTAAAATGTTGAAATAATTTAATGACACCAATATTTACAAGAGAATATATCTCAAAACAAGTAAAAGTGTATTTTCGCGAATTTAATAAAGGTGAAATTTTCATTATAAAATTTAGGTGCCAATGTGGCAATTAGGAATTAAAACTAAGTGATGCCATAACGGCATTACCGCCTCTCAAGGGGTCAAGAAATTTGGTTTGATACCACTGAATATGCTTTTCTAAAAATTTCATTAGGTAATTTTTATAAGGTATTCTATCATTTTCTTTATTGATAGCAAAAAGAAAAAAAAAATGGAGAAATTTACTTCCCGTAGTAAGAGAAACACAAAAAAATTATTTATAACTATTGGGTAACTGGATCCAGCATGGTCCAGTTACCCCGGATACATGTCCCAGTTACCCCATTCTTGAAAAATTTATGGGGTAACTGGGACACCGGGCTTACATTTGAAACATGAAGTAAATATGTATAGATACCTAATAATATTAATGTAGTTATATGTCTAATCTTAAAAAAAAAAAAAAAAAAAAAGATTGTTTAATAAAAGTACTTACAGTATTTTAATAAAAAGCCGAGGATGTTCAACCATATTGACGTTGTTTTAAAGAAAAAGAAACGTAAATTTTTGACAACCTATCACAGCAAAGTGAGAGTTATGATTAAATTGATACACATTGTTTTAGGAAGAAGATATTAAGGGCCACTGTTCACAAAAGCTAAAACTTAAATAACACCAACAGTTTTTTTATAAAATAGCCTATGGCCCAGTTACCTCGTGTGTCCAGTTATCCCAACTAACCTTATAATATAAGGAATATTATTAAAAGGGAAATTTAAATAGAAAAATTTTAACCTTGGCAAAAAATTTTAAATTTTGTAATATGTATAATTAATGTATCAACTTAAACATTCCTACAAGAAGTCAAAAGATCAGCTGTGTATGACTAACTACACTATGAAAATATTGAACAGTAACATAAAATAAAATAAATAAAATATATTGCAAACAGATAAAGGAAAAAAATGTCACAAGCTGATATACAGGCTTTAACAATTCAACGGATTTAAAAGCAATGTAAACTTATCCCCCTCCCCAATACGTACCACCAACACCATTTTAAAAAACAATACTCTCAGCATGTTTCCTGAGGCAAGCCATTCTTACATTCAAACCAAAATAACCAACAATGATAGAAAACCATTACCAACTATTAATAAAAACAAAATCTATTTCTGCCAAATATAACATGCCAAATAGCTGAATAGAAACTTTTAAATATATTAATAACTAACTGGCACGCCCGGCGTTGCCGGGTCAGTGGAAATATTTAAAAATTAACCTTAAATGTGTAAGATTTTATATATTTAACTCAATTTTATCTGAAATAAGTACACACTCACTCTGTGATAAAGGGGGAGAAGCTGCTAATTGTTGATATTTGTTATGTAAGTTTTTTTTTTAATTTTTGGAAATTGTATGTGGTAGTAATGAACAAATTAAAACGCCCTCTACTCGTGAAAGAATAAGTTAAGAAGAGAGGAGTTAGCGCTTATTAATGTACAATCCAAAAGCTTTAAAAGATACGTCACATGAAAAAATCCATTTCCTACCCTTCCACGAGGTGAATGTCCCCTAATGGTCTGGGGTCAAAAATAGACCACACCAATCGCAGGCCCGTGAGGTGTTTCACCTTCGGTCAAGCTGTGAAATGATGTCGAATTTTGCTGTAGTTTAATTAGGAGCTGAGTCAGAAAATTGACCACCAGGGGGCGATTTGAATGAGTGGCGAAGAAAGGTTCATAATATGAAAGAGTGTTCCGAGGAGTTTTACGATGATATATCACATGAAAGTATCAGAAAAAATTTGAAAATCCCCCTCCTCGTGGGTCCCCTGTCACGCCAATGGAATGTACCCATCCCCCTCTTTCTATCTTTATCCCCCGGTTTAATATTTAATAAAAATTATTTTTCCGAGGTCTTCGTCAGAAGACAAATTGTAAATTTTACTCTTTGCAGAAAACTATGAGGTTTTGAGAAAAAAATGTCGCCCACGCCTCCTACCCACGAATCCCAACTCTCCCAACCTTCTTTAAAATTTTAAAGTGTTATCAAATATCTCAAATATTGAAAACAAGATGTAAAGGATACTCTTTGCAGAAAACTATGCGGTTTTAAGAAAAAAATGCCGCCCACGCCTCCCACCCACGAAATTCAACTCCCCCACCTTCTTTAAAATTTTAAAGTGTTATCAAATATCTGAAATATTGAAATCGATGCAAGAAATCGAACGTAAAATAACAATTAGTGGATAAACGCTTTTGTACAAAACTGCATGGTTTTAAAAAAATTCTCCGCATCCCCCCCCCCACCCCACCCGCCTAACGCAAAATTCAACTCCGCCTCCGTCATTAAAATTCTGAAGTTTTATCAAATATCTGAAATTTTAAATTCAATCCAAGCAATCGCAAGTAAAATAAAGATAATTACTGAAGGAAGCTCATACTTAAATAATGTGCGGAAAGCTGAAAGGAGACCATGCAGAAGACGAAAGTGTTGCCAAAATGATAGAAGAGAAATTGATAGAGAACTTGGTATTTTGGCAGCATTTTCGTCTTCTGCATGTGATCCTTTCAGCTATCGCCATCTGTCGCTTTCTTTGCAAGCTCTACTCTCTACCTTTCAGTTCATTTTTGACTTTGTCCCCTTACGGACACGTGTTTACTGTAGCTGATGACAAGCTGTTAATATTTTTAGCTTGATACGCGTCCTATGTACTGTTTTTATTTTATGGTCATTTTTTACAAAGATTTATTATTTTGTTTCATATAGCCAGTTTTCGGTGCTGTTTCACTGTATCATATGAATATATTTCCACTCGTAAATATCATCAAATATTTAATTATAATATTCTCTAATGATATATATATATATTACTATATGATTAGTAAGGATTCATTTTGTTTACAAATACGAATTTAATGTTTATTTGAACATTAACCGTCTTTCTTTCAAATTATGAATTCATGAAAATTTCTTCTTCTAAACCTAATGCATTTTTCGTGAATTTTTAAAACTGCATTAGAAGATTTATACAATCAGTTAACAAATATTAGAAGGATTTTGCTAATTAAAATTAATTAAATTTGTATTTATGGGGATTTTGGACAATATTTTAACTTCACTCAATTCTTTTCCTTTAAAAAAAATGTATATATATATATACATATATATTTGTATTTTACTGTATTGGGAAATGCACAAATATAATACTCTTACAATAGAAATATAGGAATAATTCCGAACTTAAACTTTTCACCCACAATTCAACAACAATTTCAATGTCAAGAAAGCTCAAGAGATGCAAATGAAAAAGAAATCGTGATTTTAAAAATATTTTTGTTTTGTTCAACCAATAATGCTTTTAGAATAAGATAAAGTAAAATATCTATAACTCATTCTAAAGAGTCTTATTACTAATCGATCTATTAAATTCCTTTTATACCAAGTTATATTAATGGTACTTTAAAGTACCGCTGGGACATAAAGGGTTAAATGATAGTATGTCTAAACACAGATTGAAAAACTGAAAGAAAAATATAGTTTTTTTTTTAAGTTTTAGGCTGGCAAATTAAATGCTTATTTTTAACAACTTTAATTCTACAAATTTTTAAGATAAGTTTTTAAACTTAATTTAAAATTTTTACATTCTTACGGTGAAGTGATACATCCGTAATTTTCTGTAGTCCGTCGTTTTGGTATTATTGCTACTATCTAAATACGCAAAACTTAAATGTTGCATTTTTTGAAATATTTTCAACAACTAAAATAAAAAAGAACGAAAAATTATGCGAACAGCATAGATTATGAAACGCTTTCCACTACATTCAGAATACTATTAAATTTTTCCACAGTTTACTACCGGGAAAGATTACGTGTAATTGAATAATTTGGAAAACGCATAACGCATTCAAAAACCCGATTTCTGATATTACCATGAAATGTAGTTAAACCATACGATTTTTTTAGCCCTGTATATTAGGGTGGGTCGAAAAAAAGAAATTTTTGATTTTCGTGACGCTTTAGAGCGGAAAAGTTGCCTATCGTAATAAGAAGAAAAACGGCATAAAAATTTTAGAATCTGTTAACATCTTCCATTCGCGCATCGTACTTAAAGTTGATGAAAAATTGCAAAAATCGCGACTTTTTCTATTTTTTAAAAGTTAATTAAAACTTTAAAATAAACACGCTTTAACTTTTTATGCGGTTTCATAGTTTACATAACCTAAATAAATTAAATTCTGATCAATAATTCAATTTTTTTTGTTCGCGCAAGAACTTAGAAAAAAACTAAATTTACCAATTTTTCGCAATTGTCACCGTGCAACCCTTAGTTAATTTTGCGAAAACAAAACTACACAGAACTCACCACATGGTGTTGGTTGCATGTTGAGTTCCACTCACATCCTACCCAACCAACCGTCCAATTGTTGGGTGTGGTATTTATATTATATTTAAAATACCACATGCATGTCAATGTGTAATTCTAATTAAATGCTTATGTAGTAAAAAAAAAAAAAAAAAAAAAAAAAAAAAAAAAAAAAAAAAAAAAAAAAAAAGAAATGTGTCTTTGAGTTGAGGTTCATGATTCTTCAAAGGTATTACAATTTGGAGGAAAATCGGATGCATTTACAAAACAGTTACAAAAAAGATAAATGTGAAGGCCAAGCGGAAAGCTCGTGACCTTCAGCAAGCACTGAGTGGTTCCTCAAATAGTTTTAAAGTTCCTAAAGTGTCAGTATACTATGAAATTGATGAACTCGATCACATTTCTTTTGAAGACTCGGAGTACGAGGAAGATAAATACAAATCGAGTACATCGACTTAAAGCCCAAATGGCATATGATAATTAAAATTAACGCAACAGCGCTAAACAGCGACCGTTTCCGAGTTTCTGATTGACCAAAAGTTGTCATAGCGTCAAGTGTTCTGTATAGCCAGCACAGATTCTTCTGATGTGGTTGATAAGTGTAAAATAAAAAGAGACAAGAGTCGTTTAAGGACAGATTTGAAAAGCCGATTCACACCCACTGAGGAAATTTGGGTCTTTTTTGACGGACAAAAATGAGATACTTTGTTCGGCGAAAAATTTAATGCCAAGCAATTTCACAGGAAAGTGAAATAAGAACACTATTGTCTTATCCAGGAATCTAGATCAACTTATATTGGACATGTATCTCCTTCCTCGAGTTCATGAAATTATATAAGTCAAAGCATTATTTCTTGTTTGTCTGAACTATCAATATCACTAGAAAAACTAGAAGTAGTAGGGTTTGATGGTAATGTAACAAACACTGGATGAAATAACGGTGCTTTCCACCGACTAGAAAATAATAAAATGTGGACCATATGCATCCGGCAATTTAATGAGCTTTCTTATCGCCAAATTTTCCAATATATTCACTGTCAAACTGAAGGTTCTAGATCTTTTAGTGCGTCAATTGGGTAGAAGCTCACTTGCTGTGGAAAAGCTCTTGTGATCGATTGTGAATCCGCAGATTGTTCGATTCCTGATATAGACAGGGCTTTTTTGAGCGAATAACAACAGTATTTTGGGGTCATTTGGATGCAATCACCTTGGGACATTATGCAGAAGAATTGGCGAATTGGGACCATGGTACTTTTTCCTATTCCAGATGACTAACTGTCCGAAAACTTATAAGAAATAGTTGACTTCATCATAAAATCATACATGCCTGTGTAATTTGCAATAAAATAAGCAAATTGTAGTGGCGGACCAAAACATATATTTCAAACAATCCAAACATCACGCTATTTATCCGACAAATTACTACAAGTTGTCGATCCAGTAATTGAACGAAATGAGGTTTGTGCGCAGCCAGAAATGTTCTGTTGGCAATGATTGTCGATTAAAGAAAACGTATTCGTGATATTGGTTACAGAAGGATCGTAAATGCAAGACAAACCGTCCCAAAGAAGAAGACTGTTAGAAATGTAATGTCACCGAATGGAAACTTCCAAGCTTCCGATTAAATAGAAATTATTAATTGGAATTCTTGGGCGGTGTATCCTTCCCCAGTGCCGCGGGACCTGAGTGAAGAAGATGTTAAATCCTTCATCATTTTTGACACTACTCTCATCAGAGAAATACAAATATTTCCATGTCACACCGATACTGTTAAGATGTGTGTCAAAATTGTGACAGAGACCTCGAGTAAAGTATATGGACATGAAGCTAGAGATGGCTATATCCGAACAACACTGAAGTCTATATCGGTTATCCCTCATTTCTCCAAAATATCGTGAAACTATATCCACGTGGTGAGTTTTGGTCGTTTTGTTCTAGTAAAATGAGCGAAGAGTTGCACGGTGAAAATTGCGAAAAATTGGTAATTTTATGATTTTTTCTAAGATGTTGCGCGAACGGAAAAATTAGATTATTGATTAGAATTTAATTTATTTACGTTATGTAAACTATGAAACAAGCATAAAAAGTTAGAGCGTGTATTTTTTAAAAGTTTTAATTAACTTAAAAAAAAATAGAGAAAAGGCGCAATTTTTGCAATTTTTCACCAACTTTAAGTACGATGCGCGAATAGAAGATGTTAAGCGATTAAAAAAAGATTATGCCGTATTTCTTCGTATTACAATAGGCAACTTTTCCGCACTAAAGCGTTACGAAAATCAAAAATTTCTTTTTTTCGACCCACCCTACTGTATATGATCTACAGATATGCATGCATACTACATAGTATTCTAAAAGTTAGTCCTGTAAACGCACAGCAGATTTGAAAATTTCCACTTAGATATTATTACAAAATAAAGGGGTGTTTGTGAGAATTTTTGTGCGACTCTGTATATCATATAAAGAATATATACACACCAAATAACATTACTAGTTAAATTTAAAAACGCAACCACACCTGAATACGCACTTCCAGCAATCATTGTTCGCAGGATTCAATAGTTCAATTATTGCCCATTTCCATTTACAGCCAAACTCTTTTGTGTGTCCCTGTAAATAAACGACATGTTCTATGCACAGTATATTATATAGCAAGAACCTTGTTGTACACCTCAATAATAAATATCAATTTCAATATGTTTAAAATACTGTAATATCAATAAATACACGGCAAACGATTTTTTTCCCGTTGACTGTCATGTAACGGAATTCTTTTGAGTGGCCCTGTAAATAAACCGATAACGCTACACACTTCATGTTTCAATACCAAACATGCCATAATAAACCCCAATAACATATATCCATTTCATGGCAATCGGAATATATTTATGCGAGTTAGAGCCCGGAAAGTCAGACAAACAGACAGAACGACATTCGGTCGGAGAGACAGACAGATAGTTGGAAAGACAGACAAACAGACGATTCAAGTTCATAAACACTTTTCACCTAAGTTGAAAGTGTAAGTACTTGATATTTGTGCATTTGTCATATTTATTCTTACATTGAAAGAAAATTTTTTCCGTAAATAATCGGAATATCTGTATACAAAATACCAAAATACGACAGTTTTCTGAAACAAATGTTTACAAATACAGAAAACATGAAAAAAAAAACGTACGACAAATTAAGTCTTAAGTAAATAAATCCGTTATATAATGTGTTAAACTTCATTAATCCTCAATACACAATATTTTCTATATTAAGAGGAATATTCAAGTACACCGATTTGATTACAAGAAATTTTGAAGTGTGTGAGGATATTCATCATAAATTAATTCTAAATATATGATCTTGTTAACCACAAAATTATCGATATTCTTGTATGTTTACTTAATTCATTTATTTACATGCATATTTTAACAAAAAAAAAATATATATATGTTGTAAAAAAAAACTGAGGTTAGGAACAATGTCCCGGCTAATTTTCTAACAGCTAGTTAGCTAGCGCATGCTCTCTTTGAACTGTCTACTTTTGAAGTGAAACGAATTAATCTTTTTGTTGATGTTAGAATTCTTTAGATGTAACCTGTCGAATGTCAGTTAATAGATTTTTATATTCCGTTTTGTAATTAAATGTTTGTTTTGTGCCTTAAAGAATGTCGATTATTCGTAAAAATAAGTTACACTGAACCACCTTGATGCTAGATTTATTTTGAAATGAATGTTTAGATAAAGTAGAAAAGAAATTGATTAAATAATTTTCTAGGAAATCGGATGCCTAGAATTTTTATGTAACTGCAACAAAAACATGTAACACATCCATGTTTACACTGTAAAAAATATACATATATTTCTGCAATGTTTAGAAGAACTTTCTAGGAAACTGGGATGCCTAGAACTTTTTATGTAACTGTAATAAAAAAAAATAATCTAATTATCCTGGGTTACCGAGGAAGTTTTAGTAAGCATACAGATTTCTGTAGCTTTTACAAAAAGTAATTTTATGGATTTACATCTTTTTTTTCAGTTTTTTTGTAGTGCATTTGCAAAATATGTAGTTTACTTCTTGTTAAAAGTATATACTTAAAATAAATAGTCTTTCCCTTAATTCTAACGCTTGCTAATGCTTAAAATTAAAAAAAAATATATAGTATACTGTAATTTAAAGAAATATAGCATGTGCATGAACTTATAGAGAATTTCGTTTGGACTTTTACATAGTCTTACTTTAAGATTCGAATGAAAATATTCCAAGATGATATCGATTGAAAATGCATGTGGTTAAACATAATGAACTTACAGATTTTTCAAGACAGTGCATTCTTTTTCCTTATTTTATGAGAAGTCTGTATTTTAAGAAATCCTATTTCTAAGAAATCTTATTTCTCAGACATTTTGCATTCTATGAAGCTGAATAGTAAAAATAATGCAATTCTTCGAAAATGTAGTTAAAAATAAAAGTACACATTTCTTTCTTTCTATTCTAAAAAAGTTGGATTTATTTTACGTAAACTTTAAACGTGTAAGGATTGCAACATTTCCACAGATTTGATCACAGATCACGAATTGTACACATATTGAAATTCTTTTATTTGAGTCATGAATTGCTGTATATTGATGTTCAAAAGTCAAAATTCAAAATATATATTTCAGATATTTAGAAATTAAAGTAATTTTAATAAATATTTAAATCTGTTTTTTAATGAAAAGCTAAATGAGTTACTCAGTCTGAAATTTTTGCTCGCTCAAGCATAAAACGGATAATTTATGTCGATATATACAGCATCATTATGAACTATTGTCAGGGTAAGTAACGTATGCACTGCTTCGTAAGAGCAGTATTAAATTTTTAAATAGTATAACAAATTACATTGATTAAGCAGCTGATAAAGTCTACTTTCTGTGCATTTGGGTTATAGGAAGAAGCATTTTCAAAATGAAAGAAGACTAAAAGGCATTTTGCCAATTGTAAAATCGAAATAGATTTGCATATTTTGTACACGGTAGTTTACATGCGTATGACTGAATTCAATTTGATGGTCTTCAGATGGTGTTAAAAGCTTGGAAACTTTTCCAGAAATTATATTTTTATGACTTGAATTCCATTTACTTTTACTCTCTTGATAGTTTAGGGGATATTTTTTATTGTATATTTTATGCATGAAAAATGTTGTGCAATAATATTTATACGTAGATATATATACTCTCCAGAAGTATTCCTGACATTTTAATATGAAATCTATTTCGACTTCGGAGAAATTTCAGGGAAACGCTATTTTTATTGATCTTGTAATGGTATTTATATACTTCAACTTTTAAATTAAACATATTTAATATCAGTATAAATGCAATTCAAAAGAACTGCATTTTCAAACTCAGCCAAAAATTCCGATTTTATTTGCTCAAATGTCACATATCTCAAAAAATACACATTACATCTAAACTTGATTCGCCTTTCGAAAAACATTTTGAATAAAAATGCATGATATATAAATCAAACGTCAATCATATGCTGAATTTGTTTAGCTTTTCAAGAGGAATCGTCAAATTGAATTTATAGTCGCCGGTTGAATGTGCGTTTTTAATAAAAATTTCACAAATGTAAATAAATACTCTATAGTACATAAAATATATTCGAATGATGAATATAAAACAGGTTCAATTTAATTTGTATATGTAATGTGCCATTTGGAGACGTATAAAATGGTTTATAATTATATGGTTTTTTTTTTTTTTTTAGATAAGGGGTCATCAACATATTAAAATTTCAATTTAATTGTTAAAAGTTCAATTGCAACAATATAACTTTATTCCATATTTAAGTTCCCCATGCCGAACAACGTTGAAATACATATCGACACAAATTTTGAAGGCTACTTTAGTGAAACATAAATTAATGAAATATAAAATATTGAAAAAAGACCAATTTATTTTAATATAAATGTCCACCGTTTGGGTATACATCTATCAATAATTTATGCATTTCACAGTTGTTGTTTTTAATTGCACTTTATAAAAGCCAAACAATAACGTGCATGCATATTTTGTATACCTATTTCTTGTAAAATAAAATAATTATTGAAATTCGAAAATGAAAACTATGTATCCGTGGTCACCCTGCCCATGCGCCCTCCCCCCCCCCCCCTCAAAAAAAAAAAAAGATTTCTTTCACTTATGAACATTAGTTTACAAAAATTCAGTATAAATATAAGAGCGGTAATTTTAAGAGGCTGTATATAAGATTTAATTTCGAAATACCTTTTTTGTAAGCCATATTGAGCAAGTAAACGATACATTTATGGAATTTCCTGATGAATATAGCTTGTTGATATTGCTACGTACTAATGTGCTCCAAATAGATTTTCGGAGATTTTAAAGCGCCAGCAGTAGTGCACATGCAAAGTGCAGTCTGACAAGTGTATCTATTACTGAAGTGTACACTTTTAAATTTGTGCTGAAAAGGTAAAATAGAAGACGAAATTGCCATAAATATTTAAAATATATTCAAACAAAAAGAATACAACGTCTATGACTAAAAAGTAGTTTAAATACAAAAACGCTTAGCTACAGAATCACCTGTAATTGACAATAATTGATTTAACAAATCATCTACTGACGTTACTTCTAAGTACCATTAGGGAACTTGTTAATTCATTTAATACGTCGATTAGTTGTAATACAGTTTAGAATGAGTTATAGATACATTACTTTATCTTGTTCCAAAAGCATTATTGTTTACACAAAACAAAAATATTTTTAATAGGATGATTTCTTTCGTCTTTGCATCTTTTCAGCTTTCTTGGTGCTGGGGGATGGGGGGGGGGGATTTTTCAATTTTTAAATATTTCAATGTTTCTATTGTAAGAACATTATATTTGTATATTTCCTAATTCTACAAAACAGTAAGAAAAATATTTTAAATGAAAGGTTGCACAAAATCCCATAAATTCAAATTTAATGAATCCTTCTAAATCATTCAATCCTCCTACAATCCTTCAAAAATTTATTAAATGATTATGTAAATCTTATAATGTAGTTTAAACAATTCACGAAAAATGCTTTAGAAGATAAAATTTTCATGAATTCATAATTAAATTTAATAAAGGGTTAAACTGCGCATAAAGATTCTTAATCCTCCAAAAGATAATATAAATATTTCCGATATTCCGCGATTGCGAAAACTTCTTATTATCTTTAGGTACCTCAAAAATGGATATGTGTTTGAAATTTATAGAAATATTTATAAAAACAAAGTTTCTTTTGCTGTCATTAATTTTCTTAAATTATTCCGAGATGATTGTACAGCGTATTAATCAATTTTCGGAGCACTTTGAATGTTACTAATTCTTGGGTAAATATTTTCAAGCTAAGCAAAATAGAGGTTGCTATTGAAAGTACACTTCATTCATGAATCTAAAGACAATGTAAAAATAAAAAATAAAATTATTCAAATAAAACTGAACGTTTCAATTTAATTGTCAAAACCATCTTCCGAAGAAACATTTTCCTGAAACATGTCTTACAATAAAACGTGACAAATTGAAGGTATTGAAATTAGCATTGAAATTAATATTATTTTTTAATTTTACATATTTATGTTTAGTTACGCAGCTAAAAATATTTATCCTAAAATCCTAAATTACAGTTCCAAAAAAATGAAGTAGAAAATCTGTCTGTCTGTCTGTAATGCTATACAAATCAATAATTTGGGAGGCAGAATTGTGAAATGCTACTTATGTACATGCATATTAAAACGAAGACGAAGCAACTAAAGTAATCCGGAAACAAAATAATTTAAAGTTAATTCTTAATTAATAAAAAACTACCAATTTAACAGCAATTTCCGATCAGATTTAAACATTTTTCGTTACAACAGATTTGCCTACAATTAAAAATCCACAATAAAATTCTTACCACAATCTTGATTTTTCTATTGCAAGATTTCCACGTGAAAAATGAAATGAAATAAATAGTTTGTCGAATTATTTAAAAAAGTAAATATTACGTCAATACTTTCCCATTGCAAATTTTCCACATGAAAAATGAAAATGAAATAAATAGTTTGACGAATTTATAATAAAGGAATATTATGTCATATTGGAAATATAACGGACGTGGGCAGGTGATTATATAACATCATATGAGTTTGAACAACCGTATTTAATGATACAAACTCGATTACGAAAATATTGACATATTTTAAAATTTTGAGGCTCTCTGAGTTTGTTTTCACCATTTTAAAATCTATTCCTTATATGTACGTGTTGGTATGCATGTATATTAGAACTTCCACAGAGGTCTAGGTCAATAAAGATCATTCGTACAGAAGAACTGAAATAAAGATATGAGATTTTTTTAAAAATAAAATTCATAGAATGTTTGTACCGGCCATTTTTCTTTAAGCATGAAAAAGTTATTTAAATTACAGAATAGTCGGAAACAACTTTTCATCAAAAGGTTTTAATCTCGATCACAATCCAGATCACAGATTATATTTACTTAGTACGTAGATAATCTGTCGACCGGATTAAGTGAAAACAAAAAGAAAATTCTATAAATTAACACGCAATCGTTGGTTTTTCAAAATCGAATTTCCAATACAAACATTCTTATGGGGTCTCAGGACTCTTAAAGCTTCAAAATTTTCAAAATTTTAATTTTTTTAGATGTTAAATTCCTATGTTTTCTGAACATTTTGATGTAATTGTTTCCTTGAAATTTCCATTAGAACAGAAGTTATGGATTTCAGAATCATACCCGTCCAATAGCTGAAGCGGTGTTTCCGCAGTTTTGAAGTCTTTTTCTACAAATGATGTTTTTGGGCATAACGCGCACGATATCTCAAATACTTCTGAATATTTTTTCATGAAATTTACAAAACATATGTGTAATGCTAGTCCGTATAAACTGAACCTAAAATTTTATTTTTATTGCACAAAAAAAAAAAAAAAAATTCAGGTCATTAGACTATTTCATTAGAATTTTCAAAATTTTGTATTAGCTAAATACAACTTTGTATTAAAAATATAAAAATGCTTTAAATACAAATTTATTTAGGTTGAGAGTAATTATTATAATCTGAAGTATATTTAGACACAAAAAATTTCATTCTAGTTGCAAAACGTAATTTCTAATCATGCGCGTCAGTTGTTATACCAATATTCTGCTCCACAAATGCCTGACAGTTTGTTGCCCCCTCTAATTACTAAATCGCTAATTACTAAATCTTTGAAAGAGGCTACTTTATTAAAATTACTTAGGAAAATAAAATTGGCTACTTCTTGTTATAGAGTCACCCGCAATTACAATTAGGTCAATGTTCCATTTACTATTTCATCAAATGTCACCACCATTTACTATTTCATCAAATGTCACCACCAAACCATGTGTAAATCATATAAACAATATACATGTATTTATTATGAACCAAACGCCAAATATGTCATATACGCCAAACACTCATATATACGTTATGTATGTCATCTGTAAGATTAATTTGCGCCATATATACGTCGCCAATACATCTTATACGCCAGAGGTACATCATACAAACTTCAAATATATGCAATGGTTATTATTTATTCCATATAAATACGATATATATTTTGCATATTATATGCCCATAACACCATATTAGTCGTATTAATTGGAGATACATATCTGTCGTTTCGCGATTCATCTCTGCCCCCCTCCTTTTTTTTCTCACAATGTTTTAATTTTACATTTTATTTTAAGCACTGATGAGGAAACCTTAGAGGTTTTGAAACAGCTGTATGCTTTTTAAACATATTTTATTTGCGCCTTTATACGTTGTTTCTCTTTCTTAATTACGAAATCTGCTTAATAAGTACCCCTCTACTTACTGTTACATTTTTGACACATAATTTTGAAACACCCTGTGTATATATATATTATGAGATTATCAGAGCTCAATATTGTTGGACACTGGAGGTTGTCAGATGAAGATGTCATTAAGTTGTTGAATAATATATATCCCTAAGGCGAATAACTGACTTTTTGCCATAAAGTCCAGGTTGGGAACTTGAATATTTCAACAAAATAAGGTAATTTTAGTATTAATTATAGCATTTTATATTTTTCAAAAACTTATATTTTCTGGGATCCATACTAAATGTTGTATTTGGGCCCATCTTTTCTGGTTACATCACCGCGGCTGATAAAGGATATATATTATATCTCTTTCTTTAATGCTTATTATGTTTAGTAGGCTTCAAACTTGTCATTAACTATTTTTTTTTCAATATATTATGTATCTGATTTTTTTTTTTTTTAGAAGTATGGCGAATTTTAAAGAAAAAGAAAGACTGCGCCAGCCACTCAATCACCAAGTGCGATAGTATTCATCAAAGACATGCAAATCGAGATGCCACTGTCCTGTATTGTGCTTGATTAATAAGTGAAACCCCAACAGGTGTAATGGAGTTACTTTTATTAACTGTACTGTTATTGACATATTAATTACACTTCAGAACTAAATTATCTTGTGCAAATGATGGGGGCATTAGGACTCTTTGTATTGGACCACCACTATCATAAACTTTGCAAAAAAGCAATAAATGTTTCACCCCCACTAAAATAACATTTAAAAAGAAAATATGAAGCAGTTTAAAAGTATCTGATTAGATTAGAAGCTAATAAAAGTTTTGAACAAACTCGGATAATGGGCTAAAGTTTTCATTTCCATTGTTTCCAGTTTTATTTGTCATTCCTATACATTAAGTAATAAACAAATTTTCTTCAATGTTTTTATTAAATTTATGTAACCATGTATGTTACTATATTCTTTATTTTTTTTACTTAACTTTTTTATATTTTATTACATGAAGTATGATATCTAGGGAGATTCATAACTACAATGAATGTAGCAAAATGGTTCATATAACTGTAACATGAAAAAATTCTTTAAAGTTTTAATTGTCGAATTTACTGGTATGGCAGCACTTGTATGGTTAAGTAAAAGCTTATAATTCAACCTATGAATAAATATGTATGCATATTAGGCCAAAATATAGAATGAAAAAGCTAAAACCAAAACTAAATGTAGCATCATGATGTTTATAATTAAATGAAAGCATACGAAGACATTAAAAATAATTTTTACTGCTTGTTAATATCAGTATTAAGAGTAAAGATATTTTGTTTTGGATTTGCATTTGCTTATCTCAAATTACACAGCTATTCAAATTTTATAATTTATGTATAAAGCAAACTCCGTCAACCCGAATCCAGTCCAGTTAATTCTAAATTCTGCTTAAATTGAAGTTTTCAAAGCCCTGAAGCTTTTTTAATTAGTTAGTGACTGTGAACCTTTTTATTTATTTATTTTTTTTGTGTGTGTGTGTGTGTGTGGGGGGGGGGGGGTAATTTTTTTTCTGCTTGAACTTTGATCTATGAGTTTACTATGTATATACTTTTTCATAATTTTTTTTTATTTCTCTAATATTTGCGGGTCTAAGCTGTCCTTTCAAAGCAATAAACCTTGATCTTAATTACAAACTTGCATTATTTCAGCTATGTGTTAGAATTGACACCAGGTAAGGTTGTTTTGTTAAAAAATATATAATATATAATCAGCTCTGTTAAATCTGCCACTGTATAATTTGCAATTCTCCATCATCTGCACTTCATTTTCAAATGTAAACTAATTAAAATTGCTCGATGAAGTTTGTAAAAAAATATATATAATAATAATAATAATAATAAATTGGCGGTTGCATCTTTATTGTGAATTTTCAAAGAAATGGTTAGTTATTTAAGAGTTCTAATGCATTTCACTTTTTTAAAAGAACAGTTTTTAGGTTTAAGCTCATTAATAACAAACCAATTAATATATTGTACTGCATGGCTCAGCAAAAATTTAAAAAATAAGGCTCCTTGACCAAAATTTTCCGTGTTTAAAAAAATAAATCAATATAATTAATCTGTGTAAATATTTATTTTTACTATATGTTTTACAATATTAATTGCCTTTAAATGTTTAATTTTGGCAATAGATATTGTTAATTTAAATGTAATTTTTGCTTTATTTGTGAACTATATTTTCCTGCTGTATTTTATTAATAATTATTTGTGTATAATTTTTGCTGGAAATTATTAAATTACTTTCACATTACTGTTAGAATTTAAATTTTTATAATAATAATGCTAATTTATAATCAGATTGGAAAAAAATGTAAACAAAGCAAAAATCACCTACTTGATCTAAAATTCACCAACTCTCTGCAGTCTCAAGGTTGGCTGATTTGACAGAGTTGACACATATTTATTCAGCTGCATAGTTACATCAAGTTTTTCATGTTTCATTTGAATTGGTCATTTGAGGCTTTTAAAATATTTTATTTTATTGGAACAGGAATTCATACAGCATTTTGCGCAAGTGGTGTCCACCCCAATAAACATATTGTTTGAAAGGGTTAATGCGTAAATATTTTTGGTGATAAAAGAGTCATTGAAAATACATGTACACCTACAGAAACTAATGCATCAAAATTATACTAAAGAAAGGGTTTTAAAATATGTTCTAAGAAGTGCGCTAGAATGTGTACTAGAAAAAGATTAGTGTTCCACAAGCATTCTAAAAAGTGCGCTAGGAAGTGTACTGGAAAAATATAAGTGTTCCATATGTGTTTAAAAAAGTGTTCCATATGTGTTTTTAAAAGTGTTCCATAGTTGCTTTAAAAAGTGTTCCAAAAAGTGTTCCGAAAAAGGTGACAAAAATGTGTTCCAGAAAGTGTTCCAAATGTGCGCTAGAATGTGTACTGGAAAAATATAAGTGTTCCATATATGTTCTAAAAAGTGTTCCAAAAAGCGTGTTAAAAAGTGTTCCGAAAAAGGGGACAAAAATGTGTTCCGAAAAGTATTCTCAAATGTGTTCCAAAAGTGTTCTCAAAACTGTTCTAAAAGGTGTGCTTCAAAGTGTTCTAAAAAAGGTGACAAAATAAGTGTTCTAAAAAGTGTTCTGAAAAGTGTTTTTAGATTTGCAGTGCAGTCGTTGAAAAAAAAAGTAGACACACCCTACTAACTCCTAACCAAGTTATCGTAGACGAAAGTTACTGGTACCGAACGATTGGTAATAAAGTCTACTTTTAAATGACATATACAAAATTTGCTTAGGGGACCATCTACATATGAAAATGAATCCAAACTTATTTTATTTCAATGACAATACCCAATTTTAACGAGATATTTCAAATCTTTGGCTGAAACTATGCCTAGACACCAAATTTCAAGTCATTTGAATGATAAGTTTTTGAATTATAAACATTCACAATTGAATGCTTCTAATGTTAAATTACATTGTCATATTTTTATTTATAACTTCTGAAATTATAATCCTAATGTTTTAATTTTTTGTGTAGCAATAATACTAATATACCCAAACATAAATACGTTGAATTTGCAATTTTTATAATTTCCTGATATGAATATATGAATTATGAAATTAATATACATAAAAATTATGAATTGCAGCCTACAATTTTTTGATGGATTCAGATTTATTAAGTACTGCTTTATGGAAATCCAAAATTTCACATTTTTCTTCAAAGTAGTTTTCAAGTTATGCTTAAAAAACTGCAAAATGATGTTTAAGGGGCCGTCTGATAGAAGCGACTAAATATTTTGAAATTTCTTATGCTATCCTGTAATCTAACAGGATTAATTGACTGCTCAAGGTGCCTTGATCAAGAAGGGAGGTCTCTCTAGTTAGAATCGAGTACTGAACTTCAATTTGGATACAGACCTTAAAATACGCTCCTTTTAAAATAATTAATTTGTCGGAAACTTATGGTATGAATTGCGTAAAAATTTGTTTTTAGACTAATTAAAGGGTGTAGAGTTCATTTATGCTGTCAGAATTGTGTACTGCTATTGAAAAAAAAAAATCAAAGTTATGGTTCGTTTTAATATATAGATGTCCCACTAATTTAATTTTATATGCATCATTTAAAAGTAGATTTTATTTCCAATCGTTCGGTACTGGTAACTTTCTTCAACGATAATTTATTGAGGAGTTAGTAGGGGGTGTTACTTTTTTTTCCACGACTGTGCCTACTATTTTACCATATTTTTTATATCATAAAGAAAAAAAAATAAATAATAATTCAAAACCCAGACTCTTACTAATAATACATTTCAAATTAACAATTTAATATCACTTGTGATCACAGATTATAGCACATACCTCAGTATGCCGAGAAATGGAGTCATCTCTAAGTTTATCTGAAAAACGTAAGTACACATTTTTTTTCTACTCAATGAAAATATTACCAATAATTTACTGCTGTTTTGTTGAATTAAATTGAGGCTTTTTCTTTCGAAATCAGTGATTTAACTTAAAAAATAATGAGAAATCACATTGTAACTAAGAATTAAACATTTGTTCTAGTATTAGGACATGATGACTTAAGGGGACGTTCAACATTAGGAGACCAAAAAAAGCACTTCTTTATGATATTGTTGTAAGAAAGCTGTATAATGGATTTTTTTTTTTTTTTTTTGAAATTTTAACAGATTATTGTACATATCTTAAGGTATACACAATAATTTTTTTATTTGATTTTTGGCTTCTACTCTAGGTTATAACCAAATATGTTCAACTGCTTTTGAAAATTTCGTCTGGACGGTGGGCATGATAGCACCTTGTAGAATTATCTGAAACACAAAAATAAATTTTTTCGTAAACTTCTAGTTAAATTAAAGGATCCCATAAATTTATTTTTAAAAAGTTATGTAATGGCTGATTAAAAAAAAATTAAAAAAATTCGTTCCTATTTGTTAATAACTTTTTTAATAATTTTAGTAAAAGCTTTAATTCATATCGAAGACATTTAATAAAGCTTTAATAAAAAAAATCAAGATGATCCATTGAACAGTATATATATATATATTTTAATCTTGCCCACTATGTCAAAAAATGTAGTTGATCATATTTGTTTATAACTTAGAATAGAAGCAACAAAATCTAATAAAAAAATTCTTGTGTATACCTTAAGATATGTCCAATAAACTGTTAAAAATTTCAAAAAGATCCATCATGCAGTTTTCTTACAAAAAAAAAAAAAATAAATAAATAAAAAATAAAAAAAGTGCTTTTTTTGGTCTCCTAATGTAGAAGGTCTCCTTAAGGATAACAAAGTATGTTTTCATTTTTGTCCTATTATAAATACGTGAGGCATCTAGAGTAGAAAAACAAAGATTATTTTTTACAAATAAATGATTTTTTTTCTGTAACAATGTTGTATGGAATTTAAAATTCCGATTTGAAAAATATTATTTTATTTTTAACTTTATATTTTTCTGTTTTATATTGAAATGGCATTTGAATCATATAATTAACGTAATGTGCAACTTAATAAATAATAATTATTATAAATAAATAAATAATTAATAATATTATTATTTATAATTAATATTTATAATTAATATTTATAATTAATATTATTTATAATTAATTAATAAATAATTAATTATAAATAATAATTATATATAGTATAATTAATATACTGGTTATTATAATTAATATATTATTTACATACAATTTATTGATTTAAAACATGGTAATAGTAACTTAATTTATTGAATGCATATATGAATTTTGGTTATCGGGTTTTTTTTTTCAGGAGATTTCCTTATTGGGAAAGTTATCACTTAATAATGCTGTTGAAATTTTAAACAGTCTCAAAGATTCTGATTTAGAAGATGTAGATGTGGCAGAGTCTGATGACGAATGGTTGTCATCGAACTGAAATCAGATACTGGATTTGTCTCAATTGGTATCAGACGGAGAAGAAGTAGCATCCGAAAATGAATATGATTCAACTCCTGTTAAGAAAAAGTATTTTTGTGGGAGAAAGTAAACCTTTCAGCAACGAGATATTACTCTATGTCTACAAACCAAGCATGTAGAAAATATACTTTTTGGTCTCCTTTCGCATATTTCTGGAATTATTTTCCTGAAGACGTTTTCGGTGAAAGTGCTGATAAAACAAATATGTATTCAATAATTGCTCTTGGAAATTGGGTGAACACAACTGTAAGAGAAGTTAAAAAACTTATTGTTTTGAATCTCATCGTTAGAATACTTCCGTTTCCGGCATTAAGGCTATTCTGGAAACATTCAGCAACCATTAAATTAACGAGTTGGAACACGTCGAAATTCGACGAATTAAAATGTTTAGAATGGAACTTAGATCGAATTTATAATAAACCTACAAAAATAATTACAATAAAAAATTCATTTTGCATTGGTTATCTAACTCTTAAAACAAATAATGTCTTAATCTAAAATTACCAAAATATTATTTCCAAAAACTTCAACTGCTTAAATTATTGAAAAATTAAACTGTATTAGAATACGTAATCAACATGAGTAATTATGTTGAAGCTATCGATTCAGGTCTTACGTTTGTTTTTTATAGGGGTGAAAAATCATTAAAAAGGATTTCGCTTTGTCACATCATAAAATTTTCTCCCATAAAATCTAAACTGTACGTTATTTTCACATTCTCAAAATTTACATACGCACCACTCAAATTCACAATTTAAAAGTATTTTAACGCGCAATACATTATTAATGAATGTATTTCCAAACTTAAAGTCATGTTTGTCCGATACAACTTTTCATGTGAACATTCGCATAAAATTTAATTCTAATCTCAGTACCCGCGAAAATTTACCTTTCAGAAATTTGCCTTTAGTTGCCATAGTATTGGTCAAATATTTAGTTTTATCAAAGAAAATTGTCGTTTTGTTTTAAATATGACATCATTTTAACTCACTGAATCATTTTGCCTAAGCGTCTCAAACTCAGTATCAGCGTAATGTAAAAATATTGAAATATCTTCTTCAATCTTTTGATTTATGAAGAAGAATGCATGTTTTTTTAATGGCTGACGTCATTTTCTGTTCAAAAATTAGAAAAAAGTTACTTTTATTTGTAATGTGAAAATGGCATCAATAAGGATATATAATCAATAAAAATAAATAAACCATGAATATTTTCCCTTTACTTTTAATAGAAATGGAGTACTTCAGTTGCCACAATTACAAAATTGGTACTAAAAACTATAAAAAAATTAATATCTCAAAAATAAATTGAGATAGAGCTTTCAAACAAATTGCATTTAAAAGTACATTTTTTTCCCTATACGACGGTGCAAAAATTGAAACTGTGCGATGTTTAGAAGTTTAAAAATTTGCTGTTGCGAAAATTGCAAAACCGAAATTTCATTTCAAATTTCAAAGTGTTGCCATTCGCAGAATGGCGTATGCGTTACGCACAGATATGTTTGTCCTTTATAATATAGATAGAGAAAATCGGTATTACCAAGAATAGGTTTGAAAACTTAGGAATCATCTTCACATTGTTGATGTAAATGCACCACATGATGCAAATGACAAAAAAGTCAAAAAATGGAAAGTGCAACCTTTAATTAGACAGTTTGAGAAACGTTGTAAGTGGCTGTCATTAGAAGATTATTTCTGTATCGATGAGTCAGTGATATCTTTCACTGCATATTGCATCTGTATTTTAAACAATATGTAAAAGGGAAGTCTAATCGGTGGAGTTTAAAAGTGCTTCTGGCCAATCGTATTCCGCCAGGTCATGGTTATGAACTATTTTTTTTATAATTATTTCACATTCATTCTTTTGTTAAATGCTTTATTGGAGAAAAGAATATTTGGAGCCAACACTGTGCGCAGAATTAGGCTGACAAACTGTCCGTTGTAAAGTTATGCCGATTTAAAAATAGAGTGACGCGGTAGCTGTGACAATTGTGTCAGCAAATATGGTAAAATCATTGATGTAAAGGGGTATGACAATAAAACTGTCACACTGCCATCTACATTTCTGTCAGTTAATGCGAAGGATATTGTTAAAATATGGAGCAAAAAAAAAAAAAATCCATTTATATTGATGTATGTAGGCCAGAATTTGTGAAGCTCTACAATGAAAACATGGGGGAAATCTGCAAACATGTGTACTTACTGTCACTGTATCGAACTACTATAAAGAGCAAAAAATAGATACTTTGAGTAATATCTCATTATTTTAGTGTAGCCATTATTAATTTTTAGTTAGAATACAAAAGATATACAAAATGTTTAGAAGCTCCTATGCAATATCAAATGGATTTTTTTTTAATTTCACATTTGAAATAGCAGAATCGCTGTTACTCAAGGTCAAGTAACCAATCTATATCAACTACCACGTTTATCGGAAAAAATGTGAAGTATTTATATGTTTTCAAGCACAAAGAAATTGTTTTACCGTATTTCATATGAAATAAACTCATTTTATTCATTCTCGTGTCATTTATATCTTACATAATTGTAAATATGCACAGAAAATAAAATTGCTCATTTTGGGTAATTTACGTCTGGTGTCCTATTATTAGAACACTTCTTAATTAGTGTACTAATTATCAAAATTATATAATACTTCATATTATAGTTCATTATGTCTATTTAAGCTTATTCAACCTGAAATATATTTTTTATCTCTTTCAATAATAAATCAGAGCAGGCGGGGAGACCTTCAAACTCACATTTTTTTATTATTATTTTTTTAATTTAAATACTATTTAAGGGCACACTGTATGAATTATGGTATATATTTATGACACAAGAAAACAATTGAATAAAAATGAGGAATTTTCCTGAATATTTTAAGCGTTATGAAGAACTTTTCAAAATGCCCCATGCTCATTCCAAATCAATTGAAATCCCTATTTTTTTATTCCAATATGGTTTTCAAATACAAATAAAACCGTGCATTTATATGTAAAGGTAAGAAAAAAATATTTTCTAAATATTATGAAATTTTCAGCATCATTGGATCATATTTCTGCACTTAACTACCTTGAACTTTTCCAGTTACATTTAGTTAAAAAAAAAAAAAAAAAATGCACAGTTTTATTTGTATATGCAAACTAAACTGACATAAAAAAATATTGGGGATTTTAATTGATATGAAATGCGCATGGTGTATTTTGAGTAGTTCTTCATAACGTTTAAAATATTCAGGAAAATTCCTTATTTTTCAACCAATTTTATTTTAATTTCTTGTGTGATATATATATGCCATAATTCATATAGTTTGCTCTCAAATAGTACTTAAAGTGGACTTGAAAAAATAAAAATATGAGTTTGAAGATCCCTTGTCCACTTAATAATAACAAAACGCATACCTACTAAAAATATTCTGTATTAATGGTACAATTATCCTTACTTTTTTTGTACAAACTTAAAATACATCTTTACTAAACATTATCATAAAGCTCCATTACCTACCGACAATATCTTTAAAATGAAAATGCTTCGATAGGAGTTATGAATAATTAGACGTTTACTAACAAATTTTCTAGTGTATTAAATATTTTAATACTTTTAATAATATGAATAATGGTCAGTAATTTCTGATGGGAAACGATAACTGTTTCTTGAAATTTTTATCAGAGTCAACATTTATAATTACTCATTAAGTTATTAACAAGCAAGCACCGAATAAATACTAAATTATAAATCAAAATTTGGTATATTTTTACAATAAAGTGTCTTCATATGTGTCTGCAGGGATATTCGTTTTTATTAATGTTGAACACTATGAATCTATAGGTGAATAGTTTATCCTCAATACTTTCAAGTATATAGTTTAAACAAAATGAATTTTGTTTAAATTTATTTGTAATTTCGCTTTTACATTTATAATAGATGAATTATGCGTTCTTATCTAGTCAAAGTTTCCTTTCAAATATATATATATATATATATATATATATATATATATATATATATATATATTATTTTGTTATTTTGTATAAATGAAAAATATGGATAATTAAATAAACTCAGTACACTATAAATAATTCAGGATTTATCATAGTTTTTTTATTTTTATTTTTTGAAGATTGGCGAAACAAAATTATGTATTTTGTTTAATGTAGCAACTATAAATAAAATAAGAAGAATAAAATGAGAGGATGTATAGCACACATGAAGACTAACAGTATCTGTTTAAGAAGACACGGTCACAATACGTTTCAGTAATACTAATTTACTAAAAAAATGTTCATTTCGTCTCATTCCTATCAGAACGCGGATTTCCCTTATAAATTTAAGAATTATGTAAGTTGTTTAGAAATTAAAAGAAAAATAACTAATTTACTACGTTTTCTATAAAACGCGACAACTCTTCAAAAAGTGCAATATTAACCACCATTTCTGAAATCTGTCAATATCTGTTCTCAATACCTGTTTATCAATATCTGTTTGTCAATATCAATATCTGTTTAAGAAGACACGGTCACAATACGTTTCAGTAATACTAATTTACTAAAAAAATGTTCATTTCGTCTCATTTCTAGCAGAACGCGGATTTCCCTTACAAATTTAACAATTATGAAAGTTGTTTAGAAATTAAAAGAAAAATAACTAATTTACTACGTTTTCCATAAAACGCGACAACTCTTCAAAAAGTGCAGTATTAACCACCATTTCTGCCCAAACATGACTCAGCTAAACACATAAAAATGTAACAGACACCATATAAATATAATGTTACTGAAATAATTGCGTTATGCTTCCAGTACTTTCATGATGTAAGTATATTTCGTATAAAGAGAAAGTAGTCTGCATAAAATATTAATAAAGAATCTTCATTTTTGTTAAAGTTATCAAGTAAAATATGTGTTTTATTTGGAATGGTAAACACTGAAATTTTGAATAAATAGATGGATACCGACAAAGATACCTTTCTACTGCAAGACAAAGTTAGATATGCCGCTACCGCTTCCAGTTTTGAGTCTACACTGAAAAAACAACAAATGTTCCTTAGTCAGCGAAATATAATATAGCCACGAAATAAAATGCAACATATATGGAAAAAGAACAGCGTTATTAGTACCAGAGATATTAAATTGTAGCAGACTAGTTTCGATACATTGTTAAAAATTTGCAGCTTTTACTGCATAGTCACTCTACCGCTTTTATAGAATATTTCTACAATGAGAATGCTCCATACTATCGTCAAGTAATTGTTTTCTATAAAAGCGGTGGAGTGACTATGCAAAATCTACCGAATTTGAACAGTGTAGCATTCAGCGTTCCGTCATGATTGCAAAAATTTATGGAATTTGACCATATACGCTCATGTTTCTGAAAATTGCAAAACCATGAAGGAATCATCAGAATTAAATGGAATTTAATAGATAATCGACTGGTAATTTTACAAACAAATGATTACATTTAAAAAGCAACAAAACAATATTAAGTGTCCGAAATCAGTATTTCATGTAGGCACGTAATAAGTGCTGCTACACGACGTGGCATGGAATTAAACTAATTTTGTATGGCTGCTTGGGGAAGAGCATTTCATATTCTTCGTAAGCGTACACAAAGTTTATGTGTACATGTGGAGGAGGATAGCAATCGAGACGCCGATCAAAGAAATCCCCCATATGTTCAATTGGCTACATATCCGGCGAATATGCCGGCCACGGAAGAAGCTGTATGTGTTCTGCTGACAAGAAGTTTTAAACATTCCTTCAAAATCTGGGCGGGCAATATCCTGTCGAAAGATAGCTCCATGAATGCCTTGAAGGTAAGGAACGACTTCGGGCTCCAGCACTTCACTCATGTACCTGTTGCTGTTCAGATTACCCACAATTCGTAGCAGCTGCGATCGTCCATGACGCGCAATCGCATCCCAGACTATAACGCCCAGTGTTCGTGTTCTATGGCGTTCGATAAAGCACTCCGGAAGGTAGCATTCACAGGCATAGCGTTTAAGACGAATACGGTCATGGTGGTACCACGAATTTAAGCGAGATTCGTCAGATAAATAACTTGTTTCCAATCTGCTTGCCAGTCTTTATGTCCATGAGTACATTGCATCCGCAGGCGTAGATGGTTTTGCGGGAGGCATATCCTTGATAAACGAGGTGTTGCACGGAGTCTACGGTGCCATGGTTCGTACGCCTCCTTGAATTTTGCAGACCAGAAAAAATTTTCGGCTCCAGTATTATCTTATAGGAAACCTCTTCTTAAAAGAAGGCGAAATTTTGCGCGTTTACCCTAGGTTTCTTTTTCTATAAACATATGCTGGTAGTTTTCCTGCAGAAATAGCGGTACTCGTACGAACCATGGGTGCAGCAGACGCGACGAATTAACGATGCAGGCAGTGATACACCTGTAGTTGTTGACTAATGTGCTGCCAACTGCCTAGATGAAGCTGTACTGTCCGTCAGCGCTGTGCAGACCATGTGTCTATCACCGTGCATTGACGTCAGCATTTGGGTTTCACTCTCAGATTTCCAAGTTGTCCGATCCTTGTCCGTCTACTGCTTACAATTTCGCATCACTCTGCTGCTGCTACGCTGCACACTGATGCACGATAAGAAAATCCTTCTTCACGAAAACTGATGATCCCCATCCAAACTCCGTCAGTTGTTGAAATACCGCCCTCTTTCATCGAAGAGGCATAGATACTAGGGTGGGTCGAAAAAACCGAAATATTTATAATCGAAACGTAATAGAGCGGAAAAGTTGCCTTTTGTAAAAAAAGATAAAATACGTAAAATATTACACCGATTGGTTAATATCTTTTACCTCCGCAAGGGGTCCAAATTTCGAAAAAATCGCAAAAAACATACTTTTAGCAATTTTTTTTTTAAATTATCCAAACATACTTATCCAATTCGTAATAGAACGCAATAGCCACGCCAAGATATTAGTAATGTAACATAAACATTTCATTTTTGTGACATCGTTGCTTTTACCGCCACAACAGGGCCAGAATTTCTAAAAAATGTTAAAAATTAAAGTTTTTCTATTTTCATAACTTTTGTAATGTTTTTAGATTTTTTACATTTCTAATAGGCTGGGAAAGGCATTTTATGTTGTTAATTTCATAAGCATTGTTAACCATGATCACTGTAATTCTATAAAAAAAAATTGCTCAATGATAGAAACACCTGCTGCTGCCTGCACGTAAAATTAATTTCTCGCTGCTAGAGGGCCACGTTTCGTTTTGTTCGTTTTTTGTTTTGTAATGTACTCCTTTTACTCTATACTTTGATGGTCCTAACGATAGAAATATCTGCCAGGTTAAAGAGGTGGCAAAGTTTCATCTTTGCGAAGTCAAGGAGGAACACATTTCTTTGATACTAGAACCAGGTCTCAATTATTTTCGTCATTTGACCCCACAAGTCTGGGAAGGCGACTTCTATATGCGATGGCATTATAGATTTTTTGAAGAAAAATAAAATCCCGACTGTAATAATAATTGCAGTTGAATTTCGCGGAACTGTCTTCAAAACAGGATGCAAAGGTGGTGTTATAGTAGGATTAGTTGAGAACAACTTTTAAAAAACCACTTTATTGGCTTCCTTGACCTCGCTTCAATGAGCTTCCACTGAGACATCTTTTCAAACATCTTGATGACAAAAAACAGGTTCTCTATCATATTGTGGCCCAATTGGTTGATCTCTTGCGATTTGCGAATTATTACCAATTGCAAAATTTAAGCCAATTTAATTTGATCACCTAGCTGTTGATAAAGATGATTTGTCAACTGACCAGAAGTATATGTCTGAAATATTGCAAGCTCTTTCAACACGCGTGTATACAATTGACCTTTTTTGCTGAGTCCCTGGACAAATATTTCACGCAAGGTGGATCATTACTGCTATTCGAAATTTGAGACTCTACGTTGGAACAAAGAAACCCTCTTCTTAACTTGTCATACTCTTTGAGTACATCCTGAAAATGTACTGCATCAGTTGGTTCACAATTAAAATTAATCACTCATGTTTTCCAGAATCTGTGCACTATAGTTAGTAACTTACGTTACTTGACAGATAATCTACGAAAGATTATAGTTCCTGTATTTTCACGAAATGACTATTTCGCAAATCATACAAATAACCTCTTTGGAATGATAGAATATGAAGAGGAGAACATCAGGGAAGAAAATTGCAAAAGCACGAAGTTCTGTGGACTAGAATAGTGCCATCCGTCACTTTATCATAGCAGACTTCAACACTGAAGCATAAAATTGTATGGCTTTAGTCTACTGACAAAACTGAAAACTAACAAAACCACCTGTTATGGTTTCTTTATCGACTAACAACGCTTTGTGAGTTTAAAATGTCCGATTAAAGATACCAGCTATTATAACTTTCCTTGTCCCACTCAATCACTAGAAAGATGCGTGAAATTATTCATTGAAGCACTGATAAAGTTTGTTTACTAAAACAGAGGGAGGATCACATCTGATCAGTTTTGGCCAGACGAGAAATAATGGCTTCATCTGAAAGCAAGTTATATTATAAAATTCATTTACATTAAATTCTTCTTTTTTTTAAGTTTATTTAACCCATTTCGGTTAAACATCTCTATATTTTAATTAATAAAATACTAAAACATTTTGCTCATTTTATATAATTTTTGTGGCATGAATTGGCTGTTATGAAGTAAAACATCAGTAGATGAAGCGATCGTCAAGAAAAATGAATGATTAACTTTATTTTCGAGTCTATTACAAATAGTTATGAAAAATTATGATATATTAATAGATATAAAGTAAAATTATTTATTTCTAGACATATTATAGAAATTATAATAATTTAGAAAAAAAATGAAAAATTGAAATTTTTGAATTTTTTACAAAAAATATGGTCTTTTTGCGGCAAATAAAGATATGATTTCATCATAATGAACATTTACCGGGACATTTCACATATCTTCATGTAGCTATTGCGTTCTATTAGAAATTGTATTGGTATGTTTGGATAATTTTAAAAAAATGATAAAAAAAAACATGTTTTTTGCGATTTCTTTAAACTTTGGCCCCCTTGCGGCGGTAAAAGATATTAACCGATCGATGTAATATTTTAGAAATTTATTCTGTATTACAAAAGGCAACTTTTCCGCGCTATTACATTTCGATTATAAAAATTTCGGTTTTTTTCGACCCACCCTAATAGATACGTCTCACCTGACGTTTACCATTAGCAAATAACCATAGACAATTCTCATCGTCTCACTACAGCACTCTATTTATACGGTTTCAACAGCAGTCCAGAGGGCACTGCTCATCCCATTCATGCGTCGTGACTCTTAAATTGGAATCATTTGCATAACACGGTATACTTTTCATTCTCTGATATTTTCAGCTCGATCGCGTCATTCCTTCATGGTGTTGCTTGGATTTGGACAAGAAACTAGAACAGAATGCCTGGCAATTTTCACAAACATGACTTTTTGTATATGAAAGAAAAGCGTATTGGAGGATAAGTTTATTGACCAATAGAATTACCGGAAATTACAAGAGACGACCAATTGGAGAAATAGTGTATGGAATAGAACGGGTAATGTGAAAAAACGCTAGTAGATATAAGAAAAAGAGGATTATATATATAAGATTTAAAACAATGTGACAATGGGAGAAATTTTAAGTCAAAATTAGAATTTTTTTATGATTTTTATAGAAATGGATTTCTTCAAGAAATTTAAGTTCAAGTACAGAAGTGGGTTTAGAGATAAGTTGAACTGAGTTAAACTCAAAGGTTTTGTTCATCTCCCAGCAACGTTTTGCAATGACATATTTGTTAGTATGTTTCTTTCTAATATAATGCTTGCGTCCTTTAATTCGAATTTTTAAGCCTTTATGTAATGTAGGAAAGATGTGCTGACAGTTAACACTGCATATACGCCATAAGATAGATAAATTGATAGAATCGGGTGAAAGTTATATTGAATAGTCTAATAATTTTACCATAATTTTCTAAATCCAGAATTCCCATTACTAAAATACTCAGACAATATAATTTCAAAATAATTTTTGTCCCAGCTAAAAAACTTACCTACTCTAAACTCAAAAATCGTATCGAATTATCATTGGGTATCTGTAGCATTAATTGTCAGTGTGGTCTTTCCTATATTGGATTATCCAAAAATGGTTTAATATTTCGAATTAAAGAACAAAAGCAATATATTCGAAAACAAGAAACAAAGAAATCTGCCATTGCAAAACATAACTGGGATATAAACAACATCTTTGACTTTAACTTACCTCAACTTATCTCTAAACCCAATTCCATGCATGACTTTAACATTTCCATATCTATAAAAATCAGGAAAATATCGTTTATTGTGACTGAGCTATTCCCTCGTTATCAGTGGAAATATTATATAAAAATCTGTTTTTCTTAATGTTTAATATAATCTTTTCACTTTACTCACTCAGTTTTCCAAGCTATTTTTCGATTGCCTGTCTCACGCATTTTATGGAATTCTATTGGTCGATAAACCTACCCCTTCAATCCGCGTATTTTCCATATAAGGAAAGGACATGTTTACAAACAAACCCTTCCGTCAACCAATCCACCACTACATTTTTGTCATAGCGATCATTGCAAAAATCGTCTTCGCGACGTAGGCCAATCATATCAGAGATCTGTTAAGCGTAAACCAATCAAATTGCCCGAACTGTAGTGTACAGTAAGAGTCATAGAGACAGGAGAGGTATTTCTTGCTGATCCATAGTAATACAACCAACAGTGACGTCAGCTGCCCTTTCCATATTAATGAACGAAATTCTATAATTATTTGCACCGTTTCTGCTCCAAGTTAATAAATTTCTGCTGCTAATAAAGTTGTTTTTATACATATATCGTATTCCACAAGGTATTTCAATTCTTAAAATACACCTAAATTTATTCGGAAATACCCACGTTTCCGAAAAGCATTCCTGATCTTTAGAAACATCAAAAACCAATATATTTTCGAAATTAAAGTAGGGCAAAAAGAAAACAAATTTCTGTTGCTCCACTGATTTTGAGAAACGTTTTCGTGTAGTTTTCATAATGTAATACTGAATTTTCCCGAACTAGAATATCAGTTATTAAGAAGCTAGAAATTTTTAATTAATATTTTCAGCAGCGTAAATGAATTTACATGGAAAATTAAAAATATATCTATACTAATTTTAATAGTAATGTTAATGCGGTTAATGTATTATTTTCCTCTATAAAAAATGTTTGTTGAATATGGAAAAAATGTTTATTTGAGAATAGATAACATCGAAAAACCTATATTCTGCATTGAAAAAACGAATTAACTTGGAAACGTTTCCAAAAATCAGTGGCAGCAAAAGAAATCTGTTCTTATAAATTTTTCTATAAATCTCAAGAATACATTGGTTCTTGAAGTATAAGAAGACAAAGAACTCTTTTCAGGATCGTGGATAACACGTATGACGTTATTGAATATTTTCGTTCTTTGTTTTATAACATTATTATAAATTAAGAAAAATGTGTATTTTTTTTCTTTAAACTGTATCGTTTACCATTTCTGAGCTTGTACTACAAAATATTGCATATAAGAAGAGCTTTGGTTTATAAATAAATATATGATAAACATGCTGATGTAGGCAGTTTTTATATCGAAAAATTAACACAAGAGTTATTCATTGTTGAAATTGGTCAAGGTCCTCTCAGTTGCAGAAGTTTGTTAATCAAAATCTACGCATGGAAACTTCAATCATACTTTAGCACGCATGTGTTTGACTAGACTGTAATTAATATTACTTTAATTCTGTTTTTTTTTTTTTTTTTTTTTTTTTTTCATACAGTATTTTATTATCTGAATAGAGAATTTATTCAAATTTTGAAATTATAATATTCTCTTTCGTTTTTATTTACAAGTATCGTATTTTAGAAAGACAGAATAATATTTCGAAATAATGCTTTTTCGATAGAAATATACAGTGAAACTTATCCTCCTGACCGCGCTCGTACTACTCATAGAACATCATAATAAAAAAAATATTTGGCGAATAATTGTCGTTCTCGCGGCGAAATTACCACGTAACGACATCTATCCTTTGTTTACCGAACTAATTAAAACTCACTCGAGTCTATGACACCTGTCATTTTTAGCAAAATGGCGTTGACCAGTGGAGAGGTGCGCTCACGCCAAAGGACCGGTAAGTAAAATCTGGTTTAATCATGGTAATTACTATAAATTTCATTGATAAATAATTTCTCAAACTTTGGCTGATTGACTAACGTAACAAGTTTTGAATAATTTTTCGGAATGGACATATATTCGACATCCCACAACATGTGGTTTTTAGATGTCCTTTATGTAGTACGCTGTCAGACTATTATGTTTTGATTATATTAACTTCCGATGTCCTAGGTATAGTACATAGCCTAATTTTCTTTTTTTTATTTGTTTCCGTACTGACAGAAGATAATATAGCCGATATTTTAAATCAGTCTGATTTTGATGATGGTTCCGAAGCATCTGACGATGATTCCAGTTTTATTCCGCAAACAAATGATCGCGAAGCAAATTCAGAATCATCTTCATACAGTTCATCCGATGACGATCCAATTGAATCAGCACCAGCGTCGCCAGTATTGTCAGTAAATTCAGAAAGGCCAGGTCGTACTCGTACACGTGGAAAACGGGGTGGTAGGCGTGGATTGCTGTCTAGATCGAGGATAATACGTTCGTCAACAGTTGGAAATGCAGACAGGCAAAACTGTTGGATTGGAGAAAAATTGGAGCCAAACAACAGACATCTCCAACAGCCAGCTTACCTTCCAAAAGACACATCTAATTGGGAATATTACGAATATATTCGGCAATATATTGATGACGATATTCTAGATATCATAGTAGAATCTACAAATAGAACAGAAGTTCTACTAAAAGGAAAAACATTGGGTCTTACAAAAAAAGAATTAATGGTGTATTTTGGTATAACGATGGTCATGTCAGCACTACAATATCCAAAAATAGATATGTATTGGATGCAAAAATGGAGAGTACCTACGATTGCCAGTGCTATGACCCGGATTCGCTTTTATGCCATTATAACACGACTAAAATGTGTATTTGATCTGAATGTGTCTGATGAAAATAGACGAAATGATAAAATTTGGAAGATTCGCCCTTTCTTTGACCGAATATTGAAGGGTTGCTTAGCTCAAGATCGTCCAGAAAATGTATGTGTCGATGAGATGATAATACCTTTTTCTGGTCAATGCAAAATGCGACAATATTGTCCCAATAAGCCTAACGCTGTTGGTCTGAAAGTGTTTGTACTCGCAACTCCCGATGGAATTGTATGTGACATGATTATATATCAAGGGGATACAACCTGCCCAGACTTGATAAATCAAGGATTTGGCTTAGGAGAATCTACGGTTTTGTACCTGACACGTTCTTTAGTACCTGGGCATAAAATATTCTTTGATAGGTATTTCACAACTATAAAATTGTGTGATGAGCTTATGCGACTCGGTTTTCATGGTACTGGTACCATTATGAGAAATAGGATCCCAAGAGATTGTGTCTTCAGTGATGAGAAAAATTTCAAGAAACAGCCCCGAGGAACGACTGAAGTACGTATTCGCAGTGATGAAACATTGGCAGCTACCCGTGTTAATGTTGTCATCTCGGTACTGCAACGAAAATACAGTTGAATGTCAGCGATGGTCGAAACAACGAAAAACTTATGAACGCGTCCAAAGACCAGAAGTTGTCCAAGTGTATAATAAGAATATGGGCGGGGTTGATTTGACCGATCGAATGCTTTCTATTTGCCCGTCTAGAAATCGCACCAAAAAGTGGAATATTAGAGTCATTTCACATTTTTTTGATTTAGCTGTCGTGAATTCTTGGTTACAGTACCGGCAACAAAAATTATTCAGTGGAAAAAAACTATCCGAAATCGAGCAATTGAGAGAATTTAAGCTCAACTTAGGCTGCAAATGGATAGAAGATAACGATGAAAGTAGTGACGGAGAGAGTGACCCAAATGAACTTGAACTGCTACCACAACATATAAAAAGCAAGATCACTATAGTGCCTTTACCTTCATTACAGAGACGACAGCAAAAAGCAGCCCACCTTTCTGACTACGGACCAAAACAAGCCCGTTGCCGTAACTCTGGCTGTGATAAAAAAAACTACAGTTCTCTGTAAAAAATGCAATATTTATCTTTGTTTCGTCCCAAATAGGAATTGTTTCAGTAATTTTCATGAGCGTGACGTTAATTAGAATAGTAAATTTTGATATTAATTTTGTTTGCCATCTAAAATGGAGACCATTTTAGATAAAAGTGATTTTCATAGTCTGATCATAGAATTAAGTTTAAAGTTTAGATTGTTGCTCAAATATTATAAAACTTTTGTATCTTTAGAAGTTTATTATCTAATAACATTAAAATTGTGAACAAGAGTTTAATAATGTGCGTTAATATTGTGTAGTGTATTTGATTTTGATCTCATTTTATGCCTAAATAAGTGTTTTCCAAGAATTAGGCTAATTATAAACAATTTAGAAATTATTATTTCAATTTGTAATAAATACTTACTTTTGCTTATATCTAACGTATTTTTATTGTTTAACTATAACATAACTGCACAATATTATATTATTCTGTTTAAAATTATATTATGTCCTATCCAAAGTACAACCTCATACTCTGCTATTGTCCTATATAAATGACATAGTGGAAAACTAGATTTTCCAGCTAAGGTTTTTTTTTTAGTATTTTTTACCATATTGTTAAGTGAGATTCCGGGACATGTAAACCGAAACGAAAATTCGAAAAGAAAATCTGATCGAAAAAAATTCAATTCACATTCCCCGAAATCACACTATGGCTTTGATCGTATAGTGGTAAATTAGTACGCGTGGAAATTAGATTAAATTAAATCTGCAAAAGAAATTCTTTAAACGTAAATAAGGAAAATTGTTATTACTCACCCCATTTGATGCACATCAAGAGAAATAGCACACAACACTAAATAATAAAAGCGATTTAAGCATAGATATTATTTATTAAACATTATTGAGCATTTTATTTCCGGATCCGGTATGACATAATAAAATTAGGAAAATCTTCAAATATTATTTTGAATTATCTAAAAATACATATTTATAGAGTAATGAATCATTTTATTTTCTTAAATTATGCTTTAAATCGATGTTTGATCATTTTGACATACTTCAATATAAATGTGAAAAGTTGTTATTTCCAGGTAGAAATTCTAAAATAATCATGAAACATAAAAGGTAAGTTTTAATGGTAGATGTAACAAGTTGCAAATCCTAATAAACGGACGAATGAATCTTAAGTTCGATATGTAAGAAAAGGGTCAAATCTTCACTGGATTCTATAAAGTTATTACTTGATTGTGAATGCGAATTCCTGGGGAATAATGAAGAAGCATCAATGAATGATCCGCGGATGATATTATCGTTTTTAGGTGCGTTCGTAATTATGTAAATACGTAGCACCTATAGTCGTCGTTCAGTCCGTCCGTCCGTCTGTCCGTCCGTCTGTCCGCATGTAACAGAGCAAAAACTACCCAACCGAATGGTCTGAAATTTCAAATATATGATTGTTGCAAAATTTTGTCGAGCCCTTTCAAATTTTAGAAAAATCGGATGTACAGTTTAATTACAGGGACATTCAAAAGTTTTTCTTTACATTACGGCCAATGGGAAAACATATTGCAAGTGAATTTTAATGATATTAGAGCCTTCCGAATGATCTGAAATTTTAAAGATATAACTGTTGCAAAAATTTGTCGAGCCATTTCAAATTTTATGAAAATCGGATGTATAGTTTAATTACAGGGACAGTCAAAAGTTTTTCTTTACATTACGGCCAATGGGAAAAATTATTGCAAGTGCATTTTAATGATATGAGAGCCTTCCGAATGATCTGAAATTTTAAAGATATAACTGTTGCAAAATTTTGTCAAGCCCTTTCAAATTTTAGGAAAATCGGATGTATAGTTTAATTACAGGGACAGTCAAAAGTTTTTCTTTTCATTACGGCCAATGGGAAAAATTATTGCAAGTGCATTTTAATGATATTACAGCCTTCCGAATGGTCTGAAATTTTAAAGATATAATTGTTGCAAAATTTTGTTGAGCTATTTCAAATTTTAGGAAAATCGGATGTATAGTTTAATTACAGGGACAGTCAAAAGTGTTCCGTTACATTACGGGGAATGGGAAAAAAATATTGGAAGTGCATTTTAATGATGTATCAGACTATGCACTTTACGAAGTGCAAAAAAAAAATTATACATTCAGTACAATATGGGGTGCAAAAAATAATTATAAAACTAGTTATAGTACGAACGCACCTCATTTGCCACGTTTGACGTGCAATTTCCAACTTGTTATATTAATTTTCTTTAGAGGAAAACACCGACGTTGAAAATCGGAAACAGCTATGAATACTTCAAGTAGTTTGCAGGTTCTTCAAAGGCGAGTACCAAAATTTAAGATCGGAAAAAACTCACACAGTACTGTAAATTATTTGAGCAATTTGAAGATTCTTTAAAGGACAGTACAAAAAATTAAGATTGGAGACAGCTCGCACAGGATTACTAAAATAGCTTGAAGATTAATTTGAGTGAGTTGCAAAATGATATAAACAGTAAAAACGTTCAAGAGAAGTGCATATAGTCTACTTGATGCGCCCGTAAGGCCTCTGGCCCCACGGCGAAAACAAGGGAAGGAACCCGCACCTCGGATAGATGTTAGGCCTTTCAACAAAATTAACGGACTGAACTTCTTCTTGAAACACCTGCCGAAATCTGGAAACGATCTAGGCAAAGCTAGCCAATCAGAATATTTCTAAAGATGGCCTGTCGCTAGCACTTCCGGCGAAAAAGATTTTGTAGTAGGAATATCACCATGGAATGGCAACGCACTTAAGAAGCGGGGAGAAAGGAATGTTTGCTATGTGGGAGTTCCTATGACGTCGAAAGGAATTTCCTGTCTGTTTTGAGATAAGGAACAAAACCTTCTTAAAAATTGCATCTTTTGGGATGCGAGGTGAATGGAAAGCAATAAAATTAAGGGAAACTGTAGTAGTTATAATTTCGTTTCTCTGGCAAACGATTTCAGTAATTTTATGAAAGTTTATCAGAGAAATGGAAAAAGAAAATAGAATACAATAAATATAATTTTAAATGAAATAATTAAAAATAAAGACTTAGGATTTAATATTTAAAACTTAATAAAATTTGCTGTCAAAATTGAAAGGTGGTAAAAGGAAGTAGATTATTAAAATTAACAAAATATACAAAGTTAAGTTTATGTAAATTTAAGAAGGGTGAAAGTTATGTAAAGTTTTTACAACATAACACATATGTTAAGAGCTTAAATTACAACATATCAAAGAATCACGGTAAAAGTTAGAAAAAAGTGCCTTGAATAGTCAGGAGGTTAAATTACAGTGATAATTCGAACTTGTATAATTCGAAATTCTTCGGCAGGAGAATCTATTTTACTGCAGGTTGCAAGGATCGAAGTTTAGGGTTTGCAATGGGAGATTCTCTTCTTACCCTTCCTGCCCCCTATTTTTTCCAGAAATGCATTTATATTTCTTTCGGTCTAAGAATCACGTGAGCTTCCAAGTGCATGAATGATTTAACACATTGACGGGCGATACGATACATTATATAACTCACCTATGATTAATGAAGATTTGCACCAGAAAAATTTTATTAAATTATACGTTTTCTATTTTGGTGGAAAAAGGCAGTAAAATTGCTTTTTCTTATTTTGCAATAAATTTTTTGGAAGATTCCGATGTGAATTCGGCATTACAGAAACACAATTACTTGCCTCTGAATGGGTTAATGCGGTTGTAAGTTTTTGTGCATGTGCTTTAAGTATTATTTCTATGCTTTTACTATGGCATTGTCAAAAGCTAAAACTCCTTATAAATGATTAGATATCTTTTTTATTTATCTCTTCCCTGTAAGATAATATATTTAATTCGAATTTTTGGGCATTTCGAACTTTTCTCTGGTCTCTTCAACTTATCCACGTTTAACTAGTTATTCTTAATTATGTAAAACAAAAGAAGATATGTGTGTTTTATTATCTTTGATTTTGTAAAGATTATTTGAGAGATTATTTTATATTATTTATTATATAATTAATATAATTTATAATATATATTATTTATATCATTATATATTATAGTATATATATTTATATTATTATTATTATAATATTTATTATATAATGTTGCATTCCTGTTGCCTAATTTTCGATAAATTTCGATATCAATACATTAATTTTGAACATTAGTTGATGGTTGGTGCTTTACTGTGAATTTTTGTCATATTTATCAGATCACACGCACTTGTACTTAGAAATTATGAGCTTTAAAGCCTCGGCTTGTGAAAATATTGCCATAATTAAAATAAAGTGTACATTTTTATTTAAAATTTAAATATTTTATTACGATGACACAAAATGTTGTAACAATCAGAAACATTTCCCCCCCCCCCTCCTCAAATGACTTTTCATTTCTTTCAAGTAAAGTGGGGTGGGAGAAAGATGTCAATGATGTTTTATTAAATTATATCGGCATTAATTATTATTTCCATTGCTACGTCCAGTTCTTAAATCAATGTTTATTTTCAAAAGACTATTGTTTTTCTGTTGTTTTGCAGCATTTTTCTTTCTACGATAGGTTTTCCAAAAGTAAAGATACAATGCCTATTACTCATTCAAAAAATTTTAATTGTTAAAATGTCCATTACAAATTGCTTACGGCTATATGCGTTATGTTTCGTTCATATTTGTCCACATCGTCAAAACATTTCTTAAGTCTGGGTTGTGCCCCACAGTCATAGGAATTTACTGCCTTTTGTCAAAACCATATTTCAACTTTGATTTTGATCTCATCATGATCGTGGAAGTTTTGCCCAGCGCGATGTTTCTTCAGATAAAGAAATAAGTGGTAATAGTAGGGTTCAATTTTTTTTAACATCACAGATCATAGATGGCGTAGCTATTCTAGATTCTTCATGTACATTGGTCCTACCTCCAGAGAAACCAAGACACGATTTCGTTACATTTTTTGGATTCGTAGTGTTTTCATACACGCAAGCAATGTCTTTGTGAATATCCACTGGACGTTCACCTTTCGCGTGAAGAAAACATTTGATGGAACGTACTTTACATTTGGCGAGATTCTGAATTGACTCAGGATAATTATAAACACGTACTAAACAAAACAGACTCACCGTACAAATAACGAATGACTGTAAGTGAAAAAATACATATTCAAAGTCTCTAAAAGTGTTGCCAACGCGCTTATTAAAACGTTTCTTTTCTTGCTGTTTGAACTGTAACTTTACTTTTCGAAAACACCTCGTATTTAACAGATAAATGTTGTGTGTTTAGAGAAACCATTGAATCTGTGCAGTGGGTTGATAAGCGTAGCTGATAGGGGACAGAGACGTCTTTAAATGAATTTTTGTGTTGATGGGTATAACAGCCTCTATAATTTTGCTCAAATAATTTACGATCAATACCTTTATTTGAAAGGGATATTTCAGTTTTATATCAACTTTGTCCATAATTAGATATTAGAATAAGAAGTAAATAAATTTCTAAGAGAGAAATACGCATTCATTTCTATAAAATATACAACATTTCTCTAAATAAGGGAATTCTTATCGCACATATTTAAGAATTTAGTATTTCGGATAATATTTTTAGCTCTAAATCATTCACTGATTATTTAAATTCAATGGAATCTGTAAAAATAGAATATGTACTGAAAATGAATACCTGCTAAGACGGAATCCGTATCTCTAACGATTCCGTTCTTACAGGTTTTACTGTATTTTAAAGATTTTTAATGTATGTAAAATCCACAGTTATCCAAGGTGCACAAAAGAGATAAGAATGTTATGTGTAATGTTTGTTAAAGTTGAGCTATGCAGCTAATGATGTATTTATGCCTACTAATTAGCAGCATCAATTTAATCTTTGAAATACCTGTAATTCTTACATTTTTCTAATACAAATTTTTAATAATGTTACAGTTACTTAAATCATTAAAAATTTATAATCAACAAATAAGGTAACCAAATAAAGGTTTTTAAAATGTTTGCACTTAAAAAGTTTAACTTTTAAAAAATTGCACTTAAAATTGTTTTATTTATGTACTGATATAGATTAATTTTAAAAAATATAGTTTCTTTTTAATTATGATTATAAAAAACTGATAAAATCGCTAATTGAATTATGAAAAAAAAAACTTCTAAATCATTGTGCAATTTATTTTCAAACGTCAACATTTCATCATAAATGTAAGTTTATCTAATTATAATCAAATAAAAAAATGTAATTAAATTTCATTTTCGAAAATTTTTCTGTGGAAATATTGTGTAAGTTAAATAAAAGTAGCGTTTTATTAAAAATTCCAAAATTTTGTTAATTGTCTTTTTTAAATACAAACATTTCCTGAACAAAGGTTAAGGGATTTAGTAATATTCACAACAAGTTACAACTTTTTAAAGGGGGATAGGCAATAGCTGTATAGTTATTAAATGTTTTTTTAAAAAATTATTAATTTATTCTGTTCATTACTATATAGATAATGTTATGAAAATTTAAAAAATGCTCATATTTCATCAGTAACAGATTTTTATTAAAAGCTCTCATATAAAATTTTCTATTTGTTTACGTATTTGTCCCTAGACACTTGATTATTTCTTGTTACGATTAATTGTCATTTCTTGTCATGATTAATTGCAAGCGTTATTTTTTTTATGAAAGTATGTGGGAATTTATATATTTTTGCTTCGATATAGTAAAGGAAAAAGGTGTATTTTCTAAGAAATTGTTAATATACAGCGATAGCACTAACAGGATTAGCTTATTTAATACAGCTGTCTAACTTGTCGTGTATCTATGCTTAATAATAATTGCAGATACAATTATAGACAGAAAAAAATAATGTTAGTCTAAATTATAAAGTTATCATATTTACATAAAAAGTTAGTTTTAAAAAACAGAACTTCAAAATTAAAGAAAAAAGAAACAGTAAAAGCCTGAAGGTTCTTTTTATTATTATTATTATTGATTGAATATATCCGTATGGAAAAAAATAGCAAGAAAACCTTGATACTTTTTTTTTGTCAGGTATATTACAGCTCATCTAGTAGTTTAAACTTTGTTCAATTCCTACTATTAGTTCACACTCTCCCTATCTTCATATATCTTGTTCAAATTTTCAATCTTTAATATTAGGTTGAGCAAAACGTTCTGGGAAATTTTTATCTAGTAGTTGCCAGAGTTTGTATCGTATAGAGGAGTACAAGTGGTATATCTATAGGAGTTCACGAATTTCGGCTCCAAAATGGCTATTGAACAGTTTGATTTGCGTGTGTTGATCCGGCATTATTGGAAAAAAGGTCTAACGATTCTGAAAGCCATCCATGAGATTAATGAGGGTGAAGTTGCTGGTATAGCGGCAAACTTCTTACTTCCAGAAAATCCGGAATCTCGCAGAACGATAGCAGAAAGTCGTGGACTATGATGGTCTCTACTTTGAAGAAGAGACCTTGTGGCTTGTATTGTTAATTTGCGCGTAGCAACGCAACTTTTACAAATTTCACAGAACTTTTTGCTCAAACTAGTAAAATACTTATTATTCATCCTATCAAGCTGAAATATTTTTTTAAAACTTGTACTGGATGACAATTGATGTTAATACAGCTTTTTCAAATATTAATTCATTAATTAAATTTTAATTAATTAATTTTAGTTTTATATAGGAGACAAAATGGCGGCAATTGGTTAATGAACAGCATTTAATGCATCTTCATATCTATAAGGGAGGTTTACCATAGGGGGAACCCTTCTCTGTCGCCAAATACCGCCAAGATTGTCGCCAACTTGGCGATATATCGCCAAATTTGACGACCAAAATGAGTCGCCAAATGTGACGCCAACTTTGCAATATATCTAATTTTCGCCAAATTCCCATAGACTTGCTTATTGAAAATCAACAAATTGAGATATTTTAATGCAACAAAAACTAATATTAGCTTAAGGGATTATATTAAATTTTTCTTTGATGACTTAAGTAGGAATTGACTTTAATAACAAAATTTTTACATCACTTGTTTTCATTTGACGCATGCATTCATTCAATGAAAACAAATGTCACAAATAGTTAGATTTACACTTTGTACGTCATGTATTTTACAATTTTTCGCGTTTTTCAGTAAAATAATCTTGTCTAAAAAATAACAATTAAGATTTACTGAAACCTAATAAAAACCTAATAAAAATAAAAATTTGCTGAACCTGATCTACTCTCACTAAAACTCGTACGGGCCACGCAGGTTCTAAAAGCACGCTAATTTGCTTTGTTTTAAAAATATTTCCTGATTAGGAAAGATTGGATATTATCATGTTCAGTGGTGAACTTCTGTGCCACTCATTTTTCATTAGCTGAAAGATTTTTTGGCTCCCAATATTGATTCCACTCTCGTAGGCTCCTTCCGGACTTTTATAACGTCTACAAGAAAGATTTTCTTTCAGACTCTATGAGAAAAACTTGTAAATATAAGCATGAAATAATACGTTTTAAAGTTTAAATATGATGTAATTTTCAATATTAATATTCTTTTCACGCATAATAAATTAAGTATTTTAAAATTTTCCCTTTTTTCAATATTCATTTGTAAATATATATATATTTTTTTATTGGAAAGTGTTTTGAAATATTATTATTTTTAAATATGGCAAATGTATGAAAAACTCTATATTATTACTATATATTAATACCCTATATGCTCTCTAAAAATATTAATTAAATTTCTATTCATATAATGACATTTTATTTAAAATTTTGAAAAAAGAAAACTAAAAAAAAATTAGGTAAGTCAAAAATAATATTGGATAGTTCACATAAAAATGTATTCATGTATATGCCAGAAAATGATGATTAAATTGCTATGCATAGTTATTGGTCATGTAAGACATTTGTAACTAAATTATCACTACCGATTTCAAAATAAAAAACACTTAAAATCTGGTTTTCGAATTAAAAACAGTCCATGTCAACGAGTTTGTCATATCTTTTTCTATAAAATTGCGAAATACAATGTTTTATTTTGAAATCGTTGTTGCTTTATAAGCCTAGAAAATTAAAAATTCACAATAAGTTCAATAACAGCAGCAGAAGAATTAGTTACTATTTTTAGAATACAGGGTGGCTACTAAATACTGTAACACTCCAAAAAATACGAATTAATTTTAATCGTTTGGTAAAACAATTTATTTCTCTATTTTAGCGTTTGGAAATCTTCTATTAGTGCAGACTAATTCTGTTATACAGTAAATATTTAAAATTATTTTAAAGAGGGAAGCCAAAAGCATGATGATTAAACAGCTCTTTGATCGCAGATTTTCCGTAAGTGAAATCTTTAAGCGATTAAAATGCCTTGGTTTTAATGGAACATTTAGATATAGAACTATAAATCAATTATTGGATACTAATAGCTATGTAAAGATCGATCTAGGTCTGGTCGCCCACTCTCAGTTCGCACAATGGAGCGCATCAAAAGAATTCGTGAAAAGGTGTGAAGAAATCCACAACGTTCTGCAAATAAAATGACTGCAGAAGAGTACGGGAGTCGCAAGACCTTACAAGTTATTATAAATTAAGATTTGGGTTATTGCTCTTATCGAAAAGAAAATTTCCAGATTTGATTGTTGCACAAAGAATTAAAAATATTACAAAGAAGGAAGAAATTGATGAAACGGCATGGTAGGAAAAGTGTTGATAGAATTATATTTTCTGATGAGAAGCTATTTTGTACTGAACAGTGTTGTAATGCTAAAAATGAAGCCGTATATTCAGCAACCCTCGAGGATATACCTGAAACCTTTCGAACTGTTAAACGCTTTCAGAACAAGAATTCTGTTATGATTTGGGCTGCAGTGTCAAATAACGGAAAAATGCGTCTGAAGTTAATCGATAAAGGCATAAAAATCAATGCCAATGTTACAAACAGGACATATTCTCTATACATTCATTGCTGCATGCTGACAAGTTGTATCCCCAAAAATATTTCAGCTAGATTCTACACTTTCGCAGAGAGCTAAATCAACACAAGCTTGACTCCCTGTGGATTGTCCAAACTTTATCATGCAAGAAGATCGGCCACCTTCTTCGCCGGATCTAAATCCTTTAGATTATTGCTTCTGGGGGATATTTAGAAGCTAAAGTAAATAGCATATCAACATAATACGTAAATAGCATAATCACGTAAATAGCATAATAACTCTCTCAAAGCTTCCATATTGCGAGAATAGTACCGATTACCTATTAAAATGATTCGTGGCGCAGTCGGATAATGGCATAAGAGATTAACGTTGGTAATCGATAAAGATGACTGTCAATTCGCGTAAAATTATTTCACGGTAAACTTTCATCTCTGATGTTCATGATATTAGTGTAGTTATCATTTTCTACATTATATTTGTAAAATAAAATGACTGAATATTTTTAACAGAGTTTAGTAGCTACCCTGTAGAGACATAGTTAATCCATAAATTGAGTTACTTTTCAAACGAAGATGCATTTTAAATTTGTTTGCAGTTATATTTTTCACTATTCAAGTTGGAAGTTTTAAAAATTGCAGTGGAGTATTTAAGAGTAATATAATACATCTGCTTTGTTTTATAGCTGGTTTATACAACGGAACGTTATTTTTTTGAGACGACACTTTGTTTTCGGGAGAAATAAATAGCATACCAGGGGCTAATAACATTTATTAACTCTATGACAATTCGAGTATATTTACGTGAATTAGAGACCGACTACAAAGACCGCCAGATAAACCTCATCAGTAGACACATTTGATCTATGTTTGCGTCTGATAAAAAAGGATTCTTTAATCTGAGTGTCGCGGCATAAGAAATTATGCACAATTGCAAGATTCAAACTTTAAAATGCAAAATTGTAGGTACATTAAACTGAAGAAAAGTAATGGTAAAAGAAAATAATTATTGAGTCTTTTAGGAAGTTCTTAAAATAAGTTGTGGAATTTGGTCGAGCCATTAAACACCGCGCGGTAGCGTTCTCTATTCATTTAAAGCACTTAAAACCAAGAGGGTCATTCATTTTAAGCTGTCTTGAATGAATAGTTTTGGAATTCTGCGAAGAAAGTATTCTAAAATTAAGAAATTCCTCAGCTATATGCGTAGGCTTGACAGCATTAAAATAATTGTGAATTCAAGATGTCTTTAAAATATTTCATTGGTCGTTAATTCTTTACCTTTTGGAGATAGATAGGGAATGTAAATTATAAAAGTACACCATATATTATAAGAAATACATTCATGTTAATGAAATAGGAGAAGAATATTGAGTACTTGCATTTCAGACTAGTAGGACTAATAGCTTTATTTAATGTAAAATTTCAGTCACTAAATATAACAGGGAGATAAAAACAGGATTACCGCGTTACAGAATACAGCTGAAAACTTTTTTTTTAAATCTTAAATTGATAAATTCTAGTAGATTTTTTACGTTTAATATATATTTTTTAGAATGCCCACTAACAATACCAAAAATCGTATTCGTATGATAATTAACAATTATGTGTTCAAATAAAACTTCGGAAATGTATCAAAATCCATACTTTAGTACATGCTTAGCGTCAAGATTTAACAGCGGAAGAAATCGCCAAAGATCACTATTTACAATCAGACTTTTTATTTTGATAATATATGTGTTTTAAACGCATAGTTCGATTACGTGACTTAAATTCGTGATTTATTCGTATTTTATTGTTTTATGTATTGATTGGTGAATGTCTCAAATTCATTATGCAACACAAGCAGGGAACAAATGACGAGCTATTTATATTTATATAAGCTCAAACGGATTTATCTTTCTTAATCATAAGTACGCGATTGAAATAAAAAATAAACTGTCAAGTGCGAGTTTTACTCGTACTCAGGGGGTCCCGTGCAATAAATATATGAATTATTCACTGTATTAAAAAAAAAAAGAGTTGCTAAAAGAATAACAAGATTTTGTAAAAAGCTAAACAGCGTAGAGCTGGATATAGTAGATATAGTTATATATACTAGAAAAGTATGAATGGTTATACAATAAAAGTTCAAAGTGATATGAAGCCTAAATAATATCAAATATTGTTATTCTGTATTACTCTTTTTTTAATCTGATCCTAATCTATTTGTGACGAAATTAATTCGGTAGAGACAATAAGAGTAGAAATGTAAACTTCATTTGGTATTTCATAAAACTAAATTCAGTGTAGTAATAATCTTTTCTTTTTAGTGTGTAGCTAAAACAAAACCCTTGTTCAATGTTCAAAATTGGCATTGTGCTAAGCGCGCATCGAAAGGAAGTGGCAAAGTTGCAACGCCGCGTTGATCCGTGCTCCGTTTTTCCAGATAGGTTTTTAGCTAATTTTTAAAGACACAAGAGGCGTATTGAGAAATCAACTCAATCCAAAATAGTGGTGAATCTCGTAATATTTATGTGATTAATTCTAATTAAATTAGTCTGTTTTTAACAATTTGACTTTTATTACTTTTATACTGCTACTGAGTTACTGCTATTAAACAAATATATCATTAAAAATTGTTATCTGGGCCTTAAAAGTCATTGGTACATACAGTACGTCACTCCCATGTCATTATGTATGTCAAAACCGCCCGTGTCTTTAAGGGTAAATATCTCGGCTAATTAACGATGATTTGCTTTCAAAAATCATTATCAACAATGCTTTTATACGTGTGATACGAAAGGTACCTACAGTGCACCTCAACAGCTTTACTGAATGCCCGCAAATCGAAATTTGTGTGTAACGGAAAAATGCACTATTCTCAAAAACTTTGTGACCTAGGGTCATAGCTATAATTTTCCTGCAAGGTTTAGCTTAACCTCTACTACCTCTATTTTTTTCATAATTTTAGTTTCAGTAGATTCGGAAATAGATGGGGGGACATATTTTTGCACTACAGTTGTGCCAATATCTCTGAAAATATAATACCTAAAATTAAATGAAATGCATTTTTTCAGTTCTGTGATACGAAAGCTTCCACACGATTCCCCACACGATATACGAATAAAAGTTTTTTTTTTTTTTCGAGTAACATAATCAGCCCCTGTGCATTTTCCCTAAGAGTATTAGTAAAGGATTACTAATCTGTAATTATGTGGGTGAATAGTCTTTATTACGTCCCCCAATTTGAACTTTCCACGTTTCATAGCTTACGAGTAAAATGGCTGTGACAGACGGCCTGACAGACACCGAAGTGATCTTATAATGGTTCCGTTTTTATTTTTTAAGTACGGAACCCTGAAAAACAAAACAAAAAAAAAACATCATGATTGAAAAATATTTTATAGACATTAAAAATCGAGTAAATTGAAATGCAGTTTTCAAACAAATTTCGTTGAAGTATTGAAACAAACTGCAATCGATAGCACACAATGAAAAAACTGTTTTGTTGGAATTACTAAATTTTGGTTCACATAGCTCCATCCAAATATTTTGGTTGCAATGATTACATTTTGGTTAGATTAACCGAATTATTTTGTTAATTAAACAAATCGTTTGGTTAGCCAACCCAAAATTTGGTCATTCCAACCAAAATATTTGGATGGAGCTATATGAACCAAAATTTAGTAATTTCAACAAAACAGTTTTTTCCGTGCATTTTATTCTGCATTCAACTGTGTAAAAATTGAAAATGTGCGTTGTTTAGGAGTATACAAAATTTAAGTAAAAATTAATTTTAATCGTCTAGTGTTCCCACCGTTAAAATGACGTCAGCGTTACGGACCGAGACGTTCCTCCTTTTTCTTATAAAAGTGAATATTTGTTTTCAGAAATAGTGGTACCCAAGAAATAGTACCGATCATTCGGCCGCTATACATGTAGAATTATTTGATTCATGCAATGGATCATTTATACCTCTAAAAAACTCCGTTTATTTTCAAATTCCTAAAAACAAGTTAAATTGGCTGCAGACAAAAGTAGAATAAAAAAATTGTTTTAGTAACTATTTAAGATGAAATGTTATGAAAATTACTGCAGCATTAAACTTTGAAAGAAAATATAATTAAAAAATTATTTTATAAGAATTTTTGTAAAGTATCGAGACATTCATATGGTTAAATGTAGTTTTAAAAAAAAGAACCTTTAATCGAAATACATTTTTCTTTAAAATCTCGATAAAGAAGGTTAAAGAAGCCCAGGTTTACGGATGAGGGTAATAAGCGTAGGATAATAAATCTCTAACAAGGGGTTAATCAAATTTTAAGTCTTAAGACTTAAAATTTGAAAAAATGAAAATAAAAGACTATTTTCAACATTTAATAACGCAAAATGCCTATGATTTTAAAACAAATGTTTTATTGGAATGGAACATATAAGTATGTTCTTTCATTTAATGTATTTAAAAAATTGCGAGATGCAGAATTAGCATTTAGAGGGAGCTGCAAACTGTCAGACATTTGGCGAGTAGAAAATTTGTATAATAGCTTACGCACAGGATTAGAAAATAAATTTTGCAACTAGAATAAAAATTTTGGTGTCTACTTATACTTCAGATTGTAACAATGACGCTGAACTAAAATAACTCTGTATTTAAAGCATTTTTAATTTTTAATACAAATTTGTACTTAGCTAATGCAAAATTTTAAAATTTTCAACAGTATAATCCAATAAGAAAATCTCGAAGCTGGTAGACGGGAGGTGCTGGGTTCGAACCCAATCGCGTCCGTCAGCCTAACCGTTTCGGAGTTTTCGTGGTTTTCTTCGAAACCGTGGATTCCCATGCGTAAATACGGGTTAGGTTCCCTTAGAAAGACCCCCACGAAGGGCACTACCCACCCACACTAGGACCTATATCCCACGTGTTGATAATTGGCCGTCATAAACGCAAACCAAACCAAATCAATAAGAAAATATTTTTTTGAACAATAAAAGGGAAAATGTGCGCTCAGTTTATACAGACTAACAGGAAACATGTGTTTTGAAAATTTCATGAAAAAAAAAATCAGAAGGTTTTGAGATATTGTGCGCGTTTTGTCCAAAAACGTCATTTGGAGAAAAACGACTTCAATGTTTTGGAAACGCCACTTCAGTTATTGTGCTGGTATAATTATAAGAGCCATAACTTCCGTTCTATTGGGAATTTAAAGAAATAATTTTATAAAAATGTTCAGAAAAGATGGGAGTTTAAGATCTAAAAAAATTTAAATTTCAAAAATTTTGAAGTTTTAAGAGTCTTGAGACCCGTTAAAAAGGAAAAACATCTCCTGTTGCTAGGTTTGCGTCATATAAAATGTAACAACCTCCTCACCAAACTATTACGTTTTATAGAGCATTTTTTTTTCAAATATTAAGCTTTGCAGAATTTATTTTTTTACATATTGCGTATTTTCAGAAGAAAATCAAATTACGCACACTAAATCGATCTGTGATCGGCAGGGATACACAAGAACGGATAAGCATAGACATGCATTGGTACAGATGATAGATACGGTGAGAATTTGAACTTCATTTTCTTATTCAAATAAAATATATGTCGATTATATGTATTAATATTACTATTGAATGTACTTCTACCTTATAAAGCTAGACTTCCGAAAGTTATTGTTTGCGTATTTAGGCGGTTGATTCAATAATGAAACCCGTACATTTTAGGTCTTGTAATGAACTTTATTTACCAATGCGTATAAATTCATTCAAAAACGAAGACAATATATACTTTTGCAATTGACATATTTCGTTATCTCATAGATTTCAAGCTAGGGTCGATAACTTGAAACTTTTATATATAAACTTTTATACATAACTTTTATAAACTTTTATATAGAAACTTACAGTGTATATATATACACTGCTGGCCATTAAAATTGCAACACCATGAAATATTAAAAATACAAAAAGATATTTTTTGTACGTAAACAGTATGGCATGAAAGCAAAATGGTTAAATTTGTAAACAGTTTGAGGGTTTACAAGGGTGCGAAATTGGTAGAAACAGCTGCTCCCCCTGGCAGCTAAAACGGCCCTTATCCGGTTAGGTATGGAGTTGAATTGGGCTTGGAGGACAGAAACGGGCTACTCATTCCATGCTTCTTCAAGTCTATGCCACACTTCATCAACCGTATTAGCTGGAGAAGGGTGGTGGGCTAGTCTCTAAGCAATTCATGACCAAATTTTTTCAATGGGTGACAGATCTGGAGACCGTGTAGGTGAGGGCAGCAATCAAATACCCTGTGTATCGAGGAAGGTCAGAACCCGACGTGCAACATGTGGCCTTGCGTTATCTTGCTGGAATATGGTGTTTGTCAGTCCTCGAAGTCAGGGAACAACCACTGTACTTAAGATGTCAAAAATGTACCGATCTGCGTTCGAATTACCGTCGATCGGAACAACAGATGTGCATGGCGTGTACCCAATGGCTGCCCAAACCATCACACCAGATGCAGATCCCCTATGGCGATATCGAATGCAAGCAGGCGACTTGCATTTTCCTGGGAGCCTCCAGACAAGTATACGACCATCAGAATACAGCACGTACAACCGGGACTCGTCCGAAAAGACAACATTGTGCCATTCATGCATCCAGCTTTGTCGTTCGGCGCACCAGAGTCACCAACTCTGTCTATGCTGCATTGTCAAGGAAAGCTGCAGTACTGGTCGCCGTTCTGACAGTCCACACTGCTGCAAACGTCGTCCCACCGTTCAAGCGGATACTGGGCGTGCTTCAAACATGACCATTTCCTGACTAATGGTTCGTGATGTGGTTGTACGGTTTTGCAGGGCCGACCTCACAATATGTCTGTCCTCTCCGGCGCTAGTCATGGGAGGGCGGCGCCAGAGAAGGGTCCAGGGGCATATGCCCCCCCCCCCGTCGGGGTCAAAATTCAGTGCCGTCGGGGAAAATATTTTGACTTTTGAATTTCGGCCCGGTCGTTTTGGGTCGAGTTGGAGCTCTCTTTTTTTCCCAAGTCGAATTGACTAAACTAATTCTTCCGGATATGAGTCTGTTTCGAATTGAATTTTGATTCTTGCAGGTTGGGTTGGTTCAGGTGAATCCGATTTTTCGGAAAAAAAGTGCAAATTCCTTCAGATAAAATAAAATCTACACATTTGATACATGAAAGAGTCTTTCCATGTTTATTTTCCAACATAAAAGATAAAATTTATACTGAAGTTAGGATAATATGCTATTTTTTATAACTATATTCAATTGTGGATCAACTTTCACTGATTGTAGATTTACGGTCGGCTTGGTTTGAAGTATTTCGGGCTCGGTTAAGAATACAGAGGACAAAAATTATTTTGTCGGGATCGGGTTGAATGGCAAGTACAAAAAAAAGACCAAATATCCTACATCGAGTCGGTCAAGCTGAACCTGATCCAATTTGTGGTCTGGACCGGATCGGGTTGGACCTAATCTTTTGTTGTTGCGGGTCAGATTACAGTCGGGTTAACTTTAATTATTTCAGGTTCGTGTTGGATGGCGACACTTACGGTTCCTGATTCGAGATGAATCGAGTTCTCAAAATAACTTAAAAACTAAAAACTATATATTTGAATATTAAGGAGTACATGTACATTGATTTTTTTACTTAAAAGTTAAAATTGATACTAGCGGTATAGTTGTAGACAACTTTTACATAGTTGCATTATAATATGGATATATATGCATGTATTCTTTTTAATCGTTTAGTGTTTGGGTTTGGTTGAGGTGAGTATTTAGAATCAGGTCGAAATGTGGAGAATGAAATTTTTTGATCGGGCTCCTCGGATTGCGTTTCGGTTAGAGTCCTACATCAGATTGGGTAAATTAAACCCAATCCGAGTGGCGGTTTGAGTTATGGATCCGGCTAAAGTGAATATTTTTTAGAGGTTCGGATTGACTTTTATTTTTCGAGTTGGGTGAACTTTAATTGTTTCTGGCGGACGGGTTTGATTTTACCCGATTTCTCAAAAGTCTCTCCAAAATGTATTTTTAAATGAAAAACTATATTATTTGAGTATCAACAAGTACATATACAGATATATTGATTTTTCTACATAAAAAATATAATTAATACTAGAGATATATTTGTAGGTTATTTTTCCATTATTCCACTACAATATGGATTTTTTTTTTCCACTTGGTGGGATTGGGTTCAGATTTGGCTTAGACTCAAATCCCGTCGGTTTTGGCTCGAAGTTTGTCGGCTTCGGGTCCACTAATTTTTTTAAACTACTTCAAGCAAAATGGATACATAATTTCCAGTTTCGGGTAGGGTATAACTCAAACTGCGCAGGAATCTACGCTCTCAAAATAATTCGTGAATTAAACTAATTTTTCACTTGATTATATTTCGTTAAAACATGAAACTTTGCGCTTTGATATGTTCATTTTTGCCCCAAAATAGAGAAAACAAATCAGTTACCTAAAATACTCACACCTAAAGCAGCATGTTCATCAAATTACATTGGTATTCCAGCAGCTGTTCTGCGTAGTTTTTTTTTCACATTAGAAACGGAATTTATAAATCACTTATATCTAAAAATAAGAAAAAATCACGAACATAAGCCCAAAATTTCCTAAAATTCTTCGGTCAAAATACAGAAATTTCTTAAAATAAGAGAAAAATCTCTACAAATCACTGGGATATTCCGGCAATCTCGGGCCGGGTTTCTGGAAATTTTGACCCATGCAGACCTCTACTAGAGCCCTGCATCGGGTCGAGTTTTCTGCTTTTACCCGCATCGACCCGGGGTCGGATTGAAAAAATATTTTTGTTGTGGGTCGGGTTGACTTTCATTGATTCGGTTTCGTGTTGTCTTAATTTTTGCGGGTCGGGTTCTGGTTGACTCGATAATTAAAAGGAAAATGTCCAAAATATTTTTCTGGTTAAAAATCTATGTACAATAAGACCATCATAATGGACACTCCCGAAAAACGGACATCTCTATTTAGTGAGCACTTTTTCAATTCCTAACACTTAAATATTTGAAAGCTTATATCTCTTTGAATAGTGGATAACGCCCAATCGACACACATGTAACGTGTAGGTATGCATAAACTATCACAAGTACGATGCATGTGTTATTGTGTGTATTAAAAACGAAAAGTTGGTAATATTTTTCATATTTTCGGATAATCTGTTATCATGAATGATCTAATAATAATCTATTATCACACTTCTTACCATTTTATTTATCATGCTGTAAATTGAACATATACTCATTCATATTCAAATACGTATTTATTTTCATATATTACAAACCTATACTCATTCATATTCAAATACGTATTTATTTTCATATATTACACTAGGGGGTTCTGTCCCCTACGAGCTACGCTCGTCAACACCCTTTCAGACACCACAGACTCTAAAAGTACGCTAATTTGATCGGCTTTAAAAAGATTTCGGAAGATTGAATTATAATTTAAAAAACAGTGTCGATTTCCGTATAAAAGGATTTCTATTCATTTCTCTTTGATTGGGGAATTTTAAGACCAAATCCGCTGCGGTACTACTTGATTATCCCGTCGACCAATTTCGCCAAATTATATAAATCGCCAAATTATACAAATTGACATAATTTTTATTTTAAATAACGAAAGAACAAATAAATTAGTGCAACATTAATAAAAATACAAATAAAACGTCGATATAAAATTAACTTCATGACGTAGACACGTGTAACTTTCTTAAAGTCAAGTTAGTGTGACATTTACAATCAACCATTATTGGTATCTAGTCTTATAGTTTGGCGAATGATAGATTTTTAGTCGATGGGATAACTAAGCAGTACCAAAGATACAATCGCTATTTTCGTCTTTGACTAAGTAAAATAAAGTGAACATTTCAAAATAAGCTAATATAAAAGGAATTATGTAAACAGAGTCTTTGTCTCCTGGTATTTTTTAACAAAGCGAAAAGAAAGTTCTTTTAAATAAGACATTTTAAATTAATCGTTTTTAATCTCACGAAATTTTGACCAAACTATTCTTTCTCTTTTTAATATTCACGTGAAAATACTTCTGTTAGAAATTAAATTTAGCGCTTTCCTAACAAAAATAGTTGAAAAGTGTCCTCTTAAAATATCAAATAAATGTCTAGCGCAATTTCTAAGTTTAAGCTGTTTTGCAATATTATTTTGTGTTCATTTTATGTAATAATTGTAATGTGACGTAAATATGACGTAATTTCTCCTATTTAAGACTTCTAACGCATGTTAATGAGCTTATTATTTTACAATTTCCTTTCTCTCTTAAAATTCACGTGGAAATATAGTTTTTATGACGTAATTTTTAATAAGTTCCTGCTTTTTGTACATAATTATTTAATTCTAATTCCAAATGTTTTTTTTCTGTTTATAATAGTCACGTGTAAATAAATTTTTAATTTATTTACACGTATAAATGTTTTTTTTTTATTTTATTTGAAGCAAACATTACTGCTGTTTATACAGTTAGCAACAGTTTAAATTAATATCATTTTCTAAAATATGTAAAAAATATCTCTAGAAATGCTGAAAGTTTGAATTTAAAATAGAAATAAAACCTCAAAAAATGAGTCAAATTTAAAAAAAAAAGAAATACAGTCTGCACACCGGGAACTTCAAACGTATAAAATGATCTAAAAATGATTAAATTCCCATGAATAGTTTTTGCTCCTATAAAACTTTTTTAGTGGAACGATTTTGTCCAACTTTAGCATTAAATATCTTTTTGAATAATTCTTCGATTTGAAAACCGTCTGCATCAGCGTTTTTATCAAACATTTCTGTATAATACTACCGATTTTCATATTTTTGTATGCATTATTTTTCTTAATATTAACGCAAAAAACCTTCGGTCACAAAAAACTCAAAACCGGCGGCGGTGACAGCGGTAGTTACTTTTTTTTAGAATAGAGAGATACTTGCGGTCAAACTTTTTGTATCTTTTGCAAATTTCAGCAACCCGAAGTGCAAAAACCTATGAATCGTATAAATTATTGTAGTGGGAACATAATGCTGTCAGGTGTTCCGATTTAAGCGGAATGTCCTGATTTTCAGTGATCCCTAAACTCGTCCCGCGAAAGCTCTACGAAGAACGCAAAATGCTTCATGTTTTCGCCATACACAAATTACATAAAATTTTTACGAGTTTACACTAAATTTAAATTTTATTCCTTAGTCTGAGACCACAGAATTCAACCGCAAGTCGGCTACAGTACGTAGTCACATCGCAACGGTCGGGTGTTACCAAATACTTTATATTTTGTCTAGAAATCGTGCGCACTTCTGATCAATGTTTATTGGTTTGACCGCAATCTTGGCGCTTAGAAGAAATAAGGTTCAAGAAGAGATATGCGAAAATCTATCTGCTCACTTAAACTTTTTCATTAAAAATTGTTTGGCGAGCACTTTTATAAATGGATGGGTAAACAAAGAGGGTTTTTTATATTATTGTTCAAATTAACATAGTATCAAGCTAAAAACTGTTGTTCGCCCGGCCCATTATAAAAGCTAACCACTCATGCATTTCCCGTTATAATAGCAAAACATACCATGCCGGCGCGGTCTGTCTGCTTTTTTCGAAATTTTGGACCAGAGGCATCAAAGCATATTCCACCTTTTATTTAAATAAACGTGAAAAAAAGAAACGAACAAAGATATACTGTTTTATCGTTCATTTTCTCTGCTAATAAAGGAGGAACATAACCAAGATATTACTCGTAGGGAAAGAATTCTCATCCGATAGGCCCAGAAAGAATAAAATACCGTCACGGCCCGGCACGAATCTACAGAAAAAAATGAAAGACCCAGACCTGTTTCTGGGAGAATAAAATTCCTACCCGTCCCAACATTAGAAAAAAAAATTAGACCCAGCCCGAGTCCGACCCAAGTCTTCAAATAACAATTATGCAGTCCTCACCGAGCTTAATTAACGAAAATTTCATCGCGCAACGGCTCCAACGATTTTGATTAAATTTTGCATCCTACCGTTTTCGGGCATGAAAAGACCATTGGGATGGGTCTCATGTTCGAGAAAATTGGTTTAGTGGGTCATAATGGGTCATAATGGGTCAGGATCAAGCTAATTATATCTAAAGAACGGCTCAATAGATTTTGACTAAATTTTGTATCTAACCATTTTCGAGCACGAAAAGACCATTGGGAAGGGTCACGTGTTCGAGAAAATTTGATTAGTGGGTCATTTTTGGGTCACTGTGGGTCAAGTTATTTTTATTTAAAAAACGGCTCTAACGATTTTCACTAAAATCTATATTCTACAGTTTTAGATTACGAGAAGACCATTGGGCTAAGTCACATGTTCGAGAAAATTCGATTAGTGGGTCGTTCTTGGGTCACTGTGGATCAAGCTAAGTTTATCTAGATAACGATTTTGACGTATGTTCTAACGATTTTGACAAAATTTTTCACCCTACTGTTTTCGGGCACGAAGAGTGCATAGGGATAGGTCTCGTGTTCGAGAAAATTCGATTAAAGGGTCATTTTGGGTCATAATGGGTCAGGGTCAAGTTAATTATATCTAGAAAACGGGTCAATCGATTTTGACTAAATTTTGTATCTAACCATTTTCGGGCACGAAAAGACCAATGGAATGGGTCTCGTGTTCGAGAAACTTCGATTAGTCGGTCATTTTGGGTCATAATGGGTCAGGGTCAAGCTAATTATATCTAGAGAACGGCTCAATGGATTTTGACTAAATTTTGTATCTAACCATTTTCGGGCACAAAAATACCATTGGGATGGGTCTCGTGTTCGAGAAAATTCGAATAGTGGGTCATTTTGGGTCATAATGGGTCAGGGTCAAGCTAATTATATCTAAAGAACAACTCAATCGATTTTGACTAAATTTTGTATCTAAACATTTTCGGACACAAAAAGACCATTGGGATGGGTCACGTGTTCGAGAAAATTCGATTAGTGGGTCATTTTTGGGTCACTGTGGGTCAAGCTATTTTTATCTAAAAAACGGCTCTAACGATTTTCACTAAACTCTATGTTCTACAGTTTTAGATTACGAGAAGACCATTGGGCTAAGTCACATGTTCCAGAAAATTCGATTAGTGGGTCATTTTTGGGTCACCGTGGGTCCAGCTAAGTTTATCTAGATAACGGCTCCACGATTTTGACAAAATTCTGTAATCTATTTTAATCTAAATTTTGTATCTAACCATTTTCGGGCACGAAAAGACCATTGGGATGGGTCATGTGTTCGAGAAAATTCGATTAGTGGGTCAGTATGGGTCATTATGGGTTAGGGTCAAGCTAATTATATTTAAAAAACGGCTCAAGACATTTTCACAATTTTTTTTAATATACGGCCGTTTCTGGTCATGAGATGACCATTGGGCTAAGTCACGTGTTCGAGAAAATTCTATTAGTGGGTCATTTTGGGTCACAATGGGCCAGGGTCAAGCTAATTGAATCTAAAAACATGCTCAAAACATTTTGACCAAATTTTATATTATACCGTTTCTGGGCATGAGAATAGAATTGGGCTATGTCACATGTTCGAGAAAATCCAATTAGTGGGTCATTTTCGGTCACAATGGGTCACGATCCAGCTAATTGTATCTAAAAAACGGCTTAAGCGATTTTGACTAAATTTTGTATTCTATCGTTTTCGGGCTGGAGAAGACCATTGGGCTAGGTCGCATGTTTAAGAAAATCCGATTAGTATGTCATTTTGGGTCACAATGGGTCAGGGTCAAGCTAATTGTATTTAAAAAGCGCTTCAAAACATTTTGACAAAATTTTGTATAATACAGTTTCCGGGCACGATAAGACCATTGGGCAGGGTCGCATGTTCAAGAAAATTCAATGAATGGGTCATTTTTGGTCCTAATGAATCAGGATCAAGCTAACTGTATCTAAAAAACGGCTCAAAATATTTTGACAAAACTTTGTACTACACCGTTTCTGGACAAGAAAAAACCATTGGGCTGGGTCGCAAGATCAAGAAAATTCTATTAGTGAGTCATTTTGGTCATAATGCGTCGGGGTTAAGCTAACGGCATCTCAAAAAGGTTCAAACAATTTTGACATTTTTTTTTTGTTATACCGTTTCACAGTACAAAAATACCATTCGAATAGGTCACATATTCGATAAATTTCGGTTAGTGGGATTTTGAATCAACGTGGGTCAAGCTTATTTTATCTAGAAAACGACTAACGATTTTCACTAAATTTTGTATTCCATCGTTTTCAGGCCCGAGAAGAGCATTGTGTTAGGTCTCATGTTCGAAAAAATTTGATTAGTGGGTCATTTTGGGTCACTATGTCTCAGGGTCAAGCTAACTGCATCTAAAACAGCAAATATGATTCAGTGGCAATAATATATCGAGATAACCACAAAGCTAATTTTGACCGAGCTTAGCTCGGTCATTCCTGCTAGTATATATTATGAGTTCGGCTCAATGAAGTGTCTGCTATTTAGAGGTTTTACTATATTCGAATAGTAAAGAATACAGATTTGTCCTATATAAAACATAAAATTGGTATTAGAGATATAATTGGAGATTACTTTTCATAATTGCACTAAAATCTTATTTACTTTCCTTTCATTTCGGGTTCGGGTCGCCAAAAATTATTTGGGCAGGTTCTGGTCAAGGAAATTGTTTTGTGCGGATTCGGGTCGGGTTGCGGATTGACTTCAAATGTAACTTTCGGGTTCGGTTCGGGTAGAACCCGACCCGCGCATGACTCTAATTCCCCCCCCCCCTGTCGGGGATATCATGCTCCCCCGGCAAGCCCCCCCAGGCGGCAAGTTCTGGCGCCGCCCCTGGCGTCGAGATCCTGCATGTCGTTCAGTATGACCCTTAGCAATCCATTGATTCCACATTTGCATGACAGTGGTTGGATTTCGACGAATGCAACGGGTGAAATCACGAAAAGTTAATCCACACTCTCGATAGGCAACCATACAGCCTCTATCGAATACCGACACATGGTGGTAAGCATTTCTTATTATTATTCGAGGAATAACACGATATTCTGAGCAAATACGGACCTAAAAAAGCGCGTTCCGAATGAGAAATCCACTACGAAACTTTTCTTTTATGTAGTGCTTCAGATGTCGTTTCTCCCGCCTGCCTCGTCGAAATGCGATGAAACACTAATCATTTGCATATTACAACCTCTTCTTCCTTTCATGTGATTTTGACGTTTGTCAGATCATTCCTTCCTGGTGTTGATATTTTAATGTCCAGCAGTGTATATATAATAAAATACTGTCACATTTTTTATGTTATTTTTTTAAATTAGTGAAATTACTGTTTCATTTAAAACTAAGATACTATATATTTCTTTAGCTTTAATATTGCAAATTAAGGATGCAGAAATTTATTTTCTCCCTTAAATCATGTCATATCATCATCATCATATCATCATCATACTTCATACTTCCTATTATAAAGAGGAAAAAATTGTTTATTTGTCGGAGGTAAGCTCTGGAACTACCGAACCTATTCCAAAAGTAATGGTACCAAAATGATGGTGTTAGTCCAACTTAGAACATAGGCTATATCTTATGTCGGTGCCACTACCCCAAAGGGGGTGTAGGAGCAAAAAAGTTCTAAAAATGCGATTTTAGCGTTACTGAAGGGCCTAGAAATATAAAATTTTGAATATTAGTTACTTATAAGATATAAATGATGTCTAAGAACAGTTCTTAAACAATTCGAAATTTAAAAGGGGTGAAAATGCACAAAAAGCGTTCTATAAAACGTTCTAAATGATAGTTTCTAAACAATCTCAGGAAATACCAAACCGATTTAAAAAATATTGGTGTCAAAGTGATGATGACAACGCTTGCTCCAATACAGGCTATGTTTTATGTCGGTGCCACTACACCAAAGGGGGTGCAGGAGCAGAAAACGTTCTAAAAATGCGACTTTAGCGTTTCTGAAGGGCCTAGAATATGAAATTTTGAATATTACTTACTTATAAGATATAAATGATGTCTAAGAACAGTTCTTAAACAATTCGAAACTTAAAAGGGGTGAAAATACACAAAAAGCGTTCTAAAAAACGTTCTAAATGGTAGTTTCTACACAATTTCAGGAAATACCAAACCGATTAAAAAAAATATTGGTGTCAAAATGATGGTGACAACGCTTGCTCCAAGATAGGCTATGTTTTATGTCGGTGCCACTACACCAATGTGGGTGCAGGAGCAAAAAACATTCTAAAAATGCGATTTATGTGTTACTGAAAGGCCTAGAAATATGAAATTTGAAATATTAGCTACCTTTTAGATATAAAGGATTTCTAAGAACAGTTCTTAAACAATTCGAAATTTGAAAGGGGTGAAAATGCGCGAAAATCGTTCTAAAAAACGTTCAAAATAGTGGTTTCTACACAATCTCTGGAAATACGAAACCGATTTAAAAAATAATGGTGTCAAAATGACGGTGATAACCCTTGCTCCAACATAGGCTATGTTTTATGTCGGTGTTACTACCCGAACGGGGGTGCTGGAGCAAAAAAAGTTCTAAAAATGCAATTTTTGCGTTACCGAAGGGCTTAGAAGTATGAAATTTGAAATATTAGCTACTTATTAGATATAAAGGATTTCTAAGAACAACTCTTAAACAATTCGAAATTTAAAAGGGGTGAAAATGCGCGAAAAGCGTTCTGAAAAACGTTCTAATGGTGGTTTCTACACAATCTCAGGAAATACCAAACCGATATAAAAAATATTGGTGTCAAAATGATGGTGACAATGCTTGCTCCAAGATAGGCTATGTTTTATGTTGGTGCCACTACCCCAAAGGGGGTGCAGGAGCAAAAAACGTTCTAAAAATGCGATTTTTGCGTTACTGAAAGGCCTAGAAATATGAAATTTGAAATATTAGCTACTTGTTGGATATAAAGGATTTATAAGTACAGTTCTTAAACAATTCGAAATTTGAAAGGGTGAAAATGCGCGAAAACCGTTCTAAAAAACGTTCTAAATGGTGGTTTCTACACAATCTCTGGAAATACCAAACCGATTAAAAAAAAAAAGATGTCAAAATAAGGGTGTCAAAATGACGGTGACAACCCTTGCTGCAACATATGCTATGTTTTATGTCGGTGCCACTACACGAAAGGGGGTACTGGAGCAAAAAATGTTCTAAAAATGCGATTTTTGCGTTACGAAGGTCCTAGAAATATGAAATTTGAAATATTAGCTACTTATTACATATAAAGGATTTCTAAGAACAGTTCTTAAACAATTCGAAATTTGAAAGGGGTGAAAATGCGCGAAAACCGTTCTAAAAAACGTTCTAAATGGTGGTTTCTACACAATCTCTGGAAATACCAAACCGATTAAAAAAATAATGGTGTCAAAATAAGGGTGTCAAAATGACGGTGACAACCCTTGCTGCAACATAGGCTATGTTTTATGTCGGTGCCACTACACGAAAGGGGGTACTGGAGCAAAAAACGTTCTAAAAATGCGATTTATGTGTTACTGAAAGGCCTAGAAATATGAAATTTGAAATATTAGCTACTTATTAGATATAAAGGATTTATAAGTACAGTTCTTAAACAATTCGAAATTTGAAAGGGGTGAAAATGCGCGAAAACCGTTCTAAAAAACGTTCTAAATGGTGGTTTCTACACAATCTCTGGAAATACCAAACCGATTTAAAAAATATTGGTGTCAAAATGATGGTGACAACGCTTGCTCCAAGATAGGCTATGTTTGATATCGGTGCGACTACCCCAAAGGGAGTGTAGGAGCAAAAAACGTTCTAAAAATGCGATTTTAGCGTTACTGAAGGGCCTAGAATATGAAATTTTGAATATTACTTACTTATAAGATATAAATGATGTCTAAGAACAGTTCTTAAACAATTCGAAACTTAAAAGGTGTGAAAATACACAATAAGCGTTCTAAAAAACGTTCTAAATGGTAGTTTCTACACAATCTCAGGAAATACCAAACCGGTTAAAAAATATATTGGTGTCAAAATGATGGTGACAACGCTTGCTCCAAGATAGGCTATGTTTTATGTCGGTGCCACTACACCAATGTGGGTGCAGGAGCAAAAAACATTCTAAAAATGCGATTTATGTGTTACTGAAAGGCCTAGAAATATGAAATTTGAAATATTAGCTACTAATTAGATATAAAGGATTTATAAGAACAGTTCTTAAACAATTCGAAATTTGAAAGGGGTGAAAATGCGCGAAAATCGTTCTAAAAAACGTTCTAAATGGTGGTTTCTACACAATCTCTGGAAATACCAAACCGATTAAAAAAATAATGGTGTCAAAATAAGGGTGTCAAAATGACGGTGACAACCCTTGCTGCAACATAGGCTATGTTTTATGTCGGTGCCACTACACGAAAGGGGGTACTGGAGCAAAAAATGTTCTAAAAATGCGATTTTTGCGTTACGAAGGGCCTAGAAATATGAAATTTGAAATATTAGCTACTTGTTACATATAAAGGATTTCTAAGAACAGTTCTTAAACAATTCGAAATTTAAAAGGTGTGAAAATGCGCGAAAAGCGTTCTGAAAACGTTCTAATGTTGGTTTCTACACAATCTCAGGAAATACCAAACCGATTTAAAAAATATTGGTGTCAAAATGATGGTGACAACGCTTGCTCCTAGATAGGATATGTTTTATGTCGGTGCCACTACCCCAAAGAGGGTGCAGGAGCAAAAAACTTTCTAAAAATGCGATTTTTGCGTTACCGAAGGTCCTAGAAATATGAAACTTGAAATATTAGCTACTTATTAGATATAAAGGATTTCTAAGATGAGTTCTTAAACAATTCGAAATTTAAAAGGGGTGAAATGTGCGAAAAGGGTTCTGAAAAACGTTCTAATGGTGGTTTCTACACAATCTCAGGAAATACCAAACCGATCTAAAAAATAATGGCGTCAAAATGATGGTGAAAACCCTTGCTCTAACATAGGCGATGTTTTATGTCGGTGCCACTACCCCAAAGGGGGTGCAGGAGCAAAAAACTTTCTAAATTGCAGCTTTTGCGTTACGGAAGGGCCTATAATCGTGAAATTTGGAATGGTAGTTAGTTATAAGATATCAATGATCTCTAAGGACATTTCCTGAAAAAATCGAAATTTAATAGTGGGTCAAAATGCGCAAAAAACATTGTAAAAACTTTCTAAATTGCGATTTCTATGCAATCTCAGGAAGTACTGAACCCATTTCAAATATATTGGTGTAAAAATGATGGCGACAGATCTTGCTCCAAGATAAGTTACATGTTATATCGGTTTCCACTACCCCAGAGGAGATGCAGGAGCAAAATTAGCGAAAAGCGTTCTAAAAACGTTCTAAATGCCGATTTTTCGGCAATATCTCAGAAAGAATGAATCTGATTTCAAACGTAATGGTAGGTAATTGATGCTGACCGTCTCTGCTCTATCGTAGACGCTATTTTATGTCGGTATCACTATCACCAAGACGTTACAGGAGCAAAAAAGCATTCTAAATTTCGATTTTTGTGATTGGTAGGGGCTAGCAATTTAAAATTAGGCAAGGTACATATGTATTACATAACAGTTTCGAAAAAATTGGAAGTTTAAAAAGGGGTGAAAATGCGCAAAAAGCGTCCTAAAAACGTTCTAAATTGCGATTTCTACTCAATCTAAGGAAATACTAAAGCTATTTCAAAAGTAATGGTTGCAAATCAATGGTGACAGTCCCTGCTATAACATAGGTTATATTTTATGTTGCTGTCACTACCATCTGAGGGTTTCAAAAGCAAAACATGTTCTAATTTGCATTTTTTGCACAACTGAAGTGTCTAACACTTTGAAGTATGGCATGGTATTTACTTACAAGATGCAATTGCTTTCTAAGTGTAGTCGAAAGAAAATTCCAAATTTTAAAAAAATGAAGTGAGTGACAAGCGTTATAAATTACAATTTTTAAGCAAACTTATAAATTACCAAACCGATTAAAAAAATAATGATGACAAATTTTGGTGAAAGAACCTGCTCAAACATAAGCTATATTTTATGTCTGTTCCACTACCACCAGAGGGTTGCAGGAGCTAAAAACTTTCTAAATTGCGATTGCTGTGATACTGAAAAGGCTAGAAACTTTAAATATGACATGGTAGTTACTTATAAAATATAAATGCTCTCGAAGGAACGTCGAAAATAAATTCGAATTAAAAAGGGGTGAAGCAAAGGGGAGGTGCGAAAAGCATTCTAAAAAAGTTCTAAATTACGATTCTATGCAATTTCAGGGAATATAAACCGATTATAAAAGTAATAGTTGCGAATCAATGGTAACAGTCTCTGATCCTACACAGGCTGTATGTTATGCCGGTGATTCTACCACCTGGGGTTCACAGGAACAACAAACGTTCTAAAAAGGGCTTTAAAAGCTTTTTAAATTACGCTTCTGTGGAATATTAGGAAATAATAAACCGATTTCAAAATTAATGTTGGCAAATTAATGATGACAGTTCCCGTTTCAACATAGCCCTTTATGTTGAGAGAGGTGGTAGGACTTGGAATTTGACATGATGGTTAATTTTAAGATGTAAGAAGATGGTTTCTAAAAAATGCAAAACTTCAAATGAATACTGAAATGAGCGTATTAATTGAGCATAAAAGTTTCAAAATATTTTCTAAACTATCATTTATTTAGTTTTATTTCATTTTATTAATTTAAGTCTCATTTCTGCCTAATACAGTGTAATAATGATGTTTAGTCAAACTGTGTTTTAAATAGTAATTTTTGAATTATTCCTAAAAGTAATAAGTACCTTTTAATAAAATAAAATATTACCTTTTAATAAAATAAAAATTTAGTTAGTACCTTTTGATAAAAATTGGACATATAAATATCAATTGGCATATTTCAAATATTACGCGAACAAAGCTGCGGGGTTTGCTAGTAGATAATAAAAATCTATTAAAATAAATACTAACTGACGAAAAATTGACGCATTATTCCAAATAAAGGAAAATAAAACATGAGGTCATTTTTGTTTTAGTTTCTGTGATTCAAAGATAAAACTCTTCATTTCTATACCATTTACAACTCATTTGAAATCTCATGGGGCTTGGCATATTTTTCTGAAATGTCGATAATGCAATGCTGTATCTTGGATAAAACTTGATCTAAAAAATGCAGAACAAATTTTCTCTGAAGACGTAATGTTTTTTCCTACACATAGTGCTACATAATATGCTGGCATTTGTGACCTTGATTTATTTTAGAGTTCTTCTTATATTGTTCTTCTTGTAGAAGAACAGATTAGAAGACTATTTTCCCACCCATCCTATAAATATTTTTAAATAAGCCTTTTAATTTATTTAACGATAAGAAGTATAATAAATTTTTCTAACGTTTGACAGTGTTGTAAGAATATTTCTATACTAGAAAGGTAGCCCGTCAAAAATGACGGATATTTAGATATAAAGATATATAAAACTCATGTGCAAGAATATGAGTTTTCTCGCTTGTTCCGCAGTGATAGATGAAAATAACACATTTAAAGAACGAAACACATTTATGAAAAACTGTGTACAGTAGAAGACCACTAATCTGCACAGTTTGGTTCCAAGTGTTATGCAGATTTGAGGCTTTTTGCGGTCATGTCTATTCAATCTTTGTTTACATTTTTTTAAATTCATATATTGGACAATTTAGATGGTTAATCCTTAAAAATAAATAAATTTCACACTTGAAGTAAGGTAAAAACTATTAAATTATCGTATACGATTTCATGAAATGGTATTATATGTTATTATATGTGTGTGCTTCACGATCTTGGTTATGACGTTGGCGAAATTGGCTGCAACTTGTCATAATCCTAATAGTGTCGGCCGCTATAACAAAAATGTAACCAGTTTTTAGCAAAATTTCTGATATAAAGTAGTTTTCAAAAACTTGTGTAAAATTGCAGGCCGTTCTCATGTTATGTCAGTCCTAAGAATAATATTTCTAACACTGAAGAGTTTCCATGTATATATGAAATTTAGAAAAGCTTCTCCAAAATAAAGGTCCTGAAATGACATTGTAATTCCTCTAACTTCAAAGTTTAATCGGGCCCTGATGTTGTTTACTGAAATCTAATAAATACAGTTATTTTGAATATTACAACAGAATTAAACAGTTAAACTTATTTAACTTAAACCCGCTGTTACTTCCCGCTGTTATTTTTTACTATTAAGAAGGAAAATTATTTAAATTTTTCAAATCATGCATTTATAATTTTTTTCCGTCTTTAATAAATAAATAATGAAAAAATATGCTTTTGTTCTGAGCTCATAAATATGACAATAAAATAATGTAACTTAGAGACATTGCAAAATTAAATCTTTGTGATTTCAAACCATAAACAAACGATACCATAAACAAACGACACATTTTACCTACTATGATGTCATTAGAATATTGTCCATTGATTGTTGGAGAACTTACTTTATGAATGATTACCTCAATGATTTAAAAAAAATTTATGTTTCACGATGAATGAATCACTTGTGTTTGTTTAGGTTTATGGAATGAGATATTAAGCTGTGAACCTATTTTCAATTAAACTTATCCAAGGATATATGTATTTTTAATTGAAATTAAAAACAATGCTTTGATCTCGAAAGAAAAATTTCTAGTTTGTATAATTGGTTATTTCTGTTAATTATTTAGGTACTTTTCCATTATAGCGCATTTTTAAAAAAATTCGCGCAATTCGGGCATCAGAAAGTGAGATATGTTGCCAAAATATATAAACAGCTATGAAAACAAATCTAATAAACTTTTATTTTTGTTTATATATGCACTTATATACATAAAAAATCGTTTCTAAATATATATAATATTTTTTTTATATACAAATTACGGCACAGATTTCAGATATGAACCGGGATACCTAACTGGCTCCAAAATGGTGTTATTTTGCCTGCTATGGTAACCCGGCTATTGTTTTTTATTTATTAATAAATTGTTCATTTACTTTTATTTTCTGTTTTTAATTATATAAACTGTTTTGTTCTATAGCTACTTTTCAAACTTTTATTTATTTATAGTAATTTCATTTTCAAAATGATAGCAAATAATTTAAAAATATATAAGTAACTGGTATTCGAAAGCGAGATTTCTGCCAAATTTGCGTCAGAGAAAAATCACGCCAACCCCGATGCGTATATGACATCTGTGCAAAAATTACGGCACAGATGTCATATTCGCCCCATATTGGCACGATTTGTTTTCTGACGCCAATGTCATATACACACCGGGTACTTAACTTTCGCCAAAGTGTCGTTATTTTGCTTGATATGGTAACCCGGATGTTGTTGTTTATGCTGTTGATGTTTTTGCCAAATTGGCGTCGGAAAAAAATCGCGCGAATATGGGACGAATATGACATCTGTGCCAAAATTACTTCTTTTTATTATAAAAAATGGGTAAATAGCTTTTTTTACATTAAATAAAGGTACTTATTATTTATCCCGTCGACCAAATTACTGTCGCCAAATTGTAAGATTAAATGCCAATAATGGTTGACATTAAACATGATCATGTGTTTCTTACGTCATCAAGTGATTTTTAATTCGACGTTATATTTGTATTTTTATTAATGTTTTGCTAATTTAATTGATCTTTCGTTGTTTAAAATAAAAATTATGTCAATTTGTATAATTTGGCGAAACTGGTCGACGGGATAGCTAACAACTGCCTAAATAAATTGCATACATATGAAAAAAAATTGCTTGTGAGTATGAAGCAGTAAATAGGTTGTCAGAAAATACGTTGGTAAACTTCTTTCTCGCCAAGCAACTTTTCTCCGAAGTATTGTACATAAGCAATGATTGCTAGAAATGCATTTTTAATTATGATATGCGCTTTTATGTTTCACTAAATTTATGCATACTATACCGTGTGTATAAATGCTACAGTTCATATGCAGGGCTACACAAAAGAATTCGTAAGGGTTACTGAGTATGAGAGTAAATTGCTTAAAGGTGGTTTTTAAAGGAGTTATGCGTTTTTACGCTGAACTGCATTTAGTTTACTAAGAAATGTTTGTAGAATATAGATAAAATGATATACAGGGTCAGGCAAGGAATTGGATACATAACCGTCTATGGATGATAATATCTGGAAATGTGATTTCAGTAGTTTTAAGAGTTGTTTAAATTAAATTTTGGCTAAATAGTGGCATGTAATAACGATACTATTGGCTATGGACGGTACCTGCTGAAATCAATTTTTAAAAATTTTTATGCGTCTTCTAAAATGTTTACTTAGTTATCTTATTTCCCCAAATAACGAAATTTTGTTAAAACATTCAGGATGTGTTGGAAACTGTTTCATATTCTATGCTTAACGCATGATTTTTCTTTCTTCTTTAGTCTTATTTTGCATTTATTTTATTCTTAATTTCTTAGTCTTATACTGCTTTATAGAAACTTTGGCACAGTTGTCATATACGCCAATTTGGCGAAAACATCAACAGCATAAACAACAATATCCGGGTTACCATATCAAGCAAAATAACGGCACTTTGCCGCCAGTTAAGTACCCGTTGTGTATATGACATTGGCGTCAGAGAAAAATCGCGCCAATATGGGGCGTATATGACACCTGTGCCGAAACTTTAATATTTAATTTTTAAACTCTTCGCTCCACACCCCTTACATATAGTACAAACTATAACACAGATAGCGAAAAATAATAGACAGTTTGGTACTTTTCCACTGTAGGAGATTTGGCGTTTTTAAAAAAAAAAGCTTGGTGTAATTTGGGCATGAGAAAGTAAGATTTGGGTTCTTTTCTGTTATACGGCGTAACAGATGGCGCAAAATGAAAATCACGTGAATTGAAGCATTTGAAAAATAAAAGAAAAAGCGGTACTTTTCGGTTAGCCGGGCGCCAGTGTTATATATACATATATATGTATATATAAATGTATGTATATATACATATATATTTACATATATCTATATGTGTATATATACGATATGTGTATATACATACATATTTATATTTACATATTTGTATGTATATATATAGCACTGGCGCCCGGCTAACCGAAAAGTACAGAAAAAACATTGTTGATACTAAAGTGAGCATTTAAAAAATATAACATTTGAAAATTCCAGACTTTTACGAACTATTTCATTAAATGACAATTATATACTTAAAATAAGTGAACAAATAACTGTTATAAAATAAAGCAATAAAATAAAACTCATATTAAACCGCTGGCATAAAATTACAAATATCTTTTAGCATTTTGAAATAATTGCCGCATTAGCATACATTTTGGCATGGTGTCCGTATAACGGAAAAATATCGAGATTTGTTGTCAAATCATATAAACAGCTATGAAAACAAACTTCATGAGCGTTTTGTTTGTTTTATATGTTTATTTTATATGTATAATTGATGTTTTTATGTACAAATCACATCTGTTTCTTTATAAAATTAGAGAAACGTCTTTTTTATATTAAATAAATCGTATAAATATCGAAAAAAAATGCGTGTGTATATAAAATGAAAAGGTGGATAGGTTCCCGGAAAATATGTTGCCAAATTTCCTTTTTCGCCAAGGCATCTATACTGGAAAAGTACCTAAAGCACATTAAAATCGCGCAGTTAGGAGCTCACACAGTACAGCGTCGTCTATTGGCGGTTATTTTATTAGTAGCATCGGGAGAAAGATGTAAAGATGTACTTTAAATTCTCACTCATAGATTTTGAAGAATATCTTAAAAGAGCGGAGTTTAAATTAAATTTCGGTGACCTCCTTTATGAAAGATTAATGATTTTAAATGGGAATTTCGCCAAATTAGCCGGCTATCACCAAGTTGGCTAACATTTGGCGCTACTGTGGTAACCCTGCATTAGTTTTTTTTCAACAATTGCTCATTTCAATGAGGCGGTCCTACCGGAATCGTGAGGGACACACAGAGACTTGGATTTTATAAATAGATAAAAAGTATGCGCACATTATTCTTACGTTTTAAATAAAAGCATTAACAAATAAATTAAAATAAGCGATAAATTTATATCATTTTCAAACTGTCTACTGTTTTGCAATTCAGATTTTTCCTTCGCGCAATACCTTCTTTATAATAACTAGTGAATAAACTTCTTTTTCCCGTATAAAAATATTTCCCGTGTAACAGAATGTAGGTGAAAAACTTCAAATATATTACACGTATTTCTGATATCAGCATCCCTTTTTCTCTGCACACACTAAAGGCACAACAATGAATGATGTATTTTTCAAAAGATTCTGCAAGCGGCTCTTTATGTAGCATACTTATACAGTATAATTTCAAAAATCCGGCACCATCGGGACCGAAACTATGCCGGATTTTCGAAGGAATATCAATATTTCGTATGGTGCTTTTAGCCATAATTTATTTCAGTATTAAGTGATAATAATGTAAGAAGAAGAGAAAATTAAATATAAAAATAAATTTTAAAAATCAAAAAACCCGGCTGCGTAAATAGCGAACTAATTAAATATTTCGCATCAGTGTGAAACTATTTTTTATATTACTTACCTATTTTTTTTATCTACTTGTATTGATGACATTTTAGTTGTATTTAATTGTTAGTTCCTATCTACAAACATTGTTTTGATGAGGTCTATAGATGTCTATGATGGTTAGAGTTCCATAAAGCTAGAAATCCTACCTACACAAGTTCCATGTTGTGTAATATTTAAAAGGAGCTTCTGGCTGTAAAATAGTCAATGAAACGCGTCTTCATTTTGAAAGACATATCCAATGATATGCCACTCAATAGGGTGCGTAAAAATTTTGCTTCGTTTCTACCGCCATTTTGTATTTTACGGCCACCATTTTAAATTTATAAAAACAAAATATAGCCTATAACCATTGGACGGTTAAGACGAATCCATAGAGACCTGTTTCATTAAAATCCATCCAGCCGTTGGGATGTTTCGAGGGTATAAAGAAATCCACATACCAAAAATTTTGAGAAAAAAATTTAAGTTTTATCATTTTCCAATATAATTGAAAACTATTTATGACTTCAGTCTGTACGTCTGCCGTCTGGACTAATTCTTGCTCTAGTATTGCAATTTGATTTATTTATGTTATTTAGGTTCATTATATGATAATCTATCATATCTATTTAAAGTGCAGCATATTTTTAGTTCATTTACAAAGACACTTAAATGAGTTGCGATATTAATGGTCTCTGGTATATAATTGTGTGAATAAATGTTAATGTTGTTACGCTATTTCATTTATTACGAAATTTGTTTATAATATTGTTATTTTCTACAAAATGTTTTCCATTGTAAAATGTGACTATAGAATTTTTTATTCATTTACCAGGACATTCAAAATAATTAGATTGAATTAGTGCGTCTAGATAACAAATGTTCTAAAGTGAACTTTATAAAACGTAGATACGTTATTAATATTATATGTAAAATATTCCAAATACAAAGTAGCATTACTAATTTTTTTTTTTTTTTACAAGGCTGCACAAAAATTATCCTGACAGTTATCTTTTTAAAGCAGTACACTTTCTGTTCGGTTATACGTTTTCCAGTTTAACCAAATCTTAGTACATTATGTGGTGTGTATGAAATATATAAAACATATACATAGCTATCTCAAAGAGTTTGAATTGACTGAGTTATATGGATGAAATATAATGAGAGTGTGTGTCCAAATGCGGTTTTTTGTGAACTACAAAAAACCGTGGTGCGGTGGTTCAGAACTATATTCCAAAATTGTAATGGCAGGCAGAGGGGACCTAATAAAGCAAATTTCGTATTTCATGTGGTCGAGGAAACGCAGCGTTGAGGCAGTAGAATACGCTTTTGAGTTAGGCGGATGAAAGCGCTTTGCTGAATTGAATTGTCATTGTCCTCTCGGATTTTGAACAACATGCGTCGTTACAACAATGCGGGGCTTGCCTGCATGCATTTCATATATGGGGCTGCACAAGGTAATGGAGCGGTTACTCAAAGGATATACATGGAACAATTCCATATTAGGAATTGGCTGGATCTGCAAACCTTTAGGCGTCTTCATCGAGAGTTTTGCGCGAGTGGATCCATTTATGCTTCGAGAAGTGGCACGAGCACTGAAATATATCGCAGAATTCATGCAGTGGAAGAAGCAGTATTATGCACGGAAGAGAATAAAATTTTGATAGGCTCGAGAGCTGTTGCACGATCGTTGGTTGTGAGCCACTTTCTTGCACACTTGCACAGCCCGATACATGAAATGCCTGTCAGCAAGTTGCTACGCGTTGGTGTAACGATGCATGTTGCTCGAAATCTGTGCGGGAAAGTGGAAATCAAGTCAGCGAAGCACTTTCATCCTTCTAACTCAAGAGCGCACTCTACTGCCTCAAGGCTACATTTCCGCACCCACATTTATATAAGAAATCTGCTTATTTAAGTCCCCTCTACCTCTACCTGCCTTTGCATTTTTGACATATAGTTCTGAACCACCCTGTACATTATACTATAAGGAGTGAGTATAGTAGTTTCATTATTCGAAGAAATGTTTGAAGAATGTATATAAATTTATATATAAGGTTGAACAACATGCCATGGATACGCAGCCATTTATAGATGCTAACTGTCAGGAAAACGTTTTAATTTTATGTGTTTTACAGTTGAATTGAGTTTTAGTTTCACTATATACTAGTATGTGTAGGAAGCTACAGCACATATTCAGGACTGTAAAAATATTTACATGCATTACAGTCAATGTACCACAATCACCTAAAATTGGTTTTTAATTACGTTATTTCGTTTTAAAATGTTTATTTAGCAATCTCTTTTGATTTTATGAAAAAAAATAACATTTCTTAAGACAAAATTCTGATAATGCTGGAAAGTGTTTCATAATCTATCCCGGATGCATGACTTCCTGATTTTGTTTTAATTCTTTTTCAATTTTTAAAATCAAAATATAACTTAAGTTATACTTTAACCTTAAATGCGCGATTTTTTATTTTGTTTCGAAAAAAATTATATATGAGGACCCCAGAACCCAAGGATTATAAGTGACAAAATTTAAAAAATTGAGTTAAGTGCATAGGCTATCTGTAAATAAGTCTATTTGTATGTAGGCAAAGAGATATAAGTGATTTTTTAATTATGTACTGTGTTCCAGGGGTCAATTCTTAACTTCTTTGCCGAAACCGTGAAACACGTGGAGGCCAAGGGGTATAAGTGCACTTGTATCCGGTGACATCCACATAGCTAAATCGAGACTAACGACATACAAGGCCAGTTCATGGCTGTTAAAACGCCACACGAATTTAATCATTTTTAAACGGTGATTGGCACAAAAAGATGAAGATGTTTCTAACAAATGGTTGCAGAACATTGTAAACAAAAAGGAAGAAACAGCTTCTGCCGCACCTTCTCGCGATGAAAGAGGAAGAAAAGGACCATCGAATAAAATTCCACAAGACCGTATTGATGTCACCAAAGAACACATAAACAAGTTTCCTCGATACACAAGCCATTACACTAGAGAAAAGGCCCCCAACCGTAAATACCTGAATCCAAACCTCAATTTAAAGGAGATGTACAAACTCTGTGTTCACATTTACCTAGAAGAAAAGCGCGTACAGCCGGCCAAGGAAAGTTTCTATAGACACATTTTTAACACCCATTTTAATCTCAGTTTTCACCGACCGGAGACTGATACATGTGTTATGTGTGACAAACTACAATTGAAAATAGACCATGGAAATGCAGATGAGAAACAATAAGCAGAAACTCAAAAGGAACTACATCTCTGCAAAGCAGAAGCAGCCAGATTAGCCAAAGACCCATTCCAAAATTTAAAGGATGATTCAAAGGTCGCGATATGCTTTGACTTGAAAAAGATCATGCCAAATCCACATGTAACCAATTCTAAGGTTATTACCTACGACAACTTTGGACGTAGAACTTGAATATTCATAACCTTAAAAACGGAACTGCGCACACGTACATGTGGAATGAAGGTCAAGCTTTTCGCGGATGTCAAGAGATCGCATTCTGTCTTTTGAAATTTTAAAGTCTATTCCTCTCAAGTCAGGTATATTACAGCTTTTAGTGACAATTGTGGAGGACAGAATAAAAGCCACTTGATTGTGCAGTTCTGGCTGTACATTATAAAAAAATGCACGCATAGAAACAATCGATCACCACTTTTTGATTTCAGGACACTCCTACAATGAATGTGACCAAGAATCTGAGCTTATAGAAATCAGAAAGAAGAGGAATAAAAGGGATTTCTATGTTCCAGAGCACAGGGATGAACTTGTAATTGATTTTAGCAAAAAACTTCACTAAAGACGTGCTAAAAGATGAAAATTTTATTAATCGAGTCACGTGCATCATTCTTTATAAAGTCAGTGAAACGTATCTCGAAATATACAGTGGCTGCATTTTGAGAAGCCCCACCAGTGGCCGAGAGGTTCTGCTCTCGAAGCTGGTAGACGGGAGGTGCTGGGTTCGATCCCAATCGCGCCCGTCGGCTTAATCGTTCGGAGTTTTCGTGGTTTTCTTCGAGCCGTGGATCTTCCATGCGTTAATACGGATTAGGTTCCCTTAGAAAGACCCCCACGGAGGGCACTCCCAACGGGCCTATATCCCTCGTGTAGATAATTGGCCGTCAAAAATCAACCCAACCCAACCCATTTTGAGAAAAAGAAAAACCCTTTCAAAACAAAGAAACTACTGGTGGTGAATTAGAACCTTTCCACGAGCTAAAGGTGAAGTCCTGCTGTGCCGGAAAATGCCCTACAGTAGTGCCTGAGCTTTCCATAGTACAAGAAAAGCCGAAAATCAAGTAAATTTATTTTAAAAATCTCATTAAATTATTGCAGTTTGCAGCTCGAGTGTACCATTTTTTCTACCGAGATCTTCCTCACCAAGTGGCACCAGGACAGACTAAAACCCCGCACGCTTCTGAAGATCCGGCTGATGAGCCTCTCGTGCTTATAAAAAAGATGAGGATGAGATAATGTAGATGTGTTGTTCCCATGTTATCACTAGAAGAGTATTTTAAAACTGTTTCGCGTCTTTTTTTATTTTTAGAATTTCTTTCTTATACGTTAAATAAATGCATTTTAACGGTTAAAAAATTAAAAAAATTCAATGTTTCAAAGCTTATAATAAAACTTTAAAACTTATATTAGAACAAAATTTTGTCCTTTTATTCATTTGTATTAACATTGTCCTTAAATTTTTCATCAATTCTTTTTTTTTTCTTAATTGTTTATTTTTAAAGCTTATATTAAAACAAGATTTTGTTCTTTAATTCATTTGTATCAATATTGTTCTTAAAACTTTTATAAATTCATTTTTTCATTTCATAATTTTTCATTTCTTGTGTACCGCTTGGAAGCCGAAGGGTACAAGTGCCGAATGATTATAAAGATTGCTTAGTTATAAGTTTTAAAAAAATTGTACTCCCCTTTTCTTTTCACAGTTATTGAAATAAGAGTTCATAGACCACTAAGAAATCAGCAACAGTTTCATATTTCAATTCAGTTAATTACTATTGATGTTCAACTTTGAACTTAATTTACTCGAAATCTAAATTTTGTCACTTGTATCCCTTGACTTCTAGGGTCCTCATATGATTCTCTGAAAGGTTTATTACACAGGAAAACTAATGAAAAAAATCAGAGATAAATTTTTCATAGAATACGTCAATCGTTTCTTCGTTGCACATATGCAATACAAGTTAAAACTACTTTAGTGTGGCTGTTTCACCCTAAAATAAGGCATATTAGTAAATATTTTAATAAGTATGTCTCCAAATACCTTATTTTATATTCTTATTTATTTTATAAAACGTAACACATAACCATGGATGCAAGCGCTGCGCCACAAATGGATGATTTTCACCACTAAATTTTAATAGTTTTATTTTCCTTATTAAATCTCAAAAATTCTGTCATTAAATAAGGTTAGGAATACTATAAATATTTAGTGGTAACAATCAGTCATTTTTGGAGCATCGCTTTCATCCCTGCATATAACCCTTTAATTTCCATGATAGACTGCGTTCTAGAAATTACATAGTTCGGAGAATCTGACTTTACACCAGAGAGTTTCAATGGTCAATTTCGCTTTATTTAAATAAGGAGTGTATGTTAGTAATTAAAGCAGAAATTGCTATTTTAATTTTCTGGTGTGAATTAGGTATATACGAATAAAAAGTACATATTAAATTGGAAATACTGTTCTTTGCATATATGCAAAGCTGCGCACTAAAGGATCATTGCTTTCTCTTCTGTTGCAGTATCTAACACTGTAGTTTCCATTTTGGTAATGGAGCTGTGATTCTCAGAAAATATTCATAAAAAAGTGTTGTAAAACAATTTACTAATGGTAAATCTTGTAAAAATGGCAATTCTGGCACTTTAGAAATCATGTTAATCAGAAAGCATATGCAATGCCAAAGTGTGATGCGTAAAATGAGCCTGAGAAAGTTTGGAATGTTAAAAGAAGTACCCAGCTATAAGACCAAATTTTGATTACATATGAATACATCCATTTAGTAGCTTACGAATTCAAGAGTCGGAAGTGAATTTGCTTACGGATTTTTTTCCATAATTCAAGAGTGAAAAAGCGGCTCAATTCTTTAAAATGCATTGAGAGATGGTGGGCCAAACTACACTGTTTTTTTGCCCGAACTTGTATTTCAGTACTTTCATTCTACTACATATTGGAATCCAGCTTAACACTAAGTTAAATATCCCAATAGCTGTAAAATAATATGTTCAATGCTTAGAAAATATTAAGACATTGGATAGTTTTTACGGTAGTTGTAAACTTGAAAATTTTCAAAGGTGTATACACGTTTTTCTCTCATTATTGGGAGAACATTTACCCAGTAGAAAATCATAAATGACGCGATGTCCATATAATATTCTTAACAGCATAATACAGCATAACTAAACAGATTGAATATAAGCTACCCCGAGGTTCTTTTCCTAAGCTTCTTATCGTATTTCTTTTCAGATTTTTTTTTCTGGATTACGTTTCATATCAAAATCTTTGACTCAGGAAGAAATAAAATATTTCTTCATGTTTGACTCAGAAAAACTAATAAAATTTTAAGGTCTAAAAAAGTTATGGAAAATTATGAAACATTTCAAGGTTGTTGTTTTTTTTATAAAGAGTATTTTTCTTTATATCATATAAATGTTATATTTTTCTAAAATATCTTTCACGAAACTTCAAAATTTATAATTTATTGCACAGTATTTTTACGTTGTGATATACTTTTCTGACAAGAACTAATATTTTCGTAATGGAAATTCAGAAATAGTGCATTCAAGATACCATAAGATTAAACAGGTTTCATGTATTTTACTCTAAACTACTTTTTCTAAAATCCTTATAGAATCACGGGAAATGATGTTTCAGGATTACAGTTCGTTAGAAAAAAATGTTAATGAGGTGAAAATGAAATATTTTTTCGAGTTTGATTGAGAAAATTGCATGAAAATAAAAAATCTAATAACACTAGTCGCCCTTGGCGACTAGTTTGGTCTCCCTGAAAATTTATGCTTGGAAAGAATGCTAAGCATTGTACCATGTTACTTTTATTAATAATTTAATTTACTTGGACCCCCTTAAATATAATTAATGTAATTCCTTAAGCTAATATTAGTTTTTCTTGCATTGTAATACCTCAATTTGTTGACTTTCTGTAAGCAAATAAACCCTATTGTTTTACAATGGAAGGCTATGGGAATTTGGCGAAATATTAGCGATATCGCCAAGTTGGCGTCACTTTTCATTACTAAGTTTGGTCGCCAAATTTGGTGACAAACTTGGCGGCATTTGGTGACAGAACAGGGTCCCCTTACAGTAACCCCCCTTATAGGTGTGGTGATGCATTAAATGCTGTTCAATAACCAATGAGATGCGTTTCATTCGGGCGTTGCTATTAAACAATTAACAAATAATCGCGATTTCTGTGCCAAGCACGAAAACGTAATAGTATATACATATATAGATTACGCAGAAGGTAGAAAATATTTCAAAGAAATTTCCTCCTTTAACCCATTTTTTTCGGAGTCGTATGTCATACGTTCCATTTTTTCTTCGTAGTATTTTTTTTTTTTTTTTTTTTTTTTTTTTTTTAACTCGTACGTTTGGCGTCTTATGCCTTGCGACGAAAAGAAAAATTGAATCTTTGAAAGTGAATTCGCGTTATTTTCTGCGATTGTTTTCTGTTTTTTCCACTGAATATTTCTAAAAAACTGTGCAACTATAGTCCTACTATTTTTGTTTGTATTTTATTTAATGTCATCTTGCGTTATTTATTGCTGCATGTCAAAATGGCTTTAATATTGGATTCAGAGAGTAAATTCAGTATCTCAGTCAGAAGGTGATAGTTCTTACTTATATATAGTAAGGTCACTTGATAAATATAGTATCAGATTATATATATATATATATATATATATATATATATATATATATATATTTATTTATTTATTTATTTGGGTGCATTGCAAGAAAAACCGGATATCAGTGAATGCGATATTACATGCATGACCACCAGTAGGTCAAGCAAAAAAACAACTTATTGACAAAAGCTTTTTGCATTTTTATATTCACGATATAATATGTATTAATTTTAAGCGATAAAAAAGTTCCTTTTTGGATCGGAAATTCGATAACAAATCCGATAAGAAAGTGGCTAAAGCAAGAATTTACTGTTCGTATAATGATTATAAAAGCACTTTTAATTTAAGATACTTTTAATTTTAACTGTATTTCAATCATTTAAAAGAAAAACATGCAATTAATTCATAAACTAAATATATCTATAACAGCCCGAATAATCATTATATTTAAATGTTGCCTTGCAACCTACTAAAACATTGTGACATACACTTTGAATGTACGCAGTGCTTTAATCTATGAAAAGGACATCATTAAAAAATAATATGCATTTCGAAAACTGAAAGATTATACTAGATTATCTGACACTATAGCAATTTGAAAATTGTTTTTAAAATTTCATTTAATTTACATTGTAAACGTTTGTTAAAATTTATTATTATTATTTTAAGAGATTTATTAACACTAGAATCGCCATGACAGGTCACTTTGACTCAGCCCAAATTGATGATCGTTGATTCGAACCAGGAATTTCTTCATAAGATATGTTAAATGTAAGCCGCACATAAATAATCTAATTAAAAAAGATAAATAGTTTTAAATAAAAATTCTGGTGTGAAATAGTTTTTATAGAACTTGAGTAAAATTGCCGGCGATACTAGTGTTAAAACTGATTTCATAAAACCTTATTTAATTAATATGGGATCAAGCCAGTTATTGCCAGTTAGTGAAAACTCCGGGAAGCATGGTTTAAGGACCGCTGTGAAATCAAAATAAATGTTATACATAATAGAAAAAGTTATTTCATTAGATTAATAATTACAACAATTTTCTTACGCAACAAAATATAAGAACCGATGCCGTTAAAAAATTCAGTATTCAATAATGCTGCAATCTAAACAGGTGGAATGTGATGCCATTCTAAACTACTATTCCTAATCTCCTAAGATTACTGCTTTAGAAAAAAAAAATCGAAATTAAATTTCGTAGGGAAAAAAGATAAGTAAATGTTAGTCGGCGTTAAATTTGGTAGAATTCACTCAAAAATATTAAATGAACTTTTAAATGAAAATTTCCGTTTTATTATACCAGACACCATTTAATCTTCACTAGTGTTCCCGCTTATCTTCCAAAACATACTTTAACCCTCTCGCTGCGCAACCCGAGCTTTTCTCGAGGATGCATTTTTCCGTCTAAATAAATCTTCTTGATTAGTATCACTAATTATTTTTTATTGCAAAATGTTCCCTTATTTAATTGGAACAGATTTGCGAAATAGTTGACACGTGATTCAGGGGTCTTCTGGTAATCCAATACTATATACCCAGTCTTAGGAGTGAGTATCGAAGTGCATAAGCTCGTACGAAGAAAAAAGTCTAACTGCAGATAAATCTCTGCGCTTGAGAGGAAAAATAAAACTGCAAAATGCCGGAGAAATTTGATTGGACGAGACCCGGAGGCCCCGCCCTCTCAAGATCTAAAGAAGAAAGAATAAATAAAGGACAGATGATAATTTAAGTTTTAATGAAAGAGAGATTGGAGCATTTTCCAGATTAAATTAAACAAAAAAATTTGTTTTGAAAAACAGGTGACAAAAGAAAAATGTGTTTCAGGAATCTGAAAAATAGGGGAAGTGCGAAGGAATTCATTCCTTAAAGCAGAACAAAAAAAGAGAAAAATTCTGAAAAGTTTTGCGACGCGTATAAATGTGAGGTGCTTTTTCAATTTCGCGCATAAATGAAGAAGATTTATCATTGGATTTCCTACATCCCTGGCAAGGGACTGCAAAATTAACTCGCATAAGTGAAAAACGCGCATAAAAGGAGAGATCCCTGTATTTTTAACTTCAGGATATTATATTTAAAAGACATGCAATATAAATAATCTGTGTTACTACTCTTGAAAATTTTGCAAAGAGCTTTACATTTTATTAAATAAAACACTTTCAAAAAATTTTAAAATACAGCAGTGAAGAATGATATAATAATCTAGCCTAAGTAAAATAATGTTTTTTTAGCGTAGAAAAGAATATAAATTAATGTAAACGTAAACATTAACTTCATATATTAAAACAATTGTATTTATGAATAAAAGGGTGACTGTTTTGGGAGCTATAATGTCTTCTTTAAAAATCACTGGAAGGAAAATAAAGCAACACAACTAGAGAAGCCATCCGTAAAATGAACATGGCACAGATTCAAGAATGTAATTAATATTTCTTTTAAAATAGATGTTGTTTAAATTATATCCTTAATAAAATTTAAAACTTGACCAACACCACATTGAAATTATTCATCAGTTTAAGAGGTAGGTACCATATACGAAATTTCAAAAACTAAATCTCCAAAGAAATGTTTCTCAGTTTAAAATACACTTTAGCATTATTTCTATATCTGCTACAAGCTGTAAATTAACAAGACTGTAATACAAAAATTGCAACACCAATTATAGCAAACCATATACGACCGTTTCAACGAACTCGATCCCCTTCATCTGTGTGAAAATAAGCATAGAAATACACAAAAAATGAAAAAAGAATATCACAATTGCAAACATGTTCAAAGAAGCTCTAGGCTATAGCTCCAAGTACTTGCTAATGAATTGACTGAAGCGGCAAAAATTAGAGTTTGTATGTCCGAAAGAAATGACGAACCCGACAGGAAAATATTGTAAAACAAGTAACACTACGCAGGATATCCCGGCATACAAAGGAAAGAAAAGGGGGTGGGAATATCATTGACCAATGAATTTATATATTTATGCAAATGTCCTAGCAATGTAGATCAAAAACGGAATTACATATTTTAAATAATTTTAGCTTTAGAAAAGTTAACCTATTAACCACTGGTGTTGCATTGACGCAACAGTCAAAATAAATGCGTATAGAAAATTAACTATCAAATGAATCTCATACCCAAGCAGCAAATAATCCCTGGCCGAGCTTCCGCCGAATGTCCTAATTTGACTATGTTTCGTCCGAACGATGTCACTCCCTGAGGTCGGCGGGAAAGGCTTTTTGTCCGCCCGGCAAAGCAGATAAAGAGCATCGCATCCCGATTATTAATGAACCAGTTTTGAAGCTTTTGCCTACTTGGTCACTAGGTAATCTTTTGCCGACATTATTCCAATATCACATGACATTTTGCCGATTAGTTAGTGATATCGTCGGTACCATGTCAAACTGTCAAATGTGAAAACAGTGGACTACTATTTTTAAATTCAGATTTCTTGATTGGCACCACTTTTCTGAATTGTTAAAATTCCCCTTGTTTTTGCCTCAATTAATATTTCGTTAAATAAGGTCAAACAAGGGGAATACTACTATTTTAACAAGATAAAGTAAAAAAACTAAAACCCAACTACGACAAAAAACTACGCTGAAAAAGTATAAAAGTACCCCATGAATACAGGTAAAGTCACAAGCAAATGCTAGTAATATATAGATATATTCAAAATGTACAAGTAAAGCGCTTTTGAATGATACCAAACACGGCATATTTATCTTAACTTTATTTTTTGACGTATGACGCTTCCAGTATTTGGTAGTAGTGACGCACATATCCGTCGATGGCAGCAAATGGGTAATGGACCGATTAGTGGATGAGGTCGTTAGTGTAATGTGTAAATGTGTAATGTAGATTGAAGGTTTCATGTATTAAGATGACCTAGGAAGATTTCTTAATCTATCTAATTCTGCTAACGATTGACTGTCATGTGGATTTTTAAGCAACTTATTATGATCCAAGGCACTTATAAACAAACCCTCTATGGTTTTGAAGTGAAGCGCTTTAAAATGATACCAAACACGGCATATCTAGCTTAACTTTATTTTTTTACTCTGTATATTTTGTCCGCTAGAAGGCGCCACATTGAATTTGGTGAAAATCTATATAGCCTATAACCAGCGGACAATTAAGACGCTTCTAATGATATGTCATTTGTCGAATTCTGATTAGTGGTTTAGAAGTTACGAGGGAACAGATGAACATACATACATACATACATACATACATACATACATACATACATACATACATAGCCTGTCAAAATCATAACCCTCCTTTGGCTTTGCCGTAGTCGGGTAAAAAGTGGTGCCAATCACGAAATCTGTATTATAATAAAGTAGCCTACTTTTTTCACATTGGATAGTTTGACATGGTACCGACGATATCATACAGCAAAATTTGTAAGGTACAAAAATATTTAAAAGTAAGGAAGCTCGTTTAAATTCAGAGGATAAATATTGCTAATCGGCATTATTCTTACAAATAAAATGCAAAAATATTTACACGTCGATTACATAACCAATTAAAAAGTTAAAAAAAATTGTTTTTGTTTAAAGTTTTAAAATTGTTGTTAAAGGCATTTTATGTAAAAATTATACTTAATTACAATTAAATTTTTAATTGCAGTGAATTTTTTAGTGTTAGAAGCAAGCAAAATTATTTTTTAAGGTAAAAATTAAGTTCTTATCTATTATTAATTATATTGATGTATAAATATTTTTCAATCTCAGAAAGAAAAATTAATTGTAATTTCTATTGTAATTGTAATTATTTGTATTTTTTATTGTAACATCATTTAACAGCAATGTTTAGATTTTAAACAATACTAAATTTCTTACATTTTAATTAGTTACACCCGCGATAGGTAAATATTTTTGCATCTTTTAGTGAAAAATATTGCTATTTAGCAAAATATATCATTTGAATTAAAACGGACTTTCACACATTTAAATTAATTATACAAGATATGAATCTAACAATAAAAATTATTCGCACTTAATATTGTTTCCCAACTGTAAAAATCACATTCTTTAAGATTTCTCATTTTATTATTGTTATGTATTAAAAATATATTTTTTCAAATTCAAAATAATTATTTTAATGAATACTTTATTCAGTCATTTTTTTTTTTTACTTTCAAAATATCATAAAGTTAGATTTTTCATTTTCTGGGACAAAAAAGATGATTTACTTCTCTGTAAGATAATTTATATCATAGCATTTTAGAAAAAAATCTCAAAAACTTTCTCAATTTTTTTTTACGTATCATTACAATCAATCATCTTTCATTTTATTACAGTTATAGAGTTGTATTTTCTTAATTCCAAAAATTTTACATAATAAAATCCTAAAGAAATTCCTTTATTTACTCAGAATTTTTAAATTCATAATTTAAAAAATACATTTAACGCAAATAGTTTGTAGGTTTTAATTTAAGATATTTTCTCATATTTATCTGAATAAAATAAAGGCAAGTCTTATTATCAACATTTAGCAAATATATCAGTTTAATTCATTTAATTAATCAGTTTAAGTTACAATACTTATCAAAGTATATTTTTAAGTATGAATGGCTATACATAAATAAAAAAAGAAAAAGAAGAGAAAATTAGAATTTTTTTAAAAGTTGTTAGATTTTGATTTCAGTCTATTGTCCAATTCTCGTGGAGAATCTGCAAACTTTAAAAAGATTAAGGTTTATTGATTTGTGCATAAGGAATTTATTCTCACCAAAAAACAATTCTTCGGAAGAATTTTGACTTCTATTCCCTTCGTTTGTTCGCTTAAAAGTGGGGTCTGGTCTGTCCTTGAAACGTAAATAGAGGATATGGAGGGGATCGGAGATAAAGATCTCGAAAGATATTGGTGTGTTTATGTCACGTGAAACATTTAACTACAGGGGGTAGAGTTACCGTCGCGGCTCCCAGTAATATGATTCAATTTTGGTCGTGTAACAGGATCGGCCGATTTTATATTTGTAGTATATGCCAATCAATTTCTTTCATAGATCAATTCGATATTCTGCCGACGTTAACATTTGACCTATAACTAGAGGAATCGTCAGTTATTGTCGAGAAAACATCGCGTTAATCTCTCTATTTGATTACCGTTTATTTACCGACAATTCTTATAACAGGCCGAAATTTAGCCGATATCTCTTGCTGTTGGGGTATAAATAGTAATTTTTAAATAGAGAATATTATTTTTAATAAATCAATAGAAAAATATTTTATTTCAACAGCTTTTATATATATATAATAACAGGTCCGAAACTTTCACGTCGTCGTTTGTACATAAGGAATATAGTTAGACAAACGTAAGCTTTAGAGGAAATCTATTTTTAGATTAGGTCAAAGTACATCAGAACATTGAACGAATCAGTTGCATTTATTTTATTTGGGAAGGAAAAGGAAATAGGTGTTGCGTTTGCGCATCATCAGCGGGAAAGGGAGTAGTTCCATTATTCACTCGTGTCGTTTGACTCTGTGTAATTGTTTCTTATTCTGTGCTCATAGAAATACTTACAACTAGATATCTTACGTTAGAGGAAGGTCTTCAAATAATTTTTAATGAAGATCCATATAATGATGACGGGAACGAAACTGATATTATCGTTATTTCATCAGAAATAGCAGACCTTTTTGCTGAAGAAGAAGGAAATGATAATATATCAAAAAATGATAGTGGTATTTTACTATGTGATACTGCTGGTGAAATTGGAGTGTGAATAAAAAATAAGAGTTTTGTACCCTCTAAAAGCAGTACAAGTCATACACAAAAAATTTAAAAAAAAAAAAAAAACTGGAGACTAGAATGGGATAAAGATGGAAACATTGAATATGACTCAGCCAAAACATGACGAAAAAATAAAACCTTGACAAATGCGGGCAGATATAAAGATTATATTCGAAAATAAAAACTCTCACTTAGATTTCAGACTTGAAGTTGCATTTTCCGTTTTAAAAAATCCTTTGAAAGTAAAGAGTTTGTCATAAACAAATCATCCACAAGCAGGCCCAGTAAGTTTTCCATGCAAAAGCCATTACAGACAGAACACGGACATTTAACCCTTTCTAGGGCAAATCACTTTAATTTCTAAAATGTTGGAATGAAGGAATGAGACCGGGATTTACGAATAAATATATAATAAAGGAAAATTAATTTACTAAAATTCTGGTGACATTGTGCTATTTCGGTATTAAAAGTAATTGATTTTATAAACATACTACCGACCCTAAAAGGGTTAATCGTCAAGTGCGATGACAGCAGAAGACTGCATTGTAAACCATACCATAGCAAGATTGTTTAGAGCAGCAGTAAATTTGTGATGTTGCTTTACAACATAAGTGTAATGGATAATTTGATGCTTGAAACGGTTTTCAAGATATGATCAGTATTTTATAAATTAAAAAATAAATTAAATATTAATTGTATTTAAAATGATTGCTTGCAGTCTACGTTGCAACAAAGTTGAAAAAACAAAATCTTCCAGTGCCCAAATATGAAAGAAAAAACCCTGCTGATGCTCAGTTGAACTCACTTAACATCAGTACTCTTATTCCGCTGACGTTGCGTGAACGCAACACTCGCTTTTTCGTAAGTTAAGAGAAATTTTGTTATTTCCACCATAAATTAATGTTATATATGGGGCATTCTCACAATCTTTTGACTTTCATCTCCCTGAATAATAATTTTTTATTTAATACACTTTTTTGTGTTTTATTTATTTCATATACTGGGGAACATCCCATTACATGATTGCATAACAGTATTAACGAGATAAATAAGTTTTGGACGATGTTAGGGGTACAAATACCAGGAAAACTCATCTACCGTCCCGTGTCCCGAATGCTGATGTTTACGTTTGGAGCTGTCTGGATAAAATTCTTTCAATAAAAATAATTCGATGTAATTTTTTTCTGAAACTGAAACTATTGTTTTATATAAATATGTAGCTAAAAATTAACGTGCACACATTTTTACGGCTGTTATTATTTTTTAAACTCTGCCCCTGGGTTTTAGATTCCTTAAAATCCCTCTTCTAAAATTATACAGAAAATCATTTCAGATGCAGCCACAGAATTTTTTTCAAGATTTTCCCATGCAGAGGTATGCTAGAGAAATAATGTCTAAAATTCTTTGGCATGAAATTTACTGTAGAATTTAAATCAGCATTTAAATATCAATTTCAAGCATCGTGGCTTTATTGGTAATCTCATCGTCCCCAAGGTTTTTTCCTGCACTTTTCGAGGTAAATTTAAATATATATATATATATAATTTAATCCAATGTTAACAAATCAATGTTTCTAAAAATCAATGAACATTGTGGCTATCACTTAGTCTTAACATGATTTTTCAAAAAATAGGTGGTAATTTTCCTTACCGTTCCATCCTTACCGTCACTTTTTTTACTGTTTCGGCCCTTTTTTCCAATACCATCCCTTTTTTTTTACCTTACCGTCCCTTCTTTAACACCCCTTTAATACAATGTAATACAAAAATTCTGTATTAAAAGTATTACATTGTTATTATTTCTTATTTGAATGCCCTGTGGGTATAGGAGTAAAATGGTAAGGAAAATTAAACTCGCAAGTTTAACTTAAACCTGAGTTAAATAAAAAAAATTCGCTGCTGACTATTTTTTTTTTAATCATTAAGGCTATCAGATTAAAATGTTATTTTAGAAAGTTTAATTTCGCCAAAATTTTTTTCCTAAAAGTCAAAAGATTGTGAGAATGCCCAATATGTTCAAATGAATAACTAATATCATTTATATAAGAAAAAAGTTAACCCTTTATAGTTTTGGCTGTTAATGGGTTAAATTAATGGTAGGAATTCCAATAATGCTTAGCTATAGTAGATTTATCCAATTCCTGCGTCCTTCATAATTCTCATGTTCATTCAATCTAAATCTAAATTTCGCCAGGCCTATGTAGTAGAAGCACATTTCAAATGTTCTATAAATGATTCAGGTATTTTGGTGGTCAAACGGATCCTTGAGATCGGAGAAAGGAACTTTATTGATAGGAGGGTAATACCTGAGGTATTTATAGAATACTTGTTTTGTCTCCAGTTAATAGATTTCCTTTCTCCAATCTCAAAGATTTAATCTCAGTTTTTCAGGGTGAACTTACTGAGTTAAATTTATACACCCTTTAAAGGTCGTCCAATCCAAAAATACGACATACAATTTAAAGAAATACTGAGGCATTCTATGTTGGAGATCGTTGATCTGCTCCTTTCTGAAATTTTTTGATATGATAGCTTTTGCATTACTTTACATTGCTTTAGCATTATGAATGTCATTGTAAGACATAATTGTATCGTGTAGACATCTGTATAAGGTTATCACTACCGTAGCCTGGTAACGGTCTTACAGGTTTCAAATCATGTGATAAATGGGCCCTTCATTTTTTGTAACTAGATCAGGTGCACCAATGCTTACTGAAAGGTTGTCCGGCATGGTATAGAAAATGAAATACCATTTTTCGAAATTACTTTAACATGTAATTGACATTCGTGTGGTATCAGATATATTAAACTGTAAGAAAAAGTTAAATGCTTCTTTATCTACGAAAATATATTTTAACCACGAACAAAAACAAACAATAACCTCTTCGAAGTTACCCATGATTCCAAAAAGCGTTCTTTATTATTAGAAAGATCAGACACAGATGTATTTTTTAAGTATTAAAAAGCATTTATCAAAACAAAAAAATTTATGCTGACAATGACTTTTCGAAAATTTTCCGAATACTTTTATTGTGCATTAATCAGTTCTTACAACCCGAATACCGACTTTTAGAATGCCATCAATTCTTAAATATTATTTAACGTCTAGCAACGATTTTACGACTTAATTTATACATGCAACAGTAAAATAATAATATTAATTTTAGTAATATTATTAATCATGTTAAATTATCATGTTTTATACGTGTAAATAACGTTCATCTTAGTATTAACGTTAATGTGGATTATTTAGTATGTTTGCCTGTTAAATATGTTTGTTGAAGATATTTTCTCCAGAATTAAAACCATCCTAAAATATCATATTTCACATTGAGAAAAGTAATTAATGAACTATAAAAGCTATTAGGAGAAGTTTCGAAAATCATTGCCAGCAAAATAAACTTGGTTTTTATAAATTCTTTATTAGATCTCAGAAATATATAGCCCTTTTGAAATTATTGGTAACTCGGATTAGGTTATTGTTTATTTTTATTTTTGGTTATATTCAATTTTCATTTATTAACCCTTTATGCTACGGCGGCACTTTTACGTACCGTTAAAATATTTTGCTATACAATTCATTTAATGCATCGATTAATAGCTATACTGTTTAGAATTAGTTACAGATACTTTACTTTATCTTGTTCCAAAACCATTATTGCTTGCACAGAACAAAAATATTTTTAAAAGTATGATTTATTTTCAGCTTTTCAGCTTTCTTGACGTTGAATGTAAGAAAGGTTGGGGGAGAAGTTTCAGTTCAGAAATATTTCTATATTTATATTATAAGAGCATTGTATTTGTGCATTTCCTAATTCTAAAAATAACTAAAAAAATATTTTAAATAAACCATTTGAGAGAAGTTAAAAATATTTCACAAAATCCTTATAAATTCAAATTTATTTAGTTAATTTTAATTGGAAAAGTCCTTCTAAATTTAATAAATGACTTCGAAAATCTTCTAATGTAGTATCCAAAATTCACAAAAAATGCTTTAGAAGATGGAATTTTCATGAATTCATAATTTAGGACATAATGTGCTAAGAAACGTTTGTCTTTCTTTACATTGTAAATAGTGTAAATAAGTGAATAAAGAAATCGGTTTCCCTGCTTAAAAATTGTTGTGCATGACGTGTATTTTAAGCTACATATGTGTCTACTAAAAATTTTGAAATTTTACATTTATTAAACACTAGAATATTTTTCGAAACTTTAGTTCAGAAAATTATATTTATGACGCCAAGAAAAATTCATCAGAATAATAGGCATCTCGGGATTTGAACCATGATTTTAAAAGCACAGAGCTCATATTTTAAAAATAATTTTACGCTAAACTCTGGAAGGAGTAGATTAGCATCTTACTTTGTTTTTAAGAAAAGTTAGAAAGAAATAAAAATTCGGAATGTACTTTAATCAAATCACAACGTTTTTGAAACTTTATGACATGGAACGCGAACTAAAATTTACTTAAACAGTAAATGGAAATTATTAGTGCTTTGAAAAATAAAATTGTTTAAGTTAAAGTAAGTATTTTTAAAAGAATTACCGAGAGTAAGTATTAAATTAACCTTGTATTAAGAATTTTAGATATTATTCATTACTTAAAAGAAGAAATATGAAGGCACTAAAAGATACGAAAGAAGAACATAAGTAAACTATTCACTTTAACTATTACTTCTTGATTTTCTTTTATATATTCATTGCACAAATTATACGTGAACAAAACTTGCAATAAAACTATTGAAAGTAAACTTGGAAAGTGCATTTATTAATTCAAATATTCTCAAAAAATTAAACACTTACTATTCATTTTGTTTTTCACAAATAAATAAGCTAAAGCTATATGAGATGTAAATTTCTGACTTTAAAAAAAAAAAAAATATCCTGACTAGGATTCGAACCAGGGAACTCTTGGCTGAAGCTGCAAAATCTCTACCATCTGAGCTAATGCGGTCGAATTTGCTTGATATAATTGACCCAGCTAACCTTATTGACTATAGCATATAGTCTAATACCTGAATCAGTTTGAAACAAAAAATCGCAGGTAAAACAGAATAATTCTGTCGTTCGTTTATTCTTATCGTATACCTATAATATAAATAAAGCACAGTATTTTTGACAAATATTCCAAATAAAGATGGCACTTTGTTAAATTAGGCTATTTGTAACAAAGGGAAAGGATTTTCCACATTGTTTTGGATAGAAATATTATTTCCAGAAAATACTTATTAAAATACTTTGCATTACAAATTCAGTGCCAATAACAAAACCAACAGATAAATAATAATCTTGGACTATATAAACATTAATTTTAACACTAAAATCATTGATCATTATGTTCGTGGAGAAAAAAAAAACAAACAGCCGTTTCATTAAAATATTTTAAATACATTTAATGTGATGGATGTATGTTCGAGGTTCGAACGTGTAGGTAGTTTGCGAAAGACACATTATTTTAGAATTTTACTTTCACTGTTGGTATCATTTAATAAAATAACATTTACAGAACAAATAATGACTTATTTAGTGTTGAAAGTGTTTGGCTTAGTTATTGAAATATTTGACGATTACGACCTTACTTCAGGTTTCCTTGTCTAATCCCATTGGTCAGATTTGTGGCCAAAATTCAAACATTTGAAATAACAAGGGCATTTATCCTTATGATTACATTGGCTAATTTTATCATCACCAAACCACGATTGAAACAAAGGAGGTCAGATTTAGTGCGAAAAGGTTTCTCTTTGACAGGCACTTCAGGTTTGACTTTAAGTGGCATCGTATTCTCGAAAGCAGATCGAATTTTATTATTTTTTTTTATGAAAAAAATTTAACTTCTTTTTAAACTGTAAAATAGTTTGACATCCATATACAATATTGTAAAGACGGCAACAAGTATACCATTAATAATATATTGTATTAAAGCTTAATTCTCAATGTTACGACATGCACATAATTGTTTCCTAATAAGAAACTTTTCTTCTAGGCATTCATTTTCTTATAATTTTCGCTTATTTTACATATCATGTAACTCGGCAGAACTGTACAATCAACAGAATTCTAATAATGTATGTTGTTTGAGTTGATCCCATGAATTTATATGAGAATCCGTTTGTACTAATAACTGTGAGTATCATTCACGTTTTAGCAAATATGAATATCTGCGACTGAAATAAGTTAAACGTACTTGTGACATCATCGAATTTGCTGATCCAATTATCATAAATCAGAAATGAAGGTACTACATATTCTATATCATTAAAGTTAAAAACAGATGGGAAAAAAAACTTGAACTAGAAGTTTCTTATATTTATCGGAACGAGATAATCCAGCTTTAATACTTAACCCTTTGGAACTCGACAACACTGATTTGAAAAATATTTACTCATATGTTAGAATACATCATTTTAAGCATATAAAAAAATAAATATTTGGTAAACAAAATTTTAAAAAATAATGTAGACTGAAAGGTACTCTTTTCACATCTACAATAAACAGAAAATTATACACTAAGTATTGAAAATTGTTTATTACAAAACCGTAAAGTATGCTAATTTACCTTTGTAAAAAATCTATTTTTGTATCCCGACAGCATTTTTCTTTTTACAAATTTATGAAAGTCATCTTAGTCATAACGATGAAAAACTACTTAAATGATAAATAAAATATTAGATGAAGCAATTACTGAATATCGCTGTCTGTTGAAAATTCTATGAACAATTTTATTAATTGCTACACTGGGAGATAGCAGCAACCAATAAAATGGTCTTTTATAGCCCAGGTTGTAATTAACATTGGATTTTGTGTATATTGCAGAAATGCAACGCGGTCACAAAGGGTTAAAGAAATTGTAAGCGATGCATCATTTTTTGAATTTCCAACATTATTTGAATTCAATGCATTTTCCGATTCAGTATCACCTTCATTCTGAAGGATGTTAGCTTGAAGCAAACTTAAATAGGAAGGATGTGCCATTAATTGGTCAGGTACCTTTGAAAGTGTACAAAAATTAATTTGTTAATAAATAACTTATTAAAATTTCATTCATAACAAACCTTTTAAAGGAAATCCCATGCAAAACGCTTTAGAAGAGAAGTTATTTATTTATATGCGCAAAGGGGATCAACATCATATATCGATCTTTAAAGTCAATTTTCTCAAAACGGTGATTTTGTCATCGCGCGCACGATAAAAAAAAAATGCCCGTATAGAATTTAATTAAATTTTTACTGATTTTTACAAACCTTGTAACTGCACAAAATAACTTACTATTATGTTCATAAAGATAGAAATTCGGAAATTATGACTAGTTTTATAAAAAAAAAAGATTCAATATTTTGAGAATTTTGATTTTACATTAATTTTCTCAAGAAATAATCATTGTATTTTTTCCAGAGTAGGTCATTTAAAACACGGATTATATCTCTCTACTCAATAAAAAAATTCTTGTTCACGATGACAATTAAATTATGTAAAATGATTCGCACAAGGGGAAATTCGTTTATTAAAGAAACATTAAATTAAAAATGAAACTAAAAAAAACTTTATATACATCTATTCATTTTCTCAGAACAGTAGCATATATCTCTTTTAATGTGCGTGTAAAATTTCATATCCGAAAGTTAGTCAGATCTGGAGTTATAGCAATCGATAGCAAGGTCTCATTTTCATGCAATTTGTCAATTTCAAATGTACCTGAACCCTTAAGCGAGCAGCGAGATCGACAAGGATCCCTCATTAGATATACAGGGTAAATTACAACATGTGATTAAATTGTTTAAAGAATATTCAGCTTCAATTTGTTCCATTTTGTTTTTGAAATTGGTACTATCGTTTAAAAACCAAAGCCAGAAAAGTCGCGTATTATTTTTCTGTTTGATAGATCACATTCTGCATCAAACAGAAATTTATGTAATAACTTGAATTTAATTGTTCGTTCATTTTTCAACGCAAATTCCGTTCGAGATGTCAACTAGTTTCATGATAAAAAATAGAATATAAAATTGAAATAATCACATGAGAAAATATCCAAATTGAGTGGATATTTAAAAAAAAAATACAATAATTACAATAAGTCGACTTGATTCGAAAACAATTCTGAAAACTTATTCTTATGGTAAGAGGCATCCTAACAAAGATATTACTCAATTAGACATCAATAAACAGTTTTTGTGGCACAACAGGACGAAGAGACATTGAACACGAGTTAACAATACACAGAATATCCCAGTCGTTTAACTATAATATCAGCAAAAATGTTATTTTTCGAGAAATATTCAAATTCAGACTCGTACGTCGTCGTTATATTAGGAGTTTTATAACACCGGGAAAGGATTTAACTGCTTCAACACGTCGCACGTCAAATGTTATTCCATTCTGTCTACGTTCTTTCGCGTTTGCTATATGGAATTTTTTCAAATGTTTCGCTGTATAAAATAAGGGAAAACGAAAAATAAATAAATGAAGATGAGTGAATATTAATTGCACAAAATTTATCAAAAGTAAAAAAATAAGCGTTTTTAAAAATACTTTACTAAAAAGCATTAATTAAGTAAAAACTGTAACTTTAATAGTATAAAAAAATATAATATAAAAGATAAATAAAAAAATAATAATCCGCGTCGTATTTAATTAAAAATATCTGAAAAACGTTTTTTGCACATTTGAAAGCAGCTTAGGAATTTAAAACTAACTGCAAAGGCATTCTTGCATTATGCCTAAAGAACAAATACAATTAAATGCAATTAACGGAACAAAAGATTTTAAAAGGAAAACGAAAAGTCTAAAATCCATAGTTTTAGAATTATTAAAAAAATCATTTTTCTAAATAATTTTTCTTTACTTAGAGGAAACTTTAAAATGGCAATCTCCGTAAACCACAGTATTTAAAAAAATTAAGATTAAGTGTTGCTTTATAAATTCTTGTTAAATAATAAAAAATAGTTTTTCTTCTGCAATTGTGTTTTAATTGTTATATAAGTAACTAGGGGGCTCTGCCCCCTGCAAGCTACGATCGCCAACCCCCATTCAGCCACCGCAGAATCTAAAAACACACTAATATGTTGGGTTTTTAAAATATTAGAGAAGATTGAATTATACTGAAAAAAGTTGTGCATATCTCCTTGTAAACGGGTTTCCATTGAATTCCTTTTGATAGCAAAAATTTAAGGACGAATCAGTTGCTGTTAAGATATAGAATGGTTGCTTTCGTTTTGATTAAAGGGGATCAGTTAAACAATTGAAAAGAAGCTAAAGTAAAATGAATTAAGTATGCAGATTCTTTGTCTCCCGGTATTTTAAAACAATCTCTATAACAATAGCCTAAGTCATGTGACTATCGTCAACAGTTCCGGGCGGACCACTTCGCTTTTTATACTCTAGGTGCCATTTTGGTACTTTAATGTTAGACAGGCACAGGTGATATGTCGCCAAATATTATTCTATCGCCATCATTTCATTTATATTATAATAGTTCGTCATCAACTGCCATAAACAAATACGGTCTGATCCCTTAGCCTTTTATATGAAAGTTCAGCACATATGTCCTATTTGCGCGATTTTTCGGACGCCAATTTGGGAAACGCATCAACAGCATAAACAACAACATCCGTCTTACAATATAAAGCAAAATAACGATACTTTGGGGCCAGTTAAGTACCCGTTGCGTATATGACATTGGTGTCAGAAAAAAATCGCGCCAATATTGGGCCGTATATGACATCTGTGCCGAAAGTTTTCCATTTTGATTAAACAAAACAAAAAAAAAAAATATCGAATAAAACTACATAAAAGTGGCCTTGGTCGCAAAGAATTCTTAGTACTGTTACGCAATCCGGGTGCAAATCTCGCCAATAGCTTTTTTTGAACTCGCCAATTAGCATTTGTTTTATTTTTTGAGTGGTAAATTAAAACATTGATTTAAAGTTGACTTTAAGCAAGTTACACGTGTTTACGTCATCAAGTGATTTTTATTTCGACGTTTTATTTGTATATTTATTAATGTTATACTAATTTATTTGTTCTTTTGTTATTTAAAAAAAAAATTATGTCAATTTGTACAATTTGGCGAAGGTTTGGCGATTTATATAATTTGGCAAAATTGGTCAACGGAATAACTAAGTAGTACCGTGAACGAAACAGCACCGAAAACTGGCGATATGAAGCAATTAAAATAATAAAACTTTGTAAAAAATCACCATAAAATAAAAACAAAACTCAGGACGCGTTTCGAGCTAAAAACTTAACAGCTCGTCATCAGCTACAGCTTACACGTGTCCGCAAGCGAACAAGTTCAAAAATGAACTGAAGGTAAAGAATGTTGCAAAGAATGCGACAGATGGCGCTACCTGAAAGAGGGACATGCAAAAGAGAAAGGTGTTGCCAAAAAGATAGAAGAGAAATTGAAAGGGAAAAAAATGGAAATAAAAAAATAAACAAAATAAAAATAAAAGAAGTAAATTAAAATTATAAATAATAATAATAAAGAAAGAAATATAAAAGAATAAAACAAGGGGAAAAAAAAAGATGCTTTTTTTTTTTTTTACAAAAAGAAAAGAAACAAGAGAAAATGGAAAAGAATTACAAAAGTAATTTCCACGCTGGAGATAGGAAAGGAGATGATGGGAGATCATTGACAAGATTAGCAGAATTTTTAGAAATTAAATATGCTTCATGAAAATCCAAGTGAGAGGGAGAGGCAGGGGAAGAAATAATTTTGGCCATGGAGAAATTGAAACAATGACTGGAAGACCAACAGTGAGAAGCAATCGAAGATTTAGAGATTTCTTGATTTGCAATATACCTCTGATGCTCGCCTAATCTGAATTTTAAAGCTCTTTTTGTTTGACCAATCTAACCTAATTTGCAAGAGCAAGGAATGAAATAAACACCACACCGGTTCTCTGTAGGAGCAGGATCTTTTAGAGAAGATAATTTAATTTTATTCATAGGTTTGAAGATAACATTAAAGTTAAAACGAGGAAGGATTTTAGCAATTTTGAAACAGAGAATAGAATAAAAGGGTATAACTATTATAGAATTAAAATTAGGAGGATTATTTGAATCAGAAAAAGGACGTTTAGGCTTATTAAATTTATAGAAAGCTTTATCAATCAAAGAGGGATTATAACCACGAGCAAGGGCAAGAGATTTCAGATAATTAATTTCATTATTCAGAGCAGAAGAGTCAGAACAAATGCGTAACGCCCTAAAAATAAAAGTATAAAAGGACGCCACTTTTTGTTGAGGATGATGATTTGAAAGAGCATGAGGAGGAAGAGAGACAGCGAAACGTTCTCTATAAACGGAGATAGAGAACCGATCTGGGTGTTTTGAAACTAAGACGTCAAGGAAAGGAAAAGAATTGTTCTCTTCGACTTCGAGAGTAAATTGAATACAAGGATCAACAGAATTAACAAGAGAAAGGAGATTAGAAAGATCAAGGTCAGAGGGAATTAAAATGAAAGTGTCATCAACATACCTAAACCAGAAAGGAAATTTATATAAACTGAAGTGTTTTTCTTCAACAAAATGCATATAAATATCACATAAAAGAAGAGACAGTGGATTACCCATGGCCAGACCCTCAGTTTGAGAATAGAAAGAAATGTTAAACTGAAAAGCAGTTTGCCTGACACAAATACTAACTAAATGCAGGATTTCATCAATCTCAATGGAAGAGTAATGAAATTCGCGCAGCATTCTTTCCAAACAATCAATTGCCCCTTGAACAGGCACGTTAGTGAAAAGGCATTTAACATATAAAGAAACCATGGTTTCCTTATTTTAAATAAGTTTTATTATTTTAATTAAGTAGTACCGTACTTTTTTAATTATTTTCTATTATTTTCAAAAGGAAATAACAAAAAAAAATAATTAATAACTATAGAACAAAATAATTTATATAATTTTAAAAAATAAATAAAAGTACATAAAATTTATTATTAAATAAAAAAAACAATAGCCGGGTTACCATGTCAGTCAAAATAATGCCATTTTGGCGCCAATTATGTACTCCGGTGCGTATATGACATGTGTGCCTAATATTTTTCTTTTCGTTTTGTTTTTTTTTTTGTTTTTTTTTTTAAAGAAAGAAGTGAAAGCCATCAATATTAAAATTTTCAGTTTTAAATGGAAGTTTTGTATTTTAAATAAAGTGAACGGAAGGATTATATTTTAAATGAAATTAATGAAATATAAAAAAATGCGATGGAAAATTTTTTGGCGATTTATCACATGTAAATTGAATTATGAATAACAGTAGCATGATACATTTCTTAGCACACATTTAAGGGAGGCCAAACTGGTTGCCAAATTAGTTTGGGGACAAGCGACCTTTAAAACCTTAAAAATCAATTTTTTTTATATTTTGCAAATTTCACTTTAAATATTATTCAAGGGTACATTATATGCATTATGACAAGCATTTATCCAAAAAAAAAAAAAAAAAAAAATTATTTTTGAGAAAAAAGTGGAATTTTACGCGTCATCTTAGAAATCTTCGAAATGCGCCTTGCAGGTTCCATATCAATTAAAACCCACAATATTTTTTATAAAAGTTTGGTTTATATATATAAATAAAACTGTGCATCGAATTTTGTATATTTGAATATAAAGGTACAAAAAAAAAAAAAAAAAATCAAAATTTTTTAACTTTTTTTTAAATTTTTATATTCAGATATATAAAATTCGATGCGCAGTTATATTTATATATATAAACCAAACTTTTATAAAAGATACTGGGGATTTTCATTGATATGGAACGCGCACGGCGCATTTGGAAGATTTCTAAGATGACGCGTAAAATTCCCCTTTTTTCTCAAAAATAATTTATTTTTTTATTTTTTGTGATGAATAGATGCCATAATTCATATAATGAACCCTTGAGTAATATTTAAAGTAAAATTTACGAAAAAAATTAAAAATTGAAAATTTTTGAAATTTAAATTTTTTTTTTAAACTTCGAATAATTTTGAAATTTTTATTTTTTAAACCTTTATAATCAAACATATAAAATTCGATGCACTGTTTTATTTATATATATAAACCAAACTTTTATAAGAAATATTGGGGATTTTCATTGATATGGAACGCGAAGGGGGCATTTCGAAGATTTCTAAGACAATGCGTAAAATTGCATTTTTTTCTCAAAAAACATTTTTTTTTCATTTTTTTGTGATAAATGCTTGCCATAATGCCTATAATGTACCCTTGAATAATATTTAAAACGAAATTACAAAAAATAAAAAATTGATTTTTAAGGTTTTAAAGGTCCCTTATCTCCTTAAAATAACCCTTTTCTGAAATATCAAAAAAAAAAAATCTGTTATGATTAAAATTGGAGTTACCATCATTAGAAAAATGTATTTAAAATTAGAAAAAAAATAATATTTCGAAAACTAATTCCAATTTAAAAATTCTAATACCAGTTTTAAGATCTGCTGATCATTACGGAATTTTGGTGTTAATTTCATCGTAAATTATTCCATATTTTAGGAGAAATCGCCGTGAAACATAATCAGTTGTTTAATCAGTCGTTTCAAAGAATCGTTTCATAAATTTGTTTCAATTCAGCCACTTCGTATATCCGTTTTATATATTCGTTTCATTAGGATTATATATATATAGGGTCGATATAATTAAAATAAGTCGATATTTTCCAAGGAAAAAACTAAACGGAACCTATGTCTTGTCAACAGAATATTGTAACATATTTTTGCAATAAATGAGCGATAATACTGAAAAAAAAATAATATATTGCTGATTTTGTATCTTACTAATTGTTAATTAAAGGATCTTTTCTGGTGTTAAGTATGGTAGAGTTCTATTCAGAGCTCAATTTCTAACAAAAGGAGTACCGGAGCTGTAATGTTCTTCAGTAGTAACAACCGTTGAGTAAACGGCCAGCCGTTACATCCATCCGAATCTTTAAACACTATATAGCCATTAATCACAGAACGCTTTCAACTTTAGACATTTTGTATAGTATTTAAAGGTATAATGTTCGGATTTTTCGGGAACTTCTGGATTATGAACTCATGGAAAGTAAGAAAGTAGCTATAATATTAGTTTTCATTCCAAAAAAGATAAATTTTACTAATACATTCTAAAGATGGCAGCATATCATTTATTCCTTGGAATACATGGTGGAGTTCATTTTTTAATTATCTATAGATTGAGCTTGTCATCTATATTGAGGAATATGCTTGACCATGCTGCACATTATTACCACCTAATCTATCAACATTTATTTTTATTTTCTATTTATTTATTTTTTTTTGTAACATGTTCAAATGATCTTCTTTACATGTTTTTAATGCTGTCTCATTCGTATTCATCAATGCTTTTGTTTCCGTGACTGGTTCACTCTTAATTATGTATTCACTCATGAAACACAACTCTAAACATGTGGACTATAAAACCTTTAATTAAAAAAATAAAAACCCTCTTGGTTACACACTTGACAGCGACGCCGTCTAAAACACACGAGCTCACAGCTCTCAATTGAACTCACAATATAAAACAGTCACTTTAACAGTTAACAAGAAAAAGAGAAAAAGAACATACGTTCAAACTGCGAAATGTCCTTGGATGCAGGAAAAACTGAAGGTTACTTACGGAGTCTTTTCCGATTCACAAGCGACTGCGAAGCTCAAGTTTTCTTTATCCAGGTATCGTTCGATTCTGAACTCTTTCGAAAAACGTGTACGGCAATGTTTTCGAACAGCTTTAAATATGGTAATATGATTTTTATTTCTCAGTCCTTTTTAATCATGTTTTATATTAAACTTATTTGTTTTTCAATGATTTATTTCTCTATTTTTTTTGTGTGGTAGTCTCAAATTAATATTCTTTAGCTTTTTTATAGCTAATATGAAGATGAAGCCACACGCTTTATTTGTGAAACTGTAGACATTTTGGGAACTGATTAATCTGTGTAGGTTCTAAAAATATCAATTATTCACTTTCTGCTCATTTTTTTTATTATTTTTTAAAATCTATGTTGAATATGTCAAGGGAAACAGTTCAGTTGTTAATGAATAATTTTATTTCTAGTTATAATTTCAAAATTTTTGTTAGTTATATGTTATTTTTTTTTATATATATTTCTGTATGTATATATTGTAATACTAATGTTTGTATTTTTATAATTTTCATTTTAATTTAATTTTTACCCTTATTTAATTAAATAAAGATAGTGTCTAATTTTTTTTTCGCTTCTTATACGCTATCATTATATCTATATCTATAGAATCGGTGTGGATAACTCTGTTTAGCTAAGTCCCATTTAAAATATTCCAAAACTGAAACGTGTGGTCGTATTTTTATTATAATTGATTAATAGTAAGTAAAAAAACTAATTATTCGTCGGATGTGCCAATACCAAAACTTTCTTCTATCATACATGTTAATACTTCAATATATTGAAAAAAGTTTTTTATTTAGTTCAAGGAAATAGTTTTATCTATATGAATAATGAATCGTTATTTTTGAATATTTACTTCCATTTATTTTTCGTTTTAAAAAGTAGCATTTAATTGTATTTTGACTTAATTTTGATATAATTATTTGCAATCATTTGAAAATTATTAAAGAATTTTTCTTTCAATTAAAAAAATAATAATAATGACTCATTTTACTTATCCATCATGCGTAGTATAGGGTAAGTCTTGTAATCGTTTTGAAAATCGAAAAAAAAAATGACGGATTTACACGTTTCAGACACTGGAGATTCCGAAAAACATATTTTTAGAAAAAAAAATTGTCCGTCCGTCTGTGTCTGTGTATCTGTAATCGATCTATCGCCCGAACAAATTGAGATAAAGATTTGAAATGCGGTGTGTACTTAGGGGGTAATAATGGGAAGAAGCCTATTGAATATCAGTAACCTTGATTAAACGGAACAATTTTTTTCGGGCTCTTGAAACATTCGTTCTGATAAAAGGTATACAAAAATTTTCGAAATTGTTTATTTGAAGGAGTGAATATAAAATAAAATAAAAAAACATAAATTTTGTATCATAAATGAACTCGATCGGATAATTAGTTGCCGAGATATTTGTAATTCTATTTGTCACACTCTTCGATTTTTCATAACCCTGTATACCATTCAAATTTCTATTCAAAGATATATTTTAATTGGAAATGAGACGCTTAATACGACGTAGTAAACTTTTAGTTAATATGATTTTAATATTTCGAGTTAAGGATATTTCTTTTACGCAATTCGGTACTACTCGATTATCCCTTCGACCCCAAAACTATCGCCAAACTATAAGATTAAATGCCAATAATGGCTTATCGTAAATGCCAAGCATTTAATGCCTCTCCATACCTAAAAAGGGGTTTACCATAGGGAGGGCAGTTTTCTGTCGCCAAATACCGCCAAGTTTGTCGCCAACTTGGAGGTATATCGCCAAATTTGGCGGCCAAAATGAGTCGCCAAAAGTTACGCCAAATTGGCGGTATCTCTAATATTTTGCCAAATTCCCATAGACTTCCATTGTAAATCAATATTTGCTTACAGAAAATCAACAAATTGAGATATTTTAATGCAACAAAGAGTAATATTATCTGAAGGGGTTATATTAATTATGGCACAGATGTCATATTTGCTCCATATTGGCGCGATTGCCAATTTGGCGAAAACTTCAAAAGCATAAACAACATCATCCGGGTTACCATATCAAGCAAAAAAAAAAAAAAAGTCCCTGGCGGCCCGGCCTACAGGCAGAGGTAGATTTCGAAGTTAAGTATACTAATTTCACAAACAAAAACTAAATCATTATTAGATATAAATCCACTTTAACAGTTTTATCTGTCTGCTTTTGATGAGATTTTATTTCCTTTTTATAAAATAGCTGGTTTCATCAGAATCATGTTAAGGCAATATTAAAAAAAATATTTTTTCCATACTCAACAACTCGAAATTTTCTGGCACAGTTTCAGATTCATTTTTAATTAAAAAAATATATATATATGAAACATGCTGGCGTGATTTTTGAAAAGATTTATAAGCGACCTGTGTTTTTATTTTTCTTTCAATTAATTAAAATTTTATTAATAAACAATCATTTTCTCAGTAGGGCAATATTTTTCGTTTCTAACACAATCGCTTCGAGAAAATCTGTTCAAAATGCCCACTTTGACATCATTTTTTGAAATATATTCTGCCTCTATCAAAAAATCGATCATTGCGGTACATTATATAGTTTCTGAATAAGAGAATCTAGCAATTGGATGCGTTGGAGAGCAAAAATGAATTTAAAAATGAGTAAGAAAATAGACAGTTTGGATTTGAATGCACCCTAAATAAGATGATTTTTTTCTTCAACCGCTATGTATTTTTAATTTGTTTTTGCTGTAAGAATTGGCCCTATCAAACACTTGCCTATATAAATGTTGAAGACAATATTAAGAAGATATATGATAAATTCGTGGAGATTTAATATCTTGTGAATAGACGGTGTTATGAAAAATTTTCTTCTTCAAACACCCTTTTTAGGTAGATTTCGTATGAAATACTACCTATTGGGATCGTTCCTATGTTGGAATTTCTGAAAAATGTTTGCAGATCTACACCGATCATGTCCCCTAGAACCCAAAACCACCCTCAGTAAAAAACTTTATATATATATATATATATATATATATATGTATCTATCTATCTATCTATATATATCACTTTCTTCTGGACACGATAACTTTCGTAATTCTGCACCAATCTCTTCCAAACTGATACATAAAATCAATGGCCATAAAATCTCGGTCAAGTTCGTTAATGGGCAAAATCGGACCAAGGGGATGGAAATAGGGAGGGGTTTTGTGAAAACAGAAAACCCCCCATAACTTCTTAATTTTTGTACATATCAAATCAGTTTAAAGTTTTTATTACTTCTAAAAATAGGGTCAAAATTTTATGTATCAGATTTTTGATAAAATTAAAAATGGGCTCAAGGGGCGCAAAAAAATAGGGTTTTTGGGAGAAAAAAATCATAACTTCGTCAATTCTCAAGATATCAAATCCAGTTATTTTTATTATAAATCTCCTTAACATTATCTACAACTTTTATATTCACAAGTTTTTGATAGGACCAATTCGTACCGCAAAAAAAAAATTAAAAACGAAAACAAAAAGGGGGTTTGAAGAAGATAAAAATCCCTAACTCCGTCAATTCAAAAGATATAAAATTCCCATGAATTTATCATATATCTTCTTAATTTTGTCTACATCTATATAGACAAGTTTTGGATAGGACCAATTCTTACAGCAAAACAAATTAAAAATACATAGCGGTTGACGAAAAAAAATCATCTTAGTAAGGGTGTATTCAAATCCAAACTGCTTATTTTCTGACTCATTTTACAATTCATTTTTGCTCTCAAAGGCTTCCAATTGGTACGTTTTCTTACTCAGAAACTATATAAACTACCGTAATGGTCGATTGTTTGATAGAGGCAGAATATATTTTTTTTTAATGCTGTTAAAAAGGGCACTTTGAACCGAATCTACCGAAGTGGATTGTGTTGGAAAAATCATTGTCACTCAAATTCAAACTGCTTATTTTCTGACTCATTTTTAAATTCATTTTTGCTTTCAAACGCATTTAATTGGTAGATTCGCTTATTCAGAAACTATATAATGTACTGTAATGATCGATTTTTGGATAGAGGCAGAATGTATTTCAAAAAATGATGTCAAAGTGGGCATTTTGAACGGAATTTCCCGAAGCGATTGTGTTAGAAACGAAAAATATTGTTCTTCTGAGAAAATAATTGTTTATATATCAAGTTTTAATTAATTGAACAAAAAATAAAAACACAGGTCGCTTATAAATCTCTTCAAAAATCACGTCAGCAAGTTTCATATTTTTTTTATATTAAAAATGAATCTGGAATTATGCCAGAAAATGTCGAGTTGTTGAGCATGGAAAAGTATTTTTTTGAATACCGCCCTAACATGATTCTTATAAAACCAGCTATTATATAAAAATGAAATAAAAACTCGTCAAAAGCGGCCAGATAAAATTGTTAAAGTGGATTTATCTCTAATCATGATTTAGTTTTTGTTTGTGAAATTAGTATATTTGACTTCGAAATCTACCTCTGCCTGTAGACCGGGCCGGAAGGGATTTTTTTGCTATCGTTTTTAATTTTTTTTTTAGCGGTACGAATTGGTCCTATCAAAAACTTGTGAATATAAAAGTTGTAGATTATATTAAGGAGATGTATAATAAAATTATTGGATTTGATATCTTGAGAATTGACGTTTTCTCCCAAAAACCCTATTTTTTGCGCCCCTTGAGCCTATTTTATATATTATCAAAAATCTGTGATGCATGAACTTTTGGCGCTATTTTTAGAAGTAATAAAAACTTTAAACTGATTTGATCTGTACAAAAATTAAGAAGTTATGGGGTTTTTTCGGTTTTCACAAAACCCCTCCCTATTTCCTTCCCTTTTGTCCGCTTTTGCCCATTAACGAACTTGACCGAGATTTTATGTCCCTTGATTTTATGTATAAGTTTGGAAGAGATTTGTGCAGAATTGCCGAAGTTATCGTGTCCAGAAGAAAGTGATAACACAATTGCTTCGGGAATTTCCGTTCAAAATTCCCACTTTGACATGATTTTTTGAAATATATTCTGCCTCTATCAGAAAATCGATCATTGCGGTACATTATATAGTTTCTGAATAAGCTAATCTACCAATTAAATGCGTTTGAGAGGAAAAATGAATTTAAAAATGAGTCATAAAATAAGCAGTTTTGATTTGAATACATCCTTAATGCAATGATTTTTCCAACACAATTCGCTTCGGGAAATTCGGTTCAAAATGCCCACTTTAGCAGCATTTTTTAAAATATATTCTGCTTCTATCAAAGCATCGACCATTTCGGTACATTATATTGTTTCAGAGTAAGAAAACGTACCAATTGGAAGCCTTTGAGAGCAAAAATGAATTGTAAAATGAGTCAGAAAATACGCAGTTTGGATTTGAATACACCGTTACTTAGATGATTTTTTTATTCAACCGCTATGCATTTTTAATTTGTTTTTGCTGTAAGAATTGGTCCTATCCAAAACTTGTCTATATAGATGTTCTAGACAATATTAAGGAGATATATGATAAATTCATGGGGATTTTATATCTTTTGAATTGACGGAGTTATGGATTTTTTACTTCTTCAAACTCCCTTTTTGTTTTCGTTTTTAATTTTTTTTTGAGGTACGAATTGGTCCTATCAAAAACTTGTGAATATAAAAATTGTAGATAATATTAAGGAGATTTATAATAAATTAAATGAAATTGATATCTTGACAATTGACGAAGCTATGAATTTTTTTTCCCAAAACCCCTATTTTTGCGCCCTTTGAGCCCATTTTTAACTTTATCAAAAATCTGTGATATGCAAAATTTTGGCCCTATTTTTAGAAGTAATAAAAACTTTAAACTGATTTGATATGTACAAAAATTAAGAAGTTATGGGGGTTTTCGGTTTTCACAAAACCCCTCCCTTTTTCCTTCCCCTTGGTCCGATTTTGCCCATTAACGAGCTTGACCGAGATTTTATGCCCTTTGATTTTATGTATAAGTTTGGAAGAGATTGGTGCAGAATTACGAAATTTATCGTGTCCAGAAGAAAGTGATATATATATATATATAGATAGATAGATAGGTAGATAGATAGATAGATATGTATATCTATATATATACAAAGTTTTTTACTGAGGGTGGTTTTGGGTTCTATGGGTCATGATCGGTGTAGATCTGCAAATATTTTTCAGAAATTCCAACATAGGAACGATCCCAATAGGTAGTATTTCATACGAAATCTACCTAATAACGACACTGGCACCAGTTAATTACCCGTTGCGTATATGGCATTGGTGTTATAAAAAATCGTGCCATTGTAGGGCGTATATGACATCTGTGCTTTAATTATATTTAATGGAGTCCAAATAAATTAAATTATGAATAAAAGTAACATGGTACAATGCTTATCACATGTTTTATTTTCATATTTTATATTATCTATATCCATGATGGGTAAGTATTACGATGGTCCCCAACGACTAGATATTATTTCTTTGGAGTTTCGCATGTTTAATTTTAATTTTATTTTTTCTTACTAATATATCCAATTGCATGAAATACCGTATTATTGGCTATAGCCAATGTTATGATGTTACCTCAGTTTTTCTTTTCCATGCCAGATACAGCATTTCAAAAACATTATCACTCAAAAAAATAAAAAATAAATAAATAAAAAGAAAACAACTTCATACTTCCATCGAAACTAAGTACTAGAAATTCAAAGAGTATACTTGTTTTGTATTTAGTAAATTACAAAGTTTATTGAAATAAAGTACATTTTATTATTACTCTTCAGATCTTGGTGTTAATAAAACAAAAAAAAGGCAACAATACTTTTTGTACTTAATAGATTTTTATGGCACTTTCTTTAATCCTTAAAACCATTTCATAGGATTTAAAAGTCTTTTAAAATGGAGAAAGTATTACTTACAATTTCCATCTGCTATAGACTATATTTCTGCCTGTGCTGTTAAATCTAATAAGCTGAAGAAGTCATGACGCAATGTAGGTCATAAAGAATGTAAAAAGCCCGATTGTAAGTCAAATGGGTTTACTATCATTCAACACTTAAGTAAATTTCTAGTGAAGAGTTAAAGCTGTTAAAAGAGATAGAAAAAGATTATTTTCGATGTAAACTGTTTACAGTTTTGTTATAATTTATTTATAAGAAACGGAGTTTTAATAAATTTAAGAATATTTCTTAAAGTGCAATTAACATACTATCTGTTTAATGTCAAACACCACTTTCTTGTTAATTGGAAAATTTCGTTATTATTTACAACTGCCTGAAAAAATAATTTTATGTGTGATAAAATCTCTCGGAAAAAAAAATATACAGAAAATTGAGTTCCGGCTTGTACTGGAGAGAAACTTTGTTTTTAAGAATGATCCTAATTTTACTCAAGCACAAGAAGCTAAAACGCGTGGATCTCGATTATAAAAGATTCATTCCAGTTTTCGTCAATTTTGAATTTAGCGTAAATTGGCTTGTTCACGGCCATTTATTTTTGGTCGTCGAATTTAACCAATATTTTGCCAAGTGTTACCAATCTCAGAGAGAATTTATCTCTGGAGTATATGAATATATTGTTTCAAGCATATGAGAGTTGAAATAATAGTTACAACAGTGAATGAAAATTTGTCAGAAACCGCGTTTAGTAAAATTCACAAATTAAGCCCGTTTTTGGAGGCATCCTTTATCTTTAATCTATTGCTGGCTTGTTTAAAAAATCTAGAATTTCAAACTGATATATCTGAGTCATTTTTAGGGTTCTGTGCTTAAAAAGTAAAAACGGAACCATTATAAGATCACTCCTGTGTCTGTCTGTCACAGCCATTTTGCTCGTAAACTATGGAACGTGGAAAGTTCAAATTTGGGGAAGTAATAAAGACCATTGACCCACATATTTTCAGATTAATAAACATTCATAAATATATTTAGTACAAATGTAGAGGGGCTAAATATGCTAGTTGAAAAAAAAATTATTTTCTTTGTATATCATGTGAGGTATCCTGTGAAAGCTTTCGTACCGCTAGACTCAAAAATACATTTCTTTTAATTTTAGGTATTATATTTTCAAAGATATTGTCGAAAATGTAGCGCAAAAATGTGTTCCCCTTCTCGCACTTACCTTAGGTCACATAGTTTTTGAGAAATTAGCATTTTTCTATTATACACAAATTTCGGTTTACGGGCATTCGGAAAAATTGTTGAGCATCGCTGGATGTACCTACCGTTGCAGAAGTATAAAAGCACTGTTGATAATGATTTTAAAAAAAATCGTCAATAATTAGCCGAGATATTAACACTTAAAGATACGGCCAGTTTGTACAGACACAAGGACAGGGGCGGCGTACTCTATGACTAGTTAACAACTTTTAATGATATATATGTGTAATGTAATGTCCAGTAACAGTATAAAAGCAATAAACGTCAAATTGATAAAAACATACTAATTTAAGAGGCCCCAGGATTCTAAAAATTGGAAAACAGGAAAAAAAATACTATTTTCAACATTTAATGTCTTAACACTAGAACGCCCGGAAGGAGTCGATCCGACTCGGACCATATGATTAAATGTCAACTGAGACCAGAAACTCTTACATAAAAGAAGTTAAATTTAAACAACGCAGATTTACGTTAAATAAATCAGTCAAATAATTTTAAATGAAAATTCTGGTGTCAAATATTTTTATGAAACTTGAGCAAAATTTCCAGGCGTTCTAGTGTTAAAATTTATATGATTTCAAAACACAATTTCAATTGGGATGAAAGATAAGTATGTTCTTTCATTTCATGTATTTAAAAAATTGCAAGATGCAGAATTAATATTTATAGGGAGCTCGAAACTGTTAGACATTTGTCGAACAAAAAATTGGCATAACAGTTTACGCGCAGGATTACAAAATAAACATTGCAACTAGAATGAAAATTTTGGTGGTTACTTATACTTCAGATTGTAATAATTTCTATGAACTTAAATAAATTTGTATTTAAAAAAAATTATATTTTTAATGCGAACAATTAATATTTTCTAGCGCGGAGTAATTCTATTTATAAACTTGTGAAATAATGGACTGACACCAGAATTTATAAAAGAATTTATTAGAAAATGCGAACTTGCTTATTTTCACGTACATGATAAAAGGAAAATTTTAATTAAGTATTCTTGATGCCGTTTGTCTGTTTTGGAATTAAAATTAGGTGTCCTTTTTTAAAGGGCACCGCCCTCGAAAGGTTTAATTAGATTGAATCGTATAAATACTGTGGGATTCACGATAGTTTGCATTGAGTGTATCTCTCAATACGCCTCGAGTGACTTTAAAAGTTAATTAAAAATCAATCTGGAAAAACGCAGCACTGACCAAGGTGGCGTGGCAATTTTGAGACCTCCATTCGAAGCGCGCTAAGCACAATGCCAAATTTAAACTTTGAACAGAGGTTTTGTTTTAGCTACACTGTAGAAGTAAAGGTTATTACTACGTTAAATTTAGTTTTATGAAATGCCAAATGAAGTTTAAATATGCACTGCTTTTATTGTCAGTACCGAATTAAGTTCATCATAAACAGATTAGGATAATATTAAAAAAAAGTTATACGAATAGTTATATTGGATATTATTTAAGTTCCATATCGCTTTGAAATTTCATTGTATATCCATTTACACTGTTCTAATATATACAGTTATACCCAACCCTACATTGTATAGTTTTTTACAAAGTCTTAGTATTGTTTTAGCAACTTTTTTTTTTTTATAATACAATTACAAATTCATATATTTATTCTACGGAACACTCTGTGCGCGAGTAATACTCGCACTTGACCGTTTATTTATGGTATAAGCGAAACAAAAATTTCTCCTGAAACTTCGTGTCTAATCCCCACTTTTAACGTAAAAATAATTTAGGATATCTAACTTCTTTCAACATATTTTTGAATGTAAAATTTTTAAATGGCGGGAATTTTGAATAAAGTTGGCGAATGAATTCGGCCACTGAAATCGGTCGATACCTTGGTAATCATATACACTTGCTTAATCACATCCCCTCACTAACAAGCTCGTGTTAATACATTCACTAAGCTCCATGTTTCACGGCAATATCCGCAATATTTAAAATAATATATTTCTGTTGATTTAATGGATTTTTAATACATTGTACAATGATGAATACTCTCAAGAATTACATTCATATTTTTAATTAAGTTTCTTTTATACGATGTTGAAAGAATCATATTTTTTTAGCCTTTAAAACAAAATGAAGAGAAAACAACATTACAATTTACCCTTTTGCGAGACTATCAGAGGGTTAAAGCGGTTCAAAAACACGAGCACTGTCTCATAACGAAAAATTTGGGTTTGTATATAAATCAGCATTTGGATTGGACGGTGAACTGGTCTTAGGGACTAAACTTTTAGCGAATTTTTCCAGAATTGCTTTTTTCCGTATGTCTGTAATATGAAATTATTATATTTTTTTAATTGAAGCACATAAAAAACGTTACTTCGCGACACTTTTCTGTGACTTATAATTATATATTCTTCACAAAGTTTCAAAAATTAAATGTTATGCAAAATCGAGTGTTCAATACACATCACGTATCTCAGGAAACAATACAATTGTTAAAAATTCTTAAACTATATTCTTGTTCCAACTTGAAACCCACCTGAGAGGTTACACTCATGACTCATCTGCAACTGCGAATAATAATGAGCACACCCTCAAAGAACTAAAAAGCGGATCTTATACACTGTAAAAAAAATTCCGTTAAAAAACGGAAATAGTACTGGCAATCCTGACGCCAGTACTATTTCCGTTTTTTAACGGAAATTTTTTTTCCGTAAATTCCAGAAAATCTTCCGCTTTTTCACAACTTTTTTTCCGTTTTTTTTTTTTTTTTTTTTTTTTTTTCGTATATCCGTATTTAAATTTTTTTGTTTCAAAGACAAAAAAAAAAAAAAAATAATAATAATAAAATAAAATAAAATAAAATAAAAATAAAATAAAATAAAATAAATAAATATATATATATATATATATATATATTATGCAACTTTTCGAGAAACTTACACCTTTATGAATTTCATCAAGGTAGCGTACCTCTAATTTATTCAAATAACAGTAATGAAACAACACTTACCTAGGGTGGAATCGAACTGGGGAACCGGAGTGTACCAGATTAGCGCCCTTTTCCACCATGCCATGGGGACTCGAGTTACGTTTCCAAATGTCGTTACTTATTTCAGATGCTTTTTATGAAGTAAAGGCACGGTGTTAAGCAAGGAACGTATTTTCGTTGGGGATATTTTTCAATTGCGTGTACAATTCTGAATATTTCCATAATTTTGAAAATTTAGCTTTTTAATCCCATGCTTTATAAAAAGAAAAAAAAATAGTCTTTAAAATATTACGTGCATGAAAGAATGTATTATAAGTAATAATTGCTTCTTTTTTGCAAGATTTAAAAAAAATTATTCTACTATTATTTTTAGTTATTTATTTGTATATACATCTATAATTTCGTTATTATGTTTCAGATATTTTTTAAGTTTTATGTGCGAATTCGTTAAAGTGAATAGATTAAAAAATATTAAAATTAAAAATAGAGTTTTTCAATTTTTTTATTTAATAATAATAAGTATTATTTTAAAATCATTATGAAAAATAAACTGTGGCATTTCCTTCTCAACTATCTGAAACTTAAAAAGAATTAATAAAATTCATTTAAATATCAGATTATTTTTTTTAAATATTGTAAAAAAAATTAAAAACAGTTTTAAAACATTTAATTTAAAAAGAAAGAAAGAAAGAAAGAAAGAAAAATACTACAGTGTTAGTTTAAAAAAAAAAAAATTCAGCTAATTGACAGCCAAATGTTGGCATTTTTGAAATTTGAAATTGGGGAGGAGGGGGGGGGGGGGGCAAGTCAACGCTAAAGACATAAAATTAGATATAATTAATAGCTAAATATTGATATTTTTGAAATTGTGATATTCAAAAGGGGGTGGTGCTAACTTAGCGCTCCCTATTTGTAATTAAAATATCTTGATACATAAACATTACCTTTATCAGACAAATAAGATATATTAATTTATTTCTAATTGAATGAGATTGCTCTTTTATTTTTAACTTAATTAGTATTACAATTTAAAAAATATATTATTGTAAGAATACGAGTATTTAATGCCCCCCCCCCAAAAAAAAAAAAGTATTACATGCATATAAAATAGGAACAATTATGACTCCTTTTCAAAATTGCATGCATTTAAAAAGTAAAATTTCTATCATAATTTTAGAAATTAATCGTTTTTTTTTTTCAATTAGAAATAATATTTATCGTATCATTTTTTTAATTACTATATTAAACGAATAACAGATGAAAATATTTATTTAATATTTAATAAGTTACTTGATATGTTAAATTTTTTATTTGATACAAATTAAAAAAACAACAGAATAAATTAAATTGGAATTTATACGGCATTCTACGTGGCATTAATTTCGAAAGATAAAATAAATTATATTAAATTTTAACTGATATATGAAAAGATATTAATTCATATTTACTTAAAATAAAGAAAAAAAGGGGAGAAAAAGAAAATAAAATAAAAGAGAAATAGTGACTAACCAAGTCTTAAACGGAAACATATGTTCACACTGCAACAATTCATTATTCCGCATTCCAACTAAACACAGCGCCACTCTATACAACACAGACGTCAATTACGGAAATTGTACTGTTTTGAAAGAATGATGAAATATTTTGGTAAAATTTACGGAAAACCTTCTTCATTTTGATCCGAAAACGGAAAAATTATCCAATTACGGAAATTGTACTGTTTTCAAATGAAGATGAAAGTATTCCGTAAAATTTAACGGAAAATATACCGTATTTTTACGGATTTTTTTTTTACAGTGTAGCTCTCTGCACCTGCACTCTCTCTTTTTGCGCAAAAGCGAAGGTGTAGCAAGGCGCGACACGCTATTGGCCTAAATGAGGATAAGTTTTTAATTTAGTCCAATAATGTTCTGCGACCCCCTACCCCCCCTCGCTTCTGCGAAGTCTCATTGGAGAGGCCCAGGTGTGTTTTGATTTATTGTTGCAGTGACGCATGCGAATGGCTATGTTTTATTAAATAAAGTTTATTTTTCATTATAGCCTTTTGATTTATAGTCGCCTCATGATATTATCATAAACCAAGAACACTAAAATGCCCATTTACATTTGGAGAGAAAGTTGACGCAAACATCAGGTCCTCTTTGGTGCTTTAAAGGTTGTCTCTTTTATGGTAATCGCTTCCTTGGCAACTTTCCAATGATATTCTCTTAAAGCAAAAGTGCAGTCAATTTTAGAGAAACACCGACGAAGTTTCGGCGGGAATCCGAAAGGAAATTCCGAGTAGATTTTGGCGAGAGAAAAACCGGTTCTGAGTCTACTTGTATAAGAAGTCTGTGGCTTCATTCTGCCCCGTCGAAAGTTACTAGGTACAACAAAGTCTTTTTCTGTTCCAGACAAGATGGATATATCATTTGAAAAGCAATCCAATATTTTTCTAACCCAAACTAATATATATATATATATATATATATCTTGTTGGCTGTTTGAAAAATTTCGTTAATTCGGGGTTTATTATTCGTTAAATAGTGTTTTTTGCCTTCATTTTAGTCGGGGATAAAGGAAAATTCGTTAAATCGCGATATTCGTTATATAGGGGTTTGTTAAATCGGTGTCCGACTGTATATAGAGAGTTGTTGTAAATAAGTATGTATATATGATATTAGCATATTGTAAGAGTGCGAAATGTAAGAGTGTAGATGTAAGTACATAATTAAAGGGATCTAAGTATAATATTAAAAATATCAATATAAGTACAGCGATAATGCCTTTAAATATGGAGTACAAATTTGTACTAAAGATTCTACTATAATAAAGCTGTTGATTAGTCTGAAAATTAAATTAAGCATATCCATTTTTTTTTTTTTTTTTTTTTTTTTTTTTTTTTTTTTACCAGGAGCAGGAGTGTGGAATTACATCAGTTTATCCACAACTGGCGACTGGATTTTTTAAAAAGGCGAGTGGTTTTTTGAGCAGTTAATAAGCTGTATAAAGCTATACAAAAATTCTGTATTTGTTAGCCGTATTTCGCAACCCATAATTGTCGCAATATACACTTGGTACTAAGTTCCATCTTATACTAATCTTTAATCATTTGTATATATTTCGAAATTTTATATTCAAAAATACCAAAATGCGTTGTACTACTAATAATAAATTACTTTTGTAAAGAGTAAATTTTCTCCTATGAAGCGACTTACTGGATACTAAAATGAATGCTTGACTGATAAGATTTTCTGGAAATTCCTCCCCACCAGTATAGAGTATATAACGTATGTACTATTGACAGTAATTGCAACGTATGTATTAGCCGTAGTCATTCTTATGCCTAAATAGAATCTCGAAATAACTCTGTTTTTAGGTAGCTTTCATTACAAAAAGCTACGTATTACAGCCGTTCGGAGGAAAGAGATTTCAAAAAATTTTGGTATATTTTCATCGATGATGACCCGCAGACCCCGAAACCACCCTCCGTTCAAAATTGATATATATATATATATATGACCTATGTCACACTGTAACTCTCGTAATTATGAACCGATTTCGATGTAATTCGGTGTGTACATAGTACATACAAATGTCTCGACCGAGTTCGTTGGCCAGCTTCATCCGCCATTTTGTTTCAAAATGGCGGCCATTTAAATTTTTTTAAAAAATTTAAAATTTTAAATGTGGTACCAAAAAATTAAAAATGGAAAAATATTTTTTCTTATGTATTTGACCTTTATACAAAGATTCCGCAGCAGATTTTGTTTCGTCTATATCTTAAAAAATGGCTGAGTTATAGCGTTTTGAATTTCTAGCGTGGCTGACATATCGAAACGTCCTGAATTTTGTCACGCGATAAAAAGCGTATTTATGAACCGAATTGGATGTAACTTGGTCTGTACATAGTACATACTAATGTCTCGACAGAGTTCGTTGGCCAGCTTCATTCGCTATCTTGTTTCAAAAGGGTTGCCATTTAAAAAAAAATTAAATTTAAAATTTAAAACGAGGTATTAAAAAATTGGAAAATGAAAAATATTTTTTTTATGTGTTTGCCCTTGATACAAAGATTCCGGAGCAGTTTTTGTTTCTGAAAATTTGTTCTTTTGTTTATATCTTAAAAAATGATTGAATTATAGCACTTTAAATTTCTAGCATGGCTAACATTTTGAAACGATCTTGTATTTGTCACGCGATAACACACGTATTCGCCTATTTCGATGTAAGAAGGCATGTGGATAGTATACATCAATACCTCGACCAAGTTCGCTGGCCAGATTCATCAGCCATCTTGTTTCAAAATGGCGGCCATTAAATTAAAATATATATATTTATTTAAAGTGAGGTGCAAAAAAATTAGAAATTGAAAAAGGTTTCTTTCTTAAGTATTTAACCTTGATATAAGGATTCAGGAGCATTTTTTGTTTGTCTTTACCTTAAAAAATGGCTCAGATATAGCAGTTTCAATTTCTATTGCGGGTGACATTTTGAAAAATCTGATTTTTTGCATGCGACAGCACTCGTATATATCAACCGATTCCGATGTGAGTGAGCATGTGAACAGCAATTACTAAGGTCTCGACCAAGTTCACTGGTTAGCCTCATCCACCATGCTGTCTTAAAATGGTAGGCACTTTAAGAAATCGCCGAATTTGGCAGCCAAATATGAGTTACTTTAAAGAAAAGCAGCTTGGATAAAGCTGACTAATTTCGCGAAATTCTCATTCATTATATTGATAAAAATTAGTATTGAATCTCCTATATTCAGTTTCCACTATATTGAGCTTCGTGTGTTTGAATGATATAAGTTGGCTTTTTTAAAATAAGGAATATCAAAGCTACCTCTTCCTCCCGGCACTGGCCGGAAGGACTTTTTTCTTTTTGCTCTGCTACAAAACTAACATTAATTTATCATACTGCTACTTCAAAACTATAAAGAAAAAATTAAGTTAATGAAATGTTTAAAAATAAAACTCTAAGGAATAATAATTTTATCAAGTTAATCAAATTTATTAGTTAATTTGATAAAAAGTAACTTTTAAAGATTATTTTTAATTGATATTAAAACAAGAATATAAGTTAAATCTATACTAATAAAAGAACAAATCGCTCTGTCTGTCTGTCTGTCCGTCTGTCTGCCTGTCTGTGTGTCTGTCTGCGTGCGATGGCTAGCAAAATCTACGGCACGTACGAGGTTCAAAAATTTTTTTTAAGAGTCCAAGGCCTCTTCTAATGCACTATATCCTCAGAATTTTAATATTCTAATAATTAGCTGAGTAATGAATTACTTTTCGGACATCACTCTCATGAAAAGTGCGCCTTTTTTCCCTCAGATTACTTTCGGTTGGTTGGTTCATAAAGCATCGCTCATCAAAAATACGTTTCAATGAGCGTGTTCAGAGGTGCACTTTGCGCCGCGCGCGCGCTCAGAAGTTTATGCCATGGAGTAGGTCTTATCGAAGAAAGGAATTTTAACATAATTCACTTATTTCATTATTTTTATGGTTCAAAAAAGGTAAAACCAACGACTATATTTCTTCATCCTTCCAAAACATGGTTTTCGTAACAGGAATACATGCCTATGTTCACTCAGATAAAATCTAAAATAGTCGGGAAAAACATCACGTGACCTTCTTTATCTACTTTAGCCCATTTAGCATTTAAAATTAGTTAACCAACCGCACGCAAACTCCGCGCGAGCTGCTCAAAAAAATTGTGTGGGCGATTTGATCACGTGATTGTGCGTTTTCTGCTTATGTGTTATTGGTTGTGCTTTGTTTGGTAGGTTGATTGATACAATTTAAGAATTCAACTGGTGATCTAAAAATTTTAACTTTTTAACAATTTTCTTTTTATTTATTTAAAAATGATTTATCAATTGATTTATATCTTCTGTGATAAATAGAATGCTGTTAGTAAACCAAGATTCTGATATCAACATATGAGATTTGTTTGTAATCTACTATACTGGATAGATTTCAATGGAATTTGCACTGTTAGTTAGACAGTTTTTCAGAGTAGGTTTTAATATATATATTTCTTATTTTATGATTGCATATTTTAATACCGTGTGGATAACAGACCAAAATACATCATAAAACATGAGAAATAAATGGCATTCAAAATTCTGTTAGTATAAGCAAAATACTTACTTATACTTTCAGTAAAAAATTTATAAACATTCTAATCATACTTTATTCATTACAAACTAGGCTGCAGACCTATATATTTTATCTCTTTAAAAAATATATGTACAGATATTTTTAGTTAAAATAATTTACAACTATTACATTTTATTTTTATAATGTTCAAAGTAGAATATGATTTCTAGCCTAGTCTGGATAAAAATTCACTCGTAAAGTACTCAAAAAAAAAAAAAAAAAAAAAAAAAAAAAGAATTATTCTACGTGCAAAAGGATATTTTCGCACAATATATATTATTTTTTCATTTGGATTTGCTTAATGTTTATATCATTATACATACTACATATATAATCACTTAGAAACAAAACTTTGAATATTTAAAAGGCGTTCAGATCTAAAACTTTCATCTCGAAATACCTCATTTTCTCACATTTAAATGAGTATTTTATTATTATAATAAAAATACACGTGCCTCTGTATAACAAAAATAAAAAATATATCTTCATCAAAAATATCTTATTCATTATGAAAAATATAAAACAACCAATAAACAAAACAAAAAAAAATTGTGACACAATGTGGGACTGGAGGGATTCGAACCCACAATCCCTAGTCTCGAGTTCACTGCCTTATCCATTCGGCCATCCAGCACACGTTCCTTTTGCAACAAAATATCTTTATAATTAGCACCTTAATTAATCAAATCTATGATCTGTTCCTGAACATACTACGTGTTATTCCATACATGATATGGACCCACTCCATGTTCCTGTCTCCTGAGCTCGCGCGCGTAACGCGCGTGCTTCTTGAACACACTCTTTGTTTCCGCTTGCTTTCGGTTGGTTGGTTGTATAAAGCTTTCGCAGAAATAAATAAGCAAACCGGGACACAATTAAATAAACCAATTTGAGTGCTTAATGTTTCAAGTGTGACTGTTTTTTCAACTAAACATTAAATTTTAGCATGAAGGTGAAACACATGCTTTGAAAACATATTTAATAATAATGAGCGTTTAAGAGATGTGATTAGTTTCAAATGACGTCACAACCTAGCAACCAACTTGACAGCCTGGCAGACTTTTTGTTTGCCACACTCTGTTTGTTTTTTTTTCTACTTTGATTGGTTCAGCGATAATATCTGCTAAAAAATCTGCGATTTTGGTTGGTTTACGGAAAATTGGGGGTGCCTGTTTGATGCTGATTTATTTAGATAGCAAGAAATGTGTTTTTAAAACGTTAAATAAAAGATTAGAATACTCCTTACTGGCTCTTTTACTACTAGAAATTAGAAATTGGCAACAATATGTCCTTGCATTCTAATGATTTCTGCTGCTGTAGCGGGTAGCAACAGTTTTAATAGAATTTAAATTCTCATTTTTCAAACTGATAATGATTTTTTTTTCAGAATTTTTTTAAAAAGACATTTTTAAAAGCATTTTTAAATTGCTCTCTTTTATGTTTTAAATACAGAAAAATGTTCCGAATTTATCGCCCGCCTACTATATGGTGTCGCAGGCAGTGGGAACTCATGTCGGATGTTCGTATAGATCTTTTGCACCATTAATTTATGAGTGGGGGGGGGGAGGGCTAATTTCACTAATTGGTTTATTTCTTTTATATGCTTATTTTAAACGGTAGTCACGTTACGTTTTGTTGTAGTATTCTTCAGAACGGCGTGCGATTCGTATAAATAAATACAGCATAAATGTTACTTATTCGAGATAAAAATTTCAGAAGTCTTGATAAATTTTCGAAAAGTAATTTCAGCAAATATCTTAAATTCTTGGTTACGACACCCCCCCCCCCCCATCCATGTATCTACGGGTAGGTTGCGTGAAAAGGTTTCGTTCATATAAGCTTTTGCTAAGAATAGAGTGCGCTCCCTGTTGGTGGAATATAGAACTAACAGACCGCGATTTCATTTAAAGTAGGGAATCTAACAAGGCGATCTGTTTTAAACTTCAAGGTAGTTTATAACGCATTAGAAAAAGTTTATATAAGAATGGCGCGTGAAATTTCGGGAGGTGGGGAGAGGAGGAGGGGCGATAGATTTCTTTTTTTTTTTACTTTTGCGTTTCTTACCATTTCCGGTGCGTTTTTTTGACGGAGTCCTGAGATAAATGAGTCTTATTAAATATAAAAATTTCAAAAGTTTGTTACCACTATTTCCGAATAGTAACTTCAAAAATATCTTAATTTCTTGCTTAAGACCTCCACCCCCTCGAGCAACATATCTACTGATAGGTTGTGTAACGGAGTTAGGTTCAGATACAGTTTTGTTAAAAATACAGTGCGCTCCCTGGTGGTGGAAAGTGGAACTAAGAGACCGCGATTTCATTTAAAGCAGGAAATCTAAAAAAGCTATCTGCTTGAAATTTTAAGACAGTTTATAACACATTAGAAAAAGCTCATAAAAATGGCGCGTGAAATTTCGGGCAGGTGGGTGGGGGGAGGGGCGAAATATTTCCTTTTTCTTTATATTTGAGTTTCTTACCATTTCCGGTGCAGTTTTTTGACGGAGTCCTCAGATACATGCTACTTAGTACATGTAATAAGTAAATGTGACAAAAGTTAAGTTACCACTATTTCCGAATAGTAATTTCAACAAATATCTTAAATTCTTTCTGGAGACCGCCACCTCCTCGAGTAATATATCTACTGATAGATTGTGTAAAGGAGCTTTTGTTAAGAATAGAGTGCGCTCCCTGGTGGTGGAATGTGGAACTAACATAAGGCGATTTTGTTAAAATTAGGAAATCTAGCAAGGTGATCTGTTTGAATCTTTAAGAACGTTTATAACACAAAAGATAAAGTGTAAAAAAGAATGGTGCGTGAAATTCCAGGGTGGGAGGGAGGGCCTCTAGATTTCTTTTTAAAAAATTAGCGTTTCCGACTTTTTATATGCCATTTTTGGAGGAAGTAATGAGATATATGCTACTTATTAAAAGTTACAGACATTATCTCTGCTTTGAAAAACACCTACTTTTATTTTGGAGAGTAGATAAAAACAATAGGGTAAAATTTTCGTGGGAGTTCAAATTTAAACCAAAATTTTAAAAATACAGCATTTACAGATTTTGAACTTTAGCTTCTCGGCCTATATTTTTAGACTAATTAAGATTGTGTAAATTAAAAAAAAATTGATTCAGAACTTTTTGTTAGAAATGGAAAAAAGTCGACTTTTAAAAAGAAAAAGAAACGCTTTTTTTAATAGAGAATGAACGCGAATTCGTTAAAATTTGGAAAACGAACTAACCGATCGACTTGAAATTTTTGATGGATTTATAACCCTCTCAGATATGGACAGAAAACTACTTTAGAAACATTAAACTTTCTTTAGTAGCAATAAATAAATTCGTAATCATCTCAGATATCATTAACTGATTTCAAAACAGGAAACAATTCAAGAATACAAACATTTGAACACTTAAATAAATACGTTAAGTAATAATAAATCATTCTGCAATAAACAAACTTTCCGATTATAGCTAAATTATCCTACTCAAGTTATACAATTACAAATAAATAATGATATTAATAAATAAAATATGTTTGTGAAATTTGTTCATATATCAACCCACGCTTGCTGCAGCTGTCTGACGTCAACATCATCGTCATCAAAGAAGTCTGACTGAAAAAAACTTTTTTTCTTATTTTTTAGTTAGTTGGTTGTTAGTTTCTCGAAGTAAAACATGTAAAATTAATATAACAAAAAAGCTGCAATGTGAAGCAGCAACATTTGTATTTTTTAAGATAGAATATAATTTTAAAATATTACTTAAAAAACACGAAGAACTCGTCAGTTTTCATTTCTTTCATTGTTCATAAAATTAATTAGAAAAACAAAAATTCTCTACAGCTAAGAAAGGATACGTGTTGACAGATTAATGCTCGTGCGAAGCTGTATAATGAGGATTGCTGCTGAAGAAAGATAAAGGTAAGAAATTACCTATATTATTATTATATTTAAATATATTTTCATGGCCAAAAACAAAATAATATTTATTTATTTATCTAAGTACTAGCGCGCGTAACTTTCTGTGTAGAGCAGAGGTGGCTTTTTTGCCAGCAATTTGATTCCGAGTCTGAAAGAGTCTATATTTTAGTGGATAAATAGTATTTGTGAAAAAAAAAACTACTGGCCATAAAAGTATGCACATTAAAAAGAAAATGAAAATTATTGTTTATTGTGCATTGTTTTTTTTTTTTTTGTTGATATATATGAAATGTCAAAGAATTGAAGAAAATTAAATATATAAGAAGTTTTATATAGAATAAAATAAAAACAGCAATTCCTCTTTACCAACAAAACTAAAATAAATAGTAAAATGGCCGCATCACGTGAGATACAGCTTGTAGAAAAACTTAACGCGAGTAACTACAACAATTGGAAATTTAAAACTGAGATGTTATTGATTAGAGAAGATTTGGTTAACGTAATTAGCGAAGATAGGCCAGCGCCAGTCACAACCGATTGGGAGAAAAAGGACTGGAAGGCCAGAGCCATAATTAACCTGTCAATTGAAGATTCACAAATCGTCCATGTAAAAGGGCTTAACACAGTCAGAGACACATGGAACGCTCTTAAAGCGATACACGAAAGGGCGAACCTCTCTAGTAAATTATTTTTGTTAAGAAAGCTTTATGGAGCCGAGCTCCAAGAAAACGGGAACCTAATCAAACATATAACATACATTCTAGAACTAATAGACAAACTCTCAGCGATCGGGGAAACAATTAGCGACTCCCATCTTTCAGCTTTATTGCTATGCTCGCTACCCCCTAGTTATAATACTTTAATCACTGCACTTGAATCACGAAATGAAGACGAGGTTACACCACAATTTATTAGAAGTAAATTAACAGATGAGTACAATAGAAGGGTCGAAAACACAGACCAGGGTGAAAATTCAACAAAAGCGTTTAAAACGCAGAAAAGATTTTCTAATGATAACTTTAAAAAAGATAAACAGTGCACGTACTGCAAATTGAGAAATCACACGTACAGAGAATGTTGGCATTTGAAAAATCGAAACAATCACCCAAATACAGCGATGACAGCGATGAACACCTCGGGAACTCAGCTTTCGCTTTAGAGTGTTAGTGCAATCCCGAGGGGTAGACCACATCCACTCCTCCCGACTCTCAACCAGAGTCTGAGAGGGAGCGTCGGGTCCCTGATCAAGCTCACCCAAATACACAAAAACAACAACAAACATACAAAAATAAACATTACTCATCATCGTTGTGTTATCAACAATCTGATAACCAGATAGGAAACACTGACCGCGAATCAGTAGACAAGAGAAATTATAGAACGGAAACAAAAGCAGATCAAGGCAGCGACGCAGCCTTTCTAATAGACAAAGCAGGAAAACAAACATGGATTATTGATTCTGGTTCATCTTCACATATTCTAAACAATAAAGATGACTTTACTAAATTAAATGACACCGAAAAAACAACGGTCATAATTGCCAACGGCAAAACACTAAACTCGCTAGGTACAGGAGAAACTACATTCACGACGAAAACATCCGATGGAGGCATAAATAAAATTACGTTGAAAGAAGTGTTATATGTATCTGAGATAGAATCTAATTTAATTTCAGTAAGTAAAGCCACAAAGAATGGGTATAATTTATTATTTGATAAAGATCGATGCACGCTGTCCCGAAATGGGAAAATCTATTTGGAGGCAAAAATGAAAAATAACCTACACGAAGTTGAATTATTAGAAAATGCTGATAGGAATATAGTAAATATGGCACATGAATGCAAAAGTAAAGGCTGCCTGGAACTTTGGCACAAATGCCTAGGGCATAGAAATTATAATTCCATAAAGTAAATGGTTAAAGACGATTTAGCCTACGGCATAAAACTAAATAATTGCAATCATGGAACAACATGCGAAACATGCATACAAACAAAAACAAGTGATGCTCCCTATCCCAAAACAGTGTATAGAAACAAAACAGCTAGAATACTCGATCTAGTGCACACGGACGTATGCACAGCGATAGGAACCCCCACAATAGGTGGTAACACAATGTTTGTAACTTTCATTGACGACTACTCTAGATTTACTTTAATATACTTATTAAAACATAAAGATGAAGTACAGGATAAACTGATCGACTATATAGCTATGGTTCGAAACCAGTTCGGGATATATCCGAAAGCAATAAGATCCGATAACGGGGAAGAGTGCATAAATAGTGGGATAGAGGATTACCTAAGAAAAAAGGGGCATTAAACATCAATTAACCGTGCGTATTGCCCGAGCCAAAATGGCATTGCGGAGAGAAAAAATAGGTCGCTATTAGACATGACTAGAAGCCTACTCAGAGAAGCAGATCTGCCACAAAGATTTTGGGGAGAAGCAATTAACACCGCGAATCATTTACAGAATCGCTTACTAACAAGATCGACAAATAAAACCCCATTTGAGCTATGGTTTAATCGCAAACCGAATTTACACTATTTGTGAACATTCGGATGTAAAGCTTACGTATACGTGAATAAACAACATCGAGGAAAATTGGACGACAGGGCTGAGGAAGGGATTTTTGTAGGATACGATAACAACTCAAAAGGATATCGCGTATACACTAAAGAAAATAAAATTGTAATTGGCAGAATAGTGAAATTCATAGAAAATAGCAAAATTAACCTAAAAGAAAGTAAAGAGACAGAAAACTCATATGACGACAAAAATTACATTGAAACGGAGATAAACAACACAACCGAAGAACCAACCGCGTCCAAACAACCGACCAATGAACCAAGAAGATCCGAAAGATCGAACAGGGGGGTACCATCAGACAAATATGCCTGTTATGTAAAAAATGATAATATGACAAAACCGACTAGTTGGAATGAAATATTGGATATAAATAATCCCAAAGAAAAGGAAAATTGGCTTAAAGCCACACAAGCGGAAATCAATTCGCTGAGAAAACACAACACATGGGAATTAGTGGATCATCCACCTAACAAAAAGGTTATAGGTTGCAAATGGACATTCAAAAAGAAATTAGACAGTCACGGGAACACTCAAAAGTACAAAGCACGTTTAGTAGCCAAAGGGTTTAGTCAAAAATATGGGGAAAACTATGACGAGACATTCGCCCCAGTAGTGTCACAAACAACTGTGAGAACATTTTTGACAGTAGCCGCACATAAGAAGTTGAACGTGCGACACGTAGATATCGACACAGCGCTTCTCTACGGTGAGTTAGAAGACGAAATTTATATGAAACAACCGGAGGGGTACATTGAGAAAAACTCAGAAAACAAAGTATGTAAACTGAAAAAATCCATCTACGGACTCAAACAGGCAGCCAGAACCTGGAATAAAAAAATCGCACAATCTTTGAAAAATTTAAACTTTCAACAAAGCATCGTGGACTCATGTCTATATACACGAAAAGAGAACAAAACTTCATCTTACATAATAGTCTATGTTGACGACATTTTGATAGGCGGTGAAAACGAAACGATTGAAGACATAATAAAATCTTTAAAGGAAGAATTTGAATTAAAGGACCTTGGGGAAGTATCTCACTATTTAGGCATGGAAATAAACAAATCAGAAAATGGGTATAAACTGAATCAAAGATTAAAAATAGAAGAGCTCGCAAGAAAATTCAATTTAGAAAACGCAAAACCTGTAAGCACTCCCATGGATGCCGGTTTTCACAAGTTAGAAGACAAAGAAAATTTATTACCTAACAACACAAAATTCAGACAAGCGATAGGATCGTTGTTATATGTAGGAACCACTACGCGTCCAGATATATCAGCCGCTGTTAACATACTCAGCAGAAGATGTGAAAATCTACGCCTAAATGACTGGAACGGTGTGAAACGCGTAATAACTTACCTGAACATTACAAAAACTTTAAATTTGACACTAAACAAAAATAACGAACCAAAGTTAATCGGATTTTCTGACGCCGACTGGGCGGGGGACACAAAAACGAGAAAATCGACTACTGGAAACCTATTCATATACTGGATATTCATATACTGGAAACCTATTAACAATGTTGGGAAATAGTCCCATTCAGTGGTTCACCAAAAGGCAAAATTGCATTGCCTATTCATCGGCAGAAGCTGAATTCGTAGCTGCAGCTAGTGCAGGACAGGAAATTGCCTGGATAATAAAGTTATTAGCAGACCTGGACTTAACACAAAATTTATCAGTAATACTGTATGAAGACAACCAGAGCGTCATCAAGATGGTGAAGAACGAAAAATTCTCAAAACGCACCAAGCACATAGACGTGCGTTATCACGCAATAAAGCAGATGAAAGAAGATGGAATACTAGATCTTCGTTACTGCCCTACACAAGACATGACAGCAGACGCGCTGACCAAGCCACTGGCCAAACCTCAATTCCTGAAACATCGAGAATCCATGCAACTATTACCGGATGCATCTGAGATGGTTAAGGAAGGGTGATGGATTTATAACCCTCTCAGATATGGACAGAAAACTACTTTAGAAATATTAAACTTTTTTTAGTAGCAATAAATCAATTCCTAATCATCTCAGATATCATTAACTGATTTCAAAACAGGAAACCATTCAAGAATACAAACATATGAACACTTAAATAAATACGTTAAGTAATAATAAATCATTCTGCAATAAACAAACTTTCCGATTATAGCTAAATTATCCTACTCAAGTTATACAATTACAAATAAATAATGATATTAATAAATAAAATATGTTTGTGAAATTTGTTCATATATCAACCCACGCATGCTGCACCTGTCTGACGTCAACATCATCGTCATCAAAGAACTCTGACTGAAAAAAACTTTTTTTCTTATTTTTTAGTTAGTTGGTTGTTAGTTTCTCGAAGTAAAACATGTAAAATCAATATAACAAAAAGCTGCAATATGAAGCAGCAACATTTGTATTTTTTAAGATAGAATATAGTTTTAAAATGTTACTTAAAAACACGAAGAACTCGTCAGTTTTCATTTCTTTCAGTGTTCATAAAATTAATTAGAAAAACAAATATTTTCTCTACAGCTAAGAAAGGATACGTGTTGACGGATTAACGCTCGTGCGAAGCTGTATAATGAGGATTGCTGCTGAAGAAAGATAAAGGTAAGAAATTACCTATATTATTCTTATATTTAAATATATTTTCATGGCCAAAAACAAAATAATATTTATTTATTTATCTAAGTACTAGCGCGCGTAACTTACTGTGCAGAGCAGAGGTGGCTTTTTTGCCAACAATTTTCACGTAAGTTATAACAGCCCTTCGACCACTGTTTCGTAGAGTAATATTTGTATAGAACATATTGCGCTCTCTGTCGGTGGATAGATGCGCTGCCCACTATTTTCAAATAGTAAATTAAGCAAATTTCTTAATTTATTTAGTCAACGTCCTTATTTTAACACAATGTTTATCGAAGCATCTAAATAGACCAGATTTACATCTCCTATAAAAATTTTGAAACGTTCGGAGGGGTAGAATTATTTTTTACAAAAAAAATGTCTGAAAATGTCCACGAAACCAGTAAAAAGCTGAGCGTTTTGTCGCAGTTCCGCTCACTTTCTGTACGCATAGACTCCCAAAATCAACTTTTCAAAATAGTACGTATCTTCAATTTAATATTTTTCTTGCGATTTATTATACTTAAAAATATAAATTCAGACAAAAGGGAATTAAAGGTACAAAATCATACAAATTTGAGGTTCATTCATCACGGGCCCGGGCAACGCCGGGTAGGTCTGCTAGTTTTTAAATAAATAATAATAAAAAAGTAACATTATTCTTATCAATCGTGCATATTACTATACATAAAGAAAAATGATTACGGAATAATTACACTGTATACGACGATGATCAAAGAAAAATGTTAAAATTAATAGAATCCAATAAAGGGGAGAATCGTTAAAATTTCTTTTTATGACATGAGTTAAAAATTCGTAAATTAAAAATGGAGTAACTTCAAAGGGATTTCAAAATAAAGGAAAAATTATTTAATTACACATACAGAGGATATGTTTCATTTCTTCAATTGAGAAAAAGGTCTTCCCGTTTTATTTTTTAAAAATAATTATTTTATATTTTAATTAATAATCTAGTGCTTTCGTAGACACACACTAATTCAATAAGAGTTTTTAAAACAAATAATTAAAAACGATTTGAATTTATTTCTAATTTAATTGTTTCTATTGAAGCTTTTGTATTATTGTAACTTAGATTTCAATTAAATAGATTTGCTATTTATTTATTATTCCATTATAATCAATAGTTTGTGTCCAAAGAAATATTTCCTGTACTAATGTAATATTTAAACAAAAAATATTTCAATTATCATCTTAATATTCATTATAATTTACGATTTAAATAAATGCTAAAATATATATGACTTTTTAATTGTCTGACTAATAATGTTTTTCTTACAGAAATAAATAAGTGAATTCATTAATTTTCTCCCTAATAACTTTCTCTACAAAATTAATATATGTAAATAAATAATATATATATATATATATATATATATATATATATATATATATATATATATATATACATATTATTCCAAGTTTTAAAAACGTTCAAATTATTTAACATATAAAAAGTAATAAAGAAAATATGTTTTTATGAACAATTTGACACTTTCTGTTTTTTTTTTCTTTCTATTAAAGTATTATATAGTAAACCGGAATAAGCGGGGTAATTTTGTTTAACTGCAGAAATAACTAAAGAAAACGTAGCATTAGATTTCAAATAAGCACTTTTTTTATTTCTGTTGTAAAATATATGCATTATACTTTAGATTTTATTTTTGTATTGAAACTTTATTAAAATTAAGAAAACTAGTTGAAATAGTAAAAATTGACTCTAGGTTTTTCACGGAATAGGTAACTAATAAAGCCTACAATTAATTTAGACATTTATTTCTTTTCTCACTTATATCTTTACGTTTTATAGAAATAATAAATATTTGTGAAATTATATTTCTTCTCTCCGAAGACTGCATTAATTCGATTTGTCACTATTTTCCCTATTATAATTTCGCACATAAAATGTGGTCGGACCGTACTTATATTCTTCCATAATTTTTATTCAAGTAAAATTTAAAATGGCTATTGGTTTGGTGCGAAAAAACGGTAGCATTCAATTTTATTTGTAATAAATAAAAAGAATTAATTAAGTTATAAATCTTTCTCCAAAAAACAACAATTGCTACAACCGTCATACATTTCGATGAATGTGTTAAACTCGTTTTCATAAATAAACACGATATCTTCTAATAATAAACACACATACTACAATATACATTAAAACACACATTCACACATAAATAACGCCTGCATTCAACAGTTAAAGGTATATATAAATATTTTACAGACATACATACAATAAATACAATAAACCCAACCTATATTCCTGGCTCTGGCTAATTTTTCACTCCAGTTGTATTTATTGTATTTATTGTATGTATGTCTGTAAAATATTTATATATACCTTTAACGATATCTTCTGTTTATTGTAACCCATTCGCTACTTTTCCCCTTAAAAGATGCTTTCTAGGTAGTGACTTTCATTAGAACTTTTAAGCAACTAATACTCATTTATTATACTAAATATTTTCAAAATTTTATCTAAAATATTATCTTTGTAACAAGAAATATATTTTTTTAATGCTGACTTGCGTGGCCTTATTAGTTCAAGCATTAATCTTTTTATCTTAAATTTTCGTAAAGAAACGCTATTTTAAAAGACACATGGCTGCATTACTGGGAATTTTACCATAGTGTCTCGACATTTTTACAGATTTTTTTAAAGATGAATAATTGAAAGAGTTGTTTCTAAACTCACAAACGACAAAATTAATAACTAAGCTTTCTCAAAATAGTGAGAGTGAATTTTTTTGCACCTGAAGCAAAGAAAATATGGAAGTACTATCAGTATGAAATACATGAAGTTTAAGAAATATTTTTTTAATAAACTAATTTAAATTTGGATTTATTTGTGATTATTTTTTTACAAGTATCACATTGATATATGTATAGTGATTCGTTAATGTGAAAACAAAAAGCTCAGAAGATCGTTAGTAGACATGAGGCAGATAAAGTATTTCCTTAAATATGCACAAAGCAGTTATATAATGAAAAATACAGGTTATTCCTCCTTTACCAAACTATGTTTATCATTAAATCATTTCACACAAATAAACATTTACGGACATACATGCATTCATAAAACAAATGATGGAAAAAAAATTATTGTAATAATTAAAACATTTCTGTTTTTAACGAACGAGGAGTATTCCATATACAAGTTTCTATTTAAACTTCTGTTAAGCCTTTATGTCCCAATTTATGAATTCTTGAAAATTTTATCTTCTAAAGCATTTTTTGTCGATTTTTGAAACTACATTAGAAGATTTACAGAACCATAAACATTTAATAGATTTTAGGATTTTAGAAATAAAAAATAATTAATGAAATTTGAATTTTTAAGGATTTTGTGAAATATTTATAACCCTACTAAAATATTTTACTTAAAATACTTTTTAGTATTTTGTAGAATTAGGAAAAGTAAGAATACAATGTTTTTACAATAGAAATATTGAAGTACTAGCAGCCTTCGGCGGCTACGCTGATCACTTTTTCCATACGAAACGTTAATCAAACGAAATATATCGGCGTTTTGATGCTTTGTTTTATAGCAATATATACATTTGTCTCAAATTATCTTCCGCATTGCTAAAATCAATATGAACGTCATTACGTTTTCATATCTTCTAATGTATCAGTCAAAATTTGGACTATTTTGGAGCAAATCTTTTAGTTGATAATTTTCAACATAGTGTGAAAAAGAATGGCAAAACAATATGCAGCACATTAAAATCATACCTGAAAATTTTGAAATGCAAATCTCAGCAAAATCCGTTCTCTAGACCTTGTAATAATAATAATTTTTATAATCGGGTTCCCCAGATTACAGAACTTTCATATATAACACTATAGCATAGCAAAGTAGAAGGATATGTGTTATATATTAAAACGATTCCTAGAAAATTATCTCACAGCCTGTACTAAATCCATCAAACTCAACTCGGTAGAACCTTTTTAAAAAGCTAATCTTTCAAAATAGGGTTAAATAATTAAAGAAAATTCGCACATAATTCTATAACTAAGCAAATTAGAATGATATGAGCATATTCATGAAACCCTTTCTTGAAAATTTAATTAACAATTTAAGTTTTCTCAAAATCCATTCAAAAGAACTCAAGTTATAAGTGATCGAACCAAAATTCCTCTTTGTATTAGGTAGATTTCGTATGAAATACTACCTATTGCATTCTCCCCTATGTTGGAATTTCTGAAAAAATTTTGCAGATCTACACCGATCATGACCCCTAGATCCCAAAACCACCCCCAGTAAAAAAAAGTTATCTATCTATCTATCTATATATATGTATATATATATATATGTATACATATATATATATATATATATATATATATATATATATCACTTTCTTGTGGACACGATAACCTCTCTAATTTTGCACAGATCTCTTCCAAACTATTACATAATATCAAGGGGCATAAAATCTCGATCAAGTTCGTGAATGGGCAAAATCGGACCAAGGGGATGGAAATAGGGAGGGTTTTTGTGAAAACCGAAAAAACCCCATAACCTCTTAATTTTTGTACATATCAAATAAATTTAAATTTTTATTACTTCTAATAATTGGCACAAAAGTGTATGTATCACAGATTTTTGATAAAATTAAAAATGGGCTCAAGGGGCGTAAAAATATGTTTTTGGGAAGAAAAAAAATTCGTAACTTCGTCAAATCTCAAAATATCAAATCCAATTAAATTTATTATAAATCTTCATAATATTATCTACAAATTTAATATCGACAAGTTTTTGATAGGATCAATTCGTACCGCAAAAAAATAAATAAATAAAAACGAAAATAAAAAGGGTGAGTTGAAGAAGAAAAAATCCATAACCTCGTCAATTCACAAGATATAAAATCCACATGAATTTATTATGTATATTCTTAATATCATCTACAACATTTACATTGACAAGTTATTGATAGGACCAATTCTTACAGCAAAAACAAATTAAAAATTCATAGGGGTTGAATTAAAAATTCATCGTATTAAGGGTGTATTCAAATATTTTTAAATTCATTTTTGCTCTCAAACGCATTCAATTGGTAGATTCTCTTATTCGGAAACTATATAATGTACCGTAATTTTCGATTTGTTGATAGAGGCAGAATATATTTCAAAAAATGATGTCAAAGTGGGCATTTTGAGCCGAATCTCCCGATGCGATTGTGTTAGAAACGAAAAATATTGTCCAACTGAGAAAATAATTGTTTATAAATCATGTTTTAATTAATTGAACGAAAAATAAAAACACAGGCCGCTTATAAATCTCTTAAAAATTCACGTCAGCAAGTTTCATATTTTTTCTATTAAAAAAAATCTGAAAATGTGCAAGAAAATTTCGAGTTGTTGAGTGGAAACGCACTTTTTTAAATACCGCCTTAACATGATTTTCATAAAACTAGCTCTTATTTAAAAATGAAATAAAAACTCGTCAAAAGCGGCCAGATAAAATTGTTAAAGTGGGTTTATCTCTAATCGTGAGACTATTTTTTCGTTGGTGAAATTAATATATTCAACTTCGAAATCTACCTCGGACTGTATGCCGGGCCGGTCGGGATTTTTTATATGTGTAGTAGATAGTAAAATATATCTTTTATAATCGCGTTAACACACACATGATTATAGAATTTTCAGGGACGTAGTGTAGTCTATACGCCGTAGACCGTCTGGAATTTTTTTAGAAACTCTGCATACCTTCCATAGCTATAACATATATACTCTCGAGAGCATACCCTTTGCCTGTAGCATTTATCCTACTTTTTTACAGCTACACCATTTAGAACTTTCCCCATATCTCCATAACTATAAAAATGCAGAATGATATATTAAATATTGAAACAGTCCCTGAAATATTAAATAACTGTGCACCTTCAATCAAAATACGTTCTGTAGAATTTAAAATAAAATGTAATCTTTCACAATCGGGTTCGTCTAGTTTTGGAACTTTCTCTTGTAGGTCTATAACTACGCAACGTAAAAGCATGCGTTCTACATTGAAACATTTCTAAAACAAATAACTATTAGGTCGAGCAAAAAGTTCTGGGAAATTTTTAATCGAATAGTTACCAGAATTTGTATCGTATATAGGAGTACTAGTAGTGAATTTCTAGGAGTCCAGGAACTTTGTTCTCCAAAATGCCTATTGAACAGTATGATTTGCGTTTGTTGATTCGGCATTATTAGAGAAAAGGCTTAACAATTCTGAAAGCCGTCGATGAGATTAATGAGGTTGAAAGTGCTGGTAACGGCGACAAACCTAGCCAGCAAATCCGGAATCTGGCAGAACGATGGAAGAAAGACGTTGACTACGATGGTCTCTACTTTAAAGAATAGCCCTTATTGCTTTTGTTGTTAATTTGCTTATAGCAACGCAACTTTCACAAATTTACCAGAACTGTTTGTTCAACCTAGTAAAACTGTAAGTTCTAAAACAATCTGTTAAGTAGAATCTGAGTTATCTGAGTTTTAATAAGCTGAATGAAATGCGAACTTCGTTCTACATTTATAGTATAGATGATGATGTGTTTTTCTGTAATCTGATTTGTTGTCAAGCTTTTGCTTCAGAAAAAACAATAAACCAAAAGAAAACTTCGCTACAGAGAAAAAAAGAAAAAAAAAAACATCTGACTAACTATTAAAAAAAAAAAAAATATCTAACTAACAGTGTAAGGCCCCTCAAAATATATCCAGCAGAACTCAAATTATAAACGGGTGGAAGGAAACACAAATGTGCATTTTATATAATTAAAGTAGATGTATCTTTCATAATTGTGTTCAATTTTCTGTATCACTTTTCCAATAGCTTTATAATTAAGCAACATATAATGAAATGTTACATATTAAAATCATCCTTGAAATTTATGTAACAGTGCCACTTGGATCAAATTCTGTTCAGTAGAATTTTTTTAAAAGACTAAACTTTAATTATCAATATAATAAAACATTCATACTACAATATATATTAAAACACACACACACACATAAATAACGCCTGCATTCAACAGTTAAACATGTTTACAACATGTTAACAACAGTTTATATATACCTTTAATTATCAAGTTCACTTAATTTTTTTCTTTTTCCTCTAACTCTATAACCAAGCAACGTTGAATACTGTGTATGCACGAAAACCATTCCAAAAACATTACCTAACTAATAGTAGCATATATTATCAAAATATTAGAAACAATCGGATTGAAATGCAAATTCCGGTTTTAAATGTATAGTAGATGATGATGATACGATTTTCTGTAAAATAATTCATCGTTTAGTTTTCGCTTCATACATAAACAATTGTTTCAACATTGTAGCTAATACACCGATTGGCAAGGTATCAGATTAGGGATGATTAACCATGAACAACTACCCAAAGAAAGGTAAATTTATGACTTTGGGGATACTTTTGTATTAGCCGGGTGCAAGTAATAAATTAACAAAGATTATTGATTGACCGTCATAATAATAAAAAATGATATTATAAAAAGAAGAGCTGAAATGAATTATTTTTTTACGTTTCTGATCGTGTGATTTATATTCAAATAATAATTATTAATGTATATTTTTTGTAAAATGATTGAAATGAAATATATTTATAAAATTTATGGTAATATTTTTATTGTTGAAAAATTGCCAAGAAATAATCATCATCAAATTGGCGTCATTATAATTGTAATTTTATTTAACTCAATAGCAATTAAAAAATTACAAAGGAACTGAGAATAATGATCAACTAGCAGACTTAAAAAAAAAAAAAAAAAGAAAAAAAACACATTCACATATGTTAAAACACGTACCAAGGAGTATCGAACTGCCTATCTTAAGATCAGTAGACGATGGCCCTTAACCACTCAGCCAATGGGAAGACAAAATTTTTCTCGTCAAAAGTGGTTAAAAAGAAAGCATGTGTATGAATACAGTGTCATGCATTTTCGGTGAAATTTCCATAGAATGGCGAAGAAATATAGTCCGATTTTTCATGCGCATTATAAAACGAACAAGAGTCTTGCTGGAAACAAGTAAATTGTTATTTGGTTCATCTGAAACATATTTATTTGATTTAAAAAAAAATTGCCCGTGTCATTTTCGAGAGAAAAAAATCGAATTATTTAACGAACTAGAGTTTTCCCAGAAAAAAGAAAAGTGTTATTCACCTCGCCTTAATCACATTTATATTATGTATCAATTTAAAAATAATCGTTAGAACCGTTTTCGAGATTTTCAAATTAGGATCTTCCTCGATATCATACCAACGTTTTCACTTTTAAAATGGCTATTTAGATCTCAAAATATACTGCACGTAGAAATGTAAAAATTTCAGTATACGATTAGACTGCAGATATAAGACTGTTCTAGAAAATTCAGAACAATGACATATATCTGCTGAGTTATTAAAAGGCGGCTTTCGCGTTTTCTTTGATGTCAAGTTAGCTGTATATATGAGTTCCGCCATCTACGAATTCTATGATACGATACGATACGATTTTAACGATACGATACGATACGATTTTAGGCTTAAGGCTGCGTCACTCGGAATACTACCGTCTTCCATGATAGTTTCTGAATAAGAGAATCTAGCAATAGGATGCGTTTGAGAGCAAAAATGAATTTAAAAATGAGTAAGAAAATAGACAGTTTGGATTTGAATGCACCCTTAATAAGATGATTTTTTTCGTCAACCGCTATGTATTTTTAATTTGTTTTTTCTTTAAGAATTGGCCCTATCAAAAACTTGTCTATATAAATGTTGAAGACAATATTAAGAAGATATATGATAAATTCATGGAGATTTTATATCTTGTGAATTGACGGAGTTATGAAAATTTTTCTTCTTCAACCCCCCTTTTAGGTAGATTTCGTATGAAATACTACCTGTTGGGATCGTTCCTATGTTGGAATTTCTGAAAACTTTTTGCAGATCTACACCGATCATGACTCCTAGAACCCAAAACCACCCTCAGTAAAAAACTTTATCTATCTATCTATCTATCTATCTATATATATATATATCACTTTCTTCTGGACACGATAACTTTCGTAATTCTGCACCAATCTCTTGCAAACTGATACATAAAATCAAAGGGCATAAAATCTCGGTTAAGTTCGTTAATGGGCAAAATCGTACCAAGGGGATGGAAATAGGGAGGGGTTTTGTGAAAACCGAAAACCCCCCATAACATCTTAATTTTTGTACATATCAAACCAGTTTAAAGATTTTATTACTTCTAAAAATAGGGCCAAAATTTTATGTATCACAGATTTTTGATAAAGTTAAAAATGGGCTCAAGGGGCACAAAAAATAGGGTTTTGGGGAGAAAAAAATTCATAACTTCGTCAATTCTCAAGATATCAATTCCAGTTAATTTTATTATAAATCTGCTTAATATTATCTACAACTTTCATATTCACAAGTTTTTGATAGGACAAATTCGTACCGCAAAAAAAAATTAAAAACGAAAACAAAAAGGGGGTTTGAAGAAGTAAAAAATCCATAACTCCGTCAATTCAAAAGATATGAAATCCCCATGAATTTATCATATATCTTCTTAATATTGTCTACAACATCTATATAGACAAGTTTTCGATAGGACCAATTCTTACAGCAAAAACAAATTAAAAATACATAGCGGTTGAAGAAAAAAATCATCTAAGTAAGGGTGTATTCAAATCCAAACTGCGTATTTTCTGACTCATTTTACAATTCATTTTTGCTCTCAAAGGCTTCCAATTGGTACGTTTTCTTACTCAGAAACTATATAATGTACCGTAATGGTCGATTTTTTGATAGAGGCAGAATATACTTATAAAAATGCTGTTAAAGTGGGCATTTTGAACCGAATTTCCCGAAGCGGATTGTGTTGGAAAAATCATTGCATTAAGGATGCAGTCAAATCCAAACTGCTTATTTTCTGACTCATTTTTAAATTCATTTTTGCTCTCAAACGCATTTAATTGGTATATTCGCTTATTCAGAAACTATATAATGTACCGCAATGATCGATTTTTTGATAGAGGCAGAATATATTTCAAAAAATTATGTCCAAATGGGCATTTTGAACGGAATTTCCCGAAGCAATTGTGTTATCACTTTCTTCTGGACATGATAACTTCCGCAATTCTGCACAAATCTCTTCCAAACTGATACATAAAATCAAGGGACATAAAATCTCGGTCAAGTTCGTTAATGGGCAAAAGCGGACAAAGGGGATGGAAATAGGGAGGGGTTTTTGAAAACCGAAAACACCCCATAACTTCTTAATTTTTGTACATATCAAATCAGTTTAAAGTTTTTATTACTTCTAAAAATAGGACCAAAAATTTATGTATCACAGATTTTTGATAAAATTAAAAATGGACTCAAGGGGCGCAAAAAATAGGGTTTTTGTTGAGAAAAAAATTCCTAACTTCGTCAGTTCTCAATATATCAAATCCACTTAATTTTATTATACATCTCCTTAATAATATCTGCAACTTTTATATTCACAAGTTTTTGATAGGACCAATTCGTACTGCAAGAAAAAAAAACGAAAACAAAAAAGGGGGGTTGAAGAAGAAAAATTTTCATAACTCCGTCAATTCACAGGGTATAAAATGTCCATGAATTTATCATATATCTTCTTAATATTGTCTTCAACATTTATATAGACAAGTTTTTGATAGGGACAATTCTTAAAGCAAAAACAAATTAAAAATACATAGCGGTTGACGAAAAAAATCATCTTATTAAGGGTGCATTCAAGTCCAAACTGTCTATTTTCTTACTCATTTTTAAATTCATTTTTGCTCTCAAACGCATCCTATTGCTAGATTCTCTTATTCAGAAACTATATAATGTACAGTAATGATCGATTTTTTGATAGAGGCAGAATATATTTCAAAAAATGATGTCAAAGCGGGCATTTTGAACAAATTTTCCCGAAGCGCTTGTGTTACAAACGAAAAATATTGCCCTACTGAGAAAATAATTGTTTATTAATCAAGTTTTAATTAATTGAAAGAAAAATAAAAAACACAGGTCGCTTATAAATCTTTTAAAAAATCACGTCAGCATGTTTCATATTTTTTTTTTATTAAAAATTAATCTGAAAATGTGCCATAAAATTTCCAGTTGTTGAGTATGGAAAAAAAAATTTTAATATCGCCTTAACATGATTCTCATAAAACCAGCTATTTTATAAAAAGGAAATAAAAACTCGTCAAAAGCAGACAGATAAAACTGTTAAAGTGGATTTATATCTAATCATGATTTAGTTTTTGTTGGTGAAATTAGTATACTTAACTTCGAAATCTACCTCTGCCTGTAGGCCGGGCCAGTAGGGATTTTTTTGTTTTCGTTTTTTTTTCCCTTGCAGTAAGAATTGGTCCTATCAAAATCTTGTGAATATAAAAGTTGTACATATTATTAAGGAAATGTATAATAAAATTAATTTGATTTGATGTATTGAGAACTGACGAAGTTAGGAATTTTTTTCTCAACAAAAACCCTATTTTTTGCGCCTCTTGAGTCCATTTTTAATTTTATCAAAAATCTGTGATACATAAATTTTTGGTCCTATTTTTAGAAGTAATAAAAACTTTAAACTGATTTGATATGTACAAAAATTAAGACGTTATGGGGTTTTTTCGGTTTTCACAAAACCCCTCCCTATTTCCATCCCCTTTGTCCGCTTTTGCCCATTAACGAACTTGACCGAGATTTTATGTCCTTTGATTTTATGTATCAATTTGGAAGAGATTTGTGCAGAATTGCATAAGTTATTGTGTCCAGAAGAAAGTGATAACACAATTGCTTCGGGAAATTCCGTTCAAAATGCCCATTTTGACATAATTTTTTGAAATATATTCTGCCTCTATCAAAAAATCGATCATTGCGGTACATTATATAGTTTCTGAATAAGCGAATATACCAATTAAATGCGTTTGAGAGCAAAAATGAATTTAAAAATGAGTCAGAAAATAAGCATTTTGGATTTGACTGCATCCTTAATGCAATGATTTTTCCAACACAATCCGCTTCGGGAAATTCGGTTCAAAATGCCCACTTTAACAGCATTTTTTAAAGTATATTCTGCCTCTATCAAAAAATCGACCATTACGGTACATTATATAGTTTCTGAGTAAGAAAACGTACCAATTGGAAGCCTTTGAGAGCAAAAATGAATTGTAAAATGAGTCAGAAAATACGCAGTTTGAATTTGAATACACACTTACTTAGATTTTTTTCTTCAACCGCTATGTATTTTTAATTTGTTTTTGCTGTAAGAATTCGTCCTATCGAAAACTTGTCTATATAGATGTTGTAGACAATATTAAGAAGATATATGATAAATTCATTGGGATTTCATATCTTTTGAATTGACGGAGTTATGGATTTTTTACTTCTTCAAACCCCCTTTTTGTTTTCGTTTTTAATTTTTTTTTTTGCGGTACGAATTTGTCCTATCAAAATCTTGTGAATATGAAAGTTGTAGATAATATTAAGGAGATTTATAATAAAATTAATTGGAATTGATATCTTGAGAATTGACGAAGTTATGAATTTTTTTCTCCCAAAAACCCTATTTTTTGTGCCCCTTGAGCCCATTTTTAACTTTATCAAAAATCTGTGATACATAAAATTTTGGCCCTATTTTTAGAAGTAATAAAATCTTTAAACTGATTTCATATGTACAAAAATTAAGAAGTTATGGGGGGTTTTCGGTTTTCACAAAACCCCTCCCTATTTCCATCCCCTTGGTCCGATTTTGCCCATTAACGAACTTGACCGAGATTTTATGCCCTTTGATTTTATGTATCAGTTTGGAAGAGATTGGTGCAGAATTATGAAAGTCATCGTGTCCAGAAGAAAGTGATATATATATATAGATAGATTGATAGATACATATATATATATTTTAAATAATGTAATTAATATCTATTTATTTTATATTAGATTAAATTTGTTTTACAAGGTATTTCAAATTTTATTTCAAAATGTATTAACTGCATTCTTTGGTATCATTTACTGTGATTTCTTAACTGTTTTATTCACCTTAATCTTTTTGATATACTGGTAGACATGTGCACATGGATTTTTGTAAAATACTGAAATATTAATCGGTATGATGTTTATTATTTATATTTTATATCCTATAAATATTTAAATACGTTTTATTGATTCTTCCATTTCATATTATTTGTTTCTATTCTGCTTTCATTTTTAATCAATTCACTTGATTTTAGTGGTTGTTCGGGCACAGGGGAAAATTAATTTTAGATTTAGCTTATTTTTCCCACAGAAAACAACCATTTTGCTTATATCATTCAATTCTGTGCCCTTGATAACGTAATTCAATGTATAAGCTTTTCAATTTTTGTCGGTGTCCACTTTTTTCTTTTTTCTTCCATAATAATTCTTATAATTATTATTATTATTATTATTTTTTTTAATACTTACAGCTTTAATTCATAATAATTGACGGTGGTAGGTTATGTTTAATTAATGGTAATATATATATATATATATATATATATATATATAGATAGATAGATAGATAAAGTTTTTTACTGAGGGTGGTTTGGGATTCTAGGAGTCATGATCGGTGTAGATCTGGAAAAAATTTTCAGAAATTCCAACATAGGAACGATCCCAATAGGTAGTATTTCATACGAAATATACCTAAAACAGACATATTTAAAAGTTAAGTTCATTCTCTTGTTTTGTTTTGTTTTCAATATGGCAGTTCTTAGTTTCAATGGATCCGAATCCCGGGATCCCGCTTTAATTTTAACCCCGAAAATCCCGGAATTTTTACTGGAAAATTCCGGGATTTTCGGGATTGCCTTTTTTTTTTCCATTGAACAATATTCAGCTGAAATTAAAAAATATATTTATAAACTTTCGCGTTTGGAAAAAAAAATCAATGGATTTTAATGAAATTTATATATAATTGAAAATGAATGTTTATCTCAAGTATTTCTTAGATATATTTCTAAAGCTATTAAATCTTTTAATGTGTGAAAACTTTTGACTTGGAAACATAGAAGTGAGCCAGTGAGGAAAAAGGAAATCATTTGTTTATTTAGATTTCGCTGCATGTGTGGATTCGAAGGTCATTTTCCAATTAGACTTTACTGATAAGCATCGCAAGTTTGTATCATAGTGATATCATGTGCTAACTTTTTTTTTTTTTTTTTTTTTGCGGCTTTATATTGCTTTAAAGATGTCTTGTTTAGTAGCTCATAGAAATGATAACAATAAGCCCATGTGGCATTATAAATTTTTAAAAAATCTAATTTTTAAATGATAAGGATTTTCATTTTTTTCGGGGAGGGGGGGGGTTGTATGAAATTTTCGTAAATTTGATACCTTAAATCTTGCACTGATTATAATGAAAGTTTTGAACTTTTAGAGTAGGAAGAGATAAAAACACAAAATATAAATAAACAAAATACCGAAGTAATTTTTTTCTCAATATTAACCCTTTGCACTCGAGGGCTCCGGAGCGGAGCCATTTAAAATTTGTCTTCAAACTCGAGGTTTCCGCTACGGAGACAATGCAAATAATTTTGTGATACCATGTAATCTTGGCTTTTCTAGACAGGTATCACAAAATTATTTGCATTGTCTCCGTAGCGGAGCCCTCGAGTTTGAAGACAAATTTTAAATGGCTCCGCTCCGGAACCCTCGAGTGCAAAGGGTAAAGTAGAATATTTATTTATTTGTTCATAGTTAAATAGCTGTTGTGATTATCATCTGATATATATGTAAATTTGCCTATGTGGCAATATAATTTTTTAAAAAATCTATTTTTAAATTATATGAAGTAGAGTAGGACAAGATTATAAGAAATATATATATTTATCCATGTACTTTAAAAGTCCTCAATAGCCCTTGCCGCTGAATTTGTCCGATAATCGAAGATGTCTGCTTTTGTGAGGTAAAAATATACAAATATGTATGCCATGCGGATAAAAAAAGTATTCGCTAAATAGATGTTTCAGAATAGCTATTCGGGAATGTCCATTAACCTCCACAACGGATACTCCCGAATACCGGACATCTCAATTGAGATAACAATAATGCAGGGTTGCATTTTTTGCAAAATAACTTCTTGATTAAAGAATGGGCATACTGGACCGTGCCCAGCCCCCCTACGATTTTAGTGCCCACAAATTTGATGTGCAATATTTGTAAAGCTTATATTTTAAATCTGTTTCGAAATTGTATTGATTATAATCAATATTTTGAACTTTTAAAGTAAAATAAGATTAAAAATAAAACAAATTTTAAAAATAAAATATTGATTATAATCAGTAAAATGTCGTAAAAGATTTAAATTATCAGCTTAACAAAAATTGCGTACCAAAATTGGGAGCACCAAAAAAATCAGGTTGTGGGGGGGGGGGGGGTGCAGGACACCAGCCAAATATTTTTCCAACGTGGTCAAACATGGCTACGTATGATGCTTACAAAAAAAATGGATGCTATTAAGACGTTTGAAGTGTCTGAAAAAAATCAGACATTTTAAAATGTCTGAAAACTGAACACTCCGTTTCAGACATTTTAATTTACAGTGATGATATCTTCGATTGATCAACTACTGGGTAAATGGCAATTAAAGAAACTATTTTCTTATAATTTTGTTGCTATTTAATTTCAAAATATTTCCTTTTTGCCAATTATAGGACATTTATTAAGGGTTGTAGCAATCATGTTAGTTTACTTCTAAAACTTAAAAGGAAGGAAATATAATAAAAACCCCGTAGCACCGACCTTATTCGATCAACTAATGCCTCAGTCACCCTAGTCAGATTGTTTTGAAATTAATGTATGATATTTGGGTTTACTATGGCATGTTTGGTATTGAAAATGAGGGGTTTGGAATTTACGGTTCTTTTACAGGAATACTCAAACAAATTCCGTTAAATTACGACCTGTGGGAAAGAATCGCCAGATGTGTTTTTTAATGATATCACATTATATTAAACATATTGAAATTTGTGTATATATCACTGAGGCTTACTTCGAGACGCTTACAGTAGGATTTAGTGGGCATATATTTTTCGCCCCTCGTGTAGATAATTGGCCGTCAAAAATCAACCCAAAATCAACCCATATTTTTCGCTAATTAACGGACACACAAAATAATATGACTAAAGACGAAATTGAACTATTGAAGCCAATTAACAATAATTGCTGGAAGTGCATTTCCAATTCTGGTAGACATTTTTAAACTGAACTATTTTTTTCAAATATTATTTGGTGAGTACAAATTCCATAGATAATATACAGTGTTGCTCAAAAATTCTCAAGTACATTTTTGTTTATTCACGGAAATCGCTGTATAGAAATTTTTAACTGTGCTATTCGTTTAATTCAACAAACTTTTAGCATACTATGTAGTGTACATACAAATCTGTAGATCATATACAGCGCTGCAAAAGACACCAAAATCTGATATTTTCCTATTATTGATTGTAATACATGAAATTATGTTTTCAAATGGGTTATGTGTTTTTAAATTGAAGTTATTTGTTAAATAATGCTTGGTGTGTATAAATATTATAAAAAAAAAAAAAAAAAACGCAAAAATTCTCAAGCACATTGCCGTTTATTCCGGGAAACTGCAGAATGGAAATTTTCAGTTGTGCTATTCGTTAAACTAGAATAACTTCTTACATACTACGTGGTATACATACAAATTTATAGATCATATACAGGGCTGCACACACAAAATAAATTCAGATATTCTTCCGACTTTTTAGGATAATAGCAGAAATAGGACTTTCTATTGTGTTATGCTTTTTTGAAATTGTTAATTTAGACATCATTTTTCTCTGGTAATTAATAAATTGTGAAGTTTTGTCACAGTATTCTGAAAGTGTTGAGAAATGTTACATAATCTATTCTGAACGCATAGTTTTGTGTTCTTGTTTTTAAACTGCTTGAAAAAATATTAATTTACGACGCCTTAATTCTTTCTTTTTTTTTTTTTTTTTTTTTTTTTTTTTTTTGACATCTCTTATGTGTCAAAACTGTCTTAAAAATGCTTCTTTTACGATATTTTACTTCTAAAACTCTTCAAACTGCAAATAGATTTTTTTTTCTTTCCATTAATGTTTGGAATATTCTTCATGAATCTTTCTATCTTTTCATTTATTATTTACTTAAATCCTTTTTTCTTTTATTTACAAAACTTTTTTTTTTTTTTAGATATGTCATTATAAAGAAAAAACTGATTCTTATGGATCGATATTTCTTTTCCTTTTTTTCTATTTCGTCCGTTATCTGCGTATTTCGCTAGAAGAAAAGTAACTGAAAAGTTTTAATTCTGCGAATAATGTAGCTAAAAAATAATCTATTACTCAAAAAAAAAAAAAAAATCTTTCTACAGATTTCTTCTTGGAGGATTCAGAACATATTTTTATTCTTCTTTTTTACTAATATAATTTTTAAAAATGTCCCACTATACAAATGTTAAACAAAGAAATGTTTGATCTGTAAAATTGAATTCAAGGACTGTTCTTGGCAAATGTATTTGGCTGTGTGATGTAACCGGCTAGCTACCAGAATTGTTGCTACCAGGTGTCGTAAAATGGACTGACTGATTTTAAAACTAAGTAACTTGGTGACAGCTTTAAAAGAAATTATTTCAGTTGGGTTATGGAAGATATCAGGAGATTATTTACTGCGAGTGATGATTTTATTTTAGAATAGCAGAGATCGATGGCGCTGCAAACAATGGACACTAAATGGTGGTCGGATTTTTGGCCTTTCTCTTGCGAAAGAAGGTGGTTAAACATATGGAGTGGGTCAACACTCCTATAGTGTGGTCTATGGAGTGGGTGTGGATGAACAAAATTGCATTTTCGACCGGAACCTCTCCACATTTTTAACCTCCTTCTTTCGCATCAATACTCAGAGAAGAAAGAGACAAAAAAGGGGACCTCGATTTAGCACCTATTGCTTGCAACGCAATCAATCGCTGCCATTGTAAATTAAAATCAACAATCGCAGTAAAAAAAAAAAAAAAATCTCATTTTACACAACCTTCCTGCAAGAATTCTAAATAGTTGTCACCATTGGCAAGTTATTGAATTTTAAAATCAGTCAGTCCATTTTAGGACGCCTGGTATATATATATTTCTAAAGAAATTGAAAACGATTTTTTGTTCATTCGATTATAAGTCTGTGAGTGCTCAGGCTATCTAACCAGGTTGTAATAGTAAAAAAATTATACAGATTGTTAGATGGAATTACTGTAGTTGAAAATATTTAACAGTTACTTATAATTATTTTGTTTCCGAAAGATATCAGACTTCTATTTGTAGCTGCTCTTGTTTTAATTATTTAAATACTTTGTTTTAATTATTTTCATATTACTTTTGAAATTAATACTCTATGTTCATTTTATTTATCAAATCTTGGACGAACCTTTTGGAAACTATATGGTACAAAATTATTGGAAAATTAATGGAAAATTTAAATATGTTTATGTGACACAGAAAACACCATTAAAAATTAAATGCACCATGAAATGCTTTTCTAACTTATTGCAAATAAACTAGCAAACGAATTCGAATATGTTTACATGCATAAGAATTTATTTTAATATTTAAATGACAACTTTTTTATAAAATTTAGTTTAGAGTTGTGAAAGAACTTCAGAGTACCGATAGCAGCTCTCTTTTCCTTGGTAGTCATGTGTAATTTAGCATTTGCAAAAATATTTAAATAGCAGCGAAATTGGCGTATGATGTTGAAATAAAATGGGTATATATTTTAAAACTCTCCGCCGACAAAATATTTAAAGATAATTTTAACAATCACTTTGGAAATTGAAATATACACGTTTGTCATTATGATGTATAAATTGTTATTGTTTAAAGCTCTTTATTATAAATATAAGAATTTAATATCATTAGATTTTCTTAGTAATAATGAGAATAAAGGAATTTAGTAGCCTATCTATGTTTTGTCGTAATTTTTGATTAAATCGAAGGTTGCGACGAGATTTGATTCTGATGCTGGAGCCAAATAAATAATTAATAATGATTAAAAGAACAATTACAGTTTAAATACAATCTTATTTTCAAATGTGGGATAGATATTACTTAATCAATTATGAAAACATCTGTCAGATGCCGGCGGATGCTGTCTTAGTCACATAAAAAATTCTCAAGTTATATGGAAATGAATAGTAACCCGATTACAGAAGATTGGCCTTTTTCATAAAAAAATTAAATATTAAGCCATCTGATAAACTTTTAAAAAAAGAATAAATTAGCCTGTTTTTAGAGCCTGTGGTGTCTGGTTTGGCGAGTATGGGTTGTAGGGTGTGGAGCCTAAATACTTTAAAAGAGAGAACATACATCTTGTTCTTTTAACTATAATAAATGTAACGTTTTAGAAATACGATAGTAAATATTTAAATTAATCTGAGAACAATTTTTATTCATCTCAGTGTTAAATATGTATGTTTAGAATGATAAATTTTATGTTATGTTAAGATGTTCAAAGCGATACGAGGCAGCGAAATATTTAACCACAATCTTTTCTCCTCTTCTGTCCACAAATACACAAACGATAAAAAATTCTATCAATTTTGCTAAAACTATTCAGAATTTATGCTCTACCAACCTAACTATGGTTTCTTTTGATGTTAAATCGCTATTCACGAATGTTCCGACATGTGGCGCTCTCTCGTGTCTTGAAATTAGACTTCGTGAACTCCATTATCCGTTTTTCGAAATTAGTGAGCTATTATGTTTTACTCAAACTTGTCTCTCACAAACAATTTTTTCATTTCAGAGCAATTACTACAGACAATCTGACGGGTTAGCCATGGGTTCCCCCTTGCCACCTATTCTCTCAGACATCTATATGCATTATTTTGAATGCTCACTTTTTAATCAATTCTATTTCCCGTTCTAGATTCGCTATGTTGGTGATACGTTTATCTTAATCCACACATCTCTTCCCAATGTTGATAATATCATCAAGATTACGAACTCAATCGATAGCAATATACAATTCACTTATGAAACTGAAAATAACGATTCTCTCCCGTTTCTGGCTACCCTTGTCACACGTACTGTAGACGGTTTCAATACATCGGCCTATCGCAAAAGTTTTGCAGTTTGTCTACCGTCCCCCCACCATGCTCGCTCTTGTTGCCCTCCCATCCCGAAAATGGCAGCCTTTTTTACTTTCATAAATCGTGCCATACATCTTTGTTCTGATTCTCACTCACTTAATAGAATATCTTAGAGCCATGGCGATTGACAGAGGCTACAGTCTTTCTATTATCGATACTGCTTTACGTAAACTACACCAACCACGTCCCTCTGACTCAAATCAGTCCTCTTCTCTCTCCAGAAGCAGCATTGCGTTACCTTATTTTCCTAAATCCAGCTTTCCTATTGCCAAAATTCTTAGACAGCATGACTTCAGAATAATTTTTACCCCTACGAATAAGCTTACCCTCTCGAAAAGCAAAGATCCTATTGAGTTATACAACTCATGATGTATCTATCGTATTAATTGCCAGTGCGTTCTTTCCTATATTGGACAGACCAAACCGGGTTTTAAATTTCGTATTAAAGAACACCAACAATATATTCAAAAACAGGAAATAAATAAATCTTTAAGTGCTAAACATTGCTGGGAGATGAACCACTCTTTTGATTTTAATTCAGCAAAAATCACGTCTAAACCCACTTCTATACACGAACTTAGTTTTCTTCAAGAATTTCATTTCTGCAAAAATTATGACAATATTGTTAATATTGAATTTGTTATTTCTCCTTTATCAGATTGTTGGAAATATGTCATAAAATCGTCTTTTGCCCAATTACTACCATTTTTTTCACATTTCTGGTAGCATTACCTGTATTATTCTCCCATTGGCTGGTGCACGCATTTTCCTGTTTCCCCATTGATTAATGAACTTCTCAATTGAATCCGCTTCTCCTCTATATAAATGAGCAAGCTTCCATTATTCTTTGCACTCAGGACGATACGCTAAACGCTACCGAGACTACACTGTAAAAAAAAATGGTAACGTTCCATGTAAAATCCAGGAACGTTTCGCCTTTTCTCAGGTTTTCAGAATAATTTAGCTCTTTCCTGTGAAATTCTGGTTTTCTTATCTGAAACGTTCCTGAACCAAAAGTTGGAAACAGCAAAACGCTGCGGCCGCCATTTATTATTTTTTTTACTATAATCAGTTGCTCGCGCGCGAGTGTCGAAAAAGAATTCCTTAAATGAATGTAAAAAAATCAATATGGAATGCAAATAAATCAATAGACGACATAATCCTTTACGTCTCTATTGTCAAGATAATTCAGATGAAAATACAATGCCTCTGTGACATCACTAAGAGATTATCTCTCGTACTTGTCTGTGAAATCTTTAACGAGCAGACTGTGTATAAAAAAATACGCCTATTATTTGGATCTGCATTAACCAGGGGACAATCAAATATGATTCTCACCTATTTTGATTAATTTAAAGTATGTTTTAGAGTTCTTATCTCTAATTATTCTTGTGAAAGGATTTCTTCAAATGGGCCTTAGATTTTCAGAAATTAGATGCCGAGTTTTAGCACACGTTTCAAATACCCATTAGTTTGCAGCTCTCAACGTGTCTCTCGTGGTGTGGCCGCAGAAAGCTTGCACGCCACCCGTACGGGCCGGGTTCGATGCCACCTCTTGACTTTTTTTTTTTCTTTTTTAATTAATTTTATATTTTAACACTTTATTACAATTTGATTTAAATTTGACATATATTTGACACTTTGAATTGCTGCAAATTTGAATTTTTTTTTTTTTTCGGAAAAAATATACAATTACGTTTAGGTTTTTTTTTTCATGAAAATTTATATGTATTTTATCTAACTTGTAAACTAACATAATCACTGACGAAAATCCAAAATATTTTATGTCTAGATTTTTTTTCTAATTATTATTTACATTTATATATTTTTATATTTTAAGCAAAGTTCAGAAACAATATATCACATATATATTTACTTTATTGAATTTTAACTGAAGATTTATTTTTTCGTGTAAATTATAAATAATAATTTTGATGTCAATTTCAAAATATTTTTTCATTCTAACAAATAATGATAATAAAGCGAAAATTGTCAACTGGAAATGTAAAAATCGTCTGCGGATCCCGCATGCTGTGAAATGTCAGTAATGTCATAATGAAGGGAACGAACATCCAGAGTGAATTATGTCAGCCAGGTATCGGTCCGGATAGCCTAACAGGTAAGGCATTGGCACGGCACGCCAAGTATCCAGGTTCGATCCCTGGTCTGGACATTTTTCGCTCTTGTGCTACTCCAGCCTTGAATATGTCAGTAATGTTTTGCTGTCAACAGAAATATTCCTGGTATTTCGCAGGAAACTTACTGGCATTTCTGTAGAAAGTTTTTAACATATACAGTAAAGTTCCAGTCATTTTCAAGAAATGTTTCTTGGAAATAATGGGCAACTCAGCTGCCCATTTTTTCCCAGGAACGTTGCGGAATTTTTTTTACAGTGTAGTCTGCTAAATGTTTGCTTATTCTGGCGTTTTTAACGTTGCTTTTTTAATTTATATAATGAGTTAGGTACTTACATATCATTAGTGTCAATTAAGGTACACTGTGTTAACAATGGCGCCGCTAATCTAATTACAGTAGCCCTTATTTTATTTCTACAATGTAATGGGAGTTTAGGTTTTGCATTAAAATTGTTATGTCTATTTTAGCTTTTTTTCTAAATTATTTTATATGCTCTTTCTTTTTCATTATTTTCTAATAATAAGTAAGCAAGCAATAGACCTAAATTTAAATATACATATTAAAACTTAAAATAAGAAACCAGGCTTTTAAATAATGAGTGATTATTTTTTATTGCGATTCCAGCCAAGCATTTCTACTTTCATAGAAATTTTTTTTGCCTCTTTTAAACCGTGCCTCATTCAGAAAGCTATGAGTTTAATTTTGTTTGATAATAGGCTAATTTAAAGATGTTATGTTCTGTTAGTCTTAAAAATTTCCGATCAAATTTAAAATGATTTCGAATCAGAACATGAGCCCACATTTAATTTTATTGGCGATTGCCATCTTTGTTCTACCTAGATAAAGTTAGATAAGAACAATTAATTTCGACATCATATTTGTTTTGTTTTTCTTTAGAAATTTTACTTTATGATACGTTCGATCAGATTGTCTAGGAATTACGTAGAATGGAAATGGAAAATTTCTAATGTTAAATTCTTTTTTTTTTTTTTTATGCAGCAAAAGAGATTGAAATTCTTGTAGTATTTTAAGCATAACTTAAAAACAACTTGACGGAATCAGTTGTAATTTCAGACTCGCATATTTGTATCTTCTATTATTCGATTTCTGCTGAAAATATATTATTTTCAATTCATTTTTTTTTTCGAAAATTAATTTAAAAATATGTTACAGTTTCTAAATTAATCCCGCCTTCCCCTATCACTTCAAAAATTATTATTATTTTATGACATGTGGCCTTATTAACCTAAAAATTCTCAAGTTAAACGGAAATCAATAGTAACTTGGTTACAGAAGATTGACCTTTGTTATAAAACCATTAAATCTTCCGCAATCGGGTAAACTTTTTAAAACAGAATAAATTAGCCTGAAGAGAACTAATATTTTTTTCAACTGGATTAAATAATATTCAAGGCTGTAGTAGCACAGTTGAAGTTTACTTTTTACACAGTGAAGTTAGAGTTTCCGTGTTAAAACACACTTTCATCATGTAAATAATATAGTTATAGCTCGGATGAATGAAGCTAGCGCTGCAGTTCGCAGCCATGTCCAACAAACAAGAGTGATTTATGTCAGCCAGGACAGCTTAATAGGATAGCTTAACAGGTAAATCATTGGCACGGTACGCCGGGTATGCAGGTTCGATTCCTGGTCTGGAAATTTTTCGCTCTGTTGGAATAAACTTCAACTGTGCCCCTCCAGCCTTGAATATAAATTAGCCCGATTCTATAGCCTCTGGTTTGGCGATTATGGATTGTAGGGTGGGGAGTCCTAAGTACTTTAAATAAGGAATATACATCTTTTTCTTTTAAACATTATTAATGTAACGTTTTAGAAGTACCATTGTAAATATGTAAATCAATCTGATAACAATTTTTATTCCTCTCAGTGTTAAATACATATGTTTAGCATGATAAATTTTATTAGCTTTGTTGAGATTAACTTAACTTAATTTGCATTCTAATTTAAAATTTTTGTAAAAATGCAATTTGTATATCAAAGTAGGATAACCAAATAAAACGTTTTCCGAATGCTATCTCATTAGTATTTATAAGAAGTATAAATTCAGAAAATTTTATTTCATTCTTCCTGAACAACAGTTGTAAACAAAGGGTTCCTAAATTTAATTAAAAGCAGTGTGTTAATAATTCTATTAATTCTAAATAAAAATTATTTGTAGCAAATAAAAAAAGCCAAAATACAGAAAATTTAATCATTTCTAAGAGATGCAGTTTTGTTACATACATTCAGTAAAGCATTGTAGAAATGTAATTTAATTTTAATACAAACTGTTGTGTGAAAATATTTAGTTTAGTTAGTAAACCATATTACAGCCATCTACGGTTAGTTTTAGTTAAAAAATAAATAAAAGAAATTAAATTCAGGAATAAGTAATTTTTGACATTTTTTGCATTGTTAAGATGTTCTTATAAGACCTTCGCTAATGCCAATTTTCGCAATTTACATAATGTGATAAACAGCTACTCTTTTTCTGCCCTATTACTTTCATTTGATAAAATAGAAAATAGTTTTTATAACTGAATGTATAGTAAGTTAATGCACGGAAATACGCGAGATGCATATAGGTAATTGTATATATGTGCGTAGTATACTATACATACATATATATATATATATATATATATATATATATATATATATTATAATAATAATGTACGTAACATACGTAAATAATGACTTTACAGTCGTTGGAAAAAAAGGAAACAACATCTACTAACTCTGCAACTGATCGTAATAGAAGAAAGTTACTGGTACTAATTGATTGGAAGTAAAGTCTACTTTTAAATGATGTATATAAAATTTGCTTAGGGGGGCATATACATTAAGACACCTGACTAAACTTTGTTTTTTCAATGACAGCCCTCAATTTTGACAATATATTTTGAATCCTCGGTAAAAACTATGCTTAGAAATGAAATTTCTTGTAATTTGAATGATGATTTTTTGAATTATAAATATTCAAAATTGAGAGCTTCTAATGTTAAATTACATTTTCATATTTTATTAATATCTCCTGAAATTATAATTCTAATGTGATAATTTTGTGTGTGGTTATAATGCTAAATAACCCAAACATAAGTACATTGAATTTGTAATTTAAAAAAAATTATAATATGAATTATAAAATATGAAATTAATATTTAGAAAAATATGAATTACAACCTACCATTTTTTCAATTCCTACTATTAGCTTACACTCTCCCTCTATTTATAAATTTATATATTTATATATTTATATATTTATCTTGTTCAAATTTTCAATCGTTAATAAAATACTCATTATTCATCCTGTCAAGTTGAAATAATTTTTTTAAAACTTTTACTGGATGACAATTGATGTTAATACAGTTTTTTCAAATATTAATTCATTAATTAAATTTTAATTAATTAATTTTAGTTTTGCATGGGGAACAAAATGGTGGCCATTGGTTATTGAAGGTCAATGAAAGTATTTTCAATAAGGGGTTACCATAGAGGGGACCCTGTTCTGTCGCCAAATACCGCCAAGTTTGTCGCCAAAAGTGACGCCAACTTGGCGATACCTCTAATATTCGCCAAATTCCCATAGACTTCCATTGTAAACTTACTTGCTTATAGAAAATCAAGAAATTGAGATATTTTAATGCAACAAAAACTAATATTAGCTTAAGGGGTTCTATTAAATTTTTCTTTGATGACCTAAGAAGGAATTGACTTTAAAAACAAAATTTTTGTATTACTTGTTTTATATATATTTATATTTATTATGTCCTGCTTTATGCGAAATCTGAATTTAAAATTTTTCTTTCAAGTAGTTTCCGAACTATCTTTAAAAAACATCGAAATGATGGTTTAAGGGGCAATCTATGATGTACAGAAAAGCATAACTTAAAAAAAAATAGATCTTACTCATTTAATTGAAATATTTGTTCTGGCAATAGTCGAATCATATTAAGCGAATGAAATGGCAATATTGGAAAGAAGTAATACATTAACAGAAGTGACATAGTCATGCTGCGGAATTTCAACAATCGAGTACCGAACTTTCATTTGTATACAACCCCTAATATAGGCTCAATTCAAAATAAAGAGTTTCTCGGAAACTAATCGTACGAATTTCTCGAAAATTGGGATTTAGGTTAATTGTATTTATTTATGGTGTCAATCTTGGGTATTGCTATTGGAAAAATTAAGGTTGGGTTCGTTTCGATATGCAGATGGCCCCTTAAGCAAATTTTATATACGTGAGTTAAAAGTAGACTTTATTTTCAGTCGGTTGGTACCAGTAATTTTCTTCTGCGGTACTTAATTGCAGAGTTAGCAAGGGGAGTATACTTTCCCCCCCCCCCACGACTGTACGTATGGAGATGATGATATACGGTTGTTGTGGTCAGCCTCGTGAAAAATAGAGTGCTTAAAGAATTATTAATTATCTACCCTATATATATAAAATCCTAATGAAACGAATTTATGAAACGAATAGATGAAACACCTGAAATGTAACGATTCTTTGAATCGATTGATTAAGCAACTGATTATGTTTCACGGTGATTTCTCCTATAAAAAGGAATACTTTGCGATGAAATTAACACCAAAAATCAATATTGATCCGCAGATTTCAAAACTGGTATTAGAATTTTTAAATTCGAATTAGTTTTTGAAATATTAATTTTTTTCTAATTATATATACATTTTTCTAATGATGGCAACTCAAATTTTAATCAAACAGATATTTTTTTTCCTTCAGATTTCAGATAAGGTTAGTATTTTAAACTAATATGGCGAGAAGTCTGGCCTCCCTTAAATGTATGCTAAGAAATGTATCATGTTACTTTTATTCATAATTCAATTTGTATTTCATTATCATTTTATTTAATACAAGCAGAAACATTTAAAATAAATGGCTTTCACTTCTTTATTTTTTTTAAACGAAATGAAAAAAAAAAAAATATTAGGCACAGATGTCATATACGCGCTGGGGTACCTAATCGGCGCCAAAATGGCATTATTTTGGTTGACATGGTAACCCGGCTATTGTTAATTAATAATAAGTGTTTATTATTTTATTTTATTTTTTTAAATTACATAAATTGTTTTGTTCCATAGTTTATTTTTTTTGTTATTTTCCTTTAAAAATAAAAAATAATAGAAAATAATTATAAAATACGGTACTACTTAGTTATTCCATCGACCCATTTCGCCAAATTATATAAATCGCCAAACCACTCGCCAAATTATACAAATTGCATAATTTTTAATTTAAATAACGAAAGAACAAAGAAAATAGTATAACATTAATAAATATACAAATAAAACGTCGAAATAAAAATCACTTGATGACGTAAAGACGTGTAACTTGCTTAAAGTCAAGTGTATGTGACATTTATCAACCATTATTGGCATTTAATCTTATAGTTTGGTGATAGATTTTTGGTCGACGGGATAACTAACTAGTACCAAAAATACATATGTAACTGGCATTCGTAAACGAGGATTTCGCCAAATTTTCGTAAAAGAAATCACGCCAAACCGGGTGCGTATAAGACATCTGACCAAACATTAAATGATGTAACAAACGATGACATTTAATTCCAACTTCAAAGCAATGTTATAATTTACCACTCGAAAAATAAAAATAAATGCTAACTGGCGAGTTGAAAAATAGTTATTGGCGAGATTTGCACCCGGCTAGCGTAACAGTACCAAGAATTCTTTGCGACAATGCTTTTATGTAGTATTATTCGAAAAAAATAATTGATTTTTTTAAATCGAAATGGAAAACTTTCGGCACAGATGCCACATACGGTCCCATATTGGCGCTATTTTTTTCTGACGCCAATGTCATATACGCAACGGGTACTTAACTGGCGCCATAGTATCGTTATTTTGCTTGATTTGATAAGCCGGATGTTGTTGTTTATGCTGTTGATCATTTCCCCAAATTAGCGTCGGAAAAAAATCGCGCCAATATGGCGCCGTACATGATATCTGGGCCAAACTTTCATATAAAAAGCGAAGAGATCAGAGCGTATTTATTTATGGCAGTTACATGACTTGGACTATTATAATATAGATGAAATGATGGCGATAGAATAATATTTGGCGACTTATCACCTGTACCTGGCTAATATTAAAGTACAAAATGGCACCAGGAATATAAAAAGCGAAGTGGTTCGCCCGGAACTCTAGATGATAGTCACATGATTTAGGCTATTGTTATAGAAATTGTTTTAAAATACCGGGAGACAAAGACTCTGTACACTTAAATCCTTTTATTTTTAGCTTCTTTTCAAACGTTTAACTGATCCTATTTAATAAAACACGAAAACAACCATTGGATGTCTTAACAGCAACTGATTCGGCCTTAAATTTTTGAAATCAAAGGAAATTGAATGGAAAACCGTTTACAGGGAAGATCTGCATAGCTTTTTTCAGTATAATTCAATCTTCTATAATATTTTTTAAACCGATCAGATTAGCGTGTTTTTAGATTCTGCGGTGTTTGAACGGGGGTTGGCGAGCGTAGCTTGCAGGGGGCAGAGCCCCCTAGTTATAATATAAAAATCTGCTCGTAATTATATAAATACGTAGCACCTATATTCTTCGTCTGGTCCGTCCATCTGTCTGCCCGTCTTCCCGCATATAACAGCGAAAAAAACTACCCAACCGAACGTTTGAAGTTTAATATATATAATCATTGCAGAAATTTGTCGAGTCATTTTAAATTTTATGAAAATCGATTTAAAACTTACGATTTAACGCCTATAATTAAATCAATGATATCCCACGATAGGTAATGATTCCAAGTTGCCATGGTGATTATGTCACATTTAAGATGGGGTCCTATTATTTTCGTATTACTGAATTCAATATATATATATATGTGTAATCCAATCGTAATAAATTTTGTATTCATGCATTTTCGCATAAGATTGCAACAGCTATTACACCAAGATGTGAATATTTAAACCGTTTCGTATACGCTCTTCATATGCCACATTTGACGCACGCTTTCGACTTTTTGATATTATTATGTAGTCCAGGCAATAGAGACCGTATAGGGGCTCTACCTAGCAAAATGCAAGGTAGTTCTGGAAAAAAGCTTACTATATGTTTTTTGGGTAGCTAAATCCGAATTTTTAACTTCCCACCAAAATTTCCCCCTGCAACCCCCCAAATTTTGGTAAAATGCCCCCCCCCCCCTAAAAAGGTTTTTATTAAAAAAATCAATTTTTTTTTTATTTTTTAGGAAAAAAGTATCTCTAGACATTCAGAAAGCAGATAAAATTTGCAAGAAATTAGATATATGACATTATGACTTAGGATGAAGGGGAAGGCGGGATCTGCCTCGGAACATGCGCGTGTTGCTGCGTGAACTAAGTTGCGCAATTCCACTTAACAACTCCCACGTTTACATTCGCCCTCCCATCTCCCCTCTGAACTTTCTCTATAAGGTTTGCTTTAAGTTTTTTAGGTTGCTGAATCCGAATTTTTAACTTCCCCCAAAATTTTCCCCCTCGACCCCCCAAAATAGTTGTTTGTAACTTAAATTTCTTATTGTTTTAGGGGAAAAGCATTACAAAATTCAGAAACTAGACAAAATTTGAAACAAATACGATATGTGACATTATGACGTGGGATGAACGGGGAGGGGGAGGGCTGCCTCTGAACATGCACTGCGGCGCTACGTGCCTTAAGTTATGAAATCCAGGCAATAGGGAATTTTACCTTGCAAAATTAATACTAGTTCTGAGTTTCGACTCACTTTATGTTTTTTGTGTCGCTGAATCCGAATTTGTAACTTCCCACCAAAATTTCACCCGGCAATCCCCCCAAAAATTGATTTTTTAAAAAAATTTGGTTTTTGAGAAAAGCGCGCGGGGAATGTTCCGAGGCAGCCCCCTCTCTCCCCATTTATCTTACGTCATAATGTCATGTATCCTATTTCTTGCAAATTTTGTCTAGTTTCTGATTTTCGTAATGCTTTTCCCCTAAAACAATAAGAAATTTAAGTTAATAACAACTTTTTTTTTGGGGGGGGGGGGGGGGGGTCGGGGGTGAAAATATTTGGGGGTAAGTTAAAAATTCGGATTCAGCAACCCAAAAAACTTAAAGTAAACCTTATAAGGAAAGTTTGGAGGGGAGATGAGAGGGCGGATGTAAACGTGTGAGTGGTTAAGTGGAATTGCGCAACTTAGTCCACGCAGAACCGCGCGCATGTTCCGCGGCAGATCCCCCCTTCCCCTTCATCCTAAGTCATAATGTCATATATCTAATTTGTTGCAAATTTTGTCTACTTTCTGAATTTCTAGATACTTTTCCCCTAAAACAATAAAAAAAACTGATTTTTTTAGTAAAAACCCTTTTTTTTGGGGGGGGGGTTGCCGGGGAAATTTTGGTGGGATTCTGTAAATTCGGATTCAGCGACCCAAAAAACATAAGGTAAGCCGATTTCCAGAACTACCTTTAATTTTGCTAGGTAAAATTCCCTATTGCCAGGACTAATGAGCAATATTTATTTATTTTATTTTATTTTTTTTGTTTTTTTATTTATTTATTTTTTGTTTTTTTGAGCTTACATAAAATTGCATTTAAATAATATGAAATAAAAAATTTGATATAAATTTAAATAAAATTTATAGGGTTTTTTTAATGAAAAAAATAAATCAGTGAAATATGTAGAGAATTCGTTATCTATTTAAAAGAAAATCCAGTTTGAATGTATCTACTCCATACTATTACCAAACCCTATACCATATATACATTCATATTCTATGGAAGAAATCTGTGTCGTGCCAAAAAATTTCCTCGGAATTTCTTTGGCATTTTATTCATTTGTGGACCGCTGGGATCAAGGTATCAGGATAGGAAGTTAGCCCTATGCACTATTGTAGAGTTTAGTCACTATTTTAAAGGTAATAGAAATGTAGAATTAAAATCCGGTCGCCAAACCACGTTTCACGTTTTACAAAAGACTCTCGATCGTACCAATATAAATGAAGCCCTCGAGACTTAGCCTCAATACTGACAGGTAGATGGCGTTGTTTATGACGGCCAATTATGTACACGAGGGATATGGTCCCTAAGGTAAGGTGCCCCCCGTGGGGGTCTTTCTAAAGGAGCCTAACCCGTATTTACACAAAGAAATTCAAGGTTCGAAGAAAACCACGAAAACCTATGAACGATTAGGGCGACGGGCGCGATTGGGTTCGAAACCAGCACCTCTCGTCTGCCAGTTTTGAAAGCAGAACTTCTCGGTCCACTGGCATATAGAAAATGGTATTACTTTGATTCAATCATACGATATCTTTAGGTTTTATGAATGAAAATTTAACTATCTTTTAAAAATAAAGCAATTTGATTTCAAAATTTCTAAAATGAACGCCTTTAAGTATTAATTGTAGTTAAAAATTGTTTTTTTTCAGGCAATCGAGTTAATTTGTTTTAGTTTCTAAGAATGAAAATAACTTGATAACCGATAACCATGACGTCATTTTCACCATGAAAAATTTTGCCGTGCAAATAATACCATAACAAAAGACCATATTATCTGAAGATCAAAGGATACCCGTTTTATTTTTCATATATGACGTGATATTCGCCTACTTTCGCGTACCCATATTCATGCTCTTTGCATTATAAAAAAATACTTTAAATTTTTGTTTTATTTCCAATATGACGTCAAATTCATATTTATACTTTAATTCTTAACTATTCTCATTACATTTTCCTTTATCCCGTGAAAATCATTCATTAAAAAAATTAATCATTGAGGGTAAATTATTATCCGTGGTTTTATTTCTATTACTTTTTTTTGGCAACGAGAAAAAAGATGATTAAATTATATCTTGAAAATGTCAATTGTTTCTGAATGAAAAATAATTAAATTTTGAATTATTAAGAAAATTATTTAAATAAAAGAAATAAAGCATAGCATTTGTTCGTTTCCGGGTTATAATTCCTCTATATGCAAAGATACAAAAGCATTAATTCATCCGTTTAGACGCTGACTTCTTTCAAACTTTCACACACTCTCTTGCATTTATAAGGCTTTTACTCTTGCAATATTAATACTATATATATTAAATTATATAAGGATAAAATTGTGATAATTATAAAATACATTAACAAAGAGAGATAATATAAAAACAGAGATTTCAAACATTACATGTCTTAACATCACGGTCCATATGTATGATTTGACAATGACTCGTTTTTAGCACTTTCGAACATACTTAAAAAGTATTTATGATTTCGGTTTGCCTAACCGTCAGAGATCTAACTCGCGTAAATATATTCAGATTGTCATGTAATTAATATATGTTATAAAGGAATGCACTGGAATTTTGGCTATGTAAAATGAAGTGTGTACGATGTATAGTTCCTTTAAAGAGACACTCAAAAGAATTCCTTTACAATATTCTGGTCTATACGGAAAAATCTTTTGATGTTATTTCAATGCTGTTAGACTATTTGAAACGTTATGAAATTTATATACATTTCTGAGGTCCACTACAAGATGGCTTATAAATCACTTTAAAAAATTCTTTTACATTAAGCTCAATGGGGAAAAAGCGTTTGCTGTGTATTATAATTATCTTGCACTATTTCAAACATGACGATATTCATATTCATTACTCAGGTTTACTATAAGTTGTTTGGTATAGAATATGCACAACATTTATTGTTCATTTACAGGGACACACAGAATATGTCCGATACAGTAGTGCATCCAAAGAATAGGGATAATTGCTAAAAGTGTGTTTTCAGTTAATGTATGTGCTTTCAACTTTAACTAAATAGTAACTAAATTTTTGCATACTACGTAGTGTGTATAAATGGAGGAGATAAATACCGGGTGTCCCAAAAATGGCTGATGGATTTTAAAATTCAATAACTTGCAAAGGGTGACAGATATTTAAAAAATTCTTGAAGAAGGATTATGTATGATGCCAGGAGATTTTTACTGTGATTCTTAATTTTAGTTCGAATTTCAAACAAAAGATGGCGCTGAGTGTATGTGCTCAGTCTAGACCCGATTTTTGGTACTTTGGGATCCATTCAATACATTTTAATATCTTTTTTTCGCATGGAAGAAAAGAGGGGCTGAAAAATCGAGCTTAGATTTTGCGGTTATTGCTTCGCGCGCCATCTATCGCTGCTGTTTGTAACTAAAATACAGAATCGCAGCATAAAAACTCCTGGCATCTAACATAACATTCCTGGAAGAATTTTTTTAATATCAATCATCGATTGCAAGTAATTAGAATTTAAAATTCATCAGTTATTTTTGGTATACGCGGTATACATCGCTACACGAAGATATCCGTAAGCATAACAAAGCATGAGCGTGAACGGCTTAAAGGAGGTTTGTGATTGAGTTACACAATTTCAAGCTAAACCAGATTTAGTATGCTACGAGATGTTTGTAGAACAGACATTTTTGCAAAGAATTTTCTATTTGACCGCTTATGGATAATATTACTGGTCGTGTGATTTAAATAGTTTTTACCGTGTGCTTGTTTGTATTATTTTTTTGCATAAAACATGATGTGTGTATAAATCTGTATTTAATATGCAATGATGTACAAAATAATTCGACAACATGTCTGTCTCTTGATAAAAATTGCTGAAGGTGAATTTTTAACTGTTTTATGCGTTTTCCTACTAAATAAATTTTATCATAATATATAGAATATATACAAATTTTTGAGACAGGGTCAGAAAATATGCCTAAGAAAATTTATTTGTCTGATATTTAAATTTTAAATCGTTTATTTTTGGCAACAATTGAAATTTAGCTATTTCAGAATAAATTTTGAAAGCAGAGAAAACAGAGTTGTTGCGAGAGCATTACCGAGCTATAATTTTCTAGGATTTTAAAGTGGGGTTAAATCAAGGACAATGCCTTCAAAGTCTACAATTAGCATATGGAAAGTAATCATCATATCGTGCCACTGTCTTCAGATGGTTTACAAAATTTAAAAGTGGTTGAAATTCGAGTTTGGATGAAGAACACACAGAAAGACCGTTGTCAGCTGTAGTCTCAAAAAATGTGCCGGCTGTAAGAAAAATGTTTATCAGTTATAATCGTCGTACTTACAAAATGATACAGACGGGTCATATTATTGGATCTGCAGCTATACATAAGTACACTGCAGTATACATAAAATTATTCAGGAAAAACTCCGCATAGAAAATAGTTTGTCGTTGGGTCTCCCATAATTTAATAGAACCCGGAAAGCGGAGTGTCTCAGAATCATTAAAGACACCCTCAAATTACATAATGATTTCAGCCACCGCATTATTTCTAAATACATAATTGGTGATGAGACTTACATACCGATTTTTATGTTCCAACAAGTCAAAAAAGTAAAGTATTTGTCTTTCAAGATGCTCCCAAACCAACAATGGTGAAAAGACAACAAGGAATGAAAAAGCAATGCATGCCGTGTTCTTCAGAAGTACATGTCTGGTCAAAACCATTAGACTAGAGGGACAAAAGACAGTGACAGCTAACTGGTACACCTTTAAGTGTCTTCCAGAAATACCTCAATAGGTGAATGCTAGGGGACTCATACTTCACCATGACAATGCTTCTTCTCATTCAGCAAGGAGTACAGTCGAATTTCTTGAAGAAAAAACAAAAAGTGATAGAACATCTACCATATTCTCCAAATCTGGCTGTGCGTGACTTTTGGCTACTTTTTATTTAAAGAAACTACGTGGTCGTCGTTTTTATTCCTATAAGATGCTATAAAAGAATATTTTTCATCTATTCCAAGAAATGGACGGCTTGAGGCATTTAATTTTTGAAAATTCTCCTACAAATGTGGATTTATATTAGAGGGAACTACTTTCGTCAGTCCTAAGAGTTGGTAAATTTAACTTACACCATTTAACCGTATCTCAAAAATTTCGCTGTGACCTTCATATAGGAAAGCACTAAAGAATTGGAACGAATTTCGTTTACAAAGGGTAACTGCTTAAATATGGTTTTCCAATTGTTATGAGTTTTCTAATATGTTTGTTGAGGTTTTTTTCATTACCTGTTAAAATGCATAATATTGTTTAAGTATTCAGGAAGTAGTAAATAAAATCTCTTGTGGAAATATAAATCACCAGAAAATTAACGTTTAAACACACAATAAAATATATTAGGCAATGTGAATAAAAGAATACGCATACCAGATCTCAATGTGGTTTGTCCTATATTGGACAAACTACACATAAACTATGTAAAGAAAAAGGAATTGCAAAAAATCCTATATTGCTTCTCATTGCTGGGAGGAGGGACATAATTTCAATTTTGACTCAGCTACTATTGTCAAGAAATGCATTACAGCTCAAGATTTAGACTTTTTTGAAGATGTTCATGTGTATAGATTTAAAAATTCCTTGGTTAATGATTTGTCTAGTGTACCCTAAATCTCAACTTTCTGTGTGGATTTGTTGTGTCACGATACTTCACTTACGCTTTGATTGCATTGGCTACTGGAACTTGATGGTCTTTCGGCACTGTGTTTACTGACATTTGGGTTTTCGCAGTACATGTAGTTGGGGGATATTGTTTTTATACATAGATTTTATAAACTGATGACGTGAGTCCTGGAACTCAAGAAACGCATACGTCTGGTTTGATTCAAATTTCCTAATAAATTTTGCTGTGTTTTTAAACGTTGATTTCTGGTGATTATTTAGGAAGTGTTAAAAATGTTTCATATTCTATGCTTAACGCATGATTTTTTTCTGGTTTAATTTTTAGTGCTCCTTCTATATAATTTTTAAATTTAAACTTCTGACTACATGCACGTGTGTATTTACTTGATATCTACTCCTGCCTGAAAACACTGACAACATGTACTGAAGTACATTGGCCTCCAAAAGGTAAGGTACAGGGACTGGATGCTTTCGATTGTATACCGATTGTCGAATATCGACGAAAATTATTGGCGAATTTTACTTGAACTTCTCGTATGTAAGGAAGATGTTTGATTTCATATTTCTCGGTGAAGATTTAGTCGGGTGGGCAATTGGGGGCTAATAATAAATTTAATAATAAAATAACATTTGCGATCACCTATGTAATAGAAAATTCTGGAAATGGTTTGTCGCTGCTTTAAATGACTAATTGGGTCCTGCACAATGACAATCCTGTTCAAACAAATTTAACACAACTTTCCGCAAACTTGACAAAGAATATTAGCAACAGTATACTGCAATTAAAACATGGATATATTGAACATTTGATGAGATATGGGAAATTTTATGAAATAATTTTTAACTGCGCATGCGTGGAAGATTTCAAAATTTTTATTTCATAATTTGGTAGTCAGCTATTCTGGGCAACTTCTATAAAAATTACATTCATATATCGCGAAAATTCACAAAGATAGGGGCGATATAGTGAGTTGCTTTCTAAAAATCGCTTTATTATGAGGGATTTTCCGCAATTTTTCAATCAGCTCACTATATATTTCTGAGTTTTCACAATACTTGACTGGACTTTTTATAGAAGTTGCACAGAATAGCTACCAAATTAATAAATAAAAATTTTCAATTCTTCCACGCATGCGCAGTTAAAATTATTTCATAAAAATGCCCATATGTCTTCAAATATTCAATATATCCATATTTTAATTGCAGTATACTGTTGCTAATTTTCTTTGTCACGTTTTCGGAAAGTTGTGTTAAATTTGGTTGAAAACTCTGTATGCTATAAACAAAAAATTTGTGAATTTTTCACAGACAAAATAACATCTTCACGAATATGAGTGCTAAGCTTACACAATTACACACAAACGTTGAACAGGACCCAAATAGTCATTTAAGACAGCGACAAACCATTTCCATCATTTTCTGTTACATATGTGATCGCAAATATTATTTTATTATTAAATTTATTATTATCACCCCAATTGTCCTCCCGACTAAATCTTCACTAAGATATATGATATCAACCCTGTTCTTTACATCCCAGAAGTTCAAGAACAATTCGCCATAAATTTTCGTAGATATTCGACAAGCAGTGTAAAATCGAAAGCATTCAGTTCCTGTACCTTAACTTTTGTAGGCCAGTGTAAAAAAGAATTAATAAACTGAAAAAAAAAAAAACAGATTTTGATTGTGACTTAAACCGTGCGCTTACATAGGCACACAATAATTCATATCGCGAATCTGAACGTTAAATATTCGAAAGGAAAATTTACAATATTTAAAAAAACTTTGTGCTATAGAAATATAAATAAGTAAACTAAATATACAAATTTACCTGGTATGATTTAAACACTCTCGGTTAGAACTGTGAAGGTATTTTCAAGAAAAGTATCCAACTTCGTTATCGACATATATCAAACTAGAAAAATATGTTTATTTGAAAAAAAAAAGATATAAGAAAACTTTTTATTTACAAATAAAATATTTTTTTTCTACTTGAACTTCCCCACAGATAAAACTATTGAAAAGGTGTATTTCCTATTTTTTATAGTAAGTTTTTTTTTTTTTTATACCCTCAAGAGGTTACATTACTAAAGAGAATGAAACATTCCCATTTCCTCTACGATAAGCTATATATTTTTTCTTTCAGAAGTCTGTATGTAAAATGTTTTAAAATTTCCTTTTGTAGTAAAGAAAAAAATAAAAGCTTCAGACTCTATTCTTTTTTATTTGTAAATGCTGTTTATATAACTTTTAGCTTAGAAAAGATCTTCATCTACCTAATGAAAAGGAAAGTTCTTTTGCGAATTATAAAAATGAATATGATGATATAGTATAATTTAATGTTACATGTAAGCTGTAATTATGTACATAATATATAATGGTTAGTACAGTCAGCTATATTTATCAGTATTTTATTGAAAAAAGTATGGATAACAAAATGTAAATACTGCTTATATAGAAATGAAATGTTTCTTTTTCTGAAGGGTTTCCAGGAAATTATACAATAATGTGAATATTTAGCATCTCATTATCGATTCCTAAATAGTAAGTAACAGCTACATTTTTCAAATCGCACGTTGGAACATAAGGTAATGAATAATCTTGTAGCGATATCATCTCACTTGATCAGTATAAAGTTACTTCAAATGAAAATCAAATTTCAACAAGAAGAGTTACTTCTTTAGAATAACTGGCTTACCCTTTTTCCCCACGCTAATGTCCTCGGATACTGATCATGAGACCCCTGGTTCAAATCCCTCGAACGACAATTCGTTCGCCTCATTGGTAACCCGAACAAACGCAATCTACTTCATTCACCGCAATCATCTCATCTTAATACCAACGGTTGGCAGAACCAAACAAATCATCTCCAGCACTGCACATATCCTGTCGCTCACGCAGCGCATCACACCTGCCCACGGCTACACGACAGCAGCACACATCCATGCGCATCGTTCGTTGTCAATATTTTCTTCTCTCTGGGCATGTAGTGAGTAGCGATCTCATATCACATAATCGGTATAAAACAAGTTACTAGCATAGAGTATCTGACTTGGTTTTTTTCAGGGCACTAACTTTCTCCCCTACTTGATCTTGAGAAGTCTGGTTCAAGTCCTTTCGGTGCCAATTCATTCTCTTCAAGCTTATACATCCGTAAAACATGGAATCATAAATGATCAATACAACGAAAAGAAAACATTCTTATTTCCCTTTTCAAAAGACAGATTATTTTTTAGAAAAAAAATAGTCACAGATTATCACCAAGATTTGTCCTGTTAGCAAAAAAAGTCAAGATATCTTCTACGGAAAATCGCTTTGAATTTGATTTTCAATAAACCAGTATCAGTCTTTCAAATTAGTGAACACTGAAAATTCTTATTGCTTAAAAAATAAAATGGAAAACGCATCTGACATGTATATGTCGTAAAAACTTAGGAACCATTCTACATTATATCTATGAAATTATCCTCTAGTGTCGCATCATTTTAATTTTAATAAAAACCAAGCAGAGGGAGAGGGAGAGAAAATCTGAATAAAACCCTGTATGGTTACTTAAATTCAAAATTTTAAATAAATGTAACAATTCAAATAAATGTTTTTCATCTGTAAAAAATAATAAAAAATAAACACTGTGATTTCTTTGCCTACTTTTATATAAAAAAATTTAAATACATCTGTAATGCTTCTGAACCCCATCATTCACACTGTGTTGTTGTCTTTGTACATATACGAGGGTAGCTCTGAAATATTTGAGACAGGGTCAGACGATATGCGACAAGAAAAAAATATTTGTCGGATATGTAAATTTGAACGCTTTTATGTCCGCAAACGATACTTAGTGGCAACAATTGCAAATTAGCTATCGTAGAATAAATTTTGAAGTTTACGCGTGAGCATTACCTAATTAGGGATTTCTATGATTTTAAATTGGAGCTACATCAAGAAGAATGTATTCAGCGTCTACAATTAGTATATGGAATTGAAGCTCCCTCTCGTTCCATTGTATCCAGATGATTTTAAAATGTAAAAGTGGTCGAAATTCTCTTTTGGATGAAGAACACACGGAAAGACCGTTGTAACCTGTATTCACAGAAAATGTGCCGGCTGTACGAAAAATGTTAATCGATTATAATCGCTGTACCTACCAACAGAAAGGCTTTTATTTTGGATCCGCAGCGACACATACAATTATTCTTGAAAAACTGCATAAATATAGTTTGTAGTTATATCGCCCATAATTTAACAGAACTCCAAAAAACGGAGAGTGAAAATTACTTAACCCCCTGACCGCCAAGCAAAAGGGAAAAATTGTAATGTAGTTTTTTTCTATGTATTTTTTTAAATGTTAAAACAATATTATTCTTCCAACAAGATGTAATTTTTTTTATTACCTTTAGTCATATAAGCCTTGCGAGTGTTAATCATAACTTAATTTTTTAAACTGGATTATATTTGTGGAATTATATTAATTTAAATAATGCCTTCATTGCAGTGAAATCTACAGCTTAGTGAACGGATAAATCAGTTCGTGGTGGTGAGGAGGTTAATGACGGTGACCACCGCATACTTTCTAAAATCATAACTGGTGAAAAGACGTACAATGCACGTGCCTGTTTTTGATGTTCCGATTCTTTAAGAACGTAAAGTGTGTGTCTTTGAAGATGATTTCAAACAATTTATGGTCAAAAGACAGCTATAAATGAAAAAAAAGTAATGTATGCCGTGTTCTTCAAAACTATAGACTTGGTCAAAGCCATTAAGCTAGAGAGAGGGGCTGAAGACAGGTACAGCTAACTGGTACACTTATAATTGTCTTCCAGAAATTCTTCAAGCGGTGGATTTTAGGGGACTCATGCTTCACCATAACAATGCATCTTCTCATTCAGAAAGGATTACAGTCGAATGTCTTGAACAAAAAATGAATTAGAAACTGTAAATATCCGTATAAACTGTTTTAAAACATACCATGCACATTTCTGAATACCCAAAGAAATTAAAGTTGTTGAAATTTTAATTGTCAAAACATTAAACAATATATCACGTAATATCTCTTCGAATCATAATTATATCATTAAAGACTAGTCTTAATAACATTTAAATGATCCTTTTATAATTAAAAATATATATACAGAAATTTAAAATGGAAAATTAATAACAATATGATTACTATCCATACGCATGATATTTGTCGACCTAATTTAAATGCATTAATTATGCAGAATGTTTTCTTGAGCATTTATTTCTTGAATTTGAAGATCTTACGACAGACGCGAAAAAGAAATTGATTTTTCTGATTCTTTTTTTTTAAGAACATTTTTAGTAAAACAGACAAATATTGTTGCTTTCCTGCAGCGCTGCTTTTATGTTTAAGAGAATAATGCACTTACTTTTCTTTTCATTTTATGCAAATGATCATTTTAATGTACAGATATTTACTGTCTACAGTAATTAAAAAGGGTCTCAAATCAAGAAAATTTCTATTGACAATAACTTTTTAAAAAGAAAGACCCTTAGGGGAAGGTGGCGAGCAGTGGATCACTTTTGGAATTTTATTTCCTTCTGAAATTTAGGAATAATAATGTATGTTAGTTCTTCGTCTTTATTCGTTAAATTTCTTAAAGAATAAATCTTAGTAGATTATTATATGAAAAATAATTTTAAAAACATAAAAATCTATCGCATTGTACCCCATAAGGCAAAACTCTTTATTAGAAACCTTTAGCATATTTTTCAATGGACATAACAAAACAGTTCACTAATTTTAAACTCATAAAAGCATTTAAAAGAATTTTTGTGCAATATGACATTTTATTCTTAAATATATTTGAGAATTTAATTTTGATATTTAAATTCGTTTGAAAATAATTTAAATAGCTTCAATATTCTATATAAATAGTTTTAAGTACGTTTTTGCAACCCTCTGATAAATGCAGTTACAATATATCAAAATGATATACAATTACACTAAGCTATTTATGGCTCAAATGGTATAATTTTTAAGTAACAGGAACAAAATATAATTCACGAAAAAATTAAAATAACCTTCTAAATAAATTGTTTTCCGTTTATCATGAATTAATAGCTGTATTCATCAAAATATTTAATTTTAGCAGAAAACACACATAATAGATATAGTTTCCTTTTTAAATATTTTACGATAAAGAACAAAATAAAGTAAAAGATTTTCTCAACTTCTGTTCTAATTTTAATTGAAATATTAAACGTTGTTTTAACAGTATAAGATTTTAATTTCACTACCGCATTTCACTACCTATACACGGAATAAGAAAATGCTTGAAGTAATTTATTTAAAATCTAGTATGTTGTGGCCATCACAAAACTTTCTTCTATATAAATCACGTCAATTAAATCATTTAAATTGTAAAAGAAATTATATCAATCTAGAACCAATTCGTACCAAAGTATACCTGAATTTGAAGTTTGATGAAAATTCGTCCATTACTTATTGAGATAGAGCTGTAGGGGAAATTCTGAAAAATGCAGCATAGTAGCGCTACCTGCTGAGCGATTTGCACCCAAACACAAACAGCACTAATTCATATTAAGGTATACCGGAATCTGAAGTTTGATGAAAATCGCCGCATTAGTTCTGGAGCTAGAGCTACTGTGGAAATCACAAAAAATGCAGCACAGCAGCGCCACCTGTTGAGCGATTTACACGAAAAGGTACAAAACATCAATTCATGTCAAGGACTAACTGAACCTGAAGTTTGATGAAAATCCGTGCATTAGTTCTTGAGATTGAGCTATTACGAAAATCGTGTAAATGCTGCAAAATGCAGAATATCAGCGCCATCTGTTGGGTGATTTGCACCAAAACGTTAACAGCACCAATTCATATCAAGGATTAACGGAATCTGAAGTTTTATAAAAATCCGTGCATTAGCTCTTCAGATAGAGCTTTTGTGGAAATCCTGCAAAATGCTACATAGCAGCGCCACCTGCAGGGCGATTTAAACCAAAAACTAATCAGCACCAATCTATATCAGGGACTACCTGAATATGAATTTTTATTAAATTCCGTGCATTAGTTCTTGAGATAGAGCGCCCACAAAATTTGTGTCACATACAGACAGACAGACCGACGGACAGACAGACAGACGGACAGACAGACAGACAGACAGACAAACTCACAGACAGACATTTTGTAAAAACATGTTTTTTGGAATCTCTGATCCATAAAACGTGTAAATACGTCGAAAACTGGAATTCGAAAATTTTCATGAAACCAATACTTTCTTCTTGTCAAGATAGAAGAAAGTAAAAATAGAGAAAAAAATTGCATGGATATACCAATAAATGAATATCACATCTTTAAAGATCAAATAGTTTCCCATTTTACACTGGCCTCTAAATGTTAAGGTACAGGGTCTGGATCCTTTCGATTGCACAGGGTTTGCCGAATATCTACCAACATTATTGACGAATTGCTCTCATCTGTGATGTAAAGAACATGTTTGATTTCATATTTCTCGATGAAGACTTAGTCGGGCCGACAATTAGGGGACTAATAACACTGGGGAACAATTTTTAACTTAATTTCTGTTGACTTCAATTTTTCAGCTGTTTTTAAGTCAAAAAAGCATGCTGATTTCAAAACTGCAATTCGTTTTCTTCTATCACGTCAAGTTTTTTCTCTACAGCTTACCTTAATGTGACCACTCTACGCTGAATCGGGCGTGAGTAATAGAAAGAAAAAAGCTTCAGAACTCCTAGAATCAAGACTGCACAAGAAATATTTGCTTGAAAAGGGAGCTAATATATCCTACTTTAGATCAAGAGAAAGTGAATTTCTTCAATACTTTCGAAATAACTGTGCATTTGTTTTTTGCCATAGCGTACATGGTTTAATGGATGAGTTGGTACTATCATCAACTGAATGGCGATTATTCATCGATATCTCAAAGAGGAGCTTGAAATGCGTACTCCTTCAGAACGGAAATTTATTTGAAGCAGTCCGAATGAGCCATTGAGTTTATTTTCGCGAAGAATATGAGGACATAAAGAGAGCCATTGACTTATTGCACTATCAAATTTACGAGTGGATCATCTGTGTTGACCTAAAAATGGTGTACTTCCTTCTTAGCCAGCAACGTGTATATACAAAGTATCAATGTTTTTTGTGTATGTGAGACAGCAGAGCTCGTGAGAAGCATTGGTTCCAGTCGAATTGGCATCCAAGATCTCACCTCAGACTTGGAAAGCCAAATATTTTGCTTCAGCCACTTGCCGACAGTAAAAACATATTTTCACCTCTGCATATAAAACTGGATCTAATGAAGCAGTTCGTGAAAGCTTTGTCAATTGAAGGAGACTGTTGCACGTGTCTCATTTCCAAATTTCCAAAACCTGTCTTTTGAAAAAATAAAGGCAAGTGCATTTGACTGCCCACAGATTCGTCAGCTCATTAGAGATGAACATTTCATCGGAACAATGACAGAACTCCAAAATAATACTTAGTTGGCATTCAAAAACCTTGTCAAAGACTTTCTTGGAAATACGCGAGTAGAAAATTACACCGAAATTGTCCAGCAACGTTTAGAGAGCTTCAAAAGGCTTGGTTGCAACATGAGCATCAAACTTCATTTTCTGCCTAGCCATCTTGATTATTTCCCGGAAAATCTTGGTGCAGTCATTTATGAACAGGGTGAACGATTCCACCAAGATCTGAAGCTCATGGAAGAACGGTATCAAGGCAGATAGGATGAACATATGATGGCTGACTATTGTTGGAGCATCAAGCCAGTTTTTCAACAAATTGAACACTCCAGGAAAAGCTACAAGCGAAACTTTTTACCTTAATATGTAATTTTTTCGTTTTGTAAAAGGATTTTACTACTTGTATGAATACAATGTAGCGTATATTAAGTATATACAGCCGTTGTATGAATGATATATTTGGTAATTTTTTTCTTTATTTTCCTTTGTATCCACATTAAGTATGATTTTGGGGGTATCCTGTAGCTTAAAAAATTGACGTGATAGAAAAAACTGGGGTCATTTTTGGATTTAGATGGCAATAATTAGCCAAAAACAAGTGTCAGATCTAAGTCAACAAAATGTGTGTTTCCCAGTGTAATAAATTTAATAATAAAATAATATTTGCGATCAGCTGTGCAACAGAAAATGCTGAAAATGGTTTGTTATTGCGTTAAATGAATATTTTGGTCCTGTTCAACGTTTGTGTGCATTTGTATAAGCTTATCACTCATATTCGTAAAGATGTTAACGTTTTTGTGAAAAATTAAAAAGTTTTTTGTTTATAGCATACAGAGGTTTTCAACAAAATATAACACAACTTTCCGAAAACCTGACAAAGAACAGTAGCAACAGTACACTTTAATAAAAACATGAATATATTGAATATTTGAAGAGATATTGGCACTTGTATGAAATAACTTTTAACTGCGCATGTGTGGAAGATTTCAAAATTTTTATTTCATAATTTGGTTTTTAGGGCAACTTTGGTTTTTAGGGTTAGCTATTTAGGGCAACTTATCTAAAATGTCTAGTCAAATATCAAGAAATGTCAAAAGATAGGGGCGATATAATGAGTTGCTTTCTAAAAATAGCTTTATTATAAGGTTTTTTTCACAACTTTTCAATCAACTCACTGTATCTTTCTGAATTTTCAAAACATTTGACTGGACTTTTTACAGAAGTTACCCAAATGGCTGGCTACCAAATTATGAAATAAAGATTTTGAAATCATACACGCATGCGCAGTTAAAAATTATTTCATACAAGTGCCCATATCTCATCAATTATTCAACATATTCATGTTGTATTTGCAGTATACTGTTGCTACTGTTCTTTGTCAGGTTTTTGGAAAGTTGTGTTGAATTTGGTTGAAAACTCTGTATGCTTTTGATTTTTTTCACAAAAACGTTAACATCTTCACGAATATGAGTGCTATGCTTACACAAATGCATACAAACGTTGAACAGGACCCAAATAGTCATTTACCACAGTGACAAACCATTTCTAGCCTTTCTGTTACATAGGTGATCGCAAATATTATTTTATTATTAAATTTATTATTAACCACCTAATAGAATCCCCGATAAATCTTCACCGATAACTATGAAATCAAACTTGTTCTTTACATCCCAGAAGTTCAAGAACACATCGCCAATAATGTTGATAGATATTCGACAAACCGTGTACAATCCAAAGCATCCAGTCTCTGTACCTTAACTTTTGGAGGCCAGTGTATTTCGAATCTTTATTATCAAAAAATGTAAAACTGTAAAGATGCAAAATTTTTTTTATTGTAGGCTAAAAGAGTAAATATCCTTTTATATGAATTAATTCTGCTGACCCTTTTACTTGTAGCGGGAACTTTTCATTAATATATTACCATTTATGTGTTTACATATAAAGTTTAAAAAAATGTAAAATTAATATATTAAACGTGGTGGTAAACTGTGCTTTTATGGTTATTGCACATCATATTACTCTACTATTAATGAAAATGAAAGTAACTCTAGACTCCAAACGAATAAAACCTGAACTATTTATCCGGATGTTCGTAAAAGTCAATATCTTGAGTACGTCTATGAGTTTACATATGAAGTTAACAAAAATTGTAAAATAAATATATTTAGAAGTGGCGACCCACTGTGCTGTTATATCCATTGTGTTCCACCTTACACTACTATTAATGTTAATGAAACAACACACTATTCTCCGAACGAATATGTTCTGAACTATTTAACCGGAAATTCGTAAACATCGTTATCTTGAATATCTTGGTTCGCATTCTATTGTTACATTTCCTACATCCTTCTCGACTGTTGAACGGAACGTAATGACGAACAATGTCATCGGAATTTTTTTCTTTTCTGAACATTTTGATATTGTTGTTACCTTGAAATTCCCATTAGAACAAAAGTTATGGGTTTTAGAATTATACCCATACAGAACTGAAGCGGCATTTCCGAAATTAAAGGGGATGTCAGACTATTATATGTTCTACCGTCAGAGGTCCTTTTTATTATTTTTTTAAAACACCGACAGGTATAAGGGAAATAGGGTACAGGGAACTGAATTCATTACATTTTTACAATTAATACGAATTTATGTCGTAATTATTAGAATAATTATTAATGTATCGGTTTTATATTGATATTTGCCGAGGTTGTTTATAAATTTAAAGAAGTTGACATTTTTAGTTGAACAATATCTTTTGTGTATCTCAGTAAAAGTTTGGCAATTAAAAGAAAAAATGTGATCTCTATCCGAGCCAGGGAGATAAATTACACAAATATTACTTTCAGTATAATGCTGTGAAGCATTTCACCCAGTTCCCTTAGAAACAAAAAACCTTCGTCCTTTTTGTAGCCGAAATTGGAGAGTGTCTGCATGTGCATTTTTATTTTAAAGCATATATATCTAAATCCACGCAAGCAAGTGGAAAGTTCTATTTTTGGTTCATGAGCCAACTGGAATATTTCAGCGAGCATGTATTGCACATAACTAACTCCATTGTTATAATATTCATAGAGTTTTGTAATGACACTTCTACGAGCATAGTTACAGCACCAAAATTACTGACGGTTACGGTTATCTTATTTACCACAGATGTGAGCATTTCTCTATATATATCAATCTATTTTATAGTTTTGTTTGGGAAGCGGGGAGGGGGCGCTTCGCAACTAAGTTTTGCGTTGCTCTCACACCATTTTACATGAATTATATTTAATAAGTAGTTTACAAATTAATATTTACATTTTATATCAAAGACCTATTATAGAAATTAAATAAACCAACGATTTTATGTTAAACAATGCTGTCATAAGAAAAAGTATGAATATTTTGAAAATATATAAAAATTAAAACATAATTGTTTACAGAATAATTTGCCTTTTATGCCATTTTATTTGGAAATTAGACTAAAAATCTGGTTTAACATTGACTTTAAGATTCCACATATCTATATCTATTGTGTAAAATACGCAGATTATTCTTATACGCAGATTATTCTTATACGCAGATTATTCTTATACGCAGATTATTCTTATATGCAGATTACTCTTTAAATCTCAAAATATTCAGAAAGCATTTATTTTTGTATAAAAAGTCGAACTTTTGGAGAAAAATAAATCTTTAGAAGAAAAATATTATACAGTTATAAAACTCAACTCTTTCTATTCTAAAGAATAAAATATGAAGCAATTTTTGGAGCGAAATGCTATACACTCAAAATGCTAAATCTGGATCTGTCAAGAAATGTTGATTTTTCTGCCTCTTTGACGACTCTTCTGCAAGATTCTCTTTTCCATTCAACGTTAAGAACTTGAATAGTCCCTTGAAATGGAAAAGGGCTGTTCTGTCAGTCGAAATCTCAAAATTGTGATTTTAACTGTGACAAAAAATATTTTATTGCATTTTTTAATACCAGTAATACATGATTAACTAACGGTTTATTTCAACATGCGTATAGAATAAGATGTTATAAAATGAAAATCAAATTTGAAAAACAAAATATTGAAATATTTTAGTTGTATTCTTTATTCATTTTCTTTCTAGGTAGCATTTGTTTAAAATTTCTACATGCGGTGCGGAAGTGACCCCCAAAAAACCTATTTACATTTCATATTAAATAATATCAATATTATTTGAATTAATAAATGTAAAAATATTAAGTATTAATAATTTTGTATTAGTAATAATGTATTAGTAATAATGTCTCATTTCATAAAGAATTAGTATTTACCAAATGATCCAATTACCCCATAACAGGTTACGAGAGCAGGAGAAGTCACCGGGTTTGACTCCCGGACACGCCATTGCGCACATTTTTGCGAATTTTCCGGCTGTAATTTTCAAGCGATGTATATTTCCTTGTGTCTATCCTGTATTTATATCAACGATGGCTTAGAAGTGGACATTTCCTGTCAATCAAACTAGTGAGATGTTTGTGTTCAATTAAATAAATAAATACAGAAACATCGTTATCCAGAAAATCAAGCAGTTTTGCAGCAAATGTGACATCGCCGGTACCATGTCAAACTGTCCAATGTGAAAACAGTGGGCTAATTTTTTAAAATGTAGATTCTTATTTGGTACCACTTTTTTCAATTAGTAAAATTCACCTTATTCAATTCCTACTATTAGTTCACTCTCTCTCTATATTTATTTATTTATATATCTTGTACAAATTTTCAATCGTTAATAAAATACTTATTATTCATCCTATCAAGTTGAAATTAATTGTTTGAAACTTGTACTGGATGACAATTGATGTTAATACGGATTTCTCAAATATTAATTCATTAATTAAATTTTAATTAATTAATTTTAGTTTTATAAGGGAGACAATATGGCGGCCATTGTTATTGAACAGCATTTAATGCATCCTCATACCTATAAGGGCGGTTACCATAGGGGGGACCCTTTTTGTCGCCAAATACCGACAAATTTGTCGCCATCTTGGCGATATCTCTAATATTTCGCCAAATTCCCATAGACTTCCATTGTAAACCTACTTGCTTATAGAAAATCAACAAATTGAGATATTTTAATGCAACAAAAAGTAATATTCGCTTAAGGGATTATATTGAATTTTTCTTTGATGACCTAAGTAGGAATTGACTTTAAAAAAAAAAAAAAAATATATTACTTGTTTAACCTTATTTAATGACATATCCATTAAGGCAAACCAAGGAGAATTTTATGATTTCAGAAAAGTGGTACCAATGAAGAAAACTGAATTTATAAAAAGTAGTCCAATGTTTTCACATTGGATAGTTTGACGTGGTACCGACGACATAACTTTTAGTTCGATTCCTGGCTTCAGTTTTTTGGGGGAAAAAAAGAATATATTTGATAAGCATGTGCTCAGATGTAATCTTCTTAAAAAGACTTAATAATTAAGTTGAAATCTGTGTATATACTTTTTAAATCTGCCTCTCTCAGTAAAGATTCAATAATATTCTTTTCAATAATAAAATGGGAAAATCAAATAATTTTGCAGACAAATGTGACATAACACGTTTTTCGACTCGTCCTTTTATTAATATTATTATTATTATTATTACTTTTTTTTTGGGGGGGGGGGGGTAAAGAAGATATATATTTGATAAGTATTTGTTAAGCCGTAATCTTATTACGAAAAAGTTAAAAATATCGAAATCTACGTATATATTTTTAAAATCTGCCTCTTGATGCAAAGTTGCAATAACTGTTTTTTTTTCAATATTAATAAAAAATGATGAATTTTTGCTTTAATTTTTCAATGAGATATTCTTAGATATTTGGCCGTTCATGTGCATTTTTATTTTTAAAAAATTGTTTCTTATATATTAAGTTCAATTCTATATTCATATCTAAATAAGAATATCTCGAATGATTCCTCTCGACTTTGAAAACACAGCTGTATGTATCCAATGAATAATAATAAAAATAATCACAAATTTCTGAATGGAGTTGGTTGCGTTCAAACAATGCACTGTAAAAAAAAAAAAACACTGTAAATTTGCCAGAACAAACTCGATCACAGTGAATGTGCTGTCTCTTTATTTGGTTTCCTGATTATATTAACCTGGAAAATACAGTAGTTGCGTAAAATTAACAGCACAATGTGCTGACAATTTGGACGCATTTTTTTTACAGCACAAAGTGCTGGCGTCCAAATTGACAGCACATTTTACGCAACTACTGTATTTTCCATGTTAATATAGCCAGGAAACCAAAGAAAGATAAAGCACATTCACTGTGATCGAGTTTGTCAGCGAGATAAACAGTACTATGTACTGTAAAAATAACATTTTTTTTTCTTTTTTTTTTTTTTTTACAGTGTGGTCTCTTCTTTTTCAAACTGAATCCTTTCCTCTGCGTTACGAATGCTTGATTAGACTGCCGCCTGAATATTTATGACTTAGAATATGTCACATATTCTTGGTGTTTTGTTTCTTAGAATCGTCCTTGAAGTATATCAAAATGGTTTAAAAATTGCTTATTTTTCAATTCTTAATGCCTATTTTTACTAAAATATATAAAGTTCATGCGGCAGTGACATACAATATATTCGCCAAATGCTAGCTTAAGCTGAATTACCGTTTGAAATCTATCACGTTCCCTCACACAGGCATACACATACATCATGGTTACGATACTTAGCTTTCACCATTATTTTTGGAAAATCAAAATAATGTAAGTTTAAGTGGAAATATGAATTTATGCTTCGTACATCTTCCCCTTTCTGTAAGGTAGCAACGGTTTTTTCTCTTATTTATTTAATCATCGCAAATAATAAATAAGTTTTTTATTTCTTGGGGAGAAGGGGGTGAATGAAATATTATCAGGTATACGTATGGTAATTTTTATTTCATTTAAGAATATATATATACATTGCTTTTCTTCTAATTTAAGTAAAATTGTGTATTCATTCATTGTGTATTCATAAAATTGTGTATATATCTAAATAAAAAGAGATTATTTTAAAAAATATTTATTGGGAATGAATGTTAAAGAAATTTAAAGTTCTTTAAAGTAGAAATAGCTGTCGGACTCTAAGGAGGATTTTGATATACATTTTTTCTGCGGGAATTAAGAATTTTCGGACTATTTTTCTGCAGAACTGTTGTTACTGAACATGTATATGAATGTCTATCCTTTTGTGAAAAGTCAAAATTAATATTAGTATACTATAAATTCCGTTGTAATCAGAATTCAGCAAATTAATAAAAAAATCTCTATATATATTCTTTTCAGAAATTTTACCGGGATGACTGCAAATATGCTTCCTATAAAGTAAATTTGTTTTAGTTGATATGCGACGAGACTGTTTAACGTTCAGTGAACCATAAAAGTATATGGCCCAATAGCAAATCAAAATTCCGCAATATTGTGTCAATACTGTAATCATTTTTACGACATATGTACGAATATACACTGTAAAAAAGACAAGTGTTTCATAATCTAGTAAAAAATGACATAACCTGGGAGGAAATTATACAATAACAACTTTCGTACCCCACGATTCCAAAAAAACTTTCTTTACCTTTAGAAACCTCGGAAACCAATATAATTTCGAGATTTAAAGATCCATTTATAATAGCAAACCTTCTTTGTTGAAACAGATTTTTGGAAATATTTCCGTTTCGTTTTTATAGTCTATTGGCAAAACACGCGGCTTTGCTCGCGTAATTGTTGAAATATGCCAAGTGATATTTGTATGTCTAATTTTTATTAGAAGAAATGATACTTTTAGGAATAATTAAAAAATTACTAGTTAAGCCACAGTTTGACTAAACTTTATTATTACACTGCATTAGACAAAAATGAGACTTAAATTAATAAAAAGAACTAAAACTAATTCTAAATAAATGATAATTTAGAAAGTACTTTGAAGCTTTCATGCTCATTTCATACGCTCATTTAAGTATCCATTTAAAGTTTCGATTTTTTTTTAAAGGTTTTTTTTTAGGTCGCATTTACATCTTAAAATTAACCGTCATGTCACATTCCAAGCTTCTTGTCAAACGGTCTGCCACTTCTCTGGCTGTAGTGGCAACAACATAAAATGCCTATGTTTAAACAGGAACTGTCACCATTAATTTTGATATCGGTTTGGTATTTCATAATATTCCATAAGAAACATAATTTAGAATCTTTTTACAGGATTTTGTAGAACGTTTGTTGTTCCTGACAACCTCAGGTGTTAGTAGCCACGGCATAAAATATAGCCTGCTTAGGATCAGAGACTTTCACCATTGATTCGCTACCATTGCTTTTTCAATCGGTTTATTTTTTCCTGAGATAGCCTAGAAATCGTAATTTAGATTTTGAGAAAATGTATTAATGCACTAAAAAAAATACTCGGAAACTTTTACACTATTCCATTTCAGCAGAATAAACATTTTTATTTTTATATAAATGCGTCTTTACGTCTAGAAAAAAAAAATACATATATATATAGGTTTATAAGCATTAAATACGCTTTTCGGAATCGTGTGTAAATTGAAAGATGTTAATGTACATTTTCGTTGGTGTTTATATCATATTTTCGTACACTAAGAAACATTCGTCTTATTTACAGTTTATGGGATTAGCATTTGGCCAAATTTGAGTTATTATTTACAAGAATTACCTTTTCAATGTAAAACCAAGAAAATTAATATTGTAAAAATATTCGTGTTTCAAAAGAGTATGTCTAATTTAAAGCTAAAAGTTTCTAAAATTGGCTTTACATAAGAAAAATTTCTGACGAAATGACAACAGTTTTAAATATTGGATTTCTAATTTAAATCACATATATATACAATACTGGTTGCAGACATTTTCAATGCGATTCCAGTATTTCACAAATACGGACGGTAATGACAATATTGTAGAAATATCGAGATTACAATTGAGATATTTCGAACACTCCTGAATGATGCATAAATATTGAGTTTCCGTAAAAAATTATTTTCAATGAAATGCAATAATGCTCAAATTTTTTACATTAGACTTTAGACATAAATTTAATGAAACTCAAACAATGCATAATATTGATCTGTTATTAATGCAACTTTTGCAAAAAGTTAATAAGCCAACATTTGATGAATATTTTATGTTAATTCAGTCGAAGCTCGTTACAACGACCCCTTGCTTGCCAAAGAAAAGGGCCGTTATAATGGGAGATCGCTATAACGAATGTGAACGAAAAAAACTCTAATCAGGCTTAGAAAAATTAGGTTTCAAAGGAAATTATATAATACAATATTATTGCACCATTTTTGTTTACTTTCATATCAAATAAACCTTGACAATGAAAAATTATTAAAAAAATCCATTTAAGAGAAGGGTTATGTATCACTAAAATAAAATTTAAGGTAAATGTTAAATCACAGAAAAGTTACTTAAGTATTAATATTTATTTTCTACAAAAATAATTTGATTAAAAAAAAAATGTTTTAAAGTGTCAATCGCATTTGAAGCCCTTTTCACACTAGGCATCGGCAGTGACTGCATACTTTCTTCATCTGATGAGTCTATTTCTTCTTGTATCGAATAGCGAGAAATAATATCACTTTCCGTCAAATTTTCCACACCTTCTACGTCACAGTCAGTCATAACATAACTAGGACTTCCCTCAGAGGGATTAGTCTGAGCGATATTGCTGAGAAAATAGATTTATAATAACATGTGGAAGCAAAGAAAATGAGATGTTATCTTTAATTGTCCATAAATTGAAATGATGAAAATAAACGAATCGTAGAATTACAAAATCTTATATATAAATTCGCATACACTGTTTAAAAAAATGGGAAAGCAAACCATGCAAGACAGCCATGCATGGATATAAAATTGAAAGTACGCAATATATTAAAAGTAAAATAGAAAATGAAACACTAAATTATCTTATATCGGAATTGTAACTGTATAAAATGATGTCAAGAGCATATTCAGACGCTCCGCACCAATTTGAGTAACTTTAAATGACAAATATATGACGTTTGAAAAGAATGGACTATATTTTATATGGTGTGTGCTCCCCCGCAATAGTTAATATTGTACAATATCTGTTTTCCACGGATGCAATGAGTTGTCGATAGGAATTAAGGAATTCTCTCTTCAAAATCTGATGTAGTACCAAAGTACCGAACACATCAACAGCGGCATGCAATCAGTTGTTAGAGTGTATTTTAGATATGCTCGATCGAATTTAAATGATGAGTGTATGCTGGCCAATACGCTGTATTGTTTTGTTTTGAAACATATTCTGCACAAATTGAGCTGTATTTAGCATGTATTAAATAAAAGAAATCGGCAATGATTGCAGCATAAAGTATGACACAAGATCTGAATATATCGTCAGCATAACCTTTAAGCTGTCAAAGCGTTATTTGAAGTAATTTACAAATACATATATATTTTTTCAGCAAATCATGCAATCTAAAATACGCCATTATGAACCCGATTATGATATTTCAACAGGATAAGTTAATATATAAAAAATCTACTAATGAAAATTGAGAATATGACCTTATGATAAAATGTCTAGAAAAAGGAATCAGAAAAAAAAAATTAATTTCAAATTTAAAACTGCACTTCCCTCTGTCAGTAGCCTTGGCGATAGAGAGAAAAGCTTAGAGAAGGAACACTTTAACAAGAACTTTCGGACAACCTACTCACTGTTTCATGCAGGTATTTATTCAATATTTGCACAAATTATTGAATGTTAGGTGGGTATCTATCAGTTTTGTTGCATTTAAATTGCATGCTTTGTGGAGGAAATGCAATATTATGAAATATTTAAAGTTTCTATACCTAATAATTCCAAATTAATGGTAATCGAGAACGCTTTCCGTTCATTTCATCTTTTTAAATTTTAAATTTTTTAGAAACCATTCATAGAGACAATTTTATATTTTAAAACTAACCCGAAGCAAAATTTCAAGTTTTTGGGATCAGCAGTAACACAGAAATAGAAAATTTTCGAAAGTGTTTTGTTTCTGCAGTGTTTTATGTAGCGACATTTTAAGAAATAGCTCGATTGCGAGAATTCACGTCATGATAAATACAGCCATATCAATTTTTATGTTTATATTCCTAACAATTCCATGTACTTCGATATTTACATCATCTTTAAAAATTTTTCCACTTTGTTTAGTCTTTCGTTTTTTTAGAATTCGTTATACAACGAGAATTTACATCTTATAAATTACTGCCATGCCAGAGTTCTAGTTTCTAACCCCAAAAGTATCCCAGAAATTTCAGTATTCCAAATAAATCATAATTCAGAACCTCTCTAGATATTTTTACGTTTATCTGTCAAATTGAATTTTCGAAGCTTTTAGAGAGCGTTTGTAACGAGTATTTACATATTAAAAGTAACCGCCAGACCTAATTTAAAGTTTCTAACCCAATCAATATCACATAAATCACAATTTTAGAATTTTTTTGCTCCTGCAGCGATGTAGGTTGTTGCTGACATAAAATATAGTCTTTGATTCCGAGTAGAGATGGCCACCAACATTTTTTAAAGTTGGCTATATAGTTTCAGCGATAACACCTCACAAATACACAAACATTAATAATATTATTCACTTTATAATATTATAAGGCTTTATAAAATTAGCATACATGTACAGACACAGAAGCCATTTATCTGTTACAAACTAAAGTGCCCTGCGTTGCCCAGAATTTGAAGAATGTTTGTTCTAAAAAATCAATTTCAAAATTTAACATACAACATAAAACAATTATTAAAAAATAGCTGCAGAAGTGTTGTACACATGAATCAAATGAATACACAATATAAAAATGTATAAATGTATATAACAGACGCAAAAAATACAGCTATAAATGAACTTATTACAATATATTATTGGAGCAATAATGTTAAAATGCGCCAATATTTCCATAATCGGGATTTTATCATGCTTCAATACGTTTTTTTTCACACTCATATGACGGTATACTATATTCACCGCGTCCTTTATATTTCCAATATGACGTAATGTTTACCTTTTTCACGTGGAAACCTTGAAATAGAAAAGTTATGAAGTTATATTCACCTTCATTTAAGTTCGTCAAACTATTTATTTCATTTTCGTTTTACACGTGAATATCTTGCAATAGAAAAGTTATGACGTAACATTCACCCTTTTTTTTTTTAATTCGGCAAACTATTTATTTCATTTTCATTTTTCATGTGGAAATCTACAAGTTGCAATTTTGCAAATTTCCACGTTAGAAAATTAATTGTTGTAGTAAGAATTTTATTGTGTATTTTAATTGTTGGCAACTACTGTAACGAAAAATGTTTAAATTTGATAAGAAATTGCTGTTAAATTGATGGTTTTTTATTAATTAAAAATTAACTATAAATTATTTCGATTCTGGATTACTTTAGTTGCCTCAGCCGAGTTTTAATACACATGTACGTATCTTTTCACAATTCTGGCTTCCAAACTGCGGATTTTTATACAATTACAAGCAGATAAATAGACAAATTTTCATTTTTATATATAAGATTACATACAAACATAAATAACTTACGTATTAGCTGATGCATTTTTAAATATATATATATATATATATATATAATCCAGTATAATATTTATTCTGTTTTATTTTTATAGTCATTTGTATCATTTGGCAAGAAATCGCATTTCCTTAACCCCGAATTGCGTGCTTTTTACAAAAACGCCAAAGTCCATATCACACCGAAGTACCATGAAAAACATTAAATGCATGGTAATTAAGTACCCAGAATGCGACATTTACGATCAATCATTATTAGAATTCAATCTTATAGTTTGGCGATATCTTTTTGGTCGATGGGATAACTAAGTAGTACCAAATACCGTACTGCAATTTAACTTCAATTTAGCTTATACTAATTACACTGCTTATTCTACTTTTTTAAGATTTTTAATTCTAAATTTCGCACATTTTCCATTTTTGTACCGTCGTATTGGGGAGAAAAAGCTTTTTAACATGCAATTTGTTTGAAAACTGCATCTCAATTTATTTTTGAAATATTAATTTTTTTTTTGTAGTTTTTAGCGGCATTTGTTTAATTTTGGCAAATCAAGTACTCCATTTCTACATAAAGCAGGGGTAAAATTGTTATTATACCTTTTTGTTGACTTTTTCCCTTATCAATTATAAAAAAAGCAATTAAAATACGTGATGTTGTGAAAAAATATATAGGAATTATTTTTTAAAAAATACGGAGTTAATAGGGAAAAATACCTATTCCCTTCGGACCTTACTCGGCAATCAGTGTTTGGGGAAAGAGAATCGAAATCCTTTCTTGGAAAAAAAAAATCGGGAGGAAAGGTCAGTTCGGTCACTGTATTGGGAAACATGAAGTGGGCCAGACGTTATAATAGATGTAAAAATAACATACAATAAAAGGGATATATTTCCGGACATTTTGCATCGGTAGTCATAATGGAACGGTGGTTATAATGGGCGGTCGTTATAACGAGCGTCGTCTGCATTAACCAATACGACTGTATTAACCAATATGCGGAATGTTTCTATGAAGACGGTATTCAAAATCTAGTTGTAAGGTATGATAAGTGTTTAAATAAATTTGGCAGCTGTGTTGAAAAATAGAGAAATGTATGTAGAATATGAAAATAAATTTGGTTTTTGAAAATTTTCTTTCGTTTGTTTTTTATTTTCAAAGGTCCCTAACTTAAAAAACAACCCTCGTATTTTGCTATTATAACAGAAGAAAATAGTAAACAAAAGAAAGTTTTAAAGGGACAGAGTTACGCAAATAATAAGAAAAATATTTTGAATTTTTACTAAACATAACATTGCGATTTCCCAAACTGGAACATCTTATTTAAGCACTGCATAATAATTATTTACTATTTTCACATATTTTCTATGAATTCTTTTATATTAAAGATTATTAATAGAAAATGGAAATTTATTCATAAAAATAATAATTTCAGCATAGAAATACAGGAAACTATCGAAAGAAAATTTTGAAAACATGTTTGTCACCTCTATTGGTGTATAGATTTATTCATATATTTTCATTTCATATATGTTTTTAATATTATTTATTTATTTTTAGTTTAAAATCTTTTCCATTGTTTTATAGAAAACAGTCTTCAAATTACGCTGTAGTCTAATATTATTCGTTTTTCAAACTATATTCAACCCATAAAATATTCATGAAAATTACATTAAGAAAGAAAATTTCGAGTGACTTTATTTTTATCCGGAACCTGTTTTATCTAACATGAATTGTGCTATCAAAGCACTTTTACAATCATATTTTATTCGACTTCTAGAATTTTGACAGCAATTACATACCTTACAAAATTATCTGCTATGTAACAAATCAGATTTTCATTTATGTCTATAGTTCTTTATATAATAAATAGGAAAATCAATAGATTTAAAGTGTATTTTTTACAAATAATTCGCATGTTAACATTTCAGTTATTTCATCTCTTTGAAGTTGCTACACATTTATTCTTTTTTACTTTTCTAGTTATCCAGACTATTTTACGTATTAACGAAAATGTATCGCAGACACAAAATTTAATTTTCCTGTTGAATATCACTGTTTATAATGACAGGATTTTTTTTTACTCTAAATATATAAAATTTCACTTTAAAAATATTGTCTGAAATACTGCTAAATTTCCTTTTTAATAGTATTATATCGGACAATTTTTATTAGAATCTAGGAAAATGAAAAACGTTGAAGAAAAACATTGGAAGGTAAAACAGAAGTTTTATATTAAAATGCAGTTTTACATTTTTGAATATTTGCTAGAAAAATGAAAAAGTATATTTTTTAAACAAGTAACTTTTTTGTTTCTTAAAGCAATTGTGTATGGTCAAAATATTTCTTAAATTTAAAATATATACAATAGTAATAACATAGACGTTTTATTAATTCAGATGAAATCTTGAATCAGCATCGTATGGAAATATTAGTTATATATATATATATATACAGGCTTATAATAAAATTCTTTATTTGATTTTCCAAAAAATGTACTAAAATAGCTAAATAAACATCAAACGAAAAAAAAAGTCTACTCTTTTAAAAATAACTCTGAAAAATGTGTAAGAGCTTCTGCTTACGAAGCATAAATAGTAAATCTCATAAAGATTTTTATTTACAACAGTCTTAGAAAAAGTTAATTTATTTTTAAGAATTATTTGCCGCGCATATAAACTTTGTTCGAATATTTAATTCCCGGGAGCAAGGAGTCGTTAAATGTTTTAAGTTTTCCATATTTTTTAGGAAAAATATAACTAATCAGTAACTTAACTATTTAAGATTCTTATGTTTATTTATTTATTTATTGAAAGGAGAAAAAATTCAGTGTGATCTTATATATATATATATATATATATATATATATATATATATATATATATATATATATATATATATATATATATATATATATATATATATATATATATATATATATATATATATATATATATATATATATAAACCTGAACAGGGACCCGAGTTTTTTGTAATATAAAAAAAAACCCGTAACTATATTAATTTTATTTATATGAAAATAGGACATTTTATTTACTTATATGAAAATTTTTTAGATAGCATGGAACAAATAGCTAAAAGTAGCAGTCGTAATCAGCCCCCATTATACCTCTAAAACTAGCTGCTATTTCACTTCGGGTGCCTCTTTGATTTGGAAAATGTTTCAAATTCATTCATATACAGAGAGCTCCCGTTAGTGTAGTCTTCCAAGGGAAGTAAGTTTTCTTCTACGCTAAAATTCGCAGAGTATTGTAGAAATATATTTAAAAAAAGACATAGCGTTCTGGTATGTTCATTTCACTTTAAATAATTTATCAAATAAATACAAATTTAGGAAATCTTTTATTTTAGGGTAGATTATCTTTCAAAAAATATTTTTTTTAAAATTTGTTTTATATTATTAAATATTTTTAAATAAGTCAAAAAACTTAATATGTTAATTTTTCATGCATCTATAGATTTAAAAAAATGTATACATTTTTATTCATGTATAAACTTAAAATAAGAACATTTCTTTTCAAGGAAAAAGTACTACGAATTTTTAAATTTAAGTTCCTCTATACTACTTGTAATGCTAAATCTTGATCTGCCAAGAAATGTGGATTTATCTGCCCCTCTCACGACTGTAATGCAAGATTCTTTTTCGAGTCAGGTTAAAAAAAAAATGAGCTGTTTGACGAAATGAAAAAGGGCAGTTCTGTTAGTCAAAATCTCCAAACTGTGTTTTTAACTACTGGAAAAAGAATATTACTACAGTTTTTTCATGCGTTGTAATATACGATTTACTAATAGTTCATTTTCATATACAAATGAAGAAGATACTATGTAACAGAAACTAAATTAAAAAATGAAGTGTATGATTTTGGTTGTAATTTTTTTTATTGATTATCTTCTAGCTATCATATGTTTAAGATATTTACATACGGCACTGAGCTCCGTCAGAAAAATCTATTTACATTTCATAGTTCAATATTAAGTAATAACAATATGATTGGAATATTGGAATGTAAAATTAATAAATATTAAATAGTACCACACTTATTTAAGAATAATTCGTATCGTATTATTTTATTTTACGATTTGATAGATTACATTATAAGACCTTCATTCATAACGAAAATAATTTTAAAGACAAATGTCGCATAAAACTTTTATCCACGACTGTCTTTAATGAGGGTAATTTGGAATAAAGAAGAATCTACTAAATAATTATGTGCTGATATGTAATCATATTTAAAATAATAATAATTATTATTAAATCAAAATCTGTGGTAGTTTACATGTTGTACTGAACTCGCTCAAGAATAAAATAATACATTTTATCATTAAAAATTAAATAATAATATTATTTGACGTATGAAATGAAAAATTAATAAATATTAGGTGATTCATGGCTCATGTGTTCAAGAATAATTAGTAAGTTAGTATTTCAGTTTATCGTATCATAAATTATCTCATGACATCCTCATTGAAAAAATCAAATAATTTTTCAGACAAATGTGACAAAACACTTTCTTACACACGTGCCTCCAGTTATTTTGAATAAAGAAGTATCTATTAAATAAATATGTGCTGATATGTACTCTTATTAAAAAAATTGTTCAAATTTTACTCGAAATCATGTAGTACTTAATTCTTTTAGTCTTTCTTTTTACTATTCTTTTCTTTTTACTTCCTTTTCTTCTTTCTTTTTACTACTGCATTCATGTAGTACTGAACTCTTTTAGAAAACCGATTTAGATTTATTTTTAATTAATAATAATATCAATATTTTAATTATGAAATGTCACATTATTAAATTTTAAATAATATATCATATATTCAAGAATAATTAATAGTTTAATACATTAGTTTACCATATGACAGTTTATTTGATAACACCTTGATCCTCAAAATAAAATAATGTTTCAAACAAATGTGACATAGAATGTTTTTCTGCTCATCTCTTCAGTTACTTGGGGTAATGAAGAAACTATTAAATTAATTTAAATTAACACAGATATGAGCGTTTCTCCGTGTATAATAATCTCCTTTTTACTTAATTAATTTATTTATTTCACTTCGCCACTAATTTTATGTCTGTCACCCATACAATTTAAAATAATATTGATGAAATGCGTAATTTTAAAGATGATATATACATTTTATCACAAATGTCAGTCATAGAAAATCAATAAATGAATGCGTTTGTGTAAAATAATAAAATGTATACATTGTGTCAAGAAAAAATATGAATGTTGTCAAAAATTTGCAAATATTAACAAATAATGTTTTACTTAAAATTTGTTAAACGAAAAGATTTGTTGTAAAATTAGATTTCCTTTTCTTTAAGAATCTCTTTATTTTAATTGGTTCATATCGTCGAATATTTGCTGATATGTTAATATGTCAAATTGACTTAATACTTAAGTTTATAATGCTTATATATTTTCCAGATATTTCCAAACATTTTATTCTTGTATAAATGTCAAACTTTTTGGAGAAGTCTACTTCTTTTGAAGAAAATAATTTTATACCGTTTTAAAATTTAACTTTTCCTATTTTTAAAAATGCAATAGCATCGCTTGGAGCGAAAGGTTATAGACTCAAAATGCTAAAAGTGAATATAGGATTAAAATTAGCAATCCGGTGATTTTGCGTGAGTGAAGTAGCTCCTTAATTTTGAGCTGTGTTAACGGTTTAATATTAAATGCATTTTTTATTATTTTAATAAATGTAAATATATGTAGCATTTAATATAGTTTTCCGTAATTGTTATGAAAATTTTATGTACGTAATATTATTATATACTACTAACTAATGAAATTACTCATTTGCAGTTTATAAAATTTTTGTATTTTCTACCTAATAATTATAATTTAATTACTTAAATCATAAAAAACATGGATTATAGTAGCAATAAGAGATGTAACTGTTTTGGAAACATAAATTTCTTGGTAAAATTTCTGCATTTTAAAGCAGGGGGGCGAGGGGCAAATATTAAAAATGTGATTTAAATTTTTAAAATAACTGATTTTAATGAAACAAATTCAGATTATTTTGAATTTTAAAAATATCACATACCTAATATCTATAATTATGTGTACATTAAAGATGAGACGGGCTCAGTCTGAGGGCGTGAGACCTAGTCCTTTTCAAATTTCTGCCAGTTATTTGGTATACAGTAAAGTGAGGACAGACGTATAGTATAGTAAAATATGACATATAGTAATAGACATATAGTATACGACATATAGTAAAATATGTCGGACAGATGCCGTAGAGATTGCGTAGGCGACACTAGCGTTCCCTAGACCAATTTTAGAAGTTCGTAGTGTTCCTCTGTGCTGTGTGATGTGTTGTATGCGTTTCCACCGCTTAATTGTCAGTATTTACATATTTATACCAGTTTTTATGGCTCGAACCTGCGTGGTAAGTTTCTAAAATTATTCTAATGAAGTTTCATTACATACTTTAAGAAAAATAAACAGAGATTTCATCCCAAAATTGATTGCAACTATAGACTAGATCTTCGTAGAATACAGACATGTGCTTGCCTTTCTCTCGCGTCGTTCACATGACACAAGATGGCGGCTCGGCATCTTACTCGCCACTATGGGACAGATGCCGCACCGAGGTTGAGGGACAGATGCCGCAAAATATATTTTTTGTTTTTCGATTCAATAAATTCATCACTGCGATTTAAGTAGAACTTACATTTAAATAAATGTATATTAGCGAATTCTACTACTTTTCAAAATTTTCTCAGCAACAATATTGGTTCACCATGTGTGAATAAGGAAAACGTAGGCCGTTTACAATTCTTACCATCTGAACTGTGAAAAAAAATAAATCCTACCTCCTGAAGTTTAAGTTTAACTTTAACCTCAGTTAAATAAAAAAATTTTCGCTCCTGACCCTTTTTTCTTTATTTTGAATCATTAAGGCATTCGTCTATCAGATTAAAATGCTGTTTTAGCAAGTTAAATTTCGCCAGATTTTTTACCCCAAAAGTAAAAAAATTGTGAGAATGCCCCATATGTTTCCTCAATTTCTGAATGTAAGTGGTTGGATTCGAATGCTTGAACTTCCATTTTGACATCGAGTCGTTACCCCTATGTTACTTATGCGTAATTATATTATGTCGTAATATTTATCATTTTGTCTTTGTCACATTTCTTTAGGGTTTTTTTTTATAATCAGTCGTAAAGTGGATTGAAAGGGTTTAATTGTTTTTAATACACCCGAAGATTTGTGTGAAAATGTATATAGTTATTGCGAATGTTGCTTATAACATATTATCCAGATAAGCGCTTAATCGGAATTAACTTGCATAAGTTACTTGTCCACCCTCACATATATCACCCTCAGATTGCCTCGCACTCAGTATCACATTATAAAGAATTACGATACTTTCATTAGACTGTGTGTGAAGAATAAAAAAAAAAATTAAAATTAAGTCAAAATCTGTATTTATACTTTATAATTCTGCCTCTTGATTCGTATTTTCAAGATTGCATCAGTTTTTTTTCTTTCAATCATCACAAATAATAAGCTATTGCTTGAATATACGAAGAGTAATTTTAATTTTTGGTTGTATTTATGTTAAAAAATTGAAATATTTAGGGCGAATAAATATTAAGGGATATTTAAAGCTATTTTAAACATAAATAACCGTAAGAGAATTCTAATTTTAAGAAATACCCTCATTGAGGATTTCATTATATATATTTTTTCGCTATGAATTAAGATTTATAACTAATTTTCTTACTGTTTGAGATTTTCCTGTAGAACTGCTGTTTTCTACTAAACATGTGTTTGAATGTTCACCCTTTTATAAGATAAAGAATGAATATTCATATACGATAAATTCCGATGTAATTCTATTCAGCAAATTAATAATATATATATATATACTCTAATTTCACCAGGATTATCCCAAATATGACTTTTATTAAGTGAATCTCTTGTAATTGAAATACTTTCAAACTGTTCCAATTGTCAGTGACAAACAAAAGTATATGATATTACAACAAGTCAAATTTTCTCAATATTGGGCCAATATTGTATTCATTGGCACGAAATGCTTTATTAGTTTTCATTCAGTTTTCTCCACTCACACGGGTGGATACAATTTCAGTATCGCAGTTGTATAAAAAGTTAGATTATTTTTCAAAAACTAATATTGTACCAGGAAATACATAAATGAGTCGTCTATATTTTTGATAAAACTAGGTTCTGACAAAATGCTAATGATTTGTTCGCAACTGACGGCAACAAAACATATCATTTTCCTCAAGTAGGGTCACTCGGGGTAATTCCTGGTCAAAAAGCATCAACATCTAATTATTGTAAAAACTATCAAAGGTATTGTTCCCAATTTTTTTTGTGGAATAAGCCCCCTCTGATGGCTATATTATAAAATGCTTACTTAAATATATATGCACTTATAATTAAAATAATTATAATTTTTAAATGACCAAAAATTACCCCGGAAATGGGGTAATTCTTCGTCATTTCTGGGGTAATTATCGGTCAGCATCTTTTTTCATGTAAATAAAGTAGTACAGTTAATTTTTTTTATGACTGAGTAATAAAATAAGCAGAATCAATCTTCTAAAAGTTTTGTTCATGTCATAATTGTGGAATAATAAAGCATAGACTTTCCCAGCAAACACATACCTTTCGGCACACGATCAGACCGCAGCTGGCACTGTCGGTTTAGTCTCGGCATAGGCACAGTGGTTTCGGTGACGCGTCGGCAGCATGTCGGCAATTGAAACATAAGAATCTGCTTTTTCGACTGCCGGTTACCGTAATCGGTCCTCTTATGGTTATATATCGGCAAGCGACTTACGCCGGCAAGTGACGCAGGACCGATATGTGATTTCTGATAGTGGCCCGATCAGATTTGCCAACATCGATCCGAATTCAGAATTTTTAGTCTTAGCCGGCACTTTTTTTTTCTTTTTCTTAGTTTGGTTTGAGTTTCAGTTTTGATAAGATATGTATATTTCAAGTATTTCATATAAAATTCTAACAGTGATAAACAAAATAAAAGTCAAAAATAGCCTATATTTATTTATTTTTAAAAAGTTGTTGTTGAATTCATTTTAAAAAGGACTTACAATTATTTGAATCATCAAAAGTGTTTTTTAAATCGCTCCTTAAAATTATTATTCATTATAAACTTAATCGTAGAAAAAAAATACTCATAAATTAATTGAACTTATTTTCTAGCTATTATATTCATTTTAAAAGCAATAGCTATGTTTCTTATTTTATCTAAAAATCAAATTATTAAAATGTGTTTAAAATTATTTTACATGCTATAAAAATATAAAAAAAAACTACCCAACTTTTTAGCATTAAAATTTAAAAGAAAGATTCAGAAATCTCACACTTCTTTTAAAAAAAAAAAAAAAAAAAAAAAAAAAAAAAAAAAAAAAAAAAAAAATAATAATAATAATAATAATAATAATAATAATAATAATAATAATAATATTTCTATTTTATTTGATGATTAAGAAATATTGATCATTATTGCTACATAATTACAAAAAATATATTCTACATTAAATTATCAAATTACAAAAAATGAACTCTTACTCTAATTAAAAGTAATTTATTACCAACTTATTGTTTTTTTTTTAAATTAGTTTTTCTATGTTACAATACAAATATATATTTCTTGAATTAACACAGTTAATTGCATTATAATTCCTAAAGAGAAAATTGTATTAAGAGAAAAACATCTGAAATTCACTTATTTTATTTAATAAGCATTCTTAAATTTATAAGAAAGATTCAGAAATATCCTCAATTTAAAGTTGTCTTCCAAAAGAAAAAAAATATAAATTAACATTTTTATTTTATTTTTTAATTAAAACTATTGATAAGTAACAAATTAATATTGCAACATACTCATTAAATATATGTTCTACTTTAAATCATCAAAACGACATAAAATGAATTCTTATTCTAATTAAAAGTTATTAATTACCAACTTTTTATTTATTAAAATAAATTTTTCCATGTTAAAAATATATATTTTGTAAATTAACGCAACGCATGTAATTATATTATAAATCCTAAAAAAGAAATTTGATTAACTGAACAAAAACTCAAAAAAATTATTTTAATAGTTAATTATTTTTAAATATATATATATTCTTAATTATTCTTAATTATATCTCTATCTTAATTATTATTAATGGTATCTACATCTTAATTATTCTTAAATTCGTTTGCTTTAACGAATTCGATAAGGTATTTATTTCATTCACTTAAATATTAAATTAACTTTTAAATACACGCGCGTAAGACAATTACAAATAAATAAATAAAAAATAAAATAAAAACACTTCGAAATTAAAATTTTCCCATCTACCACTTACCTTCAAAGATAACCAATACTTATCGATATGTCTTCCCCTTATGACCTCATATAATCCTCACCTGAACAAGTCTCAGTGGCTGAGTGGTGAAGATGTCTACTTCCTGTCCCTGAGTACGATGGATCAAACCCCGCCTCTCCCAACGCTGAAACACATTCCTTCCAAATATACTTTCCAGGTTGGCTCATAGATGGCGCCATCAAAACAGATTTTTTTTTCAATTTATGCTGGTGTCGGGATGCGCCCGGCATTCATATGGATAGCTATCGGCGTGCTGTCGGCATAGTTTTCTGCCGATATCGGACCGGCTGCGTGCCTCATGAATCGGGCCGCATTCGCGCGGCGTATCAAAAAAGATACGGAACCGGTAGCGGCAACCGGTATCGTACCAATACCGCTGGTAGTGGCAAGCGGCTGTCGCCCGATTGCTTACCGATAGCTCTGTGTTTGCTGGGTTGTTTTGGGCATAAATACAAAGTTATTTGATGTACAAAAGACTTTTGTTTATTTTACAAAACATTAATTAGCCAAAGAATTTTTATGCATTTTTACAACATTTATAAGCAGTATTTATTACTTCATTAGTATCCATTGTGAATGGATTTATTGATAACTTGCAAATTTATTGTTCCATAAAAAATATAACTGAATGTTTGTTATCAATTTTATTTTGCTTAGGCCAACTGAGGTTTTCGGCTCCCTTTTCAAGAAATTTTCAATACAGACCTTTAATATGATACACAACATAATAATTAGGTTCCTCTATTGCATTATGCATATTTTTATGCATCATTTTGGCATTTTGCAATGAGATAGTATTTCTACTTAAATTGTTCAGTCATAGAGTGTGTCTTATTCTCTGAACACTTACTGTTTTCTTTTAAAAGTGTGTGTTTAATATAGTAGAGGAAAATTTTATAATCTTTTTTAAAGACTGTGATATGTCATTAGTTGAAATAAAACAATTAAAACTTCAAGAATGACAATGATCTGTTGTAAAATGTGTAAAAATCAAGATCGATGTTTTGCAGAAATTTGAGTAGTAGTTTTGAATATATATTTTTTTAAATATTTAATTTCAACTAAATGAATAATTAAGGCATATTTTCATTATATTATACATTTCAAAGCAAAGGATTCAAAGTATCTTTTATATTTTTTACAGTTTCAGAAATTGTTATTTTTATTACAAAAGTGAAAATGATCAAAAATTACCTCAGAAACTCAGTGACCAGGAATTACCACGGGTGATTCTACCTCATTGAAAACCATAATTAACTAAAATGTGGTGGACAGTGTGGTTGCAGTTAATTCTCAAAGGGTTTTCGACAATTAAAATCACTAAATATGACAATAAAAAAGAATTAAATGATGATAAAAACATTGACCAGGAATTACCCCAGTGACCAAGATTTACCCCAGATACATGGGGCAATATTTGACCAACTTCTGTAAATTATTTAAAATAGTATAAAAAATTTCAAGACTATTCTTTAATGGTAATTGAACCAAAAAGAAAGAAAAGAAAAATATTTAAAATTTGAGTTGTGACAAAGATCTTTGTAAAAATGTATCATAACTAAGGCCAATGTTATTTTACAGAAATTTAACATGCCATTTCAAAAAGATTTTTTTTTTCAAAATAAATAAACAATAAACTCATAATTAAGTAATAAATTCCAATGGGGATAGTTCAGAGTACCTCTATGATTTTTTTTCATTTTGGTGAAGCGTTCTTAAAACATAAAAAGGACTGTGACCAGGAATTACCCCAGAAACTTGCTGGCCAGGAATTACCCCGGGTGACCCTATGTGTTCTATTCTAACGCTTTATTAAAACGCTTAATGGCACAACAATAGTCCATTATTCACCATTGTCATCATCTATGCATATTTTATATACACAAGTATTGTACTTATATTGAGTTGAGTTTTGAATTCCTTTCGTTCATGATACGAGGAAAATATTTCTTGAAATAGCATTTTCATTTGTTTGCTTTTAACAGAATAGTACTTATAATATAGTATTGTACTTTAGACCAGTTCAAGGTACACTATTGCTATGTTCAAGCTACAAGGGTAATTTGAAAAATAATGGCTTCTTACCATTTTATAATTAGGCTCAACATGATTTGAAAGTCATGTTCATAATGCACAATAAATACTCTTTTATGTATAATTTTGAATTTAAAACAGATAATTGTTAATACACTATATGGCTAAAGGTGACCGGTCACTTGCGATTTTAGACGTTTTGTTAAATATCTAGAAAAATATATGAGGACTTTTGTAAAAGCCTCAAAAACATAGTTTGAAATGTCTGATAATAATCGTTTATAGAATAAGCTCAAAATCAGTTGTTCCCAAAATGAAGAAAAAAAATGAGGGGTTGTATCCATATACCATTGATTAGCGCAAATATATCATACACAATATTGCACGTACTATTGTATCTGGATACAGACCCTCATTTTTCTGCTTCCTTTTAGGAATAATGGATTTTGAGCTTATTGTATAAATGATTATTATCAGACATTTCAAACGATGTTTTTGAGACTTTCACAAAAGTTGCTCTATACATTTAGCTAACACATTATGCAAATTATACTTTGATTACGTTTGAGCATGTGCAGTGAATAATTATTTAGTAAATCTGCTCATTTTTCATATAATTTTTATTATTATTTCAATCTGATTTCAGGGTATTGTGTATAATGTTGTTTGTCATATTTTCTGAAAAAAACTTTTTATTATATTAAGAACTCTGCCAATTATAAGCAAAAAACTTGGCGAAATTTGGAACTGTTTTTATAAAATCCTTAATTTCTATACGAGTATAAATGCTATCCTCATAAAAATGAACACAGTATATTACAAAAAGCCACGTATTAATAATCTCGAGTTTGAACACTTTTGCTACATTAGTTTTTACAGGGTTATCCAAAAGTTATTCGTTTTTTTAATATGTTGACGGTCCCCTATGGAGTTTCGGGAAAAACTCTTCGGAGAAATATATGGCTTATACTATACTGTTTAGACACCTGCAGTTTCAGGTTAATTCCTCAAGTATTTATCTAGATATTTGACAAAACGTCTAAAATTGCAAGTGACCGGTCACCATTGGCCTAGTGTACAATGTATAGTAAAATATTGCATCTTTAAAAAAATTACTTTTTGAATATCAAATCTTATTTTTTACACTTCCCTGCATCATGTGGCGACTATATTGAAGAGACCAACTGCTACGCAATATCTAGTGGCATATCTTAAAATTGCATTAATTAGTTACGCATGTCCAAGGGTCCATATATGTTCGAGGAACAACACTTTGTCCTACTGCATGCAAACATAAACTGCGCATTGTCATATTAGCCACAAAAAATATATATGTCATATTAGAAATTTTCGAAAAAAAAAAAGCAAAATAGACTGATGTGTTTGCATTTTCAACAGAATGATACAGCATTGCATTATAAAAAGAATTATGAAGTAAATGTTATCTTATCTGACTAATAGGATCAGGTGGGGGTAAAGTGGTTATAAAAACAGCCCATTTTTCATTCAAACTTTATTTGCAAGGACTTCACTCACAAAATTTGAAGAACTACTTCACAGAAAACCTGCAATTTAGAACTAATAATGCTATTTTAAAATATATTGTCAATTAAATTTCGTCTTCGTTCGTTGCTTCAAAAAAATAAGTAACCTTATATTTCCTGTAAATCAGAAAATAATAAATATGAGTCTTTTACGGATTAATTGTCGATAGCGGACGCCAAAATAATAATTATATAACTTAAATTTTAAAAAGTTCAACTCAGATTAAATCCTGATTTTAATAAAACATGCATAAAGAAACCTGTAATAAATTTTGACCATTAAAAATGATCCTTTATCACTTAAGTAAATTGCAACTATTAATTGCATTAACAGATTTTTTTCTCAAATTCTTTTTTCAAATTACAAATTTATTTTCCCTACCATATATATATATATATATATATATACTACACGACAGTAAGTATTCCTGATAGTTTAATAATATTTTATAAGAAATACTATTCATTTTTCCCCCAATGTCTTCAGAGTTCAACGAATTTCAAAAGAAAATACTTTTTTACTTTAACTACCGGTAGATGGCGCCAACAAAGCAACAAAAGTTCACAATGAATGTGATTCAAACGAATATTTACTTATGGAGGGAGAGATTGGGCTGCTAAAACTAATTTCAACTGAAGTTATCGCAGAATATATACATAATTGAATGTAAGTCATATCTCAAATGTTAATTTATTTTGAATAATCTTTATAAAAGTGTAACTTTTATGAAGTTTTATTCGAAAAAATAATTTTTAATAAAATAACCGAATGGAATACGATAAAGCGAAGTGGGATCTGGATGAGTTCACTCCGGAAACGTTATACACTTAGCGCCATTATATATATAATTAAACAACAGCAACATTATTTGTGTTTTAATTTGAAAAAATGTCTAAAATATCTTATATTTAGATAATTTTTTTATATTTTAAACAAATGTTAAATTGCTATTTATCGATTTTTAACCACTCATATCATGAGTGACACATTGCATGATATTTCTTTGATTTTTTAATTTATTTTAAGAATTTGTTTCGTTTTCTAGAAGAATGTGAATAAAACAAGAAAAACTTATTTTTTAATTATAAGAATTTCCGTAGGGAAATACTATAAGCAAGTGGAAAGCAAATTCTAAATTCCCTCTGCATTTCTGTATAGGTGGGAAGTAGATTATTTTTTTAAGAGTTTCAAAAGTCTTCGGTGTCTTTACGAAAACAGTCGTTAATTTATGCTATCTTCTAAAAATATTATTTTTCCGACTATTTTCATCCCATAAAATATTCGACAAAATTACATTAAGAAAGAAAATCTCGAGTGATTTTATTTTTATCCAGAACCTGTTTTATCTAACACTAATCGTGCTATTAAAGCACTTTTACAATCATATATAGTTCACCTTCTAGAATCGTGACGATAATTACATAAATAAAAAAATATATTCAGCTGTATAAGAAACTGCTTTTCAAGAAGAGTCTAGAGTTCTTTCTATAATAAATTGGAAAACCAATAGATTTATATTATTGTTAGGTGAGTATTTTTCAACTAATATGTCGTAAATTACGAACTGAGTTATTTTATCTTTTTGAAGAGGCTTCACATTTCATCTTTTTATTTTTTTTTATTACGAAAATATTATTTTGTCTATTATAGAGTATGTATTGTCGTTAAAAACTGTATTTTTTCTACAAACTATTACTGTATATATTAATAAGTGGTTTTCTCTCTTTTTAGAAAATAAGTAACATTTCTTCTTTTAAATGTTGTCAGAAATAAGGCGAATGTGACTTTTGAATAGTTTTTATCTCGGCACATTATTACTGTATTGTAGGATAAGAAAAAGAAAATTTAGATTGACAATTAATGATTAAGTCAAAAAATTTTGTACTAAAATACAATAATATATATATATTTTTTTAATATTTGTCAAGAAAATGAAAAAACAAAATTATCAATATTACACACCTTTACTTTCCAATGCTATTGCGTATTGTCGAAAATATATTCAAAAATTTAAATAATAGAGAAAAAGGTCCAAATGCCGGCTACCATTTTTGTTTTCAATCTATATCATACAATTTTCAAAATAAAAATAATAAAATGTGATAGCAGGGTACCTTGACACGTCTTACACCTGTTTAGAGAAAAAAAATCAGTTTGAAAGCCGTTTTCTGTTTATAAGAATCAAAATTCCGAAAGTCTTCAAATTTTGAGTTTTTAAAATGGGATCTAAATACCAGCTACCTAAGTTTTTTTTTCCAAAAGTTCACACAAATAGAGCTAATGACAATTATTAAGCAATAAGAATAATATTTTAATAAACTATATTGATTAATAACATTTCTTATGTACAGAAAAAATACGCAATTTTTAATAAATAAGTATCTTTGTCAAATATCTAAAATTCTTTACGACTATATCTCACAGTCTTCTTCCCATTATGTTTCTAATTTTGTTTTTTAACGTGTAAAACAAACAAACAAAAAAAGCTTGCCGATTAAAATGAGAATTATTTTATATTAAAAAATCAAAAGCATAATATCACTCTCTGCGTCGGTATAGCCCCTATTAGCCCACATATCGCATTCTTAACATTGAACCCAGAATCCCCTCCCCCATTCTTGTCCACAGAGAAAGCACCCATGCAGAAGACACAAATTTATCATATTCCTCTGTTGGATATTTTCCTTTTTCACCTTTTCAGCCCTCTCGCTGCGTAATTGTTTTATCAAAATAGCTACAAAAATTGCGTATTTAACCCCTTCGCGACGAGTGTCTTTTAAGAATTTTTATTCTTTTGTCACCTTTTTTTCAAAACAAAAGTTTTTATCTAATTTAATTGGGAAAATGCTCCGATTAAATAAGGCATAATTTACAATAAAACTGCCTCTTTCGCCTGGTTTACTCCGTCATTTTTCCCCTTTCTCTTCACATTTATTACAGGCAATTTTGTAGTGTCCAACAACTCTTTTTTGGAAAGTTCCTCATTTTGGAAAGTAACCAGTGTCGGTCCTGAAGAATTACGGCCATGGTTGCTTTTTTCATATTGCGAAATGGGACGGGGACTATTTCTGAACCATTTAAATTAATTTATTAATTATGGAACTATTTAAATTTTATTATTTTTTTTCCTCCCCTTCAAGCAGAATAACCGAGAGAGGTCCAAATACCAGCTAGCCGGTATTTAGACCACTCTAGGTAGCCGGTATTCGGACCACTGCTATGTTTACGTTAAAACCAGTATTACTCATTCATATAATAAAATACCAATACTGTGCGCGTGGCAATTGAGAGGTAAATATGTTTAGAAAATAACTTAATCAACAATTCAAGCCAATATACGATCAGTATATTTACAAAAAATGAGAAACACATATCTGAGAAACTATTGATGTACCAGATTACGTAGATTCGACACTTTTGCATTTACTATTTGTAAATGACACAGACTTCAGCGACGTACTTTTCGTAACTTTCTTCTCTCAATTAAAGTTACAAACTCTGCCTATCACCGCTAGGCTGCGCTGCGTTCATTTCTCAGAACACCTAGTAGCGGGTATTTGGACCTAGTCGGTATTTGGACCCTTTCCTCTATGTCATATGATAGTAAGAACACCGACGATTTAGGAATTCAGAATTGATCATGAATTATCGTGCTCGAAAAACGATAAGATCATCAGTTTTAAAAATTATTTTGATAACTTGTACTAAAAAAATGTTCTTTCGTTTCCAAAATTTTTACTGAAATAAAAATCAAGCAAAAAAATGTCTAATACATGAAAAAAAAAACTAAAAAATTGAGTTACTGCTCCTGTTCTTAACACATAGGAAAGGGAATCTCATAAACTTTATTTTAAGCCAGTCGAAGCAAAAGTCAATTTATTTTTTTAGAATTTCTTATTTCGAACATAAAATTGTACTCATCGATTCCCGAGAGCAAGGAGTTGCACATTTAAAATTTGCCGTTCATATTTTTCAGTAAAAAGCGACTGATCAAGATCTGTTTTTAAGTATTAAGATTTTTATTTAAAAGGACTAACGAAGTATAAAAAAAAAAGATATTCTTTAAGAAAGTCAAATACTTCTTAATCTCTGGAAATGTAATAATAACCACGAACGGAAATGTACATTGTGTGTAAAAAATACCCGGAATTTATCATTTAAATGTCTCCCGTAAAAGATATCAAGACAATTTTATTTTCTGTCAGGTCGTATTTCTACACCGCGTTATAAAGCAGATTTTGTATGTTATTTGTGGATTAGTATGTCGACAACAGCGTTGTCATTATTATTGAGTGCTCTGAGATTTTTGACAGTGAACGAATTAGTTGAACAAAGACTTGAATAAATTTTGTGTTTCAAATGAAGTTTCGTGAACTGAACATCCTAAAAATCATCGAATTTTCGTGTGGATTTTGCATTATGATAATGCCCTACATCACAAAGTTATCGCTGTGCATGAATCGTTTTTGGCCAAAAACGCAATGAATATCAGCGACCAAGCATCATACTTGCTTGATATGTTTCCGCGTGACTTTTGCCTATTCCGGATTTAAAATTACAACTTCCAGGAAGGCATTTTGAGTCAATTGAGGCCATACAGGAAAATTCGCTGAGATATTTAGAGAAAATACCTCAATATTTCAGTCTACTACAAATTTGTGGAATATTGGGTCAAACGCGGTATGTTTGTATTGGGATCTATAGGGCCTAACGAGAAGGCGACAAAATATATTTTGTGATTAAGTTATGTTTTGTGTTTTACTTAACAATTATGGGTATTTTTCTGCATAGAATGTGTTAGAAATAAAGTGCTTTACTGAAACTGTAAAACCCTATTAATCTTCATTAAATCAGCATACTCAACAAAGATAAAAACTGCAATCGGTTTTTCCGATGAGATGAAAAGACCTAATTTTCTCCCTCCAGTTACGTCATGGAAGAATTCTAACATCATTTGAAAATAATTACGTCATCATTGGTTTCTCTGTATTATGCAATATTAAGGGAACATGAACTAATGAAAACTTTATTCAGTCTCTATATTTGCACTCTAAGCAACTGACTGCTGAATATTCGTCTGCTTCATAAATCTCTTAAATTATATAATTCTTAAGTTAATTTTTATTACATGTATTTAATATTTAACCTTTTTTCCACTAAAATATTAGAATAGTGTTCAGAACAAAATACGAGATTCTTGTGATATCTTTAAACCCTACAATCTATTGGATAATACCATATTTAACATTCTCTGTGGATTTACCTACAACGATGGACAAATCAAAGCAGGAGAAGTTAAACTCACCTAACTTTTCTTTTTCAAACTGTTATATATATATTTAGAGGAACAGAAGCACTAAGCATTCCGTAGTTCATATTTACAATAGAATGTACAATAATCTCTTCCGCCGTGCTTATTAAACAAAACGAGTTCTTTATTTTTAAAATCTCAGTAACCATTATATATCCGATATTTAAAGAAGGATTTATAAAGGTAGCGTTCTATTTGCTGACCTGACTTTCTGAACATTTCCGGGTAGTTTTGTTAATGTGTTAATCAATTTTCGCAACCCCGAATATAGGTTTTTCGTATGTTGTCAATTATGAAATAAAAACTTTCCATTTCAACAAGATTATTTCAAACACAAATATAATAAATCATCAGCATTAACAATAACACATTAACAACTAAATTAGTGCTATTTTTTAATCTTACATTTTTATTTTCAATTACGGAGCTAAGAATGTTTAATAGAAAACTGATAGCATTCTAAAAACCGATATTACGGTTTGAAAACTGGTTAATACATTTTAAAACTACCTAGAAACATTTCTGGAAATCAGTGACAGAAAAAAAAACGTCGTTTTTTTTTTAAATGCTTCATTAAATCTCAAAAAGCTACAACTTCCGGATGTTTCTAAATATAAAGAAAGCTTTGCGAAGTTGTGGGTACCTCGGCGGTGACTAATGTAAATTTTCGTACGTAGTTATCTTACATTGTGGTCGATTAAGTAAAATTTCTATTTTTATATCGTGCATTAAAACCTAAACACTGATCATCGTTAGTTGATAAAAAAACATGTAAATGTAAAAATTTTGTTAAATTAAAAATAGAGATTTTAAGGTATTATGAATAATTAACTAAAAGTAACATTATAGGCAGAGTACTATTAAACTCCGAAGCTAATGCAAGTGCATTTTTATTTCGGGTACCTCTTCAATTTTGGGAAACATTTCGATTAAATACATATACATGCAGCGTCATTGCTACAAATTTCCTTCACACTAACTGCATATCATTGAACATATTTTTATATACTTTTTTCATTAATGCGGGACAACACTATAAACAGCATATTGTAATGCATAGACTTTTGTGTTTAGCTAACAAAGCTGTTTGTAATCAGCTCAGAATAAGACATGATTGCTTCCGAGTCTATTGATCAATTTCAAATTTCCCGATTAGGTAACTAAAAATTACCAAAATTTTGTTGATTTACTCTTAAAAAAAGAAAACTGTTTAAAAAAAAAAAAGTTTAAAGCTGGAAAAAAAAGTTAATAATAATAATAATAATAATAATAATAATAATAATAATAATAGTAACTTGTATGAATAAAAAAACTGAAGGGCGGTGTTTTAATTTTAAAGTGGATGTTTGTGTTTAACATGCGTTCACAGAAATCAGATCCTACTATTAAAATTTCATAGGCAATTATTTGAAATATAGAAATAGAGGTTATAATGAAAACGTAGTTTATGTACAAAACAAAAATGATAATGAGTATTATAGAATCTAGGGCCAGAATCCATTTTTTAATCCATATTACAGCGGGTCTTTGCATTTTCTGACATAATTTTAACAAAAATAAGAATATTTTAACGAAATTTACGGAAACACCCGCCCGGACATATAACTCGAAAGTTTATAGGAGGCAAAGGTCCAGGTATTGAAAGAAATTAGTTACAATAGGCACAATTTATTTAGCATAGTACAATAAAAAATAAAAATACATACAATAAAAATGCAACACAGTTAATTACAATACAGCTAATAATGGAAATTTCTGGATTCTTTCGAAGAAAAATAAATCCATGCAGACTATAATGCTTCATCCGAAAAAGTATAAAAATATTTATGAAGTTAGTTATCATCAAAGTTGAAACAGTAATAATCTAACGCTGATTAAATCTAAGTATGGTTGTTATAACTCAGGTAAGACTCATCGAATATGTGGATTCAAAAAAAAAAAAAAATATGAGCAATTTTCTTGATTTCATAATATTACACACATAGCAATGTTTAATACAGTCTGTTAAAATACTGGAGAAATTCAATATAGTTGCAACAAACTTATTATTTTTGTAATTTAAACTAAAATGATCAAACACCAGATTGCTATATATATTTTTTGTGGTGAATAATTACCGTTTTAATGAAATATTTCCTCTAAGGATACTATTGATGTTTTTTAAATATATTAAAAGCCTTTTAATTACAAGAACTACAAGCGTATTCTATATTGTTCATCCATTGACCGGTGCATAACAATGATGAGTTCCAGACTCGCAGGTTCTCATTTCCAATTTAGAGAAAAATTATTATCATTTTTTTTTTCTTTTATTACAAAAACAGGCAAAGTCCGTCCGATTTATATTTTGATTATCACACAAGTAATAATGAAATCTGGAAATTTTTTTCAATTGAAGCAAATGATTGATAAGGAACTGCGAAAAAAATAGTTAATGAGGTTTGATATGGATTTTCATATCATGCTTTATATAAATTTTTTGAAAAAATTTAAATCTTATGTCACCATCTACATTTAAGGAAAATACAAGCAATAATAAAAAAAATATTAAAAGTAAAATGAGTAAATTTAATTCTTCAAAAAGAAAATATAATTATATATTAAAAGTACACAACTTTCTTAAAAATTAATAACTAACTTTGGTCCGTTATACTTAATTTAATGATCTTTTTGATTTAACGCAATTAAACAATGGTTTTCAACGATTCTTTGCAATCGGTAAACCAAAGTTCAGGTGTGTTATTAAAACACCTTCATTATTATTAAGTTAAAATATCTTGTTCTGGATTGGGTAATTGAAAGTCAAACACGACGTAGAATCTATATGAATATTTTTCTTTATTTAGTGTGCTATCGTCCATTTGTTTCCTTTGCAACAGTTCATGGACTACATCTGTGTGGGATTAATTGCAAATGAAAATCATAAATCGTGGAAATCTCATCAATTTTTTATTGAAAAAGTGTTTAAGTGAATACCTTCTATGTCAATATTGTACAGATGTCTGCGCATATTACCCCTTTTTTTATTTCACAATAGTTCTTAGACCTTTTATGTTTAAGATTAATTACAAACAAAATTCATAGAGTATTATATGACTTGAAGATCCGATTTTGAAGAAGTGTTTTTCTTCTTATGTTTGTGAAATATAATTATATAATCTAATTAAATTTAAATATGTCTTACGTTTTCGCTACAAATCAATTATTTTTTCCTATTATTACTGTTTTTCCTTTTGAAATGTGCTTTCATAAATATTTATCGAATATCTTGGTTTTTTAATTCAATTTTCAAATATAAAAAATACTCATATAATTAATCATTTTTACTTACTTGAATTTTCTGAGAAAAATGCCCATATTAATTTTCCAAACAAAGAAAATAAATCTATATATATATTTCACTTACATGACGCGAAAATGAATAGGAATTTATTGCTTCTCATTAGGCAACAACCACAGCGACGATTCACAGTGGTTAATTTGCGGTCTCATGACCCGTCCAATCCCCTCCCCCTGACCCCCCGCATTCAATTTGAAAATCAAAATTCAGAGAGAATCATTTTTTAAAGACGGATGTATGAATAACAATGTCATTAATACATTCTACGATGGCGTGTGCATTCAGAGCGATCAATACTGTCTTTTAGACACAGCAGAACACGTTTTTTTAACATTTCGTTAGCGTCATTTGTAACGTCTCCGTAGTGTTTTTCAAAGAGATTTATTTGATTTTAAGCCATGCTATGCAATATTATAGGCGTAAAAATGCGTTTTTATTTGCATTATTAGTTTTCCATTACTTTTTAATGCGTTAAAAATATTTGTAAATTCCATATGTTAAAAAGATTTATTCATTCTAATTAAAGTTGATGTAAATAGTGGCGAGCGAGGGAAGTGAGCTGTGATCACGTAGTGATCCCCAAAGTGAAACGAATTCCTATTCACAGGGGTTGAGGATCGTTAGCGAGCAAGGGGCTGGGACTCTTGTACTTAATATTATATTTAAATTAAAATATCACCATAATTTGTACAAAAAAGTAAGACTCATCTTATAAAAAACATTTTTAATCTTTATCTATTTTTTTATATTTTTAAACTGCCATGCTTTCTATAGTTTAGTTTTTACAAAGGGTGATAAAAATAATTTCATAGGATAATCTTTTTGGGGGAATTGGAAAAAATGAATTTATGTGTGCATCATATTCAGGCGAAGAAAAATGCATGAATTTAAAATATTACTCGCATGTTTTATTTTTAAAAAATGTTATACTGTTTAATTTAAACTCTTTTTTAAGGACATCAATAACAAAATCACAACTGATAAAATATAATAAATTTAAAAGAGGGTGATGAAAAATTATTTTCTATTATTTTTTCTTATTATTTCTTCAATCTTTTAAAAATATTTTACAGATTACCTTAAAGATATTATGTATCGTAAAGATTGAATGTATCGTTTGGTTTCTTAAAATACCTTTATAATTAACTTATAATCCTTACTAAAATTAAACGCTATACATTTTTCATTTTCTTAAAATATTTTTAAGATAAACTTGAAAATCTTTTTAAATATTTAAATCATTAAAACTTTTCGCATTTAATTTGCCAAATCCCACAAGTTAAGAGGATAAGACATTTATTTGCATTGTTTAAAGCTTTGCTAAACCAGAAACGTCATATCAGATGTTTCTACTTCAAAAACGTTCCTTTTATTTTTTCGAAGAAAAGAATATACATGACCTTTAAGCAGATTTAAAATTCGGAAACGAGATATGTCAAAAAATGCAGACTTTTCACTATTTTTTATGTCAATAAAATCAGAAACAGCATTTTGAGTTTCCGCCAGCAAATTCTTTGACACTGAATAATCTTTTTCTGAATATCGAACTTTCACGATTTGATTTTAAGAAGAGCCCTATAAAAAGGGATTATATAAGAACCTTTTTTTCAAATATGAAATATTTTAAGATATGGTATCTATAGTTTAGCTAAAGTAAGATTCACAAAGTTACACTTAGATGTGCACGTTTTAATTAATGTCATTTGAAGGATTACATCGAAGTCCTTATTTAAACATGCATTTAATATTTTCTGTTTACATTATAGTAGAATATGGATATAAAGTGTGGAGAAATTTTGAAGAAATATTTATTTCCGTACAAAATTATCTTTATTAAAATTATTTATAGATTAATATTAAAACCATACTTAAAGTAGATTTATGATATCTTCTTTTTGTTAAAATATATTAATTATTAAATCTAGAAACTGTTTTCAATGAAAAGTGTTATATCTTTATTTTTATAAAAATACTCTAAAGATAAGTTTGAAAATCCTGTTTTAAATATTAAATGATGAATATATTTTTTATTATTGAAATACAGTGTTAGTATATGTTTATAATTTTATCTTTACAAATATAGTACTGGTAATAAATATAGAGAAATGACGCTTGCATGATTTATTTTGTTATTTGAAAATTTGGAATAAATTAAATCTGTAACAAACGTTCAATACAAAAAACACAACAGAAATTATAAACCTTAATTATAAATAAGACTTGTCTCACAATAATTTATACGAATTTATATTGTATTGGGAGTTATAATGTATTTGTAATTTTTTTCAGATTTTCTTAAACACAACATTAGACTCGATTTATTAAAAATACTTTAAATCTTTGTTTAATGCAGATTGAAGATATTTTTTATTGTCTTTTATTTTGTGTAAAAATAATCAAGTTTTTGCAATACATATTCTGTAACTAGCCATTTTTATAAAATATTAACTTGTCTAGAAACATTCAGTATAATAAATATGAACATACAACAAAATGTTTCTGTATGTCAATATCACACTTTTTTATAATGTTATGCAATTTCACTTATTTTTAACATGTAAAGATATAGTTAAAATTTAAAAGAATGTGGTTAGATGAGATTTGACATTTGGACAATGGGATAAATTATGCTTAGTATGAAGTTTTATTATTTTTTTAAAGATAAAAATCTATTTTATTTTTATTTTCTTACACTATTTCCGAACAGGGGATGATATAAACGAAAACGAAAATTGTGTTAATTCTATATTACGTAATTTTAACTTGGAATGTGATTCCTATATGAAAATACTTAAAAAAAATTCATTTTAAAATTTTAGGAATGCAATATTTCACCAGGAGAAAATATCGTCGTTAAAGAAAACCTATCACGTGAAATATTTCATCAAAAACATAAACTTGGCCGAGATAAAAGCTAATTCTGAAAAGAAAAACAAAACGTATAAAATCTATTTTATTTAAATTTGGCTCCCCTACATCCTCGCATGGAACGATTTAAACAAAAAAGAAAAAAAATGTTGAAACTGCATTTCATAATATTAACTTAATCTATTGTTGTCATATAAGATAAAAAAAATAATAAAGTTTTAGTTATACTGGTTCCAGCCGAGGTGTGCAATCACATAAAACAACGCATCATTTTTATCCAAAAATTCTTATCAATACATATTACAAAATTTTATATTCCCGATACTTTATTAAATTATTCTAAATTTCCAGCATATTCACTATTTCCGTGTGTCTCTTAATAATACTTTACTTATTATTTCTATTTAAATTCCCTTTCTTTTAAAACGCGTATTTTAATATTTACCTTATTCAAAATTCTAATCTATGAAGCATTTTTCATTCATAATAATTTTTCTTAAAGCTGTTCCATTTCGCAATGCTAAAACCACGATACGCCAGTTTATGTTACCATTTTGAATATTATTTTATACCATTTTTTTTCTTATTTTATTCTAAAATTTTCGCTTCGCGCCCTTTCCATTGACATGACGCTTTGCTCTAAATTTCGTCCGCTTGTAAGTAAAGAGTCCAACGTTCTGATTGGATCCTTAGGTTGGCGCAGGCTTCTGATTTGCCCGGAACATACGCTAATGCATCGATAACTTTCCGCTCACACCCTAGTTAAATAGGAATTCAAGAATGCAGAATTCAGATTTTTTCGTATTTTTGTCTTTTTTAAATACCATGTAGCTGTTTGGAGAATAATATCAATGTGATAGATATGGAAGGACGGAAGTTAACTACGTAATTTTTATCATCGCATCTGTCACGACAGATAGTCGTTACTCCAGGAAAATTGAGTTTTTGTCGTGTTTTATGCAATATGGGAACAAACGGCTTTTATCTACAATGGCCTCTTCTTTTTGAAAACTGTTAGCGGTTTACCTCTTTGTTTTGCCATTGAACTGCAATTATTTTCATGCACTTTTCTTTCTCAAAATGCTATGAATTCTAAGAATTAATGCACGTCGTCAACTCCACTTAATTCATTACATCTATAAATTTGACATTGTCATAAACTTATCCTGAATGTAATCAAGATTTACCACGGTGAAAAAAGAAACACTTTTATTCAAATTTGGTAAATATATTTCTCACTGAGGGGCGTTTTCGGCGTAAAAGAAAGTTAAGTTTAAATTAGCCTTTCTAATTTTAACTTGAAGTATGTTTGCAATATGATAAATAAATAAATAAATAAATATATATATATATATTTATATTATAAACAATTTTGGACTATTGTACCATATATAATCAAATTCTACATAAATGAGACGTAAATAAACCATAAATCATTTCTTATATTTGTGTACAAACATTTAATATAGATTATAAATTTTAAAATCTTGTACAGTTTCGGTGTACATCTGTGGCCATCCTCAGAAATGTAAATGAATTAAGCTGCATAAACATTGTCAAAATCTTAGCAGAGTTCAAACTAAGACCTGTAGAGAATTTGATTTTGGAGGAATTTGATTCAAAATCTACACTTTAATTAAGGTACTTTTATGATATTTTTATTTTGTGGGTGCATGATCGTCCAGCGTTATCTGACTTACTCTCAGCAATTAACGAAATTGATAATAACAAAAAAAATACTTTAGAAATGGAGAAAAAATAAGCTTTAGCAATTTTTGGATATGCTCATTACAAAGGAGGATATGGGGTTTGCCTACTCAGTTTATAGGAAACCGATTAGGTTAAGCTTGGTTATCCCGTTTAAGGAGTCTTGGACCTTTTAAACTCGTCGAAAATCAAGAAAAACATTAATAGTTTGAATTTGTGTATCTTCAGTAATTTTTTATGCATAAACATGAAATTTTGACTGAACATATTATGTTTTTTAATATAATACCACTAGAAACTGAGTAGTCTTTTACAGAATTTGTGTATTATTGAAATTAAAACAACACTTTTTTTCACACCGTAAGTCATTGCGAGCATTATATCTTGAGAACATATGTATGTATTGTTATAAAATTTGGTGTAGATACTAAGCAAATATGCGAGTTTAAAATTATCTACTTCTAAGTAGTTGCAATGGCAATATTTTTAGTTATGATTATTTTTATTCATTTAAAAATGTAAATTTTTGATTTTTTTTTACGTAGTTAATGAAATAATTTTGAACTAACAGTAGATCATTTTAAACACACATATCTGAATAGTCTCTACACCAAATTTCATAAGAATCCATGCACACGTTCTGAAGATATTATGCGCGTACTGACTTAACGACTAAAAAAAGGGCTATTTTAATTTCAACAATACATAAATTCAGTGAAAGGCTAATCAATCTCTAATGGTAGAATATTACAAAACACAATCTGTTTAATCAATATTCAAAATTTCACTTTTATACATAAAAAGGTTATGAACATAGACTAATTAAAACTTTGAATTTTTCCGTTAATTTTCGCAGCGTTTGAAAGGTACAAGACCCCTTAATAAGTCCCTCACATTTGATTCGTAATGACGACTTCAATTCTTTTAAAAAACGAGACTTTTTTTTTTTTTTTGTTCTGACACTCAGTTGCATAAACAACTTGTTTTTACCCTACTGCCAAGAAGAGTTATGTGTTTCACGCGTATGTGGATTTTTTATACCCTCGAAATATCCCAACGGCTGGATGGATTTGAATGAATGAGGTCTCTATCGATTCGTCTTAACCATCCAATGGTTATAGGATAGGGTTTTTTTATAAATTCAAAATGGCGGTAGAGAGGAAAAAAATACGCACCTTATTGAGTGGCATATCTTTGGATAGGTCTTTCAAAATGATGACGATGTCTCATTGACTATTTTACAGTCAGAATCTTCGTTTAAATATTACACAACTTGGAAGTTGTGTAGGTAGGATCTCTAGTTTTACTGCAACTCTAACCTTCAATAGGAACTAACAATTAAACACAACTTAAAAGTCATCAATACAAGTAAATAAAAAAATAGGTAAGTATTATAAAAAATTAGTTTAACATTGAAGAAAAATATTTAATCAGTTCGCTTTTTACGCAGTCGGGTTTTTTGATTTTCTAAATTTAACTTTTACTTGTTATCAGAGGAATAGCTATTGCTCACGGTTTCCCTATTATGTACAGTCGTGGAAAAAAAGTAATCACTCCCTACTAACTCTGCAACTAAATATAATTGGACAATGTTACTGGAACCAAACGATTGGAAATAAAGTCTACTTTTAAATGATGTATATAAAATTTGCTTAGGGGGACGTATACATATCAAACTCAGACCAAACTTTGTTTTTTCAATTGCAACACCCAATTTTGAAAATATGTCTTAAATCTTCGTTACATTTATGCTTAGAAAGGAAATTTCAATTCATTTAAATGATAAGTTTTTGAATTATAAACTTTCAAAATGTAGAGCTTCTAATGTTAAATTACATTTGATATTTTTGTTAATATCTCCTCAAATTATAATTCTAATGTGAAAATTTTTTTGTGTAGTTATAAATACATTCAATTTGTAATTAAAAAATTATAATATGAATTATGAAATTCATATTCAAAAAAATTATTAATTGCAAGCAATATATTTTTTGATAGGTTTATATTTATCTTGTACTGCTTTATGCAAATTTTCTATTTCAATTTTTTATTTCAAGTAGTTTTTCAATTGCGATGAAAAAACGTCAAAATGATGGCTGTCATTGAAATGCAGAAAAGCATAATTTGAAAAAATCATATTATATTAATTTTATTGAAATATTTGGATTGACAATAGTTGAAACATATTAAGCGAGTGAATTGGTACAATTGGCAAGAAATATTACATTAATGGAAGTGACACTGTCATTCTGTAGCATTTCAGCAATCGAGTACCTAACTTCAATTTGGATACAGCCCCTAAAATATGATCATTTTAAAGTACAGTAGAACATCGATTATCCGAAGTAATCGGGACCGGCCTCTTTCGGAAAATCGAAATTTTCGGATAATCGAGAATACTTTAATTTTAAGATTAAGGAGAAATATATGCGCTATTTCTTATTATGGTAATAATTAAATTATTTGAAAACAACGTTTAAACACACAATAAAATAAGTTGATTTTATCAGACGTATAAGTTTCGTGCGTACTAGGATTTACATCCTCAGTGTAAAAAACTTTAAAAACAATATCCCCCAACTACATGTACGGTGAAAAGCCCAAATGTCAAAATATAATACCAAAAGACCATCAAGTTCCTACAGCCAATGAAATTAATGCGGAAGTGAAGTGTCGTGACACAACAAATCCACCCAGAAAGTTGAGATGTATGGTGTACTAGATAAATCATTAACCAATGAATCTTTAAATTTATGGATATGAACAGCCACAAAAAGTCTAAATCCAGAGGAGTAATGCATTTCTTGATAATGGTAGCTGAGTCAAAATTAAAATTATGTCCCTCCCCCCAGCAATGAGAGGCGATAGAGGATCTCTGAAATTCTTTTATCTTTACATAGTTTCTGTGTTCATTGACTCTGTAACGGAGTTTTCGTTTAGTTTGTCCAATGTAGGACAAACCACATTGGCATTGAATATTGTAAACGCCCCAATAATTATGAGGAGGAATTTGATCCTTAAGTTGCAAAAAAGGTAATTTATTAACTGGTTAAAAAACCACATTAAAATCATAATGTCTTAAGATATTAGCCATCTTAAAGCTGATGCTATTATAAAATGGTAAAATGATAAGGTTAGAAATGGAAACCGCAGTAACAGGAGAATCAAGATTATTAACATATTTATTAAGACTATGAGAAATTAAATTATTGATATAAGATAAACTAAAATCTCGATCAATAGCCACAGATCTGATGTAATTTAATTAAAGTCCGTATAAACTTTAAAAATTCATAAAACCCGATAAAATAACCGAAAAGAAAAACTTCTTGCAGGATTAGTATCTATAGGTCACGGGAATTTTTTTAAGACAGAAATAAAAATTAACTCAAAAAACAGTCAACAGATTTCGCTGGTTCCTCCAATTTTGGTGGAAATATTCCAATGAAACGGTTATAAGAACTTGCGCTCCTAATCCATAACTAGTTCACGTAAAATAACTTCACCAACAAAGCTTTATCCTTCATACTCAGAATCCTTGATCACGTACACGGCTCACAACGGTGAACTAATTCTGGATTAGGAGCACAAGTTCTTATAAGTGTTTCATTTGCATATTTCCACCAAAATCGCACGAACCAGCGCCATCTGTCGCCTGTTTTTTGAGTTATTTTTTATTTCTGTCTTTAAAAAATTCCCGTGATATATAGATGCTAATCCTGCAAACAGTTTTCCATTTCGGTTTTTTTTTTCGGTTTTTATGGATTTTTAAAGTTTATGCGCACTTTTTGCTCACCTGGTATATATATATATATATATATGTTACATTATTAGATCTAATTCCGCGATTTCCTTATCTTATTCTAAATTACTACTTTATTTTTTCTAAATCCTTATCCTTAAATAATCTCTATCGTTAACTCTGTTTAATTCCCTTTAATTTAATGTCTCACTTGTCTTAATCGCTTAAATATTACGATTTTAGTATTCTTAAATTAAATGTTCCATTGCCGCGCTTTTTTCTTTCGAGAATATTCTTTTAGCTTCCATTTTTACTTTTCCGCGCATTTCTGAGGTTATCCTTTCTCCCTTCAAATTCATCCGCGTGCTCTGTCCGCACTCTTTATATCACATGGCATTCTTAATTATTCATTGGTTGAGAGCGCGACCTACGTCATATTTGTATTCTTACACGTGAGGAACAAAAAATTGATACTCGCTGTGTTTCAGCAGATTTTGGCAGATTTGAGTCGTATTTCCAGCTTTCATCCATCTCCTGGCCACTGTCCTGTTATTCGATTATATGGAACTTTGTTTAAACCTAATTACTACTACGGAACGATGGCTAATTATCTTGGTGGAAACTGCACCTTTTGCAAGATGTTCTAATAAAGTGCTTAGCTGATATTATGAGTTGTTTCAATTTCTTCTGGGGAAACTTCACGGAACGATGTATTCCATTGTTTTCACTCGACAACTGCATTTCAACAATTTGTTCTACTAATATAACACATTCGAATTATCTGTTCTGACCACTTCTTTTACGCCATTATCGCTGGATGTGATCCACAACTACTATCGTGACAGCCAGTACTGCATTTTTAACGATAAAGCCAATCTAATGTTGCTAGAATGCAACTTATCTATTTATCTATCTATATATATATATAATAAGTTTATTTTAAAAAATGTGTTTTAAAATTTTAAGGGGACAAGGGACATCCAAACTCATTTATTTTTCAACTTTAAATGCGATTCAAGGGCACACTATAAGAATTATGGCATATATTTGGGTCATTTTCAAAATTTGTTTTGGAATAACAAAATCATATTTTTAGAAATAATCAGAAAGTTTTAATGTTTTGTAAATAATTACCTTACCTCATAAACATTAATATACACGCATCAGCAATTGCAACTTGGTAATGAACATAAGTGAGCACGGTAATGACATCTACAGTAATGGCAAATTAAGCAAAATATTTTAATTTTTCCACATGCATAAATGACAGCAATTATATCTTCGGGCCCATACAAGGATTTTCTATTTCTTTTATAATAAAAGCAGATTAAGAAATAGACGTCCATTTAATTATCAATTAGAATTTTGTACGTTAATGACGTACAAAAAAATACTCAACAAATCATTCAAAATCTTTACTTGTTTTATTGAAACTATAAAGCTATTCACTCTATTCACCTAAACCTGATAACAAGCTGACTTTTAAGGAGTATTTTTGCCTTGATAAAAAGGCATGTGCTGCCCTCTAAAAAATTCCAGAGGAACTTTTTGTCAGAAGCATGGGAATGACTCTCTTTCTTAGGACACTGTTTAAAATAATGATTGAGAATTATAGATATGTTTAATTAATGAAAATAAATATTTTTTTAATTAATAGCATCTGATAAATAAAAATGTATTACAAAAATTATAAACATCGGTTTTAATTGGAACGTAGTCAAATCTTTACCTAATAAATTGCTCGTTGGGACAACCGATGTTAATGACATTTTGAGTACAAAAGAATATATTTCTTATTTTTATTTTTTTTATAAATAATAATATATGTGTAAATTATTATTAAAAATACATGATAGTGAAAATGCAATAATTAAAATTATGATATTTAACTGTTTTTCTGAGCAAGTGTGAAAGGACAGTAAACCACGACACTTTTCGAGAATCACCCATTTATCATACAATAAAAAAAAAGAACAATAAGGAATTTTCCTGAATATTTTAAGCGTTATGAAGAACTTTTCAAATTGCACCATGCGCATTTCATATGAATCAAAAATTCCAATATTTTTTATGTCATTTGGGTTTAAATATACAGGGTGCAAAATGTTATCTATCGCCGACCTTTAATTTCTCAACCGTTGGTCGTAGACATATAGTTCCAATTACAAAAACGTTTCAGATGAGGTAAATATTCATGTTGTGACATTATTTAAAGTAAAAAAATCAATTTTGTAAAAATTACGAAATCTAACTTTTTATACGGTCCCCCAGTCCCTATAGTTATATTTAGTAAAAGTTTCCATATATCATAAAAGATATAACGCAAAAAGTTTGACATCTGTACTACAAAAATTAACACAGTTGTTAAATTTCAAGGTTTGAGATTTTTGCACATGATTTTGTCTTTTGTTGATGGATCAGTTAAAAGATGAATTAACGAAATTCGAGATCAAAATCCGGGTGCAATTCCGCTGCCATTTATCTAGTCCTTAGTGAGTGTTTTATTTTCCGGTTGTCGATTCTACCTATTTTGACGTTTGCATGTTGTTCGGTCCATAAAATTTAGCTGTATAAATAAATATGTGCATCGAATTTTATATTTTTGAATATAACATTAAGGATAAAATATATTTTAAATTTTATGAAATTTTCAGCATTTTTGCATCCTATTTCTGTAATTAACTACCTTTAACTTTTCCACTTATATATATTTTCAAAACTATGCACAGTTTTAATTGTATATGTAAACCAAACTGGCATAAAAAATATTGGGGATATTAATTGATATGGAATACGCATATGGCATTTTGAACTGTTCATAACGCTTGAAACATTCAGGAAAATTTCTTATTTTTCTCCAAAGAAATTTTTTTTCTATAATCCTTGTGTGATAAATATATGAAATAATTCATATAGTGTGCCTTTGAATAGTATTTAAAGTGCAATTTAAAAATAAAATAAGTAATATAAAAATTTTGTTTTTAAAGTCAATTCCTACTTAGGCCATCAAAGAAAAATTTAATAGAATCCCTTAAGCTAATATTAGTTTTTGTTGCATTACAATATCTCAATTGGTTGATTTTCTATAAGCAAGTAGGTTTACAATGGAACTCTGTGGGAATTTGGCGAAATATTGGAGATATCGCCATGGTGGCGTCACTTTTGGCGACTCATTTTAGCCGCCAAATTTGGCGATATATCGCCAAGTTGGCGATAAACTTGGCAGTATTTGGCGACAGAACAGGGTCCCCCTCTATGGTAACCCCTTAATGAAAATACATTCATTGACCTTCAATAACCAATCCCGCCATTTTGTTTCCCATGGAAAACTAAAATTAATTAATTGAAAATTAATTAATTAATTAATATTTGAAAAAACTGTATTAACATCAATTGTCATCCAGTACAAGTTAAAAAATATTATTTCAACTTGATAGGATGAATAATGAGTATTTTATTAACGATTGAAAATTTGAACAAGATAAATATATAAATATGTAAATAAATAAATATAGGGAGAGTGTGAGCTAATAGTAGGAATTGAAAAATAAATGGTTTGAAGGTTCCTTGTCGGCTTAAATAAACATGGGATTTATAAGTTTGCATTAAATTTCTTTTTAACTTCTTATTAAGTTTATTTATAATAACCGATTTTCATTTTCTTACATTATGTAAAGGCGAAACAATATGTTCAACATTAATGATAAAGTATTTCTTATTAATTCAAAAAAGTGGCAACATTAAGGGGTCTTGTACCTTTTAAACGCTGCGAAAATAAACGGAAAAGTTAGACTTAAAGGTATATATAAATATTATACAGACATACGAACAATAAATATAATAAACCCAACTGGAGTGAAAAATTAGCCAGAGCCAGGAATCGAACCCGGGACCACAGTATACAAGACTGCTGCTCTAACCACTGAGCTACTCAGGCTGATGCCTGTGTCTGCAATTTCTCACTAATAAAACAAGTTGGGGAAGTCACCAGCCATCTATACGACAGCCTTGGATGACCGGACAACGATGAATAGATTTTATTATTACATCGATCTACGATAATTATAATAAAACACTCACACTACAATATATATTAAAGCACACATACACACATAAATAACGCCTGCATTCAACAGTTAAAGGTATATATAAATATTATACAGACATACAAACAATAAATACAATAATCCCAACTGGAGTGAAAAATTAGCCAGAGCCAGGAATCGAACCCGGGACCACAGTATACAAGACTGCTGCTCTAACCACTGAGCTACTCCGGCTGATGCCTGTGTCTGCAATTTCTCACTAATAAAACAAGTTGGGGAAGTCACCAGCCATCTATACGACAGCCTTGGATGACCGGACAACGATGAATAGATTTTATTATTACATCGATCTACGATAATTATAATAAAACACTCACACTACAATATATATTAAAGCACACATACACACATAAATAACGCCTGCATTCAACAGTTAAAGGTATATATAAATATTATACAGACATACAAACAATAAATACAATAAACCCAACTGGAGTGAAAAATTAGCCAGAGCCAGGAATCGAACCCGGGACCACAGTATACAAGACTGCTGCTCTAACCACTGAGCTACTCCGGCTGATGCCTGGGTCTGCAATTTCTCACTAATAAACCATGGTTTATTAGTGGTTTATTGTTTGTATGTCTGTATAATATTTATATATACCTTTAACTGTTGAATGCAGGCGTTATTTATGTGTGTATGTGTGCTTTAATATATATTGTAGTATGAGTGCTTTATTATAAGTTAGACTTAGTCTATCTTCATAACCGTTTTATGTATAAAAGTGAAATTCTGAATATTGATTAACCAGATTATGCTTTGTAGTATGCTACCATTAGAAATCGGTTAGCCCTTCACTGAATTTATGTATTGTTGAAATGAAAATAACCTTTTTTTTTTAGTCCGTAAGTCATTACGCGCGTAATATCTTCAGAACTTGTGCATGGATTCTTATGAAATTTGGTGTAGAAACTAAGCAAATATGTGTGTTTAAAATGATCTACTCTTAGGTCAAAATTATTTCATTAACTACGTAAAAATTTTTTTTTTTGTAAAAAAAAAAATCAAAAATTTACATTTTTAAATGAGTAAAATTAATCATAACTAAAAATATTACAATTGTAATTACTTAGAAATAGATCATTTTAAACTCACATATTTGCTTAGTATCTACACCAAATTTTATAACAATCCATACATATGTTCTCAAGATATCGTGCTCGCAATGACTTACGGTGCAAAAAAAAAAAGAGCTGTTTTAATTTCAATAATACACAAATTCTGTAAAAAACTACTCAGTTTTAAGTGGTATTATATTAAAAAGCATTATCTGTTTAGTAAAAATTTCATGTTTATGCGTAAAAAATTACTAAAGATACACAAATTCAATTTTTTTTTCTCGACGAGTCTAAAAGGTACAAGACACCTTAAGTAACCGTTACTTCAAAAGGCTACCGTTTTTAGGTGCGTTCATCTATTATATATATAAAATCCAAAGTGAAATTTCGTTTCGAACGCCTAGATTTCGAGTTCTACTGCATGGATTTTGACGAAACTTACACTGTTAGATAGATATCGTTTCAGGGAAGGTTTTAAGCTATAACACATTGTTCTACGTTGATTAGTTATAGAATTATGACGGAAAGATCTGTTATTTTGAACGAAAAGGTTGCCAATGGCATATGATTTTCATCTTGGCATATTAAGCAATCTTTTTGTTAAAGAATTGAAACGTCTATATGATTTAGAAATTAAAATATATAAACAGCCCGAAAAAAACTATTACTGATTTTATTAAAAATACACAGAAATACAGTTTTAATGAGAAATAATAGTATAAAAAGAAAATATTTAATTTAAATGTGAAAGAAATGTGTTTTTACGGCTTAAAAGAAGATTCATTTTCAAAGTCGATCCAAGAAAAGTATAATTGGCGATTTATCATCTTTGTGGTTTATATTTGGCAACCGGATAGCGGTTTTTTTCTGTTTTTTAAGTTTGTCAGGGTTAATTTCAAAAGTACAAGATGCATTTTGTTTATCATTTAGACCATTGGGTAAGTTTTCGGAATCATTTGTATGCATGATTTACATATATAATAATTATTATTATTATCATTCAATTAAAATTTGGTGTTTTTATTTTTTTTTCGGGTGCAAAGGTTGCTGTTGGTCATTGTTTCTCATCTTGGCGACGATATATTATGCTATTATTAAGGAATTGAAACGGCTACATTATTTATCAAAAAATACGAACAGCATGGGAAAACTGTTTGTAATTTTATTTGAAATATATAATTTAAAAAAAAAAAAAAACGAATTTAAGGGAATTTAGAATTATTCTTACGCAGATTTGGGCAATTACGCATTATTGAAAAAAAAATCCATGGTGAAATATATATATATATATATATATATATATATATATATATATATTGCTTCATTACTTTTTAGTATAACTGCGTATACACATTCATTTTTCATAGGTGATTACAGGATTTAAAAAAAAAAAAAAAAATCCGTAATTGAGCACCCCACCCAATTGGCGTATAAATTATGTTATTGGAAGCATTTTTCATGCTTGAAGAGAATGCTTCAGAACGAATTGTATTACAAAAGATGAACCGATTTCACAATTAGTGATTAATTCGAATATATATAATTATGATTTCATGTAATAAAATTTGCCTTTTTTTTCTCTTATGCAGGAGAAAAGGTTTCCAAAAATGAATTTCTTTCATTTTGACGACAACCTACCTCAATGTCCTTGGTTAAAAATTTTAAACTACTAAACCAGTTAGATAAGTATAGGGAACAGTTCCATATGATGTTCCCGTTTTTATGGCGAGTATCGTTTGGCGATGAATTTTTCGATGTGGTTGTTGCGATCTCTAACATTTGGGATTGCTTTTTTTATTACTTGAATGCTACTGGTGGATAAGATACAATTTTGAATACTTTTTTATAATTAATTTTTTTTAATATATATATTTTTTTAATTTATAAATTTCTGGAGATTTTTTAAACGATATTTTTCTGTATATACAATATTATGTAAATATACATAAAACTAATACATATATATATATTATTTTCAATTTAAAAATAAATATTTATAAATATTTAAAAAACATGTTTTTCCACCATCTTAAAAGTTTTGGCCAAAGATGCCAAATCAGCCTATTGGTGCCATTTTGGATTCCTTCGCCAATTGTGCCAACCGGAACAAGATACGTAACTCTTCTCAAAATATACAATCTTTCCTGTCCTTTATTTTGCTTTTTTTTTCTTTAAAATTTTTTAGTTTTATGTTAGTATTAACATCTCAGTAATTCGGAATTCAATTATTCTTAAGGATATTTATGCAATTATGTATTAATATCATTTGCATAAATATTGCTATTTTGGAAAAAAAAATTTCTCCCTAAAAGAAAGTTTAGATCGTCTGTTTATTAGGTACTACTTGGTTATCCCGCCGACCAATTTCGCCAAATAATACAAATCGCCAAACTATTTAGACAAATTGTACAAATGGAAGAACGCTGTCATTCTAAAATTTTCCGATAGGAAAATTAATGAATTGAAAATTTAAAAAAATACTAAAGAATAGGGTTACTTTAATAATGACGTTCACGTATGGCATAGCAACATACCAAATATAAAATTTGGTTTATTTAGACGGCAAAAGAATGCTAAAAGTTTACGTATTTAAATGCATAATTGTTGAATTAAACTATGAACAATAAAATGGTAATTTTAAGATATGGTATTTGTGAATAAAATTTAAGTAACTTAAATGTAAGAATCGAATTTATTAAAAACCACAATAAATATCAATGATAACGGAAAATTCTAACGAACCTGATGCTCTTTATTTAGTCAAACAATGTTGACGGATATAGCTAAAAATGCATGTAAACATTAGATATAGAATTGAAGAAAAAAAAAATCTAAATTTGTAGTAATTTAAAATACGAAAGAACAAATAAATTGGAAAAACATTAATAAAAAAGCATATAAAACGTCGAATTAAAAAGACTTGATGACGTTACAAACACGTGCATCGTGTTTAATGTCAAGTGAATGTAGCATTTACGGTCAACCATTATTGGCATTTAATCTTAGAGTTCGGCGACAGGTTTTGGTCGATGGGATAATCAAGTACTACCGTTCATAGCATTTCGAGCTAATATTTCGTAGCTGGATATCTCGCAAATTGACGTATTAAATATGATTTTGAAAGCATCGTTTTTGCTTGAAGCAAAATCTTCATGATGTATTCCATTACAGAAAAGTATATCATCTTTTACCATATTCATTTGCATTTCAACTGAACGGTTCATATTATGTTGATAGAAATTACAATTTTAGTTTTGCCGGTTAGGTATACAATGCATTGTTCTACAATGCTTAGTACGTAATGCGTAATTACGTGGAAATTTCTTAATTCTGTGAACCCGATTATTAAAGATTACCTTTTTTAAGAATATCACGAATTCAAAGGTTGTTTTTTCCTTTTTGAGAGAGCTTTTCGTATTAAAAATAGTGCTGCATTTTAACTAATGATGGAAGCTACAGTATTATTTACTGCTATTATAGTTTTAACTGCATTTTTTTTCTGCTAAAATGGAAATATGAAAAACTGTGGCAGAATTGCATTTTACGAAATATAACATAACATAGAGGGATATAGCATTTAAACTACCAGGGTCACACATGCCGCAAAACAGAGAAGCTCGGAATTTAAAAGATAACAAATGAGAATGAATCACCTGAACATTATTTCGATGCGACGGACATTCTCTGCAATCATTGTAATGAACTTCATTTCAGTAGTGTAGCTATTAAAGGACATTTTGATTCCTGTTGCCATAACGGCTTCATTTTCCTCCCAAATCAAACTGTAATTGATCAACTAAAATAGTAGTTGATGCTTAATAACTCAAATTTTGTACCAACACATTAGTAAATATAATACTGCAATGATACATCGTTTCTCTAAATCAGGAAATACATTACCACATATATATTTCTTTGATTCAAGATGGAAAAATAGGACCAGCGTAGCGGGCATAGCCTGCTAGTAATTATATAACTAAGTAGCACAAATAGTCGTCATTTGGTCCGTCCGTCCGCGTATAATAAAACAAAATCTACCCAACCAAATGTTCTGAAATTTTAAATGCATAATTGTTGAAAAATTTTGTCGAGTTATTTCAAATTTTATGAAAATCGGATGTATAGTTTAATTACAGGAACAGTCAAAAGTTTTCCGTTACGTTGCGGTCAATAGAAAAAAAAATATATTTGGAGGACATTTTAATGATGTTACAGTCTTTCGATCAGAATGAAATTGATATGCACTTATGAAGTGCACTAAAAGATACATTCAGTGCAATATGCAGTGCAAAAAATATTTATAAAACTAGTTATAGTACGAACGCACCACATTTACCACGTTTGACGTGCAATTTGCAACTTGTTGTTATTATGTGCTGTTAATCACATAAATTTTTATGTACTCGAAAAAATAAGTAATATTCACTTGAAATTTCAAATCGAAATATAAATAAGAATAGTAAATAACAAATATAAATTATGTGCCCGTGTTTTGTGTCATTTTTGTAGCTTAACTGTTTTGTTAAATAATGCTTTTAATATTTTGTGATAATTAACGATTTTTAGCAAAACAAAATAAGTAATGTTTTGTATTAAAAAATATATAGCATTGCAGAATTTCGATTTTCTAACAGTTAAATTTTAATTAACTATAACTGCCGTTTTTCCTAAGAAATCGCTAAAGAAATATTTACACGCTTCAATTTTCATATGTAATAGAATTAATAAATTTTTATTTTTAATGTGTATTTAATTAGAATACAATAAATGGAAACATAATATCTCTACGTAAGCTAGGAATAATGTGTTAGCAAACTAAAAATGAATAAATCAGACGATTATTTATGCATGGAAATATTTTTTCTTGTCAAAAACTGGATGCCGTAAGATAATGTAGTTATTTATTATTCAACATTTAGAATTGTAATGAGCACTATTTTATGTCTTCTATACATATTTTAAGTGCAATTAATATGGCATTGCTTTTGCAGAATAACTTGCCATTAAATTTTCAATGAAAAGCTAGTAATTAAAAATTAAAAGTAAATTGTTATGTTTTTGAGGGAGTGAATGTAAAATAATTTAACAGCTTAAATTAATATATTATTTCGAATAACGGCTGCAAAGTAATTGGAATATTTTCCCTTTTCATTTACAATTTAACACTAATTTGTCTGCCAATTATGTAATTTTGCGAAATTATTTATTTATAATGACGGCAGATTACATTATTTTTTTATTTTCTATGATAAACGAGTAATTACGAATTAAAATCTAATTGAATGCTTCTTAAGCGTGAAAATGTAGGATAATTTAATAGTTAGTATTAACTGATTATTATAGAACAGTAACTATCAATAAAAATTACGATTTTTTTCTTTTGTTTAAACGTGCTGCATACATAGCATAAAATTATATATATATATATATATTTAACATTATTTTATCCCTACAAAGTTATTATTTTAGCAATTAAATGTCGTATAACAAAAATAAGATTCGAAGATAAAATGTTTAAAAGCATATGTGATAAATAAATGTAATACGAAACAACTAATGCAAACTTTGTGGGTTTATACACGTATTAAAACATTTAAATTTTAGACGAATTTCATGAAGTATAAAATACTGAATTTTTTAATCAAATATAGCTAAAAATTAAACCTATATTATATTACTATCCGTTTTTTTTATGGTCAATTAATAATGTTAGTATTGTTTTATTGATTGTGTCTTTTATAAAAGTGAACAATAATTAAATGAGAAGTAACTGGCTGTATTTTTAAGCTGGTAAATATAAAGTATATGTACTATAAATGCCACAAAAAGAAGATGAGAAAAGATGGGTAACTATTTAAATATAAGCAAATAATTATTATATATACAGGGTGTCCATAATTATACGCCGTTACTTAAACGTTGTCTAGAGACAAGGTTATTGTTCATAAAGTTGTAAAAATTTGTGAAAGATATATATAGATGGGAATTTGTTTAAGCAAGAAAAGGAAACAAAAATATCGAAATTGTGCCACTAGATTGCAATTTTTAATAAATTACACATTTGGAATTACGATAGTTTAGAAATTCTATTTACAGGATGTCCATAATTAGACGACTCTATTTTAAAGTTGTCTACAGAAGAAATTATTGTTCAGAATGTTGTGAAATTTCGTAGAGGACCAATAAAGATATAGGAATATGTTTGAGGTAAAGAAATTTAGGAGGCCGTTTTTTATCAAATTACACATTTACCATACATTTACGATAGTTTTGTTAGATGTATTTCAACTTATCCAATAATGTGTTTGCGCAAAATTCGTTGCTCCTCACAGTTTTTTTAATTATTTATATCTCGATTATAAAAGCAAAGCATAGGTAAGAGAAAATTGGCTTGCTTTGTATTTATGCTTGTATCCGTGGGTTATCTGGAATCTATCATCAGAGTAATATCTTCTGTAAATTGGTCATTTCCCATTCTGATCCATTTCTAATGGTATTGTTGTGTTTTGGAGGTAGGAGGTGAAGGAATAATATTGTAAATATATTTTGGATATTGAAATTCCAATTAGAAATCTAGAAATCATTTTTTTTAGGATCGATCGTATAGTGTTACAACATTGTGTTGCGGCCACAAAAGACCACTTTGACATAACAGTCATTAATAAAAAAAATCTGAATTTACTTATCATACATTTGGAAATTGAGAACAAAAAATAAATAAAAGGTAAAAGCATTACCTGCATTCATCTGAAAGAACAGAAAATGATGGAGACATTTGCAGAAAGGAAATAAACAGATGAGAAATCTTCCTTGAAATTTTTTTATTTATGAAGCAATTTTTCTTGCAGAACATAGCGCATTATCATAGAGTACATCTCTTATTCTTTTAAATGTACCTTTTTTTATGATGGACACATACAATCTACGTTCATTCTACGTTCTTACTAAAGAAAATAAAATAATTTCTTTCCCTTGCGGAGTATGGAGGCACAGGCATTTAAATGATTTTTTTAGCATCACAATTCTACGACTCGAAATAAAAGCATGATTTGAATAAAAATAATAATAATGCCGTCAACAGAATTTTTATCCATATCTTACTGAAGAATCAGAAGTAACTGATCAAAGAATCTCGCCAAACAAAAAAAAAGACGAAACTATGCAGCCGATTACGCATTCATAGAGAAATATTCTTGCACTTTTAATATTTCTTACTGTAGATATGAAAATCCATTTATTATTTTTTTTTTTGTAGAAGGGAAAGAGGCAACCACCCATTATCTGCGTTCGTTGACAGAGCACTCATGCAGGCGTGGACATAATTCTTGACAGAACGGCAAAAGGGCAGCCATTCTGTATTGGAATCCCAACTCAACTGCACTGAATGCGCACGAGCTCTCCGAGAAGAGGAGTAAAGGGGTTTGCTATAATCCTTGAAACACGCCAACTTTGGCGGAACGAACATACAGGCGCCCTGCATTGGCATAAAATGCAATGCTAAAGAATATAAGAGAATATAAAGAATATAAAGAATATAAAAAACTGCTTTAAAAAAGGAAATTTGATAGATTTCACTGAGATAAGATGCCAAACAGTAGTAAAGAGTTACAAATTTCGAAATTACGAATTAAACTGATTTAAATATTATTGGCTAAGGGGTGGTGCTACAAAAGGATATGACTTCACAAATAGAAAGTTATGGAATTTTCCTGATAATTCTTTTACCGGAAGTACAGATTTCAAAACGACGTTTGTGATTTTAAAATGAATGAAATGCTATGCCAGAAAGAAAAGCTTACAGGGGAAGGTTGAAAAAAAAGGGAGTTAAAATAATTTTGGAATAAGAATATTAAAATTGAATAGAAGATTAATAAAAATATTTTCTAAATGAAATTAAATAAAATATGGCAGTGGTTATAAGTAACCACAACAGGTATAATACTCTGTGTTGTTTTAAAGCACACGTGATTATTTTGTGACTTGTAAAAAAATATTTAGATTGAACTTTTAAAGAAAGAAACGGAATTTAATTTGATACATTTGCAGCATAAAAATTGCCGTACCTCTTTTTTTGAGCGTCTTATATACAAGTAAGTATAAAAGACATATATTACACATTATTTAAGACAAAAAATAGGAAATTAGTACCATTAATCTTAATATTACATTATTTATATTTATAGTTACTTAAACAGTTTAGATTATTGATTGTTCAAATGTCTTAATTTCTTGGATATGCAATGAAATGTTTATACAAAGTATTTATTCAGAATCGTAAACTTGCTTGTTTTGAGTAACAACTTCTTTTCATAATTGTTTTTATGAATCATGTTGATATATATAAAGCAATTTACTGAGTTTGATTTATTTTTTACCCGACTGCCAAGAAGGGTTATGTGTTTCACAAGTATCTGGGTATGTGGATTTCTTAATACCCTTGAAACATCCCAACGACTGGATGGATTTCAATGAATGAGATCTCTGTTGATTCGTCTTAACCTTCTGATGGTTATAGGCTAGGTTATGATTTTATAAATTCAAAATGGCAGTAGAGAAGAAAAAAAAATACGAACGCTATTGAGTAACATATCATTGGATAGGTCTTTCAAAATGAAGACAATGTTTCATTGACTTTTTTACAGTCAGAAGCTCCGTTTAAAATATTACACAACCTGGAAGTTGTGTAGATAGGTTCTCTAGCTTTACTGCAACTCTAGCCTTCATAGACATCTATAGCCCTCATCAAAACAGTGTTTATAGATAGAAACTAACATTTAAACACAACTTAAAAGTCATCAATACAAATAAGTAAAAAAAAATAGGTAAGTAATATAAAAAATAGTTTCACATTGATGAGAAATAATTAATTAGTTCTCTTTTTACGCAGTCGGGTTTTTTTTTTTTTTTTTTTAATTAAATTTTATTTTTACAAATTATTTAGCCTTCATTTGGAAATTACATTTCGTAATGACTGTCAACAAGTTTAACAAATTTTGTGATAACGAAACATGTTCCGCATGATGGTCTTCATTTTTAGATGCCATCTGGAATCGTAAGACAGTATGTTCCACAGTTGAACCGCAGTGTGTTCTGTGAAATGCTAGGAACATGACGTGAAATGCTGTCTTTAGAATAAGCTATGTTAATAAATGAAATTTTTTAAATATCGCAATGCCAAGTGTCTAATTTATTAAAAATCGCCCTCTAGTTGCGAAATTTTGAAAAAAAAATATTGTTGTTTAAAGAAATTTCCATCCCTTTATTGTGCCTTTCGCCAAATTTCAAAACTTTATGAAGAATAGTTGTATATTATTTTTAAAAGGATCAGAATATTTGTGTGATGTCGTTTCGCTAGAGATAATAAACATATTACAACATTCTGCTTTTCTTAACTGTTACTTTTGCGATATAAATTTCTGTTTTAAGTATGCTTTTAATGGGATACATTTTTTATTTAGCAATAAGTAAGACTAATACGAAAGAAGTTAGTTATCGATATGATAAATAATGATAAATATGGAATAATACTCAATGAAATTCAATTTGATTAATGGTGACCTATCAGCATTATTAGTGTCTTTCGTTATTGCGACGCACTAGTAAGAAATTAGTTATTGATATGATAAATAATGATAAATATGAAATAATACTCAATGAAATTCAATTTGATTAATGGTGACCTATCAGCATTATTAGTGTCTTTCGTTATTGCGACGCACTAGTAATAAATTGTGTAATTAATGAGGGTAATAAATATTCGGCTATTCTATCTATTTATAGATATAAATTTATGGATATGTATATTCGCAAAGGAGCAATTTACTGAAGAGGAAAGTTTTGCTTACCACGAATAATTCAATTTGATTAATGGTGACCTATCAGCATTATTAGAGTCTTTCGTTATTGCGACGCACTAGTAAGAAATTGTGTAATTAATGAGGGTAATAAATATTTGGCTATTCTATCTATTTATAGATATAAATTTATGGATATGTATATTCGCAAAGGAGCAATTTACTGAAGAGAAAAGTTTTGCTTACCACGAATAATTCAATTTGATTAATGGTGACCTATCAGCATTATTAGTGTCTTTCGTTATTGCGACGCACTAGTAAGAAATTGTGTAATTAATGAGGGTAATAAATATTCGGCTATTCTATCTATTTATAGATATAAATTTATGGATATGTATATTCGCAAAGGAGCAATTTACTGAAGAGGAAAGTTTTGCTTACCACGAATAATTCAATTTGATTAATGGTGACCTATCAGCATTATTAGTGTCTTTCGTTATTGCGACGCACTAGTAAGAAATTGTGTAATTAATGAGGGTAATAAATATTCGGCTATTCTATCTATTTATAGATATAAATTTATGGATATGTATATTCGCAAAGGAGCAATTTACTGAAGAGGAAAGTTTTGCTTACCACGAATAATTCAATTTGATTAATGGTGACCTATCAGCATTATTAGAGTCTTTCGTTATTGCGACGCACTAGTAAGAAATTGTGTAATTAATGAGGGTAATAAATATTTGGCTATTCTATCTATTTATAGATATAAATTTATGGATATGTATATTCGCAAAGGAGCAATTTACTGAAGAGAAAAGTTTTGCTTACCACGAATGGTAAAATATTACATTTTTTTTAAAAATCATATTAATATCACAAACCATTGCTTGCGTGATACTGAATATTTTCTTATTTAAAAAATACATAAATCTTAGTATAGCAAAGACTTTATACATTCCTGATTTCTTCAATAAGTGTCTTGCATTATTCAAATAAATATGCAATCCCTTCCATAGAATTTCAATACATAACTGTTTTCCTTCTAGATATCGGGTATCAGAAAATTTAAACATCATTCGCCAGAAACTTTTTTTTTTTCGATTAAACCAAGTTTAAAGCACTGTTTTCATGACATTCAATGAAATCTTATTTTTACATTATTAATTAAAATGAAAAATAAATATTTTTTTTTAAGTTCATATCTGATATCATTACAAACAAATATATATGGTGTATATAATCCTTTTTCCCATGATTTTTCTTCGTTTTGGCATTCTACATCGGTGGCTCGTGCAGCGACGGGAAATTCGCATTATGCTAAGTTGTCTATCCGCAGGCAGCTGACGTAGAACAGAATAACGAAAAACTATTGATTTTAATAAATATTAGGATGGAGATTAACTCGTTTTAGTTTCATTAATTGAGTGAAGCAGAAATCTAAGATGAAAACCAAAGTCGGTATAGTATTGAACTAATAACATTGAAGTTTTAACATTTGTAACTACATTTGAGATAGTAAGATATATGAGATAGAAGAAAATTTTAGGACTGGTACATCCGACTAGCTTTTTTACCGATTAACTTTTCCAAAACATTTACTTAAGTTGAAAATCATAAATCCAGTTTCCTGTTTTAGAACTACTTCAAAATTGTTTTAAAAAAATTTATTTTCAGTTCACAATTTTTGGGGTATAACGGCGCTATTTATACAGGTATTTAGTATACCTGACGATGATACGAAACGGAATTCGGTGAGTCATCAACATGCTAGTTTTTCTTCAGAAAAATATATATTGATAACAAAAAATAGTATATGTAATATTATAGTATTTTCTCAGAAAAAAATTAAACCTTATTGGCATTTGTTAAAATGAGAGTCTCAATAAAAATTCTCAGTCGATGTCTTCGAGAAAACTGTTCTCTAATTTTATCTTTTAAAAAAATAAGAGTGATCAATTCCAATCGATCATCGTAATCTTAGATTCTTAATTATGCATGACAAAGTAATTCCTATCATTAAACTACACACACACACACAAAAAAAATAAATAAAAAATAGTAAAAAGTAAATAAAAAATGTTGAAAATGCATTCATATATAAAAATTCCAATAAAATATTTCCAATAATGAATAAATTATATGAGCCTATATAATATAAAAACAGAATCGAAAAAGAATGGGGAATTTAAATGTGTTGACAAAAAACATGCTACCTATGAAGCGTAAAGAAATTCGAATGGAATGGTATAAACAGCATAAGGCAAATTTTATTTTATGCATGGTTGGAAACGGAGTGCATAATAAAGTATGATTTTATGTTGATGGTACTTTAAATATATCGCATCTGACTAAAATAAAACCAATGATGTACGAACATTTAATTTGGATGCATAAAGTTTAATATTTTTAGAGAAATGGTTTTTCGTATAATTTATGTAATTTCCTAAAAATTTAATGAAAGGTTTAATTGAGCATTGTAGGAAAATACGTTAAAGAAATGATGAACGAAATATAATTCTATAACTTGAGGGGAAAATGCAAACCACCCTGAATTTTTAGTAAATGTCTTTATGACTGCTGACCGGATAATATTAATATATTAATATGTTTGGCAAAGGTCTTGATATTTTGTACACGTTTCATGGAACCACTTCAGGCATCTTATGCATTGTATCCAGACAACCTTTTTGAATGGGATATTATATTGTTTTGCACAACCAACAAAGTGATCCTTATCTAATTCTATTTACTCGGAATCTGTAGAATCTGATAATGTAAATGTAGTTTGTTTTCTTCGCTACTGGGAGTGTCTTTTTTTTTTTTTTTTTTTTTTTCGTTAATTTTAGGTTTATTACTCTAATTTAGTTTATTTATCAACTTTATTAGTTTCTGTTACGAAGGTTTCCGACATTTTTCAGTATTTTCTGATACAAATAATTCGTTATGTCTTATTATATTATTATTATTATTAAAATATTTATATTTGGGAAAATTTAAACAATTATATCAATTAATATATCTATAAACATAAACGTTACATATTTATTTTAAATTTAATTATACTTAGTTAACATCATCACTTCGTATAATTTAAAAATATTGATTAAAAGTCGACATCCCTCCTCGATTTCATGTGGTCATCAGTCTTTTGAAATTGAAAGACTGATGGTCGCTCAATTTAAAGCATCAATAACATTGTAAGTCTTTGATTTAGGCTTAGAAGTAAAGATTAGATTATATACGTGCCTTAAAAGTCCATATAGTAAATATATATATATAACGTACTTACTGCAAAACATTGAGATACCTCAGTCAAAAGAATATTCAACCACTAAATTAAATAAACATTAAAATTTCACTTACTTTTTATAATCGAAAAACACAAAGTTTATGTTGCAATCTATGATCAAGTTTTTATGATATTTAGACTGGCCATCTCTCCTCTATGGCCATCTATCTTAGAGCTACCCTATATTTGTAGGATATGGTAGTAGGGATATAAACGTTTGAGCTGGTGTCTAGTGGGTGGTAATAAGTCCAGGCACATTTTGATGAAATCTTAACAAATTTTAATATTCTTGAATATATATGACATATAACAGGTATTTTTAGTTTGAGAGTAATTTTAAACGGCATTGCCAACCGTCTGTTGGATTTTCTCGTTTTTATTCTACATCGATGCGGTTTCGCTTACGCTAGGTCCGTCTCACCCGGATTTCCATCGCATGTGCCCTCGTCGGTGACACGCACAAGTGTCATCTGCCTAGTTCTCAATAATTGTAGGCCCAACACTTTTCTTATTTTTTCGGCCTTTCTGTGTTCTTTTAAGGAGCATCATCTAAAAATTCGCTGGGCTAAGCTGTTCGAAGTTCAATCTTACGTCTACATCTTATTAAAAAATTTTAATTCTATAACTATTAGGTTGTCGCAAAAGTTTCTTTTTTTAAATGAACAATTCGAAATTTCGAAAAAGACTACGATTTTATTGAAGTATATATGCGCCATTCTGTTCAAAAACCTTCTTCTGTCTCTCTGAAAGACTCGCCTTCTTTTCAAAACATTTGTGATTTGCTTGCAAAATACTTATCGAGGTGATTTTTTATATCATTCAAAGAGCAAATTTTTTGGAGAAGTGAACTTTTGAGAAAATGAAACAAATAGTAGTCGTAAGGAGCAATGTCCGAAGAATAGGGAGTGTGATGCATAACGTCTCAATCGTATTTCATTAGTTTATAACCGCGAAATATACGTATGCCCAGAGTTCTCAAGGTGGAAGACAACACGCCGTCTGTTTGCTAATTCAAGGCTTTTCCTGGCTATAGCTGCATTTAGTTCGTCACACTTTTCAGAGTTGGTGGCCTGTGTGGTGGAGTTAGCTCGTAGTACATAGATAACATAGGGTAATTCTAGGATCGATGGCCATAGATGAGAGATGGCCAGTCTAAATATTTCAAAAACTATACCATAGATTGCAGAAAAACTTTGTTCGTAAGAAATAGTCCAACGTGTTAATCCATTGCAACGTGCAGCTGTGTTTTTCAGTTATAAAAAGAAGGTGTAATTTTACTGTTTATTTAATTTAGTTGTTGGATATTATTATTGAGTTAGGTATCTGAATGTTTTACAGTACCTATGTTACATTTTTTTTTTTACTATAAGCACTTTTATGGCACGTATATAATCCAATCTTTACTTCTAAGTCTAAAACAAAGACGCACAATGTCGGAGTGATGCTATAAATTGGGTGACAATCTGTCAATCAATTTTAGGAGAGATGGCCACATTAAATCGAGCAGAGTTGGCCACCTATAGTCAATATTTCAAAAATATACAGAGTGAGGATTTTAACTAAATATAATTATTTTAAAATAATTATATAATTTTTAAGTTTATAATTATATTAATTGATATAATTATTTAAATTTCAACTATCATATATATTTCAATAGCAATGATATAATAGGGTCTAACGAAGTATTTTTGTTTCAGAAAATATTGAAAAACTTTGGAAACGTTTATTCCAGAAAGAGATAAAGTTGATAAATAAACTTAAAACCGTAAAATTTTCTAACGTAAACGCGAGAAAAAATAAAAATATGACACTTCCAGTAGCGAAGAAGATGAAATATATTAAAAATTATTAGACTCTACAGATTCCGAGGGAATAGAATTGGATGAGGATCACGGTGTTGGTTGTGAAGAAGAATATAATACCACAACCAAAAAAAAAAATGCTGCATACAATGCATAAGGTACCAGAAGTGGTTCCATGAAACGTGTACAAACCATCAAGAACTTTGCCGAAAATGTGGTAAAATCTTATGAAAAGAGAAGGATTGAAATTATACTTCAAATGTTATTCACCGATTTTCCGGGATTTAATTGCATCTTTACAAATTTCTATGTGTTTTTCATGATCAACTACATGAAATGTGTTATTTTTTGCTATTTTAATTTCATTTTTTCTGTCTTATATTGGATGACCATTTCTCCTCAGCGTGAAGCAGAGATGGCCAACTGACATTTTAATTTCAATTTTGTTTCCGAATTTTTGGTCTCGATATTAAATTATATTTTATCCAAAATATGATGAGTATATGTATAAGAGATTCAAATATGCTAATAATTTTTTTCTTGTATTTGCATTCTAAGAATTTTTATTTTAATCTGTAAAGTCTATGGAGATCTATCCTAGAGTTACTCTACTTCAAATCCCACCAAACAGACAGACAAACATTCTTCGGATGGAGGCTGGCTTTGTTAACAGGTATGTGACCCTTTTCGCCGGCTGGACCAGGATTGTTTGCGCCCCACGTTGTCATAAAGAGTCCGGGTCATTTTCAAAATATGCATACATATGCTGTCCCACAGTAAAAAAAAAAATTGTACTCATAATATATTATTTAAAACTGACTATAAATATTATGTTTATTTAATTACACTACACAACATATTTCTAAAACATAAAAATAATCCCTTTCATATTTTTTTTCCTAAAGATGCAGATTTTTGCATCTAGTAGAAGAAAAAAATAGCTGTCTCTCTTCTGTATAATTCTGCAATTTTTTTTCACTTCATTTTTCACTTTAAAAGGAAAGTAATTGGGACATTTAATGAGATAAGTCATCATTATTTTAAATTTCTGACATTAATCCAGCAAAAAAAAAAAAAAAAATAAATAAATAAAAATAAAAATAAAAATAAAGAAAATCTACAAAACATTTTGTCCCTCATATTTTGTCAAGTCTGTTACCAAGCTACAATTTCATCAAATAAAGGTTGACAATTTCACCAAGAGATGGCAGCACATTTGCAATAAAAACACTTATGCTAGTTAAATATTTAGTTGTAGCCATTTTCTTTTGCAGTTGAAAAACAACAGTGTAGTGGAGTAAAGAATTTTTTATAAAGATGAGTATTTTTATTCAATGTCAAGTCTGTTACCTAATTTTGTATGTTAAAAATATAAGTTTAGTACTTTCTTTTGCTTGAATATTATTATCCCGTTAATATATTAAAGATTTTGTTTTGTTTCTTAGTGTTAATAATTAGCATGTAGGTTTTGGAAGATATTTTGCTGTTAATGTCAAGTCTGTTACCAGTCAAGTCTGTTACCATGTTACTGGTAACTGGTAAGAAACTGGTTAGAAAAATAGTGTATAAAAATTATACCAAAAGCTAAACTGCTTAATTAATTATATTTACAGCCACATCTAACTTATACATTATCACTTATTTCATTTTTAATGTGAAATTTCAAAGTAATTTTTTTAAATGTTTTTCTGAATTGTATGCATTTATTGAAAATGACCCGTCCAGTTTTTGTCTCGGGTGATCAATCTTTTCAAAAAGGATCTTTTTGCAGATTAAAATGCAGTCTAGAATGTTGCGATCCGTCAGGTCAAGGACACTGCTGCCAGTGGTGACTATTTTCGTATTACTATGGATTTTTCAGAAAATGATTGCCTATTTAAAGAAAAAGCTCAAATCTCAAAATTTTGATATTTAATTTAAATTTCATTTATTTATAAATCCATATCAATTACAATTATATCTGAGTTCAAGTAATAGTTAAGTATGCATACAATGTTACAAGTCCTTAGAGTAATGTTTTTCTTTACATCAATTACTCATATAAATAATAATTTTTGGTCCGAAATATTTCGGACTAAATTCATAAAAAAATAGATTGCTATTTGTGATGAAACTGTACGTGATGGAATTTTTACATTACTTTTCTAGTAATCAGCATCCAAAAAAACTATTAAAAATACTACTTACTATACCGGTAATTTTTTTCATCGCAGGCTTGTGGTACATGTGAAAAATTTTTGTTTACAGAAAGTGGTGCGAAATAAAATTAAAAATATCACGTGAAAGAAATTTTTGGGATATCTTAATACATTATGGTCTATCAATATCCGTAGGTGAAGCAGTGGTATTATTATTTCATTGAAATAACAACTTACAAACCTCGATAAAAGACTAGAATTAATAAATGATAATAAAACAATAAATACAATTAAGTTCTGTGTAACTTTAATAGTAATAGATATTTATCTTTTTAGTCTTTTTATTATTATTTTTAATCTTTGTATTAGTATAGTCGTTTTTATTATTATAGTTATTTTTATAGTCGTTTTTATTAGTATTGTAATGGTCTTTTTTAGCAATAAATTGTTTTTATAGATTATATGTCTTTATAGATTAAAGAAAAAAATATACACTGGCCTCTAAAAGTTAAGGTACAGGGACTAGATGCTTTCGATTGCACACGTTTTGTCGAATATCTACCAACATTATTGGCGAATTGTTCTTGAACTTTTAGGATGCAAAGAACATGTTTGATTTTATATTTCTCGGTGAAGATTTATCGGGGGGTACAATTAGGGGGCTAATAATAAATTCAATAATAAAATAAGATTTGCGATCACCTATGTAACAGAAAAGGCTGGAAATGGTTTGTAACTGTGGTAAATGAATATTTGGGTCCTGTTCAACGTTTGTATGCATTTGTGTAAGCATAGCAGTCATATTCGTGAAGATGTTAACGTTTTTGAGAAAAATTCAAAAGTTTTTTGTTTATAGCATAGAGAGTTTTCAACCAAATTTAACACAACTTTAAAAAACTTGACAAAGAACAGTAGAAACACTATAAATTATATATAAATTACTGCAATTATATTAATACTGCAATTAAAACATGAATATATTGAACATTTGATGAGATATGGGCATTTGTAGGAAACAATTTTTAACTGCGCATGCGTGGAAGATCCTAAAATGTTTATTATATAATTTGGTAGTCAGCTATTTAGGGCAACTTATATAAAAAGTCCAGTCAAATATCGCGAAAATTCACAAAGATAGGGTCGATATAGTGAGTTGCTTCCTAAAAGTAGCTTTATTATAAGGGATTTTCCACAACTTTTCAATCAACTCACTATACCTTTCTAAGTTTTGACAACATTTGACTGGACTTTTTTTAGAAGTTGCCGCAAAATACTGACTACCAAACTATGAAATAAAAATTTTGAAATCTTCCACGCATGCGCAGTTAAAAATTATTTCATGCAAATGCCCATATCTCATCAAATATTCAATATATTCATGTTTTAATTGCAGTATACTATTGCTACTATTTTTGGCATGTTTTCGGAAAGTTGTGTTAAATTTGATTGAAAACTCTGTATGCTATAAACAAAAAACTTTTGAATTTTTCACATAAACGTTAACATCTTCACGAATATGAGTGATATGCTTACACAAATGCATAGAAACGTTATCAGGACCCACATAGTCATTTACCACAGTGACAAACCATTTCAAGCCTTTTCTGCTACATAGGTGATCGCAAATATTATTTTATTATTAAATTTATTATTAGCCCCCAAATTGTACCCCCTCCCCCCGATATATCTTCACCGAGAAATATAAAATCAAACATGTTCTTTACACCCTAAAAGTTCAAGAACAATTCTCCAATAATGTTGGTAGATATTCGACAAAACGTGGGCAATCGAAAGCATCCGCTCCCTGTACCTTAACATTTGGAGGCCAGTGTATATAATCACTATATTGTACAAGATGAATCTGCCATTTTTGTTTTGCAGTTTACCATCAGTAATTTAATTTATACCAGTTACTAAGTTTTTGTGCCAAATTTCAACAGGCAATTTTCGCATCTACACAAGTTTACTGTTTTTAAGTTTCATCAAAAATCTTGCATCTATTGAAAATGATTCTTTTTTGTGTGAAACAAGCCAAATAACATTAAAAAATATTTATTTTAATATGTCACATTTCTTAATCGCTCATAATTTAAAAAATAATCATTAGAGGACTAATTATATTTAAAAAACAAACAAACGTTGTTCTTTAATCTACGAAAATATCGTTCACCGGCAAGAAAAGTGACACGTCTCGCAAAAATACATTCTGCGTTTTATTCCACTAAAAGGTGTGTCATAGGTGCCTCTTGCTACCCAAAATGTTTCATAAGTGTAGTTATCCGGAAAATCCCTTTACTACGCTATATGTCTATTTGTGACCGAAGAAGAGAGGTGGATTGTGCGGGGAGGTAAAATTACACAACCCTCCAAACCTCATCCTATGTTTCATTCTCAAGGTGTTAAGATTTTATGCACATTTTTACTTTCTTCTATCTTTACAAGAAGAAAGTATTGGATTCATGAAAATTTTCGAATTCCGGTTTTCGACGGATTTACACGTTTTAGGGGTCAGAGATTCCAAAAACATGTTTTTACAAAATGTCTGTCTGTGACTCTGCGAGTCTGTCTGTCTGTCTGTCTGTGTGTATGTGACACAAATTTTGTGGGCGCTCTATCTCAAGAACTAATGCACGGAATTTAATAAAAATTGATATTCAGTTAGTGCCTAATACACATTGATGCTGATTAGTTTTTGGTGTAAATCGCTCAACAGGTGGCGCTGCAATGCTGCATTTTTCACGATTTTCGCAATAGCTCTATCTCAAGAACTAATGCACGGATTTTGAGCAAACTTCAGATTTAGTTAGTCCTTGATATGAATTGATGATGATTACGTTTTGGTGTAAATCGCCCAACAGGTGGCACTGTTATGATGAATTTTGCAGGATTTACACGATTTCCCCAATAGCTCTATCTTAAGAACTAACGCACGGATTTTCACCAAACTTCAGATTAAGTTAGTCCTTGATATGACTTGCTACTGATTAGGTGTTGGTGTAAATCGCTCAACAGGTGGCGCTTCTCTGCTGCCTTTTCCACGATTGCCTCAATAGCTCTATCAATAGAACTAATGGACCAATTTTCATCTAACTTCAGATTTAGTTGTATGTTGACACAAGTTGCTGTTAATTAGGTTTTGGTGTTAATCACCCAATAGGTGGCGCTGCTATGCAGAAATTTTCACGATTTTTGCTATTGCTTTATCTCAAAAACTAATGTACTGATTTTCTCCAAACTTCAGATTCAGTCAGACGTTGACATAAATTGTGGCTGATTAGGATTTGGTATAAATCACCCAATAGATGGCGCTGCTAGGCAGCATTTTTCTGAATTTAGACGATTTCAGCGATAGTCATATCTCAAGAACTAATGCACGGAATTTCATATCGTTAGAATCCTCATGAGATGCATAGATTGCCATTTAATTTTGGCAGTGTGATAGCGAATTTTGAAGTATTAACATGTATGAGATAGAAGAATGTTTTGGGATTGGTACATCCGACTAGTTATTCTTGCATTCAGAGTTAACTGCTATATTTTCACATTACATTAACATCAGGTAAATTTTCTTTTAACTCTCATGTGAAATTTACTTTTGTCGAGATGTGTCAATATAATATAACTGTATTTAATAGATGATAACTATATTTAATAGATGATTATAGATGACATAATATAACTATATTTAACCACATACATATTTCTCGTGTCACTCACGATTCCGAAAAGAGTTTTGTGGCTTTAGAAACCTCAGAAACCAATTTATTTTCAATATTTAGAGAAGAATTTGTAAAAGCCGAGTTTCTTTTGCTGTCGCTTATTTTCTGCAATATTTCGGATAGATTTTTGTATAGGATTGCATATTTCAATTTAGGCATGCGGACATAACAAAATAATGTTAATAGTAATGCTGTTAATTTATCATTCTTGTCTGTGGAACATGTTTGTAGAATATGCAAATGTTTCATCGAGAATTGATAGTATCTGAAAAATACGTATTCCGGTTTAAGAAAATAAATGAACGCACTCAAATACTGATAATTTTAATAAGAAATTGTAAAAAGAACGTAAAAAAAATAAAAATAGATAAAAAAAAAAAAGATTCCACACTGCACAGTGCGATTTATTCAACAATGTGACTGCGAAAGATCGTTAAATTGCTACACATCACTTTTAATTCGATAAAACTTCATGAAATGAATTTTTTTTTACCGATTTCCGGATTAAATAACTCTTAAATTATGTGTAATATGGGTGAAAAATTTTTACTATAAGCGGAGAAATAGTAAAGGCCACAAAAAATTCCATTACGGCAGCAGCGGCGGCCGCAGCATACGTTCCTTTTTTTCATTTCTTTTCTTTTTTTCTGAATAGAGAAATTTATTATGCGTACTTCTGATATATAGTAAGTAGAAATACCATTTAATTAGCAAAACGCCCATGAAAGTTCTTTGTGAAGAGACGAAAGGTTATTTGAATCTATGTGTATGCATGTTATGTCTCTTTAAAAATAACTTTCGTAAAAAATCCGATTATTTTTAAATCTGTTCACTGTGTTGGTGGATATGTAAAAATAGCTGTATTAATTTTTGTTTGATATGGATGATTCGTTCAAAATATACAGAATATAATTATTCTTGCCGTAATACCTATATGTTGATATTCAGATAATTTAAAAATTATCATTCACCGAAAGGTAAATGGCATATTTAGATAAATCATTTATGTATTAAGTTTCTAATGCTACTGCGATTGGTTTGAAAGCTTATTAATTCATCTGCGAGAAATTTGAAATTAGCTGTGTGAGGTTTGGTGGCATTTTTAGCATATTTTAAAAAGTATATAAAACATTTTATTTAATCCTTTTTGTGTTTAATTTGGCATTATGCGTATTTTCTTTTTCTTTTAACTTAGTAAAAATTGTATTATAATTTTTCTAAAAACTTAAAGAAAATTCATTAATATCGGCAAATAATAATAAAAAGAAAAAAAAAGCATTATGCTGATCAGACCTGTTTAATTAACAAAAAATCCAATTTTTGATTATTTTTGATACTTTGTTTTTTTTAACGAAATTTTAAATGCACTGTTACAAATTTTGGTTTAAATAAACTTTTGGTGCTTCAGTAGTCTCAATCATAAAAAGATGAATGATCGTTTCAACATTTGGAGCTCCCGTTGAACCGTAGCTAAAAATGTGGAAGCAAGATTTCATCATTTTACGGTTGACGCTACTGCAGCACCAAAATGTGTTTGAAGATAGCGAAGAATTTTTAAGAGTGACTATCTTTCGCTTAAGTGCGTTAAGCTGAATTTGAGTGAATTAAGAACACTGTATTTCTCCGAGAGTAAACTTACATATTCTGAACTACGCTCAGAAAAAGGAGCTTCAAATTCAGGGCTGTCTTGATGCAGATAGTGACTACTAATGCTGCGTTTTTCACGATTTCCGCGCTAGCCTATCAGGAAAACTATGGGATGAAATTCCACAAAATTTATTATGTAAGATATTTGTTAAAAAATATGTTGATAAACCTTTATTAGAATATATGTCGATAAATCTTTGGCTTATTTTCATTCATCAGGAAGCGGTGCTGTGCTATTTTTTATGAGCTTCTATTGGGTAGAACAGGAACAACCGCACTTTATATATGAAGGTATTAACTGAAACTATATGTTGGATCCTGTGTATTTTTATTCGCTGATCACTGTATTTTCGAGATAAAATTAAAGAAATTTAATGTTCTTCGTAGTTATTAAAATGCAATAGCGATATTTTAATTAATATAAATAAAATATTACGGAGGGAAAAATTATGATTTTTTTATACTTATTATCTTTGCTAATTTGATTAGTCTAATGCTAGAGTCGAGTTGTTCCTGACCCGAAAAAAAAATCGATTTGCAGTCAACCCGAACCTAACAAAAAATTTTCGTCAGCAAGAAACACGAACCGAACACGAGCACAACTTGTACCCTATCGATTTCAGTTGGAACCCGACAAACTTAAACACAAACCTGAACCGAACCAAAAGAAAGTTAATCCATATTGTAATATAATTATGTAAAAATATTCTACAATTATATCTGTATTATCAATTTTATTCTTCCAAATGAAAATGAATAATATATACTGATACACAGTGTTAAAAATATGTATAATTTATTTTTTCCAATCCAAAAATATGTTGATTTTAAAAAAAGGTTAACCCGGACCTGAACCGAAAGTTATAATTCCCAAACTGATACTGATCCGGCCGCGAAGGAAGTAGGGTCAGTCCGACCCAGTTCAACACTGGAAATCAGATACATTTTGTTGCTTCCTTTAACGTTACTATTTTACATAACGCACATTCATAATTTTTACCGTCGCGGCGCACTTTGGCGCGTAATGAAGTTTTGCGATAAGTTGTAAGCATGATGATATAAATACTTTTCCAGAAGTTACATTTCTAATAGCACAAGAAGTAAAATGTGAATACCTGTAACAAAAATTTAAACCTTTCCGACATATTTTTATCAAGTGCCTTGTAAAATGAGCTTCATCCAAATCACTATGAAATTCATATATACTATTTTGCAAAGAGTTGTAAGGGACAAAAAATCATTAAAGAAATCTTAGAACCGTAATCTGATTTATTAAATGTGTCATCTTATGGCAGATGTTGTCACTTACAAACCGTTCTCCATGGAAATAAAACAGGCCTTTTATTTCAAAAAAAAAAATCTTTTAAAAGCGGAAACTAATGTTTTATTATACTTTCTGAATTGTTATTTCTTAAAGTTATTTCTTTACATATAAATAATGTTTGCAAAAATTTTAGAATAAACTTAATTTACGTACATTCTTCGAGAATGTTTCATCTATATCAAGATTTCGTCAAATTTTTGAGAACGCACTCTTTCTAAACTTTTATTTTAATTTCTTCAAAAAAAAAAGTCAGATATTTATGATATTTCTATCATTAGACTTTTAGTATACCTTCCATATAATCTTTCGAAAAATAATATATAGTCTATGTAGAAAAGTAACGAGAAATGCACTTAAGCAAACATGTTTCAGTTAAGCGACAGATAGATACCCTTGATTATCTTACTTGCAGTAGTTCCCTTCCGGAGTAATATTGCATTTATTTATGATCAAAATAGACTAGAGGTATGAGACATAAGAAGCTGACAGAATCGTTCCATTAGGCATAATGAAAGTAGTTATGTAATCAAGATAAAATGCTGCATGTGATATAAAAAATATATTAGTGTCATATATACTCATAGGCTACAGTTTCCATATGTATATTCTCCTTATATTTATGAAAAAAAAACATTTTGCATTGAAAAACAATTTTGACTTCTAGTTTTTGATGGATCTAGATGTTTTGAGATGTGCAGAATCCGATTTGATTATTTAAGAAAAAAAAATAGCTTGCTGTCGTTTGTCTGTGCGTTACATAGGGGCCGCTTAAGATTGATTGTAAGGAACTCTATGAAACTTCGCATTTACTTAGACATTGACATAAACAGTGTTAATTCGATTTCTGTCTAAATCGCCGAGCAGGTCAAGACTACATCATGTTTTGGCGATTTCCGTAAAAAAGTATTTATGGGATATATATATATATATATATATATATATATATATATATTATTATTATTATTTTTTTTTTTTTTTTTTTTTTTTTTTTTAACTGGAATAATAAAATATTTAATTTTTAACTAGAATAATAAAATACTAATGAACATTATTGTTTAATTAAAATTTTGAATGACTTTGAATGTGATTTCTTTACTTTTCTAAATTTTTACATGGAAGAAATCAAAAAGCTCAAGCTTTTTTTATACTGATTTGTTTTTCTTTTTCAGAAAACTACCATTTTTATCACTTGAAAGTGTGTATAAATTTGGTTTGTATATCTACAGTCTGTCTGCCCATGTTCTATTTCGCGTAAATATACCAGGATTACCATGCAATTAATATATAGAAATGAGGTTTACTGTGGCATGCCTGGTGTTGAAAATGTAGTGAGTAGCACTTACAATTCATTTTTACAGGGAGACTCAAAATAATTAGCTCACATTACAGTCTAAGTGGACAGTCTAAATCCATTGCTGTGTATCTTAATTACGTTACATTATTTTAAACATATTGAAATTCTTATATAACACTGAGGTGAAATACAAGAGGCTTACTATAGAAGAAGCTTACTATACTGGATCCAGAATTGTCCAGTTACCCCGGATACATGTCCCAGTTACCCCATTCTTGAAAAATGTATGGGGTAACTGGGACACCGGGCTTACATTTGAAACATGAAGTAAATATGTATAGATACCTAATAATATTAATGTAGTTATATGACTAATCTTTAAAAAAACTGATTGTTTAATAAAAGTACTTACAGTATTTAAATAAAAATTCGAGGAAGTTCAACCATATTAACGTTGTTTTTAGAAAAAGAGACGTAACATTTTGACAACCTGTCACAACAAAATGAGAGTTGTGTTTGAGTTGACACACGTTGTTTTAGAAAGAAGAGATTAAGGTGCATTGTTCACAAAAGCTAAAACTTAAAAAAACATCAACAGTTTTTTATAAATTAGCCTATGACCCGGTTACCTCGTCGGTCCAGTTACCCCAACTAATCTTATTTTGTATTCATAAATCAAAAGTGTGAATTTTGCGTGAAAGAAAGAAAAATATATATATCGGTAAAATTTATCGACGTGTGATTTAACGACACCTTATGGGAGAGATATGGCACTCTTAGTCAAAGGTGCCCTGGGAATAGATGGTAGATAGGACTGGAATGGGAATAGAATGGATGTGGGAATTGAATGGATGGAGATAGAATGGATGGTTCCCCAGAGGGGAATAAAAGCACCCTTACTTCAAGGTGATCTAAGGAGAAGAAAGGATGGGACCACAGAAGACAAAGCATCTCCAATCCATGGTGAGCAATTGTATTTACCACCTTAATTTTGAAATACAAGGTGTTGACTGTCTTTCACATTGAATTCAATAGGGAAAATGATCAGGAACATTCAATATTGTAATTTAAAGCCCATTTGACCACATTTCAGTCTTTTTCTTATGAATGAGGAAATGTCAACATTTTTAGGTGCATTCATAATTATATAAATATTTAGCACCTATCACACATCACCAGGGCCCACGCAACCATCAGGCAAATGAGGCGACTGCCCAGGGCCGATTAAGATTCTGTGAGGCCTCACGTCTTTCCGCACAATTGAAAACCATTTTCCTCTTTGTAAAATAATAATTTTGCCTTCATTTTGATCATTTAAATTCTCATTTTAAAAGATTTCATTTCCAAGAAAAAGTTAATATGAACTAGAATTTATAACTGACTGGGAACATACTGATTCTAGCATTTCACATTTTGAAAAGAAAAAAAAAATCATATAATTTGTTTTTTATTTTCATTTAAAAGAAACTCATAAAATTATAAGTCAATTTCCTATATATCCCACATAAATTTTATTATCTCTAATTTAAATTGATTAATCTGTTATACAAAATATACAATATTAAACTTTTTATCACTGCAATTTGTCTGTTTTTTGTTTTTATAATAATTTGTTTTCTGATTTTAGATGAATGTTATAAATTGTTAAAATTTCAAATTTAAATGTGCAGAAATAAGACAAGTGTGGATTCTTGATTATGCAATAAATTTGGTTAACCGAAACTGTTAACTTATGTTAATTTAAACTGGCTGTACCCTTATTGATTTTATTAAATAGGAGCCATTCAGGATAATAAGCAGAACAGTGAATCTTTAAAGTGAAACAAATTGCATGGTGCTTTTAATACATTTCAGTAAAAAAAGGAATGTATAAAATCTGTGTTCTTTTGAAATATCGCTAAAATGTTAACGAAAATTGTTTTAAATAAGTTTTGTATAAATCAATCTTAGTAAATAAAATTTTTAATATTGAAGTCACAGACATATAGAGACACACACAGTGCTTTCTCTGGGGTCCCGCGAGCTGTTGTGCCAGCCGTGGTCATCATCTTGTCTGCCTGCATATAACAGCACAAAACTACTAAATCGAATGGTTTGAAATTCAATATACATAATTGTTGCATAATTTTGTTCAGTCATTTAAAATTTTCTGAAAATCAAATCAAAACATAAAGATATTAATAAAAGTTTTCATTCTATTAAATCCTATCATACGTAAATAATGCAATGATATCCCATGATATGGATGATTCTACGTTACCATGGTAATTATGTCATTATTTCCGTATTACTGAATTTAATATATACTAGATATATTTACATATACACACACACACACATATATATATATATATATATATATATATATATAATTGTCATAATCCTGCACAAGATCTGAATATTTATAAAACTAGTTATTGTATGAACATATTTCATTTTCTATGCTTGACGGACAATTTCAGACTTGTTAAACTCAGTTTAAGTAAAAATTACAGTTGTTAAAAGATTTACTATTAAAAGTACAAGTTATCTGCAAAAGGTGTTAACTTGTTTTTTTCCTGCAACTATGAAAGAATAATGTAATGGATAATATAAATTGAAAAAATGATCATAGGGAGGTAACGAATTAGAGTTGCACTCTTTTATATCCATCGTTAGTATTTCCGAAAAAATTCAAAATTTTAACTTTTGTATAGTCCCTGCAACTGCCTTTCCTTTCTTTGAACATTTTTGTAGTGCACTTTATTTTATAGTTACAGAAATAAATCACGTTAATCCTTTTTTGGACACCCGGTTTATTGCTTGATAGATTTTCATTATTTTTATATATTTCTACATTTTTTTTTTCTTTTTTAAAAAATAGAAAAACATACACACAGATTAGAAATGAATATACGTAGGAAATGCTGCAACTTCTAAATTATAAAAATGTTTTTATTCTTTCAATTTTCCAGAAAGTTAGTCGTCAGGCTATGAAATGGAACTATAGTAAATAAAATTATTTTATAGTTGTTATAAAATCACAATTATGTGAAATTAAGCCAAAAAAAAAATGCATTATATTAACTACTTATTTTAATACACCCATTAGTGCCTGATTTTTTTTCCAACTCAATATTGGGCTTAATTATAGTGAATGGTGTAAAATGAACGTAAAAAATAATAAAAAAATTCTCTTTGAATGTTTTTTTTTTTTAATTTAACGTATAAAAATATAAACGTCCCAATTTTGGGACGCTTGGCACGAAAGGGTAGGGGTTTTCTCCGTTACTGTCTAAGCATTATATCTATGTTTTATGCCATTTAATATGTTTCAAAAAGGTTATATATCATTCCGGTTATTATTTGACTATAAAATTTTCTTTATTATTACTATAAGGGGGGAGGAGGGTTGTGGTCGGCTCAAGAACAAGACCCCCTTCCTCCTCACCATTAGCTATTGGCATGGTAAAAATTTTTATATTGTAAAAATTTATAATAATCAATAACTACAAATGGAGTATATATACCGTATATACTTTCATATGCGCCGAACCATTAACTTTTGAACGCAAATTCTGCAAAAAATAAAAAACTCGCGTATGTCGACCCCCTAACTTTTTACTTCAATTTCGCACAAAATCAAACCAAAGAGTTCACTTACTAATGCGAAAAATTAGTAATTAAACAAAAACAAATTATTAAAAAAATTTTAATAATAAATTATTATTATTTGTACATTTTATATATTATTTTTTTATTTATACACATAAAAAAGCAGACTTTTGCAGTACTCGAAGTTTTTTCTTTTTTTTTCTTTTCTTCTTTTCGGCTTTTGTAATTGACTCGCGTATAAGTCTACCCCCCCCCCCCACCCCAATTTACTTGCGGAAAATTGTCGAAAATTATTCGTTTTGCACACGAGTATATATGGCACAGTAGAACTTCGATTATCCGACCCTCGTGTAACCGGAACTCTCTGTAAACAGATGTCGATATCCTGAATTTTTTTCTAACGAATTTTTTCTTTTTTTACTTTCCCATTCCTTGTGTATGCAAGTGTTCCTTTCCGAACCACGAGTAGATATAAGCATTTTGGTTCCCCTTTCTTCGAATTCCATTGAAATTAGCATGAGCTCCCGCAAGATTCGATCCCGGTATAATTGTACTCTTGCCCCTCCACCTGTGTACACGTCCCTGTTCTAAACAGATAAAATTATTTTCATGCATAATTTAAATTTAGATATTTATTAAGATGTTTAAATAGTCCTAATAGCAGTTCAAAGACGATTTTACATATTAAATTAGATGATTATTGATAAATTCTCGATAATCCGGAAATTTCGATTATCTGCTGTCGGTTCGGTCCCAATTATGTCGAATAATCGAGGTTTTACTGTATTTTAGTAACCCCAGGCTGTCAAATACTAAACTAGTACAAAACATACCGGTATGATATAATTTTTTACCAAGCCAATAGCTAAGAGTGGGGGGGGGGGTCTCTTGTTCTTGAACCGAGCCCAACCACTAACCCCCCCACCCCCAACTATAGTAATAACAAGGAAAGCCGAATAATAATCCGAATAATAATTTTATAGCCAAGTAATAATCTAAATGGTATGTAACCATTTTGTAACAAAATAAATGGCATAAAACATACATTTAATGCATAGACAGTAACGGAGAAATCCCCCACCAATTTGTGCCTAGCGTCCCAATATTGGGACGATATATAAAGGTTCAAATTCGAACAAAAAAACAGAAATCTGAAAAAATTCAAAAATACGTATCCTAAAATAATGTTTCGTCTTATAAATAATACCTCTTATAAAATGATTGATAAAAAAATAAAAGAAATATCTTACTTTTTCTTACGCGCCATTTTATTTCAAGAAAATCCAACTTTTCGCTACAACAAACATTTATTTCACCTTTTTATTCTTAAAAATGCACTGTCATTTATGGATAAATATTGAAAACAAATACTAAGGACATATTTTACAAAGTTTTGAAGGGATATCATAATTCCATTTGTAATGTGATTTTTTTTAAGAAAGCGTCCCAAAATTAGGACGCCAGGTACAAATGGGCTAACACAGAACGAGGATTGGCAAAAAAAGGCTGCATATATATATATATATATATATATATATATATATATATATATATATATATATATATATATATATATATATACACACACACACACACATATATATATGTATATACATTACGAAACAATTTAATGTGTTAAGTCGAACAATCACGTCTTGTTTTTTATTTCATATTACTGGATTAGTACTACATATTAATCAGCCGCTGGTGATGTTGTATAGCAATCATACCACTTAGCACAAGCATCGCTAGTGGGGGTATCAACTCTGTGAAAATTTAGCAGCTGTAGAGCGATGATAATATTGGTATAGTCCAATCAAACTCTTATTTATTCATGATGAAGACAAGGCAGCGTGAGTGGTGAAAAAAGGCGTATGAAGAAATATGGGGTTTCCCAATTAAAAGCATGGAAACGTAGTCATAGGAAACTGTTTATTCCATCAAAACATAACAACATTAAACAATTCCCACAGGATGAGAAACCAGAGCATTCCACTCGAGCATGAACTAGTTACTCATGCGGAATAGATGGTAATTCACGAAATGATTATTCTACATGGCTTTGGACACCGGGTAACAGGTTATGTAAACAATCAAACAGCACAAAAAATCTAGTTCTGAGCTCATGCTCGAACTATTTATTAGAATGTGCGGAGGAATTCCGCTTGAAATGGAAACTTTAGCCTAACCCAACCAAAATCACAAACGAGCTTCGAAGTGAAACTGGGATCCGACACTCAGCCAATGGAGAGCGATCAAGAAACGTCACAGAAAAGAATCCCGGCGCCGTTACTGGGAGGATTTTGATGTGAAAAGGCTGACGCCTAGCGGGCGTGAAAATGAGATGAAATAGAATAAAAATGTAAAAAATGGCTTTGATAAACATTCGAAAAATAAGTAACTGCGTTCAGAACTTTACAGTTTGGTAGACGATAAAAATTAATGAAGGTATTAAAAGTTTAGATTACGTTTTGGAATAAATCTATTATTAAGATACGCGTTTTAAAATTATAGGAATTTGATTAGAAATAAATAATAGAGCGTATTAAAAAAAGGAAATAATGAATAGGCCGGTAATTTAGAATAATTTAAATGAATAGTAAAAGTAAAAATTTTTATATAACATATATATATATATGTGTGTGTGCCGTCTTAAACCGACAGAGCAAACGCTTTATAGACTGCCTATAGCAGTTAGATGAATTACGACTGAAATAACCACAGAATATTGGAACAAATTTCATATTTATCTATTATATGCATGTTTATCTATTATTCGCATTCTGTTTGGGACAGAATGCGAAACTATCATTTTATTGGCACATTATGGGAAAGTTTTCCGATTCGACGAGGGCAGAATACTGTCACTGGAGTTTAACTGAGTTATAGAGAATTTAACAACATGTCATGTTAATATAATTTAATTAAAAATAAACAGATAAAATCATAAAACACATCCATTTACCTTCAGTGCATGCACACTCTGCTTGTTCATAGAGTAACAGTGACAGCCTTTTGTTCTTATAGCGTCGTTCTTTTGCAACTTGTGAAATGCTGCTATTTTTTAATCAAAAAATTCCTCAAATTCGCTAAATCTAATCCCAATCTTTTCGCTTCATTCAGCAACTGGAAAAAAAGTGGTTGAATAAACTGCGTGAAAATGACTTGTGTTACACAATAAATTTGCAGTTATTTTAATTCAATATACCTCATTGGAAGAAGCCATGAAATTTAAAATTTTATTAATTAAAAAACTTTTAAAACTATCCTCTTCTTAGATAACTTAATGCAGATTATTTTCAGCATAAAGTTTAATTGAAAAAAGATCTTGTTTGTTAGAATAAAAGTTTCTATTTTAAATATTAAGTAAAATTGTTTTAAAATTAAACATTTTAATGTCTTTAAACTTTGTAATATAAAAGTATACGACAAGCCGAATATTCGGTATTCAGCCGAATAGTTACTATTCGGCAGGCCAAATATTGGGAATTCGGCCTAGCAGTTACTATTCGGTATTCGGTTTGCCTGGTCCAAATATTCGACATTCGGCCAAAATCACTATTCTCTGCATCCCTATATTTTAGCAGGGGTGCAGAATATGTACGATCTGGCGATTTAGGATCGGGGGAAATTTTTGCCAACTGGGAAAATTCTGCAGAAAAAATATGCGAATGATTTCGATTTTAAAAATGATTTACATAATTCTCTGAGATAGAAAAATTTTCTCTACAAATAAAAAGATCCGTATGGTCACCTTCGCAAAGTCGAACTCTGGATAATATGTACCGTATATACTCGCGCGTAAATTGGGAAAATTTCGAAAAAAAATCTATACCTACGGTAATACAGAATTTTTGTAAGTGTATTACATAACGTAAAAATTTTGGGAAATTTTCATATGGATTTTCATCTAAAAAATTCGATGAAAACACTAAAAATTGTGTTTTGTCGTCGTGTTACTTGCATTCGACACAGTCACTGGATATGCATCTAATATAATATATCTAAATCTCTAGCAATTTGGACAATTACAGATTATGAAATTTATTATATTTTGTGAAAATAACATTTTGTAACTAAAGGAGAAATCATGTTACTCAAATGTGAAAGTCTTCTTAGCACATTTATCAGTAAAAATGAATCTTTTTTTCGTGATTTTTTTTCATTTAAAAATATAAATTCAGACAAAATCGAGATAAAGATATACAGTGAAACCCCGATTTAACGTTATTCAAGGGACCATAAAGAAATAACGCTAAATGCGGGAAAACGTTAAATCGGGGTAAGATGAAAACAAAACACTGACCATAAAGTAAAGACTAATTTACGTAAGATACGTTTCATTTCTTGATTTACGATGATTTAGACATCAGGCTTCTAAGTTATGTTTTAAATATATATTTTATTTCACTTTGCGTCCTGTTTTTAGCAGCTACATCACGAATCGCTTTCTCAAGGTATGAGAGTTTGTGTAAGTTTTTCTCTTGGTCTGCAGTATTTCAAAAGATGCTTTCAGTTTTACGAAAGTTCTAATGGCTTCCAATTTTCAAATACCTTAAACGGTGACGATTTCACGTTTTTTTTTCCCTTTTTTTAGCCTGTTTTTCCATTTTTTACAATTTTGCTCCATTAAATCTATTTAGTGTAAATTTGTTTACAAATTTGAATACGAAATTCAAATTAAACATATTAATTGTAGTTTATGGCTTTCGCGATAACTTCCAATTTTGTCAGCTCCGTTGTAGGTAACCTTGTGTTGCAGTACATAAAGCACAATCTAATAAAATAAAAGGTGCGGGTGAAAAAGAGGAGGCTTTCGAATGATTTTTGAACGTTTTGATAAGAAAGTTTTTTTAAATCACAAATTCTGACTAATTTAGAAAATTTTCATTGAGATTTTATCGCTCAAAAACACGTTAAATGCGGGAAATAATTCAAAATGATAACGTTAAATCCGGGATTTTTAACATTAAAAGTATAGGAAATTAATTGGGACTAGCTTAAAATGACGTTATATGCGGGAAATCATTAAATACGGGTTACGTTAAATCGGGGTTTCACTGTATAATTAAACAAATTTAATGCCCATTTAAGTTCACGTTCACGGGCGCAGGCAATACAGGGGGGGGGGGCAGCTAGTATTTTAAAGAAATTTAATTTTTTACTATTAGATCTCCGTAAAAAGTTTTTGTTTAAAACATGAGAAAGAACAACAACAACAACAAAAAATGATTTAAAGGATGTCAACCCTGATTATAGAAGCAATGGATCTGACATGTTGGAAAAAGCAATAAATGATTATTGATATTATCTCCCAAGATCATCCAATTTAAGTTCCTTCTTGTGATTTCTTTTTATGGAAGTATATATAAGACTCAGTTAATTTTCTACCTTTACCATCCTACAATGTCCTTGAACTAAGAAAAATTAATGGAAACAGCAATCTCTCAAGATAGACTGTACTTAGTGTGGAATTAATGGATTAACATTGCATTGATATACATTGAATTACATATGGTTCCAACATAATTTTTGCAAGGAAATTAGTTAAACGTTAAATGCAACTATATTATCGATTTTACGATCACAAAACTATGCCTAATTGTCAAATTTGACATCTATCTTTCTTTTACATTAATTTTTCTTTAACAAATGCTCACATTCGTGCTTTAGCACGAGTACCTCCTCCCACATACATTACAAGCAGCATGCACTTCAAGAGCACTTCTTTTCAGTAAAAGATTGAATAGCTGAATATGTCTTAAATTTAAATGCGATGCCATAATTTATATATAAATTTTCCTTTATTTGCTATTTTTTTTTTTTTGTAATTTAATTTTAGTTACATGTTTTTATTTTAAAATAGACTAACTTATGGTGTATCTAAAAGTTAAAATTTTCTTTCTATGGACATAATTGCCTGATAATCTGTTTTATTTTTTTCTATTAGCTTTATAAAAATAATTACTTAAACATTTTTCTAGAATCCAAATATTGTATTTAATAAGATTTTACAATTTTATGGAGAGTTTATTATTCTATTTTAGTGATTTACACCAGAGATAAAGTGTTTAATAAGAACAGCACCCTCCACCCCCCCACCCCCCCTGCCTTCCTGGCCTTTAACAGTTATTAGTTAAATATTAAATACAACTATATTATTGATTTTACGATCACAAAACTATCGCTAATTGTCAAATTTGACAAATTCGCGATTCACATTCGTGCTTTAGCTTAAGTAAACCCTCCCACATACACTACACGCAGCATGCACTCCAAGAGCACTTCTTTTCAGTAAAAGATTGAATAGCTGAATATGTCTTAAATTTAAATGCGATGCCATAATTTATATACAAATTTTCATTTATTTGCTATTTTTTTTTTTTTTTTTTTGTAATTTAATTTTAGTTACATGTTTTTATTTTAAAATAGACTAACTTATGGTGTATCTAAAAGTTAAAATTTTCTTTCTATGGACATAATTGCCTGATAATCTGTTTTGTTTTTTTCTATTAGCTTTATAAAAATAATTACTTAAACATTTTTCTAGAATCCAAATATTGTATTTAATAAGATTTTACAATTTTATGGAGAGTTTATTATTCTATTTTAGTGATTTACACCAGAGATAAAGTGTTTAATAAGAACAGCACCCTCCACCCCCCCACCCCCCCTGCCTTCCTGGCCTTTAACAGTTATTAGTTAAATATTAAATACAACTATATTATTGATTTTACGATCACAAAACTATCGCTAATTGTCAGATTTGACAAATTCGCGATTCACATTCGTGCTTTAGCTTAAGTAAACCCTCCCACATACACTACACGCAGCATGCACTCCAAGAGCACTTCTTTTCAGTAAAAGATTGAATAGCTGAATATGTCTTAAATTTAAATGCGATGCCATAATTTATATACCAATTTTCATTTATTTGCTATTTTTTTTTTATTTTGTAATGTAATTACAGTTACATGATTTTACTTTAAATTAGACTAACTTATGGTGTATCTAAAAGTTAAAATTTTCTTTCTATGGACATAATTGCCTGATAATCTGTTTTGTTTTTTCTATTAGCTTTATAAAAATAATTAGTTAAACATTTTTCTAGAATCCAAATATTGTATTTAATAAGATTTTACAATTTTATGGAGAGTTTATTATTCTATTTTAGTGATTTACACCAGAGATAAAGTGTTTAATAAGAACAGAACCCTCCGCCCCCCCCCCCCCCTGCCTTCCTGGCCTTTAACACATAAGAAAAGAAACAATATTAATGTTAACATGGTTGCGAAATAAAATAAGAAAATATAGTATAACATAAAATTGTAACCATAAAATGCAGTTTGGCACGTAGAAAAAAAATGTAAGGTGTTGTTTAAGACTTACTTAGAATTCTTAATATCTAACTCTTGTAAGGGGATTTGCTGCAAAAAAAAAATAAAACTTTTGTCTCTTGATGGTATGTATAAAAACCTGACATGTCTTACTTTATTAATGCATTTTTAAAGAGTGTGACCAACATTTTGAAATACGTTAGAAAAGATGGATATGTGTATACATTAGAAAACAAAAGAAATGAACTTATTAAGTCCAAATTTTCATAGAGGCCCTGTATCAAAAGACAGACTTAATGTTGCACATACCCACACTTTAAAATATTGTAAAAAAAAGTTGCTTGACTGTTTTGAAATAATTAGATGGATATTGAATTCGCTGGACCCTGGCCTTATTCCTTTCACATTATTGTGATAAACAAAACTTTTAACAATTTACTTGCAAGGGTTTTAATGCAATAATGGACTGTTACACAAACTATAATTACTAAACACTGCATACAATACAAGCTTGTCTGTATATGTTAGTACCTGACTATTTAAGAAATTTAAAGATGCAATTTGAAAAAAAAAAAAAAAAAAAAAAAAAAAAAAAAAAAAAAAAACAAGCATGCACTAACAGTCTAACTGAATAAAAACACCTAAAATATTTGGATGAGGAGTATTAAAAATTAAACTTGAAATAATATAACTTTCAACATTGATCAGCTACTTTAGTTTACCATTGATACATAAAATAGTTTGGTTTAGATAGTGCATTGCCTTTCAACTTAATTTAAAAAGATATTTATTCAATAAAAACAGCAATGAAAATAAAATAGAAAACATGTGGGATCTTAGAAGTTAATGCCACAAATTTTATAATCTTAAACACACATAAAGTTATTGAATCAATAAATGAAATCCCTTAATTGTAAAGTTTACTTTCAATACCAAAAAAAAAAAGTACAACTTATTTTCAAAAGGACTTCTCCTACTAAAGTAAGAACAGTAAAACGACTCAAACAATTAACTTCATACGCTTTACAGACGTTAATGAGTCCCCAATATCTGTATCTGATTGACTTCTATTTCTTTTTTGTCCATAATTGGCCTTCATTCTCTTGAGTACCTCGGCATTGCACAGCTCTGAATGCCCGGCTAGCCGAAATGTACCCTTGTCCTTAAAAATTTGATACATACTCTTTAAACATTTGGGTTGTTGGATAGCTGTAAAACACATGATGTTCTCAGTGACACAATTGCTGACTATTAATCATTATTTATTAACAATATAAATATAACAGTAATAACAGAGGCAACACTATTATACCTGATAACAAACATTCATCATGACACCTTAATTTTTTTTTCTCAGCTATTGCCAACATTTATCCAGAGTTAGGTAAATTCGCTATCTGATAAATCTCTAGTATATTTATAATTTTATGGCATATAAGAGGTTATAATTTCCATTATATGTAATTATATTAGTGAATTTGAAAATATGTTAGCATTGCGATTATAACCATAGACACCATGATTATCATTATATAATTGCAACTGTAAACTTACAGTCATAAATAACTGCAATGGAAATATTTTTAAACTAGTTGGATGTGCCAATCGCAAAACTTTCTTCTATCTTATACATCTTAATATTTCAAAACCTAGTTACACATGTTAATACTTCAATATTATTAGTTCAATACTATACCAACTTTGATTTTCATCTTAAATTACTGCTCAAGTCAATTAAACGGACTAAAAACGAGTTAATCTATATCATGATATTTGTTAAAATTATTAATTTTTCCTTATTTTGTTATTATCAGCTGTTTGCGAATAACCGGCTTAGCAGGTAGCGAGTTCCCGCCGCTGCATGAGCCGCCGATGCACAATAGAACTACGAAAAATCAAGAAAAGTATACAAAAATCGCTAGCACAGAGACCCTTTACCGCGCAATATTTCCAAATTCAAGGAGGACCTGTTGGGCAAAGCCAAAAACAAGCACACAAATTTTGGTTCAATTGTATGCATAATTTTATACATTGTTCGATGGTACAATAATGAAAATGGCACAGAGATCGGAATTATAGCGCCCCCTTCTGGCGGAATTTTTTCAAGTTCAGGGAGAACTTGTTTGCCATAGCCAGAAACATGCACAAAAAATTTGGTTCAATTATATGGATAACTTCATACACTTTTCGATGGTACAATAATGAAAATGGTACAGACATCGCAATTATAGTGCCCCCTACCAGCAGAATTTTTCCAAATTCAGGGAGGACCTTCGTGACATAACCAAAAACAAACACATAAAATTTGGTTCAATTCTATGCATAACTTCATACACTTTTCGACGGTACAATATTCAAAATGGCGCAAAAATGGCACAAAAATCGCTATTACAGCGCCCTCTACGGGCGATTTTTTTACAAATTAAGGGAAGACCTCCTTTCCATAGCCAAGAACTTAAAAAAAATTTTTGGTTCAATTCCATGCATAACTTCATACACTTTTCGACGGTATAATATTCAAAATCGCACAAAAATCGCTATTACAGCGCCCCCTAACGGCGATTTTTTTACAAATTCAGGGAGAACCTGCTTGCCATATCCAAACACTTAAAATAAAAATTTGGTTTAATTATATGCATAGCTTCATACACTTTTGGACGGTACAACATTCAAAATCGCACAAAAATCGCTATTACGGCGCCGCCTACGGTGCATTTTTTCCAAATTCAGGGAGACCAGCTTGCCATAGCCAAAAACTTAAAATAAAAATTTGGTTCAATTCTATGCATAACTTCATAGACTTTTGCATGGTACAATATTCAAAATCGCATTTACAGCGCCCCCTACCGGCGAATTTTTTTCCAAATTCAGGGTGGACCTGCTTGCTATATCCAAAAACTTAAAATAAAAATTTGGTTTAATTCTATGCATAACTTCATACACTTTTGGACGGTACAACATTCAAAATCGCACAAAAATCGCTATTACAGCGCCGCCTACGGTGCATTTTTTCCAAATTCAGGGAGGACATGCTTGCTATATCCAAAAACTTAAAATAAAAATTTGGTTCAATTCCATGCATAACTCCATACACTTTTGGATGGTACAATATTCAAAATCGCACAAAACTTGCTATATCAGCGCCCCCTACCGGCAAATTTTTTCCAAATTCCAGGAGGACCTGCTTGCAATAGCCAAAAACTTAAAATAAAATTTTGGTTTAATTCTATGCATAACTTCATACACTTTTTGATGGTACAATGGCGACAGATAGACGGACAGGCGGACGGACGGACAGACGGACACACAGACAGACAGACATTTTCTATAAACATGTTTTTTGGAATCTCTGACCCCTAAAACATGTAAATCCGTCGAAAACCGGAAGTCGAAAAAAATTTCGATTACAATACTTTCTTCTATTGAAGATAGAAGAAAGTAAAAAGAATAGATAATTGTACAGAAGATTGTGATTTGCATTAGGTTCAGTACTGTAACTATAAAATTTTAGTTAACTATAAAATTTTATTTAATATTATGTGTAATGGGAAAAGTAAAATTAGAAATAGACTTGATGAGAAACGTACTTGACAAGACTATGAATATCATTATATTGATGTAATGGTAACTAAGAAATTTTAGTTGCAATTACATTTAATAGAAACAGCAAAATTTTAAATTAGATTTTATTACAGCTGTACTAGAGAAAGTTATGATAATTATTATTTTCTTGTTCTGGGAATTAAAAAATCTGAGTTACAATCACATCATGAGAATGATATTTCATGATCACCATTAGAATTACTATTTCACAACTGAAAAATTTAAAATTATGACAACGTTTGTAATTTTGATTTGAAAAATGACGACTATGTTATAATCATAAATAATATTTTACCCACATTATATATGAAATGTAATTTTGCATTTATAATTTTTATTGCATTTTCTTAGTGGTTCGAATAAATATTTTCCATACACTAAGAAAAAGGTACATCTAAAAGGCAGTTCAAGACTTGAAAAACATGAATAGTTAATTAAATCACTCTTTTATAAAGAACAATGATTATGTGAATAATGGCCTTGCATGAATCGACAGTTTAATGAATAATAATGTTCACTGAAATATCCAGGTATATATTTTTTCCTTTTTGCAATTGGAAATATTTTTTTGAAATTTATTAAACGTTAATAGCTGAAAGTTGAAAAGAGGAAGTAAAGTGTTATATTTAAAATCCTTTTTTTTTTAGCGACAATGGTAAATAAAACGTTAAATTTATCATTCACTTCATTAAAACAGGGTTCAGTTTTATCTCAATAACTTTAATACTGAAAAGTAAAAAAAAAAAAATCTTTTTACGTTGTTAGCAGTGGGGTGTCATTTAAGACTGTTAGGGGATAGCCGCTTCTGCCTCCTCAGTTTATACATTTCATAATTTAAACCACTTGTAATTAGTTTTGCCTCTGTACACAAAGTAAAAAAGAAATAAAACTGATTGCGCTGTAAAATTATGGAGTTTTCATGATAACAAGCTAATTAAAGCTGGTTTACCTGATTCAGTACAGAAATGTTATTATACTCTGAATTGAAAAATTTTGAAAAAAAAGTTTCTAGCAAACGAGAAATTACATAGCATAGAAATAATGAGTAAATATATAATTTAATTAAAAAAATTCATATTGTATTTTATATATATCATAATATTTCGCTGATATGTAATTAGTAACTTATAAATTTAATTACATTCTTAAAAATGTAATTGGATTATATTGTAATGAACTATGGGTAATTTTCATTTATTTATCGTTTTTTAATGTAATTAGAATTAGTCTGTAAGTGAATGCAGAATAACTTAAATATATTTTATAGAATTTTATTTTGATAAATTTCTATTACATTCAGGGTTCGTAAATATCACGATATTTTCAAAATTATCGAAAATATCCGATATTTTGATATGTATCCGATATTTTTAAAATAGTCTTTTTATACGTCAATTATAAATATTTTGAGACCAAAGGGTTGGGTTGGGTGGATTTTTGACGGCCAATTATCTACACGAGGGATATAGGCCCGGGGGGAGTGCCCTCCGTGGGGGTCCTTCTAAGGGAACCTAATCCGTATTAACACATGGAAGATCCACGGCTCGAAGAAAACCACGAAAACTCCGAACGATTAGGCCGACGGGCGCGATTGGGATCGAACCCAGCACCTCCCGTCTACCAGCTTCGAGAGCAGAACCTCTCGGCCACTATTTCAGACCAAAGATAAATTAGAAAAGAAAACATATTTCATTTAGCATGAAAACTTAATAAAAAAATATTCTAAATCTATTTTTTTTTCACGTATAAGTTTGTTACATAAATTGGAGATCAACTAATTGAAAACAGACACAAATTGCTTTTCACACTTGCAAAAAACAAACAATGGATTAATTATCAACTTTCCAGAAAATGTTGTGTTTTGTACTGCAAAATATTTTGTTTTTTATTAAAAAATTTAAAAATAAATGTAAGCTTGTTTCTTTTTTCATTTTCTAACCTGTTGTGTAGTTTAAGAAAAACGAAAACAGAACATATTCTATTGAATCTCTGAATAATTTTTTAAAATTAGACAGTTTATCTTCCAATAGCTGTTTTATGTAAATATTGTCCCATGTAGCCATTGGTTGTGCATTATACATTTAAAAATGCAGTTTCAAAGTTATACTACTAGTAGTAGTTCAATTTCAGCTGTAAAGCCTGGAAAAGATTTTTTTTTGGCGGCGTGTGTATGTGTGTTTGTGGGGGGGGGGGTGGGGGGATCTGAAAACGGCTTGCCAAAGTAAGAATTCTTATCTACGGAATGGCATAGTCAATAATAGTTAAAAAATTCACTTACACATGTTTTGGATGAAATTATAAAAAATATCATATGCAATATTTTGAAAATTAATGTCAAATATATATAAAAAAAAATCAAACGTCATGATATTTTGAAAATAAATATCGGATATATATCCGTTTATATATATCACCGAACCCTGAATATTACACGTTAATCATATTCTGGGCAAGCGCAATGGACAGTAACTTCTAATTAGGGTTCTTGCAGCTGCTCGCCATTATGCTAAATCACGACAAAATTATTACATTTGGCAAGGAAATGGAAAATTATTCGTCAAATTGAAAGTGCTCAGTTTTCGCTTTCCTTTACGTTTTGTCAGTAAAGACAAAATATCCTTATAATATTATAAATGCGATTGTGTGTCCGAAAGTTTGAATGAAGTCAGCGCCTAAACGGATGAATTAATTCTTTTTATAAATGAATTACAACCTACAAATGAACATAGCTATGTTTAATTTATTTTATTCAAATATTTTGCTTAATAATCCAAAATTTAATTACATTTCATACACAATGAATTGACAATTTTCCTGTAACATTTAACCATATTTCTTTAACGTTGCCAAGAAAATAAAAGCACAGAATACTTTCTCCTCGACAATTCATTTTCTAAATAATTTCCATGCGAAAAATTTAAATACAAATTATTCAAAGAAAATAAATATCACGTGGTATTTGAAACAAAAATAAAAAGGAATATTTTTTATTATACTTGAAGCATAAATATTTGTTACGTTAGTAAGAGGTTTTCTGTCAAAAATTGCGCAATAATTAGAAGGAATAATAATGAAAAAGATTTATATTTAGAAAATATTTCGCTTGAAAAAATATGACGTCATATTTGAAATAAAACCGGCATTTTTAAGTATACGTTTAAAATACAAGGACATGAATATCAGTAACTAATGAAAATGGATAAATAACGACGTCATATTTAAATTAACAACATAAATACTTTTTACTAATACTGATTAAAATGTGTGAATATAATAAGTTGCACTCAAATGAGAGTTTTTATTCAAAATTCACTTTATGATTATCAGGAGAAGACATTTTTTGTGGAATATAAGAGAAATAAAACGGATTAATATATTTTTTGAGACTATTTTCTCTTTAAAATTTAAAAAGAAAGTAAATTTTCCAAAAACTAAAAACATATTTTCACACATTGAAACTTCATGAATGAATTTATTTGTAGAGAATGTAAATATAAACCAAGAATGTAAATATAACTTTCGCGCATAGAAGTGGATATTTACATGAAGTCACTAGACCCAAGCAAAACAAACACCTGAAACAAGAACCAAATTATTTGACATCACGCGTGCATTTTTTTTCTCTAAATGGAAGTGATCTGCTTATTTCTAAGCATTCTAAAGCAGCATGAACTAAAAACTGTATTACTAAAAGTGTTCTTCTTTATTTCGTGAAAGAACGTGCTTGTGTTTGGGCCTACTGTAGAGGATTTTAGGGTTATTTTTTGGCGTCACCCCCAGCCAAATTACTGCATCTCCATATATCTCTTTCCTCCATGCGATATTTATTGTCCCATATATTCACACGAATTCAATTTTTAAAAATGCATGTTGCATTCTAACATTGGATTGGCTTTATCGTTGAAAATGCCGTACTGGCTGTCACGATAGCAGTTGTGGATCACATTCAGCGATAATGACGTAAAAGAAGTGGTCAGAACAGATAATTCGAATATGTTATATTAGTAGAATAAATTGTTGAAATGCAGTTGTCGAGTGAAAACAATGGAATACATCGTTCCGTGAAGTTTCCCCAGAAGAAATTGAAACAACCCATAATATCAGCTAAGCTCTTGAACATCTTGCAAAAAGTGCAGTTTCCACCAAGATAATTAGCCATCGCTCTGTAGTAGTAATTAAGTTTAAACAAAATTCCAGATAATCGAATAACAGGACGATGAACAGGGGAGGGATGAACACTGGAAATACGACTCAAATCTGCTAAAATCTGCTGAAACACAGCGAGTATCAACTTTTTGTTCCTCACGTGTAAGGATACAAGTATGACGTAGGTCCCGCTCTCAACCAATGAATAATTAAGAATGTCACGTGATATAAAGAGTGCGGTCAGAACTAGCGGATGAATTTGAAGGGAAAAAGGATAATCTCAGAAATGCGCGGGAAAGTAAAAATGGAAGCTAAAAGAATATTCTCGAAAGAAAAAAAGCGCGGGATGGAACATTTAATTTAAGAATACTAAAAGCGTAATATTTAAGCGATTAAGACAAGTAAGACATTAAATTAAAGGGAATTTAACAGAGTTAACGATAGAGATTATTTAAGGATAAGTTTTTGTGAATATAAAGTAGTAATTTAGAATAAGATAAGGAAATCGCGGAATTAGATCTAATAATGTAACATGCATATACTATTTTAATTATTTAGTTTTAAATGTTGGCAGATAAGTTGTTTCACAAAGGCGGTTTTAGTAAAAGGTTTTATTGGGTAAAAATGATGTATTTTTTTCATGTAAAGCATTCATTTTAATCAAAAAATATTATTAGATAATATATATAAATATTATAGAGACATACATACAATAGATACAATAAACCCAACTGGAATGAAAAATTATCCAGAGCCAGGAATCGAACCAGACATCGAATATGACACTTCATTTATCAAAATTATTTTTTTCTTGATTAATAATAAAATAATTAATAATAAATTATTTTTTTCTGTCGCATCAGATGATTACTATAGAATATGGTGTGGATAGTATTCATCGTTCATTTAGAGGGACACTCAAAATAATTCCATTACACTAAGATATAGGGAGAAAAATCATTTGCGTGGATATTATTCATGTTGCATATTAGAATTGATGTACATATATATGAGGTGCACTGCAATATCTTTACTATGCAATATGATCTGCATAGCATTCGTCATTAATCTACAGGGATACACAAAATCTATGAACAATAATTGCTGGAAGTAGTACGTCTTCTGTTCTGGTACGTGGCTTTAGATTAAACTTTTTTTTGCATTATTTCTTAGTTTGTATAAATTCTGCAGACCGTATATAGGACTGCAGACAACATTTGAAGTACAGTGTCTGTCCAGGAAGTAATGAGACTCAATTCTTCGCACCAAGCAGAAGGCTAAAGGATTTATGTTTGCGGCGGTTGAAGCTGTCAGCTACAGAGTCTGGCAGAAGTCAGTTGGCCTTGAGCCTTTTCACTGCACAGATCGATCGTGAAACAGACACGGGTTTCAAAGTGATGTGGTTTTCAGAATGCAGCTGTGCGTATCGATCAAAGATACGCGATAACGGTTTGTGCAAAGCTCACAAAATTAGCTACTAAGACACTTGCTATGTTACAAGAAACCTACGGCAAGGAATCTTTGTCAGAGAATCACGTGTTTAGGTTGCACAAAGTCTTCAAAGTTGGTAGAGAGGACGTCGATGACAAACAACGCGCTGGGCATCCATCAAGTTTTCGAACTTCACACAATGTGGCGAAAATTAATGCGTTTTAGCACTCTGATCATTGGATGAGTGTCCGAATGACTGCGGAGATGTTGGGACTTATAAAATTGGTTATTCATAAAATCGTCACAGAAGAACGTCAAATGAAGACATTTTGTACCAAACGTGTCCCATCACATCCTTCAAAGTGACTCAATTCCTGGCAAAAGCTGTCGCAACCACTGTACAGCCCCGATCTGTCGCCAACGGAGATTTTTCTATTCCCTCTATTAAAATATAAATTAAACAGTCATAGTTTTGACAACCTGGAGAACTTCCAGAAAAACATAAAGCATGTTCTGAACAGCATTACAGTTGAAGACGGTGTGTATAAAATTACCTTCAAATAAACGAATTTTATGGAATCAGTCTCATAACTTTCTGGACAGACACTGTACATTTTCGTTTATTGATGGAAATTTCTTAAGGGGAATTTTCAACTGTGATATGCGTTTTCTAATTGAACTAAATTTTAGCACACTTTGTATTATGTGATAAATCTATTGTAGATATGCAATTCAGGGCTGCAAATAATTCAGATTTTTTGTTTTTGTTTTTGACGAAATTGATAAAATTAAGTCTTCAAATGTATTAAGTGTTTTACAAATTATTTATGTAGACATTTTTTTTTTCCTTTTGTTAAACTGTAATGTTTTTATTATAGTATTTTAAATGTTTTATAAAGTGTTTTATAATGCACGCTTACCGCATGATTTTACGTTCTTTTTTTATGTTTTCTGTTTAATTTAAAAAGTTGATCGTTACTCGTATAAAAAATTTCTATCAATTTATATTTTTGTAAAATTTATTTTCATACGCTGCATTTTACCTATTAAGTTTCATGTGTAACGGCAATTCATTTTAATTAAATAGAGAACAAGCATTTAATACCAATCAGAAAAATAATCATATGTTTCCCTCGGAGGAAGAAAAATAAAAGATAAAATATAAATTGCTTTCAAAATCAGTTTAATTTGCCAGGCGTATAATATCATTTTTGTTAAAATTAAAAAACTAATTTCTTAAATTTGTGTAAGTGGAAATTCAGTTACAGCAGTTATTATTTTTAGATTATAGGACAGATTGTTCTCTAAAATCTTCCCTTTATTCATGCAAGCCTGTAGTTAATTCCAGTTACGTAATTGCACAATCTAATAGAATTTCAAAACATCATTACCCTCTCGTTTTACTCAACTAGTCGGCTGATTCTAATTGGTTTAATTTTGTCTCAACTTTCTCATTAGAAATGAAACTGCGTGACAGGAGAAAATTAATAACATTGTCGGATATTGTAATTACTTAAATCGGGTAATCGATATTTTATTTTAAAATATTAAAGAAATTATATTGTCTTTTAAACTTTGTTTTTTTCAGATAATTTAAAAATTGCGTGCTACATTATTTAATTAAATGGTTGTTTTTCTTTAATTATCTTTGTTTTTATTTTCTGTAAAATTACGTTTTAACATGTGCTTATAAATATATTTAAATTTCTATATTTTGAAAGTTTCTATATTTTGAAAATATTGCAACATTTCTACTGAGATCTACAGAAATGCCGTATAACACGCTATGCATGTTCTGCTAGAAATGAACATACCGTAAAATCCGACGTATAACGCGCAACTATGTATAACGCGCGCCTACGATTTTACGGTGTATGCTTCTATTTTTAGGTATATTCGCCGTATAATGCGCACTCAGTTCTTCACAAAGAAATGCCTGTTCATGCAAACCATGCACTTGAAATGCACGTGCCTATGTATGCGATGCTCTTCTCTTTTGAAGTCATTCATTCGAAGAATTTTCCTACTGTCGAAGAGTGGTATACGGAATTGACAAGCGATAAGAGTAGCAATATTTTCAAACACAAGCACTTTTTACTCATAATATGAAAAAAGTAATATATTGTCTACTTAGGTATTAATTCCTAATTGAATCAATTCATACAACTAAAAATAATAAAATTGTTATTTATAAAAGTTTATTAATTATTAAAGCTAATTTATTTATTTTATTTTTCTTATTTTTAATCTATCATTTTTATATTCGGCTTATAACGCGTACCCGTAAATTTCGATCTTATTTTTGATATTAAAAGTGCGCCTTATATGCCGGATTTTACGGTAATTTATAACTAATGGAATGACTCTACATTATTTTCATCACAATAATGTAAAAACATTCTGTGAGAGGATTCATTTGGATATGTAATTCCTTTTACCGCGAATTATTACCGCGAAAATTGTTACATCCTCGCCGTAATGTATTACTTCACTAAGTGGCATGAAAGAGTACAAATATTAGATCAAGAATTCTTATTTTTGGGTGAAACGTTAATAGAAAATAGGATATCATATTTTAGAATTCCCAATACACTTCACGGACACCAAACCATTAATTACACGTAAGCCCTATTAACAGAATTTTACATATACATTGGCATACCTAGACTTACAACATCTAACAAAAGCTTAACTCCTGAATCTGATAACAGTTTTGAGAGATTTAATCGAACAGTAAAGTTTTTTAAATAACCTGTCTGTGTTGTTTAGAAAAAATCAGATACATTAGCATCTCATCTTTATAGAGATTCATTGTTGTCTACAGACGTATGTTACATAACAGAACTGAGAGAATTCATCTGAGATGTTGTACGATAGAACACTGCGTTTGTCTTCCGATTTTCCATATCTTCCATCGCGTGCGATGCCTGCTTCAACCCGACCGATGTATCAATCTGGCGGCATTTCTGGAGAAAAATGTGTCGGTTTAACAGTAAAAGGATCAATGTATTTAGAAACCACGTTGAAACATGCTACGTCGTAGCATGCTACGATATCATGGCGATAGTAAACTGCCTGGAGGATTCTGAATGAGTAAAGTTGTATCAATCAAAGTGTCTATGTGGGTTGAAACCGCAATTTCACCATAACTGGAAATGTATTAGAATGGTGAGTCTAAATAACGTAGTCTTTAGAATTCAGTTGTTTTCAATTGATAATACGAAAGTTATTAACATTGATATGATAGATTCAGCTGCTTATTATCTCCATAAGGACATCATCCGGATTTATAGTTCACAAAGAAGGGAGAAGTTATACAAAATTCTACAAATGCATTATAAAGAAAATCTCACAATGAAATTCTAAACAATTAGGAAGAATGCGACAATGATTATGTACAAAAACATTTGACTATCCTCGTAACTTTTCTATTATATGTTTGACGTTTGAGACGAATTTGGGGATATTCATGGCGACAGTGCAACACTGGAAAACAAAATGGTCGCTAAAAGCCTACTTGGGATTTAAATTGAGGTGAAATTAAAGGGAATCCCGAGAACATCTTAAGAATATTCATTGAAGAAGAAACTACATCAACAGTTCACGTTTAGTTGATGGCATCTACAGTGGTTCTATAAAGAAGAAATCTACGAAGAGTTTAGTTAGTTCTTAGTATGAATGCTGTCTTAGGCTTTCAGTTAGAGAGCAACGTGTAACTTTTTTTTTTTTTTTTTTTTTTTTTTTTTGCTTTGGTGAATTCAGTGCCTTATTTACTTGATATTCGAGGTAGGAAATGTTTTATTTATTTCGTACTTTTATTACTATCGTCTAATAAATTACATTGATCTGCTCAGAACTTATATTTATAATTACAAACCTACTTTCAATGAACCGAATGTCCGCAATCTTATAGCAATATTCATCCTTTTATCAGAACGTTATGTGAACACGCTGTCATAATTTCACAAGAATATTCTTAAATACACTTAAATATGATGAAACAGTTACTGCGTAAAATAGAACCCTGACTTAAATGGTAAATTACATAATCCTTGCTCTATAAGACGGATGCCTGTCATTCGGAATTTTTCTTTTCGTTCCTGTGCGAATCCTCTTTAACTCATTTACATACCATTCAGAATAATATATTGTTATACAATTATCGGGAATCTCTCGTACCCGGGATCCACTATATAGACATTCCAATCACCTCAATCACGGAATTTGTTCATACTTCTCCGATGTAACTTAACATTACGACGGGCCAGTGAAGATTATTACCACAAATGCAATCCAGAGTACACTGTAAAAAAAAATCCGCAACGTCCTGGGAAAAAATGGGCAGCTGAGTTGCCCATTATTTCCAAGAAACATTTCTTGAAAATGACTGGAACTTTACTGTATATGTTAAAAACATTCTACAGAAATGCCAGTAAGTTTCCTGCGAAATACCAGGAATATTTCTGTTGACAGCAAAACATTACTGACATTTCACAGCATGCGGGATCCGCAGACGATTTTTACATTTCCAGTTGACAATTTTCACTTTATGATCATTATTTTTTGTAATGAAAAAATATTTTGGAATTGACATCAAAATTATTATTTATAATTTACACGAAAAAATAAATTTTCAGTTAAAATTCAATAAAGTAAATATATATATGATATATTCTTTCTGAACTTTGCTTAAAATATAAAAATATATAAATGTAAATAATAATTAGAAAAAAAATCTAGACATAAAATATTTTGGATTTTCGTCAGTAATTATGTTAGTTTACAAGTTAGATAAAATACATATAAATTTTCATGAAAAAAAATCCTAAACGTAATTGTATATTTTTTCCGAAAATAAAAAAAAAATTCAAATTTGCAGCAATTCAAAGTGTCAAATATATATCAAATTTAAATTAAATTCTAAAGTGTTAAAATATAAAATTAATTTAAAAAGAAAAAAAAAAGTCAAAAGGTAGCATCGAACTCGGGCCGTACGGGTGGCGTGCGAGCTTTCTGCGTCCACACCACGAAAGACACGTTATGAGCTGCAAACTAATGGGTATTTGAAACGTATGCTAAACCTCTGCATCTAATTTCTGAAAATCTAAGGCCCATTTGAAGAAATCCTTTCACAATAATAATTAGAGATAAGAACTCTAAAACATACTTTAAATTAATCAAAATCAGTGAGAATCATGTTTGATGGTCCCCTGGTTAATGGAGATCCAAATAATAGGTGTATTTTTTTTACACGGTCTGCTCGTTAAACATTCCACAGACAAGTACGAGAGATAATGTCTTAGCGATGTCACAGAGGTATTGTATTTTCATCTGAATTGTCTTGACAAAAGAGACGTAAAGGATTATGTCGTCTAATGATTTATTTGCATTCCATATTGATTTTTTTACATTCATTTAAGGAATTCGTTTTTGACACTCGCGCGCGAGCAACGGATTATAGCAAAAAAAATAATAAATGGCGGCCGCAGCATTTGGTGTTTCCAACTTTTGTTCAGGAACGTTTCAGATAAGAAAACCAGATTATCACAGGAAAGAGCTAAATTATTCTGAAAACCTGAGTAAAGGCGAAACGTTCCTGGATTTTACATGGAACGTTACCATTTTTTTTTTTTTTTACAGTGTATTTTTCCCTCGATATCAGCCATCGATTCTTCTATTTGGATCCAATAAAAGGCAGTGGAAACAAATAGTACTGTTGGAAGATTGCCATTGAAAAGTGAATTTAAAGGGCTTGATACTGGCTTTCGGAAGTATTAAAAAATCGACACGTGCAAGATAGTGTGGTGATCATTTTCTTTAAACTAGAATAAAATGCTTAAATTTCAAGCTTACAAATGTTCAAAATTTTATGACCAGTAGTATTTTACGCAATGGAAAACAAATGTGAAATTTCTTCTTTTGGACAAAAAAAGAATATTTCTTAAAACAATCTCCCATGTATCACACATTGCACTACACATATTTAATAACTATCTTTTGATAGACATATTTTATTCTTTAAGATGCTAAAAGAAATAATAAGTTCTGGATAAGTAGCACGCAGAGTATTTATTAAAAAATATTTTAATAAAGCATTATGAATAATTCTATTAATATTATTCTTTTATTGAGGAGTGCGCAAAGCGAAGAAAACTCTCAAACTACCATAGCTTTTCCAAACAAAATTTACCAGAATAACCATACTCTCTATAAACTAAGAATAATTAATTTGATACTTTTAATAAGATTCATCTATGCTACGTATAAAATGCAAGCAAATAATGAATTTAATGTGCTTTGTAGTTGTTTCCTGAAAATAAAAATTATTTTTCAAAATGTTCTGAAATTTCGTTTCAATTTTAATGAACCTGACTTGTTGCGTAAATAAAATTATCGCTTAATTATATTTTTCTAGAAATCCCGATTAGTACAAAAAAAAATATACTGAACATAAAGTTTCCGAAAATAAAGAAAAGAACAATCTTTCGAAAATATTGCAGATTTTGAATATAACAAGATACTATATTTTTTAAACGACATCTTTCAATTAATATAAAATTAATTGTAATTTTTCTAATGACACCAAAAATAAACTTGTTTTATAATAATTTTACAATTTCGAAAAGTTTAGAACATAATACCTCGTATATTATTTAAACATAGCCGGAAGGCGTTTTAGCCTTTCGTTCTTTTCTTTTCCTTATTTCTGTGTAAAACTAAATTTGCAAATTATAATTCAATTTTCGCTCCAATTTTTCAAATATAATCACTTTAATTTTAAATAAAGTATAATTTCAGAATACAGCTATGACGTCATAGATTTTTATAAGCGAAAGTTATTATTTACGTATAGCAGATTAATGAAATTATGTGTACTATTTTATTACACTATATTTTAATTGCTATTTCTTTTTTAATCCGTATTAGATAATTTTCGAATAATATTTTAAAATTTCATTTTGAAAAGACTTCGTAGAGTAAAGAAAAATCTATTTAAATCTAGAAAAAACTATGAGGGAAAGTCAGTAATTATGTCACAAACTGATATGAGAGTTCGGAAATTAGTATCAATTTTTTTCCAAATGTGCCAATAGGTGGCAGCATAATCCAACTATAAGATGTTAAGTTCGAATTTATGAGACAGCAGTTGTTCAATGTGAACAGGGTCTTTCAAAAGTTGTTGACGAAAAGGGAAGTGGTTGTCCACTTGAGATTTCGACTGAAGAATCAGTGCGGGAGGTTGAGGAAATAGGATTGGTTGAGGGCAAAGTGTATGGAGGTGCAGAGGGCTTGCCTTGAAGGGGATTAGGATACTAATCCCGTCAGGTAACTTATATACATATATTTGTTCGGACAGTGGTCGCATACTTTTCAGAAAGACCACGTATTATCTAAACTTACTGCTTACCTAATTTTCCTTTAAATACACTGTTAAAAATTTGCAACAAACTGCCTAGTCACTTGATTGTTTTTTTTTTTAATAGTTTCATAACCGTATTTTTAGTCTACTGTGACCATATTATTGCCAATTTTATGGTTACGGATTATGAGTGATATTATGGTTATGTAACAGTTATGTAATTTCTCAAAATACCGTCGAATGACTGGACAGTTTGCTGCAAATATTCACGTGTTCAGATTTGTATTCACGTGTTCAGAAATTAGCATTTTGTACACACTTGTGTATAATAATTATTTACTTTGTTTTATACATGTAATCTCATTATTAACATTGATAAATTCAAAAACTATAATAGTCTTAATTTCTTTTGAAGGAAGTAAATAGTGTAAAGTTTTTTATCCTGCAATTTAGTGTTTTAGTTAGTCCATGTACTTTCTAATGAAATAATCTCTTACTCAATTACAGTGTTATAGAACATCCGTCTAAAGTCTTTTCCTGAATGCCAATGAATGCGAAACTCTAATGCGATAATGGAACAAATCTGGTGTCCTCTAACAAGATTGGTAAACAACAGATGAAAGACAGAGCACGATAAATTAGCTTAGAGATTTATATTTGTAAAATTAGGGACGAAAACTAGCTATTTCTTTGTATTTAAGAGAAATAGAAGAAAGTAAGGTAGAAATATCCTATTTAAAGAGAACATTTCTGTTAATTATTTATAAATGTTTGTTTTACGATTAATATTAATTTGTGAATTTACGTAATAGAATTTATGGAATATCGATAATGACAGTATAAAACTAGTTTATTGGTATTCGCGTAAGAATTTCTTTATTCACATTTTTTTTTTTTTTTATTATTATTCTTTGAAATACTTAAAAAATTAAGATGAAAGGATTTTAATCAGAGGAATTTTTTTTTCATATAATGCATGATAGAACATCAGTTTTCGAAAGTATGTTTCATTAGAATCTAAGTTTTACATGATTTTGCTAGAATCACATTATTCAGAAAAAAAGTTCTTTAAATAATGCATGAAGGAACATCAGTTTTTGAAAATATAAGCCATGAAAATGTATGATTTACAAGATTTTTTTATAATCACATTATTCAGAAAAAACCTAGTTCAAGTAATGTATGAAGGAACATCAGTTTTTCAAAATGTGAGTAATTAGAATGTATGTTTTACATGATTTTGCCAGAATCACATTATTCAGAAAAAAAGTTTTTAAGTAACGCATGAAGGAACATCAGTTTTTGGAAATGTGACTCATTAGAATGTATGATTTACAAGATATTATTAGAATCACATTATTATGAAAAAAAAATAATAAATTAAAAATAAAATTAAAAAAAAAGTTCTTTAAGTAATGTATGAAGGAACAAAAGTTTTTTGAAAATATGAGACGTTAGAATATATTACTTGCGAGATTTTGCTAAATTTACATTAATTTATTCTTAAGAGATTGCATTACCTCTTGTTTTAAGGGTAGTTAGAAGGCCCTATACCAAACATATTGAATTAATGTATCTTTTCTCAGATACTACCAAAGTTATTCACTTGAAATGTTTTATATGCATAGTATAAATAACATTTAATAAAGGGAAGTCAACTTTTATAAACAGATATTTTTTAGTTATGTTTAAAAATCGGGAATAAAAACCCCTTTTAAATAACAGAAAACTTGCATTTTTCCAAAGCAAAAACATTTTTATAAAAAATTTGGACATATGTTTGTAACGAAAGTTCACTTGAGATTGATCAGAGATATGACTAAAATATTAAGACAAATTAAAAACAATAATATGTAGTAGTAGTTTCTATAAACGGTATATTGAATTTAAAAAAAACTACATTTTGGGAAAATTTCGTTTTAAGTTTGTGTATGTAAAGTTTATGTTTAATACAAACGGAATTAATTAAAATTTTCTAACTTCTCGTTGTCATAGAAAAAATGTAATATACCATTCAAAAGGGAGGAAATAAAGGATTTAAAAGATAATAAAATTAAAAAACAACTTATTTCGTGAATTTTCTTAATATTGCTCTAATGCTACAGAACTGCTTAGCGAATATGATACAAAAAAAATCTACGGAGGATATGGTATTTACAATATTAAGTGTCTGTAATGAACGATGAATAAAAAGTCTCATTAACTCTAGGTCTAGTGTGATGATGTTATAATATATTTAAAATTACTTTAGGAATTAGATTACCTAAATAAAATACTTATGATGTCTGGATAGTGTTTCTTTACCTGAGCTGGCGCCATTGGTCATGTGACATGCTGGCGAACGGTAGAAAGGGAGAAATAGTGTTTTGAGAGTGAAGGGTAGAAGTATTGTTTATGCCAGCCTGTGTGCTGGGCGGGTTTTTGAGAAACCGAAAGATTCTTATAGAAAGTGTTTGTAGGTGTTACGGGCACTGGGAAAATAAAAAATTAATAATATAGTGAAGTGAAGATTTTTGTGTGTAAGATAAATATAGAAGTAGAGTGGTGCACTCAAACCGGAAATTTATAGTTACTTGCAAACAGTATGTTTGTATCATTTGTGTGATCATCGTAATATCTACGTCCTGTTTTGTGCTAATTAACATTTTTTAAAAATAAAAACAAGGAGTGCTCTTTCAAAAATTGTAGCCTGGATACACAGAAGTCGATAAAGTTATCACAACACTAAAATGCATTTTGCGCCGTTTTTTTTTTTTTTTGTTGTTGTTGTTTTTTTTTTTTTTTTTCGTAGGTTGTTTCAGTTTTAAAGCCATGGCGAGCATATAAATTTACAGGAAACAATTTAAAGTTTTAATTAAAAATACGCTAGAGAAAAGTGCCTTATTTTAAAATCTAGATCGCCTGAAATACCCTTGCCCAATAAAAATACATTTAAATCTAATAATTAATCAGATACAGATTTAATGAAAATATAAAATAAAATGTATGTACAAATATTTAATTGGTTGCAAGAAAATGAAAAAAAACTCTTTACGCAAAATCATGAAATCAAAATTAACAGATGTTACACAGAACATCTTAATTAAGTTGTATTATCAATTTTAAATTGAAAATTATTTTATCTTACAAATGTTGAACTATTTTAATAATTAACACTATTCTCAATTTGATCAATTTATTTATGATATTATGATCCATTATCTAATTTAGTTTATAAATTACATAATAACACATTTTTATTTAAGTTATATAAAAACATATTTTACCGTACACACTTCCTGCTCTACAGAAAAGCATACATTTCAACAAATGGAATAATAAATATGAATTGTACTTCTATATCCATGTCAAGTGAACAGATTTTAATACAGAAAAATTATTCATTATAGCTGTTGTGAGGATATTTTTTTCATGGAGATATTTCCTAACTCTTTTTTTATATAAAAACACAGGACAGTCATGGACACCCCTACTAACTCCGCAACAAATTATCGTACAAGGACATTATGGGTACCAAATGATTAGGAATAAAGTCAAATTTTAAATTCTGTATATTTAATTTGTTTAGAGGACCACCTTCATGTCAGAATAAACCCAAACGTTGTTTTTTTAATGATAACGCCCAATTTTGACACCATAAAGAAATTCTATAATTTTCAACTAGCATAAGTACCAATTTCATGATATTCTTACAATTAGTTGCAGATAAATTAATTATTTTAAAATTAGCACCTTTTAGGTACTATATACAAATTGAAGTTCGCCATTGATTGTTTAAATACTACAGAATGACTAAGATGCTTCTATTAATGTATTATTGTTTTCCATTTAGGCCGTTTCACTTACTTAATATGTTTCGTCTATTGCTAGCCCAGATGTTTCAATAAAATTAGATATATATTTTTTCAAATTATACTTTTCTGCACATCCCAGACTGCCTTTTAAATCAGCATCTTGATTTTTTAAAATCATAATTTGAAAACTGCTGGGCAAAAAAAATTGAAATTTTGATTGCACATAAAAAAGGACATTATAAATATAAATTCATCAAAAAATGTAGGGTGCAATTCGATTAAACTTTTTTAAAAAATAAATATTTCATAATTTTAATTCACGTTCGTTATACCAGAGATTAAATATTTATACATAAATAAGTATATTTGCAAATACACGTAGGGAATTTTCCATATGATGGATGAATACACCAATTTGATTTGGCTGAGGATTGTGCGTTTTAGACAGCATATCTTACTACGCTGATAGGATTTTCATTCACAAAAGACACTCCCTTATATAATTCTTTCTCGCGAAGCGTAGAGTCTCGAAATTCTGAAAATTTCCGTCAATCACCATAAACTGTCCTGATACAAGCTGTCAGGCGGAACCGTTATGTCGTAAACCAAACTGACATTTAAGGCTTATTACCGTAGTTATATTGTAACTTGGTATAATTTTCAGCTTTAAAAAATCACTAATGTCTGTATAAAGTACTTTTGTAGTTAGCAGGTGTTTTTTAAAACTCGTGAATGTAAACAAAACCTGTTTATTTAACATTAAAAAAAAATTTAACAGATTGTTGAGTGTTATCTATTTCCCTTTATTTATTAAATGAAATATGTGCTTCAAAATGTGTATCTTTAATCAAATATTTTAAATACGTATAATGCTGCACCCAGGATTCTTTGGGATGCATAGCAATTAAATTGTTAACGACAGCCTCTATATAGTATTGAAATGAAAGATTTAGTTTTACTTGTAAACAGGAATATGTATTCTAATTCTTTACCACTTTAAACCTCTCGATACACATCCAATAGTGCATAGTACAAATAGTACATAGTAGATGAATATAAAATCCTTTAAAAAACGCATTGAAACGGATAATGTTCATTTCAGGTAGTTTTCAATTTCGACCTATGAAGGTAATCAGACACCAAAACTTTTTTAAATGTGTAATCAAAAATGATATATTTTTCGTTTTAAAAATCAGCTAAGTTCTTTAGTGCAAGGTGAGCAAGATTTCGTTTTTGAAAGGCATTGTCTAAGTAAGCTAAATTCTGAGAGAATATGACACCCTTCTTCTAGGCTAAATGCTACCCAAGAAATGAAATGACAAAAAGTTTTAATCCTACTAGAATTTTTTTTTTTAAATAGTTTTAATTTTTCAGAAAGATCATAAAAAATACAGGTAAATTTAGATATTATGTGAAGGCGCAACAAACACGTACAACGAATATAGCGCAAAGGGAATGCGACGTCACGATTATGCATTTTTGGCGCTAATTCAATAATTTGGCTATATTTTTTAACTCTTTCCAACAAAGTTGAAAAGTGTTTATGACCTTGGTCCGTCTGTCCGTATTGCCATCTATTTTTCTGTCCGTCTGGCCGACTATCCGCGCTCTAACTCCCGTAAATATACGCGGATTACCCTGAAATTTTTGGATGTTATTGCCGTTTACCATAGCAAATCCCTATTTCAAATTAAGTTTGTAGCATGTTTAGTTCATTTACCGGGACAATCAAAAGTTTTCCGTTACATTACAGTATACGGGAAAAAATCGTTTAAAATGATTTTTAATGATGTTACACGCTTTCAAACATAATAAAATTGATATGCATTAATGAAGTGTACTAAAATATGTATTCTGTAGAATATACGGTGCAAAGAATAGTTATTATTCATTTACAGGTTGATACAAAAGAGTTCCGTTACATAATGATATTGGGGTGGAGGGAATTGTTTGCGGCGTATTTTAATTATGTTAAATTATTTCACGTATAATGAAATTGATATACGTCGCTGAGGTTTACTATAATTTATTTCATGTATAATACGAAGTGCATAGCATTTAGAGGGACACGCAAGAGATTTCAGATATTATATTACTATATTGCAACTGAAGAGATGATTGCTGGAAATGCAGTTTTATGTTATGCGCTTATGTGTTTCACTATATTTATGCATAGTAACTATAGTTCACTATAGTTATGCACTCCGATGTAGAACGGTCCCTATTCTTGTGTTCCCTTTTACATAATAGGTATTTACACACAATGCACATATGAATACACTAGTACTCATTCTAATTCCACATACCAAAATAACTTGCCTAACCAATGTACGTTGATATACTGATACTGATATAGAGATAAAGATAATACATAAAGAAAAATAAAATTAACTGTAATTTTGATAGGTATACGTTCATTAAAGGCAGAAACATGACAAATATTTTTAAGAGAAAACATTTGTAAATAAAAGATAATGCTTTAAATTTGCTTTAAGTTGAAAGAAAAATGTGTTTTCTTTATATGTTTTTCTTTATACGTAATATTTAAAAAAAAAGCAGAACTATAATTTTGTTTCTCAGTATCCAACAAATTTAATTTTGTAATCGAATGTAATCCTTATCATTTTTCATTGCAACTTGCTTTGTAACATCATACTTTATTTTTTAAAGTAAATTTCACATTAGAATACCGTCATGAAATTTTGAGCACATATTGGTAAGTATTGTAGAAAGCATGTATATAAAACAAATACAAAATTTCGTCTATTGGAGTAAATAAGAAAAACTTTTATTGAAAGATAGTGGTCATAAAAATATTTTAAATTTTATTAACATAATGGCAAAGCATATCAAATTAAAGAACATTAAAAACAAAAGACAAGGGTATAAATGTCATTTATTTTTTAAAGCTAATAAATTCTAAATAAAAGGTCAAATGATAAGCACCTTTATATTTTTATGATTTTGATAGACATAATTAAAACAAACCAGTAAATCTCGGGGCAGCCGGTGAAGTGGTTAAGAACTTTAAGGTAAAAAAATATTGTTTTTTGCTGATTTGACATAAAATGACATTATTACAAAACACCTATTAGATTTATGAAAAAGCGCACTGTATAAAACTTAAAGAGATTGAATCGTTATGGTTATAAACTATTTAATAGTTTGGAGAAGTAATATTTACTCGCATGTGAATATTTCAAATAAAATCCAACATTCACAATGCCATAATTAAAAATTTTATTGCTTATTTTGGTATGTAAATAAATAGCAATGTATCATGCAAAGTGATGTGGACTTTATTTTCCATTCGAATACATGTTCTGGTGTTTATACACTTTGAAATTGCTCTGTACTACTCAAGGGAAATTCCTTTTAAAAGAGAATTGATAATTATTTTCACGAGACGCTAGTTTCGTAAGTTGTCCTTCCATGTGAATTAAATTTACCGATGACATAGAGGACGCTAATGACTAATTTTTACAGTAAAACTAAAAGCTTCAATTACGGTAAAGTCGGTAGTTTGTTGGGAGGAAATAAATTTATTAATCTAAAATTTAGATTTATTGCGTAAATAGTAAAAATTATATCACTAAATAAAAATTTCATCATCAAACGACCATATGGAAAATTTTAATCGAAGAATAGTTTTCTTTAAAAGACAGAATTACAGAATTCCTAAATTGTATTTACTGCAGTAGTTAAAAGTGGATGATAAGAACTTTACTTTAACTGTCCGTTTTCGAAAACCCCGCCTAGCATTCTGAGACGATTCTACTATCGAAAGGGGTGTTACGCTGAGATGGTTGTTTTTTAAAGCTGTACCTCTGCGTTCATTTGTACGTTGTCGCTAAGATTGACAATCAGCCAAACGCAGCTAAACAAACTCCGCTAATTCCTATTTTGATAAAATCAAAGCAGACCTGACGCATGCCCAAAACAGAGGAGGGTTTTGCATTCCGAAAACAAACTGTAGCAATATTTTTTCAAATCTTTTTGAATTTAATTTTAATGTTTTTTCTGGCCTCTTATCACACTTTCTGATGCGCCGGATGGTAATTTGAAAGTTAGGTCTGATTATTTAGCATGTGTTCTTGCAGAAATATTCAGAATATTCTATTTGCCTGTACTTTATGTGTGCATAATATTTAGATTTTACATGGATACTTAAGATGATACTACATGTGTGAATTTGGGAGCTTTTAACGATCGGTGTCATGGAATGCATTTCAGGTAAATTTGAAACATTAATACAATAGTTAAATCAATCACATCTCTTTTTTGCGTTAGCTTTATAATTCCCTAAATCGATAGTCAATTGCTTGAGGAGGGGGGGGGGTTAATGCAAACATTTGTACATATATATATATATTTATATAGATATGGGATATATACATATATATCCTCTTCTAGTGCCTAATAATTTTTAAAGCTAAAATTCCATTTCTTTTAATAATTTGGGGATATTAAATTAATAAATATTTGGGTTCTAGCTTCAAATAGTGGATTGTGTTTTTAATTGCCATACATTTGTGAGAATTTGATAAATTTCCGGAAAGTTCATAAATTTTATTTCATAGAATAATTCTGAAATCTGTTATATGTTTTTTAATATCTTTATTATCATTATTATTATTTGTTATTAGGATGATCAATGCGAATCCTCTACTAGCTTACACAAATCACATTTTGTCGTACACTTTAGAAAAAAACTATTCAGTATTTTGAGTTTAAATTAAACATAAAATAAAATATGACCTATAAATTTGCACAATATTATTATTTTTTTTTTTTTTACAGAATAACCTTAATTTTTTTAATTAATTTTTTACATTACGACGGATTTTTGTAAATAAAAAATGAAACACGTATATTTTCAGAAGAAAAAATAAATCATAGAGTTAGTCATTGTAGATAGAAACATGATTAATTAAATAGTTTCACGATTTTTTTATGAAATTTTTAAACTACCCTTTTTATGAAAATTATAGCATACTTTTAATGAATTAAAATTTGTGAAAATTCAGTTATTTACATTCAATAAAAGTATTTTTCAGTGTTATAAATTCAAATACACAATTTATTCTTATTATGTGAAAACATTTACGCAGACGATACTTACGCATTTTAAAAAAATTATATTATGATTTTTTTTTTATTTTATTTTTTATTTTTTTTTAAGTAGCAACAAAAGAATTGTAAACAAATAAGATTAATTGTTAAATTCGTCATATCATAAATTAGCTGTTTAACCCGATGCACGGGAATTCATGAATGTAATTTTAAAGCCATAATTAAAAATAACTATTCGATTTAGTCAAATATTTTATTACTACTGTGCCTTTTTTTAATGAAATTAAATTTATCATGTTACTAAGGCAGCAGACGATAAAAACGATATCTTTGGAATAAGGGAATAAAAAATTTTGTTGATGTTTGTGATAAAATGGGTTTCTTTATTTTTAAAAATTTGTAATAATTAAGCGCAATTAAATAATCTCTACTTATTTGCATGTGAGGTAAAAGGGTTATCGTAATACTCGCTAAAGTTTCTTATTATTGCAGCGTGGCGTACGGAATATGCAATGCGTCTTGCAATAGAAAAATAGTTGTTGTGGTAAGAATTTTATTGTGAAATTTTAATTGTTGGCAGCTGCTATAACGACAAATGTTTAAATTTGATGAGAAATTGTTGAAAATTTGGTGGTTTTTTATTAATCAAAATTAAAATATAAATTATTTCAATTCCAGATTGCTTTAGTTGCCTCGGCCGCGTTTTAAGAGCCATTATTTTGAAATTCAGACAAAAAAGTGATATTTTCATAGTTGTATTTTTTGATTTGATTGATATTTTTTTTATCTTGAAGTAGATCACATTTAATGAATAATGTGCAATTTTGAAGCCCTGAAAAAATTTCCCCTTCCCTGTAGAAAATGTCAAAGTTCAAGGTTGTGACCGTCATTTTTCATGAAAAGGGAAATTCGAGTATGTTTGTAGTGCTAAAGCATGGGAAAGCAACGACATCCCAAAATTCTTTTGCGATGAAATATTAGTATAATACTACCTGTTTAGTAAACTGTATTCTTTTCCATGGTGCATTGTTATTTTACATTGTTATGTTGCCTCAAAATGCAATGAAAACGACGTTTTTGTTCGTTTTCCGCTCGTATTTTATTATTTAAGCAATAGTACCACAATAGTCTTTTCTCAAAACAGCGTCACGGTTCAATAAAACAAAATGTATCACGTAGTAGTTGAAAATACAGACGTGTGAAAATTATTAGAATAATTGTGAAATATACATAAAAAACTTGTTATATTAAAGAAATATTTAAAGAATGTTGATAGATTTAATATTTAGTGTGCTCCCCCTTGTTTTTTTTATTAAAGAAATGATGTCATACTTATCTTGGCATACTTTGTATGAGATTTTGCAATTAATTTGTTTTCTGTTGTCATGATGCTAAATTTGGATGAGTCTTTCTATTAGACCAGTCTTATTTGTGATGTTGCATTTTTTAATTTTTTTTCTTTACAATGTCCCAAAGGTTCTCTGTGAGGTTCATATCTGGACTGTTTCCAGGGCATGGAAATGTTTTCTTTAATTGAATTAAAGAAATGCAACATCACAAACAATAATGTTCTGATAGAAAAAATCATCCAAATTTGGCATCATGACAACGAAATACAAATTAATTTCCAAAAACTCATACAAAGTATGCCAAGACGTATCGAATCTTTAATAAAAAATAAAAAAGAAAAGTGCCCAGCTAAACTGATGGCATTGAGCTCACAGGCTATTCACACTAATTGTATATCATTATCTTATTTTAAAGAATAATGCCCCTCAAAAAAAATAAGTGAAGGGGAATTAGCCCCCGTTTCCCCCTTTATACTTAACCAGTGAACCTCCAAATCTAATCAGGGAAGCTCCTTATCATAATAAACCCGTATACCAAATTTAGAGCAAATCGAATAATCCTGCAAAAAAACCATTTATCTAAATTAAGGGGATGGACAAGCCTCCCCCCCCCCCTTTATCCTTAACCAATGAATCCCCAAAACGAATCAGGGAAGCTCCTTAACATAATAAACCGGTATACCAACTTCGGAGCAAATCGAATCATTCTGCATGAAAAACCCATTTATCTAATTTAACAGGGGCGGGCTAACCTCCCTTTTCCCCCTTTATCCTTAACCAATGAACAACCAAAACTAATCAGGGAAGTTCCTTAACATAATAAACCGGTATGCTAAATTCGGAGCAAATCGAATCATTCTGCAGGAAAAACCCATTTATCTGAATTAAGAGGGTGGACTAGACCCTTTACCCCCTTTATTCTTAACCAATGAACCCCCAAAACTAATCAGGGAAGTTCCTTAACATAATAAACCGGTATACCAAATTCGGAGCAAATCGAATCATTCTGCATGAAAAGCCCATTTATCGGAATTAAAAGGGGAGGACTAACTCCCCTTTATCCTTAGCCAATGAATCCTCAAAACTAATCAGGGAAGTTCCTTGACATAATAAACCGGTATACCAAATTCGGAGCAAATCGAATGATTCTGCATGAAAAACCAATTTATCTGAATTAAGGGGGTGGACTAACCCCCTTTTCCCCCTTTATCCTTAACCAATGAACCCCCAAAACTAATCAGGGAAGTTCCTTAACATAATAAACCGGTATACCAAATACGGAGCAAATCGAATGATTCTGCATGAAAAACCCATTTATCTGAATTAAGGGGGGTGGACTAACCACGTTTCTCCCCCTTTATCCTTAACCAATGAACTCCCAAACCTAATCAGGGAAGTTCCTTAACATAATAAACCGGTATACCAAATTCGGGGCAAATCGAATGATTCTGCATGAAAAACCCATTTATCTGAATTAAGGGGGTGGACTAACCCCGTTTTTCCCCCTTTATCATTAACCAATGAACTTCCAAAACTAATCAGGGAAGCGCCTTATCACAATGAACCTAGAAAGAAATTTTGAAGCAAATCGGATGTTTCTATCAAGAGTTATCGCGTTACGTACATACATACATACGTACGTACATACATACAGAACGGGCGGGCACATTAGCTCTCAGGCTTTGATAGCCTGTGAGCTAACAAGAGGATGCACATTAATTATTAAATGTATCAATATTTTTTAAATGTATTATTTTTTCAATATAACAAGATTTTAATGTAAGTTTCACAATTATTCTAATAATTTTCACACGTCTGTATGTACAAACACATAGAAAAGAAAAAAAAGTGGGGCCTCGTCATATTTTTACAGAAGAGCACGATGCTAAAAAACAGATAACACTATTCAAAACAATACTTGGTTTTCAATGATAAAGCTGTTTTTGAAATGAGTGCACACACAACCGTACAATAATATAATAGATCAGTTTGCCGAGGCGCTGCAAGTAAAACGAAATAAAGGCAGTTTTATTTTGGCCATTTTTCTTAATGCGCCATGTAAAATAATTAAAAATACGGAAAAACAGCAGATATATTTTTCCATTTCATACTTTTATGTTTAAAAAGCTGCAATCCGTTTGAAAAAAAGTTGTTGAAAAAATATTGTTATACACTTTCAATTTTCTTTTCCAAAACTTTTGATTTGCGATTGTCTTTTTCTGTCTATCGCCGACGCACCCATTGGAACAGAAAATACCCTCTTACTGGTGAGACGACACCTTCTTGTGTTCGATAGTGCAATTAGTAAAAAAAAAAAAAAAAAAAAAAAAAAAAAAAAAAAAAAGCTTTCGAAATAATTCGTGATTACAGACCACTTCGCGGCTTCCGTAAACACTCTTTTTTTCTAAGCTAAGAATAATTTACTGTCGTAATTGTCGGTAAAGTTCGGTCGAATTTGACGCAGCTTCGCTCGACTTCAGCTAATGTTTTCACTACCGAATGATCTTATTTTCTACTGCATATTTACGCAGTATTGGAAACAGTTATATTTATAACCGATACAAAAATTTAGAGAGATCGAAGTATAAAACTATTTTTTACCTGTAAAAATTCCCGACACACACACACACACACACACACAAAAAAAAAAAAAAAAAAAAAAAAGCGAGAAGAAAACACATGTTTCTTTTGCAACTAGATTTTAATGTTTTTTTTACAAATTTTTTTGCACGTGCTACATAACAGTCATATTTATAACCGCTAAAAAAATTCAGAGTTCTGTTAAAAAAACCTTTTTTATTATACTATCCAAAGTGAAAAAAACAATAAAAAAGCTTCTATCGAACACATTTATCACTAAATATCATTGTTTTTTTCCTATTTTTTACTCGGTCTGCAGTTTTTAAGTCATAAAATATTCAAGGAGTTTGGACGAGAACGATTATTTTTCTTTAACATCTCACTTACACGAGAAGGTCTCTCCCACCCTCTTTTCGGCATACATAAAATTACGCATCGGAAAATTAAAATGCTAAAAAAAGAAGAATGTGAAACCACATGCACGTTCATTTCTCTTTCCAACTGTGCATTTTGTTAAAATAGTTAATGTGAAAAAAATTGAAAAAAAATTAATTTCCGAAATTAATTTTTCTTTTTTCAACTTATTTACTCGTAAGATTAACATTACGCATATTTTGATTAAAAAAAAAAAAAAAAAAAAAAAAGCATTATTTTTCTACAACCGTACTAGAATTTTAAAACCATTTACTAACCTTTTAGCTAATAATCAAGTATAAATTTGATTAAGATATTCTGAGATTTAAGGTAAAACTAATCAGTTAAAAAAAGTCCATACATTCACGATGTTCTCTGTTATTTACACGTATAACGTAAAATTATTTTTGCGCTAATGGACTAAAATTAAAATAGCTTAAACTAACTTCTTAGCTGTTATTCGAGTAAAAATCTAATTTAGAAATAACGAGATTTTGGGGTAAAAGAATGTTTTGAAAATCAAACATTTTCCTATAACATTTCGACATGAAATAAAAGTGAGTAAAAAACACTGTTTTTTACAATTAAACCTCAATATTTTAGCACTAAAATTATACATTGTTTTTGGAAATTTTATATTTATAACTCATAAAAATTTTAAAGAGTTTGAAAAATAAAAACTTATTTTTAATTAATTAATCCTATGTGGAAAAAAAAGTTACAAGAAAACACTCTTTGTTGCTGAAGGTAGTCAAGACCTATTATTATGTTCTTTGGAAAGATTTTTTTTTAAATATATAATATCATTCAACACAGATTTTATGCAAATTTAAGGTTATTAACTCGAGCTCAGGTTACGAAGGTTTTTCGTTGGAAAATATAAAACCAAAACAGACCGGAACATCTGTTGCACTCACGATGTACAATGCCGAAAGCTGTGGGGCACTAAGTTTTAAGCTTGCATAGATAGATTTTCCATTAACAAAAAAAAATATTAAGAAATAGGTTGTTTATGTTCCTGAGTGAAGTGGGACTGACAGCATTAGGATTGTTAAGAAACATTTTCATTTAAATATATAGATACATTCAACATTGATTTTAGCTATTTTTAAAGTTATTATCACGGTCCGGGCAATGTCGCGCGGATCAGATAGTTTTTTTTTTTCTTTTTTTTATATATAATTGTAAAAAATTAGAACTCCCAGCTAAATCATATCTGTTAAAACTCGTAACGAGAAACATAAGATTTTAAATACCAATTTATCTTAAATGAGCTAATAAAAATTACGTAAGCTATCTATATTAATATAATCTGTATAATAATAGCCTAAATCATGTGACTATCATCAACAGTTCCGGGCTGACCACTTCACTTTATACATGGCAGGCGGCAATTTTGGTACTTGGCGCAGATGATTAATCGCCAAATATTGTTCCATCGCCATAATTTCATTTATGTTAAAATAGTTCAAATGATGTGATTGTCATAAACAATTACGCTTTTCATATGCGCAGCTATTTTTAATCAAAATAATTTTTTTGAATAAAACTAACATAAAAGTTGCCATGATGACAAAGAATTCGCGTTACTTTTACAATAGCCGGGTAAAAATCTCGCCAATAGCATTTTTTAACTAGCCAGTTAGCTTTTTTTATTTCTGAAGTGGTAAATTAAAACAATGCTTTGATGTTTAAATGGAATATAATGGTTTATGGTATCATTTATTAGTTTTATTTTATTTTATTTTACTTTTTTTAAGAAATAAGTAAAACTATGAATTTTAAATGTTTAAGTTGTGTATTTTAAATAAAATTCGTGAAAGGATATTATTCTAAATGAAATTAATAAAATACGAAAAAATGCGATAGGAACAATGTTTAGCAGTTTATCCCCTGCGTTCGGTTAACATAAATATACAAAACTGATTAAATCTATATGTATATATATATATCATAAATATAGGTCCTTCCGCATCTTTGAGGTACTGGAAACAGACATAAAATATAGCCTATCTTGGAGCAAGAGCTGTTACCGTCATTTTTACACCATTATGTTTGAAATCGTTTCAGTACTTCCTGAGATTTCATACAAATCACAATTTAGAACGTTTTTTAGAACGAAACTATCATTCCAAATTTCATGATTCTAGGCCCTATCATAACACAAAAACCTCAACATAGAACGTTTTTTGATTTTGCAACTCCCAGGTGGTAGTGACACAAACATAAAATAGTGTCTATGTTAGAGCAAGGGCTATCAGGATCAATTTAAAACCATTAATTTTGAAATCGATTTGATACTTCCTAAAATTGCGTAGAAATCGCCATTTAGAACGTTTTTTAGAACGCTTTTCGCGCATTTTCACACTTTTTAAGTTTCGATTTATTTAGGAAATGTTCTTAGAGATCATTGATATTTTATAAGTAACTATCATTCCAAATTTCATGATTCTACGCCCTTCCATAACACAAAAAATGCAATTTAGAAAGTCTTTTGCTCCTTCAAGTTCCAGGTGATATCAAAAACATGAAACAAAGCCTATGTTACACCAAGGGCTGTCACTATCAGTTTACAACCATTACTTTTCAAATCGATTTGATACTTCCTAAAACTGCATAGAAATCGCCTTTTAGAACGTTTTTGGGAACATTTTTTAAAACGCTCTTCGCGCATTATCAGCCCTTTTAAATTTCGAATTCTTTAAGAAGTGTTCTTAGAATTTTTTTATATCTAATAAGTTACTAATATTAAAATTTCATATTTCCTGCCCTTCAGTAACAAAAAAATCGCATTTTTAAAACTTTTTTGCTCCTGCATCTCCTTTGGGGTAGTGACACCGATATAAAATATATCCTATCTAGGAGCAAGGGTTGTCAACATCATTTTGACAAAATTTTTTAAAAATCGGTTTTGTATATCCTGAGATTCCGTAAAAACCACTATTTAGAACGTTTTCTAGAACGCTTTTTGCGCATTTTCACCCCTTTTAGGTAGCTTTCTTTACAAAAAAGCTACCTATTGCAGCCGTTCGGAGGAAAGCGATTTCAAAAAATTTTGGTATATTTTCATCGATCATGACCCCCAGACCCCGAAACCACCCTCCGTTCTAAATTGATATATATATATATATATATATATATATATATATATATATATATCAATATATATATATATATATATATATATATATATCTGACCTATGTCACACTGTAACTCCCGTAATTATGAACCGATTTCGATGTAATTCGGTGTGTACATAGTACATACCAATGCCTCGACCGAGTTCGTTGGCCAGCTTCATCCGCCATTTTGTTTCAAAATGGCGGCCATTTAAATTTTTTTTTTAAAATTAAAAATTTGAAATGTGGTACCAAAAAATTGAAAATGGAAAAATATTTTTTTCTTATGTATTTGACCTTTATACAAAGATTCCGGAGCAGTTTTTATTTCGTCTATATCTTAAAAAAATGGCTGAGTTATAGCATTTTGAATTTCTAGCGTGGCTGACATTTTGAAACGTCCTGAATTTTGTAACGCGATAAAAGGCGTATTTATGAACCGATCTGGATGTAATTCGGTGTGTACATAGTACATACCAATCTCTCAACCGAGTTCGTTGGCCAGCTTCATCCGCCATTTTGTTTCAAAATGGCGGCCATTAAATTTTTTTTTTTAAATTAAAAATTTGAAATGTGGTACCAAAAAATTGAAAATGGAAAAATATTTTTTTCTTATGTATTCGACCTTTATACAAAGATTTCGGAGCAGTTTTTGTTTTGTCTATATCTTAAAAAATGGCTGAGTTATAGCATTTTGAATTTCTAGCGTGGCTGACATTTTGAAACGTTCTGAATTTTGTCACGCGATAAAAGGCGCATTTATGAACCGATTTGGATGTAACTTCGTTTATACATAGTACATACCAATGTCTCGACCGGGTTCGTTGGCCAGCTTCACCCGCCATCTTGTTTAAAAATGGCGGCCATTTAAATTTTTAAGAAGTATTTAAATTTGAAATGTGGTACCAAAAATTGAAAATTTAAAAAAATATTTTCTTCTTATGTGTTTGACCTTGATAAAAAGATTCGGGAGCAGTTTTTGTTTCGTCTATATCTTAAGAAATGGCTGAGTTATAGCATTTTGAATTTCTAGCGAGGCTGACATTTTGAAACGTCCTGATTTTTCTCACGTAATAACAGGCGTATTTATGAACCGACTTGGATGTACCTTGGTGTGTACATAGTACATACAAATATCTCGACCGAGTTCGTTGGCCAGCTTCATCCGCCATCTTGTTTCAAAATGGCGGCCATTTAAAAAAATTAAAAAATAAAAAAAATTAAATGAGATACCAAAAAATTGGAAAATGAAAAAGATCTTTGACCTTAATACAAAGATTCCGGAACAGTTTTTCTTTCGTCTATATCTAAAAAAAATGGCTGAGTAATAGCATTTTGAATTTCTCTTGTGGCTGACATTTTAAAACGATCTGATTTTTGTCACGCGATAACTGGCGTATTTATGAACCTATTTGGGTGTAACTTGGTCTGTACATAGTACATACCAATGTCTCGACCGAGTTCGTTGGCCAGCTTCATTCGCCATCTTGTTTCAAAAGGGTTGCCATTTAAAAAAAATTAAATTTTAAATTCAAAATGAGGTATTACAAAATTGGAAAATGAAAAAGATTTTTTTTTATGTGTTTGGCCTTGATACAAAGATTCCGGAGCAGTTTTTGTTTCTGAAAATTTGTTCTTTTGTTGATATCTTAAAAAATGGTTGGTTTATAGCACTTTGAATTTCTAGCATGGCTAACATTTTGAAACTATCTTGTATTTGTCACGCGATAACACACGTATTCGCCTATTTCGATGTAAGAAGGCATGTGGATAGTATACATCAACACCTCGACCAAGTTCGCTGGCCAGATTCATCAGCCATCTTGTTTCAAAATGGCGGCCATTAAATTAAAAAATATATATATATTTAAAGTGAGGTGCAAAAAATTAGAAATTGAAAAAGGTTTCTTTCTTAAGTATTTGATCTTGATATAAGGATTCAGGAGCATTTTTTGTTTGTCTTTACCTTAGAAAATGGCTCAGATATAGCAGTTTCAATTTCTATTGTGGGTGACATTTTGAAAAATCTGATTTTTTGCATGCGACAGCACTCCTATATATTAACCGATTCCAATGTGTGTGAGCATGTGCACAGCAATTACTAAGGTCTCGACCAAGTTCACTGCTTAGCCTCATCCACCATGTTGTCTTAAAATGACAGGCACTTTAAGAAATTGCCGAATTTGGCAGCCAAATATAAGTTACTTTAAAGAAAAGCAGCTTGGATAAAGCTGACTAATTTCGCGAAATTCTCATTCATTATATTGATAAAAATTAGTATTGAATCTCCTATATTCGGTTTTCACTAAATTGAGCTTCGTGTGTTTGCATGATATAAGTTGGCTTTTTTTAAATAAGGATTATGAAAGCTACCTCTTCCTCCCGGCACTGGCCGGAAGGACTTTTAAATTTCAAATTGTTTAGGATATGTTCTTAGAAATCCTTTATATGTAATAAGTAACTATTACTACAAATTTGATATTTCTAGGCCCTTCAGTAACACAAAAATCGCATTTTTAGAAAGTTTTTTTCTCCTACACCCGTTCGAACGTCGGCTAACACAATCATTTTGATACCATTACTTTTGAAATCGTTTCGGTAGTTCCAGAGATTATCTTCTACAAACAAACAAACTTTACTTCTGTATAATATTAGTATAGACTAATATATTTTCTTCTTTTTTTTCTTTTAAATAGAAAAAAATCCATATTTATTTTCCTGTTTAATCACGTTTTATTATACCTTAATATTAGTGCGGGCATATTTTCTTTGCTCCATGTACTGTAATCCGATTTGCTATGAAGTCATTCAGCCAGTGAAAATGAAGTACACTAAATTTCCGTGAAGTACGTAGATAATTTGTGCTTTTTTATCGGGTTTTTTAGTATAATTTTTAAACGGTTTTGTACTTATTTTTGATAGTAGGTGCATTTAGTAGGTTAACCTCGTAGGTACCTTCTGGTGCAATCAGAAACGAAACCCGACAAATATGTTTTGAGTTATGCTTGGCGAAACATTTTCATTAGGCATTCTTTTAGTAGGTTATGGCTTTAATATCGATCGTGGCTTTATGTGGCCGGAAAGTAATATTGCGCTGTGTACTAGCCTTCGCTTTGCTTAGACAATTATGTTGAAGCTTCCCGTATTTTTGGATGCATTTTCGTATATTTTAACTATACGGTTATTAAATAACTACACTGCTCAAAACAATTACGGGAGCAAATGGTTTTAACAAAATTACGCAAACATATACACCGATAGGTAACGTAAAATAAAACATCCGTAAATTAAACCGTAGTAGAAAACAGATGAAGAAAACTTCACATGGAAATCAAAGTTTATGACGTCAAAAACTAGGAAAAGGAGCAAAGTGCAGAAATCAGGATTTTACATAAACGTCTTTTTCACTCTCTCATATGTAAAATCCAATTGCTGAGCTTGTGTTTTGAGAAAAGTTGACTTCAAATATCACAACAATGTCATTTACCGGAATACATGGCTTGGCGTGTTATCGGGACACTTGAATCTTTGGAAACACAACGAAGTTTTGCGCACGCTGTTGGAGTCGCAAGAAGTGTGAATGCAAGACTGTGGAATCGATTCCAAGACACATGGATTGGTAGACATCGACAAGGGCAAGGTCGGCCATGTGCTACCTCAGAAAATGATAACCGATATATCCTGTTAACAACTGTTCAATACAGAACGGGCAATGCTACTAAGCTGCAAACACTGTTGTTCTTGGCCATAAGACGAAAAGTGTCCAGCCAAACAGCCCGAAATAGTCTTCATCAGGGTAGTCTCTATGCACTTAAGTCAATGGTTTGTATTCCGCGGACCTCAAGCAACTGTGTGGCCCAAAGAAGTTGGGCAACTGAACATCGAGTTCTGAGACAACCTTGTTGGTGTTGAATTCTGTTTACAGACAAGTCCCGAATCAGTCTGGATGTAACATCCGATGTGTTTTAACAAGGAGAGAAAGAGGCACTCAAAATAATCCCACATTCGTTCGTGAAAGATCGCAATACAGACAATGTTGTTTGAGGGAATCAGCATAGGTGGACGTATGGGCCTGCATGGCATTCGTAATGGCACTTTGACGGTCCTAAGCTATACAGACGAGATACTGAGACCTCATGTCGTATTTTAGGATGCAACTATTGGTGATTCCTTTATTTCCATGCAGAATAATGTCACACTGCATGCAGATCGTGTTGTCGAGAACATTCTTGAAGTTGAAACAATGAAGCATATGGAATAGTCAACATGCTCTCCTGATCTGAATTCGATTGAACATGTTTTGCACACACTCGGTGGATGCATTGCATCAAGACTGAGGCCTCCTTTTATTGTCCGGGACTTAGAGATTTCAATTCTTGAGGAGTGGAACAGTACCTTCTAAAAACTTATTAATAATGTCATCGAAACTATGGAAACCAGGCATGGGACAGTTTTATCTATTGGAAAGGACCAAACGCCATATAAAATACCTTGCATCACCCCTAAACATAACTTTTTTTTGTCTGTTTATCTGTATGTAAATTTGTGAGAGGAATTCGGATGCTGTGAGACTACATCCTTAACATAAAAGTACAAAAGAAATTCCTTATGCTTTAACAGATATAGGGAAACAATTCTGTACTCCATCGTTTTACGCATAGTTGAGAAAAGTGATGTTGACAACAAAAATGATGTATATGTTTAGTTGTAGGCTTGCAGAAAATTTATATATATATATATATATATGTGTGTGTGTGTGTGTGTGTGTGTACAAAAAATTCTTTATTGTTCCTTTATGTATGCCAGACGCATTTATTTTCGTACCAGATGAGCATTTTTAATCCTGTTAACACGCAATTTATAGCATTATTCCATTATTTCATTCGCAGCATCCTGAAAACCTCAAAATGCGTTTTGCAATATTTAAAAAGTCTTCGAATACGTTTTAGTTCTTCTTTAACATGTTTTTAACCCCTTTCTTGCGTCTCTAAATTTTCTCTATTCGTAGTATAAATTGAATAAAAATTTCTTTCAAAATGTATTTTTATACACCTGAAAAAAAAGAATGCCGAACAGTTTTTTGTATATTTCTTTTTTAACTGCTCAATGGCATTTTCTATAAGCACTCAAATGTTTATGTTAAAAATCATTTCACAATATTAAAATATTTATTTGCTTAAAATACGTTATAAAACACATTAAAAGTAAATTTAAAATCTATATTGACATGTTTCAACTCTTTCAGTGAGTCGTCATCAGAATGTAATCATATAACGAGCCCTACATTTTCGCGATCGCACGTATTCTCCCTATGTCGTGACTCCGTAAGTTGCCCAACTATTCAACCCAGAAATTCGGGATACGAAAAAATAATGTATCGTTACAAACCCCTGAACCTCTTAAATAAATTTTAATGGACTCTCTTATAAATAATTGTAAATAAAAATGAGACCTGTAGATTATTCTACTATCGTTAAAAGATATGTTAATGTTCTCTATTCTATTCAGCCAGATTAAAGCAGTATTACCTCTATTATACTTTATGTCTGCTATATGTTCTTTATATCTGATATTGAATTTTCGTTGGGTTATACCTATATAAGGATTTTTGATCCCCTCCCCCCCCCCACACACACTAATAAATTGAATCATATGAACTCCTGAGAGTTCATCCCTATTATTAGGATCAATTTTATTGTTTAAAAGCATCTTTAATTTCGGAGGAGGATTCGCGGTCAAACGTAAGCCAAAATATCTTAAATGATTTTTTATACATTAAAAAAAAACACGAGAAATACTTTGCTTCAACCCTTTTCATATTAACTTCATTAATATTTTTATTTTTATTTTTAGAAGTACCCACGTACATTTTATCAACGGAACTCTGAATCAATTTGTTAATTAATTTTACCTGATATCCATTATCAATAGCAATGATAATCAATAGCAAAAACATTAACATATATTTTAACGAGAGTAGAATAATCTACAGGTCTAATTTTTATTTACAATTACTTATAAGAGAGTCTATGGAAATTTATTTAATAGATTCAGAGATGTATAATCAGACATTATCTTTTCGTATCCCGAATTTATGGGTTGAATGGTTGGACAACTTACGGAGTCGCGACATAGAGGGAACACGTGCGATCTCGAAAATGTGGTGCGCGTTATAGGATTACTTATTTATATTTGATGATTTTTTCCATTTTCCATATGCATTGTATTTGTAATTTTGTGTTATACATTCTGATGACGACTCAGTGAAAGAGTTGAAACATGTCAATATAGATTTTTAATTTACTTTTAATGTGTTTTTATAGCATCTTTTAAGCAAATAAATATTTCAATATTGTGATATGGTTTTTAGTGGACGTAATTTTGGCTTATTACTCGTACTTATTTACATTTAAAAATCATTGTTAACTTCATGACGGCAATTCATGTTTTTCGGAAATATTTCTATTACAATGTATTAATTAGACGTTCGCCTTGTTGTACTCTTAAAAATTACTTTTATTAAATATTTAATCAGAAACAGCATTCAAAATTATTCGAAAAAAATTTTATGGTTACAAAGAAATCATTCTTAAGTATGTTTTATAAGTAAATGCACTTCTTCATTAAATATATTTTTTTTTTAATTTAAAAACATGTTTACATTTCATCGCTAAATAATTTCTCTATCTGTTTCGTACATTTTTGCGCAATTTTCTCACTACCATCTGTTCTATTAATTTAATTTTCTTCGACAATGATTTTCAATAAATATACGTAAAAATTACAGAATATTTTCTAATCAACCTATTTTCAACGATGTACGTATTTTATTACGTTTCATCTTTTTACGGCTTACATCTTTTATGAAAAAGAAGAAGTAATCGCTGCATTCCGATCAGAACATATATTGAAATTAATTTATTAATGATTTTCCAAAGAAATATTTCTATTCTAATTTATAGTACAGAGAAGAGCTGTTAATTTGAATGCATAGATGTTTATCTTAAATAACAAGATTAATAATGAAAATTTATGTAAACGTTAGAATAGATAAATGTGAGAAATTGTTACTAAAATTGAAGTACACGAGTGCGTGTATAAAACGAAGAAATAAAACTGTAAGAATGAATAAATTCTATTAATAGAAATTAAATTTGTCTGTTCAGGAAACAAAATATATTTTCTGAAACAACATTTATGAAGATGATATTTAAAATAGAACATTCCAAACTTGCAACGCGGGAAATAAAAGCTTTTCCAAACTTGCTAATTTTATGTATATTAATATACTGTCGAATCACATGTTCCTTTACATATATGAGAAGATTTTAACCCTATCAATATGTCCTATCGAAACATGCCCTGTTGTGACCTGGGGTCCTCTCGGATCCCATACTACAATACACATGTTAATATGGTTTAAATATCTTATAAATTACTTTTTTCATTTATTTAGTTAGGTAAAAAATAATTAACGCTTATTTTGATGATTTCATAATAAATTTTATTATTTATACCAAAAAATATTAAATTTACATTAATTTTAACATATCCTTCACAACTTGTTGAAAGTGCTTGGGGTCAGCGTGGACCCCAGGACACAGTGATAGGGTTAATAAATATTGAAACAATCAAACATGTTACCAAACAAATAGCTTTAGTTTATATATATAATAATGTATTATATTTATCTGTAGTTTTTACAAAATGTTTCTAATTATTTAATTTTAAATAAAATTTCATAACAACGTTTAAAAAATATTACAGATATATGTATATATTGGGCCGATCGGAATGTCGTGTCGTGTTTGGAAAATCAATTCGTACCGGAAAATTCTATGATTTAATTATTAGACATTGATTCCAATATCTAATGACTAATAATTACCGGGCAGTATTTTCAAGTACGAATTGATTTTCCAACACACTTAAAAAAAAATTGCCATTTTTTATTCATTTTTTTTAAAACAACTGTACTTTTGATACTAAATATTAAAAGTTTTATTTAAAAACTTTAATTTATACTAATATTGTTCATTTATTCGGAGATTTAATTGCGCAAATTACGGAAAAAGAAAGTCTGAATATTTTTTTTTTTTTTTAAACAAATGCTTTCTTTTTCATAGTATTTTTTTCTCTTATTTACATAAAATTTTCTGAGCATTTAATTTTATATATATAGGAAGTTATACTAAAAGTAAATATTAGTTAAGTAGATACTAAAGGCTAAGGTTTCGGCAAATTGCAATTTGAATTATTTTCAACCTTAGTAAAAAAATATATGTATAATAACCTCTCCTGATGTCAAAATATATATTTCTTCGCAAAATAAAACCTACATATTTATTTAAATAACCATCATGCATTCTTTCGTTAATCCTTTCCGTATGTTAATGCAATGGCGTACAGCAATATAGGAAAATCAATGAATTTCAGTTCAAGAAGATTTATTTTGAAACATCCATCATTGGAATTATAATTATAATTCAGGATTTATTCCAATTATACATGAAAACTGTAAGCATTTTTTTTTTCAATAAGTTTATTCTTAAAACCCCCATCGTTCAGCAGAAATTTCCAAAAATCATGCCTGTGAGTGAATTTCAATTTAAAAACGAACCTTTAATAAGTTAATTGAAATTTGACAGTTTCTTTTAAAAATTCTTTTTAAAGCTTTGTTTATGAGAAAATAAATTTGGCTGTCTCTCACAATCGAGAAGAATTTCATGTTTTCTATATACGTTCATTCAATTTCAGAAACCATTACAATTTTTGCTCGGGGCTCTAGAAATACTTTTCAGGAAATAGCATCATTTTTGTCATAAAGTTCATTTAGTTCAAGATAAATCTAAAAACAATCTGAGAAATATACAATTGTGTCCTGTATAGCCATTTCTAGTTCATAACATTATATCCGAAGACAAAAACATATGCCAATGCATAGTTGCAAAAGTTGAGCCTTGTTATCAGTACATTAAACTTATTTTGAATAAAAAAAGGATATATTTTATTAACAATATATCTTCTTTATATGTGGAATATTTACATCAAATTAAATTTCAGGTTAAATATATTTTTTAATACACTGCTCAAAACAATTAAAGGATATTTGAAGTTTTATATAAAATAAAGATATAAACGAAATTTTTTTTGCCGAAAATAGAAGAAGAGAATCACAAATGCAAATTTTTCTGGTTTTCAAACTGTGGAATATGCAAATTTTGAGTTCGACGTCAAAAACGTCGTTTCAGCGGCAGCGAATGAAATTTGACTTTCAACTGGATAAAAGAGAATGAAGACAAGGATGATCGGCATTCAGTGATTGCTTTGTTTCGATGAGTACAATGTCTCAGCGAAGTCATTTGACAGATTCAGAAGCTTTGAGAATTGTTGGTAGGTTAGAAGGGGGCCAAACTCAAGCCGAAGTATCGCAAGCCATTGGAGTGTCACAAAGTGTCATTTCCAGGATCTGGAACCGTTTTTTGGAGAGTGGATGTGCAGGCCGAAGACCAGGGCAAGGTCGTAGACGGGCAACAACGCCCAATGAAGATCGGTATTTAGCGTTAACAGCTCGGAGACACCGAACCATGAACGCTACTCTTCTCCAACAACACCTTCGCTCGGCTACAGGCACCACGATTTCAACTCAGACTGTCCGAAACCGGCTCCATGCTGTAGGTCTGTATGCTCGCCGACCGATGGTATGTGTTAGATTAACATCAAGGCATCGTCGCGACCGCAGGGAGTGGGCAACCGAGCATGTCAACTGGAGGAGAAATGAATGGAGCAATATTCTGTTTTCTGACGAGTCCCGTTTTTCTGTGCATCCGGATAATAGGCGTATTTTCATCTGGAGGGACCGTGGCAGTAGGAATAATCCTGCGTTCATGCACGAAAGTGTCAGATTTGGCGGTGGAGGAGTGTTGGTGTATGGTGGCATCTCCATTGACGGGCGCACTGACCTCTACATCATTCGAGATGGAGCTCTGACTGGTCGCCGATATAGGGATGAGATCCTCAGACCTATTGTAGTCCCTTACGCTGCAGCAATCGGAGATAACTTCATTTTAATGGACGATAACTGCAGGCCACATCGTGCAAACCTGGTGGAGGATTTCCTTTTCGAGGAAGGAATCGTTCGAATGGAATGGCCAGCGTGTTCTCCAGACATGAATCCAATCGAGCACGTTTGGGACGCTTTAGGAAGACGAGTTTCTGGCCGCCAACAACCCCACAAACTCTCCAAGAACTGGAAAGAGCTCTTCTGGAAGAGTGGGGCAGAATACCCCAACTCGTCAATAATAGCCTCATTGAGTCCATGCCTCAAAGGTGTTCAACGTTGCTGGCCGCCCGTGGAAACCATACCCCCTACTGAAAATGATTTTCTTTGAAGAAAACACCTTTTCTTATTCTTTTTTTCTCATATCCACAAATTGTGTTTTTTTCCTTTAGTACACAAATGCGCAATAAAATGCATTTTTTTCTGCCAAACATGTGTAATTTATTCTCATATAACCTACTATGTCTGTCGACCATGTATCAATCAGCTAAACAGTTTACCAGATACAAAATCCACCTGAAACTGCAATATCCTTTAATTGTTTTGAGCAGTGTATTTAAAAAAGCGGATAATTGGCAGAGATGCTAAAAACATACTCGAATTTATTACAATTGAAAAAGCAATATAGAAATGTCATTAACTCTTAAATATAGTTTATTTTTAAATGTATTCCACACGTATTTTTGTGTGTACTTTCACCACACTTGTGTAATTTCATCAATCAGTAAAATTCAGATAATAAAATTGACGTATATAAGTGATATACCTACTGATCTTTTCAACTGACAAATATAACCATTTAAAAATACTATTGTTTTCATAAAAAATCATTTTAGTTGCTATTTAATAAGTCATGATTTCTGGGATCAAAATCGCACAATGGCGTATAATGCGTATAAAATTTCTACGATGCCAGTTAATGTTTAATATAAAGCATAATAAACTTGCAGTCTAGTTAAGTCTTTTCTAACACTTGAAAGACGACCATTAAGAACATAAAAAATGCTGTTTAGGCATATTAAAGAGATGCTATTCGTTGGAATCATTCAGAGTGCATTCTAGAGAAAAAAAAGTCAGAAAATAGGGTACCGATCTCGGTAATTTATTGCGATGCGAGAAAGTAATCAATTGAAATGCTGTGATTTAGCATCCATTTAGTAAGAAAAGTTTTATAGTGTGTAGTAATGCTACTAAAGAAACACGACAACGCTCTTTTGTTACTCTCAGAGCTTTTTGTCTGTATTTCCGTTAATATTTTGTCATACTTCGAGAAAAAAATATGTAATATGGGCTTTCACAAATTACTAACAGAACTCCTAATCTATCGTTTGTGTTTTAACGTGGCCAACAAACTATTTATACACACTGCAAATTTGCCAGAACAAGCTCAATCACAGTGAATGTGCTGTATCTTTCTTTGGTTTCCTGACTATATTAACATAGAAAATATAGTAGTTGCGTAAAATTAACAGCACAATGTGTTGGCAATTTGGACGCATTTTTTACAGCACAAACTGCTGGCGTCCAAATTGCCAGCACATTGTACTGTTAATTTTACGCAAGTACTGTATTTTCCATGTTAATATAGTCAGGAAACCAAAGAAAGATACAGCATATTCAATGTGATCGAGTTTGTGCGCGATATGAACCGTACTTTGTACTGTAAAAATGTCGTTTTTTTTTTTTACAGTGCACTAACCTAACTACACCAAACTATCCAAACAAAAGTGCAAAAATGCTTGATTAGGATTTTCCAGCAAAAGAACAATTGATTGTGTCGAATACATCCACGATCTTTGGTACTTTACCCCCACTTGACATATTGCAATAGGAATCTATCAAACAACATGAGTATGAGATCTCTTTACATAACTTTGATAAGCTTTCTATGACGTAAATTATGTATAAAATGTACCAAAAATTGTTAAATTAAGCGCAAAAAATAATTTATTCACAAAATGTAATTTATCGGCTTCAAGGTAGGCCCTATAGAGACTAACACACCTATACCGTGTTTGTCAAGAACCTCCATACATTATTTGTAAGCTTAGGTACGGTCTCCTGCTCCCTCAGCGAATATACTTGTATGGCCTCAATTTTCGAAAAACGACTTCCTCAAAAAGGTGATTTTAGATTCGGTAACATGGAAAAATAACACGGGCCATGTCATGCGAGTAATATGCTTGGTCGATAACATTTGTTGCGTTTCTAGTCAAAAAACGCATTCAGAACGATAACTTTCTGCGATGCTGCATTAACAGGGTGCAAAAACTACACTTAATTTCGGTAATATATAAGATGTTCGGTACACGAAATTTCATCTTAACGCAAAATTCAAGCAAAGTCTTTGTTCAATAAAACTTCATATTGTCAAAAATCTCTGAACACTCAAAAGTAATGACTCAAAAAACAGCTGCTATCAACGCACGTACAAGGAAGGTCTTCTTACGAGGAATACTCAGAATATTTTGAAAAAAATACTATTTAAAATACTTATGTATGTAATAAAGGATCAGTCAAATTTAGCGGCGGAATCACTGTAGAAAGTCTGTAAAAAAATAAAATACTTTCGAGTATTTGGCGCAAAAAGACGAAAGCGGCACGCGATTTGGCGAGTACTACTTTTCCTTGGCAAAAGAAAACGATTTTAATGCACCTAAAATTGCTTGTTAATTGATTTTTAGAATGCGTGTAAATAGTATTTAATGAATTTAAACTTAAACAATGAGAGAGTTTATAAATACATTTTTTGTATTAATAATTTATGTTGCTTGTTATTTAATTTTATTACTTTAAAAACTTTTCCATATATAAAAAATATTTTCATATATTTAAGCGTATTCCAAATTAAAGGGAAGATGAAGAATGCTGCAATTATTCATTTCAATATAAAAGAAGAAGTAGTTTGCATAGCAACAAAATTGAATCGACAGTGCTCAATTGGACTTAATTTCGAGATTGAAACAATTTTAATTAATTTAAATTTTGCTTTAATTCATAAAATTTGATAGTTAACTTTCATTATAAATATATATATATGACAAGACTATAGCTAAATCAGAATAAAACTGACAAAAATTAAGTTATTTACATTAAATTTATTAAACAATTTCAATATAAAACATTTTTATCTTAATGAGTCTTTGACATAAAAAAATACTTTTTGAAATTTTATTCCATCGCCATCAGGTGATAAATGGCCAAATATCGAAATTTCATTATTTTTTTACGGACGCTCTATCGAGTTTCAGCCGAAATTTTTTTTTATAAACACATCTATCCTCATGAGTAGAACATTCGATATTTTTTTTTTTCAGATTTTTCGGAGTATGCCCGTATGAAGATCGTCCTTGTAAGTCACGAATGGCGCTCAAAATTCACTTTATAGCTCGATAATGTAGTACCCGTCTACCGAAAAAATATTGCCGTGGTATCTGTTACGGGTGACTTTTAAATGGCAAAATCCATGTATTTTTTTTTATATAGAATGTATCACTAAGGCTTGTAATAACCAGTGTGCTTCCTGACATGCTGCAGAAATATTAATGTAGAGTTGAATCTAGAGTGTAGATTTGCATTGTCGACAGATCCAGTGAGAAGACATGGAGATATAAGTGAAAAAAAGAGGTGTTGCTTTTAAATCCTGACACAAAATGTAAAAGATTTACTTTTCAATGTATTTCATTCATGTCAATTAATTAAAATTTAATTTACCTTTACAAAAATTACCAGGCGCACTTTTCTTTCGTGATCTGATAGAACTGGCTCCGTCGTGCACTGTAAAAAAAAAAAAAAAAAAAAAAAAAAAAAAAAAAAAAAAAAACACTGAAGATTTGCCAGAACAAACTCGATCGCAGTGAATGCGCTGTATCTTTCTTTGGTTTCCTGACTGTATTAACATGGAAAATACAGTAGTTGCGTAAAATTAACAGCACAATGTCCTGACATTTTTGGACGCATTTTTTTACAGCACAAACTGCTGGCGTCCAAATTGCCAGCACATTGTACTGTTAATTTTACGCAACTACTGTATTTTCAATTTTAATATAGTCAGGAAACCAAAGAAAGATACAGCACATTCACTGTGATCGAGTTTGTGCGCGAGATGAACAGTACTTTGTACTGTAAAAATGTCTTTTTTTTACATTGTGGTTAAAATGTCACTTAGGAATGCCGTCTGGTTCTTATCCGAGTCCTGGTTAATCAACTGTAATTTGTTTCCCTCCAGGATATGTTCAGACTCATTTTTATCAGGAGAGTAAACTCTGTGTTCTTCCATATGTAAACCTGTTGCTCTGTACCCTGGAATTCCATCGCCAAATAACGTATTATCTAAAAACTAAGAGGAAGAATGTACAATTAGTGAACTGCGTGTCTGAAACGTGATGCTGCCACTTTAATTCTAAAACAAGTCCAATTTCTTTATCGTTTTTATGTGCGTTCATAATTATATAAATACCTATAGTCGACATTCAATCTGTCCGTCTGTCCGTCCGCCTATAATAGAGCAAAAACTACCCAACCAAATGGTCTGAAATTTTAAATATATAATTGCTGCAAAATTTTGTAGAGTCATTTCAAATTTCATGAAAATCGGATGTGTAGCTCAATTACAGGGACAGTCAAAAATTTTCCGTTACATTAAGGTCAATGGGAAAAAAATATTACAAGTGCATTTTAATGATGTTACAGTCTTCCGAATGGTCTGAAATTTTAAATATATAATTGATACAACATTTTGTCGACTCATTTCAAATTTTATGCAAATCAGATGTACAGTTTAATTATAGGGACAGTCAAAAGTTTTCCGTTACATAACGGCCAATAGGAAAATATTATTGCAAGAGCATTTTTATGATGTTACAGCCTTCCGAATGGTCTGAAATTTTAAATATACAATTGTTGTAAAATTTTGTCGATTTGTTTCAAATTTTAAGAAAATCGGATGTATAATTTAATTACAGGGACAGTCGAAAGTTTTCCGTTACATGACGGCCAACGGAAAAAAAAAATTCAAGTGCATGTTAACGATATTACAGCCTTTCGAACAGAATGAAATTGATATGCACTTATTAAGTGCCCTAAAATATACATTCAGTACAATATGCGGTGCAAAAAATTATATAAAACTAGTTATAGTACGAACGCACTTCATTTGCCTCGTTGAGACGAGCAATTTCCAACTTGTTATATTTGGTATCAAAGAATACATCAAGCAGTTTCATCACTTGGGCTCTTGTGGCAGGTTCAAAATGTTATTTTAACACATTCCAAGCTTTAGTTGCATCTGTAGTCGCAGAAAGGAGAGGCCTGAGATTATTACTCATATTCAGATAAATGAGAGTATATGAACGGTCTTTTCTCCTTTTTATGTGGAGTTTCTTTTACAGGCAGCTTACTCTGATCAAAATTTTCGTCGACACTTTCAATAAATTCCCAACAACCATACTTTAGAAGAAGAGCTTTTACATAATCTTTCGATGTTGACCAATTGTCAGGAGTTAAAACAGGAATAGACGTAGATGATATAACAAGCTTTTAAAAAACAGTTCAGGTTCTCTTCTTATTTAGGGTCAAGGTTAATAGAATTGAGCCCACATTCCAATGATGTCTCCCTTCTCTCTTATTCTTAACTTTAACTCAAATAAAACCAGCAGAGTTTTGTTGTGAAAGTTTTAAAGACCACAGAGAATAATTAAAAATACTTGGAGACATTATTTTTATTAACGACACTGAAAAATATTTCTACACATCACATACAATTAAACTAACGTTGATAATCAAAAGAACGAAATATGACTTCGAAACACTTTGTACAAACTGCATCTCTAATTTTTATAATATTCGGCATGCATGGTAAAACATACCGGCAGAATTTTTTTTTTTTAAATAAAAACCATTGCATAGAATAAACCAACTCGTAAAACAGATTCTTTGATCTTCGGCCAACATCTTAAAAGCATTTAATCTTGCTTATTACTTACGCATACGTTTACCTCTCCGACTAGATTTTCCAAAAATCTCTGAAAAATTTAAGAACATTCACAGGATCGGCCGAACATCGATCACATATTGACGCCAAACTAATAACAATATCGTTCGATTCTGCTTCTCAACATCCTTACAATGGCGTCATATCGGATTTTACAATGATACATTTATTTTGGTTTCTTGAACTGTAGTACATTCCTCATACAAATCAATACTTTGTTGATATGTAAGTGAGACTGGAAAAACAAAAATCTAGTGGATCTCTAACATAGTAAGTTGTTTCAGAACTTGTTAAAACGTCTGAAATGTAATTTGACGGTTAATTTTTTTTTTAATGCCAACAGTTCGAACTTTATCAATTATACTGATTTTATATTCTGCATTTTGTACTTGTTCTAAATGTTTTTAACCCGAGAGTAGTCGCGTCTTTTTTTAGAACGCTAGTAGTCGCGCTCGGTCTATTTGCCGCCGTTCCCGTTTGGCCGAAAAAACAGAGGGAAATTGCCAGTGTTACTAGAAGATCGAAAACGGCGAAAATAAAGGGGAAATATCGCTTGAATGCGAAAAGGTAAACGTTATAGCAATTAGAACGCATTTACGTTAAGTATATATTTGGTTAACATTTAAATAAATGTTTTAATAACTTTTATTTTTTCAAAATTTGTAAAAATGATAAAAATTATTATAAAAACTGACAAAGTTTGTAAAGATTCAATGAATAACAAATTAAAACAAATTTTCAGTTATAAATTTGAAATCGTGATATATACTTTTCGAAAGGACAACAGCGCAGTCAGGTTGGTTTTAACTGTGGTCCGCACTAGGAGTCAATTGAAGTTGAAAAAATACATTTCTAATATATTTTTCTTACCATATCTACACAGATAATAAAAAAAGGAGATAAAATAACTACTAATTTGAAATTATTAACATAACAACAGTAGCTACTTTCTATTTCATTATTTTTTTTTTCTTTTCGTTGAGTCGTTTTTGTGTGTGCAACTTTAGAGATTTGATAATTCAATACTTTTTCTCAAATGAAAATATATGAATCAAATGAAAATATATGCATGAAAATAAATGAAACAAATGAAAATATATGGACATATTTCAGGGTGAAGCAGCGTTCTTTTTCCACCCTTCTGGGTATGAGCTTCGTATAAGAAGTAAATAATAAGTAATAATTTATTAAAATTAAATATTTTATTTCTATTAATTTCCACTGTGAATTTTAACCCCCCCCCTTTTTTTTTTTTTTTTTTTTTTTTTTTTGCAAAATTTGTAAAAATGATAAAAATTGTTACATAAACTGACTAAATTTGTAAAGATACAATGAATAACAGATTAAAACAAATTTTCAATTATAAATTTGAAATCGTGATACATATTTTTCGAAAGGACAGCAGCGCTATGAGGTTGGTTTTGATGATGGTCTGGCTGTAGGAGCCAATTGAAATTGAAAAAATATATTTCTAATATTTTTTCCTTACCATATCTATTCAGTTAATAAAAAAAAGAAGATAAAATAATCATTTCTCTGAAATTATTAATATAAAAGCAATAGCTACTTTTCATTTCTTTACTTTTTTTTCTATTCGTTGATTCGTTTTTGTATGTGCAACTTTAGAGATTTGATGATTCAGTACTTTTTCTCAAATGAAAATATATGAACCAAATGAAAATATATGAAGGAAAATAAATGAAACAAATGAAAATATACGGAGTTATCTCAGGGTGGGCAGCGTTCTTTTTTCACCCTTCTGGGTACGAGCTTCGTGTATATGAAGTAAATAATAAATAATAATTTATTAAAATTAAATATTTTATTTGTATAAATTTTCCCTGTGGATATTAATCCCACTTACGGATAAATAATTTTAAAGAACTGAACTGACAAAAAGTTCATTTTGATTGTACCCCTTCATTTAATTAAAATAAATATACATTTGTGCATATCAATTCATGCTATGAATAATTCACTAAAAACCTTTTTTTACAATACATAGCAAAATAATAAAAACACGAAGATAGCAAATTTTCTCTCAAATTATAAGCATGCAGTAATACCTTAGTTTGAATGAACATATGTACATATAACATGTACATATTAAACCTTGATTTAGATAAATCAGTCTGGAAGAACAAAACCCGTCAATATTGATTTTGTTAATGTTTCAACACTAGGCGCCAATCAGAGTTAAAAAGATACAATCATTTAATTAAAATAAATATTAAATTGTAGTTTCTTGATAATATTTATTAAAGTATAATTTAATTTGAATGAATTTTTACTTTTAGAATGAAAAACATTATTTATGAAAAATAGTTTGTACAACTGAACGCCAACAAAGTTAATTTTGTCTTGGTGGATTTTTTTCCCATTTTGTAATATTATCCTTACCAATAAAAAAATTGGATGGCGATACTGAACATTCAGCTTCTATCTCTTCATTTGCAGATTCTTCATTATCAGTTTCCTCATCTTCGTTTAAAATTAAATTATTATCTTCCTCTGATGAACTGGCTTCATCACTAATGTAATCTTCTTCTAAATTATCAAAAAGTTTTAGAGCTTCTTGAATAGTTAAAAACTTTTTACGAGACATTGTTAAAATAATCAAATACACTATGAGCAAAATATCAGAAATAGAAAAAAGAGAGAGAGAGCAAACGGAAGAGACTCCCCGATCCCTTCTTCCGCCTTCCAGGAAATTCGGGGGGATGGGAATGAAGAATGGGTAGGGAGAAAAAAAAAACAGCTTACGCTAGTGGTCGCACGCCGGTCATTCAGACCGAATTTAACTTTGGAATGCTATAAAATCTTGACAAAACGCAGGAATGACTTGTAATTTCTGTAAACAGAAGGTCGAACAGTGAAGGTCAGCTATGTGGCATTCCACCATTGTAACTTTAAGGGGAGATGGGTTTTAGGAAGAATTACGAATTTTGGCGGGGAAAAGACCAACGCGCGACTAATAACGGGTTAAGCGAAATTAAGTAGTCATTTGTTCATGAAATGTTCATAATTGTCAAGGCATAACTTTTTAACACATGCTACTATTTTTATAACATGTTTTGTCGTTGTTGTTGGAAAGGACTCATTTTGGTGGTGTTAAAATTCTGCCATTATATTAAAAAACATGTTTATCATTTTGGTAAATCTCTTTTTTAATTTCTAACTTTTGTAAAGTGTGTCCAATCCATACAAATTTTGAAATCTATTACAATTAGATTCAACAGATTTACGTTTGAAAAACATTTTATTTTTCAGAGACGCATAAAACTTCGTAATTCAACAACATTAAGATATCAGTATCGTTAATATTTAGTTTTATCGTAAATGTGGATAACTATAAATAGAACGAACACGCTCTACCATGCAAATCCAATTACATTAAAATACACCACGTGATACTGAACAACTAAATTATCAAAACAACAAATTTAGAGAAAAATCACTTGACTAGATTACTTCTGTTCTGTTCTTTGAAAATTCTTTATATTTAAATTCCGTAAAAGTTACTAAATGAAAACAAATACAATTGCTTTTACCTATTTACATATATAATATGATCGCTTTGTTAAATCACAATTTTGAATTTGTGTTAAAAGTCGCTAAAATTATTCCGTAAGTAACAATGCTTCCGACTGATGCAAGGATAAGATTTTTGTCCAGTACCAAACTATCCAAAACTTTATATTCAACAAAACTTTCGCTTATTTTAGTAACAAGAATGAAACTTTTCCATCTTTCGCGAGTTTGAGAGACATGATTGTAAATACTTCTTTTAAGTTCCAATCCCGCTTTTGAAGTAGATGAAGCAAATAAACAAATTACTGCAAATCGAATAAAATACATTATTGTATTCCAAATGCGATAAGCTAAGGCAATTTCTGTCAAAGATCTGTCAATGAGTATGCTATATACGTTATGAAAAATATTTAAAAAGGAAATAATAAAGACTACTAACAATATAGCATGAAAAGATTCGTTAATGTCTGTCATTAATTTAATAATTTTTTCACAGGTTTGATCTAAAGTTTTAAAATCAATATTAGGCGCTGTCTGTAGTTTATATTTAAAACCTTTAAGTGTCTCCTTAAAAATGAAACAAAAACAGCAATAATAAATTGGAATAAATGGTGTTAGGACACCCCAGGAAAGCATAAAAAAAGAAAAAATATTGAATGATTTAATTGGTATTGTCTCGATGTATTTGTTGCTGGGATGGGTACCAAAATCGGTGATAAATTTATCGTAATTCAGTGAAATGCAAAGAGTATAAAACGAGTAAATGGTGTAAATATCATTTGTGATGAAAACAATAAGTAGAGAAACAATGTATTTAGGCATTTTTGGAGGATTTATGAACGAGTAAAGTTTTGACATCTGATGAATTATATGATTTAATTTGTTCTTTTTGGAACAAAATAATATTCTAAGCAAGCATTCTAAAATAATTATTGCTAATGTAATTCTGCTATTTCTGCCTAGGTTAGAATAATCCAAGTGAACAAATAAATTGAGAGCCGCATACATCTTATTGAGTTCATTAAGAATCATAAAAAGAGATGAAACAACAAATAAAGTTATTTTTTTACATTTTAATTCAAAGTTTCCTGCGTATGACAGACCATGGAAACATAAATATGCGTCGAGTAATGCTGGAATACCACATAAATTACTTAATGAGATTCTTCTTGACGAGTCACCTGAAATATTTATGACTTTCGGATAGTTTCTTACAATATTCATTTTCAGAAATATTCTCAGATGTAATCAGGCGAGAAATGAGAAGTAGATTATAATGAAGTTTTTAAAATTATTTCCAAATTTCCGCGTTCGAAAAACAAGGAACCTTATTATTTTTTAATTTACTGATTTCAAAAAGAGTAGATATATATTTTTATAAGATTAGACCTATTTCTGCTGCACATTTTCAAATATCTATGTAGAAAAAGGCGTATACCTGAAATTGAAAGCTTTTAGAAGGCATCTATACCGCAAGGTGCAATACCTTATGAGATTACCGACATTCGCATTATTAAAGGCAATATAAATCAATATCGAAGTAAAAAACAAATGTAAACATAATAAAATTCATACACGATTGTCATTTTTGACTTTCAAAGTCATATCCTGAAAACACAAAAGGATCAAAAGATACTGTATAAATGTTTCATTGTAATCGAGATAATTTGTTTAAACATTAAAACTTGTTTTCCAAACAGAATACGTTTTTAAAAATTAATATCAATCAAGATAATAGTACTAATGATGGAAAAGCGATATTATTGATGAAAAGCTCATTGTTAGTTTTTAATTCATCAAATCCTTTCTACTCAGATGTCATTTAAGTAAACTATTTATAATCAATATCGCAGGTCTATTAAATAATTAAATTATTGACCTAGAATTGCATTAAAAAATATATTTTTAAACCAAAAACACCAATTTATGTTTCTTATTTGTTTTCGTGTGTGTGAACTTTGCAATAATTTTTTTAGTTACACAATTTGTTAGTACCACGTAGACCGAGCCTCGATCGGTATTTTTTAAAGTAAAAAAAAAAAAAAAATTGCTAGTTTATTTAACTTAACCTGTTTTTTTATGCCTGGGATTTTGCAATCGATTTTTAACCAACTTCCTGTTAGGCTAGAATTTAATAAATTATGTACGGTCGTGGAAAAAAAAAAGTAAACACCGCCTACTAACTCCTCAACAAATTATCGTACAAGAAAGTTACTGATACCGAATGATTGGAAATAAAGTCTGCTTTTAAATGATGTATATAAAATTTACTTAGGGGGTCATCTACATATTAAAACGAATCCAAACTTAATTTTTTTCAATGACAGTACCCAATTTTAACGAGATATTTCAAATCTTCGGTTCAAACTATGTCTAGACACCGAATTTCAAGTCATTTGAATGATAAGTTTTTGAATTATAAACATTCAAAATTTAGTGCTTCTAATGTTAAATTACATTTTCATATTTTTATTTATATCTCCAGAAATTATTCTCCTAATGTTCTAATTTTTTGTGTAGCAATAATACTCAATATACAGCAAATATACCCAAACTTAAATACGCTGAATTTGCAATTTTTATAATTTTATGATATAAATTATGAATTATGAAATTAATATTCGAAAAAAATATGAATTGCAACCTACAATTTTTTTGATGGATTTAGATTTATTAAGTCCTGCTTTATGGAAATCCAAAATTTCACATTTTTCTTCCAAGTAGTTTTCAAATTATGCTTAAAAAACTGCAAAATGATGGTTTGAGGCGCCGTCTATAATAGAAGTGACTAGATATTTTGGAAATTTCTTCTGCTGTCCTGCATTCTAGCAGGCTTCATTGACTTCTTAAGGTGCCTTGATCAAGATGGGGGCTCTCTCGGTTAACAATCGAGTTCCGAACTTCAATTTGGATACAGCCCTTAAAATACGCTCGTTTAAAAAAATTAATTTCTCGGAAACTTATGGTACGAATTGCATAAAAATTTGTTTTTAGGCTAATGGAAGGGTGTAGAGTTCATTTATGCTGTCAGAATTGTGTTCTGCTATTGAAAAAAACAAAGTTATGGTTCGTTTTAATATGTAGATGGCCCCCTAAGCAATTTTTTTCTGTATAATTTAAAAGTAGACTTTATTTCCAATCGTTCGGTAACAGTAACTTTCTTCTACGATAATTTATTGAGGAATTAGTAGGGGGTGTTTACTTTTTTTTTTCCACGACTGTACAAAGGTGTGCTTCCGATGACAATACAACATTTTAATATTTTTACAACTAGGCGGTCACAGGTGATAAATCGACAAATATTCCCTACAACTCGTGGAATTGCATGTCAGTTGAAAAAATTTTTTTAATTATGTGTGTATTTAATTATGTATGTATTTAATTATGTGACAATAAATGCTTTCGACAAAATATGCCAAAGCGCTCTGAAACGGCAACACTAAGATAATTTAAAAAGTTAAAAGTCTAAAATAAATTACAAATAAAAAAGAGTGTAATAAAAAAATACGCTTTTATCAATTAATAATTAAATATCAATAAATTTACAATTACATTATGGAAAACAAATTTAAATGCAAAAGAGATAATGTTTCACTTTTTCTTTCTGGTTTTCTCTTATTTGTAAATAAATAGAGGAAAAAGTATATAGTTTTAATAGAATCACTGCCTTGAGCTTTCTAGTAAACGTGAATAAAATCAATGAAATTTTCATAATCGAAGTCGTTGTCCATGCCAAATTAATGTATGCAATAGATATTTTTTGAAAAAAAATGTGAATTGCAGTTTAAAAAAACTGTCGGTATTTTCAAGAGGACCATTGGTTGCTTATATGAGAGTGTTTTTAGAAAACTATTTTTGGTTTTTATTTAACCCCATTATCCCATCGACCACTTTCCATAAATCAAACTACCGCCAAACTATTTGCCAGACTCTAACGCCAACTAAACAAATGGATGGATGATGAATCTCAAAAGAAAAAAATAAATCGGAATAGCCCCATTCACTCAAGTGTCAACTGTCAATATTTTTATAAAATAAATTTTAAAATATATTAATGAAAACAGAAAAAAAATCTTGATTATTTATTTATTTACATTATTTTTATTAATTATCGCTCTGGACTGTTGAATGTTTGTAACGGCAGTAGGAAGTGATCCGAGGCTAATGAAAAATAAAGGCTAACGCGATGCTTTTCGCGTGTCATTTTTTACAGACCGCTGGAGTCACGTGATGCTAGAATGCACCAATGCAGGTGTACGAAAAGCGCATTACGTCACTTTAGCGGTCCATAAAAAAGTATATGTGGAATGCACCGCCGTAACCTGTCTTTTTCGTTAACATCGAAACTGATCTATTGTATGTAACTATGCATCGCAATGCTTCTTCTCTTTTAAAGTTTTGTCGTCGCCGTTTAAGAACGCAATTTTTATTTAAAAGATATACTTTACTCACGCAAAAACACCCGCTAGTTTACTTTAGTCCTATGGGACATATTTTTAAAAATATCTCGTTTACATTTCAATATTAATGAATGTTTTTTTTTTCTTTTATTTTACTCTGGACAGCTTAGGTCGATCTGAACGAAAACCCTTTTTTACCTTTTCAATTTTGTTTCCAGATTTAAAAAAGTCCTTCCGGCCAGTGCCGGGAGGAAGAGGTAGCTTTCATAATCCTTATTTAAAAAAAGCCAACTTATATCATGCAAACACACGAAGCTCAATTTAGTGGAAACCGAATATAGGAGATTCAATACTAATTTTTATCAATATAATGAATGAGAATTTTGCAAAATTAGTCAGCTTTATCCAAGCTGCTTTTCTTTAAAGTAACTTATATTTGGCTGCCAAATTCGGCAATTTCTTAAAGTGCCTGTCATTTTAAGACAACATGGTGGATGAGGCTAAGCAGTGAACTTGGTCGAGACCTTAGTAATTGCTGTGCACATGCTCACTCACATCGGAATCGGTTAATATATAGGAGTGCTGTCGCATGCAAAAAATCAGATTTTTCAAAATGTCACCCACAATAGAAATTGAAACTGCTATATCTGAGTCATTTTTTAAGGTAAAGACAAACAAAAAATGCTCCTGAATCCTTATATCAAGATCAAATACTTAAGAAAGAAACCTTTTTCAATTTCTAATTTTTTTGCACCTCACTTTAAATATATATATATATTTTTAATTTAATGACCACCATTTTGAAACAAGATGGCTGATGAATCTGGCCAGCGAACTTGGTCGAGGTGTTGATGTATACTATCCACATGCCTTCTTACATCGAAATAGGTGAATACGTGTGTTATCGCGTGACAAATACAAGATCGTTTCAAAATGTTAGCCCTGCTAGATATTCAAAGTGCTATAAATCAACCATTTTTTAAGATATCAACAAAAGAACAAATTTTCAGAAACAAAAACTGCTCCGGAATCTTTGTATCAAGGCCAAACACATGAAAAAAATCTTTTTCATTTTCCAACTTTTTAATACCTCATTTTGAATTTTAAATTTAATTTTTTTAAATGGCAACCCTTTTGAAACAAGATGGCGAATGTAGCTGGCCAACGAACTCGGTCGAGACATTGGTATGTACTATGTACAGACCAAGTTACATCCAAATAGGTTCATAAATACGCCTGTTATCGTGTGACAAAAATCAGGTCGTTTTAACCCTTAAGTGGTGAGGTGATTTTTTATAACATAAGTGGTGAGGTGGGGTGTATGACAACCCAAAGTTTGACTTCTTACACACTCCACAAAATTTGGCGAATTAAAATAAGAAAATTTCCTGTGAATTTTGCATTATTTAATTATATAAAAACAACAAAAAAGTTCTGTAAGTGTACATACATATACATATAAATTCACGTATCTAAATACCACAAAAATTTTGTGTGCAAATATAGAGCTCATGCACAATTGCTATATTTTAAAAAAAATAATATCAAAATTACAATCAAGCTACACCATATAGAAGATAAATAACTGAATTAAGTATAAAATAACAATAAGCATAAAAAAAAGTTTTTTAAAGTAAAAATTACAAGTCTTCATTTCTTTCATTTCTGCATTCATCGCAAATGGGTGCTGAACACTATGCACATACAGGCAGTTCACAAACTGCACAAATAGATTTAGTTTTTCGGTCATTTTTTCTTGGGCACTTTGCACACCTAGTTTGCTTGCTCAGGACTCTTTTCTTACCAGTTTCTGGCTTTATTTTTAGAATATTGTGAATCATACTTTTCATAGCACGAGGAAGTCGAGTATTCATTAAACGTCTCTGCAGTTGCGATGCTATTAATTCTTGTGCCAATGATTTTATGAAATCAAATCTGCTTTGTTTAGGATTATCTGGGAATGAAGAGAAGATCACGTAGGAATTAACAAGAGAAATATTTAAAAGATTGAAGAAAATGGCCATGGGCCACCTTCGTGTTCGCCGGCTTGTTGAGTATTTTGTGCATTTCTCATCTAGTGCATCCACTCCTCCTTTGGTAATATTGTAGAATTCTATTATCTCAGGTTTTCCAGTTTCAGAGTCTATTGATTTATCGTGGTGCATAGATGAAACTAAAATCACAGCTTTATTTCTCTTTGGTACAAAGGAAACAAGTGTAACATCATTTGAAAATCCAAATAGGCAAGAATTAGTTTCTCTTTTTCTTGCAGGCAAAAAAGACGAAGGGATCTCTTTCTTATTTTTCTTAATTGTTCCTACATATGTGAGACCTCTTTTCTTCAGTTCAGATAATAGTTCTACAGAAGTAAACCAATTGTCGGCAGTAATGTTTCTGTTGGTGCCTTCTAAGGACTTCACCAGATTGAGTACAGCTTGAGTTGGCTTAGCAAATTTTTTTTCTATCTCTGAAAGAGTATTTCCATCACTGCCCTTTCCAGTATAAATATATCCATTCCAAAAATAGTGAGTCTTAGCATCGCATAAAACAACAAGTTTTATTCCATACTTTCTAGGCTTACTTGGTATGTACATCCTAAATCTGCATCTGCCACAAATCCAACTAGCATTTCATCTATACAAGCATATTCTCCTATCGAGTAATTTTTTTGACAGTTTTCTACAAATTTGTGAAATACCCAAGAAATCGCCGCAGAAGGATCAGTTTCCTTCCTTACGTTGCTATTTTCTTCGTTGTCAAACCGAAGACATATTAATAACACATACATTCTTTTCAAGGGCATACAGCATCGAAATATTTCTCTTCCTGTTCCATCAGTCGAGAACAGTGATTTCAGATCCTCATCATTAGACTTGAAAATGGCTGTTAAAAACAGAAGTCCCAAGAAAGCTTTCAATTCTGTCAAATCTAAATCTCTATAGTCCATTCTGTCAGCATCAGAAATTTTCTGCCTAATTTTAATTAACTTCTCGTTACTTCGAAGTACTATCTCGGTCAAAATATCTTCTGTGAAAATTAAACTCCAAGCATCGGACTGAGAACAAGATTTACCGAACTGCCGAGCAAGTCCTATGTTTCCTGGTAAGTGAGATATAATGTTATGTGCTCTTGTACGTGTTCTACTAATTGGAGGTACATTTGACCACTTGTACCTATTTCGTCCGTAATAATTCGATGAGGATTTGGATTGCCCAGATGATGGATGATCAATGTCTCCAGATTTATCATATGCACGAGCCTTTTTTATTGGTACAAAAAATTCTTAGTCACTTCCACATATTTCGGAATCGCTGCTATGATGACTTTCAAAATTTGCGTCATTTTCTGTGTTGTCACTTCCACATATTTCGGAATTACTGCTGTGGTCACTTAGAAAATTTGGATCATTTACTGTGTCATCATTTCCACTCAGCTCACTTTCTTCATTGAGGATTGTATTAACCCAGTCACTAAAACCAGGGTCATTAACATTCATTTTTTGCGGAAAAAAAGCCATAATTACTGCCAAAATAAATTTCTGAAATACGTAAAAAACTTTCACTTTTGGTGAGGTGGGGTTGATTACACCCCGGAACGCAAAATACTGGACTACACTCAGAGATAACTTGCTCTATTATGCCGAGTCATTTGCTACATAGCTTGAAAAAAAGGTACATGGACTCATAGCGCCATCTAGTAATGTAAAATGGCAATATTTTAGAATTTAAATTTGTCTGGGGTGAAAAACACCCCACCTCACCAGTTAAGGGTTAAAATGTCAGCCACAAGAGAAATTCAAAATGCTATTACTCAGCCATTTTTTTTTTTTTTTAGATATAGACGAAAAAAAATCTGTTCCGGAATCTTCGTATTAAGGTCAAACACATACAAACAAATCTTTTTCATTTTCCAATTTTTTGGTATCTCATTTAAATTTTTTTATTTTTTAATTTTTCTAAATGGCCGCCATTTTGAAACAAGATTGCGGATGAAGCTGGCCAACGAACTCGGTCGAGATATTTGTATGTATTATGTACACACCAAGGTACATCCAAGTCGGTTCATAAATACGCCAATTATTACGTGAGAAAAATCAGGACGTTTCAAAATGTCAGCCACGCTAGAAATTCAAAATGCTATAACTCAGCCATTTCTTAAGATATAGACGAAACAAAAACTGCTCCCGAATATTTTTATCAAGGTCAAACACATAAGAAGAAAATATTTTTTCAATTTTCAATTTTTGGGACCACATTTCAAATTTAAATTTTTCTTAAAAAGTTAAATGGCCGCCATTTTTAAACAAGATGGCGGGTGAAGCTGGCCAACGAACCCGGTCGAGACATTGGTATGTACTATGTATAAACGAAGTTACATCCAAATCGGTTCATAAATACGCCTTTTATCGCGTGACAAAATTCAGGACGTTTCAAAATGTCAGCCACGCTAGAAATTCAAAATGCTATAACTCAGTCATTTTTTAAGATATAGACGAAACAAAAACTGCTCCGAAATCTTTGTATAAAGGTCAAATACATAAGAAAAAAATATTTTTCTATTTTCAATTTTTTGGTACCACATTTCAAATTTTAAATTAAAAAAAAATTTTAAATGGCCACCATTTTGAAACAAAATGGCGGATGAAGCTGGCCAACGAACTCGGTCGAGAGATTGGTATGTACTATGTACACACCGAATTACATCCAAATCGGTTCATAAATACGCCTTTTATCGCGTGACAAAATTCAGGACGTTTCAAAATGTCAGCCACAAGAGAAAATCAAAATGCTATAACTCAGCCATTTTTTAAGATATAGACGAAACAAAAACTGCTCCGGAATCTTTGTATAAAGGTCAAATACATAAGAAAAAAATATTTTTCCATTTTTAATTTTTTGGTACCACATTTCAAGTTTTAATTTTTTTTTTAATTTTAAATGGCCGCCATTTTGAAACAAAACGGCGGATGAAGCTGGCCAACGAACTCGATCGAGACATTGGTATGTACTATGTACAGACCAAGTTACATCCAAATAGGTTCATAAATACGCCTGTTATCGCGTGACAAAAATCAGGTCGTTTTAAAATGTCAGCCATAAGAGAAATTCAAAATGCTATTACTCAGCCATTTTTTTTTTAAATATAGACGAAAGAAAAACTGTTCCGGAATCCTTGTATTGAGGTCAAACACATACAAAAAAAAATCTTTTTCATTTTCCAATTTTTTGGTATCTCATTTAATTTTTTTTTATTTTTTAATTTTTCTAAATGGCCGTCATTTTGAAACAAGATGGCGGATGAAGCTGGCCAACGAACTCGGTCGAGATATTTGTATGTACTATGTACACACCAAGGTACATCCAAGTCGGTTCATAAATACGCCAATTATTACGTGAGAAAAATCAGGACGTTTCAAAATGTCAGCCACGCTAGAAATTCAAAATGCTATAACTCAGCCATTTCTTAAGATATAGACGAAACAAAAACTGCTCCCGAATCTTTTTATGAAGGTCAAACACATAAGAAGAAAATATTTTTTCAATTTTCAATTTTTGGTACCACATTTCAAATTTAAATTTTTCTTAAAAATTTAAATGGCCGCCATTTTTAAACAAGATGGCGGGTGAAGCTGGCCAACAATCCCGGTCAAGACATTGGTATGTACTATGTATAAACGAAGTTACATCCAAATCGGTTCATAAATACGCCTTTTATCGCAAGACAAAATTCAGGACGTTTCAAAATGTCAGCCACGCTAGAAATTCAAAATGCTATAACTCCGCCATTTTTTAAGATATAGACGAAACAAAAACTGCTCCGAAATCTTTGTATAAAGGTCAAATACATAAGAAAAAAATATTTTTCCATTTTCAATTTTTTGTTACCACATTTCAAATTTTAAATTAAAAAAAAATTTAAATGGCCGCCATTTTGTTTCAAAATGGCGGATGAAGCTGGCCAACGAACTCGGTCGAGAGATTGGTATGTACTATGTACACACTGAATTACATCCAAATCGGTTCATAAATACGCCTTTTATCGAGTGACAAAATTCAGGACGTTTCAAAATGTCAGCCACGCTAGAAATTCAAAATGCTATAACTCAGCCATTTTTTAAGATATAGACGAAACAAGAACTGCTCCGGAATATTTGTATAAAGGTCAAATACATAAGAAAAAAATATTTTTCCATTTTTAATTTTTTGGTACCACATTTCAAGTTTTAATTTTTTTTTTAATTTTAAATGGCCGCCATTTTGAAACAAAACGGCGGATGAAGCTGGCCAACGAACTCGATCGAGACATTGGTATGTACTATGTACAGACCAAGTTACATCCAAATAGGTTCATAAATACGCCTGTTATCGCGTGACAAAAATCAGGTCGTTTTAAAATATCAGCTTCAAGAGAAATTCAAAATGCTATTACTCAGGCATTTTTTTTTTAGATATAGACGAAAGAAAAACTGTTCCGGAATCTTTGTATTAAGGTCAAACACATACAAAAAAAAATCTTTTTCATTTTCCAATTTTTTGGTATCTCATTTAATTTTTTTTTATTTTTTTATTTTTTTATTTTTCTAAATGGCCGCCATTTTGAAACAAGATGGCGGATGAAGCTGGCCAACGAACTCGGTCGAGATATTTGTATGTACTATGTACACACCAAGGTACATCCAAGTCGGTTCATAAATACGCCAATTATTACGTGAGAAAAATCAGGACGTTTCAAAATGTCAGCCACGCTAGAAATTCAAAATGCTATAACTCAGCCATTTCTTAAGATATAGACGAAACAAAAACTGCTCCCGAATCTTTTTATCAAGGTCAAACACATAAGAAGAAAATATTTTTTCAATTTTCAATTTTTGGTACCACATTTCAAATTTAAATTTTTCTTAAAAATTTAAATGGCCGCCATTTTTAAACAAGATGGCGGGTGAAGCTGGCCAACAAACCCGGTCGAGACATTGGTATGTACTATGTATAAACGAAGTTACATCCAAATCGGTTCATAAATACGCCTTTTATCGCAAGACAAAATTCAGGACGTTTCAAAATGTCAGCCACGCTAGAAATTCAAAATGCTATAACTCAGCCATTTTTTAAGATATAGACGAAACAAGAACTGCTCCGGAATCTTTGTATAAAGGTCAAATACATAAGAAAAAAATATTTTTCCATTTTTTATTTTTTGGTACCACATTTCAAGTTTTAATTTTTTTTAAAAAATTTTAAATGGCCGCCATTTTGAAACAAAACGGCGGATGAAGCTGGCCAACGAACTCGGTCGAGACATTGGTATGTACTATGTACACCCCGAATTACATCGATATCGGTTCATAATTACGGGAGTTACAGTGTGACATATGTCAGATATATATATATATATATATCAATTTTGAACGGAGGGTTGTTTCGGGGTCTGGGGGTCATGATCGATGAAAATATACCAAAATTTTTTGAAATCGCTTTCCTCCGAACGGCTGTAATAGGTATCTTTTTGTAAAGAAAGCTACCTAAAAAAACCGTCCCATAGAATTAACATTAGAGAGCGAATATTTTCGCGTGAGTGAAGTAGCCCCTGAATTAACGAAATAACAAATAAATCAGTAAAACATCATTAAAAATACTGATAAGAGTCGAATTGAAAATCAATAGTATAACAAACATGTTCTGATGTAAAGTAAATGTCACGACACGATCATGCAATTGTGCCGTAAAAGCAACAATAATATTGTAAATTTACCGGTATTTCTTTTTATGGAAAGTAGTTGACGGGATAATGGAAAAGTACCCTATTTTTACTTATATTCCACTATAAACATACGAAAGTGAAAGTTACTATACGTAAAAAATTAATAAGTTGTGAATGATAGATTTATATCTAAGGCTCGTAGTGTTAGTACAATCAAAAATGAAAAGCGAGTGAAATTGATGTCATAGTGGTGCAAAAATGATAACATATTTAAGTTTTAAATATAAAAATGCTTGTATTCCCACAACACTTGTCTTTCCATTTAAACACAAAAAGTACACTTTAAATAATGTAATTTATTCACAGAAGGAGATGGGGGCGGGACTTCATTTTGAATTCCGAAGTGGTTCAGTGGAGTACGTAAAAAGCAGATTTTCATGAAAATAAAAATCCTTTCTATATAGCAAGATATTTAGATTATTATTTAAAATAATAAACGCTTTTATATGAGCGCGATAATCTTAGAATTATCCCGAGTGGTTTTCAATATCTTATAAAGATTTAAATGATTATTCTTCTATAATTGATGTCCAAGTCAAAAACGAGCTTTTTCGGGAACAATTAAGTAAATTTGGAAGAAAAATTGTTGTGATTTTAAAATTGCTACTAATTTTGTACCAAGGTGTATCGCCATTGCATCAAACTATGAGTGTAGTAATATTTGTAGCAATATGGTAGAGCAGCACAGTTTCACTATAAAAATATTAGCATATTTCCAAATGTTTCTGAAAATGCTTAAGTTCACGAAAAAAACAGTTGGTAAAATCAATTAATTTTAATTTTTCTTGCCAGTTCAAACAAATTTTACCATATATTTGACTTACATATAGTCCTTTGTCTAGTGTTCGATTTAGTACAGACTGACAATAAATGCACCATTCAGTTGATTTTTATTGGGTTTATGATAAATGACCATTACTATTGGCACGAATTCCGATTACGGAAGATTGAAAATAAAACTCAATAAATCAATTAGTTTTGGAACTTTCTTTTGCAATGTGATTTTCTGCAATCTGATTTGTTGTCAAATTTGTGCTTAAAAAAAAAAAAAAAAAAAAAAAAAAAAAAAAAAAAAAAAAAAAAAACCTAGAAGAAATCTTCACTACATAGAAGTACCATTCAATCAAGAAATACCAACCATCCAGAAAAAAATTATCTAATTAACAGTGTAAGTCCCCTAAAAATACATCCAGCAAAACTCAAATTATAAGCGGGTGGAAGGAAAGACAAATTTGCATTTTATGTAATTACAGTAGATGAATCTTTTATAATTGCGTTCACCTTACTCTATAGCTTTTCGAATAGCTCTATAACTAAGCAACATATAATGAAATGCTATATTAAAAAAAAATTCCTGAATAGTTATGTAACAGTGCCACTTGGATCAAATTTGTTGAATAGAATTTTTTTTAAGCCTAACCTTTACTAATCAGGTTCAATTAATTTTTTAACTTTTTCCATTATCTCTATAAATAAGCAACGTAGAACACTATGTGTACTCACAAAAACCGTTCCAAAAACATTACCTAACTAATAGTGGCATGTCCTATGAATACATTGTAAGCAATTGGAATGAAATGCAAATTTCCGTTTTAAATATGCAGTACATGATAATGATACGATTTTCTGTAATAGAATTCATCGTGAAGTTTTCGTTTCATACGTTAACAATTCTTTCAGCATTGTAACTAATACACCGATTGGCGAGGTATCCGATTACGGAAGATTAATCATTAATCCTATGAAAAACTACTCAAAGAAAGGTGAATATATGGCTTTTATGATACTTTTATGTCAGCCCGGCGCAAGTAATAAATCAACAAAGATTGTTTCCATATCTTATTCTTATTATTTTATTTTCATTTAAAATATAAAAGTTTCACTCATTACATTTAAAATACATGCCTTACACTAATTTAATTGAAACAACTGAAAAGTAAAACAATAACAGGAAATAATGCATAACTTAAAACAAAGAATTGTTTTTTATTTAGATACGCGAAATCTAACTACAACTATTGGCAATTTTAAAAATGCTAATGGCGAGATTTACACACGGCTGACATAAAAATACCAATTTTTCTCCTTATCCAGGAGCAAAAGTCAAATCGCGATGTATTATTTCAATTCCAATTTCTTTCATTGAAACTTGGTTCTTACGTATTATTTGGACCGTGAAATAGATCGCCAAAAATGGCTGACAATTGCCAATCTTGTTTATCGTTTGCCAATTAAGTTCAAAACAGTAATTTAACTTTCTTAAATACATAACCTTCTTAAAAATGCCAAATTGTTTAAAGTAAATAAATAAATAAAATATATAACATACTATAAAGAGTAATTGGTACTACTTAGTTATCTCGTCGACCAATTTAGCCAAATTATATAAATTGCCAAACCACTCTCCAAATTATACAAATTGACATCATTTTTATTTTAATAACGAAGGAACTAATATATTAGTATAACATCAATAAAAATTCAAATAAAACGTCGAAATAAAAATCATTTGATGACGTAAACACGTATAACTTGCTTAAAGTTAAGTGAATGTGACATTTACGATCAACCATTTTTGGCGTTTAATCATAGTTTGGCGATAGATTTTTAGTCGATGGAGTAACAAAGTAGTATCCAAAATTCATTGTTTTCAGGCGAATCTATTTTACTAAAATATTTTTCTTTCTGATTAGAGATATTGCTAAGACTGGTATTAAGTCAGCAAGAAGCAAGGACCCTGATAGTAATACTTTACAAATTAATTTTACTATTTTAAAAAACGTAATTTGACTAAACCTAAAATGCATTATAAGTTGACTGGGTTATACAATTAAAAACATAATCTGAATTACCGTTAAACCCAGTAACAGAATCTGCAGCAGTCTACAAGGTCTAAAATAATATGCTCTGTTTTCGCTACTGGGCTTTGTAAGTCATAACAAATTAAACGTTTAACACTACTTTTATGACATAAAACTTAACTGTTACAATACAAATCAAATTCTATATCAGCATATGTCACAGTAATTTAATGAGTAAAAGAATTTGTGAACATGAAATTGAATCACTAATGACAAATGCAGGGAAATAGTAAAGTGCACTTACTAGCCATAGCGAAGCAAATCATCAAATATTGCATCATTAACAGCATGCCGACATTTTGGTTCTTTACACAGCGGACTATGTGTATCAATAAAGATAGGGGAAATTTTCAGTGCATGAAATCAGAATATGCAAGATCAGTATTGATTTTAGAATAGTTAAAATATGTTTACCACTTTGAAATTAAAAATTATGATTTGTATGAAACAAGGTGAAATTCACATACGGTGTTATGTGAGAAAGCGTGGTGGACGTTGCTCTTTTGTGACTGATTGTGTAAAAGGAGAGAGGGTGTGTTAATGGTTTTGTGACATCTAAAGATTTATTCTAGTTAAAAGGATATTAATTAAAATGCTTGGTGTGTCTATTCCATCCAAGCTACATATTTCCCTGCATTTTCCATGCTAAAAATAAAACAAGTTCTTGGTATCGAAATTTTGTGATGTTACATATCAAAACATCTGTAAAAAGTTATGAATTTGAGAGTGGAACTTTCACTACTGAATCAGAAAACTCCTGATTAAAAAAATAATAAATTAATTAAAATTTACAAATTGTTGAACATTATGATATTTACTTCACAATGATTGCTTGACGTCTTAATAAGAATTTTTTTTTTTTTTTTTTTTTTTTTTTTTTTTTTTTTAACATTCATAACATTTTGAAGACACACACTTTTAGCATCAGGTTCCATGCATGTTGCACAATCAGGATAAAATTTGATACCATGTTAGTCACAATTAAATAAAAAAAGCTTTGACATACATTAATAAAAAAAAAAAATCCGGTACTTTCGGTTAACCGGGCGTCAGTGTTATATATACATATATATATTGTATATATACCTACATATATACACTGCTCAAAACAATTAGTGAAGCACATGGTCTTAACAAAATTAAGCAAATATTTACGCCGATATGTAACGTAAAATAAAACATCCATAACATAAAGCGTAGTAGAAAACAGATAAAGAAATCTTCACATGCAAATTAAAGTTTATGACGCCAAAAACCAGAAAAAGGAAATACGTGCAGAAAGCGGGATTTTGCAGAAACGTCTGTTTCACTGTTTCAATTGCAAAATTCAATTGCTCAGCTTGTGTTTTGAGAAAAGATGACTTGAAAATGTTACAATAATGTGATTTAACGGAATCTATGACTTGGCGTGTTATCGGAACAGTTGAATATGGTGAAACACAATGAAGTGAAGCGGACACTGTTGGGGTCGCAAGAAGTGTCAATGCAAGGCTGTTGAATCTATTCCAAGACACATGGAATGGTAGACATCGACAAGGGCAAGGTGGGCAATCTACAACCCCATAAACTAATGACCGATATGTCCTATTAACAGCTCGTCGAGAAGGAACGGGCAATGCTACTCTGCTGCAAACACAGTTGTTCTTGGCCACAGGACGAAGGGTGTCCAGCCAAACAGTCTGAAATAGGTTTCATCAGGGTGGTCACTATGCACATAAGCCAATGGTCTGTATTATGTTGATCTCAAGCAACTGTGCGGACCAAAGAAGGTGGGCTACTGAGCATTGTGTTTGGAGGCAACGTTATTGGAGTCAGGTGTCATATACGCACCACGTTGGTGTGACTTTTTTCTGACGCAAATTTGGCGAAAACCTCGTTTTTGAATAGAGGTTACATATATATTTTTAACAGGGCCGAAACTAGCCTTTTTCGCAACCGGGGCAGACATGGATTTTGGTGCCCCCCCCCCATCTTCTGCTTCCATTATTACGTCATCCATTATTATGAAACAACCGTTCTAAATGAAGTGTTAGGTAAAGATGAAAGAGAAGTCGTAAAAAGTTAGAACTCTGATTTTCTCGTCAGAATGGGAAAAAAGTGGCCAAAGTTTTTTTGAAAATAAAACTATAATAATTTTTTTTCTTTTTTTTTTTTACCATTCTGACCAGAAAATCTGAGTTCTAACTTTTTACGGCTGCTCTTTCTTATTCACGTAATACTTCATTTATAACGGTTGTTTCATTATAATGAAAGCCATATGTCCATCAGAAGAAAATGATCCATTCCAATGGTATAAGTTTGATTGAAATAAACTATTTGATACTTTGAGCAGAAAGAAGAGGCTACACCTGCAATTTTCATGACACTAATAAAATCCCATAGCTGACAATGTGTACGGTTTAGTTACCTCTAAAATTGAATACAAATTTTTTGCCATATTTAATCCTTGACAATTGTTAGACTTTTTAAACTAAATTTACGGAAGTAACAGCCAATTTTTCTTGCGACAACATTTCTGTGGCTGTCAACTCGTAAAACTTGATCTGAAAATGCTAACTTTGACAATATTTTCTGAATGAATCTTTGCCTTTATAAAAAAATGGGAAACTCTTTAATTTCTTGGTATCTGAACAAAATCGGTAATTTTTTTTATTTTTACGAATATTAATGCAATTTTTTTGTATTTACGAAGGTAAATGACTTCGCGAAAGCATCGGGAAAATAGTTTGGATTTGGGAATAGCTTTCAATATAAAATATTCTCATAACAAGATGTGATCCAATCCCACACCCCAAAAAAAGAATGGGAAAAAAATTCCGCTTTATACAGGATCCTTATGTCATATCATTTTTAGATTCTTCCATGTTTTGTCATACGCCAGACAGGATATCGTGCTACACAAAGATGTCAGAAATATCGACAAAAAAATCTTCATTGGGCGCCCCTTCGTTCTTGCGCGCAGGGCACATGTCCCCTCTGCCCCCCCCCCCACTTTAGTTTCGGCCCTGATTTTTAAAAAGTGAACAGCAATAAAGAAAAATAGTTTAATCAATATCTATTGAAAAAAAAACAGTGACTATATTTAAAAAAAGAAAAGAAAAGTAAATAAACAAATTATTTTATTATTAAATAAACACCAACATCCGGATTACCATATTATTTTCAGACAAAAAATTCTGTGAAAATATCTCAGCGGATAAATTTATGAATAAAATTTTACTTTCTATTTAATATAACATTCTAGATTGTTCGTCCTTCTTTTAACCTTCTACCAGATGGAACAAGTCAAAACTTGACGGCACCAAACAAAAAAGTCTAACTCTTGTTTACTGCCTATTAAAATATTATTTACTGCCATAACAACATCAATAAATCTGTGATTATTTGGTGCTAATTTCATATAAAATACATTTATATATACTACGATCATAAAATCCTTATCATAATTGGTAGATAATAAAGCATGTAGTACATGCAAATGCATTTTGTGTGCACTAATGTTAGATAATGACAAAACTGTATTGTACAATATAATGCTGATCGATGGAAAAGCGCTTTTAAGTTATTTGCATTGAACTACATATAGATTTTTAACACATAAAACAGCTAATGCTTACATGCATAAATATATAAATATCCTATTTTTTTAATTACACAACGTAAATCAAACGTCCTTATATTTATTGATTGCAATATATATATATATATATTAACCCTCCGAGCATCTTGAGGGTGTTCCTGCATTTTCATAAAAATGCTTATAACAATAATTATAATTATTTTTTTTTCTAAAATTTGTTTAATTAACATTTTTTGTTTCCCCTGTTTGTTTCTAAAATACACTTCATGCCCCTTTATTTGATAGACATCTTAAAATACAATTCTGTTGAAAATGTTTTTGTCTACAACAGATTAAAGTTGTTTTTGGGAAACAGAAAAATATGCCCAAACCACTCAGAGAGTTAAAATATTTCTTAATTTATTTCTGAGTAATATTTTACTGAGTACCGTTTCGGCCAGATGTCGGGAACTGTGCAAATGCAGAATATATATATAAAAAAAAGAAAGAAAAAAAAAAAGAAAAAAAAAACTTGCGCACACACAAGTGCACTCAGATATTAAAGTATAAATTATAAAAATATAATCAGTGATTAAAGATATGACCTGTAGCATGCAAAATGCTTAAAAAGAAATATTGCAGATCAACTTTCTTCTGTATGCACTACATACAGAGTTTTGTTACTTTTTGATAGTGTCTGAACCTGTAAGTTCTCGAATGAATGCATCCAGCACATTGCTACACGCTAAACCAGCAACATATCTAAAAACACTCGAGAGTAAATAAATCTCTAGTTTGTCAATGTACTTTGTTGACTATTTACTGACATAACTTCAGTAAATCTGTGATTATTTGATACTAATTTCATATGAAATGCATTCATATATACTACGATCATAAAATCCATATCAGAATCGGTAGATGATAAAGCATGTAGTGCATACAAATGCATTCTCTGTGCACTAATGTTAGATAATGACAAAAGTGTATTGTGCAATATATATCGGTATCCTGCTGATCGATGGAAAAGCGCTTTTGAGTTATTTGCATTGAAGTATATACATACAGATTTTTACCACAGAAAACAGTGAATGCTTACATTCATGGATACAATAATTTTTTTTATTACACAATGCAAATCAAATGTCTTTATACTTATTGATTACAATATTTAGAAAAATATATTTCTTAAATATTTCTTAATTTTATTATGTTTTCAATATATTTCTGAGTAATATTGTCCTGAGTACTGTTTCGGCAAGGTGTCGTGCACTCTGCAAATGCAGAAAAAAAACACTGGTGCACACATAAGTGCAATCGCATATTAATGTATATATTTTTTAAATATAAACAATCAGTCAAGAAACCGAACAAAGTCTCTTAATTTTTAATCTGCATTAAAACAATTCACTAATTATGTAAGCTTACTTATCATAAAGTACTTTTTTAAATACACGACTTGATTAAATTTTTTGCCATACAGTTTAATTGCTTTAAACCTACAAACTGGTTAATTTATTTAATAGTAAAATTACCAATTGCTGAATAATGATCACAATCTTGCTAAAAAAAATAGTGTAACCAGTTTTGTGCTTCACACACTAATTAAGGAAGCATGTAAAAGAATTACCACTCTAACTGGAAGATATCTGCATTAGAGTCGTGAGTCAGGTCGGGCTACTTGCTTTTAACCAAACCGAGTCTTGGTTTGGGTCGGATCAATGGTAGATTTTTTGTTGCAGGGCAGGTTCAAATTCATTGTTTCAGTTTCGGTTTTCACTCTAACGGGTCGACCCGAATTTCAAATGATATTCAAAGTATTTTTTTCAGGTTAAAGATCTATGTACAATAAGACCTATAAAATGGCTTTTCCCCCGAAAGGCAGACATGACTATTTAGAAAACACTTTTTATTTCCTAAAATGTATATATTTGAACGTTTGTATAAGTTTGAATAACAGGCGCCTCTCAATGTAAACACATGTAACATGTGTATGTGTACATAAACTATCAAAAATATGATACATGTGTTTTTGTGTGCATCAAAAACAAAATATTGATAATATTTTTCATATTTCGAAAGTTATTTTTGCAGGTTCGGGTCGTGTTGACTTAAAATTAGACGTGGTACAGGCTCAGTAAAAGTAAAAAAGCCAAACTTTCACAGCCTCACGGAATTTTCACGAAATTCGCATTTTCCACAACATTTTGAGGAAATATGCATTTATTCTGTGATCCTTTAAAAAAATTAGTATTTTTCCGCGACCATTTGATGAATATCGCACTTTTTCTGCAGTTTGTTTAATGATATACACGTTTACTCTGCTATCCTTAGATGTAATAACATTTTTTGCAATCCTTTGACGAAATTTCCGTTTTATTCCACGATCTTTCGACAAAATTTGCGTATTTTCTACAATCTTTCGACGAGGTTTTCATATTTTCCACGATATTTGGCAAAATTCATATATTTTACTCAATCCTTTGATAAAAACTGCATCTTTGATGAAAATCGTGTCTTCTTCGTGATCATTTAACAAAAATTGCGTTTTTTCTGCGATCCTTAAACAAAATTTCCATTTTTTCGCGATTCTTTGATGTAATTTGCATTTTTTCCCACAATCTTTCGACGAAATTCGTATATTTTACATGATCCTTTGACAAAAGTCGTGTTTTTCCGCAATCATTTTACGGGAAGTAATTGTACGTAAATATTATTGTTAACAATTTAATTGTAGACGCGTGTGCGATCTTACCAACACTGTAAGGAGAGATTGCGCAAAATATTTTTCTTGTTTTTATTACTGCTGCTCTATTAAATTACAGCATAACAACAAAATAACAACGGAAATGCATAAAAAAACAAATGAAGTCAAAATTATTCATGCATAGTTTAGCAAAAAATTAATATTTACATTTTTTATTATTATTCTCTCGAAATGAGCGCAGACTCTCCTAGCTTTACCTTATATATTCTTCTTTAAATGTAAAGCGCATTTCGGAACCGTGGGTAACTCGAAAGGGTTTATTGTATGTTTATGTTCGTGGTAATATTATATTTTTCGAGATAAGTATATATCTGTATTTTTTTTTTTTTTTTTTTACATTTTGCATAGTTTGAGAATTGCCAGTTAAAATACAAATACTACTCACTTTATTTTAAAACAATGAACGGAACAAAATGTCTTTCGTTTAGCATAACTAAACGATAAATAAAAAAAAAAAATCATCACTAAACTCACAGAGGAAAATGTAATCAGGGATATTATTGCGCAGTAAATAGCCCATATGATGGCAATGTTGATAATACGTATAAAATTCCACAATATATTTTAAAAGGTTTTCCAATGAATGAACAGTACAGATTGTAGAAAATCTAATTATGTCGTTTTTTTTAAAGAAAGGACACACAACTGAGTAAAAATTATAGTTTGTTTAACATTTTATTTTTCTGAATCGGGATTACCAAATTTTGTTTTAAAAATTTAAAAATGTCTGCAATTAGTATTGCTTGCACATTACAAGATATAACATTATTAGTTTTACTCTATTAATAAAAGGATTAAGAATTTTACACTTGTAAATAAGGTACTGGCATAAAATATAAGTTCATGAACAGAATTTTCGTTTAATAGTTGAAAGCAGTTGGGGTGCTAGAAAATGATATACGAACTCTGATTCAGGTATTCATTTCATAATATAGTCTCCCATCTGGCTGCTCTAGGACTATGCTTTTCATTTCGAACAGAATTAATTTTCTAATAAATCATCAGTAAACATACTTTGTTTAGGATTTTCTTTTTTTTCCTTAATTGGAAGGAATTCAACACATTATATTATTCCTTTTTAGTTTTTCTTTTGTTTTTCTGTAAACATATTTCATATGATAGTGAACTTATAAAATAATTCTTTAAAAAAAGATTTTTAGCATTAAATGCTAAATAATAATTTTTGTAGTAAATCTTATCAAATATTTCCATGGCCATCTGTCATTTTCTATTGCATATTATAGCAGAATATTGATAAATAAATTTTCCAGCAGTCAATGTATAATCTGCACACTTACAGGCGTTTTTAGTATTTACTGTAAATGGTTTTCAAAATAACTTCATATGGACATTTGAATTTAATCCTTCTATATATAAAAAAAAGTTTTGATTTGGAAATGGACCAATGAAAATCTGCGTAGATATTCCGGGTAGAACTCATCCAATTTAAATGCTTAAGCCAAGGCCTCCTTATCGAAATAACAGGCCTCGCAATCGCTAAGTTTCCTTTGTCCGCTGTACACGTGGTTAGAAACCACATAGTTTTCCGTGACTAGCGCCATCTAACGTGAGAAACAGAAATATTTTTTAATTTGTTTTCCATTTGTCTTTTACCATTTTCTTTACAATGTGCTTTGTAGTTTGCAAATGATAGTTGTTAATCTTAAAATTTTCATATGTTCTAGACATTTTATTTAAAAAATGAACTTATTTTACTGTTAAACAAAAAATGTGTACTGCTGTATTCCGTTATGTAAATAAATGATGATAATAATGTAATAATAATCAGGAAAGAAAATTATTTTACCATGAATTTCTCAGTGATATTAGTTATTGAAATAAATGGATAGCATCTAGATCCGGAAAATGTAAAATATTTTATTTTCTCTTTTATATTTTCAAATATGTGATTTGTTTTATTTCTGCTATTTATTTTCTTTTCACAATTAATTTCATCTTACAGTATTAACTTAACATCGCTCCTTCAATTTGTTTCAAGGCACAGTCTCATTTATTTATTTATTGGCCTATCATTTGTTTTATTTTTGAAGGTATGGGAGATCATTTCAGTTTAACATACTTTAGATGAAAGCTTCACTGTTTTTTCATATAAAGTTTGTATGTATTAATCTATGGAAAGTTTCATAATTGGCTCCACAGCCAATTGGCATATCTTGGCGGGCACAGTTTGGTGCGTAATTAATTTCCTTGTTTTAACTCACATGTATTATGTAAGTTTTCCTAAAATGTATCAAAGTATTTTAGGAAAGTTAAAACACGCATAGATACACATAAAAACAGACTGAAGTCATAAACACTTAAAAAATTGGAATAATAAAGTTTAATAATCACTTAAATTTATAGATGTCCCTCAACTTTCCGCAAATACCGTATTCTTGTTATGCTACGATTTTGGTGTTTGTAAATCTTAATTTGAGTATTCTTCCTTAATCAGACCTCGAGCCAATTGGTGTAAGTGTAGTTTGGCGCAAAATTAATTTTATTTTTAAACCGTATACTTGATACCACATTATTCCAGCATCGCGTTTTTTCATCGACTGTGGAACAGATTACAGAACATTAGCTAATACTACATTATATAATAATAATTCGGTATTTTTGAAGTATAGGGACCTTGGCGAGAGAAGAAAATTTGGCAACGTAATTTCTGGAAGCATATTCACTGTTTCACATAAAGAAGCAATATTTTCCAATATTTGTACAATTTATTTAATATAAAAAAGGCATTTATCTATTTTATATACAAATATAAACAAATCGTATATAAAAAACAATAATAATATCTAGAAACTAAATTTATACATGTAAATGCGGCACAGATGTCATATTGGCGCGATTTTTTTTCTAACGCCAATGTCAGATACGCACCGGATACTTAACTGGCACCAAAGTGTCGTTATTTTGCTTGATATGGTTATCCGGATATAGGAGGTTTTCGCAAAATTGGCGTCGGAAAAAAATCGCGCCAATATGGGGCCGTATATGACATCTGTGCCGTAAATTCTTATAAAACAAGCTGACAGTTCATAAGTTTTGTTTTCTTTCCGAAGCCCAAATTGTGCCAAGATTTAAAACAAAATAACCCGCAAAGTCCTATATACTGAAAATGGTACTTGTTAGTTATCCCGCCTACCAAATTACTGTCGCCAATTTGTGAGATTAAATGCCAATAATGGTTTTCCATAAATTAATTAGTTTTAAGATTAAATGCCAATAATGGTTTTCCATAAATTAATTAGTTTTAAGATTAAATGCCAATAATGGCCAATAAAACCAATATTTCGACGTTTTATTTGTATTTTTATTAATGTTATACTAATTTATTTGTTTTATCGTTATTTAAAATAAAAAATTGTGTCAATTTGTAGAACTTGGTGAGTAGTTTGGCGATTTATATAATTTGGCGAAATTGGTCGACGGGATAATTAACAAGTACCCTGAAAAAATATCAATAAATCTTATATTTAAATCTTCATTTTTGATATGTTTCATTTTTTAAAGACAGAATATAATTGTGCGAAATATTTTTTACGCCTTTATTTTACTGGAATTCGAAAAATATTTTATACAATTTTGCCAATAACACAACATTTTCAATTTTTTACTATGCATTTGTTTATGGAGTATTACCAGTAGTATACACCAGGTGGCGTAACTTACGGGACAAAGTCGGCTAATAAGTTGGCAATTATCGGGGACATTTTCACCCATAGACTTTTTCGGGATCGTCAAGTCTGTTTTATGATAAGGGAGTCTTGGCTTAAGCATGGCCATAGCCTACTGTGATATATAACGGCCTGCGCATTTCGCCGAAAAAGTGAAGTCGGATCCAACTTCAAACCCTGAACCAAAACTTCACAACGTGCTCTTTGTTTACATTTATACCCTGCCCAGATAGAAGCTTGTTTCTCATCGTCGAGGTTTCGGAATCATTAATCGTATTTTCATGTAATAAATAAAATATTTATATTCTTCAATTTCCTTCGATTTAAAAGGCTATTTTACACAAATTGTAGCATTTTAGTGTTACACATACTTTTAAGATTAGCAAAATTATTTATTGTTTACTTTGATCGTTTGGTTCATTCATGAAAAATGCCGGTTCTGTTTTTCTTTTTTGAATGTCCCGTATTTATATAAAAATAGCTTGGTTTCATATACACGTTTTAAAATTAAAATTTGATTTTTGTCAATCTACAGTTCTCATAACTGACTTGAAGCAGCTATTTTTGATTAATTTACTGTTACCGGTAAAATATTTGTTTTTAATATCGCCCGAACCAAGAAGAAGAAGAAAAAAAAGCCGATCTTTCTTAAACATTAAATATTCTTATTTTTAATCAGAGAAAGAAATGGTGATCACGGATTTAAATATAGGGAACAGATGTCATATTCGCCCCATATTGGCGCGATTTTTTTCGGTTGCCAATTTGGCGAAAACATCAACAGCATAAACAATATAATCCGGGTTACCACATCAAGCAAAATAACGACACTTTGGCGCAAGTTAAGTACGTGTTGCCTATATGATATTGGCGACAGAAAAAAATCGCGCCAATATGGGGCGAATATGACATCTGTACCAAATATAGTTGCAATATTCTATGTTATCCAAGTAATTTTGATTAAATCATGTAAGGGTATTTGTTACTTAATAAATTACATTTATTAATTATTACAAGGAATTTTATGAGTATTTTAATATATTAAAAAAATTTCCATCAGTTTTATTGTTTCAGCAGTGAAAATAGTAAATAAATGGTAATTAGCTATCCCGTCGACCAAAAATCTATCGCCAAACTATAAGATTAAATGCCAATAATGCTTGATCGTCAATGTCACATTCACTTGACTGTAAGCAAGTTACACGTGTTTATGTCATCAAGTGATTTTTATTTCGACGTTTTATTTGTATATTTATTAATGTTATACTAATTTATTTGTTCTCTCGTTATTTAAAATAAAAATTATGTCAATTTGTAAAATTTGGCGAGTGTTTTAGCGATTTATATAATTTGGCGAAATTGGTCGGCGGGATAACTAAGTTGTACCAAATAAATTTGTGACATTCATGTTTTAGACTAAGCATGTGTTTTTTTATTTATATATTTTTATGTGTGTTGGTTTAACAGTTTTAAAGAGAAACACATTATATTAGTCACTTAAATAAATAGAACTTTACATTTACATTGATATGGACAGTTTATAATAACCCTTAACAGCTGTATTCGAATTAGCTGTCATTTCTAAGCTTGATTGGAATGTCAGCAGAATTGTAAACGTAACCATGGCGACAGGACGTAATTTCGGTTTTTGTTTACATATCTACCCTTCCCAGGTTGTTTCTGTTACGGTCAGAGTCAAATTTCAATTTTGGGCAGGGTATCAGAGTCCTCTGGCAAGCGACTTCATACATTAAGCTCAAATCAGTCTGCCCGTAGTAGTATCTAAGTACGCTTTGAGCATGGCCTTTCTTCGTTAATTATAAAAAAACTGTCGTATACAAAAATATGGAAATCGGTGGTATTATAAAGAAAGATTTCATAAACACGCTGATGCAGACAGTTTTCAAATCGAAGAATTACTTTCAGAGATATTTAATGCTAAAGTTGGACAAAATCGTTCCATTAAAAAAGTTTTATTGGAGCAAAAACTATACATGAGAATTTAATCATTTTTAGATCATTTTATAGGTTATAAGTTCCCGGTGTGCAGATTGCATTTATTTTTTTTTATTTGACTATTTTTTGACGTTTTATTTCTATTTTAAATTCAAATTTTCACTATTTCGAGAGATATTTTTTACAAATTTAAAAAATGTTATTAATTTAAACTGTTGCCAACTGTATAAACAGCGCAAACAATAATGTTTACTTCAAATTAAAAATTTATTTACACGGGACTATTGTAAACAGAAAAAAAATTAAAATTAGAATTAAATGATTACATGTTAAAAGCAGGAAAATTGCGTCATAAGAACCATATTTACACTGGAATTTTAAAAGAGAAACAAAATGTTAAAATAAAAAAAATCATTACTATGCGTTAAAATCTGTAAATGAAGGAAATTACGTCATATTTAAAATGTCCAAAAAATATGGCAAAACAATTTAAATAAAAAAATATATCTGCGCGAGACATTTACTTGATATTTTGAGATAATGTTTTCAACTATTATCGTGAATTCGAAGACAGCGCAAATAATATTTCCTTCTAACAACAAAAGTATTTTCACGTGAATATTAATAAGAGAAATAAAACTTTAGTGTAAATTACGTCAGATTTAAAACAATACATTTAAAATGAATTATTTAAAAGAACTATCTTATAGCGCTGTTAAAAAATACCGGGAGACAATGACACTGTTTACTTAATTCATTTTACATTAGCTTATTTTCGAATGTTTAACTAATTTTTTTAATTAAATACGAAAACAGCCATTGTATCTTTTAACATCAGCAGATATGGTCTTAAAAATCCCCAATCCAAGAAAAACGAATGGAAACCCGTTTACAGAGAGATCGCTTTTTTTTTTTTTTTAATTTTAATTCAATATTTTTAAAGCCAATCAAATTAGCGTGCTTTTTGGATTTTGGTGTCCCTGAACGGGGGTTGGCGAGCGTAGCTCGTAGGGGGCAGAGCCCCCTAGTTATATAACAAAATACAAGCTATGTTTACGTTCCTTGGTGTTAGTGATTGTACAGTCTAGTAATAGCATTCCAAAAGTGTCAATAATGCTGAGGAATTAATATCAAAATTATAAAAAATAAATAAATATTGTAATTAAAAAAAATAAATTAATCATCAAGGAATGCGGCTCAGTATGACCAGACGAAGTTCTATAAAATGAGCATTTAATTTGACCAGACATCTCCAAGATTGAGCCATAAATAATCCAGTTGTGTTAACTTTGCTGTTTTCTACTTATTTTTTATTTTATTTTATTTTATTTTATTATTTTTTCTTTTTTTTTGGAACTGCATATATGGTGTGGTTCACAAACCCAGGTTACTTATTCTAGCACAAAAACTCTAACAATTATTACGGGGACGTAAAATTTATTTTCACATTTTAAAGGATACAAAAAAGGTCATGATTCACAAGGGGGAAAAGAGGAGAGAGTCCCACAAAATAGCCGCGCCGTAGCACTTTTCTTAGTTGTGTTCAATCCGCACGTCAGAAGAGAAATGATTACTTTCACTAGAAAATCCACATATCTTGGCGCTACATGTTATCGCCAATTTACAAAGGTTTTGGCGACAGAACGAAGATGAACAAAGCTTTGGCGAGACAATTTGGAGGAATATAATATAGTTTCCCTTCTAGACATGTGAATCAGAGGGTTGCAAAATAAAAGTTTCTTGTACAGTTGTGCGGCGACAAAAATCTGCAATTTGTATAGGGTAAGGTGCCCTATTACCGCCCCCAGTCACTTTTAGCCCTTGGAAGTTGAAATTTTCATGAAAATCTACCAAATTTCAATTTTACATAGACTAACTGCCCACGCACGTAGAAACATAGGCAAATACCGTACAAATAATTTTTAACAAAGAGAAAAATTGTTTTTTCAAAAGTATCTAAAAAATGCAAAAGAAAAAAATGATCCCGATTTCGCCCCCCCCCCCCCAAAAAAAAAAATCCAATACGCCAAGGCTTAACTTATAACTAAATCAAAATTTATCTAAATCAATAAGTAATTTAATTTGCATTAAAATAAGATACAAAGAAATGTACTAATTATCTGTGGAAGAATAACATAATGAAACATTATCATAGTTGCTAACCTCCCAATTTTTTTCATTTCGTCCCCGGGACGAAAATTAAGAACTACAAGGGGGACGAAATTGGGACCACGCTACTTCCCAATATTACGGATCTTCAGTTCCCGTAAGATGAACTGAGCGTCCTAAAACTCACTGCATGCTACTGTCAGCATCTTCCCAATGTAAAACACATGCAATGAATATGAAATAAATACTTACAGTATACAGTAAATAACGTTCTACAAACGACGTAATAAGAACTCAAGTCTTCTAAAAATAGGAAATTCGCCGTCTTTAATTTATGTATGCGACTTGGCGAATGAAACTTTCAACACTGACCCCTTTTACCTTCCGTCCCTGTGCCTTGCGTCATAAGTTGCGCCAATTTCGCAGAAGCGCAGAAGTTAAGGGGGACGAAATTAGGAGTTGGGACGAAATATGGGTACTTTACCCTATATTCCTTAAGGCATGAGACTATATAATCGTTAATTTATTATTGCACAACAAAAACCGATGTTCAAAGTGCAGAGGAGTGGCATGTGGTTTTAGATCGAACATTAATCAAGATAACGTAGATGTAATAATTTTTGATGCAGCATTCGCATGAATACATTTTACTTGATTGTTATTTCTTTTCAATGGTCAAATTTTACTAGCCTTTAAGGGGACCTTCTACATTAGGAGACCAAAAAAAAAAAAAAAAAAAAAAAAAAAGAAAGAAAAAAAAAAGCACATTTTATGATTTTTTGTAAGAAAACTGCATGATGGATCATTTTAAAATTTTAACAGTTTATTCTACATATCTTAAGGTATACACAAGAATTTTTTTTAATTAGATTTTGTTGCTTCTACTCTAAGTTATAAACAAATTATGTTCAACTGCTTTGGAAAATTCGTCTGGACGGTGGGCATTATAGCGCCTTGCAGAATTATTTGAAACACACAAATATTTTTTTTTTTCGTAAACTTCGGGAGTATAGCTTCTAGTTAAATTAAAGGAACCCATAATTTTAATAAAAAAGAAGTTACGAAATGGCTGATTTAAAAAAAAAAAATGTTAAAAAAATCGTTCTTATTTGTTAATAACTTGTTTTTAATAATTTTAGTAAAAGCTTTAATTCATATCGAAGGTAATTAAATGAACTTTAATTTAAAAAAAAAATCAAGTTGATCCATTGAGTAGTTTTTTTTTTTTTTTAAATCTTGCTAACCGTGTCAAAAAATGTGGTTAAAAAAAAAAAACGCGTTTAAAGTTTTCGTACAAGAAAAATGGTTCATAAATGCTTATTATCGTTTATTTACCTATACTGTTCGGTTAATCTGTAATCCCTGATCCATATAAAAGATCCTCTTCTTCATCGTACAGTTCATTTGTTGTTATTTGTTGCTAATTCTTCAAATTCCCGATAGCCGGCGTAAGATTCTTACTGCGACGATTTAGATTGTGTGTTCGTTTGATGTTTACTGTATTGACCAAGTCTCAACAAGTGGCCCCAATAACTATATCTAACATTGACATAACACGTAACACTGATAAATATCCTTCATTGAAAATGCCAGCAGCAATCCAAGCTGCAATTGCAATAACTTTTCTGCTAGAGTGAAGATGTTTTGGTACCATTCGCAAAACGATGGCATTATAACTTTCATTTGCGTTTTGTGTATGTCCACCGTTGGAGCAAATCTTTACACCATTGGAGCAAATCTTTACACAGTTGGAGCAAATCTTAGCTTCCGCTCTGCTCGAAGCAAGCGCTCTAGCCATGGATATTTCGGCCTCTTGCAGTTTGACTTCAAACTTGATATTTTAGGAGCATTTCTACAGATGAAATACTACTGATTTAAGCAAAAAATCGATTTTTTTAACTTCTAATGTAAAAGGTTCCCTTAAGAATAACTTATTTACAACGCGGGCGAAAGCAGATGAAAGTGGAACGTTACGAAAACGAAAGTAATGTTACGAACAGTTGCACTCATATTTTTTGTGTTTTACTTTTTTTTTTAAACAAAGACTGCCAACGAATAGAAACTGTTAGAACGGATTTTTGTAACTACAAAACGCAACTGGATTACAAGTATATAATCATAAAAATGAATATTTAATCCTTTGCACTCGAGGGCTCCGGAGCGGAGCCATTTAAAATTTGTCTTCAAACTCGAGGGTTCCTCTACGGAGACAATGCAAATAATTTTGTGATACCTGTCTATAAAAACCAAGATTACATATTGGCAATTGTTAGAGAGGTATCACACTTTGGACGATTACAAAATGTAATAATTATATATATACACACACACACACCAACACACACACACACACACATATATATATATATATATTATAACTTTTTGTAGGCACTTACACCTAATTGCATAACAAACTACACCCAGTTCAACATATGACATATGGAATGACTAGTTGAATACACAGCAAAAGAAGCGCAAAGCAGCTTATCAAATTGCCAAAGTATATAATGCTTTCAAAAAACTTCTTAAAAACATCACTTAGTGCATATAAGAAGCTGCGTTGCGCCTGATGCACTGGGTTATTTGTTTTTAAGAAGTTTTTTGAAAGCATTATATATATATTATATATATATCGTAAAATTTTATTCATAATTTTTTTTTAAATAATAAGATATAACTAAAATCACTTCGAGTTGCTGGTAATACGAATGAAAAAAAACTTAGAGTGCAAATGGTTAAAAGTATTGAATTAAAGTCGTTACCGAAAGGGAAAAAAAGCACGTAGATAAAATTCTGTATGGTTTTAAGGATCGAATTGAATTAACGATTTCAATTGCACGAGGGGGGGGGGGGGGGAAGAAGGGAAAAGGAAATCTTTTTTTTTTTTTTAAGTACTACGGTTATGTTCAAATTGATTTGAGTGAAGGAAAGTGGGGGTGGGTGGAGAGTTAATCCAATATGTAACAGAGAAAACTGTTACAGCATACTGTACTACTGATAAAGTTGCTTTATTGTTGATACAAATACTTATTGCGATATTAGGTGGGATACGTTATGAAATATCATGCATGAAAGATGTTTAAAAAATAATAGAAAGTTGGCAAATTAATTAACGATTTTTATTGCAGAGTTATTTGAATATTCTTAATTTACTCTACAGAGTTAAGATTATATATACGCGATATTTAGAAATGCAAAAATTTGTGATAACAAATAATTCGACAGCACATGCGGAATCTAGAGTTGCTTGTGTGGTTAGTATTCAACAACGACACCTTTATGCTCCGTAATTTACATATGACTTCAAACTGTATTACATTTGTGATTCGAACCTATAAAATAATAAATTTACAATTTCGCTATTGCGATACAGCAAACAAATACTTAACTACAATTTTTATACTACTTTTGTACATACTTTATATATATATTTTTTCCTTTTGTATCCGTTAATACATGGCTGCCACTGATTACTATTTTCTTATTCGATTCAAACCCCTTTTTATAAATAAAAATCGTCATTATATTTTTCGACACCGTGTGAAAAGATGATCTAACACGAACTTTACTTTTCAAAATAGCGCTACTAGTGTAATTTAAAAAGAGTCAGCGGGAGCCGCACTGTTTCAAGCAAATCATAAATTCTAACTTGAATATATATTCTTTGTTATTTAAACTATCTGAGAAACGTTGAATTTATACTAAAAATATTTACAGGTAATTTTTATTCAACACACGTTTTGCTATCTTATTTATGGTATTTTCGATAAATGCAGCTGAAAATTTTTTGACTCACAAATTTCTCTCTATTCTAAAAAAAAGTAACTACAGCTGTCACCGCCGCCGCCGACACCGGTTTTGAATTTTTTGTGACAGGAGCTCTTTCTTCGTTAATATTAAGAAAAATAATGCATACAAAAATATGAAAATTGGTAGTATTATACAGAAATGTTTGATAAACACGCTGATGCAGACAGTTTTCAAATCGAAGAATTATTTTAAGAGATATTTAATGCTAAATTTGGACAAAATCGTTCCACTAAAAAAGTTTTATAGGAGCAAAAACTATACATCGGAATTTAATCATTTTTAGATCATTTTATACGTTATAATTTCCCGGTGTGCAGAATTAATTTATTTTTTTTTTTAATTTGACTCATTTTTCGAGGTTTCATTTCTATTTTAAATTCAAATTTTCAGCATTTCGAGAGTTATTTTTTACTTATTTCAGAAAATTGTACTAATTTAACCTGTTGCCAACTGTATAAACAACGGAAACAATAATGTTTGCTTCGAATTAAAAATTTATTTACACGTGACAATTATAAACAGAAAAAAAAACTTTCAAATTCGAATTAAATAATTACGTATAAAAAGCAGGAACTTATTGAAAATTACTTCATCTATAATTACACGTGAATTTTAACAGAGAAAGGATATTGTAAAATAATAAATTCATTAACATGCGTTAGAAGTCTTAAATAGGAGAAATTACATCACATTTACGTCACATTACACTTAATACGTGAAATGAACAAAAAATAATATTGCAAAACAGTTTAAATTTAAAAATAGCGCGAGACATTTACTTGATATTTTGAGATAAACTTTTCAACTATTTTTTTTTTTTTTTTTTTTTTTTTTTTTTTGGACAGCGCAAATAATATTTCATTTCTAACAAAAGTATTTTCACAGGAATATTAAAAAGGGAAAGAAAAGTTTGGTGAAAAATTACGTCAGATTAAAAACGATATATTTAAAATGTCTTATTTAAAAGGACTTTCTTTTCGCTTTGTTAAAAAATACCGGAAGACAAAGACTCTGTTTACTTAATTCATTTTATATTAGATGATTTTGAAATGCCATTGTATCTTTTAACAGCAGCTGATTTTTCCGTAAAATTCCCCAATCAAAGAGAAAGGAATAGAAACCCGTTTATAGGGAGATCGCCTTTGTTTTTTTAATTATAATTAAATCTTCCAAAATCTTTTTAAAGCCGATCAAATTAGCGTGCTTTTAGAGACTGCAGTGTCTGAACGGTGGGTTGGCGAGCGTAGATCGTAGGGGGCCGAGCCCCCTAGTAGTATAAAATACAATAAAAAATAATAGTCCAAAGGATTTGTTGTTAAATTTATCAATCATGTGTATTCTCGACATTAAATAAATATGATTCTTTTTTTTTAAATTTTAAATATGCAAATAAAATATATTACAAAGACTCTCTGGACGACATCCCAGACACCAAAATATTTGCTCGGACCAATCATTTGATAATGACAACTGGTATATTATTTAAAACAAATTCACAGATTAAACCGCAGGTAAAGGAACTCCAATGCGCTATGGTTTAATAATTAAAATTATAATTAATTTTAAAAAGAGAAAAAAAAAGAAAAGAAAACTAGTGACGCAAATAGCGGTGCTCGAGATAGATAATAATAATAAGTAAATCCGTCGAAATTCGGCAGACGAAAAATTTCACGTTCCAGTTCCTGTAAAGAGAGTACAGAGTAATGACTAGAAAATAGGAATTTTGCTTTTTCAAAATTTTGTGTCGTGACCGATGAAATAAAAAATATATGTTTATAAATATAGATAATATGAAACATATTTGTTTTAAGACTTAAAACCCGCATTTTTATTTTATATAAAATGACGTCATCCGCATCCTCTGGATAATTCCTCATATTCATATGACGTCACTATCGCTGAATAATACTCAAATCCAAAAAAAAAAAAGATGACACTCAAGAAACTCGATAGAAAAAAATCGGCTACCTAATGATTCATGTGCCTTCATTTGTTTGTAATATAGATAATTAAATATAGTTTATAATAGTTCTATGTTTTATAAGAAATCATTCATTTATATTTTTTCAAAATAGCACGCATTGTAATTACTTTTTTTCAGTAGTAATGCGAAAGTGGCAACAAAAAGATGTAATTACTATTTTCCAATTATTTTTTATTTACTTTCTACAGAAATGGAGTACTTGAGTTGCCAAAATTAAACAAATTAAGCTAAAACTACATAACTATTAATATCTCAAAAATTAAATTGATATGCAGTTTTTGAACAAATTGCATTAAAAAGTACCTTTTTACAATACGACGTATAAAAATAAAAAATGTACGATGCTTAGAAGTTTAAGAAACTGCAGTATAGTATTTAACATTTTATAGTATTCATTACATCTGATTTGTTTTGCGGCAGGCTGATACAATGCAAAGTTATATTTTGGACACGACACTTTATTAGCTGGGAGAACGAAATAGCATACCGAGGTCTAATAGAAGAAAAAATAAATAATAATTTGGCTTTTACCCTCATAGCATGCATGGTCACAGTGACGTCGTTGTGACGTCACTGTGAGTCACTGTGGTCACGTCACATCTGTGACCGAAATGCCACCACTCAGTGATGTCACATTGTGAATGAGATGTGAACTTCTTACAAAACTTTAAAAAATTACAAAAAGTCTTCAAAACATGTTGTTACTGTAAAATTTTATTTTTCTGGCAATAAAAAAGAATTGTTATGTCACTGCATGTAAAGTAGGTCACGACACACTCACAAAAAAAATTGTAATAAATTGTAAAAAATTGTAACCCATATTGTAAGTCACAGTGTGAGAAAAATATGAACTTCAAAAATCTTTGAAAATGAAGAGAAATGTTTTAAAAAGGCCCGCGTTACAGCGGCATAAGGAATGAAAATATATTAGTGGGTAGCAAGTAGTAAATTCAGACACGAAAAGATGGTGGTGGGGGGGGGGGGGCATATAAAGGAAAATGCACGGTACAAGTATCAACAAACTAGATTTCCATGCTATATTTTATCAATTTGATATCTAAGAGTGTGAAAGTATACTTTTTTCCTGATTTCAATTTTATCTAGTATTGCAATTTAATATAATAATCCTTCTCTTATTCTTATTATTATAAAAGTGTTTCTCGGAAAAATGGTACGTGCTGGAGCAATTTGGATAACATATTTAGAATTAGGAATATTAAATATATACACTTTACATATTTAGTTTGCAGGAAGGAAAATTTTTAATTTATTTTTACCGACCACTGGTATTCGAAACACTTTTGTGGCTTCAAACTAAAAAATTTCTATTATAGTTAAGTCTGCAGCTTTTAATGAGCACGTAGAAAGAGTCTTCAGAGTTTAGTCATACATACATTTCTTGCTTTATAATTTGCATTCAAGTCATATTTTTTCCTGTTAGTGTACCTATTTTAAGTAACTATTTTTTTTTTAAATTCTACTTCTTTCAGACTTTTAAAATAAAATTAGCATTTTCCGAATAAATAAAAATAATACAAAATTTATGCAAAACCCATGATATAATTTATTATTCGTATTTCAAATTTGTGTTTTAGAGATATGACTCTTAAAAAAAAAGTTATTTTACGAATTATTTTATTTTACAGGAAATTAACATGAAAAGAATGACGATTGACAAAGAATTTTTTTTTTATCCTCGATATTTATTTATATCTTTTTATTTTTTAGGAAGATATTTTGTATTTGTGTGAAACAATCTTTACTTAGAAAAAGGGAGGGGGGGGGGTTAAAACTGATAAAAAAAAAGGTAAAATACATTGGAAAATTCTTCAAATACAAAAATTTAAATACAGACAGTCTCATAAAATGATTGCACATATAAGTTCCATATCTGTTTATATAAAAGGAAATAAACTCACACCTGCCCCAAATCGTCTGCCACGATACCGCAGGGTAAACAGAGAACTTTTTGTTCTAACAGATGCGGTAAGTTACTAGTCTAAAATGTAAGCTTTTGGGTGTGCTTTTTTTAATGGAAGAAAAAGATGTCGCCATTTTCGGATACACACGGATATTAATAATTAATTTATGGAGCTCAAAAAGTAAGTCCTATTTAATTTAAATTGATTGTTCCTGTTTTGTATATTTGGTGAGATGAGTTAAATAGTTTTATATTATACCTATAGAAAGAGACTGTTCTGGGATTGTTTTTCAGATTAGAATTTAACATTATACTGAATGGGAAATGCCGTTTTACATACTATAGTAGTGAAACTTTTGAAAGACTTTTTTCATTGCTAATAATATTTTAAATTATTATTTAAAATCCTAAATCTTCATATCAATGTTTTCAGATTTAACATTTGCCAAAGTTATAAAATAATAGGAATTCCTTGTAACATATGGAGAGATTTTTGAGAAATTGTTAAATCTAATAATACATTTAATTCATCTATTGTACTTTGTTGTTGTTTAATAGTACAATTATAAATACTAATTATATAGTGTTTTTCAAATTGGTATATTTATTTTTTTAAATTGTATGTAAGCACGTTTTTGCTGTTCGTGATTTTAATCAAACATTTAATTGTAGACATTCAGAATCAGTTATTAAATTTTCTTCGATTGTAAACTCATTTTCTACGTTTTCGATACACGTTCGATATTTCGCATTAAAAAATAAAATATGACAATTAAGCATTGAAATAAAGTGTTTTTCATGCCTGATAACAAGTTTATAGATTAAACTGCTTTACTATACTTTTTAAAATTTGATATTTATAATATTTATAAAAAAATATTTATAATTTATGATATTTATAAAAGTTGATATTGTACTGTTCATTAGCGATAATTGCTGGAAATGCATTTTTAATTATAATATGCGCTTTTATGATCCACTATATTTATGCATAGTATATGGTGTATGTAAAAGCTATAATTCATATACAAGGCTACACAAAAGTATACGTAAGAGTTAAGGGGTATGGGCGCAAATTTCTTAAAGGTGTTTTTTAGATGAGTTATGGATTTTTATGTTGAACTGCATTTAATTTACTAAGAAATGTTTGTAGAATATGGATAAAATGATACACAGGGTCACGCAAGGAAATGGATATATGGCCGTCTATAAATTATAATTTCTGGAAATGTGATTTCAGCAGTTTTAAGAGTGTTTCAATTTGAATTAAATTTTAACTAAATAGTGGCGTGTAATAAAGATTCTAGGTAAACTACAGGGTTGTACAAAAGTATTCAAGTATCTTTTTATATATTAGTATAAATTTTTGAATGAGAATTTCAACCTGTTATGCATTTTCTTTCTAAACTAAATTTTCACATTATATACTAGTATATATCAACCTACAGATTAAATACAGGGCTATTCAAAAGAATTGAAAAACATATGTGGCTATGAACGGTAACTGCTGAAATCAGTTTTTCAAATGTTTTATGCGTTTTCTAAAATATTTGCTTAGTTATCTTATTTACGTTATTTCCTTAAATTACGATGTCTAGTTAAAGCATTCAGGAAGCGTTGGAAAGTGCTTTATAATCTATGCTTAACGCATGATTTTTCTTACTTGTTTTTTCTATTTCCCAGATCAGTCATTTCCTATAAATCATACCAAATCTATTTAGCTCATATTAACAAAATACAATATACACGGGAATAAAAAATTTAAATAAATATGGCTTATCTTATTCTTCTTTAAATAGGAAATGTATTAATATCCGTTAGACTCCATGTTCGTATTTAATAAAATAATAACAAATCACAACACACAAAACATTCTTAATATAAAGCTTGAACTCAAGATCAAGCTTAGAACTTAATAAAAAGGATGGCAGTTGATAAGCATTGTTTTTTTCAGTGTAAAAATTAAAAGTATTTTAGAAGAATAGGACTCCAAAATAGCGATACATTGCTAAAAAGTACGGTAAAAAGATAATATTGTATATTTCAAACAAAACTTTATTTTAAAATTCATCACAGTGTTTATAACAAGAATCATCACAGTATTAATGCTTGGAAATTTTTCCAGAGAGAAACATTCGCCTTGCAAACAATATTTCAAATGGAAATCAAATTTCAAATTGATTGCTTAAAAGGCGCAAAAGCCAACATAGTGAAAAAAATTCCATAACGGTACTTGAATCCGGGCCAACAGTATAGCGCACTGACATTCTACTGACTAAACCATATGGAACGAGACCCAGCCTGGAAAATTTCTTACTAGTACATGTTGGCAAGGCTACAAACGCAGCACAAGATGGAATATTTATCATGAGCCACCGACATGGGGCAAACACGAAACTTAATTAAATCCAGCAGCGATTCAAACTATATGAATACTTGGAAATTTTTCCAGAGAGAAACATTCGCCTTGCATACAATATTTCAAATGAAAATCAAATTTCAAATTAAAATTGCATTTTAAGCAATTAATTTGAAATTTGATTTTTATTTGAAATATTGTATGCAAGGTGAATGGTTCTCTATGGAAAAATTTCCAAGTATTTATATAGTTTGAATCGACGCTGGATTTAATTAAGTTTCGTGTTTACCCGATGTTGGCGGCTCACGATAAATATTCCATCTTGTGCTGCGTTTGTAGCCTTGCCAACATGTACTAGTAAGAAATTTTCCAGGCTGGGTCTCGTTCCATGTGGTTTAGTCGGTAGAATGTCAGTGCGCTACACTGATGGCCCGGATTCGAGTCCCGGCTTGGAATCTTTTTCTCTATGTTGGCCTTTGCCCTTTTAAGCAATTAATTTGAAATTTGATTTTCATTTGAAATCATCACATTGTTTATCACAAGTTCGTCACAAATGACACATATTTCACAAATTAGTCACAGTGTGACGTCAAAGCATTGTCGCTGTCGTCACAGGTTATTCACAAAGTTAATGCCAAAATAGTCACAAATGACACACTTTTCACAAATTTGTCACACCGTGACTTCACAGAGTGGTCACAATGTGACGTCACAAACGACCTCTAAAACGGCCATAACGACCTCGCATTCTAGTCACTATGACGTCACATCGACGTCACGTGACGTCACATCGACGGTCACAAAATCACAGTGTGACTTCACAACGACGTCGCCGTGACGTCACCATGCCTTACGGGTAGTTTGTCAATAATTTTACTGCCCAGAAAAAAAAAAATCTTTATTAATGAATTTCATGTACAACTTTTCTTTCATTCAATTTTTAAGAAGATGCATATAGTATAGAAATTAAACAAAAACTTCATGCTTTTGAGTTTTCGTTACACAATGATTTCAATGTTCAATATAAAAATTTAGTTTTTCTTTTATTTATATATTTTCTTCTATACTCAAATAACATCCTTAAAAGTGAAACGTTTATTAAAACAATAAAACATAGAACGAAACTTGAAGTTGGACTTTATTAAAAAGTGTACTGAAGTGTATAGAAAACATTTTTCTCATAGTATCATAAAGCAAATAACCTTTCCTAAACTAAAGAGAAGAAAATACAAACTTTTATCATTTTCTTTCAACTTCTTTTTTTTTTTTTTTTTTTTTTTTTGCGAACAACTGTATTACTCTCTCAAGAACGTAACAAAGAAAATATTAACATCCGTTTTCGCAGCATGACTTTTTGACTTTTCCTGAAAACACATTGTTTTACTAAACCCACGATAAAATATTGCTTTGCAGTTCCATTTATAACTCATCTTCGAAATAACTTTTTTTCCACTTTCTGAATAACATATCCGAAATTCTCTGAAAATATATTGTGGAATAAATGTCGTATTAGATAAGTTTCAAATTAATGAGTTTGTATGTGCATTTGGATGTGTAAAATGATCTATCATTTAAATATTCTATCTGTGATAATGTACGTAAAAACTATGCAGCATCTTTTCACATTACTTTTAACTCTGGAATAAATATTAAAATATTAAATAATAAAAAATTGTGCCCTGCGATGTATTTGTACGATATACAAAAAATGCATAAATATAACGAAAACTAGAAAGAATGAATACTATGAAATAATATATTATGTAATAAATGTTGTATTCGATAAGTTTAAAATTAATGAGTTTGTATGTGCATTTGGGTATGTAAAATGATGTATCATTTAAATATTCTATCTATGATAATGTACGAAAATAAATATGCAGCATCTTTTCATATTAGTTTTTTTTTTCTGGAATAAATATAACTTATTATGGAATAAATGTTTTATTAGATAAGTTTAAAATTAGTGAATCTGTATGTGCATTTGCGTATGTAAAATGATATATCGTTTAAATGTTCTATCTTTGATAATGTACGAAAACAAATACGGAGCATCTTTTCATATTCGTTTTAATTCTGGAATAAATATAATATATTATGGAATAAATGTTGTATTAGAGAAGTTTAAAATTATGGAGTATGTATGTGAATTTACATTTTAAAACCATTGTGTTATTAAAAAGTTCCTTGCTGTAAACAGAATGTATCGAAGTGTTTCAATAATTGTTAGAACTTGTGGAGAAAATAAGGATTTACAGTTGAAACAGTCTTGATTTAATGAAAAATGCACTCCTAATAATAAATGCAGGGCTCTGATATATTAACACCACTTTCAAGTTATTGCACAGCTACAAAATAAAACAAAACCAAAAAAGTACAATGTTTTCATAACCATGTAAGTAAGCTACTGAGAGTAATCGAGTTTATGGCAAAAAAATTACATAAAATACATTTTTCTCAAAGAGTGGCATTTAAAACCATTATTTAAAAATTAAAATGTATTGAGGATGATTGCAATAATTAAAATAGAAATAATTTATGTAAGATATGTTACTTATTTAACATTTCCCTCATATTCGGTAAAAGAAATATTTTTTTCATAAAAATCTAACAATTATCGTTAATGTTGGATGCTACCAGTATTAATTTATAGGCGATTGATAGACAAGAAAAAAGAAAATTAAACCAGGTTTGAACTGCCGAGGCACTGTATTCTCTATGCCAAAATACTCAAACAAATAAATAAATGGATCTGGAAATTGTTTGGAAGAAGTGCACAGAACAGGTTCCACAGAAAAGAACAGCGACAATTTATTTGGGAATTAAAACATCTAAAAATATATTGAAACGCTGAAAAATTAACTACCAAAAATTGTGCCCTGCGTTGTATATGTACGATATGCAAATAAATGCATAAATATAACGAAAACTAGAAAGATAGCTCGTCAAAAATGACGGAATATGAGATATAAAGATATACACAACACATGTGTAAGATTATGTATTTTTCTCTCTTGTTCCGCAGCGATAGATGAAAATAACAGATTTTAAAAACGAAATTAATTTATGAAAAACTGTAATACAGTAGAAGACCCCTAATCCGCACAGCTTGGTTCCAAGTGTTGTGCAGATTTGAGGCTTTTTGCAGATTACATATCAGGTCTATATTATAAAACTAGATCTATGACTTCTTTATGCTAAATAAATTGTATACATATTGAAAAAAATGCGTGTGTAATTAAATGAAAGAGCGAATAAGTTGCCAGAAAATATGCTGCCAATTGTCCTTTCTCGCCAAGGTCCCTAAAGTGGAAAAGTACGGAGAATTAAAATTTGTATCCGACTATATAAAGCGCGGTACTTTTCCAGTATAGTGGCCTTGGCGTAATTTTTTAAAGTTTATCATAATTTGGGCTTCAGAAATGAGAATTTTTGCTAAACGATATAAACCACTATATAAACAAAATTCATGAATTTTTAAGTTAATTTGTATAATCTATAAATATTTTATTTATATCTATATTATTGTTTGTTTTTTATACATAATTTACTTCAATTTGTTCAGAAAAATAGTTAAATGGCTTCTTTATATTAAATCTATTGTATAAATATTGAAAAATTACTTGTGCATATGAAACAGTGAATAATTTGCTAGAAAATATGTTGCTAAATTTAATTTTCTCTATCTCGACAAGGCACTCCCTATACTGGAAAATTACCTAAAACACACTAAAATCGGGAAGTTAATAGCTAGGACCTATTGACTGTTATATTATTAGTAGCATCGGGACGATGATGTAAAGACGTACATTTTTCAATGTATATAAATATTATACAGACATACATACAATAAATACAATAAACCCAACTGGAGTAAAAATAAAAATAGCCAGAGCCAGGAATCGAACCCGGGACCACTCCAGGCTGTCGCTCTAACCTCTGATCTACTCCGGCCGATACCTGGGTCTGCAATTTTTTACTAATAAACCATGCTTGGGAAGTCCCAGACCCAGGTATCATCCGGAGTAGCTCAGTGGTTAGAGCGACAGCCTGGAATGCTGTAGTCCAGCGTTCGATTCCCTGGTTTGGCTAATTTTTCACTCCAGTTGGGTTTATTGTATTTATTATATGTACATCTGTATAATATTTATATATACTTTTAACTGTTGAATACAAGCGTTAATTGCATGTGTTACATAATACATATTAGTGTAGTATGTGTGTTTTAACGTACATTTTTGTGTATTACACTTTAAATTCTTACCCATACATTTTGAAAAAAAAGCAACCCTTAAATGCACAGAGTTTAAATTAAATTGCGGTGACCTCCAATATGAAATATTAATGGTTTTAAATGGGAATTTCGCCAAATTAGCTAGCTATTGGCAAGTTGGTTTAATATAAGACAACTTATTTTTGTCGCCAAATTTGGCTATATTTCGTCAAATTTGGCGATATTAAGTCATGTTGGTCAACATTTGGCGCTACTGTCTTAACACTTCATCAACAATTTTCAACAATTACTTATTACAATGAGGCGGCCCTACCGGAATTTTGAGGGACACACAGAGACTTGTATTTTATATAAACTAGGGGATCGAACCCGAGCTCCTCGGGTTACAGAATATAGGTGAAAACCATTTTTTTTTAACTCTAATTATTTTTTTACATGTAATATATATTTTAGATTGCCCACTAACATCAAAAAGAATTTTTATATGAAAAATATCAATTATGCAATCAAATAAAGTTTTGAAATTTATTAAAAGCGATACTTTCACATGTCACCGCATGCCAGGGGTTATTAATCCAAGATTTTGCGACTTACGTTAGTCTTTCCGATCATTTCGGGGCATAAGCGCGTGGTTCAATCACTTGTCTGTTAAATTTATTTCTTATTTGCATTATGTATTTTTCTATAGAGAAAGTTTTAATTTTGTTATGGAACATTAGATGGAAACAAATGCTGAACTTTTTACATTATTTTAAGGGCAAGCGGATTAACCTTTCGTAATCGAGCTACACGTGATAGAGATAAATTAACAAATAATTTATGCTTGAAAATCTATATATATATTACGCTATCGTACGTAGCTCAGAAATCGCGATTTGTTAATTGTTTAAGGGCAACGCCCGAATGAAACGTATCTCATTGTCATTGTGTAATATTTTTAAAAAGGGAATAACAATAAATAAATAAAAAGTTTAATTAATAACTATAGAACAAAACAATTTATATAATTTAAAAAATAAAATAAAAGTAAATAAACAGTTTAATAATAAATAAACAACAACATCCGGGTTACCATATCAAGCAAAATAACGACACTTTGGCGCCAGTTAAGTACACCGGTGCGTGTATGACATCGGCGTCAGAAAAAAGTTCGCACCAACGTAGTGCGTGTATGACACCTGTGCCGTCTTTTATTCATCTAATTTAAAATACAATAAATAAATAAATAAATGAAGGTACTTTTCCAGTATAGGTACTTGGCGAAATAGAGAAAAGGTCCATGGCGAGAAAATAAATTTTTTTATGGCAACCGATTTAATCAAAATATTTTTTTCAAATAAAACTACATGGAAGTTGCCATGATTGCAAAGAGTTCGTACTTTTATGTTAGCTGGACGCAATTCTCGCCAATAGCATTTTTTACCTCGCCAGCAGCATTTTTTATTTTTCGAGGGGTAAATTAAAACAATACTTTGATGTTGAAATTAAATGGTTTATGGTATTATTCATTCTTTTTCTTTTCTTTTCTTTTCTTTTTTTTTTTTTTTTTTTTAAGATTTTTTTTAAGTGAAAGTCATGAATTTTAAAGGTTTTATTTTTAAATTAAAGTTATCCATTCTAAATAAAATGAGTTTTTATTTAGAATATTATAATCTGAATTAACGAAACATGAAAAAAAAAATGCGACGGGTACAATGTTTGGCGATTTATCACCTGTGCCTGACTAACATAAAAGTAGGGAGTTCTCGACTTCTCTATCAGATTCCTCCAATTTGACGAAGGATTGAGCAAATAAATTAAATTATGAATAAAAGTAACATGATACAATGCCTAGCATACATTTAAGGGAGACCAAACTGGTCGCCACGGGCGGTTAGTTATTTTAAAAACCATAATAACTCAGTCAATTAAGATACAATTTTCAAACAAATTGCATTTCAAAGTAGATTTTTTTCTCTATTTGACGGTTTAAAAATTGAAAATGTGCGATATTTAGAAATTTAAAAAATCTCTGACATAGCACGTATTTTAATTTTCATTTTTTTTTCATTTTTTATGAGAAAATGTCAACAAAATGGTACAGTAATGTATTATTTTCTTTCCTCCGTGATTATTTTCCCTTTACTTTCACCCCTCCACGACTTTCAACAGAAATGGAGTTCTTCAGTTGCCACAATTAAAAAAAAATGTATTAAAAACTAAACAAAAAAAATTAATATCTCAAAATAAAATTGAGATACAGCTTTCAAACAAATTGCATTTAAAAGAGCATTTTTTTCGTTATACGACGGTGTAAAAATTTAAAGTATGCGATGTTTAGAAGTTTAAAAATTTGCAGCAGAAAAAATTGCAAAACCAAAATTTTATTTCAAATTTCAAGGTGTTGCCATTCGCAGAATGACGTATGCGTTACGCACAGATATGTTTGTCCTTTATAATATAGATAGATATAACATATATATAGCAAGGCTTCAAAAGGACATCCTTCACTTTCATTTTTTAAAAAACTCTTTTGATGTATGCTGGATATATTCTAGCTGTTTGAGCTTTTTTAAACTTTTTTAAAACGTAATAACAACTTCTTTCATATACTTAAACGCAATTTATAACTTTATAAAGAAAGTTTTTCTGATAAAAATACACTTTGAAAGACGTCTTATAATGAAATATTGACTCCACAACAGTTCGTTATTATTAAAGATGTGCACATTATTTGTAAGAACTTTTTGTAAGTGTCCAAGAAAAATAAATGTAACATTATAAATTCCTTAATCAGGAATTACTTCAGTCAGATATGTGTAATTTTCTTGCTGATTTAAACGGTTAAAGGAAGCTTTGGTGTTAATTAAGTTAATATGAACGCTGATAGTATAAATACCATATTTATTTATAATGATTATTTTTTAGCGAATCTGATGTTTTTCGTTTTAAATTAAACTTCTTTTATGTCATTGTGTGATGCAAAACACAATTGAACCTTAACACATCGGCATGTTTTTGAAAATCAAATAACATAATGCTGTCTGTAAAACTAAAATATATGTTATTTCTGATATTTTTTAACATTTCGGAGAAACATTTTGGAGCATTTTATTCACTTATATAAAACTAGAAATTTTAGACATATTCAGTCGTAAATTTCAAATTAAGAATACTCTTTATAATGATATACACAATATAAATAATATTTCTGTTAATCTTGAAGTAAAGTTTTAATTTTCGAAAAATATATATTTAGCAACAGGGTATAACATATCAATAGTATTTGATGAGTAATCTTCTTATTTTTCAAATATGACAGTTCTTAAACGATCAAAATTTTCTATTGATAACAGGATTGTTAGTATTTTACTTATTATCCAATAGTATTTACACAATGCGCACACTCACATAATATAACAGATAAATATTTAAGGATCTTCAAATATATAATCAATAAATAGTTAACGCTAAGCATGAAAAAATCTAAAAATAATACTATTAAATCAGATTTTGTTAAAAATTTTATCCTTATTTAGCACAAATGCAATTATCTTGAATTAAAGGTAAAATGAATTATTAAATCCATAAAGAAAAGACTCGCAAATTTTAATAAACCATAAAAAATATTTATTGCAAAGAACAGACATATATAATAACGTACACTACTACATTTATTTTATCTAATAAATGTTTTAACAATAATAAAACTGAATTATAATAAATATAATAAAGCCGAAGATGTCAAGAATTTACCACAGTATGTTCTATATTATGAATCAAGATTTCACAAAAGTTCTCATAATAATATATATGCGTATATGTAACATCTTAAATTGTGAAACAGTTATCAATACTACAATGAATGAAAAATCGAATTATCAAATGTCTTAAACATTAATCCATTAACCGCCAAAACTATTACGATAGAAATATTCAAATTTCTTGTTGAAAGTAGTTTCCCACCACAAATTCAGTAAGGTAAATTTCGCTTTACTAAAATAGCAAAATTTCTGCCAATAAATAAGACATTTTTTTAAGTTCTAAAACAGTGGTGCCAATGTAATTAGTTCATTGCATGAGCGATTATTTTGACTGTTGCGTGAATGCAACATCAGCGGTTAATGGGTTAATGTAGTAATTGCATTAAATACACTTTTCCCCCATTTTATAAGTTGATCATCGTAGACACGTTAAATGTGATTTTCATAATAATTTTCATGTAAATGAACCCAAAAGAACAACTCTAATCTAAATACAGATTTCAAAATCGTCTTTAAATTGTACAACTCTTTCAATATTCCATAAAACCCATATCCAACGGATTAGAACAACATTGAACTGAATAGAACAGTTGAACAACTGATTAGAACAGTTGATTAGAACAACATAGAGCATAGTGTTATGGAAATGTTCTTAGGCCAATATGCAGTTAATCTCAAGTGGAAAGTATGACAAAAAATCAACACAAATTAAACTCCCTTTGCAATACAATTATACCAAAAAAGGTTTTGACAAATATATTTTCTTTAAAAGTATTATTACATTTGCTTCATCCCTGAGGGCTCTTGATTCAACGTAAAAAGTTTTTCATCTAGATATTTAAATAAATGTTTCAGACATTCATACAGCCTCTTTTAAAATTATTAATACACAGTTTGTTTCTATAATCAAAATGATGACTATTCAATGAAGGAGAAATTTTATCTCGATTATATGATACTAGGGTTGTTTTTTAATAGTTGAAAACCTACTGGACAAAAAAAGCAATATTTGAACAACACAAAAAGTTTTTTTTTTAACCTTTCTATGAGTGATAAGTTTCCAAATTCTTTAGTTTAAAATATTGCGAAATAAAGATTTTTTTAAACTGATTTAAAACAACATAACTTATTTTCAACAACCCAGACTGATTTCCGTCGCTGTAAGTACTTTATATGGTACTTGGATACTTACATTAGTCAAATAAATCTGTCTATAAGACAGTTTTTTAATTTTTGTATTAAGCATTTTAAGCTTTTTATGCTAAATTTATGGATGAATGATCACTACCTTGGTCGTCTTTAAATATGACAGGTTGGAATTATTATGATTCAAAAAGTAACTGGTCATTTTCTAATTGGAATCTCGTTGCAATAAGGCAGAAAATAAAATCAGGCTGATTGAAAAATAAAGTTTTTTTTTTTTTTTTTTTTTTTAAGCCAAATGCTGCATGGGCTTTTTGCAATATACCTGAAAAATATCATTTTGATTGGAAAAGTGCACATTATTATTAAGTTACACTTGCCTTTGCAAACTGCATAAGTGTATGCTACGACATGCGTATGCAGGGATATCTGCTAAATTGTATATCCTTCTAAAATTACTAAAATTCAGTAGAATAATTTGTCTTATTTAATCTTAATTTAAGCTATTATAAAGAGCAAATATTTTCTTATTAAATTTTAGTTGTATGAAAAGAGCATAAAGGAAGGCATTTATGTGCATGTTATTTGTATGTATAAACTTACAGGCTGTACTTAAACTCTGTACTAAAAAAGAGCGGCAATACTTTACAGAAATACGAAAAACATAACATGAATCGATAAATTCATATCATTAAAAAATTGTTTGCATTCCTGTAAGATATTTTAAGATTTTTTAATGGCACTTTTTTCCTACAGAATTGCCGTAGGATTTTATTTTGTGACAAGGATATAATACCCATCAAAAATGACGGAAAGTGAATGATAAATCTTCAAAACAAGAGTTAAAAGAATATTTTCTGACTTTAAAAAATGCACTAGATTAATTTTAACACAATTATTATAATTGGTAAACAAAATTCGAATCCTGGTCCGGACATTTTTCGCCCAGTTGGATATTTACATCTAATATTACATATAATATAAAAAAAAAATGCCTCATGCATTTTGTTAATAAAATGTATTATCCTTTGATTTTTTATAATTAGAGCAAAGAAATTATGTAAACTACGATTTTTCATGATTAGAGCAAAGAAATTATGTAAACTACAATTTAGTCACCACCGCTTAAACGCGTCACTTCCAGCTACACATTCTATGACGAAAAATGACGGAATGTAAATGATAAATCTTCAAAACAATAGTTAAAAAAATATTTTTCTGACTTAAAAAAGAAAAAAAAATGCCTCATGCATTTTGTTAATCAAAAAGTATTATCCTTTAATTTTTTATGATTAGAGGAAAGAAATTATGTAAACTGTGATTTTTTTATGATTACAGCAAAGAAATTATGTAAACTACAATTTAGTCACCAGCGCTTAAATGCGCCACTTCCAGCTACACATTCTAAGACGAAAAATGACGGAAAGTAAATGATAAATCTTCAAAACAATAGTTAAAAAAATAATTTTCTGACTTAAAAAAGAAAAAAAAAAGATGCCTCATGCATTTTGTTAATAAAAAGTATTATCCTTTGATTTTTTTTTATGATTAGAACAAAGAAATTATATAAACTACAATTTAGTCACCAGCACTTAAACGCGACGTTTCCAGTTACACATTATATGACGAAAATGTTTGTTTAGGTTCCCTATACATTAAAAATGTGGGACTTTTTTTTTCCTCTACAAACTATGATAAAATTCATAATTTTTACTGCAAGATAATTAAAATATGTTGTACCGATAAGAAATATTAATTTTATTTGCAATGTCTTCAAATCTGATGAAATGCATTGTAAAAAAAAAAGTACGACTACAAAAGAAAGTTGACGCCAAAATAACTAGCAAGAAACATAAGCTCCTAATTTATTGGGAATTAACACGACCTACAGAAGCGCTTCTTGCAGTCTTCGGTACAGGAAAAAATTGTCCTTTTAACCCTTTATCTACTGACGGTATTTATAAGTACAATTAAAATAACTTGTTATAAAATTAACTTAATACATCGAATAGTAGTAATACAGTTTAGAATGAGTTATAGGTGCGTTACTTATCATGTTCCAAAAGCATTATGAGTTACACAAAACAAAAATATTTTTTTAAAGATGATTTCTTTGGCCTTTGCATCTTTTCAGCTTTCTTGGCGTTGGAGGAGAGGGAATATTTCTATTGTAAGAATATTATATATCTAGATTTCCTAATTCTACAAAATACTAAGAAAAATATTTAAAATAAAAGATTTGAGTGGGGTTATAAATAATACACAAAATCCCTATAAATTCAAATTTAATAAATCCTTCTAAAATCCTTCTAAAATTTACTAATGATTATGTAAATCTTCTGATTTTGTTTCAAAAATTCACGAAAAGTGCTTTAGAAGTTGAAATTTTCATGAATTCATATTTCCGTACATAAAGTGTTAATTTCCCTTTAAATAATGCTAAAGTACCATTCAAACAATTCTTTATTGTAAATGCATTTGAAAGTTTTATATATTCAAATTCGGATAACTTTTACTTTGTAATATAAAACAGAAAACAAATGTCACAGGAAATCTGAAATTGTGTAAAAGAATAATTATTCTCAATAAATTAAAAATACATGTAATGCAATGTGCATGCACGGACCTTTTTAGAGCGAAAGTGACATCTATTCTCCAACAGATGGCGATAGTTATCCGTTATTTTTATTTTAGAACTTGTTGTTGTTGTTGATGATGATTTGGTCCTTAAATTTAATTTTTGAAGGTTTTAAACAAAGTTAAAATATTTAAAGGTTTTAATATACAATTACAATTATTTTAAGACCAGCATCGGCTTTAACCTGTATTTCTTTTAATGAAGCGTTCAAAGAGCCAAACATTATTTTGTAGATTTGCTGGAATTTGAATCTGAATGGCAACAGTATCATTTGTTTAGATCTGATTTCTATGTTTATAATAGCTTAATTTTAATTTAGAACATAATACATTATAAATGGATATGATGCATTTGTTTTATGTGAAAATATGCTGAACAGACATGATTTTAAGTAGAAAAAAAATATCATTTAGCAGTCATATGCTAGGATACGTTTTCATGAAGCCTAACATCGCGTTTAACTACGGTCCATTCGCAGAACAGAGTGGCTCACACGGGCATGGTTCCGTGAAATTTCATTATAAGTAGGTAGATTTTGAATCATTATTACACATTAAATCCTTAAACTTTAAATGTATAGCTATATTTCTAATAGGATATCAACGATGTTAATCAGTTGATTTAAATCAGCGATTAAATCGTGATTTTAATCAATCGATTTTTTTAATCATTGATTTAAATCAAAAATTTTCTAAATGTTTAAAATATCAATATCAATATATATATATATATATATATATATATATATTAAAATCTAAGAGGAACAAAATTGGAAAGTTTCTACGGGTATTTTGACTTATGAATAAACAAAAAAAAAAAGAGCTTTAAATAATTGTTTCCAAGCTTAATTTCTGAGTATTGTAAAAAATTAAAAACAGTTCAGTTTGAGAAAAGCATTGTTTTTATCCAGCATAAAACGGTTTAATTTAAAAATGATATTATTAATGGTATGATTCAAATCTAATATGGTTTTGAATGTCATAATTTCCTTTAGGAAATCAATTTATGCATTATTTTATATAAAATAAACATAGCAAGTGCAATAAATCTCTGCAAGTAAAAGAATAAATATTCAGTGTCTTAGTTTCTCGTTCGACATTTGTAATAATAAATCAATAGCAATATCGAGATAAAGAAGAATGAAAGAATGACATCTGCTCAACAACTAAATTGTAAAGGAATGCAAAAGAAAAAAAATGAACTAATTAATATAAAAATGCTATACACAGCTAAAGCTTCTTCGGTATAGGTTGAATAGTTTATTTTAAAACTCATACAAACTAAATAAAAAAAATAATTAGGTATTGAAAAGGCAGCAAAACTTTTCTTTAAAAAAAATGAACCATTGAAAGCCAATAATCACCACTGAGAGGTAATAATGCTGTTATTTAAATATTATGAGGATTTCAGATATAACTGGCTATCCTTGTATTTATTCTGTATGTATGTATGAATGGGTTTATCTCATTTTCATATTTTTTTTTGTTTAGCATACACATACATGTGTGTAAGTTTAGATTTTGGTGATTAATAGTAATTTTTTAAGTACAAATGCAAAACGAGCTGCAAATAATATTTGTTATTTTTGTTATTTTTGATACCAATGAAATTACTTATTTGCAGTTTTTATTAATTCTGGGATTACTGCACAAAGTGCACCCTGCCTTACCAAAAGAAAAAAAAAGTTAAAGTCACCAGTTGTTGTAGCCCGAGATTTCTTGTAAAAAACTTTCTCATTAAACAGTATTTCTAGATTCATGTGCCCAAGATCTTGCAAAAATAACAGAACATTATTTCTTTAGAAAAAACAGGATATTATTAAAATTAAAACATGTAGTTATTTAATTGTATTTTTCAATTTGTGATTCATGAAATTATTAAAAAAGGACACTTTATCATACTAAAAATTATTATCTTTTTTTTCTAATATCATTACTAAACATATTACTAATATCCTCACAAAATAGCGCCCTTTTTTGGAACTAATATCCAGCCCCTTTTTCTTTCTAAAATGAATACTACATTATTAATTATCATAAAGCTTAAAAATGTATAAATGTTCCTAATTAGAGAGCTAATAGTTTAATAATTATTAATTTGAAGTAGTGTTAACTATTTAATATTAAATGCAGTTAATAATTTTAATATTAAATATCACTAGTATTTAATAAATTTTTACGTAATTATTAGAATACTAGCTGGCTTCGCCCGCTAGCGGGCCCCTCCTTTTCATGAACCCCTCCTTTTTTATAAAATCTCGAAAGAACAAATCCCTCCTTTTTATGAACCTCTAATAATATGAAATCTCGAAGTGAAAGAACCTCGAAGCGGGTCCCCGCTGCCTACGGCACCGTATGGAAGGCGTGCTGCGCACGCACTGCAAACTCTTTTAAAAAAGACTTTCGCTATGACGAAAGTCGACCCTGGTCCTCGCTGCCTACGGCACCGTAATGCAGTCGTGCTGCGCACGCACTGCAAAGTCTCTTTAAAAAGCCTATCGCGGTCGACCGAAAGTCGAAATGGAATGGTCCATTAACTCTTCTCATCATGAAATTCTTATCCTTACAGACAGCCACTCATCCTATGACGCCCTTCAAATTGCATTTCCACGCAATTATATAATTTATAATATCTACAATCTTTTACTACATTTCCCTAACAAAAAGTTCTATATCTCATGGATTAAATCTCACATAGGTATCCCGGGAAACGAAAGAGCCGATTCTCTGGCGAAGGCGGTTATAGATAACAACCAATGCAACGATTGCCAGGAATTGCTTCTACCACAATCCAAATTCAAGTATATCTTTAGGCAAAAAACTCTGGATGAATGGCAACTCTCATGGACTCAGTCGACAAAGGGTCGCGATACTTACAGTATAATTAATAAAGTTGACATACAGTTCATCTGTGATCGCCCTACGTTACCTAACTATATTACTGGTCATGGAAGTTTCCCATCATTTCTACATAAAATTAAAAAAAGAGACTCACCACTTTGTTTATGCAGAAAGAGTATTGGAAACGCTACACACTATATCTTTGGAAACTGCCCCATAATGAAACATCATTTCCATTTTGACAGAAACAAAACATTGAGAGAAAATTTGAATAACACTCTTTTCAACGCAGGCAACTTCCAGAGACTTCTAGAAAATTACGACATTTTAAACAAACATTTTTCGTTTATTTCTAAGACTATAGCTAAACCTTAATCCTTTTTTTTTTACATTCTATTTAACCTGTAAATATATTTCAATATTTATTTATACATATGTGTCCGCACTGCCTTCAATAATAAGGCAGTATTTGTAACATGCTTTTTATGTTGTAATAAATGTGCGCCACCCTGCTTGCGCTGCCTGGCAGCCCCTTTTTCCCCTCGTGGACTTATTGTCCCTATACCTCACGGTAGGCTGTCCACGAGTGGGCGATTTCCGTCCCCGCTGGCAACGGCACCGTGTAGCAGGCGCGCTGCGCACGCCTGCAAAATCTTGTAAAAAAGGCAATCTTGCTCGAACGAACCTCCAACCGGGTCCCCGCTGCCTACGGCATCGTACAGCAAGCATGCTGCGCACGCGCTGCAAACTCTTAAAAAAAAGCGTATCGCGCTCTAAAGAAAGTCGGACCCCAATACAACGATTGCCAGGAATTGCTTCTTCCACAATCCAAACTCAAGTATATCTTTAGGCAAAAAACTCTGGATGAATGGCAACTCTCATGGACTCAGTCGACAAAGGGTCGCGATACTTACAGTATAATTAATAAAGTTGACATACAGTTCATCTGTGATCGCCCTACGTTACCTAACTATATTACTGGTCATGGAAGTTTCCCATCATTTCTACATAAAATTAAAAAAAGAGACTCACCACTTTGTTTATGCAGAAAGAGTATTGGAAACGCTACACACTATATCTTTGGAAACTGCCCCATAATGAAACATCATTTCCATTTTGACAGAAACAAAACATTGAGAGAAAATTTGAATAACACTCTTTTCAACGCAGGCAACTTCAAGAGACTTCTAGAAAATTACGACATTTTAAACAAACATTTTTCGTTTATTTCTAAGACTATAGTTAACCTTAATCCCTTTTTTTTTTTTTTACATTCTATTTAACCTGTAAATATATTTCAATATTTATTTATACATATGTGTCCGCACTGCCTTCAATAATAAGGCAGTATTTGTAACATGCTTTTTATGTTGTAATAAATGTGCGCCACCCTGCTTGCGCTGCCTGGCAGCCCCTTTTTCCCCTCGTGGACTTATTGTCCCTATACCTCACGGTAGGCTGTCCACGAGTGGGCGATTTCGGTCCCCGCTGCCTTCGGCATCGTATAGCAGGCGTGCTGCGCACGCACTGCAAACCACCAGGTAGCGCACTCTATTCATAACAAAACTGCATCGGAATGAAAGTCCGTAAAACAACGTATCAGTAAATATGTTAAAGAGATCGCCTTGTTAGATTGCCTAATTTTAACAAAATAGGGTTATGTTAGTTCCGTATTCCACCACCAGGGAGCGCACTGTATTCTTAACAAAAACATATCTGAACGAAACGCCTTCACGCAACCTTCCGTTGATACATGGGTCGGGATGGTGGTGGTCTTAACCAAGAATTCTGTTAGTTCCACATTCCACCACCAGGGAGTGCACTCTATTCATAACAAAACTGTGTCGGAAGGAAAGTCCGTTAAACAACTTATCAGTAGATATGTTACTCGAGGTGGTGGCGGTCTTAAGCAAGAATTTAAGATGTTTGCAGAAATTACTTTTCAGAAATAGTGGTAACTAAACTTTTGACATTTTTATATTCAATAAGTAGTATGTATATCGATGTGTTATGAACTATATTAAAGTTTCAAGCAGATCGCCTTGTTATATTTCCTGAATTTAACAAAATCTTGTTATGTTAGTTCCACATTCTAACACCAGGGAGCGCACTCTATTCCTAACAAAACTGGAGCGGAAGGAAAGTCCGTTAAACTACCTGTCATTAGATATGTTGCTCGAGGTGGTGGCGGTCTTAAGCAAGAATTTAAGATATTTGCTCAAATTACTGTTCGGAAATAGTGGTAACTAAACTTTTGCCATTTTTTATTTAATAAGTAGCATATATCTCAATTTGTTATGAACTATCTTAAAGTTTAAAGCAGATCGCCTTGTTAGATTTCCTAATTTTAACAAAATAGCGTTATGTTAGTTCCGTATTCCACCACCAGGGCGCGCACTGTATTCTTAACAAAAACATATCTGAACGAAACGCCTTCGCGTAACCTTTCCGTAGATACATGGGTCGGGATGGTGGCGGTCTTAACCAAGAATTCTGTTAGTTCCACATTCCACCACCAGGGAGCGCACTCTATTCATAACAAAACTGTGTCGGAAGGAAAGTCCGTTAAACAACTTATCAGTAGATATGTTACTCGAGGTGGTGGCCGTCTTAAGCAAGAATTTAAGATATTTGCAGAAATTACTATTCGGAAATAGTGGTAACTAAACTTTTGACATTTTTTTATTTAATAAGTAGCATATATCTCAACGTGTTATGAACTATCTTAAAGTTTCAAGCAGATCGCCTTGTTATATTTCCTAAATTTAGCAAAATCGCGTTATGTTAGTTCCACATTCTACCACCATGGAGCGCACTCTATTCCTAACAAAACTGGAGCGGAAGGAAAGTCCGTTAAACTACCTATCATTAGATATGTTACTCGAGGTGGTGGCGGTCTTAAGCAAGAATTTAAGATATTTGCACAAATTACTATTCGGAAATAGTGGTAACTAAACTTTTGACATTTTTTTATTTAATAAGTAGCATATATCTCAACGTGTTATGAACTATCTTAAAGTTTAAAGCAGATCGCCTTGTTAGATTTTCTAATTTTAACAAAATCGCGTTATGTTAGTTCCGCATTCTACCACCAGGGAGCGCACTGTATTCTTAACAAAAACATATCTGAACGAAACTGTGTTGGAGCGGAATAATATCTGTAATGCGAATAGGTTTTCTAAAATAAAATATTTCGTGGTTAAAAAAGCACGCGTCTCCATTTTAACCTATGCATTATATAAAAATGAAACAGATTAATTAAATAATAATTAATATCTCAGCTTCTAATTAACCAATCTCTTTGAACTGGGTATGTATGAAATCTGCGACAGATTTCCCGTCCGGTTGTCAAAAAATTTTATCAAAAAATTTAATATTTAAAAAGTTTAAATTTCGTACTCTGAAAGACGGGAGGCCAGGTGCCGATGTGTCTCGTGAGAAAGAATAATCCCGGCTGTCGATAATGAAATTCATGAACACCTGGCTTTGATAAAAAGATTAAATTTTGAAAGGATTTATCGGTTTTTAGTGGATTTTTTAAGTTCTACACATCGCACAAACATGAAATTTATACCAAAATAAAGTAGATTTTTTTTCGCGTGTTTCTACACCTTTTACGAATTTCTAGGATCATTAGTTCCGGAGATTCGATTGGGATTTCCCTTTATCTCGCAGTATCTACCCTCGCAAAATAAAATCGGGGTGCAAGTTTTGTGAATCCTCCAATGAGACTGCTCCAAAGCGAACCTCAAAGAAGGGTCCCATTGTAGTCAGACTGCTGCTTTTGATAAAAAAGATTCAATTTTGAACGGATTTCCCTTCGACAGTGAGTCGCTAATTGCGTCCGTAATTACGGCGGGATTTTCTCGAAACCACAAAGAACGTTTGTCCGAGAAAATGGCGGTGCGAATCGACATATCATAAGACGCTCTGCGTAGTAGTTCCGGCGACACGGGCGAGTGTTACCAACATACAGACAGACGATTACGGACATTAATAGTAGTAGAGACAATACTGGAGCGGAAGGAAAGTCCGTTAAACTACCTATCAGTAGATATGTTACTCGAGGTGGTGGCGGTCTTAAGCAAGAATTTAAGATGTTTGCAGAAAGTACTATTCGGAAATAGCGGTAACTAAACTTTTGACATTTTTATATTTAATAAGTAGCATATATCTCAATGTGTTATGAACTATCTTAAAGTTTCTAGCAGATCGCCTTGTTATATTTTCGGAAATAGTGGTAATTAATTTTGACATTTTTATATTTAATAAGTAGAATATCTCAATGTGTTATGAACTATCTTAAAGTTTCAAGCAGATCGTCTTGTTATATTTCCTAAATTTAACAAAATTGCGTTATGTTAGTTCCACATTCTTCCACCAGGGAGCGCACTCTATTAATAACAATACTGGAGCGGAAGGAAAGTCCGTTAAACTACCTATCAGTAGATATGTTACTCGAGGTGGTGGCGGTCTTAAGCATGAATTTAAGATTTTGCACAAACTACTATTCGGAAATAGTGGTAACTAAAGTTTTGACATTTTTATATTTAATAAGTAGCATATATCTCAATGTGTTATGAACTATCTTAAAGTTTCAAGACACATCTACTTGTTATTTTTCCTAATTTTAACAAAATTGCGTTACGTTAGTTCCGCATTCCCCCGCCAGGGAGCGCACTCTATTCGTACCAAAAGCGTATCTGAAGGAAACTCCTTCACGCAACCTTTCAGTAGATACATGAGTCGTAATGGTGGCGTTATTAACCAAGAATTCTGTTAGTTCCGCATTCCACCACCAGGGAGCGCACACTATTCATAACAAAAGTGTATCTGAACGAAACTGTGTTAAAAAACCTATCAGTGGATATGTTACTCGAGTTGGTGGCGGTCTTAAGCTAGAAATTAAGAAACTTGCTAAAATTACTATTCAGAAATAGAGGTAACTAAAAATTGGACATTTTTATATTTAATAAGTAGCATATATCTGAGGACTCCCTCAAGAAACGGTATCTAAAAAGGTCAGAAAAGCTAATTTTTTAAAAAAGAAATCCAGCGCCCCTCCCCGTCTGCCAAAAAAGGATAAAAAACGCACCCCATTAGGCAATCTTGCTCGAAAAAGGCAATCTTGCTCGAACGAACCTCCAACCGGGTCCCCGCTGCCTACGGCATCGTACAGCAAGCATGCTGCGCATGCGCTGCAAACTCTTAAAAAAAAGCGTATCGCGCTCTAAAGAAAGTCGGACCCCAATACAACGATTGCCAGGAATTGCTTCTTCCACAATCCAAACTCAAGTATATCTTTAGGCAAAAAACTCTGGATGAATGGCAACTCTCATGGACTCAGTCGACAAAGGGTCGCGATACTTACAGTATAATTAATAAAGTTGACATACAGTTCATCTGTGATCGCCCTACGTTACCTAACTATATTACTGGTCATGGAAGTTTCCCATCATTTCTACATAAAATTAAAAAAAGAGACTCACCACTTTGTTTATGCAGAAAGAGTATTGGAAACGCTACACACTATATCTTTGGAAACTGCCCCATAATGAAACATCATTTCCATTTTGACAGAAACAAAACATTGAGAGAAAATTTGAATAACACTCTTTTCAACGCAGGCAACTTCAAGAGACTTCTAGAAAATTACGACATTTTAAACAAACATTTTTCGTTTATTTCTAAGACTATAGCTAAACCTTAATCCTTTTTTTTTTTTTTTACATTCTATTTAACCTGTAAATATATTTCAATATTTATTTATACATATGTGTCCGCACTGCCTTCAATAATAAGGCAGTATTTGTAACATGCTTTTTATGTTGTAATAAATGTGCGCCACCCTGCTTGCGCTGCCTGGCAGCCCCTTTTTCCCCTCGTGGACTTATTGTCCCTATACCTCACGGTAGGCTGTCCACGAGTGGGCGATTTCGGTCCCCGCTGCCTTCGGCATCGTATAGCAGGCGTGCTGCGCACGCACTGCAAACCACCAGGTAGCGCACTCTATTCATAACAAAACTGCATCGGAATGAAAGTCCGTAAAACAACGTATCAGTAAATATGTTAAACAGATCGCCTTGTTAGATTGCCTAATTTTAACAAAATAGGGTTATGTTAGTTCCGTATTCCACCACCAGGGAGCGCAGTGTATTCTTAACAAAAACATATCTGAACGAAACGCCTTCACGCAACCTTCCGTTGATACATGGGTCGGGATGGTGGTGGTCTTAACCAAGAATTCTGTTAGTTCCACATTCCACCACCAGGGAGCGCACTCTATTCATAACAAAACTGTGTCGGAAGGAAAGTCCGTTAAACAACTTATCAGTAGATATGTTACTCGAGGTGGTGGCGGTCTTAAGCAAGAATTTAAGATGTTTGCAGAAATTACTTTTCAGAAATAGTGGTAACTAAACTTTTGACATTTTTATATTCAATAAGTAGTATGTATATCGATGTGTTATGAACTATATTAAAGTTTCAAGCAGATCGCCTTGTTATATTTCCTGAATTTAACAAAATCTTGTTATGTTAGTTCCACATTCTAACACCAGGGAGCGCACTCTATTCCTAACAAAACTGGAGCGGAAGGAAAGTCCGTTAAACTACCTGTCATTAGATATGTTACTCGAGGTGGTGGCGGTCTTAAGCAAGAATTTAAGATATTTGCTCAAATTACTGTTCGGAAATAGTGATAACTAAACTTTTGACATTTTTTATTTAATAAGTAGCATATATCTCAATTTGTTATGAACTATCTTAAAGTTTAAAGCAGATCGCCTTGTTAGATTTCCTAATTTTAACAAAATAGCGTTATGTTAGTTCCGTATTCCACCACCAGGGAGCGCACTGTATTCTTAACAAAAACATATCTGAACGAAACGCCTTCGCGTAACCTTTCCGTAGATACATGGGTCGGGATGGTGGCGGTCTTAACCAAGAATTCTGTTAGTTCCACATTCCACCACCAGGGAGCGCACTCTATTCATAAAAAAACTGTGTCGGAAGGAAAGTCCGTTAAACAACTTATCAGTAGATATGTTACTCGAGGTGGTGGCCGTCTTAAGCAAGAATTTAAGATATTTGCAGAAATTACTATTCGGAAATAGTGGTAACTAAACTTTTGACATTTTTTTATTTAATAAGTAGCATATATCTCAACGTGTTATGAACTATCTTAAAGTTTCAAGCAGATCGCCTTGTTATATTTCCTAAATTTAGCAAAATCGCGTTATGTTAGTTCCACATTCTACCACCATGGAGCGCACTCTATTCCTAACAAAACTGGAGCGGAAGGAAAGTCCGTTAAACTACCTATCATTAGATATGTTACTCGAGGTGGTGGCGGTCTTAAGCAAGAATTTAAGATATTTGCACAAATTACTATTCGGAAATAGTGGTAACTAAACTTTTGACATTTTTTTATTTAATAAGTAGCATATATCTCAACGTGTTATGAACTATCTTAAAGTTTAAAGCAGATCGCCTTGTTAGATTTTCTAATTTTAACAAAATCGCGTTATGTTAGTTCCGCATTCTACCACCAGGGAGCGCACTGTATTCTTAACAAAAACATATCTGAACGAAACTGTGTTGGAGCGGAATAATATCTGTAATGCGAATAGGTTTTCTAAAATAAAATATTTCGTGGTTAAAAAAGCACGCGTCTCCATTTTAACCTATGCATTATATAAAAATGAAACAGATTAATTAAATAATAATTAATATCTCAGCTTCTAATTAACCAATCTCTTTGAACTGGGTATGTATGAAATCTGCGACAGATTTCCCGTCCGGTTGTCAAAAAATTTTATCAAAAAATTTAATATTTAAAAAGTTTAAATTTCGTACTCTGAAAGACGGGAGGCCAGGTGCCGATGTGTCTCGTGAGAAAGAATAATCCCGGCTGTCGATAATGAAATTCATGAACACCTGGCTTTGATAAAAAGATTAAATTTTGAAAGGATTTATCGGTTTTTAGTGGATTTTTTAAGTTCTACACATCGCACAAACATGAAATTTATACCAAAATAAAGTAGATTTTTTTTCGCGTGTTTCTACACCTTTTACGAATTTCTAGGATCATTAGTTCCGGAGATTCGATTGGGATTTCCCTTTATCTCGCAGTATCTACCCTCGCAAAATAAAATCGGGGTGCAAGTTTTGTGAATCCTCCAATGAGACTGCTCCAAAGCGAACCTCAAAGAAGGGTCCCATTGTAGTCAGACTGCTGCTTTTGATAAAAAAGATTCAATTTTGAACGGATTTCCCTTCGACAGTGAGTCGCTAATTGCGTCCGTAATTACGGCGGGATTTTCTCGAAACCACAAAGAACGTTTGTCCGAGAAAATGGCGGTGCGAATCGACATATCATAAGACGCTCTGCGTAGTAGTTCCGGCGACACGGGCGAGTGTTACCAACATACAGACAGACGATTACGGACATTAATAGTAGTAGAGACAATACTGGAGCGGAAGGAAAGTCCGTTAAACTACCTATCAGTAGATATGTTACTCGAGGTGGTGGCGGTCTTAAGCAAGAATTTAAGATGTTTGCAGAAAGTACTATTCGGAAATAGCGGTAACTAAACTTTTGACATTTTTATATTTAATAAGTAGCATATATCTCAATGTGTTATGAACTATCTTAAAGTTTCTAGCAGATCGCCTTGTTATATTTTCGGAAATAGTGGTAATTAATTTTGACATTTTTATATTTAATAAGTAGAATATCTCAATGTGTTATGAACTATCTTAAAGTTTCAAGCAGATCGTCTTGTTATATTTCCTAAATTTAACAAAATTGCGTTATGTTAGTTCCACATTCTTCCACCAGGGAGCGCACTCTATTAATAACAATACTGGAGCGGAAGGAAAGTCCGTTAAACTACCTATCAGTAGATATGTTACTCGAGGTGGTGGCGGTCTTAAGCATGAATTTAAGATTTTGCACAAACTACTATTCGGAAATAGTGGTAACTAAAGTTTTGACATTTTTATATTTAATAAGTAGCATATATCTCAATGTGTTATGAACTATCCTAAAGTTTCAAGACACATCTACTTGTTATTTTTCCTAATTTTAACAAAATTGCGTTACGTTAGTTCCGCATTCCCCCGCCAGGGAGCGCACTCTATTCGTACCAAAAGCGTATCTGAAGGAAACTCCTTCACGCAACCTTTCAGTAGATACATGAGTCGTAATGGTGGCGTTATTAACCAAGAATTCTGTTAGTTCCGCATTCCACCACCAGGGAGCGCACACTATTCATAACAAAAGTGTATCTGAACGAAACTGTGTTAAAAAACCTATCAGTGGATATGTTACTCGAGTTGATGGCGGTCTTAAGCTAGAAATTAAGAAACTTGCTAAAATTACTATTCAGAAATAGAGGTAACTAAAAATTGGACATTTTTATATTTAATAAGTAGCATATATCTGAGGACTCCCTCAAGAAACGGTATCTAAAAAGGTCAGAAAAGCTAATTTTTTAAAAAAGAAATCCAGCGCCCCTCCCCGTCTGCCAAAAAAGGATAAAAAACGCACCCCATTGTCCACTACACATACAGATTCATTAAATAATAATTAATATCGCAAATTTTAAATAAGCTATCACGCACAGAAATTATCCGATAACGGGCGAAGCACTCTGGTCTTTGTCATAATAATATCTGTAATGCGATTTAATTGGGATATTTAATCAAAAGTATTACCCTCCCCCCCCTTCCGAATAGACAGCGGGCGAAGCACGCTTTATCTCACCTCGAATATACTTATTTGATAGCGCGGAACCTCATGCAAATTGTTATATTTCCTAATTTAAATTATTTCGTGGTTAAAAAAGCACGTGCCACCCGCATTTGATGAAAATGAAACATAATAAATTAAATAATAATTAATATCTCCGCTTGTAATGAAGCTAGTAGTTTGAACTGGGTATGTTTGAAATCAGCGAAGAATTTCTAATCAGGATGTCAAAAAATTATATCGAAAAATTTAATATTTAAAAAGTTTAAATTTGGTATTAAAATAAAAACCGCGAGCGCGACGTCATGTCTGGGATAAAAAACACGTGGAAAGGAAAGTTTCAAAGCAATGATCCAATTAATGAAATAATAATTAATATCTCGGCTCGTAATTAAGCTACGAGTTTGAACTGCGTATGTATGAAATCGGCGAAATTTTTTACGTCGGGATGTAAAAAAATTTAATCTAAAAATTCAATATTTAAAAAGTTTAAATTTCGTACTCTGAAAGACTGGAGGACAGGTGCCGTTGCGTCTGGCGAGAAAGAATAATCCCTGCAGTCGATAATGAAATTCATGAACACCTGGCTTTGATAAAAAGATTAAATTTTGAAAATTTATCGATTTTTAGTGGATTTTTTAAGTTCTACACATCGTACAAACATGAAATTTATACCAAAATAAAGTAGATTTTTTTCCGCGTGTTTCTACACCTTTTACGAATTTCTAGGATCCTTAGTTCCGGAGATTCGATTGGGAATTCCCTTTATCTCCCAGTAGCTAGCCTCGTAAAATAAAATCAGGGTCCCGGTTTCTTGAATCCTCCAATGATACTGCTCCGAAGCGAGCCTCGACGAAGGGTCCCAATGTACTCAGACTGCTGCTTTCGGATAAAAAAGATTCATTTTACCTTCGACAATGAGTCGTTAATTAGCTAATTGCGTCCGTAATTACGGCGGGATTTTCTCGAAACCGAAAACACCGGGTGTCCGAGAAAACGGCGGTGCGAATCGACATATCATAAGACGCTCTGCGTGGCCCGGGAGCGAAGGAGTTCCGGTCACAAGGGCGAATGTTACACACATACATACAGACAGACGTTTACGGACATTAATAGTATTGATTAATAGTATTGACTAGCTGGCTTCGCCCGCTAGCGTGCCCCTCCTTTTCATGAACCCCTCCTCTTCATGATTCCCTCCTTTTTTATAAAATCTCGAAGCAAACGATCCTTGACCCGGGTCCCCGCTGCCTACGGCACCGTATAGTAGGCGTGCTGCGCACGCACTGCCAACTGTTATAAAAAAGCCTTTCGCTAGAACGAAAGTGGAACCTGGACCTCGCTGTCTACCGCACCGAATGGCAGGCGTGCTGCGCACGCACTGCTAACTCTTTTTAAGAAGCCCATCGCTCTCGAACGAACCTCGAACCGGGTCCACGCTGCCTACGGCACCGTATAGCAGGCGTGCTGCGCACGCACTGCATACCCCTCCTTTTTATGAACCTCTAATAATATGAAATCTGGAAGCAAACGAACGTCGAACTTGGTTCCCGCTGCCTACGTTACCGTAAAACAGGCGTGCTGCGCAGGCACTGCAAACTGTTTAAAAAACGCGTATCGCGCTCAAAAAAAAGTCGAACCGGGTTCCCGATGCCTTCGGCACCGTATTGCAGGCGTGTTGCGCACACACTGCAAACAATTTTTAAAAAGCCTATCGCTATAACGAAAGTTGAACCTGGTCCTCGCTGCCTACGGCACCTTATAGCAGGCGTGCTGCGCATTTGCACAAACTACTATCCGGAAAGAGTGGTAACTATAGTGGAAGAATATATCTCAATGTGTTATAAACTATCTTAATGTTTCAAGCAGATCGCCTAGTTATATTTCCTAAAATTAATTAAATCGCGTTATGTTAGTTCCACATTCTACCACCAGGGAGCGCACTCTATTCATAACAAAACTGTATCGGAAGGAAAGTCCGTTAAGCAACCTATCATTAGATATGTTACTCGAGGTGGTGGCGGTCTTAAGCAAGAATTTAAGATATTTGCACAAATTACTATTCGGAAATAGTGGTAACTAAACTTTTGACATTTTTTTATTTAATAAGTAGCATATATAGCAATGTGTTATGAACTGTCTTAAAGTTTCAAGCAGATCGCCTTGTTAGATTTCCTAAATTTAACAAAATTGCGTTATGTTAGTTCCACATTCTACCACCAGGAAACGCACTCTGTTTATAACAAAACTGGAGCGGAAGGAAAGTCCGTTAAACAACCTATCAATCGATATGTTACTCGATGTGGTGGCGGTCCTAAGCAAGAATTTAAGATATTTGTAGAAATTACTATTCGGAAATAGTGGTAACTAAACTTTTGACATTTTTATATTTAATAAGTAGCATATATCTCAATGTTTTATGAACTGTCTTAAAGTTTCAAGCAGATCGCCTTGTTATATTTCCTAAATTTAACAAAATTGCGTTATGTTAGTTCCACATTCTACCACCAGGGAGCGCACTCTATTCATAACAAAACTGTATTGGAAGGAAAGTCCGTTAAACAACCTATCAGTAGATATGTTAAACAGATCGCCTTGTTAAATTGCATAATATTAACAAAATCGCGTTAGGTTAGTTCCGGATTCCACCACCAGGGAGCGCAATGTATTCTTAACAAATACATATCTGAATGAAACCCCTTCACGCAACCTTTCCATAGATAAATGAGTCGGGAATGTGCGCTCTTAAGAAAGAATTCTGTTAATTCCACATTCTATCACCAGGGAGCGCACACTATTCATAACAGAACTGTATCGGAAGGAAAGTCCGTTAAACAACCTATCAGTAGATATGTTACTCGAGGTGGTGGCGGTCTAAACCAAGAATTTAATATATTTGTAGAAATTACTATTCGGAAACAGTGGTAACTAAACTTTTGACATATTTTTATTTAATAAGTAGCATATATCTCAACGTGTTATGAACTATCTTAAAGTTTCAAGCAGATCGCCTCGTTATATTTCCTAAATTTAACAAAATCGCGTTATGTTAGTTCCACATTCTACCATCAGGGAGCGCACACTATTCATAACAAAACTGTATCGGAAGGAAAGTCCGTTAAACAACCTATCAGTAAATATGTTACTCGAGGTGGTGGCGGTCTAAACCAAGAATTTAATATATTTGTAGAAATTACTATTCGTAAACAGTGGTAACTAAACTTTTGACGTTTTTTTATTTAATAAGTAGCATATATCTCAACGTGTTATGAACTATCTTAAAGTTTAAAGCAGATCGCCTTGTTATATTTCCTAATTTTAGCAAAATCGCGTTATGTTAGTTCCGCATTCTACCACCAGGGAGCGCACTGTATTCTTAACCAAAACATATCTGAACGAAATTCCTTTACGCAACCTTTCCGTAGATACATGGGTCGGGATGGTGGCGGTCTTAACAAAGAATTCTGTTAGTTCCACATTCCACCACCAGGGAGCGCACTCTATTCATAACAAAACTGTATCGGAAGGAAAGTCCGTTAAACAACCTATCAGTAGATATGTTAAACAGATCGCCTTGATAGATTGCCTAATTTTAACAAAATAGCGTTACGTTAGTTCCGTATTCCACCACCAGGGAGCGCACTGTATTCTTAACAAAAACATATCTCAACGAAACGCCTTCACGCAACCTTTCCGTAGATACATGGGTCGGGATGGTGGCGGTCTTAACCAAGAATTCTATTAGTTCCACATTCCACCACCAGGGAGCGCTCTCTATTCATAACAAAACTGTGTCGAAAGGAAAGTCCGTTAAACAACCTACCAGTAGATATGTTACTCGAGGTGGTGGCGGTCTTAAGCAAGAATTTAAGATATTTGCACAAATTACTATTCGGAAATAGTGGTAACTAAACTTTTGACATTTTTATATTTAATAAGTAGCATATATCTCAATGTGTTATGAACTATCTTAAAGTTTCAAGACACATCTACTTGTTATTTTTTCTAATTTTAAGAAAATTGCGTTACGTTAGTTCCGCATTCCGCGCCAGGGAGCGCACTTTATTCGAACCAAAAGCGTATCTGAAGGAAACTCCTTCACGCAACATTTCCGTAGATACACGAGTCGTAATGGTGGGGTTATTAACCAAGAAGTCTGTTAGTTCCGTATTCCACCACCAGGGAGCGTTGAAATTGTTAGAATTGTTACGAAAATTGTTACGAAATTTGCGAACACCGTCTGTATTTTTTATCGTTACCCCAAATCAGGGAAGCGAAATAATTTATTGCTAAAAAATAAATTATATTATTTCACCACTTCACCGTTTGCCCCGAGATAAGTCGGGGGGGGGGGGGGGGGGGGTAAAAGCACAGTTTCTCCATACCTGTCGCCGGTGAAATGGAGTGTCTGCTACATAATCGTCTCTGAATTGAAAATACAACTGGTTACAAGTAAGAGAAATATAATTAGTCACTCAGATGAACCTAAAGTTATTAAATTACTTCATAGTCTAAAAAGGGCAGAAATATCGAAATCTGATACAAATTGAAATTTATCATAACAAAAGAAAGGTAGAATTACATAGATGAGAAATCTCAGCGAAAGTCTAATGATTATAGACCGAGTAAAATGAGCAATCGAAATAGTCTCGGGAAATTAGATAAGCGGTAACGGAGAAGAAACAATTTGTAATCGACATTATAACATTTATAAATAAAAGGGATTTAAAGGAACGGCCTTTGTAAGAAAAATAAATTTTAGTTTGGAAGATATACGTTTTAGTTATTACTAGAAAACATTTTTTTAATAAATGTCTAAAAGTATTTGACCATCAATTATAATGTTTTATTGAAAGGCACATTTTTATGGAAAAATTCCATAAAATATTTCAGAAAACATAACATTGGCAAATTATACATACACTGATGTGCAAAAATTAAGGAAAAGTCACAAAATACTAATTTTCAAATACGCGAACACTCAAAAGGAAATAATATAATTCGAGTAATTACTATCTCTACAACACAGCTAGTCCATATAACATCTTATTCATGTCACACATGGTCACAAGTGTCACAGTCACTACGGTGAAGAAAAAAAAATATGAAATTCCATACATCTGATTATGAGTCTCAAGTGATCACTCTATGTGACTCCACTGAGACGTCACTGTGACTGCTGCTTTGAGACGAGTCAGCATGTGACATTACAATGTGGTTACATTGTGACTCTCATGTGACTGTCATTTGTAGACTCAATTTCAAAGTCATCGTGAACGCTGCATTGTGATAAGTTACCAAATAATGTTACATTAAAGTCACATGATGACTTTCAGGTGACAGAGAAACTACTGTGACTTCACCATTGTGCTCTTTTGGGAAAAGTCTCCATGTGACTATAATATGATATTATTTGGTGACTTATCATAATGCAACGTTCATGATGACTATGAAATTGAGTCTTGAATTGAGGACTTGAATTGAGAAATTGAGACTATGAAATTGAGAATATACATTTGGACGGCCGTTAGAGTCGTGCATAAGACAATAAACAGAAGATACCGGATGAGCAAAAAGTGCGTATAAAATTTAAAAATCCATAAAATCCGAAAAAATAACCAAAATGAAAAACTGTTTGCAGGATTAGCATCTGTTGAGAATGCCAACTTGGCGATGCTTGCCATTTTCTGTTAGTCGGCATTGTGGCAACCCCCTTTTTATTGTTTTCCGATTTTCTTTTCAGTGTAGATGTAAAGTTTGTTTTGAACCGGTCTGACGGTAATAATGGAACTCTCAAATGAGAGTAATAATAATATTAATATACCTATATATTTGTAAATAAAATGTACATAGTTGTTTTTTAAGAAAGAAGTTTAATTTGAACTGTAGAGTGTGTTTACTTATTCAAGTTACGAATTTTATTTACAATATATTAGAACTAAGTTATGAAGACGTTTTTATTCTTCGATGCATTATGGAATAATTTGGATTTACCGAACCTGCAGTCTCAATGACAACGCATCACTTTTTCTGGCGTCAAAGCTCCAGGATGTCTGGATTTCATCATCGATTGAGGTAAGTACCTCAAATTAAATTATATTGAATAAATAGAATTATGAATACATTTATTAACTGAACTGTATCGAATAAATTGAATTCTTTATTTTATGATGGATTACGAAACTTTGAAAAAAAAAAGAGCTACGATTCGTAGTCAAACTACGAAAATATTTGATAAAATAAGGGATTTATTAGATAATACACAAGAATTAGAGCTTGAGAATAGAAAATCACAGCTGGATCTTTTTAAACAGCAATTGAATGACAAAATGAAAACTTTAAAATCATTAAATTCTGAAATTGAACCACTGGTTCCAAGTACTGAATTTGAAAAAGAAATCGAGAAATCGGAATCTTATAATGAGAATATTATTGAATGGAAATATAAATTTTCCAAATTTTTAAATGATAACACAGTTATTCCTGAAACTAAACAAGATTCTTCAGACATTGAAAGTGATAGTAGTAGCAACAATAGTTCTCTACTAAAAAGTCAGAAAATTCTGAATCAAAATTTGATTAAACTTCCTAAACTTAATATATCTAAATATTATGGTGATTCGTGTTTATGGCTCGAATTTTGGAGTCAGTTTTCGAATGCGATTGACAATAATGAACATTTAACTCCGATTGATAAATTTTCCTACTTAAAGTCACTTTTGGGCGGAAGTGCTGCAAATACTATAGCAGGCTTTTCGCTGACTAAGGAAAATTATGCTCATGCTATAGAATTATTGAAAAATCGTTTTGGTCGTAATGACCTGGTAATAAATAGTCACATGACTAAACTGCTAAATTTGAAACCAGTACGAAATTCTAGTAACATTAAGGCTTTTAGAGATTTGTATGATGAATGCGAAATTCAAATAAGAAATCTTAATTCTTTAGGTGTTGCCTCAGGTTCATATGGGCACTTGTTATGTCCGATTCTTCTGAAACTTATTCCATCAGATATTGCACTAGAATTTAATAGAAAACGAATTAAAAACACTGACTGGGATGTTAATGAGCTGATAAATTTCATTAAAGATGAAATTGAATCTCGCGAGACCACTGTCCAATTAAACCATTTTGAAAAAATCCCTGAGAAGCAGGAAAATTATAAGAAAAATTATAAAAAATTCATTCCATCAGCTTCTGCCTTAACCACAAATATTAAAAATAACTGCATATTTTGTAATCAAACTGATCACGATACTGAAAAGTGTAAGTCTTTCACCATTCCGGAAATGCGAGAAAAATTAAAAAGGGAAGGAAGGTGCTTTAAATGCTTCCGTAAATTTCACATCGCGAATTTTTGTAAAATTTCGAATGAAAATTGCAAAGTGTGTGGTAAAACATATCATCATACTATACTTTGTAATTCTAATAAAAAAACAGAAGAATCAAAAAATACAGGTAGTATTATTTCCTCCGTATCTCATTGCAAAGGCAATATACATAATATCAGTAGAGAAGTAATATTGCAAACAATTCATGTAAAAGTGGAAGCGGGTGAAAATTCAGAAACTGCTCTTTGTTTATTTGACTCTGCTAGTCATCGAACTTTTATTACAGAAAATTTAGTTTCAAAATTAAAACCTGAGGTCATTAGAAAGGAAAAATTAATTGTCTATACTATCGGTTCGAGAAAATCTGAAGAACGATGTTATGATGTCGTTAAGCTAAAGCTAATTCACTTGACGAATAGAAAACGTAGTATAATAATTGAAGCATTAGTCACACCGCTAATAACCAATTCTTTGATACAAATTCCTCCTCTTCCAATCAAAATTAAGAGAAAACTTTCCAAATTTCGTCTTGACACGTGGGAACATTTGGAAAATAGTGATGTTGATATATTAATAGGAGCTGATTATTTATATCAAATTAATGACAAAACATACCCCATAAATAAATCATTGTTCGTCTGTGAAAATTTATTTGGGCATTCCCTCTGCGGGACAATTGACGTAAATAAAAATAGTGAGAGTAAGCAAGCTGGGGTCTTGTCCACTCAGGTTATGAAACCTATTCAAAATGATTTGAAAACATTGTGGGAGTTAGAAACTTTAGGGATGAACACTGAAGAAAATATTTCTGAATTAGATAAAGAGATAATCGAAAAATTCGAAAACAATTTGCATTTTCTTGAGCACCGATACGAAGCTAAATTGTTATGGAAAGATGATAGAAGAGATTTAGGAAGTAATTATAACAATGCTAGAAACCGATTTATTAACTTAAATCGAAAATTGCTTAAAGATAAGGAATTATTGCAGAAATATAAAGAAATTGTGATTGAACAGGAATTAAATAACATAGTGGAAGCATGTTCTAATAAAACTGTAAATAGCGGTTATTTTATGCCCCACCGACCTGTCTTGCGAGATGATAAACCCACAACTAAAGTTAGAATGGTATTTGATGCTTCCTCAAAAGAAAATAGCAAATCATTAAATGATTGTTTGTACGGTGGCCCAAATTTGAACCCCGATTTATTAGAAATTATTATTAATTTCAGAAAATTCAATACTGCGTTTTGTGCAGATATTGAAAAGGCCTTTCTTCAAATTTCTGTAGCTGAAGAAGACCGAGATTACCTTAAATTTCTTTGGTTCGATAATGACGCAAACAACTTTTTCAAAATTTTAAGATTTAGACGTGTACCATTTGGCGTTACATGCTCACCATTTATTTTGGCTGCCACAATTAAACATCATATAAAGAAATATCGAGATCAACATCCAAATGTTGTATATATGTTATATAATTCCCTCTATGTCGATGATTTAATTTCCGGATCAGATTTAGATAACGAAGCTTATTATTTATCAGTTACAGCTTCTGAAATTCTTAAAGAAGCTGGGATGAATTTGAGGAAATTAAAAACAAATTCTATTAAACTTAGGGAAATGTGGGAATCTGGTAACTTAGGTATAAGTGAGGAAAACACAGGTAGTATCTTAAAAGTGCTTGGATTGATATGGAATACTGAATCTGATATTTTGATGTTAGATGCGCAGCCCTTTGAAGAATATTACATCGATGATCCCACGAAGCGAACAGTTCTTAAAATGTTACTGAAAATTTATGATCCATTAGGATTTGTGAATCCATTTGTAATACGTATTAAAGCCTTGTTGCAAGAAACATATCAAAGAGGTTTAGAGTGGGACAATAAATTACCTGAAGATTTGAAATGCGAGTGGAATACTTGGTGTTCAGAAGTTGTACATTTACGCACATTTGAAATAACCCGAAAATATTTTCCTAATATGATAAACATTTCTGAAAATTCACAAATTCACATATTCTGTGATGCTAGTCCCAAAGGGTATGGAGCAGTTGCTTATTTGCGTTTCATTTCATTAACTGGCGAAATTCAAACAAGTTTTGTTTGGAGTAAATGTAGAATAGCCCCCCTCAAGAAGTTAACTATTCCACGGCTGGAATTGATCAGTGCAGTAGTTGCCGCTAGAATGTGGAAATATTTAAAACAAAAATTACATATTTCGAATTTAAATATAAAGTTATGGTCGGACTCAGAAATAACTATTTGTTGGATTAGGGGTTCTACTACAAACTGGAAACCCTTTATTTCCAATCGTGTAACCGAAATTCAGTCATTGACAGATCCAAAGGACTGGAATTATTGTCCCGGAAAAGAAAACCCTGCAGATCTGCTTACGCGAGGGGAAAACTTATCGAAGTTAATGGGTAATAATGTATGGTGGTGCGGCCCACCTTGGTTATCACTATCAGAAGATATGTGGCCTTCAAAAAGGGCTATAGAAATGGTTCCCGAAGCTTTTAATGAAATGAAAGCAAAACCAAATTTAACATTATTGTGTAACGAATCAAACTCTATTCCTAAGCCAGTATTTGATATGGCAAAGTTCAGTAGTTTAAATCGCGTGTATAATATTACTGCTTGGATAATGCGTTTTATTCATAATGCCAATTCGAAAAACCCTAAAATTTTAGGACCTTTAACTACCTCAGAAATAGAAATAGCAGAAAAATACTGGATTAAACAAACTCAGGAAACTTCATTTAAAGTTGAAATAGAAGCACTTAAACAAAAAAAACCACTTAATAAAGATTCTTCTTTGTACAACCTTAATCCACAATTCGATGAAAATGACTTACTTGTTTTATCCGGAAGACTTCAGTTTTCTGAAGTTACAGAGCAGGAAAAACATCCGTGGATACTTCCTAATAAATCTTATTTTGTAAAATTACTAATTAAGGATGCTCATGAAAGAATTTACCATTTTGGTGTAGCTGTCATTTTAGCTCACCTTTGTGAAAGGTATTTTATATTAAAGGGAAGAAGATTTGTAAAATCCGTCTTAAGATCATGTATGATATGTCGAAAACTTAATGCTATTCCTGGAAAGGTGGAAATAGCACCTTTACCGAAAGATAGAATTATCAAAACACCAGTTTTTGAAACCTCTGGTGTCGATTTTGCCGGTCCGATTTATTATAAAACTTCTGAAGGCACTGGGAAGGCTTATATTGTCGTATACACATGTGCTGTAACCAGAGCGATTCATCTAGAGTTAGTCACCAATCTAAGTACTGAAACCTTTATCTTAGCACTACGAAGATTTTTCTCTAGGAGAGGTTTCTGCAAAATAATGTACAGTGACAATGCCAAGACATTTTCTAAGGCTGATTTGGTGTTAAAAGATGCTTGGGAAAGAATTTCTAAGCAAGAAATTTTTGATTACTTGAGAAAGAATAAAATAATATGGAAGTTTATAATTCCCAGGGCTTCCTGGTGGGGCGGCTTCTGGGAAAGGATGGTCAGATCAGTTAAAACACCTTTAAAAAAGGTTCTAGGAAAAACTTGTCTCCATTATGAAGAGCTAGAAACAATACTTACAGAAATTGAAGCGGTGATTAATTCACGTCCTTTATGTTATCTCTACGAAGAAAATGCTGAACCATCACCTTTAACGCCATCTCATTTTTTAGTTGGTAAACGATTAATGTCCTTACCTTCTTATGAATTACCAATCTGTACGCAAGAGAAATCCAATAAGATTTTGTTGACGAGAAAATATAAATATAAGCAACAAATTACTGACCACTTTTGGAAAAGGTGGAGAAACGAATATTTGTTAGAACTTAGATCTGCTTTTCAAGTGAAAAACATAAATTCAACGCCTCAGTTCAAAGTTAACGATATAGTGATAATTCATGATGAAAAGCTCCCAAAACATATGTGGAAGTGTGGTCGTGTTAAAGAACTCATATTTGGTCGTGACTCTAAAATCAGATCATGTGTATTACAGACTGCAAAGGGCGATCTTAAACGACCTGTGCAATTGCTATATAATCTTGAATTGGATTTAGTGGCCTAAAAGACACTAAAACTCTTACACTAAAAATAAGAACTATTATCGAACATTTAATTTGTTTTGTTACTCATATTTACCCTTATTATTGTTTAATTTTCATACAATTTATGTGTTTTATTTTTTTTTTCGTAGATTGCAGCATTCTTATTATTTTTGCTTTTATATCTGTAGCTGTATGTAAGTATGTATCTGAAAATTTGTCATGTATGTAAGTATATTCTTATGTTTATTAAATTGTTTAATATAGATGCTGAACTAAGTGTTCAGCCCGGGGCAGGATGTTGAGAATGCCAACTTGGCGATGCTTGCCATTTTCTGTTAGTCGGCATCGTGGCAACCCCCTTTTTATTGTTTTCCGATTTTCTTTTCAGTGTAGATGTAAAGTTTGTTTTGAACCGGTCTGACGGTAATAATGGAACTCTCAAATGAGAGTAATAATAATATTAATATACCTATATATTTGTAAATAAAATGTACATAGTTGTTTTTTAAGAAAGAAGTTTAATTTGAACTGTAGAGTGTGTTTACTTATTCAAGTTACGAATTTTATTTACAATATATTAGAACTAAGTTATGAAGACGTTTTTATTCTTCGATGCATTATGGAATAATTTGGATTTACCGAACCTGCAGTCTCAATGACAACGCATCAGCATCTATAGGTCACAGGAATTTTTTTTAAGACAGAAATAAAAAATAACTCAGAAAACAGCCGACAGATGACGCTGGTTCGTGCGATTTTGGTGGAAATATGCAAATGAAACGGTTATAAGAACTTGTGCTCCTAATCCAGTATTCGTTCACCGTTATGAGCCGTCTACGTGATTAAGGATGCTGAGTATAAAGGATAAAGCTTTGTTGGTGAAGTTATTTTAAGTGAACTAGTTCTGGATTAGGAGCGCAAGTACTTATAACCGTTTCATTTGCATATTTCCACCAAAATTGCAGGAAACAGCGCCATCTGTCGACTGTTTTTTGAGTTATTTTTTATTTCTGTCTTAAAAAAATTCCCGTGACCTATAGATGTTAATCCTGCAAACAGTTTCTCATTTCGGTTATTTTTTCGTGTTTTATGAATTTTTAAAGTTTATACGGAGTTTTTGCTCACCCGGTAGAACAAGCTGATGAAAATGAAAACTTCCATCTTAAATATATATATTAATGTATATCAATATATATATATATATCCTTATAATATTATAAATGTCAATGTGTGTCCTAATGTTTGGATGAAGTCAGCGTCTAAACGGATGAATTAATGCTTTTGTATTTTTTAATGTAGATGGATTACAACCCGGAAATGAACATAGGCTATGTTTAATTTATTTTACTCAAATATTTTGCTTAATAATTCAAAATTTCATTAATTTTCATACAGAATTAATTGACATTTTCCCGATAAATTTAACCATCTTTCTTTCCTGTTGCCAAGAAAATCAAAGTCTGGTATAAAAATTTCTCTTCGGCAATTCATTTTTAACTGAATAATTTCTGCGTAAAAAAATGAGAATAAAAAGAAAATAAATATGACGTCATATTTGAAACGAAAAAAAAAAGAAGTATTTTTTATTATATATAAATCATGGATATCGGTTACTTTAATAAGGTTTTTTTGTCAAAAATGGTGTTATAATTCGAAGGAAAAAGAATGAAAAAGAATTATATTATTGATAAAATATTTAACTTTCAAAAATCTGACGTCATACTTGAAATAAAACAGGTATTTTCAAGTATTCGTTAAAAATACAAGGAGCATGAATATCATAAACTAATGAAAATATATAAAAAATGACGTCATATTTAAAATGAATGAGAAATATTTTTTACTAATACTGATTAATAAGTTTAAATATAAGTTACATACAAATGAGAGTTTGCATTCAAAATTCACGTTAAGATTATCACTAGAAGACATTATTTGTGGAAAAAAGGGAAATAAAATTCATTAATATATTTTTTTATGCTATTTTCTCTTTAAAATTAAAAAGAATTTAATTTCAATTTGTATAGATGGTACAAAAACATGATTAAAGTAAATTTTCCTAAAACTAAAAATGTATTTTCACACATTGAAGCTTTATGAATGAATTTATTCCACAGAAGCAAAAATCGTCTGAGCATATTGGCATTTAAACCAAGGATGTAAATTAAACTTCAGTACATTTAAGTGGATTGTTATTGCCCCTACGAATTGAATTTAAAAAAATCGTATGCTATTTTAATTAATTATTTTTAACAGATGGCAATTAAAACATATCACAAAGGCGAATTTAGTAAAAGGTTTTATCGGATAAAAGAGATGTAATATTTTTTTCAATTAAAGTATTAATTTTAATTAGAAAACTTTTGTATATATTTATTTTAATTTCGTCAAATTGATGTCATTTTCATTTCACAAGCTTCGAGATTAACAATGAAACCATTAAATAACAATATACATTTCAAAAATAATGTTTTGCATCAAAAGTCGCATTATTTCAAAATGTAACCTTAGCTTACATTTTAAATAGGTTAACTTAACGTGAGACGCCGTGTTGTACAAGATACCGAATAATGTAGTTTTCATATGCGCAGGCGCTGTGGGGAAACGCCGCTCAATTGTTCCCTACTGATATTTTAATTTTTGTTTGCGCTCTTTTAAAAAATTAAGTGGTACTTTTTTATTGCTATTTCGTCAAAACACTTCTGGTAAATGTCAAAAATCATTTACGTGACTTCTATATTTGCCTATATAAGTCTTACAAGGAGAGGGTCCGAGGTTGGTCTCACGGAATCCAGCATTCCTTTGTACATTGATAGAGTATTGTCAATAGATAAACATATCAATAGGATAAAGTGCAATATTCAGGGGGGCCGTTAAAAACGAGCCCCAAAGTTCACCCAGTTGACTCTTTAGTATATAATCGGATAAATTAAGCTCATTTGTGACAGGCTCGATAGCACAGTTGGCAGCGCGCCAGACTTCTAATTTTCGTTTTTACGGATATCTGCAAGTTCGATCCTCCAACGAGATTTTTTTCTTCCCGACAAAATAATGATAAATTATTTTTGAACCACAATTTAAAAAAATATATATAATTATTTAAATGTAAGACAAATATAAATATTGGCGCATTCACACATATTTATTTATTTACAGAGAGAGACAGTTTTATTGCATCCTTATGGATGTAATGAAAAAAAAAGCAAGAATCTTATGCAGTATATACGTATTTTTTTGCATTCAACATTTTTGTAAATTTTATATTTAGTTTTATTTCCAATCATTTATATTTATTTTACAATTACTTACATATATTTCACAATGACGTACACTTATTTTACACTTATTTAAACTTATTTTACATTTCTGTCTATACTATGTACTACAAAAATAAATGTGTTCTATTAAAATTGAGGTTCTGATGACGGGCAGGAACCGGGATGATGATTATCATAAAAACATATGAAACAGAAACTTTTGCGACAGCGTGCACGAATAGTAAAAGAAGTGTTTTTACAGGAACAAGGCGTTTTAAAAAGATCATTTGGAAAACACACTTCATTGACATTCATAAATATTATTCTTTTATGTGAAAGTTTCGATGCATGCCAGGCGTATTTTATCATGTTACAAAATATAGGTGAAGAGAGTTGATAATGCACAATTGAATGAATTTTTATACAATCCTAGCGAGAATTAATTTCTCTTTTCTGTTCAATTAAACAATTACAATTTCGTAACCGCTTAATCATATTTTTCACCTGCCTATACAAATAAACATCGCCTGGTTTTACCAAAGCTGTGCTTCAACTATAAGTTTTTCTATCACAAAGTAGTTCTAGATTATTGTGAAAAAGTTCATTCCCAATAAGCTTGGCTTCACAAGAAATAGCATCTGAAGACTCCGATGAAATTAAATTATTTTCAGAGAGTAACTTTGCGTAATACACGACTACATCTTTTAATATCAATTTTGATGATTCGCTATGAATTGTGTATTATGAAATTCGCTTTTCAATATTTGTAAATTTAGAAGCTTCTTCACTAGACATTTTTTACAAAATAACTTTTTTCATTTTAATTATGACACTATAATAAAGAACAACGTCTAATCACTTCAAAACTTTAAAAACAAAATGCCGTACTCATTCGCTCTGCGGCAGATGGGTGCTTAAATTTCAACAAAAGAAAGGTAAACATTTTAAACTCACCCTGTTCATTTTCTATAGCGTACTTGTTTTGCTTAAAAACCACCTGCAAATCTACGTACAAGGTTTTTAACCGAAAACAGTTATTCTAATTCCAAACATGAGATCCCATGATAAAAAATAGTTATGTTTTAAAAATTAAAAAAAAGAAAAAAAATTATAACATTTTAAATTGACAAGATAAAAGTAAAATAGCATATTTTAATTTTAAGTAGCGTATTTTAATTTACTTCGCTGAAAGCAATAGGTATCTATTCATAGAAAAGTCTATAAATAAATGTGAATAAAATTAAATTTTGTCGACTGAATAATTCAGTTATTTTCCCTTTCCCCCCCCCATTAGATCCATAAAGCGGCAATATCTCTGTAAATTAATAAGCACATAATAAATATAAGTGTGTGTGTGCGTGCAGAAGCATATTTTTATGAATATTTGTCTAACTTTAAATAATTAGATATATATTTTTTAATTATAGTTTGAAAATAGCTGATCATTATTTTGTCTGAAAAAAAAAAGCTTTTTGGAGTACCGAACCCGCAGACGTCTCAGAAGGAGAAAATTAAAAGTCTGGCGCGCTGCCAACTGTACTACCGAGCCTCTCGCGCGCGAGAGTAATTTATCCGGTTATATACTAAAGAGTCAATAATGGGTGAACTTTGGGGCTCGTTTTTTACGACCCTCCTGAATATTGCACTTTATCCTGTTGATATGTTTATCTATTAACTATACTCTATCAATGTACAAAGGATCGCTGGATTCCGTGAGACCAACCTCGGACCCTCTCCTTGTTAGTTTAAACACTTGAAAAATAAATAAGATGTTTTTAGAAAGTACTGATACCTGGCCTTTCTACAAAGCATAAATGGTGGCCAGTTCCCGCTTCTTCACGTCAGTGGGGTACGCCGGAGTCTTACTCAATACTTTGGGGTAAGTCTACGAAAATTTTTGGGGGTAAGATGCCGGTTATTTTCCGTCAAATGCCTGGTTGTGTCTTCATTGTATGAATTACTCTTGTATATTAACTAATTTGTCAACAATTTTAATCAGATACTGTAAATCAATGATTAAATCGTGATTTTAATCAACTGATTAAAAAAAGGATGAGTTAAAATTATAAATTTTGTAAATGTTTAAAATGACATAAATAAATATTAAAATCTAAGGTGAATATAAGTTGAAAGGTTTCTATATGTATTCTGAGTTATAAATAAACTTTATTGGCCTTATAAATAATTATTTCATAATTTTTAATTTTAACCATTGTTAAAACTTTGATGTTAAATGCAGTTATAAATAATTTTAATAAATATAAATATCAGTAGTATATAATATAGTTTTAGATAACTAGATACTGCTGCCCCTTACGAGCTACTCTCAAGAACCTCTATCCAGACACCGCAGACTCTAAAAACACGTTATTTTGATCTGCTTTAAAAAGATAAAGGATTAAATTTTCCACCAACATTCAGAAGATGCGGATTTTTTTTAAGTGAGTGAGCATCAGTGTTAAGAGTGTATAGCAAAGTGCAACAAAACCTTAGAAAAATGTGATTGGACCAATTGCATTCAGTGAAACTGTTGGTTATATACAAGTTCCTCAAAGTGCCTAAACAAATGTGCAGTCTGTGTCAGATCTGAGTTATAGCTTAAAAGAACAAAGGGCCATATGAAAAACACCAACAAAAAATTTACACTCTAAAACACTTACTCACAGTGGCTTTGTCGTATTTAAACTTATTATAATATTTAAAAATAGGCATACTTAAGAGCCATAATTGTTTTAAATGTTAAATAGAACATAACTTTTTTCTTCAAATATTCCTTGATTGTCCTTTTATTAAATTGCCAACGTTTCTTACATTCATATTTTTGTAATTTTTTAATAGTAAGTAAGTTAAAAACTTTAGTATGTCTAAAATATTAAAGTTACTTTTATTCGTCCCATTATGTTTTATACTGCTTCACAAAAAATATTGTTTACATTGAAACTCCACAAGGCATCTTACCCCTAGGCATCTTGCCCCTAGATAGTTGGCCATCTTACTCATAGGTATGGGTAAGATGCCGAAATGCAAGTGCTTACAAAAACAATTTTTTTTATGATTTATATAACATCTATAAAATGAAAAAAAGGTTTTAAGTGATACATAAGGGTACAAACTTCTAAAAGCAAGCAATGAATAACAAATAAAAACAACAGGTGATTTTTAAAACAATAAAGCCACTAACTACTGCATCTTCACCCAATTTATCCTACATTTTCTTACTTGAAATTTAAAATTCATTAAAAATGAATTTCAATATTTTTTCTAAATGTACATGTACAATAATATAGGACTTCATTAAGCGATTTCATGTTTTAATTAAGTGAAATGGTATAGTTTTACATGATTCATGAAGTGAAAGAATATATATATTATCTCGACAAGTATTATTCCGTACAAAAAACTAACCAAGTGACGTCATCATATTTTAAATCATTGACCAGTTTTCTTTCAGAAAATATTAGCATTTTTATATCACTTATACCAAATGGTTTGATTTCCACAGACTTTCCGGAAAATACATGATTAACATCCTTTTACCTTAAAATCTCCCAGGAATTCGATGTAAGAAAGCTTAGCAAGTAATTTTAATTAGAGATTAGGCTTCACATGTCACAACGTTTACTTGTAAAGAAGAGGTGAAATCACTAATTAAGAAATAAATTCACCCTTCACCTCACATCCCTCTAATTTTTAAAGGCGCCATGATTAACGTAAAGCGAAAGAGAAGAAGGGAAATTTTCTTTCGATTAAAAAAAAATAAAACTAAATCTATAGTTAAAAAATCTCTGAAACACAAAATATGTCCCACATTGGAGCATATTCCTACAAATAGCCAAGCCTGCATAATCCAAAATTACAACACAACAATCGATATGAAAACATTTAGCCGTAACTGGACTGCTTTTCCCATAAATAGATTTCTTCCGCGATTGAAAGCAATAAGCAACTCTATTGCTTAAATAATAAGCATTTAGGCTTCGAGAGTCTTCGAAGCGTGATAAACATTTTGATGTTATTGGTAGATCTACAGCTGTTAAAAATGTGATACCATGAAATAAAAATGTAATAAATATTTGAAAATTAAAGAAATTTCTCATACTTTTATTATTTATTTAAGACTTTTGATGCTTCACCACGTCTGAATTTTTGAATACCCTTTATCCTTTTTTCTTTTCCAAGATGTAATTTTTTGGAATAGAAACATAATGTTATATACTGATTTTTCGATTATTCTAATCAATTCAAAGACGCGTCTGAAGTGATCTGTTAATAATCAATATTTACTAATATATCTCTTTAAATAATATCCTTTGTCACAAAAACATAAATCAATATCCATGAACGGAATAAGTATAAAATAGAATAAATATAAATAATAAAATAGAATAACAAAGATGTAAGTTTATTCTTCATTTAATCTTAGAAAACGAGTATGAAATTTGAAGCACACGAAAGAAATTTAAATGATCCTATATATATAAACAAAAATAAGCAAATTGGGATCATTAGAAGTTTTTGTACTATAAAATATGATAAAAGGTTAATTACATATGTTTTTAATTATCGAAAATTTTTGCTTAATTGATGAATTTATTCTTCTTTAAATCTTAAGTGAACGAAGTCACGTGTAACAGCTAGTATATTATATATTAATATATATATATATATATTAATATATACATAGTATTGATATCTGTTTAAATTTTCATAGAATTTTAAGGAGTATAAAATTAAATTTATATATCTTATTCTATTGAAAGCACAGCGAGGCATATTTGGTTATTCAGAGTTTTGGTTTATTAAGTATGCAATACACTATTTGAAATGTAAAATTTTAAATAAACTTTTAAAATGTCATACAGTATAAATTTAGTATTTTTTTTCTTTTAGCTTTGCTGATATCTACGGTGTATCAAATATGTTTCTTTTACTTTGAGTATTATTTCCCGTTGCTGAGTAAATATCTATGAACCGTTAAAAATGTTACTAGCTCTGCTACAGCCAAATCTGCCATCTTATATAAAAATTTGCATTTTCGTTGTAAATGGCCAGTTTTAAAGAATTGTGAAAGCATTTTTAAATTTTATCATTTAATACTAAATATGTTAAGTGATATACTTTGCACGAGTGGTGAAGTGATTGCCAACGAATATTCCCCTACGGCAATTTGAAAACCTATTGCTTCATAGGTATTGTGATGTCAAGGAAAAACCTCCCCAATCCCGATTAACATTTCTGCCAATCATTGTATTAAAATGTGTCTGGTATAAATATATTAATAAGAATGTCTAATATCTAATACTATTCTTACATTTTGCTGAGAGGGTCGTCTACATGTAGATATTGTACCAAACTTGAAAATGTTCATTACTAATACCTAACTTTGACACCAAATTTGGATATACTTCAAAATTTACATCGTATACTAAATGATAGGTCATTTGTCAAATAGTTTTTGAATTATGCAGCGTTAAACTTTGAAATTCTTTGTTAAATTCATTTTTTGTCGGTGCAAAACTGGTCGCAACGCGTGAAGTTTTTAAACATAACTGAAATACTACTACTGGCGGAATGTATTATAACTTTCGATTTCTTTAATTGAGGCTTCTCTGAATATATTTCTATTAAATTATTTATAGATTACAGTGCATTATTTGCTACAATATTTACATAAACATGAATTTTGATAATATATGCATTTCGAATTTAATTTTCGAAAAAAGCGTGTGAACTGTTAGCTACGGTTATTTTAAAATAAATAGATTTTCAGATCTGCAAATATGTAAATATAAAATTACACTTATTTCCCTGAAGTAGACTTTGCATTTTGTTTTAAAAACTACCTATGATACAATCTATCTTGCAACATTTGAAAATAAATTTAAAATTAGCAATTCCGAAGTTTAAATTTTCTTAATTCATAAACGTTTCACCCTATGAACGAATATAATCTTCCGTTTCATATCCGAAGGTAATTTGACGGAAAAGATTTTACGCAAAATAAAGTAAAGTACGAAAAACAGAAACTTGAACACTTTCAAGTTTGCCACAATTTCTTTACGTAGACGACCGCTTAAATAAAATTATTTACTACACATTATTGCAAACGTTATTACTAATCCACAGGTTTCTGACCAATTGTTATACGCTGTGTTTTCTCAGAATTAGCAGGCGGGAGTTGTTTTTGTAGAACTTTACATAACATATTACTTGATTTTCAATACCATATTGATAATACACTTCTTTCATTGTCACTCAGTATTATATCATTTTAACCATTAACAGAAATACTAGAATACTAATGCGCCAGTTTTAATGTGTTAATTTTTAGGGTTCCGTAGATTAAAAATAAAAACGGAACCATTATAAGATCACTCCTGTGCCTGTCCGTCTGTCTGTCTGTCTGTCACAGCCATTTTACTCGTAAAATATGGAACGTGGAAAGTTCAAGTTCGGGGAAGTAATAAAGACCATTGACCCACATATTTTCAGATTAATAAACATCCATAAATATATTTAGTAAAAAAAAAGGAGGGGCTAATTATGCTACTCGAAAAAACCATCTTTTCTTTGTATATCATGTGGGGTATCCTGTGAAAGCTTTTCTAACGCTGAACTCATAAATACATTCCTTTTAATATTAGATATTATATTTTTAAAGATATTGTTGAAAATGTAGACCAAAAATGTGTCCTTTCCATCTAATTCCGAATCTACTGAAACTAAAATTATGAAAAAATTAGAGGTAGTAGACGTTAATATAAATCTTGCCGGAAAATTATAGCGATTACCCTAGTTTTTGAGTAATTAGCATTTTTCTGTTATACACAAATTTCGATTTACCGGCATTCAGAAAAATTGCTGAGCATCGCTGAATATACCTATCGTTGCAAAAGAATAAAAGCATTGTTGATAATGATTTTCGAAAAAAATCATCGCTAATTAGCCGAGATATTCACCTTTAAATGTACGGTCAGTTTGGACATACACAAGGACAGGGGTGGCGTACTCTATGCCTAGTTAACAGCTTTTAATGATATATATGTTTAATGTAATGTCCAGTAACAGTATAAAAGCAATAAACGTCAAATTGTTAAAGACATACTAATTTAAGAGGTCTCGGGACTATAAAAAATGGAAAAAATGAAAAAAAGACCATTTTCAACATTTAATGTCTTAAAATGTATATGATTTTAAAACACAACTTTAATTGGGATGAAAGATATAAGTATGTTCTTTCGTTTCATGTATTTAAAAAATGTCAAGATACAGAATTAGTATTTACAGGGGGTTCGAAAGTGCTAGACATTTGTCGAACAAAAAATTGGCATAACAGTTTACGCGCACGATTACAAAAAAAATATTGCAACTAGAATGAAAATGTTGGGGCTTCCTTATACATCAGAGTGTAATAATTTCCTTGAACTTAAATAAATTTGTATTTAAAGCATTTTTATATTTTTAATGCAGTGTTGCATTCAGCGAATACAAAATTTTGAAATTTTCAACAGTAAAGTCACCTAAAAAAATATTTTTTTGAACAGTTAAAAGGAAATTTTAGGTTCAGTTTATACAGACTAACATGAAATATATGTTTTGAAAATTTCATGAAAAAATATTCAGAAGTTTTTGAGGTATCCTGCGCGTTATGCCCCAAAAACGCCATTTGCAAAATAATGACTTTAAAGTTTCGGAAACGCCGCTTCAGCTATTGAGCGGGTATAATTCTAAAGCCAAAACTTCTGTTCTAATGGAAATTTCAAGGAAACAATTATATCAAAATTTTCAGAAAAGATAGGAGTTTAACATCTAAAAAAATTAAAATTTCTTAAATTTTTAAGCATTAAGAGTCCTGCGAGCACTTAATCCTTTCCGGCACGGAGTAACTTATAAAATAATGAACTGACACCAGAATTCCAGAATTTATAAACGAATTTATTAGAAAATGCGAACTTGCTTATTTTCACGTACATGATAAAAGGGAAATTTTAATTAAATATTCTTGGTGCCGTTTGTCTGTTTTAGAATTAAAATTATGTGTTCGTTTTTTAAGGGCATCGCCCTCGAAAGATTTAATTAGAATGATTCGAATAAATACTGTGGTATTCGCGATAGTTTGCATTGATTGTATCTCTCAATACGCCTCGTGTGACTTTAAAAGTTAATTAATCACCTATCTGGAAAAATGCTGCACTGACCATGGCGGCGTTGCAATTTTGAGACCTCAATTCGAAGCGCGCGTAGCACAATGCCAATTTTAAAATTTGAACAAAGGTTTTGTTTTAGCTATACTGTAGAAATAAAGGTTATTACTACGCTGAATTTAGTTTCATGAAATGCCAAATGAAGTTTAACTGTGCACTGCTTTTATTGTCAGTGCCGAATTAAGTTCATGATAAACAGATTAGGATAATATTAAAAGAGGAGTTATACGAATAGCTATATTTGATATTTTTTACGTTCCATATCTCTTTCAACTTTCATGGTATACCCGATTACACTTTTCTAATATATACAGTTACACCCAACTCTACGTTGTATAGTTTTTTACAAAGTCTTAGTATTCTTTTAGCATTTTTTTTTTTTTTTTAATAATACAATTACAAATTCATATATTTATTCTACGGAACCCTCTGTCCGCGAGTAATGCTCTCACTTGACCGTTCTTTTTTTAAATATGAAACTAGTACTTCATTACACTTTTATTTCCAATATGCGTATAAAATGTTTACTGAATTTTGTTGTTCCAACTTTTCTTTCCCGATTTATAGAGCTGCTGAATATTACTATGTCAAATATTTCAAATAAATACAATAATTAAATTTAAATAATGAGTATCATAGGACCAAAATTTAATACCCATCAAAATATCTAGTGAAGTAATGAAAAAGTCATAAAAAAGAGTGTTGAATAAATTAGCATGCTATGCAATTTTGAATCTCCATGTTATTCGTGAGAAGTATGTAGAAAATGGTAGAAAACAAAATTGGCCATTTCATTAATTAATCAAAAGTTCCATTTTTCTAATGATGATCAAATTAAACACTGCTAATACTCTTCGTATTCTAATGATACTAAAGTTTATATTTAAATAAGAATGGAATTTTTTATTGGACGAATCTTGTAGAATGACAATACTTTAGATTCAAAAGGAATTTTTAAAAATATAAAAATTGGCACCACAAAAACAGAATATCAAGCATAGTGTCACATCAAAACTGAAATATAGCTATAGTTTTAACTGTTTGTGATATGAAAAGAAAAAACATCCATTTTATACACACTACCTGGTCCGTTTGGCAAGGAATCCACATTACATCACGTTATCATGAATTTTCTCGATATGAGCAACAGAGAAAGAGAAAAGAAAAGCAATGATTTGGTTCGTTGGACGTTAGTCCAGCCAGGCTTAGCGAAAGTGAAATTTCTCTACCACTCAGTGTGGATGATAAGACTGATTTTCTACTGGCCAGATGATAAAACCTACCAGTTGTAAATCAAAGGAATGAGAAGGAGTTCTTTAAGATCATTTTTATGATTTAATCCTTTACAAATAAATGATCTAATCAAAATATGAGGTTTATTTGCAGCTATAAAAAATAATTATAAATTTGGTCTTCTACATGCAGAATGCCGGATTTTAGCATCAATAATTTTCCTCACCATAATTTCATTAAATTTCCTGTTTTCAATTGATAAGTTCATCTTTTAAAACATCTCCCTATAGTTAAGTGTAAAATATATTTTGTAGATTAAAATACGTGTTTACAAGAGATGCGTTTATAGAAACTGTAAACATAAACTCCATCAGTTTCATAATATTCAAGAAGTATAGACAAATATACATATATTTAATATAAGCATAAAATAAGGTAATTCAAAAGTTTTAACCTTCGCACCGTCATTTTAACCATTTCCCATTTCCTAAATTTTGCTTAGATAAAGGTAATGAAAATAAAAATTTATTACTACTTCCATACTCACTAGATAAAAATATCTGAATTTTGAAAGCAGTTTTTGTTTCACAGCTTCAAGAAATTAACCATTTGATTATAGGCCAGATTAGGTGACTACTTTTATATTCAACAGTACCAAAATTTACAACATGTCGGAAATTATATGCCAAAGATGACAAATCAGGTGCGTTCGTACGATAACCAACCAGTTTTATAAATATACAGATTTTGGCGAAATAGATGTTGCACTGTTGTATATTATGATTATATTGTTTAATTCAGTAATGTCGAAATAATATGACTCTATCTAAGATATGATGCAGTGATGGAACAGTGGCGCAGCATTTGAGCGATTGTCACCACTAAATTCACCTTTAAAAATCTCAGAAATTCTCTCCTGAAGTTAGATCAAGAATACTAATAAAATTTTGCGGTGTCAATTGATTCTCTGCTGCTACGCTATTTCATCACTGTATGATGTAATCACCATGTTAACCTAGAATCATTACCTATCATAAAATATCATTGAATTAATTAAGTATGAAAGTATTTAATACAATGAAGAAATCTTTTATTAATATCTTTTTAAGTTTTGATTCGATTTTCGGGAAATTTGAAATGACTCGACAAAATTCTACAACGATTCTATATATTATATTGCAAACTATTTGGTTGGGTAGTTTTTCCGCTGTTATACGCTGACAGGCGGACAGACAGACAGACGGACTGACCAGACGACTACTATAGGTGCTACGTATTTTTACAATTACGAGCACACTTAAAAATTGTCCACTTGAAGGTGTTACACGTTATACGACGAGTAGTCAAATAGTTAACAGTTCGGAATTTAGCGGAAGTACGCAACACAACCTTCCAGCCAGTTGTTGCGAATGTGTAATCTAACATTTTTTTTTTTTTTTTTTTTTTTTTTTATCCAACATTCACATTTATAAATTATCATTAATAAATGATTCTTTTATATTTTAAGAAAAACGATAGCATTTAATTGTTACATTGCATTTTTATACATATTTTAATTCCTTTTAAAGATTTTATTTCTATGCATGATTTATTTAAAAAACGTACAAAATGGAAGAAAAAAAATGTTGTCGCACAGCAAAATTCAGGGAAATTTATCCTTAAAGATAGGGAAAACTCAATATATGTGATTAAATATTCATAGACATGAAAATTTTTTCCTCGGCACGAAAACACTTTGAGAAATAAACTTTATACTCTATGCATGTCAGAGAAAACACACTTAAAAAAATCCAAGAACTTCATATTATATGCATGTCAGAGAACATAAAAACTGGATAAAAGTGTCATTTGACCACACTAAATAAGATATTCACTTGAGCATACCGGCGAACTTATATTGATTTTTTTGTGGATGTCGAATAAAACGGACGCGTGTAATGTATACTTTATTTATTAGCATAAATCGAAATAACATTCTTTTACAAGATATTGATATAAAAAGTATATTATAATAAAGCTTTTTAAGTATAATTTTACTGTTATTTAAAAAAACAAAATGTATTTTAAAAAGTTTCCACAATTGGTGAAGTATCTCTGAATTACAAGATTATAAATTTTGATAATTAGAATTCAATTATGATGATTTAGAATGGGTTAAAATGCATAGTACTATAGAAATCAATATTACATTTCAACCATTTCAATGAAGAAGAAAAAAATATGTAAGTGAAAGTTTTAATTGTGTAATAGTATAACAATAGCGCAATGTAGATGGTGTTCTGGATTACATAGTTGCAGAGTAACTTAAAATGAAATTTAAAATTGTGTCGACTAGGTGAGGAATAGAGAATCATCGGAGAATATTGATTAAATGTGGTTAAACCACATTAGAAAGAAAAATGATGATTTAATGACTAAAATGGGAGTGATATTAAATGAAATACTTAAACTTTAACAATATGTAAAAGTAGAGAAAAAAGAAATATTCATATATATATATATATATAAAGAATTCCATTTGATCAGTAAAAGGCAGGTGAAAAATCTCTGTCATAAAGAAAGACTCTTAAGAGATCTTTATAATTTTAATATCACATTTAATTTAAGAAAAATAAAAATGCTAAAATGGTAGCAGTTTAACAGCAATTTAAAAAAAAAAAGAAAATAAAACAGGGACTGGACAGACAAAAAATGTTTAAGCAGGGCAAAAGCGTAAGGGAATCCATCATTAATTAAAAGTGCATATTTAGGGCATTTATTTACGGCTGGCGGGCATCGTCTGGTAATTCTGCAACTATTTAATTTGGAATATTGAAGAGAGTTTTACAGAAGTTTTTAGAAAGCCGACTGATTCTTTTTTTTTTTGAGTGATGTAGTTTCTACGTCTCTAAGGATAATGATGTTTATAAGATAATGGTGCTCTTTAAAGACTGTTTATGTTTGTTTTAAATGCAAAGCCCCAGAGTGGACTAACATAAGTCAGTACCGATCTAATAAAATTGCAACATTGGGTATGATGTATATAGACTGTTCGGACCTTGTGCGCATGCCGAACGAGCTCCGTAGCTTTGCGGTCATGTGACCCAGTTCAGTTGTTGCTTAGCTGCCATTGCGGCACGTTGTGTTTTATTGGAGCGGGTCTTATCCCCAAGTATATAGTTGTTCTTTAGCTGCCATTTCGGCACATTGTGTATTCGAGCGGGTGTTATCCCCAAGTATATATAGTTGTTCTTTAGCTGCCATTGTGGCACATTATGCTATAGCGGGTCTTATCCCCAATTATTCTGTTGCTTATAGCGGGAGTATTCCCCAAAAGATGTTTTATGAACGTCACTTGTTCTAACAGCGGGTTATTACCCCAAAGTCACCTCATCATTCTACATGTTTTTCAGTGTTTGTGATTGTTTGTAACATTTGTGTGCTGTGTGATAAAAATGTGAAAAAGAAAACTATTTGTCTTCAATCTTAAAGTTACACACAGTATTCACATACATTGTAGTGGTCCGTCGATTTCGCAGCGAAATAGCTGCTATGGAAAAATTAAATAGAACAAAAGGTGCTCTAAAAGGCGCTATAACGAAATTAGAAAATTTCGTAAAAGATAATACAGACGAAATTAATTACTCGAGTACCGAGCTCGAAATAAAGATTCGAAAATTACCTGAACTTCAAGCAAAAGTATCGGAAATACGGGATAAATATTATGATATCCCTGATATTAAGGACTTACCAGAAATCGAAAACGAGTTAGATGAACTCGAAGATCGTCTCGAGAAACTTGAGGTAAGTCTCAACATATTTCTTAAAAATCTTAAAGTTTCTGAAATAAATGTGCATGCTGATAGTATTGAATCTATGAGTTTGAATAATATTAAAGTTAAGTTACCTGAAATCCCACTACCAACATTCAGTGGTAAATATGAAGAGTGGTCAATCTTTAAAGTACAATTTACAAATTTAATTATCAATAATGCTCAGTTAAATGACGCTCAGAAGCTGTTTTATTTGCGAGCATCGCTAAAAAATGAAGCAAAGCAACTAGAGAGCCCAGACGATTCCTTAGAGTCATTGTTTACAGCACTTACTGAAAGATTCGAAAATCAACGTTTGCTCATTGACACTCATTTATCGGCCATAATTAATTATGAAAAGATACATTACGAGTCTTCTAAAGAATTGAGATCCTTTATTGATTGTGTAAATAAAAATTTGAGGGCCTTAAAAGTATTACAATATGAACAAAACAATCTGTCTGATGCTATCCTTATCAATATTATATTGCAAAAGGTAGATAAGGAATCTCGAAAATTATTTGAATATTCGATTAAAAAATCAGAATACCCGCAATTTAATGAATTAATGTCATTTTTGGAAAACCGCAGTTCTACGTTAGAAAGCGTAAATAGATACTCTGCTTCAAAACCCTTAAACAAAAACATTCCTCTTTCGAACAAACAAAAAAATTTCATGCTAAATTCGAATGATAAATCGAATGGAAAAACTTGTATTCTGTGTAAATTGACTTTTCATAATTTGAACAAATGTTCTCAGTTTCGAAAAATGAATGTTTCTGAACGATACGATTTTGTGAAGAAAAATAAGCTGTGTATTAATTGTTTGAATAATTCTCATTGCGTAAATTCTTGCATTTCAAAATATAATTGTAATACCTGTGGATTGCGACACAGCTCATGGCTTCATCGAGAAAAAGAAAATAAATCCAAAAATGAATTGGCTTCCCCCCAAATTTCCTCCCCTCTTGCAGGTGCGGTAAATAGAGAAATGAAGAACATTTCGGTAAATAACGAATCATTAAAGACCTTGAATAATATAAGTAAAGAAAGAAAATCAATTTTATTGAGTACATGCTTTGTTTTTATAGAAGATAATTTCGGAAATAAACGAAGGTTTAGAGTCATTTTGGATAATGCTAGCAATGTCAATATTTTAACTAAGGATTGCGCTGACATGCTGAAATTTAAAAAAAGGATAATTAATGTATCCGTTACAGGATTAAACGGTTATACTTATAATGTAAAACATAAAATTTCGAGTGTAATTACAAACGAAGATGGCTCTTTCAGGGAGAATATAGATTTCTTAATTGTTCCCAAAATCACGGATGTAATTCCATCAAAGCAATTAAATGTATCGGACATTAATTTACCGAATATTGTGGAATTGGCAGACCCCACATTTTTCAAACCGGGAAAAATTCACGCATTGGTTGGCGCTGGATTATTTTATAGAATTTTAAAGCATAATTCAGTTAAGATAAATGATAAACTTTTTCTGCAAGACACTGTTTTTGGATGGATCCCAACTGGGGCGCTAGAGGAGAACACGCAAACAAACAATATTACTATGTGCAATTTCGTTAGAGATTTCGATGAAATAAATGATAATTTAAAACAATTTTGGGAGCTTGAGTCTATAGGCATAAAACATGATAATCCGAAAATATCGGAAACTGATCAAGCACAACAAATATTCGATAAAACTGTCAAATTTGTAGGCGATCGTTATGAAGTTCAGTTACCGTGGAAAAAAGACTGGAAGGATTTAAATGATAATTTTAATGTTGCGAAACAGCGTTTGGAAGGTCTAAAAAGAAAATTTTATCGAAACCCAGAGCTTTTTCGACAATATTCTGAAATAATCACGGAATATTTAAAGCAAGGAATTATAGAGCAGGTGCAAGAAAATGAACCTGTTTTAGACAGGGCAGTTTATTATTTGCCCCATCATGCGGTCTGTAAAGAAGATAAACTTACTACAAAGGTCCGAATCGTCTTCGATCCCAGCTCTCATGATAACAATGATTTGTCCCTTAATGATTGTTTATGGCCCGGCACCAACTTAAATCCACTTCTATTTGATATTTTAATCCACTTCAGATTATACGAAATTGCCTTTTCTTCTGATATCGAGAAGGCGTTCCTTCAAATCTCACTAGCTGAAAAAGATCGGGATTCTGTCCGTTTTCTGTGGTATGATGATGGTTTAAAATCTTTCAAGATCTTCAGATTCAAACGTGTTATTTTTGGAGTCAATGCCTCTCCATTCCTCCTATCTGCTACCATAAAGGAGCACATCAAGCGGTTTACGAACCTACACCCAAGAACTGTTCACCTACTCGATAAATATATTTATGTGGACGATTTTATATCTGGCGAAGATACGCTGCAAGAAGCTCTTGATGTTTCCCTGAATGCTAACAAAATAATGTCTGAAGCAGGAATGATTCTTCGAAAATGGATAACCAATGATGAAGCGTTACTGCAGTGCTGGCAAAAGGAAGGTTTAAATATTCAAACAGAACATGCTGCAATAAGCCTAGGAAGCAATCTAAGCAAGGTATTAGGAATGTCCTGGAAAACAGAAGAAGATTGTCTGACATTCGAAGTCAAAGGTTTAATAGAATTCTTGTCATCGCAAAAAGGCTCAAAACGTCTACTATTGCAAGCAGTTGGTAAAATCTTCGATCCGTTAGGCATGCTGACGCCATTCACCATTAGAATAAAATGCCTGTTCCAAGAACTATGGCTAAAGAAGACAGCATGGGATGAACAGTTACCAACTAATGTGCACGAAAAATGGTTAAAGTGGCTCGAAGAACTTCCAAATTTAGCAGAATTAAAAATTCCGAGGAAAATTCTTGGTTGCTTGAATCAAGTAATAGCTGTAGAAATACACGCCTTTTCTGATGCTAGTAAAATAGCGTATGGATCTGCAATTTATCTGAGAATAAAAAGAGAGAGTGGTGTGGAAGTCAATCTCGTGACTTCAAAGAGTCGTGTTGCACCGATAAAGGAGATAACTCTGCCTCGGCTAGAACTTCTCGGAGCCTTACTAAGTGCAAGACTGACCAATAAAGTAAAACCCATCCTAGATCAAAAAATCACATCGAAGGTGTACTATTGGACAGATTCCAAAATAACCTTATTCTGGATCAAAGGATCATCAAAGCGATGGAAGCAGTTTGTGGCAAACCGTGTCATAGAGATTAATGCACTTTCAGATTCGAATTCTTGGTATCACTGCTCTAGCAAGGACAATCCTGCCGATCTCTTGACCAGAGGTGCGAGTGTTAATTCTCTTGTAGAGAATCCAATGTGGTTTAGGGGACCAAAATTCCTAGCAGCTGATGACTTGGTGACTGAGCAAGAAACTATTTCTGTGCCAGAAACAGATTACATTCCAGAGACTAAATCAAAATATAAAAATAACTGTAATGATTTCAATTCTAATATTTCTCTTTCTCTTTTCAGGAATCCTGAAGAAGTAAATTTTTTTCTCAACATAAGTGGTAAATACTATAGTATTCTTCGCATACTGGCATATGTTTATAGGTTTTTTCACAATTGCAAATGCAAGTTAGCAGACCGGTGCAGAGGCAGCCTCACAACCCCAGAAATAAAAAATTCAGAAGTTTCTCTAATTAGATTAGTACAAAATGCAGAATTTCAGGAAGAGATTAAGGGTTTAAAACGGGAATCAAGGGTTCCCCCTTCCAGTAAAATTAAATGTTTATCCCCCTTTTTGGATCAAGATAATATCTTAAGAGTTGGCGGTAGGTTGGAAAATTCAGATTTAAACTTTGATAAGAAGCATCAAATCATTTTGCCGAAAGGCCATAAGCTCACAAAACTCATATTTGAGCATTTTCACAGGAAGTATTTTCATATTGGTCCCCAAACTTTAATCCATTACGTACGTATGCGGTTTTGGCCCGTAAGTGGGAAAAATTTAGCGCGAAAAGTAGTGCATGATTGCATTGTCTGTTTTAGGAACAACCCAGTTACTGCTAAACAAATCATGGGTGACCTCCCATCGGAAAGAGTAACTCCAAACTTTACGTTTAACCATACAGGAGCCGATTTTTGCGGCCCTTTTGAGATTAAATATAAAAATCAAAGAAAAGGGATTTTTCATAAGGTTTATATCGCGATTTTCGTTAGCTTAGTAACAAAATATTTCTTCAGAAATTTAATGAAATCTAATGTATATACTTATTTCTCATTGTTTATGTATTTTAAGGTGCACCTAAGATTTACATGTTATTTTACATTCAACTTTTCTTAAGAACAATATAGAACTATTTTTAGAAAATAGCTTAAATTTTGTAACAAAGAATTTAATTTTATTGTATTGTATAGTCCTTATTGTTGCTACTTATTATTATTGTATTTGTATTGTAATATTATTTTGTGGTATTGGTATTTTATTTAGTTCTTGTATTTATAGTGTATTTTTAATATTTTGAATGTGCTACGCACATTGCAACGCGGGGCGGCATGTTCGGACCTTGTGCGCATGCCGAACGAGCTCCGTAGCTTTGCGGTCATGTGACCCAGTTCAGTTGTTGCTTAGCTGCCATTGCGGCACGTTGTGTTTTATTGGAGCGGGTCTTATCCCCAAGTATATAGTTGTTCTTTAGCTGCCATTTCGGCACATTGTGTATTCGAGCGGGTGTTATCCCCAAGTATATATAGTTGTTCTTTAGCTGCCATTGTGGCACATTATGCTATAGCGGGTCTTATCCCCAATTATTCTGTTGCTTATAGCGGGAGTATTCCCCAAAAGATGTTTTATGAACGTCACTTGTTCTAACAGCGGGTTATTACCCCAAAGTCACCTCATCATTCTACATGTTTTTCAGTGTTTGTGATTGTTTGTAACATTTGTGTGCTGTGTGATAAAAATGTGAAAAAGAAAACTATTTGTCTTCAATCTTAAAGTTACACACAGTATTCACATACATAGACTATTATTTTACATAACGCCTACGGTGAGATTTTATTAAATATTGAATTAAGAACGTGTCTTTAAGATTACATGAGAAATAATTCATCAACAAAATAAAGGCAGTTAAAAAAATACTTAATTTCAAATGTGGCATATTATATCTCATTTAAAAATTTTGGTTTATAAGTATGATTTATTTTTTAAATGTAACCTAGTGGAAGGGAAAAAAAAAATATCGCACAGCTTATTCGGGGAAAGTTATCCAGAAAGATAGGAAACATTTAATATAATGTGATTAAATATTCAAATACAGGAAATTTCTTTCCTCTACACGAAAGCAATTTGAGAAATAAACTGCGTACTTTATGCATGTGAGCGAAAGCACACTTCAAAAAATTCAAACACTTCATACTATATACATGTCAGAGAAAAGAAGAATAGGATAAAAAGTGACATTCTTCGAAACTAAATAAGATATTCACTTAAGCATACCGGGGAACTTTATATTGCGTTTTTTTGTGGATGTCGAATAAAACAGAGACGTGTAATATACAATTTATTTATCAGCATAAATCTAAATAACATTCATTTATGCGACATTGATATAAAAAATACATTTTAAGAAATTTTGTTAACTATAATTTTACTATTATTTAATAAAACAAAATGTCTTTTAAAAAGATTTCATAAAGCAGATTTGTTAAAGTAGCTGTGAAATACAAGTTTATAAATTTTAATTATTAGAATTAGATCATGATTTACAAAGAATGGGTACGTCGCACTATATAACACAATATTATTCTTTAACTACTTAATGATGAAGTAGAAAAGAATATATGTGAAATAATTAATTGTGTAATAGTCTAGCAAAAGTGAGAATAACTTTATAGGCTATTACTTTAAATAATGCTACTCAGGAGTTGCTATTAAATATTAAATTAAAAATGTGACTTTATGATGAGTTAAGTATACTGGAACTATTATGAATTACACATTATGATAAAAAGGACTCTAACATTTAGATTTTACGAAAGTAATATTACATGAATATTTACATAATTTCCTAAAAATGCTTCTTGAAATTCGCGAATGCAAAGAGCGTATTTAACTTTATATTTTTCATTGAAAATATAGCCACGACGGTGATGGGTTAGCCAACAACAAATTCAAAGAAAAAATAATACTTAAATTAGCTCTGAATCTTAAAAATCACCGAATAGATCTGTATATACACTAATTCATTATATAGGACCTGTGCAACCAATGTATGAATTTGAGTTAGTATGGAACTCTCACCCAGGAAGATGTTAACGTTTATTTTAAAAATATTTAAAAATGAGGCATAGTTGTTCATTACAAAATTCAGCCTTTTCAACAAAATGTGACGAAATTTTCAGAACATTTGACAATGTTTAGTAGAAGCATTGTACTGCAACTTAAACATAAATAAATTAATAAATTAATAAACTAATAATTTTTTATGTTAAAAAAATATAAAATATATTAAAAAGACTACGACGGAACTTTTATGGACTATTCATGTAGGAGGCAATTCAAATTTATATAATTCAATTATAAACACTTAAATTTGCCAGATAGATCTATGCTTGTGAACTTGCGTAAGAAATATTGTAAAAAAGAAAATGTTTCTTAATTTAAGAAAATCTATTAAATCCATATAAGAGAATACACAATAACCTTTTTCCGGTTACCTACGATTTCGAATGCAATCTATTACTTTAGAAACCACAGTAACCAATATATGTTTCAGATTTGAAAAAGATTTATAAAAGCAAAATTTTTTTATTTTGTTTTTAGATACTAATTTTCGGAAACGTTCCCGAATAATTTTTACATGGAATTCATCAGTTTTCACAAATCGGAATATGCGTTTTTGGGATGCTATCATGTCTAGTTAAACAGTTTTAACAGCGTATCTGGATTCCTATAAGCAATAGTAACAAAAAATAATGCGAATAATAATAAAAAAATTTTATCAGTAAAACACGTTTATTGAACATGAACATGTTTAATAATAAATAAAAACTTGTATGGAAAATTAAATCACTAAAAACCAAAGATTGAACACATAATATATAAATTACTGTGAACAAAACCAAATGGTTTTGTTCACAGAACAAAAACTATTTGGTGACACAACAATTTGACACAACAAAAACTATTCTTAAACGTTACAGAAATTCAGTGTCAGAAAAAGATTTTTCTTTTAAGGATTCTTTAAATATGGTAAATATATTGGTTTCTGAGGTTTTTCTTTAGGAACTGTGGCTAATTTAAAAGAGGTTATTATAAATTTTCGTTTGTCGTCATATTATACTTTCTAGGTCTTTTGTACAGTGCATTTAAACAATTTTTAAAGATCCTTAATTATATTAAATTAGTCAAAACGTCTGAAGAATGAAATAAGAAATCTTGTTTAGGGATTAAAAATGAGCCTCATAATTATATTTCCCTTAAACGAGAATTATTAAAGAGAGAATTATTAAAAATATGATGTTAATAGGCATAATAAAATATATCTGAACTTACAATTATTTATCTAAAAATTGAAATACAATAAATATATATAGATAAATTAATGCATAAGCATAAATCTAATTTCGTGCAGAATCTCATGTAAGATTTTGAAAGATTAAAATAAGGCTCTTACTGTATTTTTTTAGAAAATGAAGAAAAACTATTGCAATTTATGTTACAAAAATAACACTTTTGAATATCTTCAGCTAACAACATACTGCGAAAATAAATCAAAGAAAATTTTATAAAATTATCAAGATGTAACTACAGGTTAAAGAAAATTTGTTGATCCATTTATATTGTGGGCAGCTATTTATGTAATGCGTTTTAGCATCTGCTCATTTTAGGAAAATTTCACATCATCTTAGTCCGAATACAGAAGTATATTTATCTTCTAGCTTAAAAATATAGTTTGTTAAAAATGATGCATTTTTCTTTTTTTTTTCTTTTTTTTTTTTTTTTTTTTTTTTTTTTGTATTACAGAAAGATATTAATTGAAAATCCTTTTTTATTTTTTTTTAATTTAAATATTTATTCATAAGTATCATGCGATTATCATACAGCAATTATTACACAGCAAATAATTCCTTCAAACATTTTGTTTTACATTTCACCATATTTTCCACTTTTGGTTTTCTACCATAGATGCTAGCAAGATAAAGTATATATAATGTTGTTTATTAAAACTAAGTAACTACAATAACGTATTGAATTAATTACTAAGATGCTGCTTGGCGCAGAATGATATAAATTTAAAAAGCAATGTTAAAAACGCCAGAATAAGCAAACATTCAGCAGACTAGTTTCGGTAGCGTATAGCGTACCGTCCTCAGTGCAAAGAATAACGGAAACTAGCTCATTTATATAGAGAAGAAGCGGATTCAACTGAGATGTTCATTAACCAATGGAGAAACAGCAAAATGCGGGTACTAGCCAATGGAAGAATAGTATAGGTAATGACCCAGAAATATAAAAATAAATGGTAGTGATTAAGCAAAAGAGGATTTTATGAAATATTTCCAGCAATCTGATAAAAAGGGGGAATAGCAAATTCACTATTAACAATATTATCATAATTTTTGTAGATATGAAAAGCTTCAAGAAAGTTAAGTTCGTGTATCATCTCTAAATCCACTTCTATACACGAACTTAACTTTTTTGAAGCATTTCATAGCCACAAAATTATGACAATATTGTTAATACTGAATTTGCTGTTCCCCCTTTATCAGATTGCTACATTTACCTGTTTCCCCATTGATTAATGAACTTCTCAGTTGAATCCGCTTCTCCTCTGTATAAATGATCAAGTTTCCGTTATTCTTTGCACTGAGGACGATACGCTAAACGCTACCGAAACTAGTCTGCTGAATGCTTGCTTATTCTGGCGTTTTTAACGCTGCTTTTTAAATTTATAACGTATTGAATTCTAATATCTAGTTAAAGCTTTAATACTTTTAAATATTCATCATACTATGTTCTACAATAATACGGTCTTAAATATTATATTTTATCGTAAGACAAATATTTTTAAATTTTGGAATTCTTTAAGTATATAACGAAACCCGAAAAACGATTTTTTGGTGCCAGAAAGCACAGCACTTCAAATTAAAAAAAATATCATAATTTTGTAGGTTTTCTTATTCCAAAATCGCATATTTAAGAGCTTGATTTATTAGAGCAGGAATAAAGTTTTTTATAAATATAACTTGGCGATATTGGGAAGGCATTAAAGTTGAAATTTACTTTTGTAAAAAAAAAAAAAAAAAAAAAAAAAAAAAACACTTACTTCGGTGTAAATGGACTTTCATATGATGAGGAACAACAATTAATTTTTTTTTTTTTTTTGAAAATGAAACTATAAACCTAGAACTAACGATACAGGATTTGGCATTTCTTCAATGATATGAAGAAGGGACCCAATGCATGTATACACATACTGTATGTATAAACAGCAAACATAAGTTGTAGATGCATGATTTTTTTTTCCTGTGTAATTTTATAACTAAACACAGAATTACTTATGTGATTGTGCATATATTTTAGTTTTACTTTTCCCTCAAGTTTTATTTTTCTCAAAAAGATAAAATAAATTTATGATTAGTTTTTAACTTTCTACACATTGTTTCCTTAAACTGTTTATCACAAAGAGTTGTCAAACAGTATTAAAAAGAGAGCGTACTTTAATTATCTACATCGTTAAGCCATCATTATGCCTTTAAACAATGATAAGAGTATAAATCAAATTTAAATGTTTATGGTTCAAACGCCTTCTTAAAATACAAATTGTAATTATTTTATAAGGCAATCATGCAATTATTTTATCAAGGTAATTTATAGTAGTGATATTTATTAGCTGTAGTAAAACGGGAAATATGAAGGGTAAAATTTAATAGCGAAGTCATATTTATATTGGTAACAAGAAAAAAAATAACATAATATTTTAAAACACTCACCAAAAAGTGTGATTAGCCTATCTCTAAAACAATTAAGGATTAAATATAAAAAACAATTTTTAAATAGATTTTATTACTGAAAATTCGAGTACTATTAGTTTTGTCTTCTTTTTAAATAGCCAATATATTTCATTGCTAGAGAAGTACGATTGACGAAGACGTATGACGTTTCTTTTATTTAATTATATTGAAGTAATATCTTGGCTAGAACCATATAGTTAACGCTGTAAAACTAAAAATCTAGGAACCACAAATTATTTTATTATTGATAAATTTTTATTAAAAAAAAATCTTAGAATAATTACAGAAAAAAAAAATATATATATATATATATATTTTTTAATCTTGAAATTTTGCATTGTAATTGAACGAACGTTCATTTTTTACAAATGCCGTAAACCAAGTAATATTTTCTTGTAATATTACTTAATATCTCTTAGAATATTATTCGTTTGTATTTATATGGCATATTACAAATTTCAAAGAATATTAAAGATTTAAAATTAATAATTTTAAGCTGGTAGATAATCGTAATGCAAAATAATAATTGAAATATTAAAATCCAAGAGATTTCTGTTTTGCGCATGATAATTTAGTTATTTTAATGGAATAAACATGTTTAGAAGGGTAAACTTTTTTCACGTACCATTGTAAGACTTTTACATATGGGAACGTCCACGCAGAAGATAATTTTTACAAAAAAAATCTTTTTAACGGAAATATAAGTGTGATACACCAATTTAAAGCTAAAGAGTTGCTGTATAGGAATTTGTAAATTTTAATTTCTAAGAATAAGTCTACACCGAAACCAAGTTAGAAACTTGTAGTATTAAACTTCATTTAAAGTTGAGTATGAAAATCCACTTATTGAGTTGTATGTTTTTTTTTTTTTTACCTCTGATCCTTAAATGAAATTATAATGCATTGAATATAACAAGCTGTTATTACATCCGTCAGATATACATAGTTAAAGGGTTTTATCTAAGGTATTAAATGCAATTTTAACTTTATTTATTAGTTGATAATTAAATGTAACAAGAGTAACAGAAAACATATTAAAGTTTTAATTTCATAAAAACTACTTACAATTTTTACCCAAAACTTATATCTCTCAAATTTCGAGCTATAAGACAGATTTTACATTAAATATTTTGTTTATGCTATGCATGGAATAATCTCTGGGGGTTGTCACAAGAGTAACAAACGTCTGTGTCACAGATTAACACATAACAGTTTTGTCCGTAGTTTGACATAAAACTCCGTTACAACAAAACAAGCAGAACGCTTAAAGCTTTGTTATTTTTTTCTGGTATTAGAGTAGTTTTTGAAATAGTTTTAGCTACAACTCAGGTTATTTTGTAAATTTTAAGGAAGATAAATTATCTTTATTAGTGTTTTTTTTTAATAAATGGATTTATTTTTATTCATTTTTCTTATTACTTAAGCTTATAAAATAATCACGACAAGTAATTAAAGATATAATGAAACAACTCAACTCGTGTCATTTTTGTGTGCTTTCTTTTAGATTGAAGCACATGGCCTTTGATCAGGTATTTTATAAGCTTTATAAAGCTTCGTTTACTAAATTCTGCTGCATAACCTACAGAGGTTCATATAGTAACTCTAATGAAAAGGATTCTGATAGTATATTTTAAAGGAGATACTACAGTATTGCTTCTTATAAACGACATTGTTTTAAAGAGCAGGAAAAATTCTGCTAAGCACCAAAAATTTTAGAAAAAAAATAACAATGAAATTGAATATGTTGATGTGAGAAACAAACAAAAATATATATATATATTACGATAAAGAGAAGAAAAGATTTAGAGCCAGCAAAAGCTTCAGCAACAGAATGGAAATATTAAGCAAAGCAAATAGTAGAGAACTAGCTAACCTGAGATACTGTAACGGAAAATAATCCAATTCCACAGATTTGGAGAATTTTATTTTGATAAAGATTTAAGAAGAGGTCATTCTTTAGCTAAATCTACATTAATAAGGCGTGAAGAGGTGACACTTTAGAAATAAAGGTTATTACTACGCTGAATTTAGTTTCATGAAATGCGAAATGAAGTTTAACTATGCACTGCTTTTATTGTCAGTACCGAATTAAGTTCATCATAAACAGATTAGGATAATATTAAAAAAAGAGCTATACGAATAGATATATTTGATATTATTTAGGTTCCATATATCTTTGAACTTTCATGGTATACCCGATTAAACTTTTCTAATATATACAGTTATACCCAACAATACGTTGTATAGTTTTTTACAAAGTCTTAGTATTCTTTTAGCAACGTTTTTTTTTCTTTTATAATACAATTACAATTTCATATATTTATTCTACGCAACCCTCTGTGCGCGAGTAACGCTCGAACTTGACCGTTTATTTATATGATGGTTGTGCTTTCCAATTTAAACTAAAATATAACTATGCAAATATGCCTGCAATGAATCAGCCTTCTTTCTCAATTCACTTAATTGGGCATATGTTTTTTTTTTTTTAATACTCCTGGTATAGATGCTGTAGATTTATTTTGTGTTGTTGTATAATGATATATGTGTTAAAAAAGCAATTCTAAGGCGTACTGCTTATTTTATTAAAAGAAATAAAACAATAACGTTCCATTACTTTGAGAGAAAATACCAACAGCGAAGAGCGGTCAACAAATACAATTTGTTAAAACCATGAAGAATGACACTATCTACTACAAACCCTACACTAACATGATTTGTACAAAGGATTTGTGTTTCATTAAGTAAAACATGATACTGGAGAAGTTAAGAAACTGAGAGGTTGCTATGTGGTTATAGTGATAATTAATTTTAGAATTTTTTATATTAATTTATGTCATTTTAAAATTAAACCATCAATAAGAGTTGTTCTGTATGGAAAATTATTTTTTAAACTTATTTTAGTTATTTTGTTTAGTATTTAAACTGAATTTTTGCTAAAATTACATTATGGACAAAATGTCACAAGAGTAACGTCACAAGAGTAAGACTTAGCATTTTGCAAAATCAAATGTAACTAATTCATGTGTTATCAGATGAGTTCAATGATTAATGCTTTTTTAAAAGATATAGTCAGTGGTGGAAAATTGGCGCAGAGGAGGAGCCTATTGACACCACTAATATATTATAGTATACTTCACCTTAATAAAAACTAAGAAATTCTATCATTAAATATGCCGAAAAATACTACTCAAATTTAGTGGTGTCAATAGGCTCCTCCTCTGCGCCAATTTTCCAGCACTGTATAGTTACTCTGCTATATTCTGTAAATTTTATTTCTATAGTTTCATATAATTCACAAAATTTCTGTGTCAAGCACAATTTTTGAAAATTGTATTTTTTGGTGGTCACAAGAGTAACAAAATGTTCATTTATTATCTAGGCAAGTAAAATGATTTTTGTTACAAATTGTATATGGTTTATGAAAGTAGAGTAGATGTGATTTTAAGTAGTTGCATCAAATTTATCCTAAATATATTTTGTAATAAAATAATTGGAAATATATATGGAAATTTGCTCTGATGGTCGCAAGAGTAACAGTGGATGTTACAATATATATTTTAAATTATTAATTTATTGCAGTAATTATTGTGTAACTATTTATAAAGATATTAAGTAACCTTTTCTAGTAACACACAATGTTTTAAAATCAAAATAGAATTTTACTTTTTACTTAACCAAGATTTCTATATACAATAATAATCAAACTACTTCGAATAAAAATAATAAAACATTTACAGATGATCTGATAAAAGAAATTTTCGTTAATGGCATTTTTAAATCAAATCGGAAAATGTAAGATTGATATTTTGTTCATTTCTACGGTTATATATTTTAAAAATACATAAACAATGTTAAATTATGCCAATTGACATTATTCATCCTTAAATACATGGTGCAGATGATCAGCAGTACAATCGTTTACATTTGCACATACAGCTTTTTTTTTTTTTTTTTTTTTTTTTTTTTTTTTTTTTTTTTTGCATGTTGTACCCATTTCTATACGGCTGTTGATCACCTAATAATAATCTGATCTACTATGGAAATGAATTTAAATAAGATAAATAAAAGTATTTTTCATAAGAACTAATAATTATTTTTTAAAAGAGACATATTAAATATTTTTTATTTTATTTCATATTAATATTCTATCGGTAAATAAAACACTGGCATTTTAATATTTCTTTGCTGTTCTACGCCTTTGAAAAGAAAAAAAAAATTAAGCATTTTCTCCCTCCCGGTAAACTATTTTTATAACGAAGGTATGTCGACTACGCAGATTAGAATATCATTTCATTTTGTAAAATTAAGACTAATAACAAAAATAAAAATTTTTACTGAGGTGGTAAAATTATTTATTTTCTCTCTCCAAGTGGATTATTTCGATAAAGAACAGATGGCAGCTGTGCAGCATAAAGGAGCACCCCGCTTTCAATAAAATTTTTAGAAAAAAAATATTTGTTCTATGTCCTTTACAAAGGAATTTTTTTTCAGCCATTTTACCTCCCAATACAGTTTTTAGATAAGAAAGTGATGTCGACTATATAGAGGAAAAGGTCATTCCGATTTCTCTAAAGCTAAGACTAAAATTTTAATAGTTTTCGTTTATTTATGTACTTTGCAAAGGGGCTTTTTTCACTTTACCCCCTTTCCTGCAGTTTTTTTGATAAGATTCAGACTTTACAGAATAGAAGATTGTTCCGATTTCTTTAATTTTTATGAGATCATTAACATCGCAGTGAAAATAGAAGTGTTTAAATTTTCAAACGAGATATCGCTTCACAAAATATGTTTGAAATACTAGATAACAGTTCCATTCCTGTACATGCAATCATTAAGAATTAATTAACCAACGTAACAGTATGTTGTAATTAATATGTATTATGTGTGTATGAAAATTTCAAACTTATATTTTTAACATTTAAATAAAGTTAGATCTCGATTTAGCGAAGAAAAGTACCAAATTAAAACATAAGTGTGTGAAAAGTCATTTAAATAATGAATCTTTATTTGAGTGTTTCCTGTTCGAATAATTGTTTACACAATACTACATTTTTAACAAATGAATATATTTTCATAAGCATTTTATTTACTAATTACTCATAAAATTAATCTAGTTACGTATATAAAAACCCCTCCCCTTTTACAATAAAATCATTCTTTCAAAATATAAAAAAAATTTTTTTCATATTATTATTGTAACGAAAATTATAATAGGAAACAATAATTAAAAGAGCTTATTTTTATTTTATGTATAGTGAATACATACATATATTATAAATAACTAGTAAAAAATAATATAGTAATATATTAATACATATATATATTATATAACAATGGTTGCTCGAGTATTTAGCAATCTTATAAATATTATACGCTTAGTTCATCGCTGCAATTGTGCAGTATCGAAGTGCATCATTATGAATATAATTTCTACTTTTGCAGTAATCTGATACCTATTAATAGGAAATTGCATTAGAAGCTGTAATATTATCAACTCAAAGTATCACTTAAAATTTTAAAACATTATTTGTAATTAATATCGTAATACATCTGCACTCTCTCTCTCTATCTCTCTTTATATGTATTTATATTACTACGATGAGCAATATTATACACACACACACACACACACACACACACACACATATATATATATATATACCGGGTGAGCAAAAAGTTCGTATAAACTTTAAAAATTCACAAAACCCGAAAAAATAACCGAAATGAAAAACTGTTTGCAGGATTAGAATCTATAGGTCACGGGAATTTTTTTAAGACAGAAATAAAAAATAACTCAAAAAACAAACGACAGATGGCGCTGGTTCCGGCAATTTTGGTGGAAATATGCAAATGAAACGGTTATAAGAACTTGACGACAACCAGTTCACGTAAAATAACTTCACCAACAAATCTTTATCCTTTATACTCAGCATCCTTGATCACGTACACGGCTCACAACGGTGAACTAATTCTGGATTAGGAGCACAAGTTCTTATAACCGTTTCATTTGCATATTTCCACCAAAATCGCACGAACCAGCGCCATCTGTCGTCTATTTTTGGGGTTATTTTTTATTTATGTCTCAAAGAAATTCCCGTGACCTATAGATGCTAATCCTGCAAACAGTTTTTCATTTCGGTTATTTTTTCGGTTTTTATGGATTTTTAACGTTTATACGCACTTTTTGCTCACCCGGTATATAAATAACCATTATGAATATTACAAATCATCATCTATTTCAAATATGATTTATAAAATGAGTATATGTATATATATATAATAAATCTGAAATCACAAATTTATATATATATATATATATATATACATATATATTAGTAGCCATACACAATTACACATTCACTGGTGTAAATTATACAACAAAAGACAAGTATACATCTCGCCCATTTATTTTTTACAGTAATGCTATTCCGCTGTAAAAGAATTAGGAGGTCCTTTTCTTAAAGTTTTATTTTAATAGATTTCTGCAAGATCTTTCCATCTAACTAAACTATCGTGGTCATATTCTTAGTAAATATCAAAATCTAATAATCAGATTGCCAGTTGAGTGTCTAGAGGATTGTAGTCTAAGATTTATATCCGGATAGAGTCTCCTGACGTTCAATGATAACCCACGATGCATGTGGAGTATTTTTATTTACTGAAGAGCCATATTAAAGTTTTCAGATACGTTTCCAGACGTCTTGAACATAACATTCGGTATCAGGAAAACGTTGATATGCGAAATATAATACGTTACATAAATGATTTAAAAGTACATTTTAGATTAACTTCTGAGATAAAATAGTTATTCCACAGGACGATAATGTCGTGAGCATATAACATCAAGGAACCAGCGAAAAATGTTCTCTTAAGAAAGATAGTAATCTGTTGTATTGTTCGGTACGTAGGTTCCGGATACAAGCCAATCGGCTAATTTGACGCTCTTTAACGGCGCATGATAAAAAGGTGTAAACAGCTTTAAAATGGAAAAGAAAACTAGGCTTATGAAAGAAATTTGCGTATTCTAAAATAAAATGAATTTTGACAAGGATAAATTGATAAACCAGGTACAGAATAGTCAAATTTTGAGATGATTAAGAAACAAAAACTATTTTATCACGGAAGTTAGTATATTAAATAGGAAAAAAGTATAAAAATTTCAAATATATTATATTAAAATATATTTTATTTTAATTTCGTTTAGCTTGCCACAAAAAAGAAAAATCATGCATGAGTCGTAGATTATGAAACACTTTTCAAAACTATCGGAATATATTTTAAAGAATTATTGTTTTTTTCATACAATGAAACAAGATATCAAAATAAACAATTGAAAACAGAACCACATAACGCAGTAAAAATCTCATTTTATCAATTGCTATCAATAGCTGGTAATATGTTCAAAATCTTTCGTTTCGTAGTGTATATGATCTATAGAATTTATACCTATACGTATTACAAGTAAAGATAGTTTTAAAATTCCTTGTACAGATGAAAATGCTTTTCCAGCAGTTATCGCTCATAGTCATGTAATTGAATTATTTTGTATGTCTCTAGACATAAAAATAAACACTACGCACTTCATAATTTTTAGAAAACATATTGTATGGTACCTAAGCGATATATATATAATTTTTACTATATTTAAATTAGTAAACTAAACTCAAAAACTCGGCAAAACAATTTTCTCCTATAAATCATAATGTAATGGAATAATGTTATGCGCCCCCTACATACGAATTATAAATATTCTGTGTTTACTCTGTACTTTGTAGAATACAAGTTGTCGTCCACTGTACTTCTAATGTCAGATTACTTATTCTCGGAGTATCATAAAATCATCAAAACTCACTGCAAAATGTTTTCCCCCCTAGATCATAATGTATAGGAATTCTTTTTGAGTCACTCTAAAGGAACTATAAATGTTAAACACTTAATTTTCAATAGTAAACGTTACTATTATACATATATATATTACCGACCACCAACAAAAATTGTGATATTATGAATGAAATGACAATAATACAATAATACAGTGTCCCCCCAACACACTTAACATGGATACCAAAAACATAGTACATACCTGCTGTTATGTATAAAATATAGTCCCTTGTACTATATTATAAGTATTAATATGGAAGAAAAAAAAGAAAAAAATGAAAAATAGAAAAATATGGATACCGATAAAAGTAATTGAAAAGCTTACATATTGAATTACGTTATCAAGAGTAATGAATTCAATTATATAAGCAAATTAGTCGTTTTCTGTGAGAAAAAAGCTAAAAGCTGAAAATTGCATTCCTCTGTACTCAAACGACTACACGACCAAAAGAAATCGATTCAAGATGAAAACAGAATAATATTAAATGCCAAGAAATGGAATATATATATATATATATATATATATATATATAATACTAAAAACACATACTATACATCTAATCCAAAAACTCCTTAACAACAGGGAAAAATTAATAAAACAACCATGGAAAATTCTTACTTACAAAACCATGAACAAAAAGAAAACATCCAATGGAGACAGACTGCAACGCTAAAGACTTGCATGCTTGGTTATACCGGTAATTACTCATGAAACTTTCCCCATGCCTTTCGAGACCAAGCGGACCAAAGAAAGCATTACTGGCCATAGAAAGCATTAACCCAAGTCGAAAATAACGACACATACAGACAGAGCTCCTCATAAAGCCTACAATTATTTAGCGATATTTTTAATTGCCAAAAGGAAAGCATCACGGTAATCTTTATCTTTGACAAAATTGTTTGACAAACTATTTAACAAACTAATAGGATAATTCTGAACCATTACATGTTGATAGAGATTTATAATGTCACATATTATACTATTATGATTAGAATTTAACTTTGCTATCCTTATTAAACTATTGATAATTATATTTCTCAAAATAGAAATATGTATGGGATTAAAATTTAATATATTTATTGTTTCAAAGTTGTATTCCTTTCTCTTATCATAAATGCAAATATTCAAGCTACCCCTCTCGATGTCGGTAGTAAGGTCTAAATAATTTACATGCTTTTCGTCATATAAAGATTTCTTTAATGTCAAACCTTGAGGATAATAATCTAAATTTAAATCGCTATTGGAAACTTTAATCCTTACCAACAATACATCATCAATAAAACTTAAACCCCTTATCTGCTGAAACACATGCTTACCATCGAATAAATAGTTTTCATTAACTACACAATTAAATAAATTTGTTAAATGATCCAAATCTTTACCCAAAGTATTGTAGCGCTTAAAAAAGTCATACATTTTATTTTTACGATCAATTAATTCAATACTATTATATAAATCTTCCAAATATATAAACCGTTTATATTATTCAAACCTTTCTATCCATTAAGTAACTCAAAACTACTTTTTATTATACATATGTTATTTTTTTTTAATGTCACTTCAAATAAACTCTGCAAAATATTCAAAAACTTTTCATTAGCAACTTCCAAATAAAAGCCAAAACCACATGTAACTGCTCCTTCTTTCTAACCGATGACCAGGCCCCTCCCTGTCAGGTTGCCCCTGCTTAACGGGTTTAGTACTTGACATCGGGGCGGGTGACCGCCTAATCGACGCGAAGCGGCAATAAACCTGACATCATTGCCTTGATCGTCATCCTCTCTGCAGCGCCTACTACTCGTTTGCGTATACTTTGTTTTGCCGGTTACTTAACGTTATATCCTGTCGTTTGGTACCTGCACATTGCTACTCAAGTTGGTCTCGTAATTTAGAACCTTGATCAGGTGACGAGACCTTCACCTCGCAAGGCACCTCCAGAGGTATAATTCACAGGTAACTTGGAGGACTTTGCACCCACGACGGATTTTACATGCCCCAGGCGCTATTAGCGTACATGACGGAATTTTAGCCGGCAGATAGCCTGGGTCCTGGGACCAACGGCTACGAGTATAATGCTCTACCAGCTTGGCCACCGCAGCCTGATCTAATTGGGATAGCTTGGGATTTTTGAAGCCTAATTGTTGATGCACATTTGTCAAATTAAAATGATTATTATCTATTTATTTATTTATTTTTGTATGGGGGGGGGGGGGTAGAGAAAACAAAGAACGGGGTTCCGCAGATAGACAAATTGCACCAACTGTTAATTTTTTGCGCCGAATAGTTAGGCAAACTTAACGTTGCAAGGGACATAGGACTACGCCTTTCTACCATACCCCACCGGGTAAAAACTGGCTCCCTGGGCTTTGACATTGGAGCGGGTCCGGTAGCCCCTGCAGAAAGCGCAAGAGTGGCGTTGTCCAAAAGAAAAAAAGATAAAAAAAATAATACATAAAATAGAAAAAATTATAAATAACAGAAAAAAGATATAACATTATTTACCATTTTTTTTTTTTTTTTTTTTTTTTTTTTTTTTTTTTTTTTTGTGCGCATGAAGAGGATTCTTCATATGCTGCCCCGAAATACGTACCGTAATGATAATTCAACGTGAGCATTTTTTTTATTTTTTTAAATATTTATAACCTGAAACAGACAGATTGTTAGTATAAGGTGGGGTGTCCCCCTGACAATTGGTGTGTGTGGGGTTTTTTTCTCCTACTGTGATATTATTTCTATGTTTTCAATTAGCCATCTGGCCACTGATTTACCCTTGTTCTGTACGTGTTTATTGTTTGCTAGTTGGCTGTGCCAAAGTTGCCCGTTATTTGTTGTTATTTGGACCAGGTGATGTTGTTTTGTTAACGGCCAGGTGTAAGATAGTGTTTAGGGGTTCCAATTTCTCCACATGCGTAGTTTGATGTATTTTTGCGTTTAAATCTATGTAGGTAGTCAGGGAATGCTCCATGACCCGTGTAAATTTGACTTAATAGTTTGCAGCCCATTACTCTGCTTGTGATAACTGTTGGGAAGTATTTATATGTTGTCCTGCCCTTGTCTCCGTAATCCCATTCGAACTGCCATTGTTTTATTATAAGCTCTTTGATTGTTCTTTTTAAGTTAGATATTGGTCTTTCTAAATTATATGGTATATTATTCGACTGATTTTGTGCTGCTTGTTTTCCTAAATTGTCGGTATCTTCGTTGCCTTGTATGCCTACGTACGACTTTCGAAAGGTGAGAGGGTTCTTATGAAATTTAGAAACCAAAACCATATAAGATAATTCCTTACTACATTGTGTGTATTTTAAAATTTTGTAAAAAGTACCAATTCTACTCCCTCTCTCTTTCCCACTGGTATTTAACAACCTGTAATTATGTGCATTATTATAACATTTTCTTAATTGATTACAGTGTAGCGTTTTACAAATAATTGATACAATATGAACTAATACAAATTATATATATATATATATATATATATATATATATATATATATAGGGGAGAGTAGCCTAATTTGGACCGCCGCTTTAATTGGACCGTTGGCATTCTGTCGTTAATTACCGGAGGAGACGCCATCTACCGCTGAAATCCTACTCATCAGAATGACGTCACTCACGATTAGAAGATGCAACCGCCTACCACGTGTTGTTTTCAGACAATCTTAAAAAACCTAAAGTTAGCTGTTTTGATCTACTTCTTTCCTACTAAACGTAAGTGAATACTTTAAAATTAAGGTAAGTTGTTATGTTTTTATATACATATATAAATTCATCTGTTAATTGCGCATATTTCTCACGCGGCTTTGTTTGATTTCGTTTTTGTTCTTAGTCTTGAAGTTATGTTTTAAAAAATGGCGCAGTTGCCATAATTGGACCATTTTAAGTTGCTTAAATTGGACCAGATATGCGATCATAAATTTTGAAAATTAAGTATTGAATTTCGAGGACGGTACACTTTGCACACTATTTTTTTTTTTTTAATAATGGATTACTATCTCCATGCAAGTTTTTTTGGAGGGGGGGGGGGTTGTTATATCTGGATTAATTTTTTTATACAGTTTAGGCCTATATGAACAAAAAATATTTTTACATGTTTATGCAATAAATTTTGTTTGCAATTTCTTTTATCTTGTATGTATATGTATTTATTTTCTTTGAATACATTATTCCTACGGCGTATTTGGTTTACAGTGTTGAATTCAAACATTTTCTTCCTGGAGGATATTTGCAATTCCCTGAGGAAGGGCAGACTTTTTACAGTTCTGGAGGGTGGAATTACACTTCTTTGCCATTAAAACTCATAAAACCTCAAACCTTCCGGGAGGAGGGGGGTGAATTCAATACTGTTGAATATATAATATTTGCGTATAATTAATCGCTGCGTATTTTTCAATAGAGCATATTTTTTAAACACTTTTATAATATAATGTTAAAAATGTTAAAGAAGACACGGACAAGCTGTCTGGAAAAGAAAAACATGTGACAGCAAAAGCTGTTAAAGATATAGGAAATAAAAAGGAGAGAGTAAGTTGTGAAGGAATTGACCTGCAATAAGGCTGTAGCTACAAATCCTCCCCAAAAGCCAAAAAATAATTAGAAATATTATAGCCTTTGCTAAATTTAGTTTTAAAAAAGTACAGAGGAAGTAAAAAAAAAAAAAAAAACAGTTGTGTTAACATCTTCGCCATATAAAGTAAACCTTGAAATGAAAAAACACAAAAAATCGACTAAAAGGAAGCTATTACAGCATAAAAGCAAATTAAACATCAAGTTTTAAAAAATAGGAGTAATGCAATTATCAAGGAAATAATTAAAGGGGAGAACTACAATCATAATGTAAAGAAAACTTGTGTTGCAAAAAAATAAAGTCTAATAATTCAGAATCTAAAAAGAAAAATCTAAATAGCGATGATTGGTTTTGCCTGATTTGTAAGAAAATAAAACAGCAGAAATGATTCAGTGTTCATATTGCCAAATACGGTTCCAAGGTGTGTGCGCTGGAAAAAAAATCAATAAACGAAATTCATGTGTAAGCTTTGCATCACTCCTTAAATGATATTCAAGTAACTGGCAATTAGTTTCATAAGTTCTATACTTAATTACTGATAACTTTGATTTATATTTTGAATACGTTTTGATTTAAAACAATTACACTTATTTTCAGATATTTGATTTCATTATATTTCGTTGCTGTCATTTTGTTTGATTGTTTCAGTAACCGTAAACTTTGTTTTTAATAAAATTAGTTATATTCCCTAGTCATTAAAACAACCTGATTTTATTTGGTCCAATTTAGGAGACTGGTGGTCCAACTTAGGTGACCAGTTGCTGAATTTGGGCCACTTTTGACAAATTTTTCAAATTAAAATAAAATTAAGATTTTCAAAAAGAAAATGATCTATAGTTTTATTTAGTTAGTGGATGAATTGGTTGATCCCGTGTAGTGATATTTTTCAGATATTCCAAAAATTAAGTGAGTAACACCTGAAAATAAGCGAAGTGGTCCAAATTAGGCTACTCTCCCCTATATATATATATAATACATGGCAATACCTGTATATATAGGACAGATAGTGAATGGGCAGACCACCAGACAAACGGTCAGGCAAGCACTAAAACCTTTTTCCGTTATTTTGGAAAATGTTAAAAATGATGCCAAGAAAAGAAAGATAGTAACTGCGGTGGAAATATATTAAGTACGGAATATTCTACAAGATGACAAATTAAAAATTATAATAAATGCATTAATTTTAATCCATCTGACATGTAAAATAAATAATAAACGAATCATTTTTATATAAATAATGAGAAAAACATATAGATAATTTATATAAAAGTAATTTCATCTGCTCTATAATAGTATTTATAGACTCAAGCACAATGAAATAAAAAATATCTACAGTTAAAAATACGTGTCGTTGATATAATTCATTAATTAGGAAAGTAATACAAAAAAGAGAATTTGTTTATCTAAAATAATAAAAAGAAACTAGACAGTAAAAAAAAAATAGAGATACAAAAAAAAATTAATGAAATTTCCTAGTCTGAAGAAGAGATTAAAATATGAGTACGGAGATGAAAAAAAATCCTTATTAATGTTCAAAATTATCTGCCTTAGAAAAAGTAACTGTGAAAAGGTAATTTATGTGATTTAAACGAGTAGGGAAAATGTTTTTTGAAAACATTGCTTATACAGGAGGGAAAATTTCTAAGCATATTTGTGATGATAATATAGATTAGAGAAATCGCATAAATTATATAAAAAAAATAGAATTAATGTACACTGTTAAATATGCTGTTTTCCATTTATTATCTTTAGTTAGAGAAGAAGTTATTCAATTCGAATTACATCATTTAATATTTTTCGTGAATGCTTATGCATATGCGTGAATTTCAGTAGTTGTAATTAATACAAGGGATTATGAATGTACAAAATGTGTCAGAAATTTAAATGTTGATAATGGAGGAGCAACAAAATTTTTCGTAGAAATACAGGGTAGCAGTTCAGTTATTCAGTCCAAAAACAGAGGTTGTTACGTCCGTGTCGAGTGCGGATTTTTATCAATAATTTTCACTTTACTGAAGTTACTATAAGAAAAAATTATTCCGCTTTTCGAGAATATAGCATGCCACAATGAAAAAAGATGAAATTGGTCTGTAATTATGTCCGAATTATACAGTGTGTTTATTTTAGAGTTGTTTGGATGGGCATTCATTCATAAATCGCATGGGAAATTTCAAGATCTATGTGTTATATTCTAGCCTTTTTCCGACAGATGAAATTAATAATACTTATAGAAATGCCCCATTATCCTAACGTACAACAGAGCAATCGCTACGATAGAATACTCACAACAATGGTACAAAAATAGCTTATATCAATGTTTTCAGTTTTAACGTTTATATCAGTTTTTTTTTTCATAAACAAAGTATCTTTGTTCTGCGGTTTCAAAACATCTGTCTTAAAAAATATTTATTGTTTTGATGCGTATTTTACAGTATAAGAAAAATCGTAAAGGCTTAATTTTATTTGTAAACCGTGAACTAGTTCAAATTTTAACTAGTGCAAATTCGAACCGAACAAAATTTCAAATATAGGCTTTTTTTGAAAACCTACTTTAAAATAAAATAAAAGTTAAGTTTAAGTTTAAGTTTCAATCAGAATATCGCAATAGATTTTAATCATGTAAAAATCATATTCTCGACATCCAATTATTGCGCATCCACCATCAGAGAATCCACAGAAACACTGTGTAAAAACAATCAAGCATGTAACGACGCCCTATCGTACAATATCTCCAGTTTATGGTTCAATATCTGCTACTTATATTTTCAACCCTAATACTTATGTATTCTCTCCTTTTCAAAACGTTTTTTTTTAAACCTGCATTAAAATAAAAGTCCAGTTTAAGTTTAAGTTTCAGTCAGAATATCTCAATAGATTTTGATCATGTAAAGATCATATACTCGACATCCAATTATTACGCATCCACTATCAGAGAATCCGTAGAATTCATAAGTAAAAACAATCAAGCATGTAACAACGCCCTATCGTACAATAGCCACAGTTTTATTATTTTACAATATCCTGAAAATAAATCTTGAAAACTTGAGCAAAGTGACGTATTAATATTTAAGGTACGACAGTTAAATATTTTCTTCCTACCCAAATTTAATCTGAAACACTACTACATCGGCTTTCCAGCTACTCATTTAAATTGAAAAGTGACGTATGAGAAGAGAGTGATGTCATAAAATAAATGGAACTGCAGTTAATAATAGTATATATTTTCTCTAATTATATTCAATCCAAGAAACTGCTACATCTATTTTCAACTCTAATACTTGACTCTCTCATTTCCAAAACAAAGTGACGTATTTGTATAAACACGTAAAAAAAAAAAAAAAAAAAAAAAAAAAAAAAAAAAAAAAAAAATTAAAGTCAATTCCTACTTAGGTCATCAAAGAAAAATTTAATATAATCCCTTAAGCTAGTATTAGTTTTTGTTGCATTAAAATATATGAATTTGTTGATTTTCTATAAGAAAGTAAACCCTACTGGTTTACAATGGAAGTCTCTGGGAATTTGGTGAAATATTAGAGATAGCGCCAAGTTAGCGTCACTTTTGGCGACTCATTTTATCACCAAATCTGGCGATATATCGCCAAGTTGGTGATAAACTTGGTGGTATTTGGCAACAGAACAGGTCCCCCTATGGTAACCCCCTTATAGGTATAAAGATGCATTAAATGGTGTTCAATAACCAATGGCCGCCATTTTTTCTCTCATATAAAAATAAAATTAATTATTTAAAATTTAATCAATGAATTAATATTTGAAAAAACTCTATTAACATCAAGTGTCATCCACTACTATCGTTAAAAAAAATTATTTGAACTTGATAGGATGGATAATAAGTATTTTATTAACGATTGAAAATTTTAACAAGATATATATAGGGAGAGTGTGAACTAATAGTAGGAATTGAATAAACAACATTTAGTTATTAAAATATTCTGTGATGATGAGCTTGGAGAAGCATAAAAGTACGAAGAAGTTTTAAATAAAATGTATATTTTTAACTTATAACATCTTTTTCATTATTTAGTCGTCTTTTAAGTAAGACAGTGAACTTTTTAAAGTTCACATTATGTATTTTATGTTTCTACTTTAAAATATTTCAATTTGTCATTAAGAAAATTAGTTTTTTATATAAAAATAAATACCACAGTTAGGTTTATCATAAAATTTCGTGTAAAAATCATGTTTTATATTTCATTATCACTATAATACCAACAAAGTTTGAATTTACGTTCTCTCAAATCACACTACTACGGAGTGCGCGGGTGCAAAACCGAATGTGGAGTCAAAGTGTGAAACTATATAAGAATGTAGAGATATTTTCGAAGACCTGCGCATATCATATACATAAACGCAAACTGAACAGTTGCTATGCCAACGTGAAAAAAGTATTAGTAATTCGGAAATATTTCTAATCCATGCACATTTAACTTATAAAAGTGAAAAAAAAACTATTTGACCAAACGTGCCATTTAATATGTCCTTTAGATTAATCTAGTATTAATAATTTAATAGAGAATATTCAAGCCATAAAAACACTCTTAAGGTAATTTTTATTGACTATCCTTATGTATTATGACAACAAATTTATACGTAGTCTAATTTACGGAATATCAAATCGCACTAGTGTGGAGTGTACGAATGCTGAAACAAACTGTGGAGTCCAAGGGTTTAAAACTATATAAGAATGTAGTGATAGCTGTCCGATACCTGGGCGTAACACATACATAAGCTCAAAATAAACAGGTACGTGGCTAACTACAAAAAGTAACTAGAAACTCAAAATTATTTATAATCCGTGTAAATTTAACTTATAAAGTGAAAAAAAAAATCATTTCACCTAACGTGCCATTTAATATATCCTTTAGATTAATCTAGAATTAAAATTTAATAAATATTCCAGCCATAAAAACACTTTCTCTTCAATTTTATACATCATAATGCTTATTAACTATCCTGATGTTTTATGCCAACAAAGTTAATAGCAATTGAATTTACGTAATTTCAAATTGCACTAGTACTGAGTGCGCGAGTACTGAATCAAAGTGTGTAGCCCAAGTGTTTGAAACTATATAGGAATACAGAGATATTCTCCGGATACCTGTGCATATCATATACATTAACAAAACTAAATAGGAGCGGGGCTAATCAGAAAAGGTGTTTATAAACTCAGAATTATTTCTAATCCATATAAATGTAACTTTTAAAAGTTTAAAAAAAAATCATTTGACATAACGCGAAAGTTAACATCTCCTTTAGAGTAATCTGGAATTAATAATTTAGAAGAGAATATTCCAGTCATAAAATTTTTACGTCTTTAAGTTTATATAATATATTTTTTATTAACTATCCGTATCTATTATGTCAAATGTAAATATGAGTGTCCAGCTTAAAGTTTATTTATTTAGGGATATGTCTAGTATCCCTAACTACTGAAACGAATCCCTAATAAGTTTTCGATAATTCCAGCATAACAACAGTACATTGAAATATGATGTGTTAAATATTTCATGCATTCATAAATTATCAGAGTTTTTTATAGGTATTTCTAGTAATGTTTTGAAAAAAAAAATGTTTTTGGGGAAATTTAGAAGTTATTTATTTATTGCCCACAAATTGAGGATAATATGTAAAAACTACAAATATCACATTTTTATTTTAATATATTTTAAATACCATTTATGTTTTTATACCATCTGCTTTAAACGCAGCTGGGATAAATAAGTCACCCTGTATATTAGCGGTAATTATTCTTTGATTTGTAATTATTCGGAGCCACTTTTTATTCTTCAATAGAAAATATTTGATTTTGAATATAAAGACAATAACTTCATTAGCGCATAATATGGCGCCTGAACTAAACGGATATTGTCAAAAGGACTAAACATTTACATAAAAATATACTTTAAAAATTCGTCACATATATTTTTTCTTTGGACAAAGATTGTCATCTTAATTTCAGTAGAAAGTATAAGTTGATTATCATTTAATAAAACATTTATTAATTAAGTTGCAAAAGCACATTAAAAAAGTTTTGGGGAAAATGTTAAAGTATTTAATGTTATTAAAGCAAAAAAATCCCTCAACACACTCTCCACCTGAAAGCAATTAGTTTGGAGATTAGTCCGAAGAACTTCTAATTAACAAAGGCAGACGTACTATTTATAAAAATAAGACAATAAAAGTACACTGATTTTTATTAATTATGAAAATATGTTAATCTTCTAACAGGAAAAGTTCCAATGTAAATCCTCTGTCTTAATGAACATTAATAGTTAACATTTTCTGTTTTATTTTAGTGATTACTTCTTTGCTTATAACATTGAAATAATGTTTTCGAAAAAACATTTATTGTATGAAATTTTAGTTTTGTTACGGATTTGTATGACTATCTATTTCATAACATCCATTTATAATATCTTACAAATTTTGTTGATTTTTGACACTCCTTCCCCCCTTCCTCACGGATTTCACATTCAAATGATATGTCATTCCCTATGAAAGTTTTAAATAGTTACTATTTTTCATCTAAATAATATTAGAATTACTATTTTGTATTTTTTTAATATTTTAGAAATATCTGACAAATTAAAACAAATTTTTCCAAAATCCTTAAAACCGTTAAAATCCTGCGTGTTTTTTCTTCAGCATGTTGTTGTAATGCAAAGAGAAAAGAAAACCGTATATAATACACAAAGTACCTACTGTAATAAATTCCTTTTTTTTTTTTTCCAAATTAAACTATTTTTAATTTATACGCATATATCTATCAATCTAGAATCTATTATTAATTTATTTTCATTTTGAAATCAAAATGATTGAAATTAATGTTTCTTTTCCGTGTGATATCTACACTATATGGCCAAAGGTGACCGGTCACTTGCGATGTTAGACGTTTTGTTAAATATCTAGAAAAACATATGAGGAATTAACGTGGCACTGCAGGTGTGTAAACAGTATAGTATAGGTCATATATTTCCACGAAGATTTTTTCCCGAAACCCTATAGGGGACCGTCAACAAATTGAAAAATGACGAATATCTTTTGAATAACCCTATAAAAACTAATGTAGCAAAAGCGTTCAAACTCAAGATTATTAATAAGTGGCTTATTGTAATATACTGTGTTCAATTTTATGAGATTAGCATGTATACTCGTAGAGAAATTAATGTTTTAATAAAAACAGTCCCAAATTTAGTTTTTTGCTTATAATTTGGAGCGTTCGTGATATAAAAAAAATCATTTTCAGAAAATATGACGAACAACATTGTACACAATAATCTGCAATCCGAATTTACAAAATAATAAAAATTAGATGAAAAATGAGCAGGTTTACTAAAAAATGTTTCACTGCGCATGCGCGAATACAATCAAAATATAATATGCATAATGTGTTAGCTAAATGCATGGAGCAACTTTTGTAAAAATCTCAAAAACATAGTTTGAAAAGTCTGATAATAATCGTTTATAGAATAAGCTCAAAATCCGTTGTTCCCAAAATGAAGCAAAAAGATGAGTGGTTGTAATGGTACAATTTTAAACATGCAAAGAGTGACAAACGACTTGAATAAAGCTTAGAAAAGTCCCTCGGCCGTTACGAAGGGCTTCTAGGAGTAAAAAAGAAAAAAATCGCCTTCAAACTTCATTACAAGGATTTTCCACTTGCTCAAAGACTCAAACGGGTCAGCTAGAAAGACAATAAAATGTAATTTAACTACTTCCTGATTTATTCCCAATTCTTGTGTTGCAAACGCATTTTTTTGCTAATATTAAATGTTATGTAACATAACCCCTGAATACAACAGAATATGTTCATTAGATCCTGGTGAATTTTTATTACTTATCCTTTTTGCTAATCTAAATGTACCTCGACTTACGTTGTTTTCAATTTACATTGCTAGTCTTGGAACGAATTGCTGACGTAAGTCGAGTCGAGGTATTACTGTACATCAATTAAAAATATTTACTTTTTATTATTCTTCTATCACCTCGAATGGAAGAATCCGTCTTATCTCATATCTTCTTCAATGCAAAGAGAAGTCAAAATTATTCATTCTTCTATTGCAGGGTTAAGCAATATTTTGGAAATATTTAACTGAAAAAGAAAAGACATTATTTGAGAAGAACATACAGGAAAAATAAGTTAGATATATAAATTTTCTGTATTCTTAAAATAAGAAAGACTTACACACCCATAGGTTTAACGTTAGCGAAGACACTTTAAGATCTCCTGACCGAAAATTTTAAGCAAAATGTCGAAGTTAAGCAGTGTTGAATATAGTCAATAATTGAAATGTTGACATCCTATAAACAAATCAAATCGATTGGCCATAGTCAGTGAATGCCACATACCTGCACGGTTGGCTAAAATCAGATGTGAAGAATCCTCTTACAGTAAAATAAATTGCTTAAAGAGAGGCACCCCTATGGTCTTGGACCTTGTCTAACAATCTTGCACGCCCTGTGGTGCCTAAAAAAGGCTTTTTCAACTATTTAGTTCGCACAGCACCTTGATATCTGGTATGCCGTTTCAGAGAATTAGAATGTGTTACTAACAAAAAAATACAACTTATTTAATTTTATGCGTTTTTTACAGTGAAAACTATTTAGACATCCTAGGCACAGTGGAAGTTTTTGACATGATATATTTTTCATCTGACCTTAGAAGAGCAACATGCAATGTTTACTTTTATCTTGAGAAAAAATATTTTGTTTTATATTAAAGTGCCAAAAAATGTCATTAAAGATCTTTAAAAACTCCTTTTCTTAAAAAAAATCCGAAATTTTTAAGAAAAAAAAAGTCACATGTTGGTGAGTTTTACCCCGAAATGCATAGTTACCTTGCTTCATTTAAAGGGGAATCGTAAGATTTTCCCATAAATTTATCGGGGGTTTGTCGGTATTACAATGAAATACCTCAATAAGCATTTATTAAATGTATACAAATGAAAAAAATCATTTAAAACTATTGTATATAAGAAAGAAATTTAAAACAAAACTATTTCCCATTAAAATTAGTTAATACTTATATCGTTTAAAATATGGAAGAGAAAACAGTTGTATAGTATGCCTTTTGTGTAACTCAGAAATATATTTTCAAACCATGTTCATATATTATTATTGTGTCTTATATTCTGAATCTATTTTTCTTTAAAAAGTTTGTTCTCGAATTAGAGTCGATCAGTTCTTCTAAGTAAGATAAATCTGAGCTATAAACTGTGACATATATTCCATTTTATTGACCTCCTGCATGTGATACATTCCATCTGTCTTAAGAAAAAGAAGGAAACAGCAATTTATTTTTCTAAATTCTGAAAATACTCTTGTCACAAAAGGATGAGGTTTAGAGATAATGTACAGTTTGAATCGATATAGATTCAAAAGTCCAATCCAAAAATATTAGATGCATAGAAATGAGAAATTTAAACATGTCAAACATTTTATTTTCATTACTTTTTGAAGAAATAATAACTGAATTTATGTAAATGATACTATTGAGGTATTTTACATACATAAAAAAATCATTTATTCATGGGTGAAGAATTCAAACGATTCATGTTATATGAAAAAAATACATTATTTATTTTTCGATGTAAATATATTAGTTTCCAGTGGGATTAATATCGGTGAACACATATATAATTCTAATTAATTTTTCAATTAATTTTCTTGTCCTGCAGTTGCAGCCTTACCAACATATGTGGGAAATGCTAAGCTGGACATCGTTCTCGTAGGTTAAATCGTAGAGCATTTGGAGCGCTATTCAAAGGGTTCCGGGTTCGATTCCCGGCTTGGACATTTTTTTCACATTGTTGGTTCTACGCTACGTTAGCAATGCGATAAATCACGTATTATATATTCAAATATTACAGTATTAAAAAGAACTAGTTATATCCTGTATTTTTTGTCATTGTAAAATCTTGGTTTTAAATAAAATCCAATGAACGCAGTTAGAGGTTTTTCGCGATTTGCCAAAATTTGATTTTCTGGTTAAGGGGAGTTTTGAAACTATCGTTCTCTTATGAACGATATTGTTATAATATGGTCGCATAGCTAAAATAATGCGATAACCGCTCCAAATTTCATACATTCCAAATGATATAACTCTTATTGAGAATAATAATTTCTGTCGTAATAGCAGAAATTCTGCGATCAAACAAGCTAAAGACTGTTATTCAAAAATATCAATAGCAACGCATAAAACATGCACCAGAAATTACATCATTGTATCATCTAGTGTCAAATGTTTACCAATGAAATGGTAACCCGTTACCTGCGTAAAAGATTTCTTATTTCAATTAAAGTTTTCACATTGTTATTCAGAATTAATGATAGTAACGCATAAAAGTTGCAGCAGAAATTACATAACTGTATCATCTAGTGTTAAAAGTTTACCAATGAAATCACAAAAAAAAAAAAAAAAAAAAAAAATTCAAATAAAAATAAAAATAAAGTAACTATACAATAAAAATTAACTTTAGTGAAAATTTTAAAACATACTCAATGTACCAAAGCATAAGATTTCGAACTTATGAAATTGTTTTTGAGATTTAACTATTTACAGTGATGTCTACTTAAGAAAAAATATTTTATATTTTCTTAAATTAATGCAACCGAATTTCATTATTTCGATAAAACAACATTTAAAATAGTAGTTAATGTTGCAATTTATAAACAATTATAATATGATTATTTTAATAATCCGAAAGAAACTTCTTATTGAACGAATTGTCTTGAAGTATTAAAATATCTGATTTAAAAAAAATAGAAATATGAAAGAAGAACAACAAAACTAAAGAAATAATTCCTAACTGTTTAACGCACCGTGATTAATAATTATAACAAAAATGTATAAAAGAGGTTTCAATTTTTACAATTTAACTAATTTGTTAAATTTAATTGTCACATGCATTGTTGAAGTAACTTTTTCTAAAATATTTATAACAAAAATTCCACTTCTGGAAATATTTAATTAATCGCTGTAAAACTACTGAGTATAAAATTTCGAAAAATGTGTTTAACTGTAAAATACGTAATTAAGATAATTTGTAATAATTTTCTAAACATATCTTAATTAAAAATATGAATTTGCAAATACAAAAAGCACTGTATATTTTTAAAATGAATTAATGGTTAAATGGATTTGGAATATAAAGCACTGAGCAAAAGATTTCTTATTAAAATAGTGAATCCATTGCTTATTCTATTTTCATTTTATCTTCATGTTCTACTTCACGATTATAATAATTTCTTTTTTCGTTTTAAAACAGTATGGAATAATGCATATGAAGAAATATTTACATTTTTTGAATTTTGAAAATACTACAGAACTAACATAAGAATAAATTGCAATTTTAAAGTGAACACTTATTGGAACACTACTATATAAAAAGCATTTTTATTGAGAAAGGTCGTGTATGTAAATATAAGGCTTTCTTTAAAATGTTGAACAAAAGAATTTGGAATCATCTTCCTTTAACGCGCTATTATATAATATTTGCATCTATTTCGGCCATTTTGTTTATCCAAATTTATAATTAGAAATGAAACAGAGATAATTATTAGGATAATAAAACAACGTAAAACTTTTACATATGTCAATTAAAAAATAAACAGAATGAGAATCTGAACGCAAATAATATATACAGGGTGTTTCTAAATAAAATAAACTAATTTTCAAGAGTAATAATTTATGCCTTTCATTGATACGATGTCCGTATATTTAGACTGCGAAAAATGCTGAGTGTTTCAATCATAGCATACAGAATTTTCTTTCCTAGGTCAATATTAATGAAGGTGCGTTAGCGAAATTCACTGCAATTTAATTAGTGACATTGTTTCTACACTTCATTTATATTTATGTAACGTTTAGCTCAGTATCATTTGACATGAACCCAGTCAATTTCAACGGGGTTCGTGTTCATCAAGGGATTCGGGGAAAATCTTGTTTTTCTACCAGTATTTTCGTATAGTTCTGGTCGCTATATCTGAAGATTGAATTTTTTTCATTAAATAAGAAAAATATTGCATTACGAAAATTCTGGTAAAAGGTTCTTACAAGTCCTTGGCGTGTAAGAACCCTGTTCAAGCTTCTCCACATGTCATCATACTTAACAGAAGGCATAAGTATTCTGCAGAAAATAACACGAAAATTACATCATTATTGTTACATTTATAGACTATTATACTGCATGCAGTTGAGATGTTCTAGAATGCGGACAGAACAAATTAAGAACAAATTAATTACAGCCCTCCTTTTCTAAACACAGTTTTTTTGTTGTTTTTTTAATACGTAAGATCACGTTGTAAATTCGACGATATACAGATACATCTTCAGCCATACGTTTTATTGATATTTCTTTTTGTTAATGTTACGATTTATCACGGGATTGTCTAAATATTGATTTTCAAACTATGAAATTTTTAATATTGAAAACAAAGCTCTTTTTTTCCATTCGAGTCGTTTGAAAAAGTTCATAAATGCTCGGATATAGATATGACCGGTGGAGAAAAGTAACCACAACTAACCTCCCGATGCAACGATCCCGTATTACTATAAGTTTGGTGCAGTATTCTTATTTAAAACATAATTTTTAAGGATTCATAGTTCACATATCTGTCTCCATGTAAAAATAACTCAATCTATGTCTACACGCAATACTTTTATCTAAATGTTATGGAAAATATATTTTTGTTTGTTTCTGTAGCTTAAAACTTAAATTTGGAATAACATGTTATAATTATCTGAATTATTAGCATTTTGCATACAGTATATGGCCAAAGGTGACCGGTCACTTGAAATTTTAGACCTTTTGTCAAATATCTAGAAAAATACATGAGGAATTAACACGAAACTGCAGGTGTGTTAAACGCTATAGTATAAGTCATATATTTCGGCGAAAATTTTATTCCCGAAACCCCATTGGGGACAGCCAACATATTGAAAAAGAACTAATTAACCAATTAAACTAAATGCTCCTCCCAAATAAATCCTATATAAATAAGTTGCATATTATTATTTTTATCTACTTTTGAGACAAAATCGTAGCATATGAAAGTTATGGATTGATTGCCATAAAATACTGCCAAAAAAAAAATTTTTTTAATCAATATTGGAAAAGAAATTTAGAAACTTTAAAGCCAATAAAACCAATATTATGGCAATGTTGGGGTTCTATTAGGAATCTTTTTCATGTAAATTTATCTTTGGTTGAATGTTTTACAATGAAAATATTTTTATTAACACCTGTTTAAGAGCATAATTGTCTATCTAAAACTATCCAATTATTCCTATACAATATATCTTAAAACAAACTAAAAAAAGGCTTTATACTCGTATTCCATTGATTTCCCCATCTAATACACTAAATATTCAGATATTAAGTTCTTCAACTTCCCTCAATTTTAGAAATATTACATAAATTTTGATTATTAAATCTTTAAAATATGAAATATTAAATGTAACGTCGTAAATCATCAAATTTGAAATTAAATCTCCTTAAAACACAACGTAAATTTCAAAAATAAGTAGTTAAATGTATTTTTTTTAAACGCAGCTCTTTTTGAAATAAATTTACACATAGGGTGTATATAAATCATAAGTGATTCATTAGAATGTAAAGCTAGAATAAACCTTAAAACTGAAAGCAAATTAGATTGGAAATATTTAGTATATTATACGAGGGCATTTCGAAAAGTAAAAATACACCGTACGCCGGAGGAAAAGAAAAGTTTTGGCAAGCAAGTTGACAACACAGGTGTTAACCTTGAACCATTGGCTTTCTCCTCGCGGTCGTTCGGCATTTCAACGTTGATTCTGGTTGGAGTAGGTCGTGTTTAAAATGGTTCCGCCGATTCAGAATCCCGCCAAACGCGAAGTGCGCTCCGTCATAAGTTTTATTTATGCAAGAGGTCAGCGACCGGTGTATATTCACAAAGAAATTGCTTCTTTTTATGGGAACATTACGAATCGACAAAATGTAACGAAATGGTGTCGTCATTTCTATGAAGGTAGGACCGATGTTCACGACAAACAAAGAACAGGTCGGTTATCTGTGATCGCTGATGCCCTTCTTCAGAGAACGGAGGAAGCAATTCGTGCGAATAGACGTCTCCTGTTACCTGAAGTCACATCTTGGAGGAAAATCATTCCACGACGATGATGAGATTAAAGATAAAGTTGAAATGTGGTTCCGACAACAGCCGGAAACCTTCTGTGACTGTGGTATACAAAAGCTTGTGCCCCGACTTAACAAATGTTTGGATAACGGGAGTGATTATGTCGAAAAATAATAAATGATCCAGTTAATAAGATGTAACTTACGTTTTCTAAATAAATGATTTTTTTAAGGAATGCGAGCCGTGGTATCTTGACTTTTCGAAATGCCCTCGAAATTTGAAAATAACTAGATGCAATATACCATATAAAGACGTTGCTTTTTAGGTGCGTTCGTAATTATATAAATACTTAGAACCGATAGTCGTCGTCTGGTCCGCCTGTCTGTTCGCATGGGACAGCGCAAAAACTACTCAACCGAATGGTTTGAAATTTAATACATATAATCGTTTCAGAATTTTGTCAAGTAATTTAAAAGTAAAAAGATAATTACTATAAGTTTTCTTCATGCTATTGAATCTAATCATACGTAATTAATTCAAAGATATCCCATGATAAGTAATGATTCTAGGTTCCCATGGCAATTATTTCATATTTAAGATGAAGTCATGTTATTTCTGTACTATTGAATTTAATGGATATAATCGTAATAAATTTTGTATTCATGCATTTTTGAAGAAGAGCGCAACTGCTATTGCACTAAGATTTGAATCTTTATAAAACTAGTCATTGTACGAACGGACCTGATTTGCCACATTTAACGTACACGTTTAACTAACTTTAATACACACCTCTCTAAAGAAATACATTAATAATGATCATGGACAAATAATCACTGGGAATCTGAATATTGTCGATGATTTTACACTGAAAAAAACTTATGGATTATGGTACTAAGTATAGGCTCCCATGTAAATTTAACATAAACTGTATTTTAAAACAGTTTACATATGATATAGATATTTTTATTTATAATATTTCAATCTCATACAATAAACCTATTGAATATTTTAATCAATGGAAAATACAGTTAATTGAAGAATTAACTAATGCTTTAAAATATAATAGTATTTTGGATTTTGTTACTATTAACATAAAGAATATTCTCCAGCAAATTACTAAATTACAAAAAAAGCTATGTTATTACATATGTAGACAAATCTCCTAATAATTATGCAATGATATTTAAATCTTATTATCATAAACTTCTTATCTCCAGCATTTCTTCTAATAAATCTTTTCAAAAAACTAAGGAAAACATAATTGTGAACAATTGTAAAATTCAAAGTTATTATAAACTATTAAATATTTCCTCTACTAAATTTAATTATCCTTATTTAGTTCTTATACCCAAATTTCATAAGAAACCAATATATTCTCCAGCAAATTACTAAATTACAAAAAAAAGCTATGTTATTACATATGTAGACAGATCTCCTAATAATTATGCAATGATATTTAAATCTTATTATCATAAACTTCTTATCTCCAGCATTTCTTCTAATAAATCTTTTCAAAAAACTAAGGAAAACATAATTGTGAACAATTGTAAAATTCAAAGTTATTATAAACTATTAAATATTTCCTCTACTAAATTTAATTATCCTTATTTAGTTCTTATACCCAAATTTCATAAGAAACCAATTAAATTTAAAGCTGTCACTATTGCATGTAATATATAAAATAATATAGCCAATAAACTTCTACTAAAAATCCTCAATCAAATATATAAACTTACAAAAACCATTGATATTACACATTGTATAAAACATAGCTATCAACTCGTCAACATTATGAAAAATCTTAAATGTGTAAATAATACAACGACATATGATTTCAAAGATCTTTTTAATAATATAGATGTATTAGGACTACATAATATAATAAATGCATTATTTTAAAAGTATCTTCATAAATTCAATTTACATTTGAATATAGATACAGTTTATTTTCAAACTCTAGAAAATTTACTTATCTATAATAATTTTATTTTGCAAGATAACACAATATATTTACAGAAAGTCAGTTTTACCATCAAGGTGGTTGTACTTCCAGTTTATTATCAGACTTATATCACTATGAACGTAATTTTATTAATAGGAAAATACATTTATATCATTATATTGATGACATAATTTTAATTGCTGCTGATCAGACTAATATTTCTTAATTTCCAGTAGATTATCCCAATAATTTAGAATTAACCGAAAATCTGCTATCTAACAATACAATTAACTTTCAGATCTTAAAATTACACTAAGAGAAACAAAACAATAACTGATCTATATGACAAACGTAAATAATTTAAATTCAAAGTTAATACTTTTACTAATTTTAAATCTTGTCTTCATAATTCTGTATATCGTAATATACTCGTTATTCATTTACATAGAATAAAGTGTTTATGTTCTTCACATCTAATAAACAGCAATATTAAAAAACTAATTTAGGATTCATTAAATCATTGTTTTCCTGAAAAAATTCATATATTCTTTAACATACAATTAGTGCATACATGATCTTAAAAACCAAATTAATTCATGCTTAAAAAAAATGTATAAAAAAATATAAAAAATAAAATAATAATAATAAATTAAAAATGCAAAATAATAATAAAAAAATATAACAGGATAGATGGGTGTGTAGATATTAGAGTACGGATGAGGGTGGTGTTATCTGGATTATTCGCAATGGTTAATTTATAAACAAAAAAAGGCGCATTTGATTAATAATTGCGTTCAATAATAAATTTTATAATGGATTCTGTTTCGGTACTTTTATATGTATAATTCTGTAGTTATATTTATATATTTATTAATTCATGCTAAATATATTTATTTTCTTTAATAATTAATGACGTTAATGATAAACTTGTAATTTAATTTTAGACCAATGAGGACAATATCATATTAATTTCTAATGCATAGTATGTTATATTACATGAAAATTAAGTTCATGTTTTAATTATAAATTTTATTCTTTATTCTACCCTTTCCCCCTAAATTAGGTATATTTAATTATTAAGAATGTTTGTGGACACATTAAATGTAACTAATTAATTTCAAAATTTAATTATTATTATTAATTCCACAGCAGCATAATTTTAAGAATTTATTTATTTCCATTTAATTAAATATATATTTAAGTAATTATGCAATGTTATCAAAGTAATTTAAATACTGATATGTTATAGTGAGGTACATTTATTTATGTTAAAAATTAATTACTAAATTACCAGTATCACCATTTTACATATTATTTTTATTTAATAAGTCCTTTACTTATTTTTTTAATATAATGGTATAAAATAATTAACATATTCTTAAATTATTTAATTATCTTTTATATATCTCTAGACAGTATTTGTTTTAAAGCTTAATCCATAATAGATAGTAATATATTTTATTATACACGGTGTCCGGTCTCAACGGTGTCCAATGGCTAATTCCTAAACCATTAGTCATAGACATATAGTTCCAATTACAAAAATGTTTTAAATCAGGTAAAGAAACATTTAAAAAGCGATTTCGGTCAATAAAAGCATTTCTTAAAAAATTACGAAATTTAAATTTTTATACGGTCCCCCGGTCCTATAAGTTATATTTAGTAATTTTTTCCTATGACACTGATAAGTAAGACAAAAAAAGTCCCATTCATATAACGCTAAAATTGAGCGAGTTATGAAACTTTAAAAATGCATGACTTATGCCACTTTTCTACTCTGAAAACAAATGAGTTCGGCTTGGCTTTGAGGGATCATATACCAAGTGTTTAAAGTATTCGAAGATCCTACTTCATGTGTATCTGCGCTTTGTAAAAAAAAAAAAAAAATCCTACAAGTATTATGATTAAGTCTCAAATTGGCTAAAATAACGTATGTTTTATTTTGTCAGGATTTGAGACTGTTTCTCTTATGATTTCTTTTAACAAAAATTATGTTTTTTTAAGTTTTTATGTTACTTCAACAAACGTATGTATGTTTTTCCAATTCAAAATTTGTACTCGAATTTTAACCCACTTTTAAATATCCGATCGAGATTGCATTTTACACACTGGCGCAAATCTGATAACAATCTAATATTATTAAGATTTTCGGTGGTTACCATTTATACTTATTTTACAGGATAACACAAAAAATTTCGGATAGATTTCGGCCAAGGAGTTTAAGAAAAAGTTTTAGATTAGATAATACAAGTCTGCGATTGTTGGGTTTTTTTAATTTGATGTATTTTTTAGCACTGAATCCGAAAATTACCTTAATTTTTAACCATCATGTCAGGATATTTCGAAAATCATAAATTTACAAATTTAAAGAATCACAAAAATCGAATACTATAAAGTAGAGGAGATTGTTGTGTTTTTTAACTTTTGATAATTGATTTTTACGCACTTTTTAGCATTGAATCTGAAAATGACCTTCATTTTTAACCATCACGTTAGAATATTTTTGCAAATCGCAAATGTGTAAGTTAAAATATAGCGAAAATCTCATACTATAAAACATATGTAAAACATTTTTTATTATATTTTATTTGATTTGATTAAAAAATTTATTCGATATTTTTGCTTATCCTGGGATTCTTACAGCTAAACAGCTGAGTGGTCCGATGAGATGAGGGAGGGAATTCAATTTTAACATTGAACTTCTTAACTTTGAAATTTGCAATTTGCGAAAAATTCTGATATGATAGTTAAAAATGACGGTCAATTTCGGATTCAGCGGTACAGAACATATAAGAATCAATTATCAAAAGCTAAAAAACATGACATAACCCAACTTTTTCAGGCTTGTGCAATCTAATAATATTTTAAAATACGTATCATTTTGTAAAGAATTGAGACTGTTAATTTAGAATCATTTTATTTAACAAAAATTCTGTTTTTTCTTTCTTCTTAAATGTTTATGACAAATTGTATATTTTCATTAATATGCCAGAATGATTAAAGATTTCAAATTTATATTGCAATGTTAATTTTACTCCCAAATATTTTTTATATCTGACGACTAAATTTGTGAATGACCCCCCATTTGCAGCAAAAAATATGCTCCAACTTTAAACAGCTATTACTCGGTCAATTTTAATCGTAGAATAACGGGACTTTTTTTGTATTACTTGTCAGTGTAAAAGGAAAATTTCACTAAATATAACTTATAGGACCGGGGGACCGTATAAAAATTTAAATTTCGTAATTTTTTAAGAAATGTTTTTATTGACCCAAATCGCTTTTAAGATATTTCTTTACCTGATTTAAAACATTTTTGTAATTGGAACTATATGTCTATGACTAACGGTTTAGGAATTAGCCATTGGACACCGTTGAGAACGGACACCCTGTATATTAGTTTTTACTCCAACATAATATAGTTTACTAATAAATTCTAAAGATGGCAGTACTTCATAGATTACATAGACAACATGGTGGTGTTCATTTTTAAATGATTTATAGAGAGCGCTGGTCACATATTTGAGATATGTATATGAATATACTGTCCTTGATTACTCCTTGGTCCACCATCATTTTAAAATATTTTTTTTTTGCAGCATGTACAAATACTTGATTTTAATGCTGTCTCGTTTCCTGGTAAGAAAGGCTTTCAAATTGGTAATGTGCTTTTTATTTCTCAATCCATTTTAATCAAGTTTTATTTTTAAATTATCTGTTTGTCCAATATTTTATTCTATATTTACTGTGTAGTGGTATAAAAAATGTTAAGCTAATAATATTTACTGGTGAGAAGCTATTTTGCACTGAGCAATTGTACAATGTTACAAATGATGTCGTATATTCAGCAACCTTCAAGGATTTATATGAAAACCTTCGAACAGTTACACGCTTTTCCAGAACAAGAATTCGGTTATGATTTTGGCTACAGTATAAAATAATGGAAAGTTAATTTTAAATTCATCAATAATGAATACTCGTAGATATAAGTGATGAATATTATCATACGAGCACATTGGCTACACATTTATTTCTATATACTGACAGATTGTATCCCCAAAAGAATTGGCTCTTTCAGTGAAATCCTGCGCCTTGGCACAGAGCCAAATGAACACAGGATTAACACAAGAAAATTGGCCACCTTCTTCACCGGATCTAAAAATTTTAGAGTATTGTATCTGGATATTTTAGAGGCTAAAGTAAATGATAAACAAAACAGTACTTTTAAAACAGTATTTTTGAAGAGTACTTTCTAAAACCCAGTATATCGTGTGTTACAGATTACCTCCTACAATGATTCGTGCCGCAGACGGACAGGGGCGTAGATTATCTTTGGTAATCGATGAAGAGGAAATCAATTCAAATAAAATTATTTGAAGCTAAACGTTGATTTCTTATATTCATCAGATTTGTGTATTAATCATTTATAATTACATAACTCGAAAAATAGAAAATAAAAAAGCTCAATATGTGTAATAGAATTTTGTAAGCCCTGTTCCGGCTAATTCTCTAAACAGATAGTTAGCCAGCGCATGTTCTATTAGAACTGTCTTCTTTTGAACTGAAACGAATGACTCCGTTGTTGATGTTAGAATTCTTTAGATGTGATGTGCCGAATGTAACTTCATAGATTTTTATGTTCTGTTTTGTAATTAAATGTTTGTTTTGTGCCTTAAAGAATGTTGATTATTCGTAGAAATAAGTTACACTGAACCACCTAGATGCTAGTTTTGATTTGAAATGAATTTTTAGATTAAGTAGAAAAGAAATTGAATAATTGTGTCAAGTCTAGATGTGAAAAGATTACTGCGTAATATTTTTGTTTTGTTTCGATTTGTAACTGGTGAGTGTTGATTTTTCTTATGTTTTATTTCTTGAAAATGAACGAAAATAAGGAACGAAAAATGCGTGATACGCATCGAACGCTATTAAATAAATTATTTGAAGAAATTGAACAGTATTTGGCTAGTAATGAATATTCTTAAGAAAATTTAGAAAAATTTGTCGTTAAACGTTAAAGGTGAGACTATTAAGGATCATGATAACACCATTTTAAGCCTAATAAATGCGAAAAATGTCGAAAATGAAGTATTGAATATTGATGAATATGACCAGAAAATAATAAGTTACAGAAATAAATTAAACTTTAAAATAAAAAGTTTATCTTCTAATGCAGATATTACACATACTAATAACATTGATTCAGTGCGAACATGTCATGCTGCTACTGAACTGAAAAGAATAAAATTGCCAAAGCTACAAATAAACCGAATTTTTGGGGAACAAGACAAATTTTTAGAATTTTGGAACCAGTTTGAGTTAGCGATAGATAAAAACCCAAGTCTAACAGAAATCGAAAAAATTACGTATTTGAAAAGTTTGGTTGCAGGAGCGGCTGCAAACACGATTAATGGTTTTAGATTAACTGAAAATAACTATGCGGCGGCCGTATTGCTTTTGAAACAAAGGTATGGTAGACATGACATGCTCGTACATGCTCACTTAAACAATTTATTAAATATGAAAGGTTTGAAAAGTTCTTCTGACACTGGTGGATTAAGAAATTTATACGATAAATATCTAGTTCAAATTCGAAACTTAGAGTCGTTAGATGTAAAAGCTGATACTTACAGTGGGTTAATTTGCCCAATTTTACTGAAGTTAATACCCCCAGATTTAACACTAGAATTTAATAGAAATCTAAAAGACGGAGAAATGTGGGATATATATAAACTTATGAGTTTTCTTAAAAATGAAGTTGAAAGTAGAGAACGGGTGTCAACTATCCATGACTTAGATGGTAAGAAATCATTTTCTAATGATAATAAATTTGAATATAGACCAAAATTTACAGATAAACAATTGAAATATAAGCCGCGATATCAATTTAATACTAAAGGATATAAACAAAATAGTGTTCCAGCTACTGAATTAATGACTTCAGTAAAAAGAATTCGTGTTTATTTTGTAACAGTGTTGATCATAATAGTGAAGTGTGAAATTATTTAACCATAGATCAGAAGCAAGAAATACTAAAAAAGCAGGGAAGATGCTTTTTATGTTTACAGTGTAAAAAAACAGAATTAAAGACTGTGAAAATACCAAAATGTGCGATATTTGCGGTAAGAAACATAATAGGGCTATTTGTTTTCAATTTGGAAATGATTAAAAATAAATGTTGACAAAAGTGTCGTATCTATTTTCCATTGTGGTAAAAATTCCACTAGCAATGTACAGAATGAAAACACGCATTGCAACATATTTTTGCAGACTTGTTATTTAGCAGAGAATATTATCGAACCTGTTGACAATACATCTGATGTAAACTCATTTTACTTACCTCATAGAGCAGTAATTCGTGAAGATAAATCCACCACTAAAGTTCGCATTGTCCTCGATGGAAGCACCCATGCTAAGGGTGAACTGTCACTTAATGATTGTTTACATACCGGATCTAATGTCATTCCCGAATTTTTCAGCCTTTTAATCAAATTCAGAAACTTTCCCATAGCAATTACGTCTGATATTCAACAAGCTTTTTTGCAGATTGAGATTGATGAACCAGATAGGGACCTCACAAGATTTTTCGGGGACGATGAACCATGGATTGATGATCCAGGTAAGGAATTTAAAATATTCAGGCTAAAGAGGGTGCTCCTCGGTGTGAAGTCCCTTTCTTCTGGCTGCTACATCAAGCATCATCTACAAAGGTATGTAGAATCATTCCCTGAATATTTTGAAAATTTTAATTCATCGTTATACGTTGACGATCTTATTTCAAATCAACCAAATCTTAATTACGCATTTAAAATTAGTATAGAGGCTTATGAAATATTTCAAGAAGCTAGTACGACTTTTAGAAAATGGAAAACAAACTCGCATGAACTGCGTCAGAAATGGAAAGATTATGGTTTACATATTGATGACATTTCTGATAACTTAAATCTCACTAATCAGAATTTGATACCTTTTAGGGGTTGCTTGGGACACAAATAGTGACATGTTTTCATTTACGACTCAAAATCTAGAAAATTTCCTTTCGAATAAACTTAGTACCAACCAAACGTTGTTTATTGTAAACTGTTTGTCGCATTTTTGCCCCAATTGGAATTATAAGTCCTTACAATTAAATGTTTAATTCAAGAAATTTGGTGTTTAGGACTTGATTGGGATGAAAACCTACCCAAACATTTAGACAATTTATGAAATGAATGGTTTGAAGAAATAAAAGAACTAAATTGTATTAGCATTCCCAGATATTATTTGGCTGATATTGCCTTCGATGAAGTTGATTATTTTGAGTTACATAGTTTTTCAGATGCTTCAAAGAAGGCATTACCTTAGAGCAGTGTTAAAGAATAAGAACATTGTTACTAGTTTTGTGGCCACAAAAAGTCGAGTCGCCCCTTTAAAAACTGTCTCTATAACTCGACTGGAACTTTTAGGAGCCTTTTTGTCTGCTAGGCTTTGTAATAAAATTGCTAAAGAATTAGCTTTTCCTGCAACTTGCTACTTTTGGACCGACTCTACTATTACTTCCTTTTGGATTAGAGGTGAGCTAGAAAGATTTAAAATGTTTGTCAGAAACTGGTTAATGGAAATCAGAAATTTTAGTGATCCATTAAATTGGTTTCACTGTCCTGGAAACGATAATCCTGCCGATCTAGTTACTAGAGGTTTGAAAGTTTCAGAATTGAAAAATAATCATCTTTAGTGGGAAGGTCTCCAGCGGTTAAAGCAAGACTCTTTGGCCAAATTTGGATAATACATTCGATAAACTAGATATTTCTGAAGTTAAAGATCAGTTAGAACTAAAGAAAAACACTGTTGTAAAATCAACTATTGTAAATGAAAATCAGTTAAACATTGATTTGATTAATCGATATTCTTCTTTTATGAAGTTAATAAGAATTGCTGCATGGTGTTTAAGATTTCTGAAAAATTGTAAATTGAAATCAGGAATTAGAAAATAAGATTATTTAGGTACTTCTGAGTTACAGAATGCGACCAAGAAGCTGATAAAGATTGTTCAAAATTCCGCATTCCAAACTGAAATTCGATGTTTAAAGGAAAAACGTCAACTCCCAAACAACAATAAGAACTTAAACTTAAATGTGTTTCTAGATGCAGATGAAGTGTTAAGGGTCGGTGTAAGACTGAAATTTTCTAATTTATTAGAATCTCAGAAACATCAAATACTTTTACCAAAGTCTCACTATTTTACTGAACTCTTAATTGATTATTACCATAAAAAAGTCCTACATTCAAGTGCTCAGACAACTCTATCTTTATTAAGACAATTTTATTGGATACCATCTGGTCAAAGTCAAATAAAGAAAATTATAAATAGGTGTGTGACTTGTCTTCGAACAAAACATCAAACTCTTCAACAATTGATGGTTGACTTGCCCCGTGATAGAATCGTACCATCTAGACCGTTTGAGAAAACAGGCGTTGATCTAGCAGGTCCTATTATAACAAAACCTAATTTAAAACGTTCAAAGATAACCCTAAAATAATATATTGCTATATTCATTTGTTTTTCTACCAAAGCCGTTCATCTAGAAGTTGTTTCGGACTTGATCACGGAAGCATTTTTAGCCTGTTTGAGAAGATTCGTTGCTAGAAGATCTAAACCCTGTGTCATATGGAGTGATAATGCTACAAATTTTAAGGGTACTTGTGCTCTTTTGAAATCCTTTTATCAGATTTGTGCTTCGGAAGAAATTCAGCGATGAATTCAATGGAATTTCATACCCCCTGCATACCCACATTTCGGCGGATTATGGGAATCAAATATAAAAACCATGAAACGAATCCTCTTGAAAATAACTAAATCCTCTATCTTAAATTTTGAAGAGCTAACAACACTTGTGACGCAAATTGAGGCAGTTATGAATTCACGTCCGTTGACCCCCTTATCTGCAGATGTTAATGATCTACAACCACTGACACCTGGTCACTTCCTCAGTGGAGGTCCTCTTTTGAATGTTCCTGAAAATAATACTATTTTAGACTCTTTACCTTTTTCTTCTAGGTGGACACTAGTTCAAAGATTAAAAATGCAATTCTGGAACCGCTGGAGTCGAGAATACTTAAATGAGCTGCACGTCCGCAGTAAATGGACAAAGACCTTGCCAAATCTTAAAGTTCGAAGGAAGTTCGAAGTATTGAAGGAAGGGAATGAGACGTTTGTAGATTGGAAACTAGCTCGAATTGTGAAATTTTATAAAGGTGATGATGGACATGTCCGTGTAATTGATCCCAAGACCTCTACAGGTATGTTACGTCGAAATATCACCAGAGTAGTACCTTTGCCATTTTATGATGATGTTGGACAACCGTCCAACGCCGGGTGGGATGTTCCGGCTAATTCTCTAAACGGCTAGTTAGCCAGCGCATGCTCTAATAGAACTGTCTACTTTTGAACTGAAACGAATTAATCCATTGTTGATGTTAGATTTCTTTAGATGTGATGTGCCGAATGTAACTTCATAGATATTTATGTTCCGTTTTGTAATTAAATGTTTGTTTTGTGCCTTAAAGAATGTTGATTATTCTTAGAAATAAGTTACACTGAACCACCTAGATGCTGGTTTTGATTTGAAATGAATGTTTAGATTCAGTGGAAAAGAAATTGAATAAGCCCCATGTATTTGATTTATGACATATTTTTTTACGGTTAATTTCCAAACTATTATCCTTAGTAGGAAAACAATATTAGGACAATTTTATTTATTTTATTCCAATACTGATCAGAATGTTACATTTTCGTATGAAACATTTCACCAACAACGTGGCTCTTACAGAGTGCTGATATTACATGAATATTTGTAAAAAGAAATAAAGAAAAAGACCTCACTAATTCATTGACAATTTAAAGCCAGATTTTTTTTAAATATTCACATGTCGTTACAAATATTCCTAATGTAAAGCTGATTTTAAATAAATATTGCTATCTTATTTATTATATGCCCGATTTATACAAAAGTTGATATCACTGCAAAAAATATAAGCTTTGTGCTAGAGATGTTCCTAATAATTTACACAAAGTAATTCGATTTAAAAGTTTAATTGATGCATTTTGTCTTTAATAAATTGATTAAACTGAGTAAGGATACGAAATTTTCATAGTCAAACGCTTTTCTATTTTAAGTTTATTTAACAGGATAATATATCTTCAATGACAAAATTAATAGTTTCAAACATTATTCTTAAACTACAGTGAAATGAGATCAAGTTATTTATTAAACTATTTTTAGAATATTATCTTTAAGGCGTCAAAACTGAAATCCCACCCAAAGCACAATATATGAATATTTCAGTAACAAAATGTTATTGATAGATCGAGTTTCTTTAAAGAACATTAAACATATTACTAAATTTTTAGCAGACATATATATGTATATGTATTTTAATGTCTTAGAAAGTTACTTATTGGTTTGCAGTGAGAGGTTTTGACAGTATATTTATCATTTTTCAAATTAAACCTTGCACAGCATTTTGGAAGATTTTGTACTGTTATCTCGTTTAATTTTGATTCAATGCGAAAAAAATATAAACTAGAAACTAGAAATTCAGAATTTAGTGTCTCTCCCGCTGAAAAAAAATTATAAATATAGATAGTACAAAACATATATTAGTTTTAAGACTTAAAATGCATGCTTTTATTTCATATAAAATGACGTCATTTGCATCCGCTGAAGAATTCCACATTTACGATCCAGTCTTAAACAACATGAATCGAAAAATATCCATATGACGTCACTATCGCAGAATAATACACAAACCCAGCAAAAAGCGATGTCGTCATTCAAGTAACTTGACAAAAAATAAATCGGGCATCTAATTATTAATATGTCTTCATGTTTTTGTAACATTAATATGGATACTGAAAATTAAATATAGTTTATAATAGCTCCATGTTTTATCAGAAATCATTAATTATATTTTCAAAATTCAGAAATTGTTATTACACACGGATAAATGAAATCGCATTCTTTCAGCTTTTTGATAAGAATTATGTAAATTCGGAGAAAATAAGTCTCACAAATATTCTTTAAAATACATTTTCATAGCAGTCAATATTTTCGACATAGCATGCATTTAATATTTTTTTCAGTTGTTATGAGAAAAGGGCAACAAAAAGACGTAGTAATATACAATTTTCCCTATTACTTTCTACAGAAATGGAGTACTTCAGTTACCACTATTGCAGGAATGGCATTAAAATGTGGCAGATTATCGTTATTTAACTGTGCAATGATATACTTGCTTCTTTGTACGGATGGATTATGGTTAGGTGTAACGTTATTTTTAAGTGACGACACATTAATTGCTGCCTAAAAGAAATAGCATATCAGAAGCTAATACATACATGCCCGTAAATATACACCAATTTGGCATAAACTCCAATTATCGAAGTGTTTATCATAAAGAAAAAAAGTAAATGCAAATCAGAGAACATTCTGATGCAACATATCTTTAAACTAATTTAAATTTACTTGATATAGTTTGTTTGTTCAACAAAAAATTAAAATCTGATTTTTCGTTAACAGACTCCAAATTTGTACCAAAATGCTACCTTATGTTAATAACTATTTTGTAATTATTTTTTTTTAATTTTCTCTGGACAATTTATAGCCAATAGAGGTCACGTTTCCACAAATCAATGTTCAGATAGATTGTTAAAAAAATGTGCTTGGAAATTACTTGAAAATGTCTTAAAAGTCACTCATTTCAGCTACACTTTTCAAATATAACTTATTCAAAAGTACATTTTTTAATATTGGATGATTTAAAATTTTAAGTTATGGGATATTTTGAAGTCTTACTGAACCAATGAAAGCAAAATCGAATGGTTGGCTGTTGGAACCAAACTTTATACAGTAAGGACCATATACAATTGAGCTATGTATATATGAAAACGAAAAGTAGTCTGTAGTAAAAGAAAAAATATTTTGCCCTAAAAAGGTAAGAAAAGCACTTCTTTGAAATTTATAATTTTTATGTTGGATAATGATTTTATTGTACAAATAAATATGCAAAATAATGTGTGAACATTAATATTTAAGTTATAACACAACTATTCGAAAAAGGGAATTTCAAAGTGTTGTTCATTACATTCTTCATAACACAGTCCGTGCAGTTCAGAGTATTTCGAAATAACCAAATTCGAAATAAAATACAGAAGAAACTATCTGTAAGTACACTGTAAGAAAACAGGAAATTTTTCATCTAGCAAGAAGGATTGTAAAAATATAATATGGCATCTTTAGAGTTAACAACTATTCCGAAAACGTTGCTTTATGTTTAGATCATCAAAAATCTCGGAAGGCAGCAGCATTCTAAAATTTAAGGAATCAATTTTGATGCTACCTATGTTTTTCGGAAACATTTAAGTGTAGTTTGTATAGCACGTCATTCAGTTTTCTCATCCCGGAATATACGCTTCTCAGATGTTATCAAATTTAAAGTAAACTTGTTCCACAGATTAAAATGATAAATTAAATACATTAGTATTATTATCAACATACTTTCCTTACTCTTGCATGTATAAATTATGTTACGCTGCTGAAAATATTTACTTGTGATACGGTTTCATACGAAATGCCAATATTCCAGGTTGAGAAAATATATTACTGCACTTGGAAAACTAGTACTTGTAAACGAATTTGAAAATTACGGGCAGCAAAAAAATTTTTCGTTCTAGAAATGCATCTTTAGCTCTCTAAAATCTATTTGTTACACAGTCTTCAAAAGATAAAGACGCTTTTTGGATCGTGGTTATCATATACGAAATGCATTACATTATGTTTTCGTAGACCTTTATTCTACATTAAGAAACATTTGTGTAAGAAACAGTGTGTATGCAAAAAAATACAGTGTGTCCAGAGATGTTAATGCTCATCGTATATTGATACACCAAGTTAGAAATTATTGTAAAACACATCCAGTGTCAAAGAAGTCATAACACTAGGGTACTTAAGCTGCAGGCAATATTATTCTTTGACAAAGTGCAAGATTTCGTATATAAACAAAAACAAGAGATCTAGTTTTAAAGATCTCCGCTCCAATGAAACTCCAATTATCAGGATTTGCATACGCATGAGACAATTCTTAAATACGGATAACTGGGCTAAACATAAAAGACGTTATGCTATTTTATGTAATCAATCATTCTCAAAACACTCTTTTGTATAATAAGAGATAGCCTTATTTTACGTTGAAACTAACACTATTTTTATTACAAAAAAAAAAAAAAAAAAAAAAAAAAAACTAAATAAATACAGAAAAATAAAATAAATAAAATAACTAATTGAAAATATCGATCAAAATTATATGTTTTGCTACAGTAGGATTTGCATATAATAATAGAATTTTCTCTTTTGCCATCGACAGAATGTTTGGGATAAATTTGACATATGTTGGTGAAGACGAAAACATGGAACAACCGATTCAAAAAGAAATTTTAATGTAAAAATGCAGTCTCAAGATGGTTCCAGAATCTGACACATAAGTCTGGCAAAAGTTTCCTTAATTCTGTTAACTGTCGGATCTTAAACATACTGGTATTGCCTTTGACTATATGATCAATCATGCCACATACTTGATAATTCATTGTTTTCAAATCAAGGAATTTTTTTCTGCCCATAGTCCTATGCACGTCTTTTTTTAGAGCCATATTTATTATCTTACCGTAACGCATCTCCCCTTAAAAATTTAATGGCGAAATTTCATGTAGCTGATCTTAAATCGTTCCCCACATCTATAGTCAATTAACAAGACGTATCTATTTGCCTTTTTAATTTTCTTATGTTCTATGGTTTCAGCGCGTATTTTCATTACATGTCTGTTAAATTTGTATACATTAAGTGATTATTCTTATTTATTTATTGGTGAAGTTTTAATTTTGCACCGGAATAAGTCCCGGAAAAAAATGTTTAATTTTTATATTCTTTGTGCAAAAGAATTAATCTTTTGTAATAGGGCTGCACCCGAGAGAGTTATATTTAAAACTCTTTCACGCCTTAAAATTATTTTTTAAATCATAAACAATCAGTAAACTGAGATGCAGTTTTCAAACAACTTATATTTTAGGGTACGCTTTTTATTCTATTCGGCGGTTTAAAAATTTAAATTGTTCGATTACATATGCGTTCTTTTTATACTTTATTTTATTTATTTATTTATTTCTGATGTTTTGTTTTCGTTATTGAAATTACACAGAGATAAATGATGAATCATTTAATACTGTTTTAAGTGAAATTGAGTAATTTATCTACCGTAATGGAGTCTGCACGCAACGGAGGAGATTAAAAAAATCATGCTTGAAAATTATTTTAAAACCAGCAATAAATTACCAAATTGCGATATATTTTACAAGCAAATTGCATTTGAAAGAACGTTTTTTCCCTATACGATGGGTTAAAAATTAAAATTTAACGAAGTTGAGAAGTTGAGAAAATTAAAGTAGTGAAAATTAATCGCCAGGTCTTGCCTACCTCAAAATAATGTCAGCGTTACGCACATACACATTTTTCTTTTATAACACATATAGGTAAATAAAAAGAATACAGCCATTTCTTTACATTTTTTTAAGCAACTGACAATAAAAAAGTACATACATTATTTCAATCACGCATTTTATTATTATCAACGCATTGAACATAATGTGTCATATTGAAATATTGAAACATAATGTAAAACATTTGCTGTTCTTTACGTTAATTTTTAATAAATAATTGACTAAGATGTGATAATTAAATTACATGTTTGTAAAATTAAATGATGTTTTAAATTCTGTATATACCATATAGGTTTTCTATTTTACTATTTTTATCAGAAAATAAATGTTATACTTTTTTTCATAAATATTTAAATAATCGCACCAGAAATTTCAAGAAGCAGTACTTCCACTTATCCCTTTTTAAAATGTGTATGTTTTATTTTTATATCAGAACATTTTAAAGAAATGTTCCGCTGCTTTAAAGTAAAAATGCAATTTGTGGTCAATAATATGTTGTTTTCTTAAAGGGTCACAGTTTCTATTTTATGATACAGTTTATTTTTTATATCTTAAGTAATACTTAAGAAAAGTCTCGTAATGGTACGTTTTAAACAAAATTACCGTCAGAATTTTTTTATTTAAGCCACTACAATATCTTTATTTGACATGTTTAACAACCTATTCATTTACTATTCATACACATACGATTTATTACAAGTGCACTTCGAAAGATAAAACTGGAATTTTCGGAATTTTTTTCCTTGTTACCTTTCAAAAATAAATTTATTATTATTATTATTATTTATTAATATAATTTTGTTAAAAAGAACGCGTTTCATATTCGGGACATTACTTTTTATATTTTTAAGATTTAAATGAAAATAAGGAATATTGAAGGAAAAAAAATATTTTTATGTGATATTTTTCATTATCAATTTAAGGAGATAGTGTTAAGAGCAATTTCAGCTGTTTTAAATAATATTTCCAACAGTTATCGAAAATTTTATTTTAAGTTGCGTTCTTGTGCACTTGTGTTACTTTTTTAATAAAACGTTCATCTTTAGGAACTTCTCTTATAATTAATTAAAAAATATATATAATTTCTCATTCACTTTTTTTTTTATATTCGAATAAAATTTAATCTATTTCTGTTTAGAAATTATAATATATTGTTCAGAAATTGGCAAATTGGACATGATTCTTACTTTTTTTAAATTAAAAGACATTTTGTTTAGTTAATTTACGTATAACATTATTATTGTAAGGGACACTCAAAAAGATTTCTAATTGGAATAGTATTTGGAATTTTTTAGAGACTTATGAAACTGACATTGCGAATTTTCAAGTAACATGAATTGTGAAACGAAAGATTTTTTTATTCACATAATCTGGTTTATTAAAAAATCACACAATACAAAATCGTTTACAAACCCGAAACAGGTTTAAGTATTGCAGAAAACATAAGCATGCCAGTTCAGTTATCAAAAATGCTAATCTCAAACAAAATAGTACATTTTTGGGATAACGCTTTTACTTGATCATACACAGGGCTCCCAAAAATACGGTTTTTTAATATCACTTTTTCTAATTTCTCGTGTTAGGTCTTTTATGTAGTTTTCTTCAAAATTTGTAAGGAAAACAATCTAAAAAGAAGGTATTTCATTGAAAAAAGTGGTATTAAAAAACGAACCGAGTAAGAGACGTGTGATACGCCTTCTCTTTCAGCGTTACATACGCCGAAAAATCCATTCGCCATAGAAATAAATAAATGTGTATTTGATACTAAATTTTCATGGAAAACTGTGGCATATGATTTTCGATGGATATAAAAATATTTTTCAAACATAAATATTTTTTATGTACCATCCCTTGAAATAAGAATAAACATTTTACTTTAACAAAATACTAAATAAATATACTTTATATCAAAAATTGCTGAATTAAAACAAATGGGGCATTATGTAATAAGTCTTTCGATTTCTTAAAAGTTTTTCTTTTTAAAAACCTTATGAGTTTTAAATTTTTATTTTAACGTTTTGCATCTGTTTTATTTTATTAAATTATTTTATGTTTTTATTTCATCTATCGGAAACTATGCTTCCTATTTGGTATTTATTGAAAATTAAAAACGGGAATATAAAATAAAATAAAATTGATTAAAAAAAATCACCGAATAACATTAAAATTTTAGAGACAGATTTATAATTTGCGTGTTTCATGGCGACACGTAGAAAGCGGACCTTGGATACCCTTATATAAATAAGAAAAAAAACCCATCACATTATGATATGCGGTTGATTGTAACTATAACAAAAAGAATTGAGGGTGGAATAAAGTGTTTAAATCGTTTTCTCAAACAATAGATGCCAGCTTTAGAATATGAAAGCGGCAGTTATTTAATAACATTAATAATAATAATAATAATAATAATAAAACCTTTGTAAATCAATTCCTGGCCGACGTTATTATAATGGAAAAGATTTCCGCTTACTTACTTGTAAAATAATTCAAAACGTTTATACTAATGCATGTACAGTCGTCAAATAAAAGTTACACATTGTATACTTTAATCTCAGGACAGATATCACAGAAGAAAACATATACAGCTACATGAAATTCACCTTTTGAAAAATAATTTCAAACAACAAATATATTTGAAATAAACTTTAGAAAAAATATGAATTAAACCTATGGTTTTTTTAACAGAAATCAATTTCTAAAAGCTTAAAATATCCGAATCCAAAATTTCTAACTCATTCCCCTAAGTCATTCTTGAGTCATGCTTAAAACACAGACCGCACTGTAATCTGTTTTTCTATGATTACATATGAATTTAACATTAGACATGCCAAAATTTAAAAAATTCATAAGTTATACACAACGTTGTCGAATAACTTCTTGCTTGTTTGACTTGAATAAATATTATTAAAAGGTTCAATTATGATGCCAAAATTAAGTGTTAATATTGAAAACTTTAAAGTTGTTACAATTTGTGTTTCAAAAGCGTAATTTTATTTTTAACAAAAATTGAAAAAAATGCGTAATTTTCATAATGGCATTTTATATTTTTTGAGGGACAGTTCAGTAATTAAAATGCTGGGCGTCTCGTCTTTATCTTTCTTGTCCGATCATGAATGGTTTTTTATTGTAAATAAAAGTTAATTTCAAGTCTCTGTCTAAATTGGATTTTGTAACTGTCTTTCTTCTTTTATTTAATCATATATTTAAAAATTAATCCAAAATTTCAAAATGCAGGCCCAGAAATCAGAAAAAATAAAAATAAAATTTTAGTGGGTTTTTTTTCTGCTTATCATAGAAAATATTATTTTGGGAAACGTTTTAAATTATCTTGTTCGTTTTTAAGTGCTATACAGTGCATTTAAGTATATGGACAATATAAGTTTATATAAGTACATATAAGCATATAAATATATATATGTATATGGTTATAAGTATATGGACAAGCGATTTTTTGAAATAGCAGCTCAAAACATAAAGCCATAATCACGAAAAAAAAAATAAGCATACTGAATCATGGAATCATAATATATGTTTGTTACAACAACGAAATACAGTATAGGTTTTACAGAATTTTTGCAAAGAAATTAAATTCAAAATAAGCTGTCCCAAAAACATATGGACAATGAAAAGAATTGCTTTTATTCCCACCGTATCAACAAAAATTGCATTTACTGCGTTCTGTACATGTGAAGTACCTACTGCAAAATATAAAATCATTGCCCATTTTTCAGTTATCGAACAGTGGGAGAATGCCTCGCAACGTTCAATTCTCTGCTGCTGATGTAGCAAAAATTAGGCGTTTAAATTCTCAAATGTAAAAATTTCTGATATTGCTAAAGAAATAAAGAGTAACAGATCCAAAATTAATGAAATTTTATCGAAATATGACAATGCGATTGCAAAACAACGCTCAAGTCGACCAAAAAAGCAACTCTACGACAAGACAGAGAGATTTTTCGAATAGTTTCAACACAAGAAAAGTTTGTTCGTGAAATTTCGAAGACTTTAGCGATTCCTATTACGAGATCTACTTTTCACCGTTGCATACAGGCAAGCGAAATTCATAAACATTGCAGAATCTATGCTGAAAGGGCACCATAGAAATGCACGCGTTCTTTAAACTAAAAAACACACACCTTAGGAAAATGAATTGTTAAGTGTTTCTTCAGTGACGAAAACAAAACCAATTTGGATGGCCCTTATGGCTAGGAATACCATCGGCATGATCTGGGATGAGAATCTCGGGAGTTCTTTAGTCGACAGCAAGGAGGGGATTCTCTCATGGTGTGGTGCGCGATTTGTTTCAATGGAACAACGGCTATTGCTTCTCTCAGTGGTCAACAGTTCTCTGAGGATTAATAAAATGCCCTTAAAAAGAACATACTTTCATTTGGAAACATTTTTGGAAGGAATAACTGAAAATTCCAAGAGGACAATGCGTGGATTCACACCTACCACTCAACAACAGCTTAGTTTAAGCAGACTCAAGTGAGTGTTATAGAGTGGACAGCTATCGGCCCAGAACTAAATCCAATTGAAAACCTATGGGGAGTACTTGCAGGAGATGTATATGCTCATGGTCTTCCATTTTCTACTATTCATGAAATAAGACAAAACGTAGAGCAGAATTGGTTCTCTTTACAGCCGCACATTCTCCAAACACTAGTTTGAAGCTTACTTGATACGGTTTTCAAGATAATTTAAAGGAACGGATTCAAAATTTGAATTTAAATGCAAAAAACTCTAAAAGTCCATATATTTTGAGACAGTATTTTGATTTTGATTTTTTTACAAAAAATCTGCAAAACCTATACTGTATCTCTTTGTTGTCATAAACTTGCATTATAATTCCATATGCTTATTATTTTTTTCGTGATTATGGCTTCATTTTTTGAATTGTTAGTTCAAAAAATCGGCTGCCAATATACTTTTGAGATGCACTGTATATATATTTTAAATTCGTAAAATGCATTGTCTATTCAAAACTGAAACATAAAAAAAAAAAATATTTTTTTTTAACTTTTGTGGTTCCGTGGTTAAAAAAAAAAATAAAAAATAAATAAATAAATAAAAATAAAAATAAAAATGTATAATATTACTCCTTGCACACAAGGATAGTATTTATATTACAAAATCTTTTCACTGAAAAGTAAAAAAAAAATAGCTGTTTTTCTATATTTTTTTTTCTCCAGGTTACCTATGATTTCATAAATCCACAAATTATTATTGATTTAATTTAGTGGGACTCAATAATTTATATATACCTAAATTATGCCAAAAATAGAACTTTATCAGGTATATTACATAAATCTGTAGTAAATAGTAGCATTTTCACAATAGACTTGATCTGTTTTTAAATGATGGTAAATTTGTCTGATTTTACATTAAAAAACTCCTCTTAAAGCGTTATTTGAAATTGAATTAAATATTTATAATGCCTCATAGTCTGTCAACTGTTTAATGTATACAGGACTGAAAAATATGTTAAACTGTGTTTTAAAAAGCAGAAAACCAACTGTGTTTTATTGAAATGTAAACAAACACCCTTTTTTCGATTTAATGTTTCTTCTCTTTGCACATTATTTCCAAAATCATTTATAGTATTACCTTTTTTCATCATTTATAGTATTTACCCATTTTTTCGATTTAATGTTTCTCCTCTTTACACATTATTTCCATAATCATTTATAGTTTTACTAATTTAAGTTAGACGCATGAGTTTTTGGTTCTTGTATGCTCTTTTAAATTTATCTATTTCTCTTAATATTACTTTGTGTGCATTAATTATGTAGATCACATACAACACTGCGCAACAAAATTGGAGTACATTTGCTTTTATTAGCTGAAATTGCTGAAGGGGAATTTTCAACTGTGCTATGCGTTGTGTTACTGAAAAAAAATTTTAGTATATTATGCTGCATAAATAAATCTTTTTTTCATATATGTCAAAATGTTCTCCAACGATTGACGTTATTTGCTAAAATTGGAATTTCGAATGTGTTGTGTGTTTTCCAAATTGTTTGCATAAATATCATATTTCACCTTATTAAACAGTAAATTAATTTACACTATTCTGAATTTGTTGGAAAGAGTTTCAGAATTTTTGCTTCAGGCACGAATTTTTCTTCTTCTTTCTTTATGTTACAAGTGTTCAGGTATCCACACACCTTTGGAGATGTTTTTTTTGAATTTTTCTCTTTATACCAAATTTTTATAAGGATATTTAAGTTAAAACTTTCACACATATGGAAATATTTTAGCAATTACACAGAAATAATTTTTAAAAAGTGAAAAATAGTCAAAATTATGTAAAAAATCAACATTTCTGCAAAACATGATAAATAATTAAAAAACCCAAAGTGTTCGGCATTTTGTAAATTGTATAATAAAGAGAATAACTTTTGCTGGGACATATACGAGGGCTGCTCAAATGAAAGTGATTAGAGGTGTGTATCCATGAGATGTGTAGGGACAGAAATGAGACAGATAGGTACATAGATAGTAACAACAATATTTAATGAGTGAAATGCATGCAAAGTTTGTTTTAAAAAATCCCCCATGGCGTTTAGGCAGGCGTCCCATTACTTAAAAAGGTTACGAATTCTGTCCGCGAAGAACAATGTCGGTCGATAATGAAACCAGTTGGGAACTGCAGCCTTTATGTCCTCGTCGGAGTGAAATCATTGACCCATTATGCTTTTCTTCAGCGATCCAAAGATGTGATAGTGTGTCAATGTCCGTAATCAGCATTTCTGTCACAAGTTGGTACGCCTGACCGGGCCGCGGCAAATCAGTTGTCTCTTGTCGACCGTCGCTAAACAATCTCGTCCACCTCGTGAACGTGAGATTTGACACACACGTATCACCGTACACAGCCAGCATTTTGCGATGAATATCCACTGGCTTACACCCTTCCAGTGTTAAAAACTTAATTACAGCTCGCTGATCCGTTTTGGATGCGGTTGCATCCACACTAGCTATTTTTAACTGAATGCCACTTCTTTACGAATGAAGTTATCACAAATCTGCACGCGTGTTATATACACCTTCACTATCAAATTTGTGTCATGAAAATACATTGAAAACTGTTCGCATGCGACACTTCAAATCACTTTCATTTGAACACGCCTTATACTATTCCCATTATAATAGCATCGATATCACAGATGCTGTGACAGTTGAAGTTCTCATGTAATGGAAAAAAATTAAAGTGGTTGCGACTTTCTGACGTGCCACTGTAAATATAAACTAATTAATATATTAGCATGGATATAGACTATTCCCCCAGTAAACATTTCTAAAAGAAGTATGCAGAGTTTCATGAAATTTCATGCATAATTTTTTGATATAAGATGTTTTACGTATACAGGCATCCCTCGACATACGTAATACTCGACTTAAGTAAACTCGCACTTACATAAGAAATTTCGAAAATAACACTTATTACCATACTAGTGCGTTTGATACACATTTGCATACTTTTGATAATTGTTTCATGAATCAACTATGCAGATGAATACCACAACAATAATATAGTTTTATATATTAGATATAGTTATATTTTTTTATTGGGATATACAATCAAATCTTTTAAAAAAGGAACACAAATCTGATTAAAATGAGCCAAAACAAGACTCTGTTTAACCGTTACAATTTTGTTAGCTGAATTCAAAACATAACGAAACCTATTTTTAAAGTTTCGGTGAAGAGGATCTAGTGCAGGGACGGCTACCCTTTTCACATCCGCGTGCCAAATTTTTCCGAAAATATATTTTCCGTGATCATGACTTGCCAATAATAAAAAAATCTTGACTTGCCAACAATAAAAAGAAAAAGAATCGATCAAATAAAATGAATCAAAATTACTTAAAATGTTGTTTTTATCATAAAAAAATATGATTAATATTTTATATTATACTTTATAAATTTATTTTAAAAATATTATTTCTGTTGTCTCATCTTACATGCCAAATATTTTATATCAGTTTCGTTTGAATTGAACTCCTTTGTAAGATGTTTTTACTTGAATTTTTCACATTATTGAATTCCGAAAAGAATGTCTCGCAGGAAAAATTGTCAAAATAGCAAGTGCAAGAATCAGCTTGTAGTGTACGGAATTGAACTCCTAAGATGTTATAATTTTACCATCGGTATTTTTGATTATAATGTCTTTTTATCTTTCTTTTGCGAAAATCTCCTAATTCTCTCTTATTTTTAAAATTTTGGGAGCCAATATTGAGCTAGATTCGAATACATTGAGATATATTTAAGATTCTTCAATCTGTATGACAATAACAACCAACCAAACTAATCGAATTCAGATAAACATAGACAAGATATAGATTAATTATGGCATTTTGTGAAATTCTATTATATTTTGATGTAGAAACTGAATCTATGCCGTTCCAAAAATAATCTGTAGCGTGCCACTTATGGCACGCGTGCCATAGGTTCGCCGTCCCTGATCTAGTGTATTTTTTTCCCAGCTTCAGAGCTGTTCGTTTGATGTAGATTCAAAACTGATATAAATTAATTCATCAATGTTAAATTTATAAATCCCATATTCCACAAGATACTTTTTATTTGAAAAGTGTTCTTTCAGTTTGTTTTTATATTTGTTCATACTTTTATAGTTTAAATCCAAGTAAATACTGCTGCATGCTACTTTATTTATAAAATAGTACTGTATAAATTATGTCTATATTATATATATATATATATATAATAAATATTGCAGTTTCTAACGAAATTTTACATAAGGAATTTACGAAATCCCTAACATAAAATTCTACTTACGAAAAAGTTTACGCAACGCATTACTTACAGTCGAGTGGTGCCTGTAGTAAGAATTTGAAAATTTTCATTTTGAGAAAATGCTAAAAATAACATTTAAACATAATTCAAAAGCTGTAATAGCTTTAATTTTACACGGCTGAAAATCTTCTTTTAAGATACAGACAGAATTCAAGCATAATTCGACAGTTAAAATATTCGATTTTCATTAATGAACTGAAGTGTATTATTTTAGTAATTTAAATTAAAAGAACACTAAATAAATTTATTAATAATTGCAATCACACAGGTATCTTTTCAGTGAAAACTGAAAATATTTTTAAAGAATTTCCCCTGGGCATCGAATGCAAGTTTGATGGAATCTATTTAACATCTGCATAAAATTTATGTGCTTCAAAATCATTGTTCTACGAGTAAGCGCTTTAAAATATTAATTTGAATATTTCGACCCCAGAAGCGAATTTCGTCCTTTAGCCAAAAGGCATGAGAAAATATACTTCATTATTCAGCACTAAATTTAACTTTTTTTTTTTTTTTTTTAATCTTTTCTGTATGATTAGCGATAGAAATGTATTTTAAAGGTAACTGGATAGAAATAAAATCTTGGATTTATCTTATTGTATAAGAGGCTATGAATGTTTTTTTTTTTTTTTTTTTTTTTTTTTTTTTTTTGCGTAAATTTCAATCTTTGATTCAAATTCTTTTAAAATATTGAAATTGTACAATTATAATCTTAATTCATACAATTATACAATTATAATCTTATTTATTCCTTACGCACGACTTTTTCTAATTGTTTCTTTATGTTATAAGTATTTAAGAGCATACAATATATTTCCTTAACCCTTTAAGTGACTTAACCGGGTTTTCCGTCTCGTAACATTTGGAATCGAAGGCTGATTCAACACAAAAATGATATTAAAACTATTTTAATTGAAGAAGACAAATAAATATGTAAGCTTATCAAATAATTTTTTTATACCAAGACATTTCATAGCAACTATTTTACGAATCGCTAAGCATGAATGGAAAATTCTGCAGCACGCTAAAGGGATAATGAATTGCAGTGTAATTTTTTAGTAATTTACATTGCAAGAACGCTCATAAGTGTATTAATAATTGAAATCACATAGGTACTTTTTTTTTTTTTTTTTAAGTATCCTTTATTTTGTGAGCGAGATTCGAAAATATTTTTAAAGAATTTCCTCTGGTCAGCATATGCATGTTTGGTGGGATTTACTTAGCATCTGCATGGAATTTATATGCTTCAAAATAGAACCAGTAAGCGCTTTAAAATATTAATTTTGATTTTCATCATCTGAAGCGAATTTTGGCTTTCACTTATAGCCAAAAACCTATGAAAATATACTTCATTATTCAACACCAAATTAAATGTTTTATTTTTTCACTATGAATAGCGATAGAAATATATTATAAAGGTAAGTGCATGAAAATAAAATCATGGATTTATTCTATTCTAAGAGAAATTATCAATATTTTTATGCGTGCGTATTTTCAATATTTAATGCATATTCTTATAAAATATTGAAACTATACAATTATAAAAGAACTGATTACATGTAAATTAAAATCGGATTAGTTAATAATAAACAATTAAATTTATAAAATCGGAAAACCCGACTGCGTAAAAAGCGAACCAATTAATTATTTCTCATCAATGTGAAACTATTTTTTCAATTCCTTCTATTAACTCACATTCTCGATATATATATCTTGTTCAAATTTTCAATCGTTAATAAAATACTTATTAATCATCCAATCAAGCTAAAATAAAATTTTATAAACTTGTAATGGATGGCACTTGATGTTAATACAGTTTTTACAAATATTAATTCATTAATTAAATTAAATAAATTAATTTTCAATAATCAAGGGAGCCATCTTCTTGATCAAGGTATTTTAAGACCGAGAGAGACCTATTCTTGATCAAGGCATTTTAAGAGCCACTCAAGAAGAAAGAAGAATGGGACAAAAAAATTCTCTTATTACGTAAGTAGAAATTGTATTAATTTTTTTATATTGCTTGTTTATATTACTTACCTATTTTTTTTTATTTACTTGTATTGATGGCTTTTAAGTTATATTTAATTGTTAGTTCCTATCTATAAACACTGATTTGATGAGGTCTATAGATGTCTATGATGGTTAGACTTTCAGTAAAGCTAGAGATCCTACATAGACAAATTCCAGGTTGTATAATATTTTAACGGAGCTTCTGACTGTAAAATAGTCAATGAAACATCGTCTTCATTTTGAAAGACCTATCCAATGATATGTCACTCAATAGGGTGCATAATTTTTTTTTTTCATCGCTACCGCCATTTTGTGTTTTATGGCCGCCATTTTGAATTTATAAAAACAAAACGCAGCCTATAACCATCGGGGCGTTAAGACGAATTGATAGAGACCTCATTAATTAAAATCCATCCATCCGTTGGGATCTTTCGAGAGTATAAAGAAATCCACATACACAGATAGGCGTGAAGCACATAACCCTTCTTTTTAGTCGGGTAAAAAAAAGATAGTTTAATTGGAATATTATAATATTACGGAAGTATAGGGGAGAGTAGCGATATTTGGATCGCCACTTTAAATTGACTGCTGCAATTCTGCATTAATTACAGGAAGTGGTGACACCATCTATCGCTGAAATCCTACTCATCATAATGACGTCATTTATGATTAGAAGAAGCACCCGCGTTACCGCGTTGTTTTAAGACATTTAAATAAAACTAAAATTATCTCTTTTGATCTAATTTTTCTCTATTAAACGTAAATAATACTTTTAAACTAAGGTAAGTTGCTATGTTTTCATACACATATCTAAATTCATGCGTTTATTGCGCATATGTTTCAGGCGGATTTGTTTGCTTTAGTTTTTGTTCTTAACCTTGAGATAACCTGTTTTAAAAAATGGCAGAGTTGCCTTATTTGGACCAATTTGAGCTGCATAAATTGGACCAGATATACAAACATAAATTTGAAGAGAATGTAATGAATTTCTAATGCGGTACGTTTTGGACACTATTTTATTACTTTTCTCCTGCTTGTCAAATTTCGGAGTCATGAAATCATGAAAGTAAACATGAAAGCTGCTAAAACTGAGAGAGTAAAAAAAAATGTTGAAAATGACGCAGACAAACAGTGTGGAAGAAAAACATTAGTGACAGCAAAAGTTGTTAAAGATATAGGAAACGAAAATGAAAAAGTAAATTGTGAAGAGATTGGCCCACAGGAAGGCTGCAGTAGAAAAATCCACCCAAAAGCCAAGTAATCAATGGGAATGTTAAATCCCTTGCAAAAATCATTTTAGTCAGGGGAAGCCAAAAAACAGCTGTGTTAATATCTTCGCCATATAAAGTAAACCTTGAAATGAAAAAAGACTACAAAAAAGAAACTCTCAATGCACGAAAGCAATTGGAAAATAAAGTTTTAAAAAATAGGTGTAATTCAATTGGAAAGAAAATGATGGAAGGAATGAACTACAGAAAAAAATGTAAAGAAAACTTCTGTTGCAAAAAAAGCGTCTAATGATTCAGAATCTAAAAAGAAAAGTCAAGACAGTGATGATTGGTTTTGCCTAATTTGTAAGAAAAATAAAATAGCAGAAACGATTCAGTATTCAGATTGCCAAATATGGTTCGATGTTGTGTACGCTGGAATAAAAAGTGAAAAAAATAAATTCACCTAACTCAACAAACATATTCAACTACTAAGTTAAATAAACATTAAAATTACACTTACTTTTTATAATTGAAAAACACAGCTGCACGCCGCAGTGAATGAACTTCGTTGAACAATTTCTTACGAACAAAGGATTTATGCTGGAATCTATGATCAAATTTTGGAAATATTCAGACTGTTCATCTCTCCTCTATTGCCATGAATCCTAGAGTCACCCTATATATAAAATAAGATTTTTTTATTTCGAAGATAATTTATGAACCTTTAAAGTACGATTAAATCTCTAATACCGCCATTTTTGATGCAATTTTCTTTTTGTAAAAAAGGTTCAAAAAGATTATAAAGTTTGTAACGGAATTAAATAAGTAACATTTTGTGTTATTAAAAATTTTACGCTCATATATTTTGTTTAATAAGAAAAAAAAATAGGTTTGAAAGGCAATATACTATAATTTAAAATTTTGCATTACATATTTCCAGCAATTAAGCAAATGAAAGTTTTTCCTAAACTTTTTAATGATGCCTTTAATAAACTTTTAGAATAAGTTCAGAAAATTAACAGGCAAGAACACTAATAAGTTTATGTTTTTTTTGCCCAAAAACAATCTCGTAAAGAATTTTAAATGATGCTGCTTGAAATCACTTTAAAACAATTTTATATCTTACTTCAAGTTTCAAAAGTTGATTGCGAAAGTGATGTATTAGGTTTCTTAAAAAAATTAAAAAGAAACTCCGTCAACTATATTTGTTATTAATATGTGAGTATTCAAATATAGCAAAGAAATTTACATTCATACTTTTTTCGGAACGTTATCTTTAAACGTATCGCATCAGTTCTTTTCTTTTTGTATATAACGCTTAATTAAATAAAAAAATTACACAAGAACGTGCGTACAGCTGCTATGAATTTAATGCGCTCCTTTTACCGATTATAGAATCTTTGCACATAGTGGTAGAAAATAGTTAATGCATTTTGTTTTCAAACATATAAAAAAGTTTAAATGTTATATATACTTTTTTATATTTCCGCGAAGGTGAATCTGTTTCGAACTGCATAGTTTGTTTGAAAAGTGAAACCAAGCTAAAAAAAATTTCTTACCGAGTTTAATTTTTAAAGTTGGTTTGTTTAAGTTAAATTGCAATTTAAATTAAATGTTCATTATTAATTTTAAATATTGTTAGGATTTTGAAAGTTTATTTAGGCAAATTACCACCGTATTGTGTATTGCGAATGTTTAGTATTTATTGCTGTAGAAAGCGATAAGATAGCTTTAAGCTAGGGAGCCGAGTTGCTACCTTAGAATTCGAAAATTAAAATCCTAGGAGGTCCTATTGAATCCGAATTTTCCAAATATTCTGATATTGCTTACTGGTGTCCTAGCAGAATTTATCTACGAATTTATATAGAATTTCTACGCGAAGTATAGAAATAAGTTCCATTCTGTTCAGATTTAGATAGATTTTCTTTTAGATTTTCTCTCGTTTTTTTTAATCATACAATATAAATACAAAAAAAATTCTTAACAAAGTTTTTTAGCAACGTTATGATTTTATTTATTGTATGTGTAATTAGGAATACACAAACAAGAAGAAAATACCTCTCTAATATCTGCTCCTGCGTAAATCTTCTCTTTATTAACTCATACTTGAAATGTCACCACTTCTAAGATCGCAGTTTTTTCTATTAATGAGGATGCTTATAGTGGAACTGAACGCTAATCATAGAGGAAGATTCATTTATCTTTCGTTCCTTTATCAATTTGAACACACAACTATTCATTCACGGATTTAATGTCATATAGAAGTACTTCATTTTTTATGTAAAATTTAAAAAATAACAAATTTTGATGTCTTTTTTCTTAATTTTTCCAAAATAAATTTATAAATAGATTTTTTTTCTTATGTCTGTATTAAATTTATCCACTGCAATGGTATTTTCAACATTCTGATCTATTTCAACATATGTATACCGTGCAGTAATCACGATTGCATTTCACTTATATTTCATATTTATCTTAATTTATTTTGCAGTTTGAAGATGTATCTTTACTACCTTGCGATTACGCATGCATAAACCTAATCTCAGCTACACATGAGGAGAGAATCAATTGATATTCAAACGCAGTTCTCTCCCGAATCACGTACTTGTAGAAATGGGAGCAATAACAAAGATTCAACACTGTTGTGAGACCTCTTATTGCTATTTTATAGTGAATTTGCAATCTGTAAAGACTTACGGTTGTTAAAATATACTAAAATATGTTTTATTACAGGATAATAAAAACAATTTAAAAATATATGTAACGAACATTCATTGAATATTTAAGTAAATATATATTGGATTATAATTCAAGTACTTGAATATATTTGTCGTTCATTATCATAAAAAAGGAATAAATGAAAAAGTAATAGTTTTTCGAGATGTTGAATGTTGAATATTATATATATATATATATAATTCTGAATGTAGGCGGAATTAGATGAAGTAAAATGTTCATCAATGCATAAAAATAACTTTATCTAAAATATAACGTAATTGCATATCGTAATTTTTAATCTGTGTTCATAATTAAATTTCACAGCTCTCACTGTGACAAAAGCAAATATTTAATTAAATCCACGTATTATATCAAAAAGTCATAAAACAATATGCACTATTATTTGAAGTGAATGTATCATCAACTACATTCCAGTAGCATTTATGCCAAATATTGTGGAATTCTATATCGTTATTTTAATTTTTCAATTTACTAAATGTATATGCTTTTCGTTGCAACGGATGAAAATGTGTAATACAGCCCACAAATCCCACAGATATAACTTTAGTTATAATAAAAATATCATATTTAATAGCTTGAATTTCAATACCACTCATTTAATAATTTAATTTTCTCTTCTTACTTTTACTTGAAAATATTTCAAAGAATCTTTTTTAACACAATCCCGAAGGGCAATTTTTATCGAATGTGAATTTTAAAACAGTAGAAGCTCTTCACTGTTCTGAAAGAGTTTTGTAAGTTGGTGTTCTAGATAGGTTTCCGCAGTTTATGCATTGGGAAATATCTTTCAATGAACGAATTTAATATAAAATGTCTTACAATCTAAAAAAAAATGGACATCATGATATAAATGCATTTTCGGTTAGATAGAAATCACCCCTTTAGTCAATGATAATTTTGAATGAAAACGACAATTCTCGTTTCCCGACTTGAATGTGTTAGGATGGTGTCTTTTGAACGCAGCATCTTCTTTCTCTGATAGGTTAAAATAAATTTTTAACTGTTATCTTAATGCTAAAAAACAATGGAATGTGTGTGTGAAAGAATGGTCATAAGGAAGTTTTCCATATCCTGTTTTGTATTTTATTATTATTATTATTTTTTTTTTTGGCGATCTATTGTTTTTTTTTTTGGTAATAAAATTTTCTATGTGGTTGTTACGATCTTCAGCATTTGGGGTTGATTTTTTTATTACTTGAATGCTATTTGGTGGATTAAGTAATAATTTTGCATACGTATGTTTCTATAAATAATTTTTTTAAATGTATAATTTTACGTGTTTTTTTTTTTTTTTTTTATTAAGGTATAATGTTTTTCTGTAAATGTAATATTATGCAAATTTATTTTTTGAGCACTTTTATAGATTTTAAGATGTATATTACATTAACCTGTACAAAGTATTGTTATGATTTAATTTCACATATATAAACACATAAAATATGAATTATATAAAATTATATATATCTACTTATGTATATAAAATCCTAACAGAAATTTCGTTCCGAACCTCTATATTTCGAGTTCTGCTGCATGGATTTTGACGGAACTTATACTGTTAGTTAGGTATCGTTTCAGTGAAAGTTTAAAGCTATAACATATAGTTCTGCGTAGATTAATTATAGAATTATGACGGAATGTTCTGTTATTATGGACGATAAGGTTACCATTTTATTTCTTGGCGAAATTTATCGCTGAAAGGGAATGTTCGTATTGCTTAAAAAATCACTCAGTTAAAATATTACAATTGAAATAAGGTTTGGCTATTTATCTTTTGCGTCAGGTTAAGAATAAGGCATCTGAAAAATTGATAAGGATGATATCAAAGAAGTTTCCATAAGGACATGCTCAGAAATATTTGAAAAAATTACAGAATATTCTTCTCATGAGGAATATATAGAATATTCTTCTCATGATATATAATATGTTTATAAAAAAATCGGCAGAACCTTGATTTAGCGTTCGTAAAAAAATAATGAAAATTAAATTTTTTTGGCGATTTAATGCTGGTTGGCGACACAATAAAATTTTGAATGATACTTTTTTTATGATAGTAATTTTTAAGTAAAACCTTTTTCTACTCTTCATACGAAGTTAGATTAAGTTTAACTTAAGTAAATACATTTTTATTACTGCAGTTTTGTAATTACCTTTATTTATGAATATATTAAAATTTTACTATCGTAATTATACGGTTTAAAACAAAATTTAAGTTTATTAAATTTGTTTCAAACTCAAAATTAATATCCGATTCTGAACATTGGCAATTTGACTTCGATATTTTTAGTGTCAGAACCAAGAAGTGAAGATTATTGTTGCCATAGAAACAACTACTTAATATAAAAATGTTTAATGATAGCATTTTTAATTAACCAGCTACTTTTAAAACAAACTTAAATCGGTACTACTTGATTATACCATCGACACACAAAAAAAAAAAAAAAAAAAAAAAAAAAACTATCGCCAAAATATTACATTAAATGCCAATAATGGTTTATCGTAAATTTTACATTCACTGACATTAAACATGGTACACGTGTTTATTGCGACATCAAGGGATTTTTAATTTCACTTCTATTTGTAATTTTATTCATGTTTACAAATTTACTTATTCTTTCGTTGTTTAAAATAAAAATTTTGTATAATTTGGCGAGTAGTTTGACAATTTATATAATTTGGCGAAATTGGTCGACAGGATAATCAAATCGTACCCTTAAAACTTTTCCAGCCGATGAAGCCATGTAAAATTAAATAACTACTGCATCACGCAATTTGTAAACATTATATACGCTTTTAGATAAAAAAGAATACACTCATCCTTCGTTTAGGTTTAAATTCATTAAGTTTTAGGCATTTAAACACTTATTTAACAAACAATTTCCAAAAGCATTTAAATATCTTGCAAATGTGTTGGCGAGCCAAATAGCGTGGAACGTTCGCCCTTTTTTGCGCCAAATACTGAAATATATATCTTTTTTCTTTTTTCAGATTTTTACTGAGATTCCGTAGTCAAATTTGACTGATGTTTCACTACATACATGAGAATTTTTTTAAGCATTTTATTTTTCAAAATAATTTGAGGCTCTTTAAGGAGTGAGTAACAATTTTGCTATTTATTTGTCCTTTTAGGTAGCTTTCTTTACAAAAAAGCTACCTATTGCAGCCGTTCGGAGGAAAGCGATTTCAAAAAATTTTGGTATATTTTCATCGATCATGACCCCCAGACCCCGAAACCACCCTCCGTTCAAAATTTATATATATATATATATATATATATATATATATATATATATATATATATATATATATATATATATATATATATATATATATATATATATCTGACCTATGTCACACTGTAACTCCCGTAGTTATGAACCGATTTCGATGAAATTTGGTGTGTACATAGTACATACCAATGTCTCGACCGAGTTCGTTGGCCAGCTTCATCCGCCATTTTGTTTCAAAATGGCGGCCATTTAAAATTTTTAAAAAATTTTAAAACTTGAAATGTGGTACCAAAAAATTAAAAATGGAAAAATATTTTTTTCTTATGTATTTGACCTTTATACAAAGATTCCGAAGCAGTTTTTGTTTCGTCTATATCTTAAAAAATGGCTGAGTTATAGCATTTTGAATTTCTAGCGTGGCTGACATTTTGAAACGTCCTGAATTTTGTCACGCGATAAAAGGCGTATTTATGAACCGATTTGGATGTAATTCAGTGTGTACATAGAACATACCAATCTCTCGACCGAGTTCGTTGGCCAGCTTCATCCGCCATTTTGTTTCAAAATGGCGGCCATTTAAATTTTTTTTAAAAATTTAAAAATTGAAATGTGGTACCAAAAAATTGAAAATGGAAAAATATTTTTTCTTATGTATTTGACCTTTATACAAAGATTTCGGAGCATTTTTTGTTTCGTCTATATCTTAAAAAATGGCTGAGTTATAGCATTTTGAATTTCTATCGTGGCTGACATTTTGAAACGTCCTGAATTTTGTCACGCGATAAAAGGCGTATTTATGAACCGATTTGGATGTAACTTCGTTTATACATAGTACATACCAATGTCTCGATCGGGTTCGTTGGTCAGCTTCATCTGCCATCTTGTTTAAAAATGGTGGCCATTTAAATTTTTAAGAAAAATTTAAATTTGAAATGTGGTACCGAAAAATTAAAAATTGAAAAAATATTTTCTTTTTATGTGTTTGACCTTGATAAAAAGATTCGGGAGCAGTTTTTGTTTCGTCTATATCTTAAGAAATGGCTGAGTTATAGCATTTTGAATTTCTAGCGTGGCTGACATTTTGAAACGTCCTGATTTTTCTCACGTAATAACAGGCGTATTTATGAACCGACTTGGATGTACCTTGGTGTGTACATAGTACATACAAATATCTCGACCGAGTTCGTCGGCCGGCTTCATCCGCCATCTTGTTTCAAAATGGCGGCCATTAAAAAAATTAAAAAATTAAAAAATTTAAATGAGATACCAAAAAAATTGGAAAATGAAAAAGATTTTTTTTGTATGTGTTTTACCTTAATACAAAGATTCCGGAACAGTTTTTCTTTCGTCTATATCTAATAAAAATGGCTGAGTAATAGCATTTTGAATTTATCTTGTGGCTGACATTTTAAAACGACCTGATTTTTGTCACGCGACAACAGGCGTAATTATGAACCTATTTGGATGTAACTTGGTCTGTACATAGTACATACCAATGTCTCGACCGAGTTCGTTGGCCAGCTTCATTCGCCATCTTGTTTCAAAAGGGTTGCCATTTAAAAAAAATTAAATTTAAAATTCAAAATGAGGTATTAAACAATTGGAAAATGAAAAAGATTTTTTTATGTGTTTGACCTTGATACAAAGATTCCGGAGCAGTTTTTGTTTCTGAAAATTTGTTCTTTTGTTTATATCTTAAAAAATGGTTGATTTATAGCACTTTGAATTTCTAGCATGGCTAACATTTTGAAACGATCTTGTATTTGTCACGCGATAACACACGTATTCGCCTATTTCGATGTAAGAAGGCATGTGGATAGTATACATCAACACCTCGACCAAGTTCGCTGGCCAGATTCATCAGCCATCTTGTTTCAAAATGGCGACCATTAAATTAAAATATATATATATATATATTTAAAGTGAGGTGCAAAAAAATTAGAAATTGAAAAGGGTTTCTTTCTTAAGTATTTGACCTTGATATAAGGATTCAGGAGCATTTTTTGTTTGTCTTTACCTTAAAAAATGGCTCAGATATAGCAGTTTCAATTTCTATTGTGGGTGACATTTTGAAAAATCTGATTTTTTGCATGCGACAGCACTCCTATATATTAACCGATTCCGATGTGAGTGAGCATGTGCACAGCAATTACTAAGGTCTCGACCGAGTTCACTGCTTAGCCTCATCCACCATGTTGTCTTAAAATGACAGGCACTTTAAGAAATTGCCGAATTTGGCAGCCAAATATATGTTACTTCAAAGAAAATCAGCTTGGATAAAGCTGACTAATTTCGCGAAATTCTCATTCATTATATTGATAAAAATTAGTATTGAATCTCCTATATTCGGTTTCCACTAAATTGAGCTTCGTGTGTTTGAATGATATAATTTGGCTTTTTTTAAATAAGGATTATGAAAGCTACCTCTTCCTCCCGGCACTGGCCGGAAGGACTTTTTTATTTCTAACTCCTCCATAATGTGACTTACCGACAAAAATAGCAGATGTAATTGTAAAAATGATGGCATGATTTACATGTGATATGTTTAATTGTGATTTTGAGTTCACTTTGGTCGCGGAACAATTTGATTTTAAGCCAAAAAGACGTAAGCGTGTACAGGTTCAAGCGATGTTTACAATAAAGGTGATTTTGCCTGTGTAAGAAAGCAGTATTTTTAAAAATTGAAACGTTCAATATATAAATAGAAATTAATATTTTAAAAATGGTCAAATATTTTAATTTTAGTATAAATGTCTCCCATACACGCACATGCATAGTGTAAAATAATTTAATTTCAGACATTTAAAAAATTTCTTACCATACTTTACTGCGAAAACATGTCGATTTCTTTTTCTGAAATTTCTGACATTTATAACCCCGAAGTCAAATTCGCTAATATTGTTCACTCTTTTTTAATAAAAAAACATATCTCCAATTTCCCTTATAGAAACCTTGAATACTTGCAATGATAAGTAGTAAAGATTATTCTTAAGAAAATCTAAGCAATTATGAGTTATTACTATTACGAAAGAAAACATTTTGCATTAAAAATAACTTTCTGAAGTCATTTTTCTATATTTAATTTAATTCGTCATTTTTTCCCCATATACGCCCTTCTTTTAGAAATGTTATTAAAAGATATTGGATGAATCTTCCATAATCAACCATCCTAATATTGGCGAATTTACAATATAATGTTAAAAGATTCGTTTATATTTGAAAGGAACCGTCGACGGTGAATCCGATTTCAAGAGATGACGCGAAATTTGTACTTAGCCATTAAAAAATTTATTTTTATTATTATTATTATTATTATTATTATTATTATTATTACTGATTAAATGGACAAAAGAATATTTACTATTGCATATTTTGCATCTGCAGTTATTTTACTATCACTAAAAAAGCATCACATGTACAGAATGTACAAAAATAGCTTTCAAATGCCAAAGGTGGCCAATGGAGCAATATCTCTTCATTTAGACTAGGTTTTAAAAAAAGTACCTCAGATTCTTATACAATTTCAATCATAAAGCAATATTGGCTGATGCACAGCCCAAGCAGCTGATCATAGTCACAAATTAACATTTGTAGTTTTATTTAGACAACAGACTGATGAATAATGACGTCTTGGATAGTGACAGATCTAAAATTCAATCAGCAGCAATTTGACATTATTTAATTCAATGTAGTTTGGTGCGTAATTAACTCTTTTTTTGCAGTTAACTCTGGTACATTTTTAGCCATACCGTTACTCACATTTCTAACGTTTCGCATCAAATTTGGTTTTGGATCGGATTACGGATGATTGGGAAAATTTTATTGAATGAAAACAAGAGGTTTAGTTTTGTATTTGAATCAGTTATCGAGGTTATTTTCCTAGGTTAATAGTTGCATGATTAAAACTGGTATACAAAAAGAAACGGCAGTTAAAATGACATTGTTTTAATTTTATTCACTCAATTCAGCTTTAAATATCCACTTTTACACTATTCACATTTTTTAAAATATGAAAGTTAAATACTGTTTTGACTGTATTTACTCTACTGGAATTCGAAGATAAGAATCTATAGAAAACTTGCCAAAAGAAGACGTGTATTACAAATATAAAGTAACGTAGAGAAATATTTTATTTATGTTATCAGATTAACCCATAGCACCAAGTTGAGAAGCCTGGCGCAAAAGAACTAGCAAACGAAAGAGAATAACACGAACATTCTATAGTTAAATGGACAATCTCTGTAATCATTGTAATTCTCTCTATACTGTGGTGATTAGAGAACATTTTAATTTCTTATGATCGTAAGGGCAGCATTTCCCTCCCAAACTCTACATGATGTACTAAACAGTTGCTTCTGCATTGCCCGAATTTAGTATAATGCATCAGATACTATAATAGCGCAACAGCGTCCAATGCGTATTCAGAAAATGTGGAAGGACTTTCTAGGTGAAGGTCCATATTAATTTAGAATACAGGGTCGAATTCTCCATTTCGTTCGATTGAAGGTTTATTTAAAAAATAGACTAGCGCAGCAGGCTCAGCCTGCTAGTATATATATATATATACTAGCAAGAATGACCGAGCTAAGCTCGGTCAAAATTAGCTTTTTGTTTATCGCGATATATTTTCCTGTTCTTGCTGTTTTAGATGCAATTAGCTTGACCATGAAACATAGTGACCCAAAATGAACCACTAATCGAGTTTTTTCGAACATCCAACCTATCACAATGCTCTTCTCGAGCCTGAAAACGATGGAATACAAAATTTAGTGAAAAGCGTTAGTCGTTTTCTAGGTAAAATAAGCTTGATCCACGTTGATTCAAAAAACCACTAACCGAAATTCATTGACAGATGTGAGCTATTTCAATGGTCTTTTGTACTGTGAAACGGTATAACAAAACAAATTGCCGAAATTGTTTGAACCTTTTTGAGATGCCGTTAGCTTGACCCCGATCCATTATCACTAAAATAACCCACTAATAGAATTTTCTTGATCATGCGACCCAGCCCAATGTTTTTATCTTGTCCACAAACGGTGTGGTACAAAGTTTTGTCAAAATATTTTGAGCGGTTTTTTAGATACAGTTAGCTTTATCCTGATCCATTATGACCCAAAATGACCCATTGATTGAATTTTCGTGAACATGCGACCCTGCACAATGCTCTTATCATGCCCAGAAACGGTATTATACAAAATTATGTCAAAATGTTTTGAAGCGCATTTTAAATACAATTAGCTTGACCCTGATCCATTGTGATCCAAAATTTCCCGCTAATCGAATTTTCTCGACCATTCGACCTAGCCCAATGGTCTTCTCGAGCCCAAAAACGATAGAATACAAAATTTATTCCAAATCGTTTAAGCCGTTTTTTAGATACAATTAGCTGGACCCTGACCCATTATGACCCAAAATGACACACTAATCGAATTTTCTCGAACATGTGACTTAGCCCAATTCTCTTCTCATGCCCAGAAACGGTATACGTAATATAAAATTTGGTCAAAATATTTTGAGCATGTTTCTAGATTCAATTAGCTTAACCCTGGCCCACTGTGACCCAAAATGGCCCACTAATTGAATTTTCTCGAACATGTGACTTAGCCCAATGGTCCTCTCATTACCAGAAACGACCCTATATTAAAAAATTTTGTGAAAATGTCTTGAGCCATTTTTTTAGATATAATTAGCTTGACCCTGACCCATAATGACCCACTAATCGAATTTTCTTGAACACGTGACCCATCACAATGTGACCGAAAATGGTTAGATACAAAATTTAATCAAAATCGATTAAGCCGTTTTCTAGATATAATTAGTTTGACCCTGACCCAAAATGACCCAAAATGACCCACTAATCGAATGTTCTCGAACACGAGACTCATCCCAATGATCTTTTCGTGTCCCAAAATGATTAGATACTAAATTTAGTCAAAATCTCTAGATATAATTAGTTTGACCCTGACCCATTATGACCCAAAATGACCCACTAATAGAATTTTCTCAAACACGAGACGCATCCCAATGGTCTTTTGGTGCCCGAAAACAGTAGGTGCAAAATTTCGTCAAAATCGTTAAAGAAGTTATCTAGATAAACTTAGCTTGACCCACGGTGAACCAAAAATGACCCACTAATCGAATTTTCTCGGACATGGGACTTAGCCCAATCTCGTAATCCAGTTTCTCGTAATCCAAAACTGTAGAATATAGAGTTTAGTGAAAATCGTTAGAGCCGTTTTTTAGATAAAATTGGCTTGGCCCATAGTGACCCCAAAATGACCCATTAATCGTAGTTTCTCGAACATGTGACTTAGCCCAAACGTTTCTTCGTATCGAAAAACGGTTAGATGTGAAATTTGGTCAAAATCGATTGAGCCGTTTTTTAGATATAATTAGCTTGACCTTGACCCATTACGACCCAAAATGACCCACCAATCGAATTTTCTCGAACACGTGACCTAGCCCAATGGTCTTATCATGCCCGAAAATGGTAAAATACAAAATTTCGTAAAAATCGTTAGAGCCGTTTTCAAGATAAAATTTACATACACACAAACTATTAATTCTATTGCTGTGCCCTTAACCCCTAGTGAAACATAATCCATTCGTACAATCTTAATTACCCTCCAAAGTTTTTCTACATGCTGAACATTGCACGCACAATAAAAATACATAAGTAATGAAAAAAAAGAGTATAGGTGGGTAAGGAAAGCAATAATATTATTTTTGGTTTATAGTTTAAATTTTTTATATAACCACTAAAGCCCATGGTAGCAATTATGGTACCATCAGTGTCACATTTTAGTGGATTTTTTTTAGTCACATACTCCATATTCACACCTAAAATTTAAAATGTATTTTTTTTTTTGTTGCTTTATTTAATAAAAGTTATTTCGTTATTAAATAATCCGAAATTTACTATTTAGATTTTCTTGTATGAATTTCGATTTCTGAATTACGGAATTTCTGAAACGCATTCTATCGTGGGCGGGCATTTGAAGGTTAAATTACATAAAGTTGTAAATTGTGAAATTTCAGGTTGTAACAATTGGGTTAATTATAATATTACTCACTCCACATAGGCCATTTTCCAAAAAAAATAAAAAAAAAAACCTTTCCAAAATTAGTAACATGCGTTCTTATTAGATGTAAATTTTCACCTGGGCGAAAAATGTACGGACCAGGATTCGAACCAGGGATCTCCTGGTTCTAATCTTGGTCCGGACATTTTTCGCCCCGTTGGAAACTTACATCCAATATGATTTATTTACCAATTAGAATAATTGTGATAAAATTAATCTAGTGTAACATACGTTCTTCTTTAAGCCACACATTCAATTAAGTTTTTAAAATGTTATTGTATCAGAAGTATCCAGTTAAAAGTTATCATGTATGAAGAAATAATTTTAATCTTGTCTTTAAAGCACCACATATACTTCTAGAAAGAATTATTGGTGTTTACTATTATTAATGGGTGCTTTTCATTTACACGGGTGCTAATAATAAATTGCCAAATATTGCTTCAATCACTATCATTTTACTTTGTTTTACATTAGGAGAACGTTTCGTGTAATGAAACATAAATTAAAATAAAATTATAAAAATCTCATTTTTTAAGAAGGATAGAATTCTGTTTTAAACATGAAAAAATAAGTTAAGCTTAGTTTTAATGAAAATTGCATTATACTAAACATTTTTACGCTGAAATTGCAAAAAAATATCTTGTTAACATGAAACTAAATGTAACCTTGTATTTGTAAAAGAAAAAAAAAATATCCGACTTATCTTTTACTTTTCAATTGTGAAGAAAAGGATAATATTTTATTGATTTCTTTTAAAGTTAATTAAGGCTTTATTACGATAATATCACTTCTTCTTATTCATCCGGTTTATTCAAAAATCTTTCAGAAAATAATAATAATAGTGGAAGATGTTCATTATTCATCACTTTTATTGTAAAATTGCAAATAAGTTATCTTTAATGTTTACTTTTTACGTAATCAGACCAAAACCCAAATATATTTGAGAAAAGTCAAACATGATTTTTAACTGTAGGCACGAAAAATAAAATCTCTTGTTTTAAATAAGTTTTGCCAATAAAAACGCAAATCTAAGCTAATTTTATATATATTTTTCAATGAAAAACATATGTTTTATGTAAAGAATACCATAAACGAGTTATCTGAAATCATGAACATATTCTAAAGTTTTGAAATTTATTATTATATCGCAAGAAAAAAATTACCTACCATGACCTTTAAGCCATATCACGAAAGGAATTTTAGTTATATAAAAGACACTTCATACTTTATGTTTTTTCTGGAATTCTGCGCAATATTCAAGACAAGGAAAAGCTTTTAATCATTTGATCTCTTTACGCGTGGTATCAAAGATCAAAGTGTTTTAACAGAGAAGGGATAATGACATGCATGATCTTGTCCATCATTCTTTCTGAAACTCCATTTTACAGAAATCAATAATACTTTCAAAGCTTTGAGATTAAACTAAGATAAGTATTCTTGAAAAGCAGGAAGTAATTTAAAAAGCACTTGTATTTATTGGGATTTCATTTTTAAATTGTGCAGCTGTTTGTTTAATCCTTTATAGGTCATTCTTCAAAAAGTGTAACATTTCCGTCACATGCATTTTTCAGTAAAATTTTTAAAGATTTATTCATTTAACTGTATTTTTTAGTTGCAATAAAATTACATCTTTTTTATATCAGTACCCACCTTTTTTAATAATAATTTTAATTTATTATTTTTTTGGGTCACAGTATGTGATTTCTCACCTCCGTGGTATGTCACACACCTTGTGTGGTTTTTAATGTTGTTTAATAACTTGTTTAATTTTTAAAATATAATTACATATTTATTATTCCTTACTCAACTGTCTCAAATACTAAACATTTAAACATATTTAAAATTTGTATATTGTGATTTAGTTTCTCTTAGTAAAACAATTATGTCTGTCACACAATAAATTCTCACCTCCATTACCCAAACATAAAATGACATTTTTCACTGATAGATGGCAGTACCGGCATCACATTTTATTTCATATGATACAAGTCATCCATCTTGTTTTCTCACAGCTATAAAAAAAGTCTGAGTTTTTAGTTGAGAAACAAGAAGATAGATTTTGTTTTTAAGAATCGAGTGTGATTATTCAGAACTCTCACCTCCGTGAACTTGAAGTTCAGGTATGTAAAACAATATAAAAAATACAAATTTACCTGTTTTAATATGCTTAACGCATGTAAATTGTAATACCAAAAAAAAAATTTCTTTTCTTGAAAAAAGGCATACATTAAACCTATTTTTATAGAAGATTCCTCACCTCCGTGAATTAAAGCTCATCTCAGTGAATAAGGTTATATATATATATATATATATATATATATATATATTATTTATGAGTAAACTAATTAAAATTAAGTAGGACCATTGTACATGGATACTTCTAGTAAGTACAAGTTTGATATAAAAATGAAAAATAAGGGAAACGCAAGGCATAGAAATTGAAATATATTTTTGTTGAAAAGATACACTTTCTGGAGAATGACTCTTATGCCCAGATGGCATAATAAAATGTCAACAATGAAACAATTTATAATATTCTATTAAAAAATCTCTGGGCAATGATATAATTTAGGATGAGTCACGATTACTTCAGTTTATCATGTTCCAAAACATTATCCATTGTACGAAGAGAACAAGTAAAAATTAAATTTAAAAAATCAAAATACCAGACTGCGTAAAAAGCGAACTAATTATTTCTCATCACTGTGAAACTATTTTTTACATTACTTACCTATTTTTTTTATATACTTTAATTGATGACTTTTAAGTTGTGTATAATTGTTTGTTCCTATATATAAACACTGTTTTGATGAGGCCTATCCATGTCTATGAAGGTTAGATTTGCAGTAAAGCTACCTGCACAATTTCCAGGTTGCGTAATATTTAAACGGAGCTTCTGACTCTAAAATAGTCAATGAAACATCGTCTTCCTTTTGAAAGGCCTATCCAATGATATACCACTCAATAGGGTGAGTAAAATTTTTTACGTCTCTATCGTCATTTTGTATTTTACGGCCCCCATTTTGAATTTATGAAAGCAAAATCTAGCCTATAACCATCGGACGGTTAAGACGAATCGATAGATACCTCATTCATCAAAATCCATATAACCTTGGTGTGTTTCGAGGGTATAAAGAAATCCACATACCCAGATACGCATCAAACACATAAAGCTTCTTGGAAGTCGGGAAAAAAGAAAACATATATTATATTTTTACAATTATAGATTTAATGCTTTTTTAATATTGACAGGTATGGAGTGAAAATTTGATTTATAAAAACATATTATATAAGTAATTAAGAATGTTCTATTTCTATAAATTACGGAAAAAAATCATCTAAAGGAAATATTCGAGCAGAGTTCCAAATATTCTACGTCTGTGATGTCAATGGGGCATCATTTAGACTGGTTTTGCAATAGGGATGCTGTTTAAATCGGATGTTTACATCATTTACTTCGAATACTGACAATGAACTTTATTGCAAGAAAATTAGCATTTTGCAATACTTGCTTCACTTCTGTATATCAGTGAATATGAATTAATTAATCCATGTTTCATTTTCTTTTAGCAATCTGTGATATTTGTGCAGCTGCATATAGGAATTTTAAGACTAATTTGACTTATTGTTTGAATCCTAAACCCAAAATTTCTGTGCTGTAATTATTTAAACTTTAAATAATTAAAGATATTAATTTATTCACTGACGACTATTTCCTTTTTTTAAATAACAAATTTACAAAGTTTGAGCATATGAATATAAACTTCATTTCTTTCACTTTTCTTGAACATTGCAATTAGTTCTCGACTTTTTCTTTCACAGTGTATTCAGATTATTATTTATATGAAGGGAAATGACCGTAATAAATATGTAACAAAGTCCATTTTTTCCATTTTCGGCATTTTATTCACAAGAATGTGATAAACAAATCTCCACCATCACAGAAACATGATTAAAGATTTTTGAAATTATATCTCAAATATTTGTTTTAGTATTGAAATTTTTAGAGTTACTACAACTTCGTAAAATTCTTATATATAACTGACATTCGTTTCGTTCCCGATTCATCGTATCGTATATATACAGAGCACATAGTCAGATATTAATATATAAAATTTTGAAAATTTGATATACTTTTGATATCATAAAAAATTCAGTCCATCGCTGCGCCGTATCGAAATATCCCAATAATGTTACAGAGATAATCAAAAGAGAAAGCTCTGATTACTTTCGTCCTACAATACGAAAAAAATAAGTAATATTAAAATTTCTAATTTGGAAAATTTTCCAATATTAAAGTTTATTTTACACAGATTTTAACAGTTTATAATGCTTTAAAGAGAAAAGGATTGGCCCATAACAAATGGTTTAAACGCGTTTCTATCAAATTATGAAGAGCCTTTTAAGGGGTCGGTGGACGTTAAAAAAAAAAAATCTTTTAATTTTCATCATAGAGATATAACATTTTGTGGAAATATACATTTAACCATGAGTATTTAGAACACCTTAAAAGAAATTTTCAATCTTATTATAATCTTACAATTATTTTTTAAATTTTAAAGCGAAATTATATCTCAAATATTTGTTTTAGTATTGAAATTTTTAGAGTTACTACAACTTCGTAAAATTCTTACATATAACTGACATTCGTTTCGTCCCCGATTCATCGTATCGTATATATACAGAGCACACTGTCAGATATTAATATATAAAATTTTGAAAATTTCATATACCTTTGATATAAAAAATTCAGTCCATCGCTGCGCCGTATAGAAATATCTCAATAATGTTACAGAGATAATCAAAAGAGAAAGCTCTGATTACTTTCGTCCTACAATACGAAAAAAAATAAGTAATATTAAAATTTCAAATTTGGAAAATTTTCCAATATTAAAGTTTATTTTACACAGATTTTAACAGTTTATAATGCTTTAAAGAGAAAAGGATTGGCCCATAACAAATGGTTTGAACGCGTTTCTATCAAATTATGAAGAGCCTTTTAAGGGGTCGGTGGACGTTAAAAAGAAAATCTTTTAATTTTCCTCATAGAGATATAATATTTTGTGGAAATATACATTTAACCATGAGTATTTAGAACACCTTAAAAGAAATTTACAATCTTATTATAATCTTACAATTATTTTTTAAATTTTAAAGCGAAATTATATCTCAAATATTTGTTTTAGTATTGAAATTTTTAGAGTTACTACAACTTCGTAAAATTCTTACATATAACTGACATTCGTTTCGTCCCCGATTCATCGTATCGTATATATACAGAGCACACAGTCAGATATTAATATATAAAATTTTGAAATTTTCATATACCTTTGATATCATAAAAAAATCAGTCCATCGCTGCGCCGTATAGAAATATCTCAATAATGTTACAGAGATAACCAAAAGAGAAAGCTCTGATTACTTTCGTCCTACAATACGAAAAAAAATAAGTAATATTAAAATTTCAAATTTGGAAAATTTTCCAATATTAAAGTTTATTTTACACAGATTTTAACAGTTTATAATGCTTTAAAGAGAAAAGGATTGGCACATAACAAATGGTTTGAACGCGTTTCTATCAAATTACGAAGAGCCTTTTAAGGGGACGGTGGACGTTAAAAGAAAATCTTTTAATTTTCATCATAGAGATATAACATTTTGTGGAAATATACATTTAACCATGAGTATATAGAACACCTTAAAAGAAATTTTCAATCTTATTATAATTTTACAATTTTTTTTTTATTTTAAAGCGAAATTTTTAAATGCACCATGCGTCTTAATTTTTGAGATATTACTTCAATTCCGCAGTTTAATCACTTGAAAGTCTATCGCAAACAATTTTTTTTTAATCCCTTTAATAGTCAATTTTATAGAGATTTTTTTTTCTGATCTCCATATCATCAAAATTTTGCTTTTTAATAAGTTAAAAATCAAATTTATGTTAATGAAGTCGAATTTTAAAATGCTTACACAGTTTCATTGTTAGCAATATCAGATTACGTCCTTATCAATTTCATGAATTTTGATAAAAAATTAAGACGCATGGAGGATTTCAAAAATCTAAAAACGTTGAAAAATGTCTGGAGAAAACAGATTTAAAGTATACTAAGGTGCCGAAAAATTGTTTGCGTACAAAATTCAATCGCTTGTAACTTTGCGAAAGACAATCGCATCTGCATGCGGTTTTCTGCAAAGTGCTCAGAACAAACTGCGGAATAATAATAAACACAGAAGTAGTTTGCGATTTTCATGTCGAATTTTTCTCAAATAAAGGTCCACGATTCCCTTAATTACAGATCTCAGATTTCCTTTGGCGAATTCCCATATATCAAGAATGGTGAATCTTATACCTATCTGTGGCTTACCAACAATTAAAAAAAATAGCATGTAAGATACATGTTTTTTGCAAATGAAATAACTATATACGTATATCTACATATATATGTACAGTCAAGCTAGTTTAATATGAGAACGGCTAAAATAAGAGCGTGGTAAAGGAGCAATTTGCACACTAAGAATGGCTCATCACTTAACCTATTGAGACCCACAATTTTATTTACAGTAAGATAAATTTAATCTTAAGAAATTAGAGTTATTTTAGTATAACAAAAATTATTCATTAAAAAAATTATTTCATTTTTTAAAGTTGTTTAATGATTCCTTTTGGGACCACTGGGAGGTGATGGGAATTTTCCTTAGCATACAGCTGGTGCAATTTGGCATCATTGGGAATTCAAGAAAAGGGCGATAAATGTTCAGTTTTCTATAAATAACTTTAACTGAATATGTTTCAAATATTGTTAAAAATTTTTGCCACAAATAGAAAAACATTTTTAATATACTGTAAAATAAATCAAAATAATTAGCAATCTTGGGATGGCATCATCACGCAAATATGCTGTACAAGGCTTTTATTTGAAATGGAGTGTTTTAAAACAATTATTATTCCGGTTGAAACGAAAAGGAGCATTACAGTTTTTCCAACCTGTTCTGGAAGGTGAATTTAAACAGAGCTTGCACCTTTGTTTCTTCTCAAGATGCTTAGGAAAATGGCCAACATTGTCGAAGCGGATGTCATCTATTGGTTTTGGAACCGGGCTCTTCCTTACGATTCTGTGGAGAAATCTGATGAGGACGGCTTTCCTGTATCTCTGTCTTTGGGAACTTCTGTGATATCAAAGCTTTAGAAATTTGCAATTTGAAGGGTATTTTAACCAATAAATTCATAAATTCATAAGATGTTTGCCAAGAAAAGCTTATATTTCATGTTTATCTGTTATGATAGAAGCCCCAGTTTTTTTTTTTTTTTTTTTTTTTTTTTTTTTTTTTTTTTTTTTTTTTTTTTATGAATACGGGTTTATTTGATATGCCGAATTATCTATTAATTGGTCATTAAAAAATAATTGGATATACAAAGTTATCTATAAAGTGGTCAGCCCAAAATAATTTGATATACCAAGTTATCTATTAATTGGTCAATATAAAATAATTTGATATACCAATTTATCTATTAATTGGTCGTTACAAAATAATTTGATATTGTCGTACGGAGTAAAAAGTTTATCTGGGGGCGGTGAAAATTATTCTTCATATGACTTATCAAATGGTGCGGTGTCTACATTCTTACAAAGTATGACAACATGAACTTTCTTACTTCTTTTTACAGCAATATAATTTCTAGGCATTTTCATTGTAGGTATTTTAATACTCTTGTTATTTTAGAAAGTTTGAACTTTTTATTTTGTTTTACGTTGTTGGTAGAACTTGTTGTATCATATTAAGGATCCCTCATGTCATCAAATGTATCTTTCAATTCTTCATATTTCTCATTGTTTATTTTTAAAATTTTCTAACCTAGTTGACAAGTGTTTATGAATTCGATTTGTCTGTTCATCTAACCGTCTGGCCGTGCTCTAACTGTCGTAAATATGTTAGGATTGCGATATAATTAATACATGTTATTGGTATATACTATGGCATGTTCGCTATTGAAAATGAAGTGTGTAGCATTTACGGCTCATTTACAGGTACGCTGAAAATAATTCCGTTACATTATGGTGTATGAGTAAAAATCGTTTCAGGTTTATATTAAATACATTGCACTATTTTAAAAATATTGAAATTTATGTATATATCACTGAGGTGTTTTATAAGGCACTCAGAGAAGAAAATAGTGTGCATATAATTTATCGTTCATTTACAGGAACACACAAAAAGAATGCAATAGAACTGCCAATGACAATAATCCCTGGGACTTCGTTTTCAGTTGCGGTACTGGATTTAAAATTCAATTATTATTATTGTTATTATTATTTTGCATATTGTTTTTTATAAATTCTATTGATAATACATAGGGTTGCATTGAGCATCTCACCTATATTCCCTCTTTAATGACGGAAATTGCAAATTAGAATTTTCAACTGTGCTATCAGTTTAATTGAATTAACTTTTTTTCATGCCATGTAGTATACTCACAAATCTAATGATAATATACATTTCTGTAAAACATGGTATAATGGCAGAAATTAGGTTTTCAAATGCGTTATTCATTTTCTAAATTGTTTATTTAGACATCATCCTTCACCTTAACAGACTGTATTTCTTACAGTACTCTGAATTTGTTGGAAAGCGTTTCATAATCTATGCTGGATGCATTTTTTTTTATTTTTTGTACTCTTTTAATCCTGATGGCATTTTGTATCAACCAGTCTTTTTATATGTCTTACTGATCTGTTAAAATAAAAAGAATATGTAAAGCCAATAGCTGGAAATTAAAGTGACTATTTACAACCTTACCGAAATTTTTCTTAAATATTTATGATATTATGTTAACTTAAGCATTGCGTTTAGTAGACCAATGAATACCGTGATTAGTTTATTTCTGTATGTGTTCTTAAATTTTTTTATTAACAGCGCGCGTATTACGAGTAACGAAGTACAAGGTTCATACAAGGATTTTTATAATTACATTGCTCCTCTGATTAACTGAATTCGACTAAATATATATATAGATACACAACTGTTCAAAAAATAATAAATTGAAATTACTTGAATTTTTTTAATAGTTGCAAAATATGTATATCACACATGTTGGATTACTCTGTAATAAAAACTGTAAGAATTTCATTTTAGAATGAAAAAAAAATAATAATGCGGTCGATCTCTTTTGTTGCGACTTGCATGACATTTATTTGATATTAGGCTAATACTTTTAACAAAATGTAAACTAAACTGGGATCATTTGAGAAGCTCTTTCCCTTTCAGATTTTAATACATATCATTTCTAATAATAGTGATTCAGTCATGGATAAAATGAAAATTTTTGAGAATTGAAAACAGAATCTTCTTTAAACATCTATACGTGAATATAAAGTTCCTCTATTTTAGCATTCTCATTTTTTCTTCTGACACCTGATAATAATTCCTACCTTTCAATTTTAATCAAATAATTTTCTAATCCTAATTTTCAAAATTTATGTACACATACTGATTAAGATCGGAAAGCAATGAGTGGAAATTAATTTTTTTTAATTTCCTAACAAATCGGATTCAGACTACTTATCAACTGAAGTCACATAAGTATTTTATTTATCTTCCAAAAAAAAAAAAAAAAAAAGTGGTAAATTAGTAAATAATTCATATTTTTGTAAGACTAGTGTAAGAGTCTTTTGAAAACAGCCAGGTGCAACCTTTAAGTCTGCTATGTTTCATCCTAAATGTGAGTGAATGGAGTTCAGAATAATCCTGAGAAGAGATCTTACGTGCGGTACGTCAGCATGTTGTTTTTCTAGGAACAATGTTATTATACTAACAAAGTTCATCTTTGCAACAGGAGGTCGTTTAAATAATTAAGAAAACTCTTTCCTAATGATAAGTATGGGGAGCGTTATGAACTATATACATCCAACTCAATAATTAACTGAATAATGTAGCGGTTTCGAAATGATCATATAATAACCTGAAGTGTTGAACGAGTCTTATCGAAAATAACCACGTACATGCGTATTTAAACAGGGCAATTTGAACATTTATTACAGTGTAGAAAAAATAAAAACTTTTTTAGAATTTATTTCCAATATTTCCAAAATTTCACAAGGTTTTTTTTTAAATCTCTAAGAGAATTTTGGGATGGCTGTATAAATAATTTTCAGAAAATCCTTTGAACTATTGAGAGGCGATGTTCCATATTCATGATACTTAAAAAACAATGAGTGATTAATTGTGAATCAGATAGATTACATTATTATTTAGAAATTTAGTAAACGCAATGACGAGTATTTCTGCCAAACATATTCTGTAGAATTCCGTATGTTCATCATTTTTCTTATATATTAGTGAGTTATGTTTCTTGTTAAATAAGAGGAAAATAAAACTTTTTCATGTCAGACGTACTAATCCAATAACAACTTTCCTTTCCGTAGAAGGAATATTAATATAGCCTCAGATACTTTTACACATCTAAATCTAGATTTTCGGGAAGTATAAGAAATAGATTTTGTTTTTAAAAGACACAGCCATAAAAGACAGCCATTATACTTTAAGCTTATGTGGTATGAAATAAAGTGTGTGCTTTATATTTTAAGGGATTTATATGAGTCGGTTTCAAGTATATGTGCTTTTAATATGTCATTTAAAACCAATGTTTGTAGACCATTTCTTATCGAAACAATATCCGGGACTTTTCGAGAAGAAAGTGTTCGAAGATAACAGATATAGTCAATCATATTTAAAGAAAATATTGTATAAGTATGTGTTTCTTTATACTGAATCTATTTACAATGCTGAATTCTTACTGTGTGTTTGTTATCGCATGTATTCAAACCGAGATTAAAATGAATTACTGTTTGATAGAATCACCATGCATTCATAAGGATCAAAGGATATCACTGTAAATTTCAAAGTATTAAGATTAAATTAATTTCCAAAATGTACATTTTTTATAAATTTACATAAATTATATTAACGATTGGAAATAAATTGGATAAAATGAATGAAATCAGAATATTAAAGCATCGTGCTTTTCTTGTCGTGATTTTTATATCAATATCGAGAATAAAAATTATCTTCGGATTGAATATATGGAGAAAGAAAAATATTTGTTATCTCGCATTTTTTCAAGAATGTTATAAGTAATAAAATAATAGTTTTACATATTCAAGCTTATTGATTTAAATTATACACAAAAAATAAATCACTAAAATTTAGATACCACTATATTGCAGCTTTTCTTCGTTTCAAATTCAACGAATGCTTTAATAAAAGTTTATGCTTTAAATGCAGCTAACCACTTATTCACAAAAAATGAATTTAAAGAAAACAAATATGGCTAATTATTTCTGAATAATCACATTTTTGAAGGAAAAATTTAAAGCAGAATGGTTTAAGAACTAAAAATTATATGAAGAAGGTTTTGTTTCTGTTAAAAAAGTTTTGTTTTAAATCCTAAAACTAAAAAAAAGAATTGTATAAGTTTACCAAAATGTCGTGACATTCACTCATACTACTCCGAAGTTATAAGTATATCTTGAAAGTACAAAATGTTTTCGAAGAATGATGACACTTAAACTATGTATTTTCTTATACAGGAAACTGTTAACCTACTTTTCAAGTGTGATTTTTTTATTAAAATTTAGTATATACTAGACTATGTTATAAAAAAAATTCTAAATGCACAATGAAATAAATTATTTCAAAAATGAAATATTTAAAAGGTGTCATTAAATTAAATTTGACATATCGGGTGTTCGTTGACTGTTCGTGGTTTGTGTGTACGTTGTATATACGTTTGTGTATTCTTTAAATGACACTGTTTTCTCAAAAAAGGGGTTTTTTATATTTCAATTGCTTTCTTGGACTGACTAATCACTTGGATCGATACGGAGAGTTCGTGCAGTTGCTTTTTTTCCCACTTACGTTTTTTTTTTTTTTTTTACTTTAGAATATCAGTATATTTATAAAGAAACTTAGTTATATGTAATCACAGATTTCATACAGGACAATTTTCCTTTAAATATAACTCTCTTCATCTAAATATTACTTACACTTAATTTTGTTACGTTTAGCATTTTTATTACCTTTTTTAATATCGGACTTTAAACTTCGCTGCTTTAGTTGTAACTACCTTGCATATATTTACATATATATTTTCACCAAACTATTTTAATGAAAATCATCATAATAGTAAAAAAAAAAATGTTGCTCCAATATAATCTGTGTTGGCTATATCATGGACAATATTGCCAATAATGGTATGAAATATTTTCACAAAAATGAAGATAACGCATCAATATTAACAAGAATCATTTTGTTCAAAGTATCTCTAATGTAAAGCCAATAGTTTTGCATTAATGTTGTTTTATTTCAATTATTTCATATGCTAAGCAAATATTTAATCAACTACAGTGTCTTATTAGAAATATTATTGTTGATTGCCATATTAGCACAATATTAAACATAGATTAACCAATATAACTATTATTCTTTTATAGTTTGGATCATTGTAATTGTGTTAAAATTATGAGTTTATCTTCCAAGAAATGGGAATTTCAATCTCATTTTTATGAAAAAGATAAAGGAATAGAAAGTACCAAAATTCTTATAAATATATTTTTTTAACCATAATATTTCACTTCATCCTATCTAGTAATATACAAAAGATATTCAGTAAACACTTAATAAGAACACAAATTGTTTTGTTATTATACTGTTAACCCCAATTATCTCATGGAAAAAAGGCATAAAAATGGAAAATGTATAATAACGTAATTACCCCAGATTTCTTTTCTGTTATAATATAGAAACGACATTTTTATTAAAACTTATATGCCAAGTATGGCACAATGCCAAATTCATTCCTCTCCTTCTCCTTTTACTTTATTATTATTCGATTATTATTCATTTATTTTATTATTATTTCTTTAAAAATTGCGAAATGAATGTCTTTGAAAGGCCCGTTAAAATTATGACAAAATGTAATGAATTATTAAATTATTAGTTTTATATTTGAGTAGTGTAATGCAATTTATATATTTTTTTTATGTTTACAAAAATATTTTGAAAATGTGAAAAATCCTCTATGTGAAAAATAAATATTCTTTCGTATTTACTACAATGCGAAAAATTAAAAGTATTCAAATATTATACTGTCGGTAAAATAACTGATTATATAACTTTTCTTATAGTTAAAATAAATCAGTTTACATTTTGTACGTAGTGACTGGCGTCCTCGGATATTTTAAAATATTGTCTTTAAAAAACAATGTTTTTAATCTTGTGAAGGAAGAACATATACTGTAAAAAAAATATAAGTGATTTCTTGTTCTAGCAGTAAGGTTTTCTATAGCAAAGTATACCCAATTCTGAGTTACCCATGATTCTGAAAACTGTACATTTATCTGACGTGAAAACAGAAACCAAGAAATTTCAGAAATTAAAAGAAACATATGTGTAAAACAAAAACTTCTTTTGCTGCCCATTATTTTCAGAAACATTTCTTACTGGGTTCGCAACACGAAATATCTATTTTTAGGATCTCGTGAATTCGAAAGCGAAAATTTTCAAGTGAGGAATAAAATTTATACATGAATTGGATATAATATAGAGTTCATATTTTACGAAGTTAATTTAGCATGTGAATCTATTGAAATAAGATACCGGGTGTCCTAAAAAGGACTGACTGATTTTAAAACTCAATAACATGCAAACGGTGACAGATATTTAAAAAATTCTTGCAGGAGGGTCATGCATGAGGTCAAAAGTTTTTTTACAGTGATTTTCGATTTTAGTAAGAATTACAAAAAATAGATGACGCTGTAAGCAGTAGGCGCTAAATACAGGCTCGATTTTTTGGTCTTTCTGTTCTTCCATGCGGAAAAAGGAGATGAAAATGTATTGCGTGGGTCCCGAAGTGCCAAAAATCGAGCCTGAATTTAGCGTCTGTTGATGGCAGCGCCAAGTATTTTTTGTAATTCGAACTAAAATCGAAAATCACTGTAAAAAAAAACTTTTGACCTTATGCATAACCCTCCTGCAAGAATTTTTTAAATATCTGTCACCGTTTGCAAGTTATTGACTTTTAAAATCGGTCAGTTCGTTTTACGACACCCGGTATGTTAACTTGAGACTTGATAACCTCAATAAAGTCGATTTTTTGTATTAATACTGAGTTGTGAATACTAAAACATACTGTCAAAACTACTAGTAAGCCTTTTCTAAAATTATGAGCGTAAGAATAAATTTAATAAGAATAACTTTTGTTTAAAGAATGATTTTTTAAATATAAAATATTTGTTTGTATCTATTGATTTTGATAAGAGGATATTGTATATACGTGAAACTTCTTACTTGGTAAAGAAACGTTTCCACCTTTTACAGTGTATGACGTGCTCGAAAAACAAGACGTTCTTAAAGAAATGTTCATGTCAGAAGTGAAATTTAACCGAGTAAAACATGACAATAAAAGTAAAACATGTCAAATGCAATTTTTATCTTTTATACATGCGTCGATTTTCAGTTGTAATAGAATTTTTATATTAATTTAAAGGAATAAAAATAAATGTTTGCACAATCTATTTTTTTTTTTTAATTTCATCATGTTTTTTGGACAGAATGTTCAATTTAATTTATTTAGAAAAAGTAATTTTCTATCGCATATTTTAAATAAAATACAAAAGAAAGAGTTTAGAATGTATAGAAAATCTTTATCAGCTCTTGAAATTATTTTTATGAAAATTATAACACTTCAGGATTTTGTCCCACATACACACAAAAAAAACCCAGATGTTACTAAGGTAAGTTTTTTTTTTCAAATTTTAATTTAGTTCAACAACAAAGATATCTGTTTCTGATACAAAATGACTCGAAATAGAAACCTTAAGGGGAAAATGTTATTCCAAGTTTCTATATTACTACCTTTCTATCTGTATTACGCTTATTTCAGCATTTTATTAGTGTACTTCGTTAGAAATTTATTTTTTTATGTGAGGTAATTCAAGTTAAAAAAAAATAAATCTTTTAGTTTATAGGTATTATGAATTTACATGAAAAAAAATGAGGTAATCTAAAAAAGCTTGAAATATTAGTATTATATACCCTAACGGAACAATAAGAAAAAAAAATATATATATAAATGCTCATTTTCCAAGAATATTTGCAATTTGTACTCACATAAATGAAGCTTTTAAAAGATGAATATACTCTATTTGATCAAGACGCAAAATATATGCTTATTCTACGCGTAATAATACATTATGCTTCTGCAAAAGCGACCATGCATATCGGATGAGTCGCATTTAAATAAATCCGTATAAATCCGTAACCAAATAGTGTAGTAAGTTGAGTTTCTTTTTTCTTTATCGATACAATGTATAGACAGAATATAAGTGAAAACCTTCCTATATATTATTTCTCATGTTTAGGTCCTTTTTTCTCCGCACATACTGAAGGCACAGCGATGAATGATGTATTTTTCTAATGGTTCCGCTAGTGGCCTTTATCGCATTATACTTATATATCGTTAAAATACATTGTTTGATTAAAAAATAATTACAGTTCATTAAATATCATATTGTAACGAAAGTTTCCCGCCACAGTCAGTATGACCTGTGCAAACAGTTCGCGTTGAAGTGTTCACTCGTATTTTGTTAAACGATTTTTGGCATTTGGAAGAAAGAGACTTACCTTATAACACAGTGCTGTGAAATTTGTAAAAAAATATCGTTATCATTAACTATAATGTGTCTGAAACTGAACTATCACGCTACCAGATTAAAATCATCATTTACTTTCAATTCTGTCGCAAAAAGTCAGCTACAGAAAGTCACCGAATAAAGTGTACAGCTTTAGGTTCTAGTGTTGTATCATGTGACACTGTGAAAATTTGACGTATTGGTAGTTATATATAACATTACAGTTAATTATATACATTATAATATGTGTTATGTAATGGTGATTTGGCGGAAAACTTTCGTTACAACCTAATATTAACGAATATCATGTCGGCAAATAAGCTCAAAGATTGCGGTAGAAAAGCCACGCACGGGATTATAATTTTTTAATGACAAGTCTAATAGATTTTTTACACTATATATATTTTTAGATAAATCATATAAAAATAGCAATAATGCGTTGAAATAAAATTTTGAAACTTATTAAAATCAATACTTGTACATTGTCCTTGCGCTATTATTTAAAATCCGAAGTAAACGCTATTTAATAACATATTTCGATTCTGTTCATTCCAGTGGTTAAAGACCGAAGTTCAACTACACTACTTAAAACAATTAGAGGAGCACACGTTTTTAACAAAATTACGCAAATATTTACACCAATAAGTAACGTAAAATAAAACATCGATAATTTAAAGCGTAGTAGAAAACAAATAAAAAAAACCTCATATGCAAGTTTATGACGTCAAAAAGTAGAAAATGGAAATAAGTGTAGAAATCGAGATTTTGCAGAAACGTGTGTTTCACTGTCTCAGTTGTAAAATTCAATTGCTCAGTTTGTGTTTTGAGAAAAGGTGACTTAAAAATGTCACAACAATGTGATTTAACGAAATCTATGTCTTGGCGTGTTATCGAGACAGTTGAATCTGGGAAAACACAATGAAGTGTAGCGGACGCTGTTGGGGGCGCAAGAAGTGTCAATGCATTGCTGTGGAATCGATTCTAAGACACATGGAATGGTAGACATCGACAAGAGCAAGGTCAACCATGTGCTACCATAGAAACTGATGACCGATATATCCTGTTAACAGCTCTTTGAGACGGAACGGGCAATGCTACTCTGTCGCAAACACAGTTGTTCTTGGCCACAGATCGAAGGGTGTCCAGACGAACAGTCCGAAATAGGCTTCATCAGGGTGATCTCTGTGCACGTAAGCCAGTGGTCGGTATTCCGTTGATCTCAAGAAACTGTGCGGTAGAGTGGAATTTAAGTATAGGGTAAAAGAAAAAAAAAAAACTTTTTTGTTTTAAATATTGGATTTTTTTTCCTTTTTGGATTTCTAAACTATCGACTGAAAAGGTTTTTAAAATTAATTTGTTTTCCGGTTCCTCAAGGTCGTCAAAGTTTTAAAATTTCAATATAAAGTAACTTACGAAGGATGTCCAGACAAACAGTCCGAAATGGGCTTCATCAGGGTAATCTCTATGCACGTAAGTCAATGGTCGGTATTCCGTTGATCTCAAGCAACTGTGCTGTAGAGAGGAACTTAAGTATAGGGTAAAAAAACTTTTTTGTTTTTAATAGTGGATTTTTTTTCCTTTTTGGATTTCTAAACTATCGACTGAAAGGTTTTTTTAAATTAATTTGTTTTCTGGTTCCTCAAGGTCGTAAAAATTTTAAAATTTCAATATAAAGTAACTTAAAGTAAACAATGTAGCGGTTAGCTCATATCTGCTTATATTAAGCAAATACTACCCAGAAGCCACCACGTGGAGGTGGCTAAATATCGCCTTCCGCTCTCCTTACCCACCTTTGTTATGGATTAATTCAATTGGATATTCATCCTACTGGCTTAATTCTTCTTAGGTAAACTTTGTCATTACATTGCGGGAATTCAACTTTCCCAAGATAAAGCCATCTCTTGCTTAATATTTAAAGACGGTTGACGCATCTCGCGAGACAATTTTTACACACGCTTTCACCGTTTACGTATGACAAGAAAAAACTAAAATTTAGGTGTTTCTCCTGTCTGTACTTTTTTCTTAAGTTCTTCATCCGATTAGTCCGTCAAGACAGGATACATTTTTTATATAGTCTATAATTTCAATATGTTCGCATCTTTTCAAGTTGCTCTCCCACCGGTCCAGAAAATTCTTTAGTACCCGTAGTGTTTCCAACAAGATGTTGAAATAAGTATCTAAAAAAAATCATTTGCATGTACTAAGCAAATTATCCATTGTAAAGTTTTTACTCGCACAGTCATGCTTCCAATGTTTTGATAACTACATACTATTTACATCCTGCATTGACGGCGGTACCGTTTCACCCAATAAATTTAAAACTTGAAATGTCCGTATTATTATTTTGAAAATGCACCAAAATTACAGCTGTTATTTTAATATAAGAAGAAGATGTGAATGAAAAATGACCAATATGTTTTGATTCTGGATTACGAACTAAGACCACGTGTTCCTCTTTAATGATTTTTCGTTATACTTTTTTTCCTTTGCTGTAATTATCAAAGTGTTATCCTCCTTTCTGCCATCAAAATACAAACACTCTAAAATTAACTCATTTCGTTTTTATTATTCTTTTAAATTCTTCTTTTTCTTTTCTCTTTGTCTTCTTCAAGTCCTTCTGTCAGTTACCTTTTATTTATTATCATAAGAAATTAAAATATTTTTTTCTTTCCCTGATATTTCCCTTTCCAGTCTTGCTACACTTTTTTTTGTAGTTTTTATATCTATTGATCCTATTGCCATCAACCCATCTCTCTTTGTTCTTTGAGAAAATGGCGCTCTTGATCCGATACATGATAATATTTAGCGCATTTACACAAAGAAAAGATTTTTGCGTGATTACCTAGTATTTTGAAATTTCATATTGGCTGTGGGATTATTCTTTCTAATCTTAATATTGTTCTTTAAACTTTGACATTTTTCAGGATTGTCTCTAATCATTTTTTATGATTCGTGTATCAGAAACCGTTGGAATTGAAGGTCTAAGCAATACACTTTTAATTGTATTAGCAACAGTTTTAGATAATTCAGAAACAATGCGTTTCAAATTCCAGCTGTCCTATTTTAAATTAAATTGAACCCATAAATATTTTTCATAACCTCTTCATATGTTCGCCAAATATGACAGTCTTATGTTAATTATTTTGTTTCACGAAATACAAGATTCTTCAACAGATTTCCAGATTTAGGCACGTTAGCAGACATTGTCACATTTGACACCCACTGTTTATTGAAAAATAATCGAAGAAACTGTTAACACACGCTAAATTGGACTAATTTATTGTGAATCGCAGACAAATAAATCAGAGGCAATGAAAGCCGACGCCCACTGCACTGTCGTCTACAAGTCTAATAAATTGGGGCCATCTTTTCCATGGCACTCAAAATGAATTATTCTCCTTATTAGAGGACATTAACAAAACATCATTTTATTTTTGCAAAATATAAAACTTAACAATAAGCCCAAAACACTTTTCATGCAATTATTGGATTTTATGCGTTTTTTAGGGAAAATCAGAATCCGTTTGAGGAACCGGAAGATATCATTTTAAAGTTAAAAGAAAAATATTTTCTTTTTATGAAGTTAAAAAGGAAAAAATAATCACTATTAGAATATAAAATGCGGAATTTCGATTTACAGTTCCACCCTACTGTGTACCCCAAAGGAGGTGGGCAACTGAACATCGAGTTTAGAGGCAACGTTGTTGTAGTCAAATTCTTTTTACATACGAGTCCCGATTCTGTCTGGATGTGACATCTGATGTGCTTTGGCATAGTGAGAAAGAGGCATTCGAAATAATCCCACATTCGTTCGTGAAAGATCACATTACAGACTAGGTGGATTGATGCTATGGACTGGAATCAGCATTAGTGGACGTACGAGCCTGCCTATCAGTTGGAATGGCACTTTGACGGTCCGAAGTTATACAGACGAGATATTGAGACCTCATGCCGTATTTTATGTTGCAGGAATTAGTGATGTCTTTTTTTTTCCATGCATGATAATGCCAGACCTCATACATTTCGTCTTGTTGGTAACATGCTTGAAGCTAAAACAATACAGTGTATGGAATGACCAGCATGCTCTCCTGACTTAAATACGATCGAGCATGTTTGGGACATACTCAGACGATGCATTGCTGCGAGACCAAGGCCTCCTTTTTACTGCCCATGACATGGAGATTGCAATTCTTGAGCAGTGGAGGAGTGTTGCTCAAAGTCTTATCGATAAACCTCATCGCATCCATGGAAAACAGGTGTGCAGCAGTCTTAGCTGTTAGAGGAGACCGCACGCCATATTAAAAATCTTGCATCATTTCTAAACAATACATTTTTTATCATTTACATGAAACTAAATTTTTGTCCTAAACCATCTTTTCATTTTTTTCCATCTTTTCAAAGAATAAAAGATCCCTTACAATTTTTTTCGTCTTTTTTCTGTATTGCGCATTGACACACGTGTACTATCCATTTTATTCCCAAACATAGCTATCTTGCACTGTTCTCGTAACTTTTTTACTTTCTTCCCTACTTTTTGTTCGCAGTGTAGCTGTCCAAAATTTGTATTTTACTTGTATTATATGGTTTTAATTTATTAATTGATGAATGTTTAAATTTTGTTACGGAATATACGCTGGAAAAAAATCAAGAGCTATCTATATCAATTTAAGCTCAAACGGATTTCTCATTCGCAATCGTCTGTACGCTATAGAGATAGATTTTCAGAAAAAAAAAACATACTTGAAAACAATAAGAAAAGAAATAAAATTTGAGTACAATGCGATTTGATTTTTAAAAAATTGTGATTATAGTTTCCAAATTAATTGCATTTGAAAGTATCTTTTGAACCCTATTAGATGGTGTAAAAATTAAAAATGTGCGACATTTAGAAGTTTTTAAAATTACAATAAATGTTTTTAAAAGTTATATTTAATCGTATGTTGTTGCTACCGCCAGAAAGACGTCAGCGACACCTTTGTCCTTTATAATATAGATTTTAAATGTGTTCCTTCAAAGTTAGTGAATCACTATCGAAAATAAGATGAGAAAATTTTTTAGATGCAAATCCTTGAATTTAGTTCTTGTTTACAGGACGTGGCATTATATTTTTGGGAAATCACATAACCCATCTTGAAGTTTTTGCAGTTTTATTATAAGATGGTTTAAATATGCTTGCTTTAAGTAAAAAGTACCAGTAGTCCGATTACATAATGTTAATAAATTTATATTTTTAAAACAATTTGTTTCTAATTTATAGAATGTTAAAAGAAAATAAAAGAAAACAAATTTCAAGAAAATGAATAGATTGCATAGACTTGTAACGAATATTTTTCGATTATTTTTATCTAACCTTTTAGCTTTTTATATACACTATTTAATGATAATATCACTTTAAAATGTATATGTTTCAAAAAATGTTCTTGCAGGTTCTTTGTTTCTTTTGAGAAATATGTATTCTAAAAAAACACAGTTTTAAAATTTTTGTTTAAATGTAAACTCATTCATCATTTTAAATTATTGAGAAAAAACGGAGGTTGCATTATGGAAAATCTGTTATTCAATTTAAAAATAAGTTTCACAATTCCTTCTTATTTTTTAATTAAACTCCAACAAATAGTATAATTTTAAAGTATGTTTTGTTTCTTGTTCATCCTGTTATAAAAGTTCTGAAATGCGTTTATATATATATATATATATAATACACTGATGTCCAAAATTAAGGGCCAGTCACAAAATGCTAATTATTAAGTAAGCGAATACTCAAAATGAAATAATATAATTCAAATAATTACTATATCTACAACTCAGATGGTCCATATAGCATTTCATTCATGTCACACATGATCACAAGTGTCAGAGTCACTACGATGAAACAAAAAATAGGAAATTCCACATGTCTCATTATGAATTAAAATCCTTATCTCTTTGTATTAACCTTTAATTAAGAAAATCTATTATTATCTCATTATTCATTATTAATTAACCTAAAAATATATAAAAATAGTGGTATGCTGCAATTTAACTTTTATCTTAAATACTTACTTTTAATATACTGTTCTCTTGGGCTCGCTCTGATATTTTCTCATATTGTTTATTAGTCATTCTGTTTGTTTTGTCATTTCAATAATTTTCATTGAACAGGGTCTTCCAGCCAGCTGGGACTTCCGGGCTCGTTCGCGGATACTGGGGTTTCAGCGGGAAGGGGGATATGTGTTTTCCCCTCGTAGAGTAATCAGCTCCTATACGGAAAGGTTGGCTGTCCACGTGTGGGTGATTAGTGATTGGTGATTAGCGTCTGATTATGAGTCTCAAATAATCACTATATGTGACTCCACTGAGACGTAACTGTGACTGCTGCTTTGTGATGAGTCACTAGGTGACTTTACAATGTAGTTACATTGTGACTGTCTTGTGAATGTCATGTGACTGTCATTTTAGACTGAATTTCAAAGTCATCATGAACGTTGCATTATGATAAGTCACAAAATAATGTCACATTATAGTCACATGGTGACTTTTCACAAAAGAGCACAATGGTGACTTCACAGTAGTCTTTCTGTCACCTGAAAGTCATCATGTGACTTTAATGTGACATTATTTGGTAACTTATCACAATGCAGCGTTCACGATGACTTTGAAATTGAGTCTGAAGGTGACAATCACATGAGAGTCAATATGTAACTACATTGTAAAGTCACCTGGTGACTCTTCATAAAGCAGCAGTCACATTGACATCTTACTGGAGTCGCATATAGTGATCATTTGAGACTCATAATGAGATGTATGGAATTTCCTATTTTTTGCTTCACCGTTGTGACTGAGACACTTGTGACCATGTGTGACATGAATGAGATGTTATATGGACTAGCTGTGCTGTAGAGATAGTAACTATTCGAATTATATTATTCACGTATTATATTATTGAGTATCCACGTACTTGAAAATTAGCATTTTTTGATTGGTCCTTAATTTTGGACATCAGTGTATTTTTAAATTCTATATTATATATTACCATATAATTTTCACATATTACCACATAAAGATGCTTTTTCTTTATCTACATAATAAAGTGTTTCTAAGACATGATGTCTTAGCTTTTTCGTATCAAAATTCATTCTATTTTAGAATTGCTTTCTGTTGTATGTCTTTTAGTTACATCCAAAAGACGCATCGAGGACTTTACGTGCTATTTTCAATACTTTATTGCATCATTTTCTCAACAAGTTAGTAATGAGTCCAGTCGCACAAGTTGGTTGGCTGACGCCAGTTCCCTTATTATCACGGGGCCGGACATGCCGGGCGGGTCTTCTAGTCAATAAATTATTTTTGCCACCCATATTTATTCTAAATGTTCAACTAAGTATTCTTAACTTCTTTTATTTTAATATGTCCACCCTTTCGAAATCATTGTTTTTTACAGTTTATAACAACATAACTACTTAAGTCATACATGTTCTTTTTCAGGAAAATTGCTGAAATCCTACGGACATTCTAAAGAAAAACAACATTTAATTGTGCATAAAACGAAAAATAATAAGCTTATAAATCTATATTAGAAATGTTTTGTGACTTGTCATAAGGTTTCCATTTAATCTACACTATATCACATTAAAATATATACATATAACCGCACTAGGTGGCTCTACCCCCTGCTCCCTTCGTGCATGAACACTCGGAGCAATAAATGCTTCGCGGTCTAACGCCAATCCTGCGTTTATCAATCACTTTTATATTGTATTTGTATTTTGTATTTCATGATGCACAAACAATAATTGAAAATCCTACACTGTAAAAAAAAAATTGTAAAGTTACTAAAATTTTTCTAGGAAACTGGGATTCCAGGAACTTTTTATGTAACGCCAACAAGAAAAAATCCTGTAACAGATGCTGTTACAGAAATTTTTGCTGTTGCCGTTACATAAAAAGTTCCTGGAATCCCAGTTTCCTAGAAAAATTTTAGTAACTTTACAGATTTTTTTTTACAGTGTATGTTGAATCAATACTCATATCTGTTTAAAAATATATACTTACAACACGTCTTTCTAAACAACATCTATAATAGCCGTAGATCATTGATAATTTACATTTGACGCTGAATTACTTTTACAAATCCATTTTTTTAAACATAGGACACACCTTTGACAAAATAAAATGTCTGAAAAATAAAAAACTCAATTTCCTTTGATGAGAACTTGGTTTTTGTTTAATAAAAACAAACAAACAAACAAAACTGCTAAATATTTAACTACTTTATCGTCTTTTGTTTTATTTATTTACTAATATCAAGTCGTCTCGATATATCCCTTCAATTATATTTTACTGTGAGATAAACCAATTTCTGCAGACGTCACCTTTACGTCTATGTTTACTTTGACGTCTACGATGACATATTATCATAGATCGAAAGGAGTCATAATAATTCTTAAAACTTCTAAATTTAAAATACTAAAAAAAGAAATATTATTGACATATTAGTTTGTTTTAAATTTTAATGCCTCTTCCAACAATTTTTCTCATGATTTTCCATTATTTCCAGAGTATCTTTCTGTGGATGTGAAAGAGAAAGACGTAAGTGATCTAATTTTATCCTTATTGATGCGATTTTCTCATTGAAATTGAAAAGAAAACCAAGGAGGAAATTGTACAGTTATTATTTCGCATATTGGTTTCATACATCCGAATTAGTCGTTTCATTAGGATTTTATGAAACTAAGGTTTATAAAATCATTTAAAAGTGTATCCAATACTAAAGCTTTTCAAAAGATTTAACTTTAGAAATATGTGAATTACCTGAATTGCTTACCTTAACACCTTAGAAAATTTATACATCTCTAAGCGAAGACCTCAGAAATAAACACAGTAAAGTAGTTTACTCTATTTTATCTTTGCGTAACATATGCATCTTCTAGAGACAATAAATCTTCTTTCTGCCCCCAAAATAGTCAAGTTCAAGATTCTAAATTTAATATATGATAAAAATTTTAATAGCTGGGAAAAAATATCTGCCTATTTGATGATTTTAAAAATGCAGTTACAATTCTAGATAGAACGATTTTATTGTTAATACAAAAATAATTCATGGGATTTAAAAATAAATTTTGAAGTTTCTAAATATTTTGGCAATTGGAAGTTTTACATTCTCTTTATTTACATATATTCGTAGTTTAAATTTATATATTTGTTATTTTTGTTAGTCCTGATTTGAGTAATTTCGACTATTGCTTTTTGCAGAAACATTTAAGAGCTTTCTGATCAATAATCAACTATAAAATCAATATTTTATGACATAAAAATTACATTTTATATATAACTTTCCGTTAAAGTACAGGAGCTCATCCTTTTTACCCGGCTGCCAAGAAGGGTTATATGTTTCACGCGTATCTGGGTATGTGGATTTCTTTATCCTCCTGAGACCTGGCATCCATTTAAATGGATGTTTTGCTTTCTTCTTCTATTGCGTTAAATTTCATTGTAGCAATCTAAAACCAATTGGTTTTGGTAATGTATGAATCAAAAATCAACATTCAGCTTTTGGATTTTGGCAACGGTAACTACTTTGTTTACAAAATGGCGTAATAAATGAGTCAAGTTGGAATTCTACGTTCTGCTGGTAATTTTCTTTTTTATGTTATTTTAATTTGTTTAAACTATTTTTATTTTGCAATTTTATATCAGATGTTAATACTTGCCTTATGTTCTTTATAATAAATTCTATTCTTTCCCACATTTCTCGCATTTTTTTAATTACTTTAAAACAAGTTATGGCCTGAACATCCATTTAGATGGATGTGCTGTAAAATAAAATTAAAAAATCGAAATTTATTAATTTCTTTAAAAACGTCATTTTTATGCCTGTTTGTTGAAAAAAAAACTCATATTTAAAAAAAATATATATGCATTACATTTTGCTTGGGTCTCAGGAGGATATACCCTCGAAACATCCCAACGGCTGGGTGGATTTTAACGCATGAGATCTCTATTAATTCGTCGTAACCATCCGATGGTTATAGGCTAGGTTTTGTTTTTATAAATTCAAAATGACGGCCGTAAAATACAAAATGGCGGTAGAGACGAAAAAATTTACGCACCATATTGAGTGGCATATAATTGGATAGGTCTTTCTAAATGAATACGATGTTTCATTGACTATTTTACAGTCGGAAGATCCGTTTAAATATTACACAACCTGGAAGTTGTGCAGGTAGGATCTCTAGCTTTACTGCAACTCCAACTTTCATAGGCATCTATAGGAATCATCTAAACAGTGTTTATAGATAGGAACTAACAATTAAATATAACTTAAAAGTCATCAATAAAAGTAAATAAAAAAATAGGTAAGCAATATAAAAAATAGTTTCACATTGATGATAAATAATTAATTAGTTCGATTTTTATGCAGCCGTGTTTTTTGATTTTTAAAAAATTATTTCTTTATTCATGGATGCGTATACTTTAGGCCATGTTTAAAATATAAATAAAATCATTTCAATTTCTGATTTTTTTAAATAAATATAAAAGAGGTTTCAAACAAAAAAGGAACTTTGATTTCAGTATGTTTCGGATATATATATATTTTTTTATGATTACTAAACTCACAAACTAAAGGTTTTCATATGTATGTACGCCTTTGATGTAAATAATAAAATTGAAAAAGTATATGTTTTTATCATCGGTATCGTCAAATTATGTAAGTCATAAAATCACCTGAGACTTAATATCGTCTCTAAAACAAATTTAGAAGACTTCACAATATTGCTTTTTGTGTGTTTTATAATGTATATTGCACTAGAAGATGAAATCTGTTGGAGATTAAATATACTTTTCAACGAGTTCAAAGATTTTCAGATATTATATTTTCATTTCTTGAATAGTATTATGTATTGTATCTATGTAGTATATATACAATACATAAAACATATACGTACTTGTAGTACATGTATTATCCCCAATAGATATACTCATTCGTATTTTTGTAATTTTCTTTTCATATTTTATGGATGAAATATTTTATACATTGGTAGTTATACGCATATACGTATACTATCTAGTAGTTTACTTGCTATTATCATTTTATTTTTACTAAAGGTTTGAAAAAATTGGTATATATTGAGTATCTTATGAATTTAGAATACTTCACATTTGAATTCAATGTCTATTATATCATTCAAAATCCAATTTAATAATATTTCAGTTGCAAACACAGCCCCAATTTTTTTTTCTTTTTGCTCAAATGTCATTTATCTGCATACATACATATTTCGTAAAAATTGATTTACCCTTCGAAATGGAATTTTGAATAATAATACATGATATTACAAGCCAAACGTCAATCAAATGCAGAAGATATTTATTTTTTTGAGTGAAAGTGGGTATAAATTTATCTAATAAGCGTCTGTTTTTAAAACAAAATTTTAGCAAATGTAAACATATATTTGTAATCTTTTGATTAAAGAATTTTCCATCTACTTAAATGGTGTTTTCCAATGTTTTAAATTGCTGCTATGCTAATGCGAATTTTCAAGCAATTTCAACTGTAATTACTCGCCTTTTTAACTCGTATTATATCATAGTTCTAGATTTAAATTTATAAACTTGGATTGTGATAGATATGATATATGTGTATTTCTGTCACCATTGGAACATACAAAAGCAATTGGAAACTACCGAAGTACAAAAAAAAAAAAAATCATTGAAATTACAAAATATAACAATTTATTGGGAATTGTTTTTTTAGGAAAGGGATATGGTGAGAAAGAAAGTACAGAATACACACAAAGTTTTAAAAATTTATATGCATAAATCTGTTACAAATATGTAAAACACAATGTCTTTCTGCAACCAATCATAACCGGAGTAGGAAAATAAATGGGTCAATATTGTTTTCTCAAAAACATTAATAACTAAGCTATAATCTTTAAAATATTGGCAATATTAGTTTAAAAAATTATCAAATTTATGTTACTTATAATTTAAATTTTAGATAAAAAAGATCCCACACAGACCATGGTTACCGTACTGAATACAAAATAAGAAGCTTGAACCGATGTTTGCGAGTTTGAAAGTAGTACGGACCATGTGTTTGGTTGGGAGTTTTTCTCTTATGAGAACGATATTTCAGTTCACTTTACCTTTAAAAATCCGAAATAAATTGCGTAATCATTGAAATGAGTGTCTGGGAAAAAGTTTGTCTTTTTATGCCTTATCGCTAATTATTTAGATAAATATAATTTTTTGTGAAAATGCGTAGAAATTGTACTGAATTATATATATTAAATTTAATATTTTTATATATTATCTGTTTAGCGATGATTTTTTCTTATATGTGATGTATAAGTGTTCTCAGGATCCATTGGCTTTCTACATGTAAATGTTAATCGTAAATTTCGCCTTATTTAAAGACGCAAGTTCTGGTATTCAATTCAGGCAAAGATAGGCCGAATGTAGCAAATGATTAAAAATACTGAAGGGGCTCGAAGAGGCGATGTAGCAAAGGAATTAATTAATTTTTTTGGCAATTTTTCTTTTTTTCTCATATTTTTCCCATCATTTATTTTTTACTAAAGCTTTCATGAACGTGTATAAAAAAGTTTTTTTTTTTTTTTTTTTTTGTTATAAATACCCTTTTCTCTCTACGAGAATCTCATTTGAAATATCTGAGATAATTAATTATGAGTTTAGTTTTAATGTTGGCGAATTCCTGTAACGTTTAATGTTATCTATTTTAACTCTTTTGCCTTTAGAATAAAAACCGGATACACTCATTCGAGGAATAAATTTGCTGGTAAGAAAATACGAAACTTTGATCGATGTTCTCGAAGTCGACACTAATGTTGGTGTGGAAGTTTTGTCTGGGCAAGGTCTTCATGACTTTATTTATACGAGGACGATGATTCGGTGCTCGTTTCCTTCAAAAGGTATCATTCCTTCAAGTTATTCCTTCAATAACAACGCAGCTTAACAAAAGTCTAAATCATTTTCCTTAAAATTCAATAATAATCCAAATAAGATTTGTGTCTTTATAAGCCCAATTGATCCACAATTACTTTATCTAAGTAGACATTTTTTGTGGAAAGGTGAAAAACGGTGTAATTTCTTTTATATTAAATTTAATATTTTTATATATTACACCTTTCGCGACGAGCGTTCGCGCATAGCGTGAGGAAAGAGTATTTTTGCGATATTTGGGCTTTCCTACCATTAAATCTGAATAGTAAATTTTACCTTATTTAAACACATAATTTCCTAAATAGGCAAAGAACTCCGATTGTTGATGAAGGATTAAAACTTTTGGGCGGAATGTTCGGTTCGAAGGTGTTAAAAGTTTTTTGGCGAATTTTCTCTTTCTCTCATATTTCCCCTACCCCATTATTTCCTAGTTACTTGAGCTTTCATAACAGTTATTGAATCGTTATACCATTGAAAATTACGTTATATCTCTACGGGAGTTTCAGATGAAATTTCTGAGATGCTTTATATTTAATTAGTTATTAAGAAGAGTTTTGTTTGTATGTTTGATCAATTGCTGTAACTTGCTTTTTTTTTGCATAAAACTCTTTAAAAAAAGATGGTGCACTCAGAGAGAGCTGATCACAAAAAAAAAAAAAAAAAAAAAAAAAAAAAAAAAAAAAAAAAAAAAAAAGATTGAGATGATGTTAGTGACTTTGAGACTAACATGGTCTGAGTTTGCTATATGTGCTGTTTTTTCATGATTTTGTGCGTACAAGAACGATAATTCTTGTGATTTTCATTCAAAAATCCGCTCTGAAGGCAGTCTTCCTATAGCAATACGTCCTTTTGCTTAACAGCATTCTGAATCATTTTAGATAAAAATTCCGTAACAATTGAGTTTTGTGCCTTTAACCAAAATACAAATTTTACATAGAAAAACCTTGAAACTCTGTAGAAATCTTTCATATTAAATTCAATTTTTTTTAACATATTATCCTCTTTTATATATTTATCCCCGCTAACAGCGTCGAGTACACGTAACGCATTAGCTGGCTCAGAATCCTTAATTTTTCGTACCATTATATTTAAACTAAGGAAATGTACCCGGGCATCCAGGGTTACAGAATATAGGTGAAAGCAGTAGTTCAACTGAAAACTAATATTTTGTTTAAATGCAATATATTTTTTAGATTGCCGACATACAATAAAAAAGCATTTTTCATATGAAAAATATGAATTATACTGTCGAATAAAGTTTGGAAATTTATTAAAAGCGATATTTACATATTTAGTTGCATGCTAAGAGTTAACGCAAGATTTTACTACTAATGGCATCCTTTTGAATTCTGATAATTTCAGAGCTTTAAGCGCGCACTACTTCAATTACATGTCTATTAAATTTGTGTTTTGTTTATATTATTTTATTTATTTATTCATAGAGGAATTTCTTTTACGGAATATTAGTCGTAAGAAAATTAACTCTTTATGTTGTTTTAAAGGCAAACCGTTTAATCTTTCGTAATCGAGTTCCACGCAAGAAATAAATTAAAAAATATTCCACGCTTGAATTTTTTTTTTTAACCGCAGACAATCTATAAACTGATATGCACTTTGCACACAAATTCCTTTTGAAAGGTGTTTTTTCTGTTGTCTAAAAATTTAAATTGTTCAATTACAAATGTGTTTATATATATATATATATATATATATATATATTATTCTTTTACTTATTTATAGAGCAAGTCTTAATTTCGTTGTAGAAAATTAGAAATAAATGCAGAATAATTTTTATTGGTTTATGAGCAAAATGTTTATTATTATTATGTATTGAAACCCGCTCGTAATAAGATAAATTAGAAAAAAAAATCATGCTTGAAAATTATTTAAAAAAAAACATAATAAATCAGTCAATTAAGATAGTTTTTAAACAAATTGCGTTTGAAAGTAGATTTTGTTTCCTAAACGACGTTTTAAAAATTAAAAATGTACAATCGGTAGAAATATTTAAAAAATTGCTGTAGCGAAAATTTCAAAACCAAAATTTGATCGTGAAGTGTTGCCATTTGCAAAATGTCGATAGCGTTACGCACAAATCTGATTGTTCTTTATAATATAGATAGATACGTAATCAGTAAAATATAATAAAGAACAGTTATTATGATGAAGTTATTAACTGAGGCTCTTATTTTTGGTATTACGGAATGAAAAACAGCAAAATGTATTCCACTTTAACACGATTATAGAATTTTTTCCCCATGAAATCTAAACCCGAGATCATTTTAACCTTTTCAAAATTTACATACGCACTTCTCATCTCCGTTGTCACCATTTTCTTTAAATGGTGTTTTAGTCTTTAAAATCATTTTAACTCAAAACTTGAAGTCACGATTGTCAGCAACATCTTTGCATGTGAACAATTGCATCTTAACTTGAGATTCTAATCGTAAAAGAGGAGAGTAAAAATTCCCGATTTATGTTTTTAGGAGCATTTGTGTTAAAATATTTAGCTTTAGCTAAGAAAATGATCGTTTTCTTTTAAATATGACGTTATTTTCACTTACTTAAGCATTTCGCCTAGTGTCTGAAACTTGCCATGAGTTCATATGCAGAAGAAAAGAAAGTATATCGAAACTTTATGAGAAAAAAATACTTGGTTTCAAAAGCAGTACGTCATTTTCCGTTTTGCTTAACTAAACCATATACAACGATTTTGAATATTTATCAGAAAATGGTATGAATAAAGATGAATAAACCTCATTATTTCTCACTTTTCTGCAAGAATAAAGATTATCTAATTACAACCATTTTGAAGAAATTTCATAAAATACTATTAAAATTAAAATATAAAAATGCGGATATTTAGAAAAAAAGCTAGTACAGGTAAACTACAAATAATCAGCTTTCAGTTAAAAAATGATTAATTAACAAAATAAATTAATTAAAGAAAATTATTAATTAACAGACGGCATTTTTGACATAGCACGTATTTTCTTTTCTTTTTTTTTATGAGAAAATGACAACAAAAATATACAGTAATCTGCAATTTTACCTTTAGTTTCAATATAAACGGAGTACTTCAGTTGCCACGATTACAAAATTTGTATTAAAAACTACAAAAAAATTTATGTTTCTAAAATACATTGAGATACAGATTTCAAACAAATTGCACTTAAAAGCACATTTCTTCCCCCTGTACGACGGTGTAAATATTAAAAATGCACGATATTTAGAAGTTTAAAAATTTGCAGTAGCGAAAATTGCAAAACTGATATTTCATTTTAAATTTCAAAGTGTTGCCATTAGTAAAATGACGTATGCGTTATTCACAGATATGTTAGTCCTTTATAATATAGATAATAAATTTCACATTTTTTAAGCATGTATTTCAGAGATTCAAGCAAGCAGAAATCTTCATATAAAATTCTGGTAAAAAAGGATTAAAAATTATGTACAGTACTTCACATCTCTAAGGAGTTAAATGTTTTTATTTTTTTTTTTTTAATCGAAATTTTTCCTTTTCTCATATTATGTCTCTCTTTACTTAGTTACTTAAATTTTCGTGAAATTGTGAAATTAATCTAACTTTATGTAATTAAAAAATACGTTATTTCTCTATAAGTGTGTACGATGAAATTTCTAAGATATTTTAGATTATTGTCCATGTACGCTTATCGAATGGACTTTGACACCACTCTTTAAATATTAACAAGTTTAAAAGAACAACCTTGTTATTAAAACCTTGTTATTAAAACCGTTTTATTATGAAGTATACCATACTCAATATTTCTTTTGAGATTGAATTATACGTATATATTGTTTTCGTATTGTTATTAAAGATATTTGCATATAATAAAGATATACTATATTTACGTTATGCAAATATCTAGAATTCAAGTGTTTCACCGGCCTAATATTTGTCGTTACAGAAGATTTCTAGAAGTTTCCTTAGAATTCGACAATAAATTGAAAATAGATTCATACAATAAGAATTTACTAATGTACAGACGTTTTCAAAGATTCATGTTTATGTTTATTTATAATTTTGATACACTGGAATATATAAATTAAACATTTTCGATGGTAAAAGAGGGATATTTATTGAAATGTTTATGATAGTACTATTCTTGATTAACTTATTACGAGTATTATTAACTTATTAATGAGAAGACTCCGAATAAAAGACTAATTTGTAAATCAAAATTTGATGTATTTAATAATAAATAATTCTTGAAAAGCGCTTTCAAACATATTAATGTTTTACAATATTATCTTGAACAGAAGGCTAAATAATTTACATTAAATAAATGCCTCATTAAATAATTCCATTTCATTAAAAATTTATTTATTCATTTCGAATAAACTTTTGTAATTATGAATTATTCATTTATGTAGGAGTATTAATGTTTAGATTTATCTTGTGGAACTTTTGTAATAATGTGAAAAGAAGAACTAGAAAATACTTTTCCTAAATAATCTGCCGCACACAAAGTGGGCGAAATTTTAAGAATGATGCCAAAAAATTTTTTTCGCTTCACAAATTCCCGAAAAATACCTTATCTTGTAATGTAATGCTATGTTAAACAAACATAAATAAAATCAGTTTTATGTTTTCAAGACCGTTTGTTCATAAATAGATATCTGAATAAAAATTAAACTAATTTAAATAAAGAAATTAACAGCATTTGTTATCAGATTTACATAAGTTAATTCAGTAAAAAAAAAAAAAAAAAAAAAAAAAAAAAAAAATCATCACATATAGTTAGTAATAATTAATTAGGAGTTTTTCAGCTAGGAATATCAAAACATAAAATTATTTCAATTTTGTTGTACTTTAAAATGCATTCATATTTTACACAGCGTATAAGGGGTTTTCGTTGTGTGTGCAGCTGTCTGAAAATTACGTTGTTTAGATTTTTGTTATTAATATTTATAGTATCCCAGTCCATTTTGATTTAATGACTTTCATTTAATGGTTCTGCGCACCGCACCAATTCTGCTCTCAGCCGTCATTTGCATATTATCTGTAGTTGTTTTTAAAGTTTGTTCACCAAGATACTAAAATAAAAATGATTTTAGTAATGAAAACGGCATCATACTTAAGATAAATCACGTATTTTTAATATTAAAACAGGTAATTTTGTATAAATGATTATGATGACATTTTAAATACCACAAGCTACGAAATTTTTCTAAGGATGAAATATTTTGTCAAATGTTATCATCTCCGAATATATCGTGATTCACTGCCCATATTGAGCAAAGTTTTATTATAATCCGAGGGTCTCGCGTTAGTCTGGCTACGCATGTTGTATAGCACCTCGGGGCCCAGGGTCAAGAAAACAGAGATGGGCACTGTCGGCCTAGATCCTTCATGGATTGTATAGCCAAAGAGTTTAGTTTAGTTTAGTTAGTTTTTTATTATAATGTAATGTATCATTATAAAATAGCACTGACATACGTACATTTTGCACAGTCAAACTGGCAGAATGGCAAGCCTCTCAAAATTTTATCCACCAATCACTTGTTAAGTTTTTGTTTACCCTTATGCCCCAATTCTTGTACAGAAGCGCTTTACTATGTTTTCATAAACATCATGTATTCTGTGAAATGCAATTTTTAGTTAAACTACATTTGGAATATTATTTTTGACTTATAATAAGAAATTTAATGAATTTCTAAAGATGAAATATTTTGTCAAATGTTATCATCTCCGAATATATCGTGATTCACTGCCCATATTGAGCAAAGTTTTATTATAATCCGAGGGTCTCGCGTTAGTCTGGCTACGCATGTTGTATAGCACCTCGGGGCCCAGGGTCAAGAAAACAGAGATGGGCACTGTCGGCCTAGATCCTTCATGGATTGTATAGCCAAAGAGTTTAGTTTAGTTTAGTTAGTTTTTTATTATAATGTAATGTATCATTATAAAATAGCACTGACATACGTACATTTTGCACAGTCAAACTGGCAGAATGGCAAGCCTCTCAAAATTTTATCCACCAATCACTTGTTAAGTTTTTGTTTACCCTTATGCCCCAATTCTTGTACAGAAGCGCTTTACTATGTTTTCATAAACATCATGTATTCTGTGAAATGCAATTTTTAGTTAAACTACATTTGGAATATTATTTTTGACTTATAATAAGAAATTTAATGAATTTCTAAAGATGAAATATTTTGTCAAATGTTATCATCTCCGAATATATCGTGATTCACTGCCCATATTGAGCAAAGTTTTATTATAATCCGAGGGTCTCGCGTTAGTCTGGCTACGCATGTTGTATAGCACCTCGGGGCCCAGGGTCAAGAAAACAGAGATGGGCACTGTCGGCCTAGATCCTTCATGGATTGTATAGCCAAAGAGTTTAGTTTAGTTTAGTTAGTTTTTTATTATAATGTAATGTATCATTATAAAATAGCACTGACATACGTACATTTTGCACAGTCAAACTGGCAGAATGGCAAGCCTCTCAAAATTTTATCCACCAATCACTTGTTAAGTTTTTGTTTACCCTTATGCCCCAATTCTTGTACAGAAGCGCTTTACTATGTTTTCATAAACATCATGTATTCTGTGAAATGCAATTTTTAGTTAAACTACATTTGGAATATTATTTTTGACTTATAATAAGAAATTTAATGAATTTCTAAAGATGAAATATTTTGTCAAATGTTATCATCTCCGAATATATCGTGATTCACTGCCCATATTGAGCAAAGTTTTATTATAATCCGAGGGTCTCGCGTTAGTCTGGCTACGCATGTTGTATAGCACCTCGGGGCCCAGGGTCAAGAAAACAGAGATGGGCACTGTCGGCCTAGATCCTTCATGGATTGTATAGCCAAAGAGTTTAGTTTAGTTTAGTTAGTTTTTTATTATAATGTAATGTATCATTATAAAATAGCACTGACATACGTACATTTTGCACAGTCAAACTGGCAGAATGGCAAGCCTCTCAAAATTTTATCCACCAATCACTTGTTAAGTTTTTGTTTACCCTTATGCCCCAATTCTTGTACAGAAGCGCTTTACTATGTTTTCATAAACATCATGTATTCTGTGAAATGCAATTTTTAGTTAAACTACATTTGGAATATTATTTTTGACTTATAATAAGAAATTTAATGAATTTCTAAAGATGAAATATTTTGTCAAATGTTATCATCTCCGAATATATCGTGATTCACTGCCCATATTGAGCAAAGTTTTATTATAATCCGAGGGTCTCGCGTTAGTCTGGCTACGCATGTTGTATAGCACCTCGGGGCCCAGGGTCAAGAAAACAGAGATGGGCACTGTCGGCCTAGATCCTTCATGGATTGTATAGCCAAAGAGTTTAGTTTAGTTTAGTTATTTTTTTATTATAATGTAATGTATCATTATAAAATAGCACTGACATACGTACATTTTGTACAGTCAAACTGGCAGAATGGCAAGCCTCTCAAAATTTTATCCACCAATCACTTGTTAAGTTTTTGTTTACCCTTATGCCCCAATTCTTGTACAGAAGCGCTTTACTATGTTTTCATAAACATCATGTATTCTGTGAAATGCAATTTTTAGTTAAACTACATTTGGAATATTATTTTTGACTTATAATAAGAAATTTAATGAATTTCTAAAGATGAAATATTTTGTCAAATGTTATCATCTCCGAATATATCGTGATTCACTGCCCATATTGAGCAAAGTTTTATTATAATCCGAGGGTCTCGCGTTAGTCTGGCTACGCATGTTGTATAGCACCTCGGGGCCCAGGGTCAAGAAAACAGAGATGGGCACTGTCGGCCTAGATCCTTCATGGATTGTATAGCCAAAGAGTTTAGTTTAGTTTAGTTAGTTTTTTATTATAATGTAATGTATCATTATAAAATAGCACTGACATACGTACATTTTGCACAGTCAAACTGGCAGAATGGCAAGCCTCTCAAAATTTTATCCACCAATCACTTGTTAAGTTTTTGTTTACCCTTATGCCCCAATTCTTGTACAGAAGCGCTTTACTATGTTTTCATAAACATCATGTATTCTGTGAAATGCAATTTTTAGTTAAACTACATTTGGAATATTATTTTTGACTTATAATAAGAAATTTAATGAATTTCTAAAGATGAAATATTTTGTCAAATGTTATCATCTCCGAAAATATCGTGATTTACTGCGCATATTGACCATTGAGCAAAATTTTATTATAATATAACTTATCATTATAAAAATGTAGTGACGTACGCTCTTTTTGCGCAGTCAGACTGTCAGACTGGCCAGCTCCTCAAAATTTTATCCACCAATCACTTTTTAATTTTTTGTTTACCCGTATGTCCCAGTTCTTGTACAAAAGCGTTTTGCTATGATTTCATAAATATCATGTAATCTGTGAAATGCAATGTTCAGTTAAACTACATTTGAAATATTATTTTTGACTTATGATAAGAAATTTAATAAAACTCTTATAAGAAATAATTTTTTTGTGTGGGAGAAAGTCAGATTTTGTTTTGCTACAAAATCGGAAATATGTCTTACAATGTAAAGGCAATACATTTGTTTGTTATGCAAACTAATTTCGTAACAAAAATTTAACAAAACTTTTCCGTTAACAAACGACTCACAAATCAGCGTTTTTGTAAAACTTTATGTTTTATATTTATCCCAATTTATCTTCTATAATATTTTATATATTATTAATATAATATTCTATAAACTATAATAAATACTTTAATCTGCATTTTGCATGTAAATATTTTAGTTAAAATAATATTAAAAATGAATTAAATTATTTTCCCGAAAAATTTTATAGCAAAACAAGTAAGTTAATTAAATGTAGCTTTTTATAAATTTTTGTAAAATTTTGAAGTAGCATTATTCATGCACGTGATTTTCTTTTGCTGAAATTAAAGGAAATATTAACTATAATATTATGTTAATTTTTTTTAAGGATAGCGATGGGATTTAGTAGATGTATAGTCTTTTGATTAAGTGTGTTTAAAATTGTACTCATCTTTTTTTGCAGTTTCCTTAACATGCAGCTTAAACTACAGAAGAAAAAATAATCTTCCTTTTTCAAAAGTTGCTAAATGTTTCCTTTAAAAAATTGTTTCATAAAAATAAAAAATAAATTATCTACGCTAATGCTTATTTATGTCTCTAGAGACTGGATTATGTTTCGTTATTTTTAAGTGTTCTTTCATTTATTATAATAATTATTATTCCCTGAAATTATATATTCATTTAATGTATGTTTAGATTCAACGAATCGCAAAAAATGAGCACAAATATTAGAATTATATATAATCCATAAATTTAAGTTATTTACCTTATTATCAGGTTTTACTTTATTTTCCATGTGCAGCAATACTTTATTTTGTATACATCCTTCATATATTTAAAAGCATTTTCATTTTGTTAATGTTTTTCTTTATTTATCTTAAAAAAGGCCACATCATTTTAAATTGTTTTTAAAAAAATATATATTATTTTACAGTTCTATATAAAAAAAACCTTACATTTAACTTCACTTAGTATTCCCCTTTACTATCCATTTATATACTTTGTATTTCGTCCGTTCACAAATATTTCATAAATTTACAGTTCAATTCATTCGAAATTGTGGATATAGTTTTAAGTCTATAAAAACTCTTCAATTTTCCATAATAAAATTTTTCAATTCTTCTATGTATCTTTTTATAAAAGTTCGTTCCTTTATAAATTATTTTTAACACATTATCCGATTTTCCATTCTTGTCTATTTAAAAGTTTCAATTTCATTTAATCCTTAAAAACATAAAAGTTCTAAAATTCATATATAACTTACTATATTATTTTCCAACATTCATAGTTCTTTCGTCTTATCCTAATGTTCTTTTAGTTAACTAAATTCATCATAAGTTCAGATGTATACTATTATGCTTGCTGCATTATATAAAGAGAAATAACGGTTTCACCCTTCACTAGGGCGTCCTCAGTTTCAACTAAAGTTTCGAAGTTTTTCTGGCCTGAGATCATTTTCATTTTCCCTTTCTTTCCCCCCTTATTTTCAAAATTTCCCCTTCATGTAAATTTTTTTTCCATCTGTTATCTAGCGTAGCATGTGTCATATCGTTACATAAGATGGGGAAAAAATTACATGAAGGGGAAATTTTGAAAATAAGGGGGAAAAGAAAGGGAAAATGAAAATGATCTCAGGCCAGAAAAACTTCGAATCTTTAGTTGAAACTGAGGACGCCCTAGTGAAGGTTGAAAACGTTATTTCTCTTTATATAATGCAGCAAGCATAATAGTATACATCTGAACTTATGATGAATTTAGTTAACTAGAAAAACATTAGGATAAGACGAAAGAACTATGAATGTTGGAAAATAATATAGTAAGTTATATATGAATTTTAGAACTTTTATGTTTTTAAGGATTAAATGAAAATGAAAGTTTTAAATAGACAATAATGGAAAATAGGATAATGTGATAAAAATAACTTATAAAGGAACGAACTTTTATAAAAAGATACATAGAAGAATTGAAAAATTTTATTATGGAAAATTGAAGAGTTTTTATAGACTTAAAACTATATCCACAATTTCGAAGGAATTGAACTGTAAATTTATGAAATATTTGTGAACGGACGAAATACAAAGTATATAAATGGATAGTAAAGGGGAATACTAAGTGAAGTTAAATGTAAGGTTTTTTTAAATATAGAACTGTAAAATAATATATATTTTTTAAAAAACAATTTAAAATGATGTGGCCTTTTTTAAGATAAATAAAGAAAAACATTAACAAAATGAAAATGTTTTTAAATATATGAAGGATGTATACAAAATAAAGTATTGTTGCACATGGAAAATAAAGTAAAACCTGATAATAAGGTAAATAACTTAAAGTTATGGATTATATGTAAAATACAGGATTTAAATAAACAGATTTATCTGTGAATAACTTATTAATGTATTAGAATTATAGTTAGATTTAAGATTATTTTAAAATCGGAAATCTTCGTATCGGAAATGTATCATGCAGATTAATGTTCAATCTCCATAGAAAAAGAAGTCTCCAATTAAAATCTGAAATAATGTCCATTATTTAAACTCATTACAATAAAAAATGGCAGCAAGTTTCTAACCCACAAACCACTCTGTTGTCGGCGCCTGAGTGATTTACATTATGACTTAATGTCGGTCTGTTTAATGGGCACAACTAACTGTATATATTTTTAATACTGATATCCACCATGCATACTGTGCGAATAAATCGTAGGAAATAATTATTAATTAATTTATGAAACGAGAAACATATATAATATATAAAATTACCGTGCATTTTAGAATAGTATACAACTTACTTCAGTATAACATAAAACAATAATACAGAGACATTTCACTGACATTTCAAATAGTTCTTTTTTTTGTTTATATAAGTGCATTAAAACATGAATACATAAAATTATTCTCGGTTTTTATTATTAAATAGGTGCTAAAAAACAATTAAAATGTCTTAAACATTAAAACCAATATTCAGAAGTTAAAACTTCCCGAGCGCTTTCGACCAAGCCCTGGTCATCATCAATGGGGTGAAAAATGAGAAGTAGACCTGCAGAATGCACACCGGTTTAAATAACGCAGGACGATTCAAAAACTGGAAAAAAGAGGGGTTAGGGGAGGAGGGGGTTGAAGTCGGATGAGCACATACAGTGACATTGATCATTCCAATCCAAAAACTCCATTGAACTCCAAATAAACCAAATGTTCGGTATATGACATGATAATGTATCATTACAAGTGTTCCTACTTTTGGCTAAAATTTTTTATAGATTGTCTCAAAATGTATGAGTTAAATTGATTTGTTTGTGCGATGATCCTTGCTTTACTAAAAAGGATGTCAATATCAGCCTCTAGATTTATCCGAGCTAAATCTGTAGATTATTTCCCCTTTCCTATATCAGCCATATGTTTTTCAACCTTTCCTGTAGTCTGCTGGTTGTCATTCCAACGTATTCAAAAGTTCTATTATTATATATATATATATATATATATATATATAGCTCTAATAAAAGTGAATGATTATGAAAATTATTATGAAAAGAAGGTGCAAAACAACAATAAAAATCCATGAAAATTTATAACGAAAAAACAACAAACAAACCACTCCCTGCTCTTCAGAAAGTGGGAGGAGTGAAAAAAGCAGGTATCAAAAACAGAAATTGGATCCCCACGGGTTTCGCAAGATATGGCCAACCCACATACTCCAAAAGTATAACAATAGATTTAAACTTTCAAAAACACAACATAACAAAGCTATTTTATAAAATAATTTTTAACGAATCAAAACTGCTTTAAAAACAAATATAACCAACCAATTCAAAATCCAAGAAAACCGATTTAGCTTATAAAACGTAAATAAAAATTAATAAAAATTTTAATATGACTAAATCATTAAGCAATTAGAAGTATTGAACATGTGAGAAGGCCATATCCCCACCTTTACCCATGAAAACCTGAAAAAAACTTGCTACCTTTAAAACAATCACTACGCTCCACTTCTTTCCATCAGCAGGAGTTGCAAGCAAGGCCATAATCTAAGTTAGACCAGCGTCCTAAAGACTTGTCTTTCCATTATCCTCATAATCATTAATTTTCGTTCCAAGTCACCGCAGTTTCTACTTGAAGCACATCAACATGCAGACGTTCTTAAAGACTTTAATCCACACCCTTCATATATTCAAGCAGCTACCTTGGCATCCATTACGGTGTTTGGCCGCTTAGCTGTTGCCACTTTAGAAAACTCTTCTCAAGTTGATTTACATAATGAAAAATAAACTGGTATGGAAATAAATTATTATAAAAAAGATTAGCAGTAAATTTAAAAATCTGTGAACTCAAAAATTCTCTATTACTACAAATTCTAAAAAATCTATTAATATGTCCCACAATAATGTTATTAAAAACCCTCTTACTTAAATTTGAATACCAGTGTGGCATCGATTGAGTATTAAAATTAAAAAAATCCCGTTTATCAAAAAGCTTAATTAGTATATTGCTATCTTTAATTAAAATGTCTAAATCCAAAAAATTAACATGTAAATTATCAACAGAAGCCTTATTTAATTTTAAACATGGAGGATAGATATCGTTAATCGATACCAAAAGTTTGTCATCGAATATTATTAAATCATCGATATACCTTAAAACTGAATAACTCTTATTACTGTTTAAAACATAATTAAATTCATAATAAAAAAGAAACAGATTTGCAGCAGAACTCGAAAAATTAGTTCCCATACCGATACCACATACCTGGTAGAAAAATGAGCTATTGAATGTAATGAAATTATTAAGAAAACAGAAATTACATTAACTCAAGAAAAAATCTCTTTTAATTCCAAGCTCCTCCTCAATACAAAACATATCAAAAATATTTTTTAGTGTAGCATAAAGTAAATCTATAGGTATATTAGAAAAAAGGTTTTCAAAATCATAGGTATACAAATTTGTGGGCGTTTTTTTAATTTTATTTAAAACCTCATTACTATTATCTATACACCAAAAATAGCTAGTATTTCTATATTTAAACTTCAAAAAACCATAAATGCGCTTCAAAAACTCCTGTAACTTAACATTTAAACTTTTACCTATACCTCTTGAATTACAACATATAAATCTGAATTTAATAGGTGTCTTGTGAAATTTTGGGGTCATAAATAGAGATCATTAATAGATTTTATAGAATTTGTAGTAATAGAGAATTTTTGAGTTCACAGATTTTTAAATTTACTGCTAATCTTTTTTATAATAATTTATTTCCATACCAGTTTATTTTTCATTATGTAAATCAACTTGTGAAGAGTTTTCTAAAGTGGCAACAGCTAAGCGGCCAAACACCGTAATGGATGCCAAGGTAGCTGCTTGAATATATGAAGGGTGTGGATTAAAGTCTTTAAGAACGTCTGCATGTTGATGTGCTTCAAGTAGAAACTGCGGTGACTTGGAAAGAAAATTAATGATTATGAGGATAATGGAAAGACAAGTCTTTAGGACGCTGGTCTAACTTGGATTATGGCCTTGCTTGCAACTCCTGCTGATGGAAAGAAGTGGAGCGTAGTGATTGTTTTAAAGGTAGCAAGTTTTTTTCAGGTCTTCATGGGTAATGGTAGGGATATGGCCTTCTCACATGTTCAATACTTCTAATTGCTTAATGATTTAGTCATATTAAAATTTTTATTAATTTTTATTTACGTTTTATAAGCTAAATCGGTTTTCTTGGATTTTGAATTGCTTGGTTATATTTGTTTCTAAAGTAGTTTTGATTCGTTAAAAATTATTTTATAAAATAGCTTTGTTATGTTGTGTTTTTGAAAGTTTAAATCTATTGTTATACTTTTGGAGTATGTGGGTTGGCCATATCTTGCGAAACCCGTGGGGATCCAATTTCTGTTTTTGATACCTGCTTTTTTCACTCCTCCCACTTTCTGAAGAGCAGGGAGTGGTTTGTTTGTTGTTTTTTCGTTATAAATTTTCATGGATTTTTATTGTTGTTTTGCACCCTCTTTTCATAATAATTTTCATAATCATTCACTTTTATTAGAGCTATATTCACTTAGTGCATATAAGAAGTTGCGTTGCGCCTGATGCACTGGGTTATTTGTTTTTTTTAAAAAAAAAAATTTTGAAAGCATTTTATATATATATATATATATATATATATATATATATATATATATATATAATCTATATGTATATTATATATATTTTATATATATATATTATATTATATTATATATATATATTATATTATATTATATATATATATATTATATTATATTTATATATATATATTATTTTTATATATATAAAATATTATTCCTTGTTTAATCCTGATCTTTATAATAATCCAATGCAACTTGAGGATGATGAATTACGTAATAACCCATTACAAACGGTTCAAAATCGCGAATCTGCAAATAGCTCATTCACCACGTCGCCGAGGGTTATGGAATTCTGTAGAAAATTTGTAAAATCAAACTGCTGAAAGGAAAAATAAATTTTTACCTTCCGAATTAAAAACTTTTTGCATTTTAGAAAATAATTTTATAGTACTCGCAAACAAACTGATGTTCGAGATTTTTTTAAGATGGGTTCCTGCCAGTAGGCTTATAGTGCACGTTTTCATCTTATATTTATGTACATATGTTGTACTTTTACATTATTGAGTATTTCTATTCAAAAAAAAAAAAAAAAAAAAAAAACATGCTTTACTGCTTTTTTGTTTAATTCTAACTTCTACAAGTTTTTCCCGACATTTATATGAAATCGGTTCTGATTAACCGGAATTTCAGATGAGCGGTATTCTACTGTTCTTCATCTGTCAACAATTCAAACAAAGATCACAAATTAGAAATGTGGAAGACTTATTTCTGTTTTATCGAGCAAGTATATGAGTGTACACCGATTCTTCAATATTCTTATATTTATTCGTTTTGACAACCAGAACACACGAGTGAAATGTCTTCAAAATGTTAAAGGAGCAACAATTTTGGATTTATGGGCTATGCTAAATCCTAACCTATTGAAAACATACATACTTACGGAAGAGTGAACGGTTGATAAGCAGTTATTTCTGCTTCGAGGAAGACAAAGATTCCTCCAATGTATTCCGTCTAAACCGGCTAAATATGGGATCAAAATATGGTGGATATGTGATGCAAATAATTATTAACATCTTAACGGGCAACTATGCACTCAAAAAATAGGTACAGACCGTGAAATAAATCAAGATGAAATAGTTGTGAAAGACTTAGCCTCTCTATTAAAAGATTCTAGACAAAACGTCACCAAGGACAACTTTTTCTTACTTTTCTTTGGCCAAGCAATTATTATAATGGAATCTCACAATGGTGGGAACTTTGAAATGAAACAAACCTTATATTTCCCAAATAATAAAGCCACGTAATTCGCGCACGTTTTATCCTCAGAATTTGGATTTCATGATCACATAAGTATTTGTTCGTATGTTCCAAAAAGGAACAAAGCTGTCATTTTAATGACTACTATGCACCATGATAAAACCGTCACAGGACCGAATGATAAGCTCGAAATGATTCAGTTTTATAAGGAAACGAAATATGGAGTCGGTATAATGGATAAATTAGTGGGGCAATATACAACTCATAGGCGTACAGCCACATGTCCACTTGCATTATTTTTCTATATTGTGGATATAGCAGCACTTGCTACTTACATTATAGATACTGCAAATAATGATATGGTTATAAATAAAACAGACAATCGTCGCCTGTTCTTGCGGGAATTAGGTGAATTCTTGAGCCTTCCAGCAATTCAAGATCAATCGCAAAATGCACAGGATATGAGACATTTTTCGACCAAATCCGGAATTGAAAGTAAACTGAAAAAAAATCTTTGACCGTATTTGAAGCTGCCATACGTTCAGAATCAGAACCCAGTCCAGAAAGCTTAAGGGGAGAGGATACAAGAAGGTTAAAAGCAGTTTGTGTCAGATGTGCTTATTAGAACCTCAAAAACGGCGCAGAAAAGCCAGAAAATCGTGTTAACAAAGTGGAAAACCTGTATATGAATTACATTCCTGCACCTTTTGCTATTGCACAGCTTGTCCACAAATTTTCACGTAAATGAAATAATTTTTACCTTAAAAAATATGTCTAACACTTTGTTTCAAATTAAATTCACGTTTTATTCATCTAAGTCTAAATAATTTATTAATTTCTGTATTTTTCCACAGAAAATTGACATGGGTACCCGGGTACCCTGATCATTGATGACAGGTATAAATATATTTAATGCCCCGAAAAAGTAACAAAAAAAATTCCAAATTTTAAAGTTGTTATACTAATGGACAGTGAATACTACAAATAATGGGGATCTAAATTGATTTTAGTTTATTTTTATATTAACACCCTGAAAACGGGATGAAAAGAGAAAAAAGGTATCCAGATACCCGGTCATTGCATTAAGGGTTAAGTAAATTTTCCCTATAAAGATAAAATATACTTTTGTTTTACAAAAAATCGATAAAATATTAATGAAATTTTAAATTACTTCAAATAATTTTCAGAGTTTTTGAAAGATTAAAATAACATATTGTTATAATGTTTGTCTATTGGTCCTACACCACTAATACACGAAAACATCCACTTTCTATGGAAAAAAAATTATTTTAAATATTTAGTCCACATTTCAATATCTTTTTTCTGTATTGGGTAGCTAAGATCGATCTCTATAATGACCTTTTTTACTTTTACGATTTTGTTTACAGGCTAAAGTATCCTTGTAAAAAAAGCTTGACTTTAAAACTTGACTCAGCTACCCATGCAAAATAAATAAATAAATAAATAAATAAATAAATAAAAATAAAATAAATTAAAACGAGGTATTTTTAAAAATTTCCGGCTTAGGATTAACATTAGAGGACAGACAGGAGTTTTCTCGTGAATAACGTAGCCTCTTAAGTTGTGACGGAGAAATCTAAATGTAAAATTTTTAAATATTTAAATGATTCTAATATATTCATTGTGTTTCATATTATGATTTACATTAATAAATAAACATCTGCTGGTAACAGGTTTGTTAATAAGTGTAAAAACCAGATAAAATGAAAGTAATATATATATACATATATATATATATATTCACAAACACATTCTATTTCAATATAAAACACATAATTAAAAATAAATTATAAAACACATATATTAAGATTATATAAATTGTTTAGGTGTAAATTCAAAATTTGTTCAATAAAAATACTTGTTGGACTTCATTTACATGATTTTGCATGAAAAACAATATATTAATAATCATTTAGGTACATTTTTCAAAACAATATAAATTTACTTAATCTGAACTTTTCCCAAGATTTTCGAAATGCCATGATTTTCATAGTGAATTAATTAATTATTTTATTTTATTTTCAATTATTAGTTTTAAGCAATTATTTAAAAATGGCATTACATATGCATGTTTAAATGCATAATTGAATAAATAAACAAAATAACAAATTCACTATGTCAAGTACTGTATTTTGGAAATTTAAAAAAAAAATCATGATAAGTAAATTTTTTTCAAACTGTACCTAAATGATTATTAATATATTAGTTTGTCATGTAAAAACCTTTTATAATTTAAACATTTTTTTCAACAAGTATTTTTTATATAGCAAATTTTGGATTTATGCTTAAATAATCTTTATATCATGACAGTGGCAGAGTTTTGTCTAGTTTATGTTGAAAAGAAACCATAACAGGCTAATTTTGTGGGCAGCTTCGGGCTAAATTTAATTCTTGCAAACACAAATGGCAGCATTAGGGCGAGTTTCGGGCTATCCAATATTTCTAGTCGCCATTAAATGGATAAATGTGGCCAGTTTGATGCTATCTAGCATTTTTGGTGAAAAGTTAATGGCATGATTGTGGGCAATTTCTTGTACTTACGGCCAATTTTCTGGCGGCTTCATTGTGTCCGGAGTAACACTTTTTTTACGGAGCCGTTAAGGTGATTGATAGCGGGGCCATATCGAACACTTAGGGACAAGGCTAATGTCGCCTTCAGTCAGCCACAAGTTGTGTGTTTGTTGGGAAGTTTATGTGTACTTATAATTTTAATACTGTGAAAAATATAAATAAAAAATTTCCGATGGTAAAAAGTGATGTTTCTTGAAATGTTTATGATATTATTATTCTTGATTAAGTTATTAATGACACCTAATGAATGACTAAATAAATGTGTCTTTATAATAAATGAGACTTTAAAACCACTTTCAAAGATATTCGTTTATTATAATATTCTCTGCGGCTCCAAGGCTAAATGATTTATGTTGAATACATTTCCCATTAAATAATTCCATTTCGTTTATAATTTAATATTAATTTCATGTATAATATTTTAATTATGAATTATTCTATTATGTAGGAGTTTTTGTGTTTGTATTTATTATGTGACATTTTGTCATAATGTGAAAAGAAAATCTGGAAAATAATAATCTGCCAGAGATAAAGTGCACTAAATTTTATGCATCAAACCAGAGATTTTTTTTCTCTTTGCAGATTATCCAAAATATCGTATCTTGTGATGTAATGCTACGTTAAACAAAAAGACAGATTTGTAAGAAGTTTTATCTTTCCGAGATTGTTCGTTCATAGTTAGATATCTGAATAAATATTAAACTAATTTGATAGAAGGAAATTATGAACTTTCTGATCAGATTTACAAAGTTAGTTAAAAAAATAAAAAATTCTTTTTCACATATACTTAGGAATTTTATGCATCATACCAGAGATTTTGTTTTCTCTTTGCAGATTATCCAAAATCTCATATCTTGTGGTGTAATGCTACGTTAAACAAAAAGACAGATTTGTAAGCAGTTCTATCTTTTTCCGAGATTGTTCGTTCATAATTAGATATCTGAATAAATATTAAACGAATTTGATCGAAGAAAATTATGAACTTTCTGATCAGATTTACAAAGTTAGTTAAAAAAGTAAAAAAAATCTTTTTCACATATACTTAGGAATTAAGAATTACATACATTTATTTCATCTAGGAATATTCAAGCGTTTGTTTAAATATTATTCTACTTCTGATGCGCTTTAAAATACACCGCCGTTTAAATTTTACACCACATATAAATTTAATTGTTATTAAATATGCAGGCTTCGGAAACTTAAACTGTTCCGATTATTTTTATCAATATCTATGGTATCTTGGTCTATTTTTATTAAACGAAAGTATCAATTTCTGCTTTGTTTTCCGAAGCAAATCTTCTCTCAGGCGTCATTTACATACTATCTACCGTTGTTTTTAATGATTTTTCTACAAGATTCTAAAAGCAAAATGATTTGCTTCGTGTAAACTACATTATATTTTACATAAATCACATATCTTAAATTTTAAAACTGAAATACTTTTCTATGCATAATAATATAATCATTTTCATACGAACAGTTTTGGGATTTTTCAAAGGAAGAAAAATTTTGACAAATATTCTCAACTTTGAAAATAATGTGATTCAGTGAGCACATTGAGCAACGTTTCATTATATTTCAATGTGCCACCATAAAAGCGTAATAACATACGCACGTCTCACACACTCAGCAAGCTCGCCAAGTTATTTCCATCACTAAATTTTTATGTTTTTGTTTACCCGTATGTCCCAATCTTTCAATGAAGTCGCACTAGTAAAATTCCATCAAGAGTATGTAATTTTCTGTTACTTCATTTTAAATATAATTCATTACTAAGAATAAGAAATTTAATGAAGTTATTATCATAAATATGTATTTTATTTTTAAAGAAACTAATGACAATTTTGACTTAGAAGGTAAAAGCAAAGCATCAGTGTGTAATGCAAGCTAATCTATTAATAAAAATTAAGCAACATCTTACCGATACAATCTATTTTCTAACCTCAAAACTATAATAAATTCTTTAAAGTACATTACATTTTCCATGCAAATAATCTAATTAGAGTAATATTAAAAATGAATTAACTTTTTTCCCGAAATGTTTTGTATGAAAACAAGTAAGTTAATTAAATGTTACTTTTTATAAATTTTGTAAAAGTGTGTTAATGAACATTATTCATGCATGTGATTTTCTTTTCTGAAATTAAAGGAATTATTAATGATAATATTATGTTCAAGTTTTTTAAAGATAACGATGGAGTTTAGTTGGTGTATAGTCTTTTCATTAAAGGTGTTAAAAAAATTATTCATCTCATTTTTGTAGTATTAGTAATACGCAGTTTAAAGAACTGAAGCAAAAATAATCCTCATTCTTCAAATGTAGCTAAATGTATAGTATAAAAAAATTCTTTCGGAAAAATTAAAAATAAATTGTCTGAGAGATTAGGATAATGAATAGTTATATCTAGACCCAAGATTATTTATCGTTATTTTTTACGTGTTCTAGCATTTTTTAATTTTTATTATTTCATGAAATTATATTTTCGTTTAACGTACGTGTGATTCAACGATATCTCAAAAAAATAAACGCAAATGTTAGGATTATAGCGATGTCAGAATATTGTGTATTAATGGCATGAAATAAATCTTCATTTTTAAAAATATTTGAGAGAAATATTTATTTAAAGAGGATAATATATTTCAAGTTTTATGTAATGGTGTTAAGGGATGTCCGGTTTGAATGAAACTTCTCAGAAAAAAACAGTTTTAAAGACGGAATATTTTTGTCTTATGAATAAGATTAAATTCCCTTCCCAAAAGAAGTCTTGAATTAAAATTTGAAAATAATGTCCTTTATTTACACACATTAGAATAAAAAAATGCTGCAGGTTTCTAACCCATAATTTACTTGGTTGTCAGCGCCTCCGTGGTTGACCTAAGACTTAATATTAATCCCTGTTATGGGCATAAGTGACTGTATATATTTTTAAATACTGATACCCACCAAGTATGCAGTGCGAATAAATCGTAGGAAATAACTAAATATATATGTAGTTATGTAATGAGAAACATGTATTATTATTTCTAATTAAAACACACTTTCTTTAATATAACATACAGCTATAATATAGACCCATTTCACTAATATTTCAAATATGTTTGTACTTTTGTTTATTTAAGTATATTTTTTAAAGGTAGAACTCAAATTACATTTATGCAAAATAAGATTGAACGAATAAAATATATAAATTCTTCAAGCCTGTACCGGATGGAAAAGGTAACTTCCATAAAATATATAATATGAACTTTAAAAAATTTACTGTCTTACTTATAAGGCGACTAAAATAATGAAAGAGATGTTAAAATATACATTTTATTTAACTTGTAACATGTTTTTCTTTATTTTAGACACTTTTTAAGTAAGACAGTGGATTTTTGAAAGTTCACATTATATAATTTATAATTTCCGTTTATATACCATTTTCAGACACTATTCCACATTTTAAATACAATTTTAAGTCTCCGTAATATATAAAGGTGTGTTTCTATAAAATATACTCGATGTAACATTTAAAAATATGTTAGACGCCACATTTTAAAAAAAAAAAAAAAAAAAAAAAAAAAAAAAAACATGTTAAAAAGTTTATCTGAATAACGTTTTCATCCATAATAGAATCTTCTCCTTTTATCTTGATTTGAGATCAGCTGATTCTTTCCCCTTCCCATTTCTTACCTCCCGTTTTCTTTTTTAAGTATCGTCATCCATCGAGAGTCAATAAGCGCGTGCGTCATATCGTTACAGAGTTTTTCTTTAGAAGTTTGTATCACTATGGCTTCACGTAATAGTGCATTATGCCTATTTTCGTAGTTAGCGATTTTTGTTATCTGTAAAATTTCTATTTGTAGGGGGGTTATATGGAGGGAAGAAAGGGAGAAGGGAGGGAATCAGCTGATCTCAAATCAAGGTAAATAGGTGAAACGAAGGACTTTCAGTCAACCAACCAACTGAAGATGTTCTAGTATGAACGAAAACATTATTGAGATGAACTTTTAATAATTTTTTTTTTTTTTAATGTGACGTCGGATATATTTTTAAATGCTACATCAAGTATATTTTATAGAAACAGACTTGTAGAGGAAAATTCTAAACATGGGCAACCTCTTTTGTTTTTGTCTTAAAGTGACTTTCATTAGAAAAAAAAATTAGACTTCTGACCTTCATCAACAACTGCAACACGTTTACTAAATGAGAGGATACAAAACAAGGATTAATATCAGTCATTTCAACTCAAAAACGAAGATTTACAAAAAACTTTGGAAAAGGCACCAGAAAAAATAAGGAGCAAATATGGGCCCTCTCCAAAAGAGGTCAGAAAAACTAATTTAAAATGTTTTAAAACACGTTAAAACAATACAAAATGGTAGAGAATTTATTTATTACATACAAATTTTTTTTTCAGAAATCGAAAACATAACTGGCTCTTTCAGCCCGGAAAAATCTATGTGTGCCTATATTTGGCACATAACACATTTAAGCCACACTTCTCCGCGAGTATCTTCACAGAGCTTTCCATCAAAAACGATACAAACTGTATCGCTCGAGATTGGTTTTGTCCCATCGTTGATATCCAGGTTCATATAACCATCACTGTCCACAAGGGGATGGTCAGTGATGAATCCGAGGATAAATCGCATCGTTTCGTGGGTGGACTTTTTTTGAAGGCCATTGGTCTTGCCAACCCTGCCCCTTGACCGGTCTCTTACTCCGGTAAAACTCAAAGATATCTTCTTGAGAGCACTTTTGTCACGCCATTTGGATCCTTGCATGATCCTTGTATGGTGATCCACTGATGACGCTGAACCTTGCCGCGTCCACGAGTAGTAATTCTCTTCTTCATTTTGGGGACAGGAAATATGTTGACAGAAGAAACTACGTTTCATTTTCCCGGGGAACATTGCTGTGTTTCAGCAGCCTCACCAATTTTCATAGCTAGGGTTTTATGTGCTTGTATTTCAGGATAATTCGAAAAAGAGGGGTCCCATATTTACACCAACTCCAACTAAGAAAGATGGCTACTTTTGCCTGAAACTTAAGGACGTGCATGACTAAAGGCGTGTTTCTAAAAGTAGCTTAGGATCTTCACTTTACCGATATCATTCTGAAATTATTTTAAACTAAATGTAAGGACATGAAATGAAAACGATTTCAAATACCTGTCAAAAGTTTGCAGTCCCGGAAAAACACCAATTCGCACAATAACTCACGATGCATTCACACTATTTGAAAAAAAATGCTTCCAACAGCTCTACATTATATTTTATCAACAAGTAAAATCATGTAGAAATAGGCCGCCAGGCTTTAAGAACTCCAATGGCCACTTCTGGAGGGGGGCCCATATTTACACCTGTGCCCGTTTTTACGCTTTCTCCTCTATATATTACGGAGATTTAAAATTGTATTTAAAATGTGAAATAATGTCTGAAATTGGTATATAAACGGTTAATTATAAATACAGGCATTACAATCTCATATATAGAAAACTATATTTATACAGTCGAACTTGGATAATTCGAAGTTCAAGGGACCAAAAGAAAAGTTCGAAATATCCAAAAATTCGAATTCAATATATTCGCTCAAAAAGAAGAGATAAATAAAAAAAGATTAACTCCACAATGAAATATTTAACACACAAACTTTATCTAAGGATACTGCTACATTTTTTCATACTTTTAAGAAAAAAATCAGATATTTTTTATTGCTTTTTCGAATGCAATCTTTGAGTCATAGCATATGATTCCAACTTATCAATTCATACAAAAATAGAATCTTTTACATTGGACTGACCTTCAAAAAATAGTCGAAGTTCTTGTATATGCACAATACCTTCTAAGCAATTAGGTAAGGGCTTCTCTTGTATTTCCTTGTTCTGTTCATCTTCAGATATTCCGTCCTCATCTTGGTTGTTTTCCGCCAGTTGAGCAACAATATCAGCATCAGTTACCTCGCCACACACAGCCACATTTTGGTCCACGTTGACGTAGTCTTCATACAAGATTGATGGATACGATTTTACATCTTCCCAATTATCAACAGTAAGTTCAGGATTAATTTCGTCAAAGTTCTACATTTACTCCTTCTGTTTCTTTCTTTAGAAATCTCGCCTTATGAAAGCATTTTATAATCGTTCTCTCACTGACCTTGTCCCATGCCTGCCTACACATTCTTGAAGCATGAAGAACGTTGAGATTCTTAACGTCAAAATCTCCGACGAGGATGCTTTCAACCAACAGACGCCTGTAGAAATGTTTAAGGTTTTTGATGATTCCTTGGTCCATTGGCTGAACCACAGATGTCATGTTGGCCGGGAAAAAAATGACTTCCACATTTTTCATTTTGGGAATGCTGTTGTGAGCCGAACAATTGTCAATAAAAAGAACAATCTGTCGTTTTTGTTTTTGAAATTTCTTGTTTATATTTAAAAGCCATGAAAAATTTCGGACGTCATCCATGCCTTTGTATTTGAATCGCAGGACACAGGCTTAGACTTAACATTTTTAAAGCAACGTGGATTAGCCGATTTGCCAATCATTAATACTGGCAACTTTTCGGACCCGTCCATATTTGCTGCAACAAGCAACGTTACTCGCTCTTTACTTAGTTTTCCACCACTGCATGTTTCTCCTTTGAAAGCAAGAGTTTTATTTGGAGTACACTCATAAAAAAATCCAGTCTCGTCGACGTTAAAAATATTTTTTTGGTTCCTTATTCTGAATAATTTCTCTTAAATGTTTTATCCACTCATCAGCTGCTTGAATATCCACTGCACCACTTTCACCACACACTGCTTTGAAAGAAATATCGTTTCGATCTTTGAAACCATTCAGCCAATCTGTGCTGTCTTTGAAGTCTTGAATGCCTAATGCAATGGCAAACTGTTCAGCTTTCGCTCTCATAATAGGGCCACTAATTGGAATGTTCTTATCTCGCGCTTGTTTAAACCATTTAAGAACACAACCGTCCACATCTGGGTTATCAGGTCCTCTCGTTCTTTTCCTATTTTTTCTTGTGCCATTTTCGCTATTCAAAATTTTATCTTTATTCTTCAAATATGACGATAATGTGTTGTATGGAATTCCAAATTCCTTGGCAATTTCCGATTTCTTTTTAAGGTCTTTTTCCACTTCATTAATCACCGCTACCTTTTGAGCTAATGTTAATGACTTATAAGGAGTTTTAGCTTTTGACAATGCCATAGTAAGAGAACACAGAAACAACACTTAAAGCACACGCACAAAAACTGACAACCGCGTTAAATCATTCACTCACATGAAAGTGCACGTGACTCTCAGATAGAAAGAAATGTAGCTGCGCTTCTGGAGAAGAAAAAAAAGGGGGGGGGAGGGGAAGGGTTGGCGAAAATCTGCAATTGCAACACCTAAGCTGCGATCCTTTCAATGCGCAGTGAAATATATTCCCCAGACGAAAGGGTGCGGCTAAGTCTTGGAATTTTGCCAAATAGAAAGACAATTAAAATAAACTGTTTTACTATTTTGAACCTTAGCTGAAAAAAGTCTCAGGATTAATATTTACCGCAAAATTTGAAAGGCAATTCTACGAAAAATTCAAATTATCCAAACTAAAATTCGAAATATCCACATTTTTTTACATTATTTTAATACAGAATTCTAGGGACCAAGCAAAAAATTCGAATTAGCCAGAATTTCGAATTAAACAAGTTCGAATTATCCAAGTTTCACTGTACATATATATATTTTACGTTTGAATCAAGGAGAAAAATTACTTTTCGTCTTATGATTTTATTGGCAGCTTTCGTATTTACTGGTTTTCAGATTTTAGCTAATTTTACTCGAAAGCACGGAGGTAAAATTCAAGAACCATTATTACTAAATTTGAATGAACATTTCGCCAATTTAGTCATCTATAGGCAATTCGGCTTCATTTATGACGGTTTTTAGGGGGCGAGGGGTAGCCAAATTTTACTGTGTTTTCACAAGTGACGCCTCACTTGGCATGAATTTGCCGATATCGGATATGAATATATATTTTTATACATATATAAGAGTTGGAAAAAAATATTAGAAAATGTTATGTTATAAAAATAAACCGATTTTCTTCAGTCACTGGCTTTCATCGGTAAAAACTTTGTTTCTGTTTTAAAAAATCCATTTTATTTTATTTTCGAGACAATAAGAAATTTGGAAATCAGACACACATGTCGTCGTGTATACATGTGCTTTTTAAGTAGCAAGATTTACTTCAGCCACTGGTTTTCATCTCATAATACTTTGTTTCAGATTAAAAAACTATTTTTTGATTTACGACTCAAAAGGAAACTTGTCGAGAAATCTGACATATATATCGCATTGTATTACATTTTTTTCTCCTGTTACTTTCTTTTTTCCTTTATCCTTTTTAGGAAGCTAGATTTTCTCCAGTCACTAGCTTTCATATGAACACACTTTACTTGATATTAAAAAAAATTATATTTTTATTTAGAATTCAATAGGAAACTTGTAATTCCACTCAGAGTTTTCAACAAAAAAAGGTAATATATACTATATATATATACATATCATGAAAAATCGATGTTATGATGAAGTACGTATATTAGATGACAACAACTTATCAGCTAGTAACACCTTGGAATGCAGTTACCAAGTATAGGCAGCCGACGTGTAACAGGTGATTGTTTAGATAAGGCATTGAATTAAAAAACCAGTAGAGGTTTTCCAAGAAAAAAAAACACTTGTAGCAAGTCTTTATTTAAGTAAATAAATGACAAAAATTGGTAAATGGGCGGTTTATTTCTAGACACATTCAATTTTAGAAAACTGGACATATTCTATATAGTCACGTAGCAGTTTACGTAACAGAATTCCAGCACTTAAATAGCGAAAAATTAGAATTTATATTAAGCAGCTGATCGTTATTTTGAAGCAGAAATATGAAGTTTACATGATTATTTCTTTGTGACAAGCCACTTGTTTACATAACGATGAAGGTATAGACAGGAATTGCTTTCAATTTGATAGATCGTTAAAGAGATTCACTGCATGGAAAAAGCGTGTATGCTTCGAATGATCGTAAGGGTTTTGCATGTTTATTGAAATTTAATAAAAAAAATTGAGTCACTCAAGGGTAGTTTAAAAATTCAGGAAATTATGAAAAATGTTATCTTAAAACATTAAACTAAAATTTTATAGCAATGTTTTACCATAGGCGTATTAACATAAATATAGTGGGCCTAGATATTCTAATCTTGAGTACACCGTACCTAGATCTATCGCATTACAAATTTCTACTAAAAGTTTTCAGAAGCCCTGTATAATCTTTAACCTAGATGTTAATCCTTATATGCATTTGTAACAAATGTTTTGTCTAAAATACTGGTTATATAGGAACATAAAACTAAACCTGGGATCTATTAATGATCATGTACTGCAGTTCCCTGCCCTGTTTTTAGGTAGATTTCGTACGAAATACTACCTATTACATTCTCCCTATGTTGGAATTTTTGAAAAATATTTGCATATCTACACCGATCATGACCCCTAGAACCCAAAACTACCCTCAGTAAAAAACTATATATATATATTAGGGTGGGTCGAAAAAACCGAAATTTTTATAATCGAAATGTAATAGCGCGGAAAAGTTGCCTTTTGTAATACAGAATAAATTCCTAAAATATTACATCGATCGGTTAATATCTTTTACCGCCGCAAGGGGGTCAAAGTTTCAAAAAATCGCAAAAAACATGTTTTTTTTTCGTTTTTTTTTAATTATCCAAACATACCAATACAATTTCTAATAGAACGCAATAGGTACATGAAGATATGAGAAATGTCCCGGTAAATGTTCATTATGATGAAATCATATGAGTATCATATCATATTTGCCGCAAAAATACAATATTTTTTGTAAAAATTTCAAAAATTTCAATTTTTCATTTTTTTTTCTAAATTTATCTAATTTCTATAATATGTCTAGAAATAAATAATTTTACTTTATAGCTATTAATATATCATAATTTTTTATAACTATTTGTAATAGACTTGAAAATAAAGTTAATCATTCATTTTTCTTGACGATCGCTTCATCTACTGACGTTTTACTTCTTAACAGCCAATCCATGCCACAAAAATTATATAAAATGAGCAAAATGTTTTAGTATTTTATTAATTAAAATATACAGATGTTTAACCGAAACGGGTTAAATAAACTTAAAATGAAGAAGTATTTAATGTAAATGAATTTTATAATATAACTTGCTTTCAGATGAAGCCATTATTCCTCGAGAGGTCAAAATTAATAAGATGTGATCCTCCCTCCGTTCTAGTAAACGAACTTTATCAGCACTTCAATGACTAATTTCACGCATCTTTCTAGAGATTGAGTGGGACAAGGAAAGTTATAATAGCTGGTATCTTTAATCGAACATTTTAAACTCACCAGCGTTGTTAGTCGATAGAGAAACCATAACAGGTGGTTCCGTTAGTTTTCAGTTTTGCCAGTAGACTAAAGCCATACAATTTTAAGCTTCAATGTTGAAGTCTGCTATGATAAAGTGACAGATGGCACTATTCTAGCCCACAGAACGTCGTGCTTTTGCAATTTTCTTCATGGCTGGGATCCTGATGTTCTCCTCTTCATATGCTATCATTCCAAAGACGCTATGTGTATGATTTGCGAAATAGTCATTTCGTGAAAATACAGGAAATATAATCTTTCGTAGGTTATTTGTCAAGTAACGTAAGTTACTAACTATAGTGCACAGATTCTAGAAAACTTGAGTGATTCATTTTAATTGTGAACCAACTGATGCAGTATACTTTCAGGTTGTACTCAAAGAGTATGACAAGTAAAGAAGAGGGTTTCTTTGTTCCAACGTAGAGTCTCAAAATTCGAATAGCAGTAATGATCCACCTTGCGTGAAATATTTGTCCAGGGACTCAGCAAAAAAGGTCAATTGTATACACGCGTGTTGAAAGAGCTTGCAATATTTCAGACATATACTTCTGGTCAGTTGACAAATCATCTTTATCAACAGCTAGATTAAATCATCATCACCAAAAATACATCAGATTAAATTGGCTTAAATTTTGCAATTGGTATTATTCGCAAATCACAAGAGATCAACCAATTGGGAAACAATACGATAGAGAACCTGTTTTTCGTCATCAAGATGTTTGAAAAGATGTCTCAGTGGAAGCTCATTGAAGTGAGGTCAAGGAAGCCAATAAAGTTGTTTTTTAAAAGTTGTTCTCAAGTAATCGTACTATAACACCGCCTTTGCATCCTGTTTTGAAGACAGCTCCGCGAAATTCGACTGCAATTATTATTAGAGTTTGGATTTCATTTTTCTTCAAAAAATCTATAATGTCATTGCATATAGAAGTCGCCTTGCCAGAAGATGGGGTCAAATGACGAAAATAATTGAGACCTGGTTCTAGTATCAAAGAGATATGTTCCTCCTTGACTTCGCAAAGATGAAACTTTGCTACCTCTTTAACCTGGCAGATATTTCTATCTTTAGAGCCATCAAAGTATAGAGTAAAAGGAGTAAATTACAAAAAAAAAAAACGAACAAAGTGAAACGTGGCCCTCTAGCAGCGATAAATTAATTTTACGTGAAGGCAGTTGCAGGTGTTTCTATCATTGAGCAAATTTTCCTTTATAGAATTACAGTGATCATGGTTAACAATGTGCATGAAATTAAAAACATAAAATGCCTTTCCCAGCCTATTAGAAATGTAAAAAATCTGAAAACATTACAAAAGTTATTAAAATTGAAAAAATGAAAAACTTTAATTTTTAACATTTTTTAGAAATTTTGGACCTGTTGCGGCGGTAAAAGCAACGATGTCGCAAAAATGAAATGTTAATGTGACATTACTAATATCTTGGCGTGGCTATTGCGTTCTATTAGAAACTGAATAGGTAGGTTTGGATAATTTAAAAAAAAAGTGCAAAAAGTATGTTTTTTGCGATTTTTTCGAAATTTGGACCCCTTGCGGCGGTAAAAGATATTAACCAATCGGTGTAATATTTTACGTATTTTATCTTTTTAACAAAAGGCAACTTTTCCGCGCTATTAAGTTTCGATTATAAATATTTCGGTTTTTTCGACCCACCCTAATATATATATATATATCACATTATTCTGCACACGATAACTTCCACAATTCTGCACAAATATCCTCCAAACTGACACATAAAATCAAGAGGCATAAAATCTCGGTTAAGTTAATGGGCAAAATCAGACCAAGGTAGAGGTCTGCACGGACCCAGGCTTGGCGCGAGGCCCGTACCCGGGCCGGGCCGTCGGAATGAAGGGGAATTTTCAAACTGGCCGGGCCGGCAGAATTAGGACAATTTTTTCAACGGGCCGGGCAGGCAAAATCGGGCAGGCAAATCGGGCCTATCGGCCCGATATAAGAATTTAAGCGAAGCAGATAAAATACGAGCCATTTTCAATGAATATGATTTTCTCGAGAAGTATAAATGTGCGCCACGAGCCGATGCGAGTTTAACAACATCAATACAGAAATGTTACATGTCCATAGTAGAGATCGGCATCGTACAGTTCCAAGATGTCTGATTCCGAGTTTAATTTTTTTTCAGCAGACTCGTGCAGGGACGGAACTGGTCTTAATCGATCTCAGGTTGTGTAGAACAGTCATTGTGTTTTGTAGTGTTAATAGTGATAATGAACTTCTCTTAACAGTATCTTTGGAAATATACCTTAAGGTGGTTGTTATATTCACTGCTCAACAATGCGAAGATTTCAGACATATTTTCTGACAAATTCTTTTACTATAAAAGCATAAAATTGACAGGCCTGCCTATTGAATGCATTTGGAAACGAATAGTTTTTTCCATATTTGATAAATTACTTACAGAGATAACAGAGATTCCTGTCACGTGACTGTACTTTTTTCTCCTTTCCTGTGCCATCGTTTCCGGAAATTCAATTCAACACACTAACTTTGACAGTATTTTCAGAAAGATATATTGCTTTTATCTATGAAAAAAAAACGACATTTACATAGCTTCTGAATAAGAATACCTGCCAATCTTCCGGAAAGAAAAGTTTTCATAAATGTGTCGAAATGTGGCTCCTTTGTATTTGAGAAAAGCTTTAAAAATGAGAGAAACATTTTCACAAACCTACTTTTTATTATACAGCTTCAAAATTTATCATGTTTTTATTCCTTTATTCTGATGAACCACATTAATCTTTTATTGAATCCTTATTTCCATTTTGAAATGTCTGTAGACACGATGACTAAAACAATGTAAGTAATCGTTAATGTTTACTATTGTGTGTTTTCTGTTTTGCGAACATCATAGTAATGTAAAATGTACTGCAAAATGTTCCCATAAATATGTATGTAGTATTCATTAAAAGAATCATAATTGTATGTTGAGAAAAAACGATTTTTTTTTATTTTATTTATTTATTTATTTTTTTTTTTTGTAGAAATTTTGACGGGCCGGGCCTGTTTTCACTGATTTTTGTACGGGCCGGGCCGGGCCAAGATAGCTTTCGTTCGGGCCGGGCCTGGAAATTCCGGCCCGTCCAGACCTCTAGACCAAGGGAATGGAATTATGAAGGGGTTTTGTGAAAAACGAAAAAAAACCATAACTTTTTAATTTTTATACATATCAAATCAGTTTAAAGTTTTTATTACTTCTAAAAATAGTGCCAAAAATTTATGCAACATAGATTTTTGATAAAATTAAAAATGGGCTCAAGGGGCGCAAAAATAGGGTTTTTGGGAGAAAAAAAAATTATAACTTCGTCAATCCTCAAGATATCAGATCTAATTAATTTTATTATAAATCTCCTTAATATTTTCTACAACTTTTATATTCACAAGTTTTTGATAAGTCTAATTCGTATCGCAAAAAAAAAAAATAATAATAATAAAGAAAAACGAAAACAAAAATGGGGTGGGGGGGGGGGATGGTTGAAGGTGAAAAAATTCCATAACTCCGTCAATTCACAAGATATAAAATCCCCATGAAATTATTATATATTTTCTTAATATTGTCTACAACATTTATAGAGACAAGTTTTTGATAGGACCAATTCTTACAGTAAAAATGAACTAAAAATACATAGCGATTGAAGAAAAAATCTTCTTATTAAAGGTGTATTCAAATACAAACTGCTTATTTTCTTACTCATTTTTTAATTCATTTTTGCTCTCAAACACATCCAACTGTTAGATTCTCTTATTCAGAAATTATGTAATGTACCGTAATGATCGAGGTTTTGATAGAGGCAGAATATATTTCAAAAAATAATGTCAAATTGGGCATTTGAACAGATTTTCCCGAAGCGATTGAGTTAGAAACGAAAAATATTGTCCTACTGAGAAACTAATTGTTTATAAATCAACATATTTAATTAATTGAACGAATAATAAAAACACGAATCGCTTATAAATCTCTTCAAAAATCACGTCAGCAAGTTTCATATCTTTCTATTAAAAATGAATCTGAAATTGTGCTAGAAAATTTCGAGTTGATGCGCATGGAAAAGTATTTTTTTTAATACCACATTAACTCGATTCTGTTAGAACCAACTATTATATAAAAATGAACTAAAAACTCGTTAAAAGCGGCCAGATAAAATTGTTAAAGTGGGTTTATCTCTAATCGTGATTTACTTTTTGTTGGAGAAATTAGTGTAATTCGAAATCTACCTCCACCTGTAGGCCGGGCCGGCAGGGAATTTTTTTTATCATAGGTACGAAGGTGTTCACAGTATGTATCCTGGTCAGTTGATCAGAAGAAAAATGTCAAATCAAATCAGAATAATATTTCACACGGGCTCGCATAGCACTTTGCAACTCGATATGTACTATTTTTAATATCACAATAAAAAAATAATAATAAACAGACAATTGTCTGGTAACAATCTACACACTAATGCCAAAAATTCTTGATTAATATAATTTTTAGAATATCAAAAGTTTAAAGGAAATAAATGATACGGAAGTAAAAAAAAATAATTTTATATATTTAAACAATGATTCTTATCGAGTTTATTCGCATTTAAATACCCCAAAATAGATCATATGGGAATGACAAGTTAATTAAAAAAATAATCTTTACCTGAAATACAGTAAATAAATTTATCTGCATTTGTTAATTTTAACAGTTCTTTAAAAAGTTTATTCAGACACTAGTTAACTATTAATACCAATTGATAAGTAATAATAATAATAATAATTAATAATTAATAATTAATAATTTATAAAAATTAATATTATTAATTAATAATAATTACTACTACAAGTTCACTTAACAGTAATTTAAAATATTTAAATACCGTTTCATATGTAACAAATAAATTGGCTTTTAAATTCTTTCTCTGATTAGATAATTGTTTATCTTTTTCTCTCTTATTACAACAAAATAAAAAACAACTAAAATTCTAATACTGATTTGCGAATTACTGATAAGCCTTTTCTGTAGAAGTCAATTCATACGTTGTTCTAGTATTTTTTTTTCTACTTTTTTTAATGAGAAAATTCCTTAAAATAACAATTATCCAATTAACAAAAATTGAAAATATATAATTACTTCAGTTCCAAACAATTTGAACTAGACTTTTTGTATGGCTTTATGCACTGGCATTTTATTTATTTTTTTACTTAATTAAATGACAGTCATCTAAATAATGAAAAAGTCCTTTCGGCCAGTGCCGGGAGGAAGAGGTAGTTTTCATATTCCTTTTTTCTTAAAAAGCCAGTTTATATTATTCCAACACACGAGGCTGAATTTAGTGGAAACCGATTATAGGAGATTCAATACTAATTTTTATCAATAGTAAATCATTATGAATGAGAATTTCGCGAAATTAATCAGCTTTATCCAAACTTCTTTTATTTAAAGTAACTTATGTTTGGTTGACAAATTTAGCGATATCTTGACGTGCCTGCCATTTTAAGACAACGTGGTGGATGAGGCTAACCAGTGAACTTGGTCGAGACCTTACTAATTTCTGTGCACATGCTCACTCACGTCTGGATCGGTTGATATATACGAGTGCTGTCGCAGGCAAAAAATCAGATTTTTCAAAATGTTACCCACATTAGAAATTCAAATTGCTATATCTGAGCCATTTTTGTAAGATAAAGACAAAATAAAAAATGCTCCGGAACCTTTATATCAAGGTCAAATACTTAAGAAAGAAACCTTTTTCAATTTCTAATTTTTTTGCACCTCACTTTAAATATAATTTTTTTTTTTAATTTAATGGCCGCCATTTTGAAACAAGATGGCTGATGAAGCTCGCTAGCAAACTTGAAAGAGACATTGCTATATACTATCCACACGCCTTATTACATCGAAATAGGTTAATAAATACGTGTGGTATCGCGTGACAAATATCAGATCGTTTCAAAATGTCAGCCATGCTAGAAATTCAAAGTACTATAATTGAACCATTTTTTAAGATATAGACGAAACAAAAACTGCTCCGGAATCTTGGTATCTAGGTCAAACACATTAAAAAAAAACATTTTTCATTTTCCAAATTTTTGATACTTCATTTCAAATTTTAAATTATTTTTTATGGCAGCTTTTTTGAAACAAAGAGGGCGGATGAAGCTGGCCAACGAACTTGGTCGAGACATTGGTATGTACTATGTATACACCAAGTTACCTCCAAATCGGTTCGTAAATACGAGAGTTAAAGCGTGACAAAGATCAGATATATATGATAGATGAAAATATACCAAAATATTTTGGAATCGCTTTCCTCCGAACGGCTGCAATAGGTAGCTTTTTGTAATGAAAGTTACCTAATAGTCAGGTTCCATCAGCAAATAGCGAATCAATGTTAGAATTATTGTTGATTGTTTTGTATATATAGTTATTGCTTTGCTACAAGATGATCGTTAAGAAGAAGCGGTTATGTAAGCAGAAAAAAATATAAAAAAAATAAAGTTCATATTTTGATCGAATGCTATTATTTAATTGTACTTTAATAAATTATTAATAAAGCGTTTCAACTTTCAAAGGAATTTATTTAATAGGCGGCTACATTATTATCTGAATCAAAGCATCTAAAATGGTACAGGCACTAGATTTAAAAGAATATACATTACTTAGAAAGTACATGCACTAATTTTAACTGTTTAAGTATTCTTTTATGCCATGTTTATTTTTGGATATTTCAAACAAGAGACAGGACCCAATAAACATAACACAATTATACTTATCAGAACACAAAATACGCGCGAAAATATTTTTCGATGTGCGAAGAAGTTAGCAGAATTAATATATCCACACATAATCATAAAGAAATGATCGCAGTAAAAGTAGAAAAATTCTAGAAGTGTTGAAGTAATGTTTAGTTCTTTTATAACATAAAGCTGACTGAAACAGATATGCACTGGAAATGATTTTATTCGTCTTTTCTAGTTAATCACCAGAATTCTTACTGTAGTACATTAAAAATGTTTGTCATATTATTTGCATTTTTAATTGCGCATATTATATATTTCAAAAGCTGAAGAATTGTTCATACATCATGCTTTCATCTTTCTTAAATATCTCTTTATTTAAACTGCCACTCTTTAAGAAGAATTATTAATGAGCATTCTTGAATACTTGCCATACTCATTTTCCGCCTGGTTGCACCAGTTCTGTTACTAGAACTTCCTTCAAGTGATTTTTAAAGAAATAACGGCAGTTTCTAAAACGACCATCATATTGTTCAGAAATACAGAATTGTTTCAATATATAAAGTTCATTTTGAAGCGGTATTTAATTTTAATTAGCTTCGCTAAGTTGAACAAGCATTGTTTTACTTAAGAGAATCTTTCAAGAAATTTTTCAAAGCTCGATTTCAAAATCTCAAGAAACATCTTTATTTAACTTAATGTTTTATGTTTTAAATGTCAAAAGTATAAAAATTAAATTATTACATTCAAAATTTTTTTTAAACATTAGAATACGAAATAAATAATAATGCAAAGTTGTTTTATTACGATATGAATGTCCACCAACAATAACGGATGAAAATATATTTTAGTGTAGTTAAATCATTTATTCTATAATTATTTATAAATGATCTTTAAATATCACAAAAACATCGCAGTTCACATGGAAATAAATCCCAGTATTCACAAATAGTATAGGGCATTGCTGTTCTCCTTGCTTGGGTGGAAAATATGCTTATATATATGAAGCATTTTTTTTTTATAAAACTTTATTCGTATTTTTTTTAAACGAATTTACACGGTATCCTACAACCTAAACTTACCAGCATGCTTATTTTAATGCGCTTTAACAGAGCCTAAAAAAGGAGGGAGGAATATAGACACACGCAAGAGCCATTTAAAGAGAAAAAAGGTCTCATTAAATAACCACATTGAATATAATTTGCATGAAATTTCCCATATTAGTTGAGCGGTACTTATTTTTCTTGTTATTTTTTCATTGAGCAAATCACTTATTTAATATAAAGAAAGTAAATCACTTTTATATTAAATAAATCAATTGCTTTTAAGTGAAAAAAAAATGAACTAAATAATCCAAATAAATATTTCTGCTAACCAACAATTCATTTTTTTCAACGAAAATTTCTCTATTTGTAAAAGGTAAATAGGCTCAAGTACTATAAAAAAGCACGCTCGTGCATGAAAACGTATGTTATGTTTTAAATTTGTTGTTATTTTCATAAGACAATGGATGTTGTATTCCGTAATAATGTAATTTTTTGAAAGGAATATTTCCTTTTTTATTAATTATTTTTAAATATATATTTCAATTAAAAATTAATACTTTGTTTTATAGTATTATTTGAGGTTTTAAATATGTAGCAGCTGAAAGAAAAATTTGTTATGTGCACATAATTTTTTATGTGCTGGGTCAGATGCCACAAGGAGTGTGGGACAAATGCCGCATTGAGAAGAAAACTAGACAATTTTTTTTTTTTTTTTTTTTTTTTTTTTTTGTCAAGCAAATCACATTTTTAATTTCTCAAACTACTTAAAAGGAAAATAAATAACAGTAAACTTACAAAAATTGAAAATATGACTAAATTGTGAAAAGTTTAACGATAATGCAAAAGTGTAAGGTCAAAATATAAAACTTAAGATTAAAAATGAAAATGAAAAAAAAAATTGAATTTACATGAATGGATAGCATAATTACAAGAAACAATAGACAGCATAATTACAAAAAAGATATGAATAACTGGTTTACATCCAGGCGAACATTGTAGTTTGCTCTTAATGTAAGTATTAGTTCTATTTAGGCTCTAGTCTGTTTATTTTTGGCCTTTCTTCTCATTCTTTGATTTTGTATTTGCATTCGCCCACACTGACACCACACTTCCAGTTCCAAAAGTAATGTGAGCATTTTTCATGCAGTCACCGATTGAATTTGAGGCACTCAACAGTACTCTAATTCCAATCCAATAAGGCCACCAGAATTCATAAGAGGAAAAATTTCGTCAATGTCGGAAGATGACTCGTATTTCAGTTTCTTTTTCAAGTAAGGTGTTTTCAAGTTGATCTTTCCCTTCTTTTATTACACATTTTACTTCTGCCAAGTTGTCGTTTTGTCACACTTTCCAATTTCTTTTGCTTTTTATTTTCTTCTTCTTTTTCTTGCTTATAAACTCTGTGCTTCTAATTTTTGTATCCTTCTGCTTTCTCTTACTGGGCTGTATAGGTCTTTTGATCCTTTCAATAGGAGATATTTTGTGTAACAGTTTAGATGGTGAGAATTGTAAAAGGCCTACGTTTTCCTTATCTACAAATGGTGGACCAACATTGTTGCTCAGAATAATTTGATAAGTAGCAGAATGCGCTAATATAAATGCAGTGATGAATTTATTGAACCGGAAAATAAAAATATGTTTGCGGCATCTGTCCTTAACTTCGGTGCGGCATCTGTCCCATAGTGGCCGGTAAAAAGCCGCGCCAGCATTTAGTGTCAGGTGAGCGACGCGAGAGAAAGGCAAGCACATCTCTGTATTCTGCGAGGATCTAGTATACACTTGAAATCGGTTTGGGGATGAAAAATCTGCTTATTTTGCTTAAATTATGCAATAAATCTTTAGTAGAATAATTTTAGCAATTTACCACGCAGGTTCGAAGCATAAAAACTGACATAAATATGTAAATACTGGCATTTAAGCAATGGTATCCCATGCAACACTGCACACAGCGCAGAGGAGCACTACGAACTTCTTAAGCTGGTCTAAGAAGCGCTACTGTTTTCCTAACAATCTCAGCGGCATCTGTCGCACCGTGGCGTCTGTCCCCACTTTACCCTTTTTCACTGTGTGAATTCTCTTCGGCGTCTAAGGGTAAAGCGAATTTATTTTCGAGTGTATCATGAACTAGTATGTTGAGATAAGCACAAACCTTTCTTCTACGTCTTTATATTATAGTTATGAATGTGACGTTTAGCGCATTTGTTCGAATATATCAAGGAAGTACTTTGATCACTTTTGGATTAAAAAAGTAAAACCCTATTAATATTCTGTTGGGTAATTATTTATGAAATTACACTAAAGCACGTATTTATGTGGATAAAGGTAAATAAATCATTTATTGTTTTCTAATCTAACAGAGGCTAAAATAAAGTAGCAATGTTCATTCAAAAAGTGAGTTCTGTTGGTTGATTAAATATAAAATTTAATCAGCATATTTTTTTAATAAACCGTTTGCATATTAAGATTTGGACAATTCTATGTCACAGGCTCAAAAATACAGAAATTACGTACAAAATATAAAACAAAGACTAAAAGAGCCACATATTAGAATGCATACACCGAATTTTAATCAGCATTAATTTGTCTTAACATATAACAAAGTAATAAATAATATAAATTTTGTGCATCTGTTCTACATTATCTCAGGAACATGGTGTAAACCGTGAACATGCATTTTGTTATAAAGCATCCGAAATGCATTTCGTTATTTTCAAAGATTACGTACAGTTTTTTGCCTATAGAAATAAACACAGATACATAAAAACTTTTCAATACTTAAAACAATTGAGTTGCAACATTCTATTTTTTTTTAATTATTACCACTACCAACACCCACGTATCTGAACGTACCATACCACTTTCAGTTTCTCAGTATATGGAAAAATAGCTGATTCAAACAGTTTTGAAATTAACGAAACATGTTAAGCTATTTTCAGTGCTGAAATCACTTAAAACATTTCAGTAACACAAATTTAAAGGATAAAAAAATATTGATAGAATATATACAATATTTTCCAGTCACATACTCGACAAAATTGCGTTGTTTAATATAGAGCTATATTTTTTAATTTGTATATCTTTTTGTTTTCTGCCTATTGGTGTTAAAAGCCGACAAAGGACAACGTAGAAACAAATTTTGTTTTCAAACCCGTATATCACGAAAAGTTAAATAATTGTCGAAAATTCTATAAGAGCACGGACAATCATTTTTTTATTTAATATAGCATTTTATCAATATACTCTTGTTAGACGGTATTGTACTATATTTTAATTAATTGCTAGATGAAAATAATTAATTTTTAGAAATCTGTTTTACCTTCAGTAAAGCAAGTGGAAAGCAGGTGTCCCGAACTTCACGTAGAACACCTTTTTCATGAAAAAAACAGGCTTTGAGGGAAATAACTGAGTATATTATCGTGCTGGCATGGGGGTATCACATCTCAAGGCTCGGACGCTTTGAGCTCGGCAAGAAGTCTTCATCGATGTCGGCACTCGTACATAACACATCAGGCCAATGGGAACAACCAGGCTTGCTCGGCGAAACACTCGACAATTCAACTGATGAAGGATGTCTTTCAGCTGTCATCTTTCCTTGGCCCTCCACCCTTTCGTTGTGAGTGGTGTCACCAACTTTTCCTGTTATTTCTTCGTATTGTTTCAGAAATTTAAGAACCAGGTCATTCGGCTTGGGTTTCTGTCTTTTGATAAATTTTGGTTCAGGACCAAAGAAATCATAAATGTTAAACCTAACCTTCAAACCGTCCGAAGTAATTCCCGAAAAAACATTCAGCCAATTGAAAGTTTGAAGTAATGATGATTCGTTTGGGCCTAATTAAAATAGTACCCCGTTTAATTTCCATGGTAAAAGGGTACATATCAGCCCAAATTTTAAGGAAAGATCCTAGCCAAACACAGTGATATGTGTATACATCTGAAATCAGAACATAGTCTTGATTTAGATATCCATCCCACCACTTGTTTAAACTTTTCACAAACAATGGGCTGAAATGCCTTACAGCATAATCTTTTCCGATCCGCGGAGGCCCACATATCCATACTCCGCACGTATTATCAAGGGGTTTGTTGTCAAATAATTGACTTAATAAGATATTCGTTTTATAGCGGAGATAGATCCCCGGATACTCGAACTTAATTGTGGAGGTATCACCGAGCTCAGCTTTAAGCAAAACATCTCTAAAAGGGTTAATCTTTCTCAAATCAGCTGGTAGTATATCACACTCGGTGAAGTCTCTATCTTTTTTTACAATAATTCGTAGCCTCTGCCAGTGAGTCTTTAGCTCGCTCAAAATGAGCAGCTGGAAGTCAACTCTTAACCGAGCAGAGGTTCCGACGGTTTTTAAACAAAACAAAGCCTTGTAGATGCGGCGACCCGTATCCTGGCAAGCCTCTCTACCGAATAGAAAATATTTATGAAGGTTCTCATCATACACAGGTGCGGTAGAGAGATCGAACGATGTGAATACACAACGCTTACACTTGTACATCGCTAGCAGCCAGAATGATTTGGATGTATCGTGCGCCCATATATATATAGTAAAGTGAAGATAGACACCGCGGTGGGACAGATGCCGCAGAGATTGTATTGGCGACACTAGCGCCCCCTACACTAATTTAAGAATTTCGTTGTGTGCCTAAGTGATGTGTGCTGTTTTGTATGCGTTTCCACCGCTTAATTGTCAGTATTTACGTATTTATGCCAGTTTTTATGCATCGAAACTGAGTGGTGAGTTGCTAAAATTTTTCTAATAAAGATTTATTACTTATTTTAAGCCAAATAAAGAGAGATTTCATCCAAAACCGATTGCAACTGTAGACTAGATCTTTGTAAAATACAGACATGTGCTTGTATTTCTCTCACGTCGCTCACATGACACAAAATGGCGGCATAGCATCTTACCCACCACTATGGGACAGATGCTGCACCGAGGGTTCAGCAAGATAAGATGACAGATAAGATGACAGATGCCGTAAAATATATTTTTGTTTTTCGGTTTAATAAATTCATCACTGCGATTTAAGTAGAACTTACATTTAAATGAACCTATAGTTGCGCATTCTGCAACTTATCAAAATATTCTCAGCAACAATGATGTTTCATCATGTGTGAATAAGGAAACCGTAGGCCGTTTACAATTCTCACCGTCTAAACTGTTAAACAAAATATCTCCTATCACAGTAGTCAAAACACCTATACAGACAAGTAAGAGAAAGCAAAGGATGCAATTATTACAAGTTTGAGTTTATAAACAAGAAAAAAGAAGAAGAAAATAAAAAGCAAAAGAAACTAGAAAGCGTCAAAGAACTTCAGCTTGGCGGAAGTAAAATATGCAAAAAAGGGAAGGGAATGATCAAACTTGAAAACACCTTACTTGAGGAAGAATCTAAAATATGATCCATCTTTTCCTCTTATGTATTCTGATGGCAGTATTTAATTAGAATTTGATGACTCTGGATGTGTTGAGTGTCTGGAGTTTTATCAAGAAACAAATTCTAAAGCTGGCAGGATTCAGTGCTTTAAATTCAATCGATAGCTGCATGAAAAAGGCTCACTTTACTTTTCCAACGGAAAGTGTGGTGTGATTGTGGACGAGTGGAAATACAAAATCAAAGAATGCGAAGAAAGGCCAAAAATAAACAGGCTAGTGCCTAAATAGAACAGAACTAATACTTACATTAAAGAGCAAACTGCAATGTTCGCCGGATCTAAACCAGTGATTTATGTATTTTTTGTAATTAGGCTGTCTATTGCTTCCAATAATTATGCTGTCCATTCATGTAAATTCAAATGTTTTTCCTTTCGTTTTCATTTTTTGTCTTAAGTTTTATTTTTTGAGACTGCACTTTTGCAATTTCGTTGATCTTTCCACAATGTAGTGATATATATAATTTATGCAAGTTTACTGTTATTTATTTTCGTTTTAAGTAGTTTGAGAAAATAAAAATGTGATTTGCTTGAAAAAAAATAAACAGCGTAGCATTTTTCTCCATGCGGCATCTGTACCACACCCCATGCGGCATCTTACCCAGCACATAAAATATGATGATAAAAAAGGACGTTTGGGAAAATAATTATGACTGCTTTATTAAGAGGGATTTAAGTTGTTTAACATAGAAATTTGATTCTACAGGGTTTGATTAATGATTTTTGGTACTTTGTTTCTTGGCTTTTGCTTTATTGTACATTTTACAAAAAGAAAAGTAAAACTGCGGCATCTGTGTCCACTTTACTATACCTGTTATTTATCTAAAGTGAGATTAAAAACTCAGTCTAACATTACGTAGGCGCTCAGCAGTTTTTATGAAAGCGGATCAAGTATACTTATAAATACAAGTTCGATTGCGCCTGAATAAGCTGAACTAGATTCCAGAAACACTCTAAACACGCTCAATCAGCAACTCTCAAGTGCGAAATCACTTTCACAAGAACTGACTCCTGAGAAAGTGATCTCGCACTTGGGAGTTGCTGACTGTGCGTGTTTCGAGTGTTTCTGGAATCTAGTTCTGCTTATTCAGGCGCAATCGAACTTGTATTGATAGTATGTTTCATTCACTTGCATAAAAACTGCTGAGTGGCTGCGTAATGTTAGACTGAATGTGTCGATAACACCCTGTATATAATGCTGCATCCAAAGCAGCTAAATTCAATCGAGTTCGATGACTTGATGGCGAAAATATTTCTAGAGTAGGAATCGATGTCGAGCTAATCAAATTAAGGGTATCAAAAAGCTAGACAGGCACCTAGAAGTTATCGAAGAGGTGACTCGTCGTATGCTTTTTCAAGAAAATACCAGAAAGTTTACCTTGCTAAGTATAAAAATTTTGTCACTCCAGAAGCAGTTTTCGATGTAGCCTGCTACTTAAGCGAATTCTACTTAAGCTATGCTATGTTGATCAAACATGATCATGTGTTCGTGGAGTTTGGATGAATTACTGATACGACAGAAGTCTACTTGTCTAAATAATTCAGTCTAGAATCTTAGTATGAAAGAGAAGATTGAATTTATTCTTAACTCTGATTCCACATCTAAAAAATCAGTGATATTACACTATTTCAAAATCCCTGCATTCAACAACTCTGATTGTTAAAAGGTGGAGGTGGGAAAAGCCGGTGATACATCCTTCATCAGTTGAATTGTCAAGTGTTTCTCCGAGCAAGCCTAGTTGTTCCCATTGGCCTGATGTGTTATGTGCGAGTGTCGACATCAATGACGACTTCTTGCCGTGCCCAAAGCGTCCGAAATGAGCCTTGAGATGCGATGCGCCACGGTAATATACCCAGTTATTCAACTCAAAGCCCACTTTTTTTCATGAAAAACCTATGTTATACCCCATGATAGACTTGTTTGTTTTCTATAACGAAAACATGATGTACTGGATAATCTAAAAACGGGCTACTATACAGACGACAACGGTGTCGATAACGATATGTGGTTCCTCTAGGGGATAAACTTGGTGACACATTTTGGCTGACGCAACGTCGTCAGCATTTATTTTCTGCGATGGACTATTTTCAGATGATATTAGAGGAGAAGTTTGAATGAAGTTCTTCAGTTGTGGAGGTTAGGCACATTCCGAGTATTTTGGAATATGAAAAGAGGTATAAATGTGTGACTTCCGCAAGATAAAAATCAAGAAAGTGCGTTATTTCCATAAAAATTCAAGGCAGTAAATTCATAGATATTGCAAGAAAATTGTATTTTGTGCTTTAGTACGAGGTAAATTACGTAGTAGGAGCCCATACTTCTAGATTAGATAGACAGATACGATAAAATATAATGAAAAGTGCAATTACCTCTCCATCTACATTTATTATTTTGTTTTGTCCAACAGTGAGAAAAAATTTTCGTAGATGCGGATTTTTTAATATTTCCATCAAGCATTTAAACTTTTTAAAAATTATTTAAAAATTTGAAAAGAGAAGGAAAATTTGTTTAAAAATTCGAAACTTTCATTTTAAAATGTAGTTTGCTCTGTTGATGAATGATTAATGGAAATGTTAATCAAAGTACATTTTTTTTAACAATAAACAGTATGGGAAATAGATCGCCTGATGAAATTTTATCTGTAATTTTACAACCAAATATACTGTTATAAAATTTCTTAATTTTTAAATGTATTTTAATGTTTTCTAGAAAAGTAAATACCTTTAACAGAATTACGCTTCATTTTGTTTGAATTAAAAGGAAAAACATTTTTTTTTTTTTTTTTGGAAAATTTAGGAATTTGTTTATTTTTAATATGAAAAAGTACATCATTTTAAAAATACTTCTTGAGCAAACATTAATTTAAACGAAAAGGAAAGTTTCGTATTACATTTTTCATCTTCGAGACATGAAGAAAATTTTGCTGTTTTACTTTCGTAATAGATTTTTTTTTCTGAGTAAAGGAACACAGTTTATTTAATATACTGTTTCTATATATTCTACTGTAGATGACTACGTATGAATAAAGCAGTTAGTAACTTTTGCAACTGTATATTTTTAATTAATTCCTTCAAACATATGCATAAAAATCCTTTTAGAGGGAAAATAAACATTTAAAAATGACAAAAGAATGTCTAAAAATCACTTTTAATAATTTCTTGCGCTTTGCAAAAAATGAAAAGCAATTTGTAATTTTCCTAAATTGTGAAATTTCTTTTTCAAATTACATTTAACCATTCGGTGAAAAATTCAGTTTGTAAGCGTACTCATTGCCCAAACCAACATTTGTAACTAACCGTATTCGTATTTGATAGATCGGTGGATGTACAGTTACTTTTTTCATATGAAGTTATTCATTGCTTTGTATATACGAGTTAAATCAAATACATTCGTACTACATATATGTATGTAATGATATCGTTTAAAATGAAATTGTTTTGTATCACCATTCATATGCTAACTTTTCAACAAGTTATGAAGTTTATTTTAAGATATATTTATTCAAGTCTTTATTTCAAATCTGATAGTCGGATTTTAATACTTAGAAATATTTATTGAATTTAAAAGACTGTGCATCCAAAATGTAAGAAAAATGGGAAGATTGAATGCTAAATTTTTGTGGACTTTTGTGCTTTATATGCGTGAACATGCCCGAATTTTCTGGTTGAAAATGACAATGTTCACTATAGAGAGGAGTTTACGTTATGTAGGAAGAGCATAAGTGAATGATTCTGGACATAGAATTTTGACTAATTCGCTGACCTCGAACAGGTGGTTTTCTGTTCAATTGTTGTAAGAGCAATAGTATTTAAAATCAGACCATCTACGCCAGATGAGACTCATTTGTGGAGATGTATATCCGTGGCCTTAGACTAATGTCAGACGGACGTGTTGTTGCACACTTTTGTACTTAAGTATTATCCCTACACAATGCCGCTAGCATTGTGTAGGGATAATACGTAAGTAAAAAAGCGTACAAAAAGACGTCCGTCTGACATTAGCCTTATAACTCTCAATTCTGGATTACTTCATCTACGTGTTTTTGTAGTATTGTTCTCTGATCCGTTTGCGCAAAATCGGTAATCCGAACAAAAGTTTAAACATTTAAGTAATTTTATCCTGCTCCGCTTCCCCAACAATATGGAAACATACTTCAAAATCTGTATCAAGATACATTTGATGCTAATTACTTAAGAAGTAAAACCTAATTTTTCAGATTCGAGAAAATGAAGTGTCAGCTTCTTGAGAACGTTAACATCCCAACACAAATTATTGTAATGCGTCTTGTTATATTTCTTTTTCATTAAAGTGATAAATAAGTTTTAATTCGTACTAAAGTTACACAAGCACATTCAGTATCGGATTCTTTAGGTTAATCTCTAATGACTGTATAATCGGGAGACTGGCGCATGTACAGCATTGTAAAAATATTATTCATTCCTATTATCTCTTCCGCAAACCATCGTATAAAATTGTGGCTGGTTCTATTTGATTAGTAATAAGGTCTATTACTAAAAGCTATAATCACATCTTACATGAATGGTCGGCTACATCTATTAATTGTAGCACCCTAATTTTGACATTATATTCGTATATTTTGAAAAATTTTACATTCGAATACCAAGTAGGAAATTATTAAGACCAATAGTTTCGGAATTATCTGGGTTTAAAAACTCAAAATCTTATTAGTAAAATAATAAGCAATTTTCGGTTTGCATATTTCATCTTTCAGGAAAATGATTTCTATTTTTAAATTCATGGGTTACAAATAATATTTTTTTCCAAAAATGCATTTCAAAAACATATATATCTTGGAAGTAATTTTCAAAAAGCATATATATTCTATGATTTTTTTTAACAGAATTTGATTTCACGTAGATTGTAATAGGCGAATACAAAATTACAACTATTTCAGCTGAGCTGTATTTGAATTATGTTTAAAAATCTACTCGCGTTGCAACCTGTTTTGGATTGATAAGAATGGCATGTAGCATTATCAGTTTAAAAATTTTAACTTACTTATTTTCTAAACTGTTTCTCCGAAAGACTACCCGCTTGCTTTCATAGGGTAAAATTGTCCAAAACATATAAATATCTAGATAATTTTTATCGACAGAAAGATCTGTTTTTAGTAATGCCTGTATTATACATATATATAATACTATACCATATTTTCAGGCATTATTACTCCAGTAGAGAGAGCTATCACAGTATAGATATTTTTTTATATGTTATTCAAGTTATTAAAAAGTATGACACATTATTTTCTCATTCAAAAAATTTATTATATTGTCAGTATACATTTACATAAAAAAAACAATTTTTATAAAACATATTTCGATATTTTTCATGTTTAAAAAAATCATGATTGGCTTTTTAGTAAGCTGTAAATATTATTTAAAATATATTTTCTAATACATGAGAGTTCATGATTTCTGATCCTGATTTTGAATATATTATGGTCGTTTAAATTAACTTCACTGAAATTAATGCCTTATTCGAAAATTCTGATTTTTTTTTTTACGTTATTGTTGTTAAAAACGCATAAAAAGATAAATAAAAAAGTATAATTACACAAGATATTATTTTATCAATTTTTAGGACTCCGTACTTAAGAAGTAAAAACGGAACAATTATAAGATCACACTTGTGTCTGTCTGTCTGTCCGTCGGTCACAGTCATTTTACTCGTTAACTATGGAACGTGGAAAGCACAAATTGGGGGATGTAATAAATGTTATTGAACCACATATTTCCAGATTATCAAATCTTCACAAATATATTTAAGAAAAATGTAGAGCAACTAATTAAGTTACTTGAAAAAAAAAATCTTTTCTTTGTATATCGTGTGAAGTATCGTGAGAAAGCTTTCGTAACACTGAACTTAAAAATATATTTCTTTTAATTTTAGTTATTATATGATCAGAGATGTCGTTGAAAATGTAGGGCAAAAATATGCCCCCCCCCCCCCCCATCTATTTTCGAATCTACTGAAACTAAAATTATAAAAAAAATATTGGAAGTAGAGGTTAATTTAAGCTTTGCAGGAAAATTATAGAGATTACCCTAGATCACATAGTTTTTGAGAAATTCCCCTCTTTCCTTTACACACAAATTCCGATTTGTGAGCATTTAGCAAAGGTATCGATGAACGCTAGACATACCTATCGTAGCAGAAGTATAAAAGCATTGTTGATACAGATTTTGGAAGGAAATCGTTGGTACTTAGTCGAGATATTAACAGTTAAAGACACGGACGTTTCGGATATACTTAACGAATGGGCGGTGTACTCTATGTACCAACGGCTTTTAAGCCTATATAACAACTTTTAATGATATATTTGTGTAATTGAATGTCCAACAGCAGTATAAAAGCAATTCATGTCAAATTCCTAAAAACAGACTTATTTAATTAGAATTACTCACATAAATATTATGGGATGCGCGACTAGTTTGCATTTAGTGGATCTCTCAATCGCTTCCCTGTCTTTAAAAGTTAATTAAAAACGTATCTGGAAAAACGCGGCACATACTAAGGCGGAGTTCCATATTTGCGACCTCCTTTCGAAGCGGGCTTAGCACAATGCCAAGTTTGAACTTTGAACAAGGGTTTTGTTTTAGCTACACTGTAAAAATAAAAGATTATTACTACGCTGAATTTAGTTATGCGAAATGCCCAATGAAGTTTAAACATGCACTATATTTAACGTCAGTATCGAATTAAGTGCAACATAAACATATTAGGATAAGGTTAAAAAAAGAGTTAAACAGACTAGCAATATTTGATATTATTTAGGCTTCATATGTCTTTGAACTTATATGGTATATTCATTCATAATTTTCTAGTATATACAGCTATACCCAGCCCTACGTTTTATAGTTTTTTTTACAAAATCTTATTAACTTTTAGCAACGATTTTTTTAAATAATACAGTTAATAATTCATATATTTATTGTGCGGAACCCTCTGAGCACGAGTTATACTCGCACATGGTCGTTTATTTTTTTTTTCGTAAAAGTTCCTATTTGAAAAGTTATAACGCGAACAAACGTTCATGGGTAATTTCATATAGATTGCTAAACGAACAAAAGTCATACACAATTTACACTTGTTGTATTAATTAATGTGAGATAATAAATAATATCAGCAAAAAAATTAATGTCCTCAACAATGCAAGATAAGACTCAAGAAGTTAAATAATATATACACGATATTAAACGAAAAGACAATCATAACACACGGGGAGTGAAGAAATCATACGATGGACATGGGGACACTGTAAAAAAAAAAAAAAAAAAAAAAAAAAAAAAAAAAAAAAAAAAAAAAATGTTGCAATTTTTCCTACATTTTATGTTGTAATTTTTCAAGCATCGATGCTGTGAAATCGAATTCACGCACCGACACTTTGAAAGCAAATTCAAGCAACAAGTGGAGTAAAAAATCATATTATTTCTATCACGTGCATTATGCAGCCAATAGCAATAAGACTTGTCCTAGTGCTGAGAAATTTTACAACACTCTTAAAGACAGCTGAAGTAAATTTTACAGCAACTATGTTGGCATCCGAGATACCAGCACATTTTGTTGTAAAATACAGTTATTTTGTCTTGCACTTTATGTTACAATTTTTTAAGCACAGATTCTGTAAAATCAAATTCAAGCACCGATGTTGTGAAAGCAAATTCATTCAGCAAGTGAACCAAAAATCGAATTCTTCCAGTCACGTGCACCCATCATTCAACAGCAATGAGATTTTTCCCATAAATGAGAATGTTTACAGCACTCGTAAAGACAGCAGCTTGTAAATTTTACAGCAACAATGTTGGCAGCCGGGGTACCGGTACATTTTATTGTAAAATAGAGGATTTATTTTTATTCAATTTTTCTTTGTTATTTTTTAAAATTCTAAAGAAAGATTATTTTTCCAACATAATATAAAGAATTTAATTATGAATTGAATATAATACTGAGAGAAGTAACCATAACTGAAAGTTTGGAAAATACAGCCGTAGAATTATATTAATTTAATTAATGTTTCTACTACAGTTTCTACCGCAGCTGCAGTTTACTATAGCTTAGTGATTGGATATATCATTTCACAGCACTGAGAAGGTTAAAAAAGCAAGAAAAATGGACTGTTATAGAGTTTTTATATTCTCAAGAAGCTCATAAATGAGATATATGACAAACAAAGTGTTTTTGAAGAGGTCCGTGTGAATTCAAGTATTTAATGTTAGGAATGTGTTATATAATTGTTTTTTACGTATTGTCGTGATGCACCCATCGTATTATTTATTCAAGTATGTAACAAATATGTATGAAATTGGAAAATGGTATTCATATACGTATTCTTCTTTAGTTACAAGCCAAATCAATCTGTAAGTGATTATAAAACCAAATCCTACAGTAAAGGTAGAAAAAATTTATCCGCTGCACTAAAGTCCATAAACAGATGTTTTCGGATTATAAAAACATCACTATTAGTTAATCAGTTACCCAGTGTAATCGGGTACACGTAATTAGTCAAAACACTACCTATATTATGAAGCAAATACTAGTCTGTGAGTAATGGTGACTGGTGTTGGCAACGTCTGACCAATAAATTTCGTTTTACAGTATTTATTTTTACTTCTAAACGTCAATCAATTCCAATTTTCATACCGTTAAATAGGAAAAATCTGTATTTTGAAATGCTGTTTGATTGGAAAGTATCTCGATTTCAGGGATTTTTATGGTTAATTTTTTTTATTATGATCTTTTTAAAAACTGTATTTCTGGATCGTCCAGCCTTAGTACGAAAGATAATCCGTTTGCACTTTCAAGAATATAAATTTTTCAGAATTTCTTTTTGTTAATGTTCCATAACGAAAAAAAAAACCTCAACAATAAATAAATAAAATAATTTAACGAAAACACAAATTTAAAAGACGTACCGAACAAAGACGTACAGAAGTACTCAAAATATCATATTGAAAAAGTCTACTGAAAGAAGCGATCATTTGAGATTTCATTAACTCCCGTCATGCAGTTACCACGATAGTATCCCATAATAAATTTTAAAACTTTAATAATGTAACATTTCTTATAACTTTATTTCATTTTAAACATTTATAAATAAAAACTTAAAAATTTTATTAAACGTAAGAATTATATTAGAGTTCTCCACTGAAAAAAAGGTTTTAACCTATGTTCTGTTTCTTCGGACGACAATCTTCAATAACTACAATTTATTAACTGTTATCGTTAAATCATGAATAGAATATGTTTGTATACAAGAATTTTTATCGCAGTTAGTATTTATATAGAATAATAACTGTGAAATAAATCAATTAATAAAGGAGGTTTTTATTTTTTAACCAATTACAAAAAAAAAAAAAAAAAAAAAAAAAGAAATTATACAATTAGCTTCTATTTTCATAATATATGTCCAATCACAACATTTGAACTGATATTGCAAGTTGTATAAATTATTTAGTTTTAGAAAAGTCTCGCGTTGATTATAGTCCAGAACAGAATTATAATTTTATTTTTATATTTATAACTCTTATTATTATTATTATTATTATTTTAAATTGTGTACTCTAATTATTGAAAAAAAATAGTCAATCATCATGAAATCGGTATAAATTGTTAAGGCACAGTAATACTTTATGTTTTTAAATGACAATGGGAAACCACTCTCAATAAAATACGGCAACAGGCGTGAAAATATGTACATATCAGTATAATATATTAAGAAACGGTTCATAGAAGTCGGCTTTATTTTATTATTTTTTATTGTTTATTTATTTTTCCTTTTAAAACCCTATTTTCCCCCCTTACAATGTTATTTTTCCATGACACGTCGTGCAAAGATTACTTAAGCAGCAAAAATTGTGAAACCGAGATAAATATCTACTATTAATTGTATCTAAATTGAAAATTGAAAATTTTCTTAAACTTTATTCATAGAATATTGTATGTCGTATTACGTTTTCGAAAAATACATTATGAAAATGATCTATTTTTATTATTATTGATTGAATCTCACCCACCTCCTAGTTCTTTTCAGGAGATTGATCCCATTATTTTTTATTCTATTCCATCTGATACTACGTAGAATGGATATTCACGATGCTCATTCTTGGAATGAAAAAATAATTATTTTTCATTCTGATGGGTTTTTTTTTTAAATACACTGTAAAAAGAATTCTGATGACTGTTGAAGGATCTTACTTTATTGCAGATATTTGGTGCAACTGATAATTTAAAAAAGCATTGTGCTAAGTTTGTTTATGTCAAAGATTTTCTTTCAGTTAGATCAAATTGTAAAAAAAAACTGGCAATTACTATATAAACCCTGGAAATGGGGACCAATACTGCAGAAAAACCCCGTAGTAAAGAATAGCATTTTTAATTTAATATGTGTTTGCGTTTAACTCAAAAAAAAAAAAAAAAAAAAAAAAAAAAAAAAAAACGTGGAGATTGGAAACCGGATGATTTGAATTTGAATTTGTATTAAGTGGGGTCTTTCAATTTTGAGAGTGAAAGGAAGGCTTATTTTGTTTACATTAGATGCTGTAAGAATTTCAAGCCCGAATTAACAAAACTGGTGGTTTTGGGACATTCCCGATTTGATATAGTAAATCAATTTCTGGGTAATACAATTTTAGGTCAATAGAAAATACAATATTGAAATGCTGGGTCCGACATCGAATTCTAATGGGAAGGTAACCGTTCTCACATATGATCTGAGTTCGTAATTTAGGTTGTATACAAATTCCTTGGGGTATTTATTTAACGATAAGTCCAGCATGCTACGAAATCTTATTCGTAGATCAAGAGACAGGAGGTCTCTTCCAGGGATGGAAATTGCCAGCGTGACTAGTGTCTGCAAAGTCCTCTCAACTCCTTACACAAGTCACCCGCTAGCTAAGGGCTTTTACAGAGTTTTTTCCTGATCCTCACTGCAGCCCACCTCACTGTACACTTCTCTAACTCTCTCTGTGTTCCCTTCTCTCCTCGTTCCTCCGCATACTCTTCCCTCCGGAGCGTGCGGAGGCGCGTCCACTATTACACCACTTCCAATCGCTGCAAATTTCCTTCGTTCTCATTGGAGACCTTTGTTGTCATCAAGAAGCCAGTGATGCCACCTGCTGTCTATCGCGCAGCATAAAGTTTGGCCAGTTTGGGTCATCTAGAGGTAAAACTCATCTATCAAGATTGTACCGTGATGAATTATTAGTGTCATGAGGCATACAAAAAGATACTCTGCGATACTTGCTCATTGTCTATTCTAGAATCAATGTTCTCTCCCCGAGGGGAAACTGTCGTCCGTTGTAAAGTCTAAACTTCGGCACTGCTCTGTTAAATTAATCATTAGTGCTAATAATTTGAGGACTTTACAATGTCTATTAACCAAATCGGCTTCATGATCTACAATTTCGTTTCTCATCGTTTTATTCCCTATACAATCCATTCTTTAATTGTTAACTTTAGAAGCAAAGAATATGTATCTAGTACTATTGCACAAATTAGATTATTAAACTTTTAAAACATGAGAGTTTCAACCATATTGGAAATTTGCTCTCATTTAATTTAGAATTCGGAAACGACATTACATCCATGTCTTAATTATGTAAACGTCAGAAGTAGTTTAAAAATGACCTTGTAGAAGACGAAAAATCCGACCCAGTGGAGAATGACTTAGAAATCGAAAAAATGCTCTACTGAAGTAAAAACTGGCCAAATTGTCAACAATAATTTTAAAAATTAATCGTGTATTCTGTATAGCAGCTTTTTTCGTAAATAACGTTTATGCATAACGTAATATAGAAATCTTTATGTAGGGGTTATATTGTGGCAACATGTCGGTCCTAAAAATGCAACCCGAATGTTCTTCATGGAGACAATGCAAGATCTCACAGAACACGTGTAACTAAAAAAGTTCTTTTTTGATTTAATGGACTATACAACCCTTGACGACGCTCCTTATGACCTTCAAATATCTACTTTCGGCTAGCAGTTCTGTTGCTCCCGTTAAAGAAGATCTTGGAGAAAATTTATGGCTTTTGTAGCGAAGAGCCTAACGGCGTTCATCCTTCACAGTGAGAGTACAACGGGCTTCAACTCCTGGAAACTACATACCACATACATAGTGCTGATTTCTTGACGTATTTCTAATGTACCGTGCATCATGCACAATGTCTTAATTCGCAGAAAATCCCATTAAACTAACATTATTTTAAATATCCTGAATAAGTTTAAAACATTAATTGTTTTGACGTATGAGATTAACATTGATGAATACATTTTTAACATTGTAAGGTTTTACTCTTAATATACATTGTAGCTTAAGGCTAACAACTTGGAAAAATAAAGAACTACATATTTTTAAATCTGCCACTTTTAGGGTTTTAAAAAATATAAAAATTGCAATGACATTGCGAAGATGCAACACATGATAACTCCAAATTTTATAAAAATTCATTTGCTACATAAATTTTGCTATAAAAAACTAAATATTTCTTTAAATAATGAACTACTGGTTTAAATATCAATGTATTTTTTTAAGTTTATACACACTATCGTCAGCCGTGCAACAGGAAAATCCTTTGAATTATGATATACACTGTGTTGCAAAAAAAAACATATGCACATAGAAATAATTGAGACAGAACTACGAAACTTTTCATGCTGATGTGGTTTGATGAGTTTTGTAAATGATTAGCATTTTAGCACCATTGACCAGTGTGGGATTTTCGCCATGCTTATTTAAATTGCGCAGCAGTATGCATTTAAATGATGTAGTTCAATTTACGAGTAATTAGAAATAGACTACAATTGTTAATATGTGGGATTTGAAAGAATGATGCCTTTAAAACGTACTTGAAGGCACTACGGACAGTGGTTCGACTTCGAAAAGGGTAGAAACATAGGCCTTAGAAAAGCTGGTTTGTTCAACACACGTATCAGTCAGCATCTTGGTCGAAACAATATTGTAGTTTCGCGATGCTGGGCTCAATGTATCGGAGAAGGCACGACCAGCCGCTGAAGTGGCTTAGGACGCCCCAGGGCAACAAATGCATGGATCGAGCAATCATATCAAGAGGATCGAGCAATCATAAAACAACCAGCATCTATGCCCAAAATGCCACTAAGATCTATTCGACGCCATTTGCGAGTTGATATGGATGTAGTGGTATCAAGGCATACCATCCTTAGATGACAGGCCGAATCTGGGCTCAGCTGTCGACGTCCATTTATGCAGTTCCATTCCATCTCTTCAATATACGCGGTGTTGTCTGGATTTTTTGTCTACCTCGAGCATGCTGGGCAGTGTCTGATTGGAGAAATGTGATATTCAGCGACGAATCCCTGTTTTTTCTCCCAGTGCTGGTGACTACAGTAAGTGTGTGTAAGCAGAGTGGCCAGCGGCTCAATCCTGCTTTTGCTACTGAGTGGCACACTACTATAACACCTGCAGTGACCTACTGGGGAGCGATCTGCTGGAAAGTTGATAACTTTTACGCGTTCTGAAAGTACTCTAATTGCTCACAGATACGTAGACGACATTTTGGAAGCCAGAAGTATGGCCTATGATATCAAGTCTCCTAGGTGCCATTTATCAACAAGATAATGCTCGAACACATACTGCACGACTCTCGCAAGAACGTCTACAAGAAAATAGTTCATCCACGGCATACCAGGTCGCCAGATCTTGGTTCGATAGAAATGTTTGTGACCTCTTTGAAAGGCGACTTCAGCCGTGTCAGCCGTTTCGGAATACCACGGAACTAGTTTATCATTTGGTACACTTGTGGAAGAATCTGCCCAGAGGGACATCGATAACTTAAAAGATTCCATGCTTCACTAAGTATCGCCTTTTATAGCTGACACATGTTGCTTTAAAGACTACTGAAATTGACATCGTTTTTGCTATTTTTACGCAAAAAAGAAATTTTTTTTTGGTCTGAGCTTATAATAATTTGTTCATATAAGCAAAGACTGTTTACATAATAAGTTTCATGGTCGTGGCTTAATTTTTTCTGGGTGCATACATTTTTTTTTTGCAACACAGTGCATTATGTGAATCAACAATAAATGTAAAATAATATAATTACAGCAAGGTCCATAATTTTCTCAACATGGTTTTATTTAAACATGTTTTGGACCACAGTGTTTATGTTTACAAAAATATTGTTTTGAATATGCAGAATATCTACAGTCGTGTAAAAAAAGAAACACCCCCTACTAAGCGAAACAGCACCGAAAACTGGCGATATGAAACAATTAAAATAATAAAACTTTATAAGAATCACCACAAAATAAAACAAAACATAGGACGCGTTTCGAGCTAAAAATGTAACAGCTCGTCATGTAGCTGATGACGAACTGTTCTATTTTTAGCTCGAAACGCGTCCTATGATTTGTTTTATTGTATGGTGATGCTTACAAAGTTTTATTATTTTAATTACCCCCTACTAACTCTGCAACTAATTATAATAAAAGAAAGTTACTGTTACCGAACAATTGGAACTAAAGCGTACCTTTAAATGATGTATATAATATTTGCTTAAGGAAGCATCTACAAATCAGAATTTGGGCTGTCAACAGTCGAAACATATTAAGCAAGTGAAATTGCCATATTGGCAAGAAATAATGCACTCATAGAAGCTACATAGACATTCTGTATCATTTAAACAATCGAGCACAGAACTTCCATTTGGATAAAGCCCCTAAAATATGTTCGTTTTAAAATAATGTTTCTGAAACTAATCCTACAAATTTAACGAAAATGTGTTTTTTGACTAATTGAAGGGTGTAGAATTCATTTATGGTGTCAAACTTGGGTATTGCTATTAATAAAAACCTAAATTTGTGTTTATTTTGACATGTAGATGGACCACAAAATTTTTTTAAATACATCATTTAAAAGTAGACTTTGTTTCAATAGTTTAGTACTAGTAACTTTCTTCTACATTAATTTGTTGTGGAGTTATTAAGGGGCGTTTTCTATTTTTTCGACGCCTGTACATAAAAATAAACAGAGTAGCTAGTATTTATTGGGTTAATGGAAGTTTGATAATTTTGTTCACTTTTTACATAAAAAACGGTGATAATTTATCCTAGATATTCTTGCGATAATTACGAATAGTATTGTCAGTTTTCCTGATTTATGCGGCATACCCCGTTTTTCAAGGCTTTTAAATACCCCGCGGGACTCATAAAGTCCTAATTTTTCATGATGTACACTTTTTTGAAATTTCATCTAGTAGCATGCTATATGTTAGAGATCATCGAGTATGCAGTAAATCTATTTAAACATAAACTGTCTACAACCATTGGCAAAAAGTTTCAGATCAGTGTTATGAAGTTTATGATTTTTGCATTTCGAAGTATATATTTCGCTATTTATGAGCATAGGGGTGTTTTACAATATGTCAAATAAAAGAACACGTATTAAAATGTAAATGAAAAGTGAATTCAATATAACAATCATATAATTTACAATTATACTGCAGGCGAAAAAGTCTCCTCGTGAGAAAAAAATATCCGATCAAGACGAAAGTTGGAAAAAAGTAATCGACCACTGAGGAAACAGGTTTGAAATTTGCATATTAAATACAGATAAGAGCGCCTGCGCATGCGTACAATATCTGAATCCTATTTAAAAGAAGAAATCTTCCAGCTACGAGATCAATGCAGCTTGGAAGTGCTGGACAATGGCTCGTGTGAAAAACCTGTCTAGCGATTTAAAAATCCTCATAATTAAATTGTTGCAAGAGGGAAATTCACAAAGGAAAGTGGCTACTTTATTAAATTGTTCTCAAAGTACGATATGCGATATTTTGAAAAATATCAGTTGACTAACAGCGTTGAAAATGTACCTCGAAGTGGACGTCCACGAAGGAGGACGCCTAGAGAGGACAGAGAACATGTGGAAATAGCAAAAAGAAAGCAGAGAGCAACCTCAAAACAACTCAATTCCGAATGGTCTAAGTATAACATAAAGGTATGTGACCGCACTGTACGTAATCGTCTAAATGCAGCAGAATTTAAATTTTGTAAAGCTAAAACGAAACCTTACTTGACAAAGAAGCATAGAAAAGAGCGCTTGCAATGTTGTTAAAAACATGTATACTGGTCACTTGATAAATGGAATAAAGTTATTTTTAGCGATGAATCTTGCATATCTCTTGGAACAGGTGATGACTGTGGAATATTTGTTTGGAGGAGAGTTGGTGAAAAGTTCAGTGATAAGTGTGTCAATACGAGGACTACATTTTCACCTGTATTTAGAGTTTGGAGTTGTATGACATCACAAGGCGTCGGTAAGTTGTGTATTGTGTTACGTACAGTCAACTCTGAAGTTTACATTGACATTTTAGAGAATTGTTTGCTTCCCAGCATCGATCAATGGTTCGGGGATCAAAATGACTTCTTATTTCAAGATGACAACGCCGCTCCACATCGCACCAAATCAGTGAAGAAATTTCTACAAAATGCAGGTAATAATCCAATTAAAACCATGACTTGGCCGCCCAATAGTTCGGATCTTAATCCCATCGAAAATCTGTGGAATATATTAAAAAGAGAAATCGATTTTCGAAGGATCACGAATGTTATAGAACAACGTAAAGCTATAAGGGAATGCCCTTGCAAAATTGCTCCCAATAAGAGTAAACAGCTTATTGAGTCCATTCCACGAGGAATTTCGGCTGTCATCTGAGCTAAAGATGGATTTACTAAATATTGATTACAGTGAAAGGTTATTTTTTTCCAAATCAAAGCGTGATTGGATATTTTTTTCTTATGTGTTTAAAATTCAATCACCATTTTTCTGTTTATAAATTGATGTATAGTGATTTCTCTTTATTGCATATTATTGTGCATTATATATAATACAAATGTATTATCGATAATAATCGTTTAATTTTTATACAGTGAGAATAAATAATCCTTTCTTACAAAAAATGGTAGTGTTGGCGTAATGATCGGAAACTTTGTGCCAAGGGTTGTATAACGGTAATTTTTTACAATACAACCATATAGAATGAACTTGCTGAAACGAAATCCTTTCAAAAACGGTAAATTTGAGATATGTTGTCTTTAAAGATAAAATATATTAAATAAAAATTCTGCAGGAAAAAAAAAAAAGTGTTTTTTATTAAAAAAGCAAATTAATCTCGGTGTTATTAGAAAAAACTCTGTGATTTCGAAATAACCGTAAACACTTTCTTGCATTATAGTGAATGAAGAATACAATTAAGTGGATTTATTGGGCAGAAAAAATATAAAAGAAATAAGAGACTACAATCCCAGTAAAGGCGTTAAATAATTGTTTAAATAATACATTCATTTGAAATGATAATGTTTTGTTTATTAATATTTTTTTTCCTTGAGTTAATGAAAAGCTTTTAAAACATTAGAATAATAATATTTTTAAATATTTTCTAAATATTTTTTTTTATGTGAAAGGCCAGCTACTTATAAATCTTTATTAAGCAACTTGCTGACCGGCCAGGCACTGCCCGGTCCCACGATGAATGACCCCTCAATTTTGTCTGATTTTATATCTTTAACTCCATTTTGTCCGAATTCATATTTTTAAATGAATAAAATCGCGAAAAAATATTCAATTGAAAGCATATGATATTTTGGGTAATTAGGTTTTTGGAGTCCTGGCGTAACGAAAGCGAGCAAAACCGCGACAATACACTCAGATTTGTACTTATTCCGGCGATATTTTGAAAGATTTTCTTTTGTAAAAATTATTTCTATCCGTCGGATCGTTAAAAATTTTTGTAGGTGATGTAAATATGCACTATTTATATTGTCAAAAAATATTGTGTTAAAGTAACAACGTTTACACTTGATTAATTTTAACACAATTATTCTAATTGGTAAAAATAAATCATATTAGATGTAAATCTCCAACTGGGATTAGATGTAAATCTCAGCCAGCAGATCCCTGGTTCGAATCCTGGTCCGGACATTTTTCGCCCAGTTGGAGATTTTCATCTAATATGATTTATTTTTACCAATTAGAATAATTGTGTTAAAATTAATCAAGTGTAATTTCGTATCCAGCGGTTTCTGGAGTTCCATTACCTGTGATTTATTCTGTTGAACTGAACCAGGTTTCAGACCAGATGCTATAATCATTAACGTTAGCTGGGTGAAAAATTTCGACCAGATTCGTCCGGGATAGCTCAGATGGCAAAGCCCTTGCGGCTTCAGCCAGAAGATCCCTGGTTCGAACATTTTTCGCCCAGTTGGAGATTTACATCTAATATAACAACGTTTAGTTACATTTAGTATAAAAACATATCGTCTCCGTGCGGGGCGAAGTAACTTCCGTTCGCCGGCGTATTTTAAGAGGTCAAAGTTCATATTTTTTAACACCAATCGCAAGAATGATTAGAAGAAGATTTCAGCTTTAATAGCGTATTTTGGTTTTGTCGGTTCTTCTAAAACTGCGTCCTGAAAATGCGTTAGGGGGTAAACATTTTTTTCTCAAAGACGACAATTTTTTTTTTATTTATTAATCATTTCGAAAAATGGTCATTGTCCTCGGTCTGGGTAGGAAATCAAAAACATATCGGAAGCGTTTTATTAGTTGAATCCCGCATTTTATTCGTTTTCTGATTGGTCTATACAGTAATCTGTATTTTCCCTTTACTTTCAACAGAGATGGATACTTTTGTTGCCACTATGACACAAAATTAATAAAAACTACAAAAAATTAATAACTCAAAAACAAATTGAGATACAGCTTTCAAACAAATTGCAATTAAAAATGTATTTTTTTTCTATATACGACGATATAAAAAGTAATATTGTGGGATGTTTAGAAGTGTAAAAATGAAATTTCCTTTAAAATGGGTCCAGGAATATTAATGTTTAATTCATGGCGTACAATGTATGACCAGCTCCGTAGAAGTTTAAAAATTTACAGTATCGAAAAATGTAATCCATGGTGTACGTAATGTATGAAATTTGATTTAAAATTGGTCCAGGAATACTAATAGTACGAGATCCGGTATAAGAAATATATACCCTCATTTGTTTTTTAATGATAACAAAGAATATATGTTAGATTACGTATAGATTGATACATTGCCAATAGGTTGCCTAGCTAAATCACGTGCCGATAATGTTAAACAATAAAGTGTTTAATTAAATTTTTTTGATCAACTTCCTCGATTAGTTATTTATGAAAGTCGATAATCAGCTGAGAGAACATACCCCGACGAATTAAAAAAATAAGGGTTGCCTACTCTCGACTCTGCCCAACTATGGGGTTGCCAGGTATAAACAGGTAAGTAAGCATTGTTAATATACCCTCATAAGTTATTTAATCGAATTACACATCAAATGAAAGCTTATTTTATTCCCATTCCAACCGTATTAGGTTGCCTTATCAAAAAGTTGCCTGATTCCATGGTTGCCTAGATTTAAGATGCTCAATTTTCTGCGTGAGCGTTGAGAGTGACAGAGAAGCGTTGCGCGCGCAATTCCATTTGACAGACAAAGATGCAGCGAATTCTTTTTTAAGATTTCTCCGATAGTGTAAATATTAAAGATGATATCAAATATTTTTTCACTCACACATTCATTTATCAATCATTAATCAATACATAATTATGAAATAATAGCTTTTACCGTTCAAAATGTCCGTTTTTCAAAAGGAGATTTTTTCGATCGTTTAAGCGCGGATTAAATACTGATAAAAGTTAAATAAAACATCACATAATGATATAAATATTTTTATTTTAATACATAAATTTATCAATAGCAAAATACAAAGTTTTTATATAAAACAATTATTCACATTCAGAATCGTCAGAAGTGCCGATGTCACAATTTAATTCTAATTCTTCATCGTTTTCTCTGTTTCTCGATTATCTTAATACGTCGTTAACTTGTAAGGGTGTTGGGTCCCCTTTAAACCACGTAGGCTTCAAATAACCATCCAAAAACCAACCACAATCTTCAGGACTGACTGTAACGCAGCATGCATCGGTTGCATGAAGCCACATAGAATTAACATATATTGTGCGCAAAATTTTCTGTTTCAGTGAGATCCAGCACGGTGGTATCATATTGGAGTGGATGCCTTTAATCTTCTTCATGAACTGTTCTTTGTCTTTGTTCATTGAATATGTGTATTGGAACAGCTGATATCTAGCATCATTCATATTATAACATTGCTTGATCCCATAAAGAAGGGCAGTAAACTCCTGAACAGGTTGAATTTTATTTTCTAGGAGTACATCTACTGGATCCGTCAATGATGCGAATATTTCCTGGAAATCCGTTCGTCTTGAAAATATTTTATAAGGCTTGACTTTCCCTTTATTATAAAAAGCCGTTGTGTAATCACAGCCCGTAAATGCGTGGAAAGCTGGCAGACCCAGGCATAAAGTAGAACCCAATCTCATTGCAAGCTCAGTACAGTTAATGCAATCAAGATTATTGCTTTTCTTTGATGATGAACCAGTCAACCAAATTCGAGTCTGCGGAATTTTGTGGATTGTAGCCAGTAAAATTACCAAGACATCGGTATCATTTGCTTTGACCAATATTTTCGAATTAGGTGGCACTTTTGATGTATGAAACATTATCCGCGTATCTGCCTCTTCATGTTGACATAAATAATCTTCTTCTTCAAGTTTCACGACGTGTTTTTCGACAGTATGGTAAGAAAAACAGTGTTCTCCAACTGTTATGAATTTTTTTTTTGTTTTGGATTATTGAAAGAAGATTATCATTTTCCCAGTAATTAGCCAAGAATTGTACCAGGGCTTCTTTGAAACGGTAATTTTTGAGATTTCCTAGAAAATCGCTAGGTCTTGGTTGAAGAGGTCCTTGGATGATATACGCTCTATCGAACTCCAGTCGACTTTGCCTTTCACAGTCTTTGATAGATGGCGTAATGTGTCTATCAAAAATTATGTGTGTTTCAGGGGCATTACTTGAGCACAATTTTATTAAGATCGATTCAGCAATCTTGTCAAATGTCTGCGGCATAGATGATCCGATAATATACAGTTAATAAAAACCGTCTATTATTTCAATATCGATACCAGTAGGCTACACTGTTTCGACGTTAGACTTCAATATTTGAGCTAGTTTGGATTTGTCAGTTTTTATCAAGTCACCAGTACATGAAAAAAGGGCAGGCGGCACAGGCGCTAATGGAAACGTTAATCAGTACTCCGTGTTGATGTCTTTCTCAATACTAATAGCAAGTAAACGGCCAAAGATGACTCGTTCCATTTTAAGAACGGCCTTTTGAGTTTTATCTTTGCTGGTTTGAGCTTTGACGACAGACTGTGAAGAGAAATTCTGAATTTTGTTACGCTTTATAGGTTTTTCGAACCTTCCGGGAGTGGAATTGCATTCTGAAATAAATGTCAATTTTTGTTGATTTCCAACCGACTTAACGTTGATTAGAAAATCGGAAACTTCAGTAGATGCTGCCTTACCAGTTGAAATATTGAACAGATATTTTTATTTATACTCTCAACGAAAGGATTCAGCGTATCTCTTATAGTAGTGATGCACAACCTGTGGCCCGAGGGCCAAAAAGTGGCCCGCGAGTTCAGTCAATTTATAACTTTCAAAAATCATTATTTTAGAAAAAAATCGCCAATTTCGTCAAATTGTCTTGGAAAAAATCGCGAATTTCTTTAATCGGCCGGCCGATACCATAGATATCAATATAGGAAATTCCCAAGTTGCAAATTTCGTTTGTCGCTAATCGAATATATCTTGAATTTCGTCGTTCAAGCAAGAAAAAAATCGCGAGTTTCGCCAATCGGTTGCGAAAAATCGCGAGTTTTGTCAATCAGGTGCGAAAAAATCGCGAATTTCGTTCATCTTGACAGAAAAATGCGAATTTTGTCTTAGGGCACTGAAAAATTGCGTATTTTGTCAATCGGGTGCAGAAAAATCGCGACTTTCGTTGATTGGGCTTTGAAAAATCGCGAACTGTGTCGATGAGGAGCGAAAAAATAGTAAATTTCGTTGAACGGCTGTAGAAAAATAGCTAGTTTCGTCAGCTTATCGCGAGAAAAAAAATTCTAATTTCATCAATTTGCCTCGCGAAAAAAATTGCAAATTTCGTCAGTTAGTTCAGAATTGCGAATTTCGTTGATCGGGCGCCGAAAAATCGCAAATTCCGTTGATCGGGTGCGGAAAAATCCTAAGATTTGTCGATCAGGAGTGGAAAATTCTAAAATTTAGCGCAGAAAAAGCGCGAGTTTCGTCAGTTTATCGCGAGAAAAACTCGCGATTTTCGTCAATTTGACGCGGGAAAAGCAGATTTTGACAGATCCAATTAAGAATGGCGAATTCCGTTGATAGGGCGCAAAAAATCGAATTTCGTTGATCGGTTGCGAATTTTGACGATTGGACGCGGAAAATCTCAATTTTCGTCGATCGGCTGCAGAAAAATCGCGAGTTTCGTTAATTTATCGCGGTTAAAAAATCGCGAATTCCGTCAATCTCTCGCTGTAAAAAATCGTGAATTTCGACAACTGATGGAAAAAATTATAAATTTCGTCAATTGGTCGGAAAAAATATCGCGAATCGCGTAAATCGCTAGTGAAAAAAATTGTGAATTTCATCAAATTTCAGGAATTTTGTGAAAAAAATTACACACAATTGATTTCACACAAATTACATTTTCATGGAAAAAAATACAACTTTTGTCTGTCGGGGGCAAAAAATATCATGAAATAGAATTCCATTAGTCGCAGGAAAACATCGCAAAATTCGTCAATTGTGCGCGGTAATGAAAACGCGACTTTCGTCAGTTATCGCAGGTAAAAAGTGGCAAAACATCAATATATATCAGAAAAAAAATCACAAGTTTCATCAATTGGTCGTTGGAAAAAATTGGAAATATTGTCAATCGGTCGTGGAAAAAAGCTCAAAATTCGGCAATCACTCGGGAAAAAATATCGTGAAAAAGTGCAAATTTCATAGATCGATCGCACAACAAAAAATCGCAAAATAATTCCATCGGTGGCTGAAAAAAATCGCGAATTTCGTCAATTGTGGGCGGAAAAAAATCGCAAATTTTGTTGATCCGGTGCGGGAAAAAATCGCGAATTTCGAATATATATCGCAGAAAAAAATAGCCAATTTCACCAATTTATCGCAGGTATCGCAAATTGGTCGTTTGAAAATACTACAATTTCTGCCATTTGGCCATGGAAAATTACCGCGAAATCTGTCAATCGGTCGTTGATAAAAAATCTCGAATTTCGTCAATCAGTCACGACTGATTCCCAAAAAGAAAAAACAAATGAATTTTGTTAATAGCCTGCAGAAAAAAAATATAATTAGTCCATCATGCTTTGTTATTTCAAAAATAAGTTTCTATTTTTTATGAAGTCATTCTTCAATCAAAAAATTGTATAATTATCAATAACGTTCTATTTTTTTTTTATTTTTATTTTGTGTTAATTTTTTTCTTCAACAAGTTTCCATTTATCCTCCCCCTTTCGTTCGTAAAGTTCAAATTTTATTTTAGGCACTAACCACATCCATGCCTATGTTTGTTTTTAGCACTTTTAATAAAGCAAAATTTACTCCCCTGGATAAGAAGTCAGGAACATTTTGACTCCTTGAAAATAATCCTTACTATATCTCTGTTATATATACAAACGCAAACTGTTGATATATCCTTGGCAAGTGAATTGGGTATGTTTAGTGGCTAGGGCAACCTAGAGGGCTAAAACTGTACCCCCTCCTTCTGAAACAACGTTTTTTATCTGATTATAGTTGACAGAGACCTCCCTCCTCCCTCAAAAAATTAGAATTCTCTCTGTGTTACTGTTGTGGCCCTCGACAACCCGGACATTTTTGTAAGTGGCCCTTCTCTTAAAAAGGTTGTGCACCCCTATCTTATAGCCTTAATGACACTCTGAAGACTTTCGTTATCCTTTTTGATTCGACTCTTCTGCAAGGCATGACAGGTATCATCTTTTTGCGATAAACCGATATTTTCTTTAATGGTGGATAGAATTTTGGTCCTTATGCTATGACTAAGTGCCCATCTTTGTCGTGCTGATATAGACTCTGCTGCAAGATTATAGGTTAATTTATTTGAGGCATCAGCATTAATGGTCTGTTCTAACGTCAAGTCAACGGGTGATCGGGAGAATTCAGATTTGGTACGTCGGATACCAAAAGCTCCTCGTCTAAATTAAGATACCACACGCGAATTGCTGTTCTGCGCCTTCATAAGATTGTTGACGTACATAATGGACCACCTGGCATAATTTGGCTGGTTCAATGAAAAGAACAAATCGGACATGTTGTAAATGGAGTCTATATACAGCTCAAAATCACTAAACCGGATGCTTCTTGAAAACCGAAGAAACAAATTAATGAACTCACAGTACTGGAGATAGTATTGAGCCGTCTTCCCATGCTCACCGAGCAAAGTTTTTGCAATATTCTTTGTAGCCATCTACGATTTCCCTCAGTACTTGAGGTAAGTCAATTTGGTACCCAACGATATTTACAATTTGATCCTTTAAAATCTGTAAAAGTTCGTCAAGCATCTCAGGATTTGATTCATGCTTAGACAAATACTGCTCGAAGTGAAGGATTTGTAGTGCAGTGGAAGCCAATGGATGGAGACGCTTGCAGTGATTAAAATGCTTGCAGTCTAGAAAGCTATTGGTTGAGCCTCCTGCTAAGACCTCTGCTTGAACCAAAACGTCCACTAATCCACTGAAGTCTATATATTTACCAATGGCTTTAAAGAATGCCATCTGAGTGTGAAATGCCCCCAAATTAATAAATATATTGTTGTATTTAGGCTTTGCACTTTGCTGTATTTGCATCGCCATTTTAGATATGGCTAAGTCGTACGTGACAATTTTTAATTCTTCATTACACTCTACAGCAATTTCATTTGCAATAATGAGCGTTTCATTTACTGTAGCATATGACGTTGGCGAAGAATTAATTTGAGGTAAATAATGTATGGTTTGAGTTTGACTACTATCGGTCGTAACCATGCCTAACCACATAGCCTAACCACATAGGTACTGAATCAAGTCGTGCTAAAACATCACCCACAGTAAATCCCTTTCAATGGCAATATCTGTAGCAGCACATTGGCATGCAACCATTCCCTCTACAATGGAATCAACGGTAAGTAAATAATTATCAATAATTAATAAGTAAGTAATTACAATTTACAGTTTTATCAGTATCTCTATGTTTTTTTGTTTTTTTTTTAACTTTTAGATTTATATAATTCTAGAAATTTGTAAAAAGAAATTTTTCCTTATCTGTAATTTTATTTTTATCTCTTATATGTTAATATCATAAATATTATTGAACTGATTGTACGTTATTTACATTAAAAACAATCTTTTTATTTTATTTGTGAGAAAGTGAAAATGCGTAAATTTTGAAAGATTATTGCAACGATTGTTTAATATATTAAACTTCATAAATTAATAAAACATCAGCTGTAAAAAATTTTCTACCAAATGGGAATATTTATAAAAATTTTTGGGACCTGTAAAGTGCAATATCTCGTATATTTTTACATTACACCATCGCTTTATATGGTTTTAAATCCACTTATATCATATTTACTAGACGTATAATATTCAAGACGAAAATTTCAGCTTGTTTTTCGTGGCACTTAAATCGTTCACCCATCATGTACAAATATATATATATATATATATCCATGCATGAACATAGAATAAATATTAGATATATAGAATAGAATATCTATTCTATGTTCATGTATCGGTATAAAAGTCTGTTGAAAACGTAAACATGCAACATTAAAAAAAGAAATATTACAATAAGGTAGACGCTAAATAACAAAAATATTACAAGAAAGAGAAGTTTCTTCCCGATAATCACTAAAGGCGCTGCCATCGCAATTGCATTACCATTACGCTCTAAGGAACTGACGATCTTGTATGTTAATCTATGCCTCGCGGCATCTTTGTCTGTCAAATGGAATTGCGCGCGCAACGCTTCTCTGTCACACTCAACGCTCACGCAGAAAATTGAGCATCTTAAATCTAGGCAACCATGGATTCAGGCAACCTTTTGATAAGGCAACCTAATACGGTTGGAATGGGAATAAAATAAGCTTTCATTTGATGAGTAATTCGATTAAATAACTTATTAGGGTATATTAACAACGCTTACTTACCTGTTTATACCTGGCAACCCCATAGTTGGGCAGAGTCGAGAGTAGGCAACCCTTATTTATTTAATTCGTCGGGGTATGTTCTCTCAGCTGATTATCGACTTTCATAAATAACTAATCGAGGAAGTTGATAAAAAAATTTAATTAAACTCTTTATTGTTTAACATTATCGGCACGTCATTTAGCTTGGCAACCTATTTGCAATGCATCAATGTATACATTATCTAACATATATTCTTTGTTATCATTAAATAACAAATGAGGGTATATATTCCATAGACCGGATCTTAGACTATAATGTTTAATCCATGGCGTACGTAATGTATGACCAGCTCCGTAGAAGATAAAAAATTTACAGCATCGAAAAATGTAATCCATGGTGTACGTAATGTATGAAATTTCATTTAAAATTGGTCCAGGAATATTAATGTTTAATCCATGGCGTATGTAATGTATGACCAGCTCCGTAGAAGTTTAAAAATTTACAGTACCAAAAATTGCAAAAGTGAAATTTCTTTTAAAATTTGTTCATGATGGGTCCAGTAATGTTAATGTTTAATCCATGGCGTACGTACTGTTTGATCAACTCCATGCGGTTTTTTATGACTTAAATTTTAGTCTTTGAAAAAATCATTTTCCAAATGGTCGTCGGAATTTGTTGAATTGCTTTTTTTTTTTATTCTTTTTTTTTCTTTTTTTTAAGGATTAGCTGCGAAAAATTTCGACTTGATTGCGGCATATGAGATGTAAGAGTACGATCTTTCGAAATATTACTTTAAACTGTAGCGAGCAGTTTGGTCTATTTGGATTAAAACAAATCAATCATACGACAGTAATAATGTCGAAAACGTTTTTCGCTACCCCCGGATGCGTAAATGGTTTTGTTTGCGCGCGCAATTACTTTCTTTGATGTCAAAACAATGACCTTTTGATGAGAGTGAGTTACTATGTTTAGTTAATAACTCAGCTAATTATTAGAATAAAATAAATAATGTGAACATTAAAATGGTCCATAATCTTACTTAAAAGGCGACTAATGTAATGAAAAAGATGTTACAAGTTTAAAATATACGTTTTATTTAAAACTTCTTAGTACTTTCAAACCTTCTAGGCTCATCATCAGAGAATATCTTAATAACTAAATGTTGTTTATTTATACCAATAAGCCACTTTTTTTTTAATATGAGAGAGTCAATAATTACTAGAGCCAATAATCTTCTACCCATGGAAAGTGACGTATGAGAAACAAAGCGATGCCATAAAATAAATGGAACTGCAATTAATAATAATAATATATATTTCCTCTAATTAAATTCAATCCAAGAAATTGCTACTGCTACTTCTGCTTTCAACTCTAGTAATTATATGAGATTTTCCACAGTGTAAAATTACTGTCGGAAATTTTCATCAGTGTCGAAGGAATGAAATGATTTAGAATAGAATAGATGCATGCGTTTATTTCAAATTTACAAAAAACATTTTTACTCAAATTTATTTTCAATTAAAGAAAATTTTGAACTCATCTCAAATTATTAAAAAATCATTTTTTTAATAAAAAAATAGTTTTAGAATATATTAGTTATATTTTAGTTTTTTAGACCGTTTAATTTTTTTTTAATTTAAAGATTACCCTTTTTTAGTATATTTAATTTTGCTGATGAAATAAGTCTCTCTGATTTCGAATCAGCAGACCAGATTTTTTCAGATTTCAAAAATTAATGCTTTATGGTACTCATCTCCCTTAGGCTTACAACTAATGCAATACAAACATACTTATTTAATCCAATATTATCAATAAAATTATATACAGTGTGTCCGCGCATTACCTGACCGACCTTTATTTTCGCAACCGTTGGTCCTAGATGCATACTTCTAATTACAAGAATGGTTTAAATAAGGTAAAGAATTATTTTTAAAGCGATTTGGGTCAAGAAAACATTTATTAAAAAAATAAAAAATTTAAATTTTTATACGGTCTCCCGGTCCTATAAGTTATATTTAGTAAAATTTTCCTGTGACACTGACAAGTAAGACAAAAAAAGTCCCGTTATTCTGCGATTAAAAATGACCGAGTAATAGCTGTTTAAAGTTGGAGCATGCTTTTTGCTGCAAATTAGGAGTCATTCACAAATTTAGTAGAAATATAATTCAGTCAGATATATTACAAAACTGGTTGAGAGTAAATTTGACATTGCAATATAAATTTGAAATCTTTAATCATTCTGAAATAAACATATAATTAGAAAATAAAAACAGAATTTTTGTTACCAATCTCGTATGGATTTTTCTCAAATCGCAAATGTCAAATATTGACCCCACCCTCCCCTTCGAAACTCATCGGACCCCTGAGCTATTTAGCTGTAAGAAACCCAATATAAGCCAAAAAAATTGAATAATTTATTGAATTAAATAAAAGTAAACTGAGTTAAAATGTCTTATATCTATTTTATAGTATTAGATTTTTCGTTTTTTTTTTTTTTTTTTTTTTTTTTTTTTTTTTTTTTTTGTTTGTTTGTTTGATTTTTTTAGCCTTGAAATTTACGATTTGCGAAAAAACATGACATGATGGTTAAAAATAAAGGTAGTTTTTTTATTCAGCGTTAAAAAATACATGAAACGTAATTATAAATGTTAAAAAACACAACCATCCCAGATTTATGTTATCTAATCTAAAACTGTTTCTTAAACGTGTTGACGATAATCTATCCAATTATTTTGTGTTATCCTCTAATATAAGGATGTATAAGATGGTAAGTGTTGAAAATCATATTAATATAGCATTGTTATCGGATTTAAGTCTGTATGTAAAATTTAACTTCGATCGGACATTTGAAAGTGAGTTAATGTTTGAGTAGAAAATTTAAACTGGAAAGATGATCGTTGCAAGTTAAATAAAACCTTATGATGATAACATTATTTTTGTTAAAAGAAAATCATTGCCTGAAATTCTTACAAAATACAACATATGTTAAAATACAATTATAATAACTAATCTGAAAGTTAACTAATAAAAGTTAATCGTAATATCTGTACGATTTCTTTCAAAAAGCAGATACCTTTAAATAACCCAGCAAAGCGAAATTGCTGACCAGGAGCAAGATAGGTGCTGGCAATGATGGAGAAGTGCTGGCTAATGGTCTACCACTGCATGACCACTGCTGGACAGCTTCAGTCAACTTTGCTGTTGGAAATCATCAGATAAATTTCTGGTCGGCTTCCGTTTTATCTCATGCGCTGCCCCACCAGTACATATAAGTGCACGAACTTTTGCAGTATTATTGCTGGGAACCCTTACGCTATTTGGCGTTGCAAATATCGAAGACACTGAGTATTTGAACAGAAATCTGAAATGCATATCTCAACACAATTTAAGCTCTGAAAATATAGCACCATCGCCCCCCAAAAATAAATAAGAAAATGAATAAATAAATAAATTCTTTATTTCAACGCACTTTTTTCTCTCCTTAAGTCTGGTTTTACTAAGTTAAAAGGATTTCGGTTTTCATAATTTACACAATTCAGAAACAATAATAATAAAAAGCGTATAAAATATATAGGATTTCTATGCAATACAGTAATTTCTGTACCAGTTTAATGATTGGGAACGTAAATCACAAAAGAACAAACTTGAAATAGTGTAAGAAGAGACTGAGCGGTATAGCATTCGCTGAAAGTGCTTGTTCATATCCGATCACGAAAACCAAACAGCGTCGAGCGCGGTCTGTACTTGGGAGGGTGACTACATGGAAACCGCTGTAAGTTCAAATATTTCTACAGACACTTCTACAGATATTTCTATAGCTCTTGGTAGAACTAGCTTATAGAAAAATAGCCATAATTCTATAATACTTTGCTGGGCCAGCAAAGGAATAACAGTGGAATAGGTGCTAGCACTGCAAGAAAAGTGCCGGATTGAAGTAATGTGATTGCACACCAATGCTGGCCTGCTGTTTGCCATCACTGACGGGCCAGCTGCATTCGGTAGACGGACACTTTTGTACAGGTTTAAGTAATGGCACCATTGCTCTTTACCGCTGATGGCAGTGCTGGCTGCCATCTTTTTTCCAGCTGATGGCCCACTGTTTCTTAATTTGCTTGGAAGTTTAAGTACTTTATATACGACCCCTGAAAGTATGGCAGAAATCATCTGTTTTGAGCTGCAAAAAAGTGATATAAGCAGTGCATTTCAAAGTTTCAGCATTTCAAACTCGGTCAATTTTAATGTTAGATGAATGGGATTTTTTTTGTCTTATTTGTTAGTGTCACAGTAATTTTTTATTAAATATCGCTTATAGGACCGGGGGACCGTATAAAAATTTAAATTCCGTAATTTTTTAATATATGTTTTTCTTGATCCAAATTGCTTTAAAAATAATTCCTTACCTTATTTAAACCATTTTTGTTACTGGAAGTATGCATCTAGGACCAACGGTTGCGAAAATAAAGGTCGGCCAGGTTATACGTGGACACACTGTATATGCATAATTGTAATAAATAATTTCATCTATAATGAGTAAAATAAATTTAAAAAAAAACTATAAAATTGCTGGATATAATAATGTACAACGCTAATGAAAAGGCTTACAGCGCATACGTAAAAACCGTTTTTTTTTAAACTGAAATCCATAATAGATTTTTTGAATTTCATATAGATTTTTAGACTGCCTAAAAAATCCAGTGTTATATGAAATGTATTATTTATTTACTCAAATAAATTTATAAAATTTATAATAAGCGATACTTTCGTATAGATCACGTGCCAGGAGAATCGGCAGCAAAACCGCCTACGTATTTACTCCCTTACAGCAATTCAATTCCGATTATTTCAGTATTCGATTGATTTTTGTTAAATTTCAGTTTAGTTTATATTATTTATATTTAATTATTTATTAATGATTGTTTAATTTTGTTATGTAATATTAGCGAAAAAAATTCTGAAGTATTTATATTGTTTAGAGTGCAAGCAGGATATTCAATCTTAATCGGGATGCACGTGACAGCGATAGATTAAAGAAATTTATGAATGAGAATGAAAAATCCGTCGTTGAGATACAGTTTTTAAACAAATAGTATTTGTAAGTACTTGATTTTTTTTTTCCTTTCGAAGGTGTAAAAATCGAAATTAACCTATGTTTATGAATATTGTATATATAATGAATCATAATATAGATTTTTCTTATCTATATTTTTTATATATTTTCTCTACATATGTGCAAAACGAGTAAAGACTTAGTGAAAATTTTTTGTGGTTTTCTTACTTTAAACTAATTCTGAGAATTTAAAACTCATTTTAAAAGGAAGAAACAATTATTTATGATTTCTGTCCATCTTGGCGAATAAAATCATTCTCCGATTTCTTCTTCCGCTTGTCTTAAATATCAGAAAAAAGGTCTTAACACAAAATACATTCTAGAGAATGTAAAATGTCTTATGACTACTCCAATAAGTCTCCATACAAAGAGAAAGTTTCCAAGAGTATAATATTTTCTTGTTGTTCTTCGAACTATTTCGAAACAGTTATTTCCATGATAGGGTGACTGCTCCAGTAGTTGATACCCCTCCAGTAGTTGATCAAATTTTTGTAATATTGCGCCATTTCCAGCAGAAATGAGTTTTACAAGTGGCACTAGATATAATATTTTTGTTTGAATGTTAGTGCAGCTGTTGTCACACAGTTTTCAGCTGTCTTCTGTAACAGAAGCCATATTATCAATTTTTTTTTTTTTAGAAAGTATAAAAATTTAATTTTTCATTAGTTGGAGACAATAACGTAAGTTAAAATAATCCCCTTCCTTACTGCTTATTTCAACTAATATTTTCATAAGAACTGTTGTTAATCACAGCCCAAGGATGATATTTTAAATATTAATTTTTAGATTTTCGATTTACTTCTATTTAGGGGTTGAAATTTGACTGATCAACTTCTGATCTTATTAAATAAGCAAATTCCAGAAATTGTTCAGCTGTGATCAACTGGTTTCGAGGACTCTAGTTATTGATCAGTATATCAACTACTGATTAACAACATGCGTAGCCATTAGTTGATCATTTTTTAATTTATTTGCTTACTAAGCCACTATTGCTTATTTTCAGAATTCATTGTGCCTCTGAAAAAGAAATTCTTCCAGTACTCAGAAGATTATCTCCGAGCATCCGTTGAAGACTTAAGAGAAAAGGGTGTTTCCATAGTTTCGAATCAATAGCCCTTTTCGAAATGTTCAACCTATGTTTCCTTAAAAGGATTTTTTGTTTTAGATTAAAGGGTAAACGCCAGAGGTAAGACGGGCGTAACATTCATCAGTTTTAAGCAAAGAAAAGGAACAGCTCCTTGTTGACTGGATAAATGCTTAAGCAAAAAAGAGTTCCCGATTAAGAGGGGAACTTTATTTGAAACCATAAAAAACATCATTGAAGTCGATAAAAGGCCAAACACTTTTGCAAACTCAACTCTGGGGAAAACATGTTTTAAAGGATTCTTGCGAAGAAACAGTTCGATAGCTGAGAGGTATGCAGATGCTATCAACACTGCAAGAGCAGAAGTGTCAGAGCCCAGCATCCACGACTGGTTCGAAGAACTTCACAAATATCCTGAAACTAAAGTCTGCCTTGACATTCTTCTTGATTCCAGGAGAATTTTTAATGGTGACGAAAGCGGTTTTCAAACTTGTCCAAAAACGGGAAAAGTTTTAGGACCCATTTCATTCAAATTTTTATATGAAATAAAAACAGGTACTGAAAAAGAAGCTTTAACCGTGATGGTTACTTTCAATGCAGCAAGAGAGGTTATTCCTGGGATTATCGTTTACCCATTGTAAAAAATATCACATGAAATTGCACAGAATGTGCCAGATGAATGGGAAACAGGTAGACCAAAGAAAGGTTGTATGTGTGGGAGCACCTACTTTGAATATCTTGCAAATGTATTTTTGTCTTGGTTGAGAAAGCAAAATATCAAACTACCCATAGTACTTTTGGTGGATGGCCACAAGAGCCACTTAACTCTTGAAGTGGCAAAGTTATCCTCAGAGAATCAAATCTTTCATTTCGCTCTTTAGCCTCTAAAGTGTGCTGGCGGGAAACCGTTTACGATGAGAAAACTAAATCTGCAAACAAAGTGGTCACAAAAACAGTATTTGGACCTTTGATTGCAAGTATATTTCGAGAAGCAGCAACTCCCAAAGTCATTAAAAATGGCTTCGGAAATGCGGTCTGTTTCCGGTTAATCAAAATGCAGTAGACTACGAAAGGTGCATCAGTAGTAAGAAACGGGATTTTCCGCCTACAAAACCACGTGAAAATTGGTCTATAATGGGAGTAGCGAAAAACTTCAAAGTCCAGACGCTTTTGTACATTGAATCTCTATTCAAGAAAGGCAGAGCTCAAAAATTCAGAAGCGTGGAATGGAACAAATGGGAGAGTGATGTTGAGGCTCTTGATTTTTTCCATTTCTGGAGGCAAATGCGGAGCAAATGTCTTTAAGAAACTCAAATGAACATTGCGACACTAGAGAGCGAACCTGAATCACCAGGTGATGATCTCCTAACACCAACTGCTTATATTGCTCTACAATCTGATGATCCCCAACGTTTGATTATGATCATGCAACACCAGGTCCTTCAAGGCAGACGGACCACCTCCAAATTATGCGACTCTTAAGCGCCCAAAAACCTTAGGTCTAGCTAAAGTAAAAAATGTCATTCCAGCTTTTGCAGACAATATTCTACGGCCTCACGATTTGCCAGAGAAAACAAAACACAGAAAAGAGATGGTTGCGTTATGCGTCGACGTCAAAACAGTGGATAAAAACTTTCAAAGAAAAGGAAAAGGAAAAAGAAGAGAAAGAAACACGGAAGAAAGAAATGATTCAGAAAAGGGAAGAGAGGAAGCAACAACTTCTACATCAAAGACAAGATATAGGTTTATCTAAAATTCCGAATAGGTGGAAAAAACGACTGAGCAACTCACAAAGCTTTGAGTTCAGTGCCAAAGTTTCGTCCTGTGAGAGTGTGTGAGTGGAATCCTCAGATGAGAAAACTGATCATACTTGGCAGACGGCGAAAAAGTATATTGATGAGCGCGTTGTCATTTTGGAAAATATTGGAAATGGAAAAAGAAGGAGCGACGGTGGCTTCCACGGCGGCATGTAGGCGCCTATGGAAGTTGTCCTTTTTTATAGGTGGAATCAAGTTATTTCCACATAGAACGCACAGAAATCAGTAGAACAAGAAATCTTTTCTCTGCCCCTGAATTAGTTTCAATATTGCGTATAAGTTATTGTATTTTTTTACTTTTAATCGTCTCATTAAAATGTTTACTATTCTGAAATTGTTTAATTTTTTCTACTTACATTGAAAATAAGATCAAAATGACCAGTGATCAACTACTGGAATGAAATCGATCAAAAACTGGATTCGCCTGATCAACTACAGGGGAAATGGCAATTAAAAAAACTATTTATTTATAATTCTGTTGTTTTATAATTTCAGCAGAACTTAATTACTGCCCATTATAGGGCATTCATTAAGGGTTGTGGAAATCATGTTAGTTTACTTCTAAAATTTAAAAGGAATGAAATATAATAAAAACAAAGTAGCAACGAACTTATTTGATCAACTACTGGCTCAGTCACCCTATATTTTAATTGAAATATGGCTAAGAACTTTATCTCGAAGATTATTGTTTGGGAATATAGGATATAGATTGGAAAAATAATATAGATTTATCTTATAATCAAAATGTGCGAAAATTAAGAAATGTGAAAATTTACCGTGATCTTCTTATTTTAAACTATTTCGAAGAATTTAATTACGACTTCTATCCATCTTTTCACATAAAATTTTGCGCAATTTTTTTCTTATATTACTTCTTAACGTCACTAAAAAAACGAATAAGTCTTGCTACAACATAGACTGTAGAGAATGTTAAAATGTCTGGTGGACAGTCAAATGAGTATCCTCTCAGTAAGCAGGTATCGAAGAGTATAAGGATTTTTTATTGTTCTTACAACTCTTCCGAAAGTGTTATATTCATTGTATATTTCAATTGAACATTGTCAAAACATTTATACAAATGATTATTTTTGTGAATATATCAGGAATATAATATAGATCTATCTTCATATAATAAACACATGTAAAAATCCTGTAATGACCTGTTGAATATGCTCACGAAAATTATCCCTTTTCTATATTTTAAGACATTGACAAGTAACCCGGTAATACACTGCCCCCAAAAGTTAAAGAACAGAGAATGGATGCTTAAAGAACTGTAAATTAAAAGAACCTCAACTTAAGTACCCAAAATTAAAGTACCTAAACTTACAGAACTGTAAAATAATGAAAAAAGGAACATAAATTAATTGAGCTCAACGTTGTTTTTCTTATAATACAGTAAAATAGGTTATAATGATCTCGAACCCGCAACAGTCGTTCGGCGTAACAAGCAATTCTACCCTGCCTCTGATCGTTGTATTTTATTTAATGGGTTTATATTTTTAATTTAAAAGCTAAATCTATAAACTATTTTATGCCAAAAATGCCACTTATGGACTCTGATCCTTTCATTAATATTTTTTCAAATGTTTATTGCAAACTCATAGCAGTAATATTTAAACATTAAAATAAAACGATATTATTACTTTTTAATTAATTATCTAATCAGTATTCAAAGAAAAATATTGCAATACTTATCTTTTGAATAAAATCATGCTTTCTTACGTTTTAAATACTGTTTTTGCATTTTACAAATTCCCCTATATGATATCATTAGTTAATCGGCAAAATATTATTTGATATCGCAATTTATTCAGAAAAATATTACCTAGTGTCCAAATCATCGAAAACTAATAGGAAAAAGCTACACAATTGATTCAGTAGTAGTGTTGATGTGATGGTCGAGAGACAGTTTGTTGGCAGACAAGAAGCTTTTTCTGCCAATCCAGGACGTCAGAACAAAGAATTAGTCGGGTTAGGATATTTGGCTGAAGTTTGGGAAAAAATTGTTTGCTGTTTGGAGATACTTTAATCGCCCTACACCGTGCATAATTGTTTAACCTACATTCGGCTAAAGGTGCGTAAACGCACCATTTCAATAAATATTTTTTTATTAACAGTGTGTCGAATATTTTTCACTAATTTCTTTTTTCTCCTATTTTTAAAGGTTCTGGAGACATCCATAAAATATCAGTAATTCAATTGGAGTAAACACTTTTTATTGAGAAATTTTCAAGCTAGTCTTTTAAAATTGAAACGGTTATTGACAAATTCGACTTTTTGAAAATGTATAATTATTCCACTTGAGATTAATCATATGTTTTTATAATGGAGTAAAGTTGCGAGTTCTGTAAATAAAATAATACTAAAACAAATGTCATAAAAACTTAAAAAAAATTATTAATTTTAAATTTAGTGGTGCGTTAGCGCAGCATTAACGAATTCATTTTATTTCTCAAATAAAATATTATTTTTCATGCACGAAACTTTTTGTTTGTCTTAATGAATGTAATTTAAGTATATTTCAATGAAAATAATACCACATTTTATAAAATTTCAATGCTTGGCCTAAAATGGGTTAAAGTGTGTATAAAATGAATAATTTATGAAAGATTAATGTTGTACTCAGTATTACGATATTCTCAATTTTATCCTGAAACCTATTTATAAGAATTTAGAAACAGAGAAATTTAACGATTTTCGAAAGTGTAATATATATAAAAAACTCTAATATGTTCAATCGGAAATTTCTTTTATTGAACTATCATATTAAAACTTAATTTTTAATATAAAGGGCATTTCTTAAAATATCAAGGCTAATTTTGTTCCAATACTCGGCAACAATTTTCCAGAGTAAATACAATGTTTTGAGATACCGCTTGTAAAGAATTTGTTTTAAAGTCCAAATGCATCACTCGATAGGAGACAAACAATGGTGACTTGCTTCTTGAAAGTAGGATGTATTGAAATGGAATAGATTTAGTTACGGATTTATTTCTCTTTCTAAACATGTACCAGTAGATTTACTGGTATAGATGGTTGCCGTTTCCTGAGGGGCCTAAACACACTAAAGATTGTTTGGGTAAAGTGATGGAGTGTCTCCTTTCAAAGCGTGTTTTAAAACATATTTATAATTGTAATCCGACTTAAATTTTGACATTTTTGTACTTTCTTGTATTTTCGTTTCCCTTTATAACAGATTCTAGCAATAACCATAAAAACTTCAGCAAATTAGTCTTGTCTTTTCTGATCCAGCATTGTAAATCGATATTTTTTATATTGCAATCAGGTAAATATATACAGACCTCATCAGTTACACATTTCTATTTTTTATCTTCCAAATATGATTCATTCTACAATCTGCATATCATTTTCTGCTGAGAAATATTCTTTCACACTTACGAGTGAATATCGTGGTCTTTTTTTATTTAATTTAAATCAGCTTTTATAAGTTTTTTTTTTACAGCTCCTCTACAGATATTTAAAAATATAACGATACTCCTTTGCGGGATTGGATTTCTTTTTATAACAGGATATCCAACTTTAGATAAAATAAACCTTGAACGTCTGGTTTGCATTTTTTAGCCTTTTCCCAGTAAAATGTAAATTTTTACTTTTTCTTTTCTTTTTTTCGTTTACTTTTTTCACGTATTAAAACTTTGTAGTGATGCTTTTCAAATCCTTTTTAAACAAATTAATATGAATGTTTATTTTCAGACAGTGCGAATACACAACCTTTGATTTTTTTCTTTTTTAGCTCCATTATAAAACAACGTATTTTTTTTAATTAATAAGATATGTAAACCCTATTCTAAATTAATGCCAGACATTTGTTTTAATGAATTGAAAGACAAAATGTTTATAAAAATGTAAGTGCATTTGCCACATTTCCCTAAAAACATGAAGGAACATATTACTTCTTAAAAAATAAATTATATTATTTTAAGAGCCTGCGATATAACACTATCTGACTGGAAACAGAACTGCTTACAGGTAACAGAAAAATAATTTGTCAATTAGATGTTCCTAAAGTTGGATGATTGCTTCTTGTTCTAAAAATAGATGAAATATCGGAAGCTGATACAAAGGGAAATTTATCACAGCAGAAGAAAGGTAGAATTACAGAACGAGAAATCACGGCGAAAGCTTAATGATTACACACCGAGTAAAATGTGAAATTGAAGGAGTCTCGGAAAATTAGATAAGCGGAAACGGAGAAGAAACAATTTGGAATCGATATTATAACATTTATAACGAAAAGAGTTTTAAAGAAACGACATTTGTAAGAAAAAATACTTTCTTGAGGAAGACAAGCATTTAAATTATTACTAGAAAACATTTTTTTGTTTAAATCGTCTAAAAGTAGATTGAAATTTACAATAAAGTTTCATTGAAAAGCATATTTGTATAGATTAAAATATCGTTAAACTATAAAAGTTGCAAATGAAACGAATTAATACCAGCTAAACAAAAAGTTTCGGAATGCAATTTACATATTAATATAACATGTTATTTTATAGCAACATTTTCAGGTTTTTATACGAACAATATTTTAAAAATTTACTAAACAATAGTGACAATTGCAATAAAACGAAAAACGACAGTTAAATATGAATCAGTATAAGGCAAGTACTAACTATGCAATTATGTGTAAAAAATTATGTGGAATAATATTAAGAGAAAGTTATGAAAGTACAAATAATTATGAGTTAATTGGGGCAAAATTTAATGAGGTGTTGAACAGAATATGGGCAATGTATAAAAAAATTAAAACGAAACAAGATAATTTGAATTTTCCTTATTTGGTTTTAATACCCAAGTTCCATAAATGCCATGTGAAATTTAGAACCGTTACCTGTCATTACAATTCCTATATTGAATGTGCAAATAAACAATTATTTAAAGTATTGAAGACAATGTTTTTAAAGATTAAAAGTGAAAATTCAGCTTTCATAATAAGTAATAGTGATTCCTATTACTTATATCTATTCCTAGGGAATAGAATTAAATGAGGGTTACTGTGTTGGTTGTGGATAAGAATATTATACAACAATCAAAAAGTATGACTGGGAGGTGCCTGAAGTGGTTCCTTGAAACGTGTACAGACTATGAAGTTCTTGGACAAAATTGTGGTACAATTTTACGAAAAGAGAAGGATTGAAATTATGCTTCAAATTTTGTTTATTGAATTTTATTTACTCATTTTCCGTGATATAATTGCATCTTTACTAAGTGTTGTATGTTTTTCATGATTAAATATATGAAATGTGTTAGTGTTTGCTATTTTAAATTCATTTTTTCTTTCTCGTATTGGATGAACATTTCTCTCCGGCTTGAAGGAGAGATGGCCATCTGCCATTTTCATTTCAATTTTGTTTCCCACTTTTTCTTCTCGATATTCAATTAATTTTGACCACAATACGACGAGTTTGTGCATAAGAATTTTAAATATGCATAAATATTTCTTGTATTTGCATTCTTAGAATTTTTATTTTAATCTTTCAAAACTATCGCCATCTATCGTAGAGTTAACCTATATATATATATATATATATGTTACCGGCCAAACCCGATTTTAGGCCAAACTAGATTGGCCTAGGCCAAACTAGTCTATCCTAACGCGCATAGGATAAACTAGTTTTTCCTAGGCCAAACTAGTTTATCCTAACGCCCATAGGTTAAACTACTTTTTCCTAGGCCAACCTAGTTTATCCTAACGCCCGCAGGATAAACTAGTTTTGCCTAGGCCAAACTAGTTTGGCCTAACGCTTATAGGACAAACTAGTTTATCCCGCTATTCATTGGTCCGAACTAGTTTATCCTAGGCCAATTCAATTTGGCGTAATTTTATTGATCCCAAAGAACACCCCGCCGCCAACTTTCTAGTTTATCCTAGGCCAATGCAATTTGACGTGCTTTTATTGATCCCAACTACCGCTCCGTCGCAAACCTTGTACAAAGTGGTATTGCCGTCACTCCTGTATAATATACTTTAATCGATGGGGAGAGGGATCGCCCCCCTATCTTCCCCATTTCACCGCCACCGGTAGTCGCAAAGTATATTCCATATGACAAATTGTGCGCTGGAGGACCAAAGAATGGGATGAGAGGTTATCATAAAATATAGGAGAGGACGAATTTAGAGGATTGATTAATAATGTACAGTATAATTTCGAAAATCCGGCTTCGTCGAGACCGGAACTTTACAGGATTTTTGAAAATTCCAGATTTCTGAAAGAATACCAAATGTACTTTTGATATTCCTAATTGTGCATTTATTCATAATTAATTTAAACCCAAGTGATATTTATGTGAGAAAAAAAATAAATATTAAAAAAATCAATAATATAATTTATATTTATTTTTTTCTCGTATAAATATCACTTGGCTTTGAATTAATTATGAATAAATGAAACATTAAGAATGTCAGAAGTGCAATTAATATTCTTTCAAAAATCTGGAATTTTTAAAAATACGGCAAAGTACCGGTCCCAGTTTGGTCTAAAATACATATATTTTTAAGCTACCATTGTTCCACAATTAAAACTCTCTTTAAAGAATAGTACATATAGATTTATACGAATGAAAATACAGAACTGCAAAACCTATTAAAAGTATCTGTGTATGACGAAATTCTGTTTAAACCGATTTTTTTTATCGTTGCAAATTGGATATGATTGGATCCGTTTGAAAAAATCATAAAACATTTGCTAGAGACGACGGACCTGCTAAAGAAGGAAGTTAACTGTAACGGAGTTTTTTTTTCTCTCCTGTCGTGATTCCAACTTGAAAGGTTTTTCTATATAAAAATTTTCAGATTTTCAAGTCTCCAAGCCGTGTAAAAAAATTAATGGTATCAGTAATTATTCAAATACTTACATACAAATAGAGATTCATTAAAAAATCAATACAGTTTACAATATAATTATTAATATCACTAATCCACATTTTATGGCTTAGAAATTTAAAAATTTTAAAAATTCTATACAGTAAAATCTTTTAAGTCAGAATTGCATAGTAAGGAAGAAAAATCCGTTACAGACAGGTTCCCTTATTAGAAGGTTCATCATCTGTAGTAAATGCATTATATTATTTCTACAAGTACAGAAAACATCCTCTAATCCGGCATCCTAAATCCGGCATGCTGGATAATCCCACAAGACTTTCGGAAACACAACTGAATCGAGAAGAAATAAAGGAGTGAGTTGAAAAAGATTTTGATGAACCGACAGTTGAAATTTTGACTGATGAGGCCATCATTCAGAGTGCTATAAACTTAACAGCCCCCAAAGATGTTGGCTCAAATGAATATGATGTGCACGAGTCAAACAACATCAGTTGAAATAAAGTAGCTGATGCGCAGCCGTTCATTCAACCATGCGGAAAGTATTAAATTCACATCATAAAAAATTTCGTAGTAATAAAATGAAGAGAAAACACTACTAGAAAATGAACTGATTTTTGAGATTTGTTTAAGATGACCTCTACGAGTAGGCCTAAAGTGCACGTTTTCATTTTATACTCATGCACATATGTTGTACAAAACTTACGTCACTGAGTGTTTTTAATATTCTATTCAAGCTGTTTAAAAAATAAAAAACATGCTTTGCTGGCATTTTCTGGTTAATTCTAACTTCTACACGTTTTTCCCGACATTCATCCTGTAATTCGGAAATTTTCGTAATCCGGCATACTGCAAGTCTCGAACGTGCCGGATTAGAGGATGTGTATTGTACTAATATGCTCATTTTACATAGATCAACATATTTTTTTGTTAAATACAGGATTCCGTCATAGGCAGGTTATTTTTCTCAGGTTATATCTTACTTTAATTTTATTACCTAAAAAGCATCTACTCATCTTAAAAAAAATAAATAATAAGAATAAATATATAAATTTTAATTGTGGAAAATAGCCATTTAAAAATACGTGCCAAAAAAAATGAAAAAAAACAAGGTTGGGCCGGCCCAAATGTTACTTATTTTTTACTGAACAAACCAGATATCCTTCTGGTCCAAATGATTTTCATATGAGCTGAATTGGAAATTGGGCTGAAAATTTCTGCCTGTGCAGACCTCCAGAAGAATGCAGCCCAGTCCCGACTTCAGACGGAAAAAAATTCAGTGCCGGCCCATTACGGTTCGAACCTCTCGAAAACAGTAATCCCTAAACCAAGCCCGGACCGAGTGTCGGGAATGAAAATTGGGCGGTCCCGTAAAGACCTTACACCGAATAACCAAAATACTAGCTCACAATATTTCATAAATTTGGACTCTAAACTTCCATTATATATATTTTTTTAAACGAGTTTTTAGTGAACTTTGCTCAATTTCAAACATGTGTTTGAGTTGAGCGGATTCATTTCAAAAAATTTTGAATTTGAGCGTGAACTTGACTCATTTTTGAGAAATTGAATTTGCGATTGAATTGGCCTAGAATAAACTCGATTGACCTAGGAGAAACTAGAAGGTTGGCGTCGAAGCGGTCTTTGGGATCAATAAAAGTACGCCAGATTGAATTGGCCTAGGATAAACTAGTTCTGACTAATGAATAGCAGGCTAAACTAGTTTATCCTATGAGCGTTAGGCCAAACTAGTTTGGCCTAAAATCGGGTTTGGCCGGTAACATATATATATGTACATATATTATAACATAATTGACTTACTGCATTTAACACGTTCACGCCGGCCCGGTGGATCACATTCGACTGTCTCAGAGTTGTCAAATCTCCGGCTTTGTGCACACCACTGTTATTTTAGATAAAATGTTGTTCCTTTAAATCGCGCAATTTTTCTAATTAAATAAAACAACATTTTCTGTATTAAAATACAGGTATCCAAAACGCCGTAGACTTGACAGCTGTGAGACAGTCCAGAGTGACCCACCGTGCCGGCGTGAACGTGTTAAAGGAAAAGGCTGTGAGTTTTTACAATAAAAATAGCAATAAACATCGTGATAAATATGTTTCTGAGCTTGTTTCAGTTTGTATTGCAATATAGTAAATTCTATGAGGGGGAACATCGTGTTTATACAGATTAGAGGAATTCCAATGGGGTGGGTGAGTTGCAGTTCCATTTTAGCTGACATATACTTACATACATATGAAAGAAACAATAATTTAAACAGGGAGATAGGGAGAGCTATATAAATACTATATATAGATATATAGATATGCTATATATATACATTATGTTTTAATAGTTAAATTAAATAATGATAATACACATCTTGATTTTGCATACTATCCAAATAATTTAAAATTTGAACTCTCCTCGACGGTTTCCCCTCCACACGAATTATCTGGATGTAAATATGAAATTAGAGAGCGAAAACATAGTTACAAGGTTATTGGATAAAATAAATTATTTATTTTTTATACTTTAAAGTTAATGTATTTTGAATCAAATGTTCATATCTCAGTTAAAAGAAATGTCTTTAAAAATTGTCTAATTCGTATTGCAAGACTAAGATTAGGGGTTAAAGATATGTTTGATTATATTATACAGTGGTGTATTCAAGGTTTGATGGAAGGTTACAAAATGAATTTTGAGAGAAGATAATAATGTTAATAATGACGAGTAATGATAATTTAATTGATATAATGAGTTAGTATGGTATTTTTAACGCGCTGTTCCAATGCTTGGCCTTTTTTATTTCAATGTTAGTCTTGGCGATTGAAGAGGGGCGTCGTTGTATGCATGATCTTGATTAAATTCTACTGTGCATGTTGTGAGCCATGTCGCCCGTCTTCTATTTTGTTATATTCTGGTTTTGATTTACCGTTTGGTTAATTAAGAGTTATTTTTTAAGCTGGTTTATTTTAATGCTTATTTTGCAGTTTAATCAAATTATGTTTGTTTTTTATGTTATGGTGTATGGTTTTTGTTAATTTTCATAATTTAAGTTTTAACTATATATATAAATATATAAACAAAATTTGCAAAACTACAGACATACACACATTAAAATTTTTATTAAAGAAGACAATTAAAATATAGTTTAAAATATCTATAAACGTTTCGGCTATTTTCATAGCCCTCATCAGTAAACGAACAGAGTCACAAAACAGCAAGAGCCACAGTAAACGAAAAAACAGTTAAAATCACGGTCTAAGTAGGATAAAATAATCAGCAGGAACTTGGGTTGCTTCGTTGATTGGCGATTCAGCTAAAACGGTTCTCCAACCCTCAAGGAAGACACGGCTAAAATATACGGGGCAATAAATTAGCCGTGTCTTCCTTGAGGGTTGGAGAACCGTTTTAGCTGAATCGCCAATCAACGAAGCAACCCAAGTTCCTGCTGATTATTTTATCCTACTTAGACCGTGATTTTAACTGTTTTTTCGTTTACTGTGGCTCTTGCTGTTTTGTGACTCTGTTCGTTTACTGATGAGGGCTATGAAAATAGCCGAAACGTTTATATATTTTTTTAACTATATTTTAACTGTTTTTAATAAAAATTTAAATGTGTGTATGTCTGTAGTTATGCAAATTGTGTTTAATTATTAAGTAATCCAGACGTAATTATGTATGTATTATTAAATATATATATATATATATATATATATATATATATATATTCAATTCTTCATTAGACAATGAATCAAGTTAAATAAAGCTACCCTTTGTCCTGAAAAGGACTGACTGATTTTAAAATTCAATAACTTGCAAACGGTGACAGATATTTAAAAAAAATCTTACAGGAGTGTTATGCATGGGGTCAAAAGATTTTTTACAGTGATTTAAGATTTTAGTTCGAATTACAAACAATAGATGGCACTGTAAGCAATAGGCGCTAAATACAGGGTCGATTTTTTTGCCTTTTTCTTCTTTCATGCGGAAAAAGGAGATTAAAATATATTGAGTGGGTCCTGAAGTGCCAAAAATCGAGCCTAAATTTAGCCTCTATTGATCGCAGCGCCATCTATTGTTTGTAATTCGAACTAAAATCGAAAATCACTGTAAAAAAAAAAAAAAAAAAAAAAAAAAAAAAAAAAAAAAAAAAAAAAAACATTTGACCTTCTGCATAACCCTCCTGCAAGAATTTTTTAAATATCTGTCCCCGTTTGCAAGTTATTGAATTTTAAAATCAGTCAGTCCTTTTTAGGACACCCGGTATATAGGAAATTTCTTGGAATAGTTAAACGGAAAATTTTAACAGCCCGTCATTAGCCAAAATAAACATGTGTCCGAAGACGTACAAGATCACAGTTTGTTTTTAACTATTTCCGCTTTCGGCCACGTCTTTACTTTGACTTTTGACGGGCTGCTGAAATTTCAGACCGAAACGCCCCCTGCGTGTTATTTTGTATTTTATGGTGATTTTAACAACGTTTTATTTATTTATAATTCTCTAATAAAGCAGGTTTTTATTCTGCTATATAAGTTTTATATGATCCTTATTTTGACATTCTTGTTTGACATTTGGATGGAAACCCCATCCAGATAACATTTTGATTTTTTAACCATTTGGTAAAATGGTTATTGTCCTCGGTCAGAGTAGGAAATCAAAAGCATATCTCAAGCGTTTTATTAGTTGAATCCCGCATTCTTTTCGTTTTCTGATTGGTCTATACAGTAATCTGTGTTTACCCTTTACTTTCAACAGAGATGGATACTTCTGTTGCCACTATGACAAAAAAGTAATAAAAACTACAAAAAATAATAATAACTCAGAAACAAATTCGATACAGCTTTCAAACAAATGCATTTAAAAGTACATTTTTTTTCTCTATACGACGGTGAAAAAAGTAATATTGTGGGATATTTAGAAGTTTAAGAATGAAATTTCATTTAAAATGGGTCCAGGAATATTAATGTTTAATCCATGGCGTACGTAATGTATGATGAACTCTGTGCGATTTTTTATGTCTTAAATTTTAGTCTTTGAAAAAATCCTTTTTCCAAATGGTCGTAGTCATTTGTTAAATTGCATTTTTTTTCCTTTTTTGCTTTGCTGGATTTCTAATTTATAATACTGTTTTCTACAATTGTATAACTACATCTGGATGGGGTACACCATCCATATAGCTTTTGTATTTATATTTTAACTTATTTAATTGTTTTAAAATCAACATCTCAAATTCACGTTTTAAGTGTTTTATACTTTGTTTGGCGCAGCTTGACCCTAAAGAGATTTTGTGCCATAAAACGCCATTCAACCAACCAGCCAACTAATTTTCTAATAAAAACTAGCACACTTGGATGCAATTGTCGCAACAGTAATCAAAGTTTTAATCATTCGAAACTCAATTCAATAGGCAAAATAAAGGTTAAAATTTACAGTCGCCACCGGCCAGAGGGCGACTAAATGTAAAAAATTGGCGATTTTATGATATGCATCTGATCGCCAAAGTGGCGAACTTAATATTTCATGTAATAGTACATGTCAGAAATGCCTCTTTTCTGCTTTTTTTTTTAATCGATCAGCGATTTCCGCTAATCGCACAACGAAAAAAAATTGCATTGATGTTCACCGCGAAAAAACCCGAGAATTTCGTCTAACAATCTGTGAATATAATCGCAAATTTCAGTAAAAAAAAAAATCGTGACTTTCGTTGAACAGTCGCAAAAAAAAATCGTAAAAATTGTCAAGAGAAAGGTTGCGAATTTCATCAGTCTGTTATGTGAAAAAACTTCGCGAGTTTCGTCAACTGCTGTGGAAAATAAAGAAATGTCGCCAATTGAAATTTCCGAAAATTAAAAAAAAATCGGTCATCAATCCGAAAATTAGGGCAAAAAGAATATCGCAAATTTCGACAAATGGTCGCCAAAAGAAATCAATGAAATGAATTTCGTCAATCGGTCGCAGAAAAATCGTCAATTTTTTTGAAAGAATCGCAGAAAAAACGCGAATTTCGCCAAAAAATCGCGGAAAAACGCAAATTCCGACAAAGAATCGCGGAAAAAACGCAAATTTCATGAAAGGATCGCGAAAAAAAAACGCAAATTTCATCAAAGGATCCCAAAAAACTCCACAAATTTCGTCAAATGATCGCGAAATTACAGCAAATTTGAAATTTCGTCAAATGATCTCGGACAAACCACAAATTTCGTCAAAAGATCGCAAAAAGGCTGCAAATTTCATCTAAAGATTGCGAAAAAATGCAAATTTCGTCAAACGATCTAAAAAAATGGAATTTCGTCAAACAGGTGCAGAAAAACACATTCTTCCCCCCATTTCCACCTCTGTATCTTTTCAGAAAATTTGCTGTGAATTTCAGATTTTTTTAAACTCAGAATCACCCCTGGCCGATTGGTTGCGGAAAAAATTGCAAATTTTGTTAAAAGATCAGGGAATAAAATTGCAAAATTTGTCAAACGATCGCGGAAAATAAATAGCGAATTTCGCCAAGAGATCGCGTAAAAAATCACGAATTTCGTCAAGCAATTGTAGAATTTAATCACCAATTTCGTCAAACTATCACATAATAAAATCGGGAATTACGCCGAACGCTCACGAATTTCATCTAGAGGTCAAGTAAAAAATTTCAACAAACAAGTACAGAAGTTACTCATAAATTTCGTCAAAAGATCGCAGAATAAAACCGCGATATCTATCGAACCATCGCGGAAAAAATCGCGAATTTCATTAAACGATCGAGGAAAAAATCGTAAATTTCGTCAATCGGTCAGAGAAAAGAATAGCGAATTTCGTCAAACAATCGAGGAATAAAATCGCGAATTCCATCAAACGACCTCTGAAAAAAATCGGGATTAATAAAGGACTGAAGTAAAAAATCGCAAATTTCATGAAAAAAGTGCAGAAATTAATCGCAAATTTCGCCAAATGATCGTGGAAAAAATCACGAATTTCATCAAGAGATCGCATAATAAAATCGTCACTTTCGTCGAACGATCGCAGAAAAAATTGTGAATTTTAGCAAGAGGTTGCGTAAAATAATCGCAAATTTCTTAAAACAATTTCAAAAATTGCGAGTTTCGTCAAACGGGAAATTTTTTAGGTCTATTTTCGGAAAGAATTCTGGTCTTGGACCACGTAGTGATGTATTGGAGATGTGAACCAATCTTTGACCTCGGTCTTGTACGACATTGTTCGATAAGTTCTCTCGTTTTTAATATAATAATTATTAATTGTTTTTGTTGGGGAAAGTAAACTGACACTGTGATAGTTTTTTTAGGTGCGTTCGTAATTATATAAATACGTAGCACCTATAGTCGTCGTTCAGTCCGTCTGCATATAATTGAGCAATAACTACCCAACAGAATGGTCTGAAATATTAAATGTATGATTGTTGTAAAATTTTGTCGAGCCATTTCAAATTTTATGAAAATCGGATGTATAGTTTAATGACAGTGACAATCAAAATTTTTCCATTACATTACGGCCAATGTGAAAAGATTATTGCAAGTGCATTTTAATGATGTTACAGACTATGCACTTATGAAGTGCAAAAAAAATATACATTCAGTATAATATGGGGTGCAAAAGATTATCATAAATCTAGTTATAGTACGAACGCACCTCGTTTGCCACGTGTGACGAGCAATTTCCAACTTGTTTTACACATTTTAAAAGATGTCTTCGAAACATTAATATTTTTAAAACATGACTTGTAAAACTATTTAAATCTACAAACTACGGTAACAAGTAGCCATTAACTTGACAGTAAGTGACTACTAAACATACGGCCTCTACCGGCCACTGGCTACTAATGCAAATATTGAATTTTAACCTTTAAGGCAAAACTATCTTCCAACTACTTGTTGTGAGTTTCTAATCTATTTTTTTAATCCAATTTGAGAATTTATAAATTAACTTAAATAATTTATTATTTTATATTTTAAGAAAAAATATAGTAAAGGATTCTTTTATAATACATTTTTATGTGGATTATTTCCAATTTTAAAGATTTTTTCTTAAGTATGAGTTATTTGAAAAATAGAAGAAACCGGAAGGAAAACAATTGTCGCAAGTTAATGCAGGGAGATGTTCTCCAAATAGATATGAAAAATTCATTATAATGTCATTAAAATTTAATGCGCAAGAATTTTTTTCCCTGACATGAAAGCTCTTTGTGAAATAAAGTGTGTTCTTTATTCATCTGAGGCGCAATTCAAACAACTCAAGCGCTTCATACTACATGCATGTCACAGAAAAGAAAAATAAGATAGAAAGCGACATGTTAAGACACTAAATAAAAGATTCACTTATACATGCTTAAACTTTAGATTTTTTTTTTTTTTTTTTTTTTTTTTTTTTTTTTTTTTGTATGTCGAATAAAACAGACGGGGTAAAGTATACTTTTTACCTGCATATATTTAAACAACATTATTTCATGAGATATTGATATAAAAATATACTTTAAGAAAGCTCGTTAATTGTAATTTTAGTATTCTTTTATAATAATAATAATATAAAAAACTTTAATTATTTTCCCTTTTTTAAGGTAGCTCCGAAAATCTAGTTTATAAATTTTATTTATTAAAATTATATTATGATTTACAAATAATGGATTTGAATGTATCGCACTACAGAAAATAATATAATTCTTTAACCAGTAGATGATCAAACAGAAGGACAAATATGTGAAATATCAAATTTTGCAATAATATATAAACATTTAGAATAGTTAATAAGGACTATTGTTTTACACAATGCTTCTGGTAAGTCACTACTAAATATTACTTTGAAAACACGTCCTCATGATGTAGTAGGGAATACCATATTTTTAAAATAAAATCTGGAGATAATCTATTTGAAGGATTTCATTATAATACAAAATATAAATTTGATAATGATACGTACCATTTCAAGGATATGGAACTCACCTGTTAAACATAAAGTCTTATTACTTCTATTTAACCTATTATCAATTACACAAAATAATAAAAAGTTTTAGAACTTTTAAATTTCAGATATTCGGCGAACCAGAACTCCTAAGGAATTGGTTTTTTTTTTTTTTTTTTTTTTTTTTTTTTTTTTTTTTTTTGAGAATTTTAAGAGCATGTTTAACCTTATATTTGTCTACTTAAATTTAATCCCGAGAGCAATTAGTGGGCTAACAACAAATTGAATAAAAAAAAACTAATTGAATTGTCCTGTATCTTAAAAATGCCCGAAATGATCTATATCTGCAACGATATATTATATCGGACCTGAACAACGGATTTATTTAAGCATAAAACTGATATTTAGGAAGACGTTAATGTTTATTTTTAAAATATTTAAAAATGAGGCTTACCTAAAACAATGTTTTCAACCTAATGTGGCGAAAATTTCATAATACATGAGGATGCTTCGTAAAAACATTGTATTACAACTAGAAATAACTAAACTAAACACTTTTTATGTTAATCAAAATGAAAACTTATTTAAATAAATAAATAATTAATAATCAGAATAATTAGAAATGAAGAGGTAGAAAAAATGCATATTAACATTTAATTAACACTTCACAAAAACAAAAACACGACAATATTTACAAGACATGACAGAACAGAACAGAATTCTATTAACTTTTTACAAAGTAACTTTCGTGAATTCGCGAGGCCATTTATGGTTCTGCCATCTATAACTTATAAATGGAAATATAAAATAGGAAAGCTCTCTCCCTCTTAATATTTAAGTCTATTAGGTGTTCTTCTGTACCTTCCGGATCTTCTCAGTACCTGTGAAGAAGAAGAAGAATTAGTTTTTAAAAATTCATCAGCTTCAAATATGGCACCAGTAGGAACAGAAGGTTTTGGAAGTATTGAATCATAGTCACTTGATTTAGGACTTCAGGAATCATGATCATGAAAGTTCAGCTGGTGGAGGACCTGGAGCATTTGGATCATGAGAGTCAACTGGTTGAAGATCTGTGATATTAGGCTGTATTGATGGAGAATTACCTTGTTTCACAATTACTTGTTTCAGCATTGCCTTTTCACTTCTGAAATTTACTGTATCACTTCCTTTAGAATTTGGATCATTAACTAAAGAAATCTCTGAACCTACATTAGTAACTTGATCAACATGTGTTTTCCAAATATTCGAATCAATTTGAACTCTTTAATGTAATATTTCTTCTCTTGATATAATTCGACCAATTTTTCACTTTGTTTCTGGAATATAATTTCTTACAGCTACATTCTGGTTAATTTCAAATTCTTTGATATTAACTTTGGATTTTTCGCATTTTGTTTATCATGAACAAAATTTGTAACATTCGGCACTATAAAATTTATTTTTGTTCTGATATGACTTTTTACAAAATAAAGAGCTGTCATAGATTATGTTTCCATTTAGAAGGTATAGATTGGAGAACCATAAATTCCCTGACGGATTCATGAAAGTTATTTGGAAAAAGTAATAGAATTGTGGTCTTTTCTGTGATGTCTTGCAAACCGTCACGTATTTTCGTTTCAGTCAAGAGCTAATTAAATGTTTATATGTATATGTGCTACCACTTCATTTCTAATTGTTTAGATTATTAATTAATTAGTTATATAATGAAAGATTAATAGCGACGTGGAAAATAATATGTGTCGTTTTACCAGGAAAAGTCTACCGAAAATAATAATTGGGCCGGGGAAAATGGTTATTCTACTTTCATTTTTCTACTGTTGTTCCATTTAGTTAAACGTGATGTTAATACGTCGTCCTCTTCTACAATATTTTCGACGTGGTAAGTGACAAATTACTTTTGCATTTTTCTCTTTTGATGCATGTAATGAACCAAAATGTTTACAACGTTTAAAGGGTTTAATGGTACAATCGAAACTTTCACAATTTATTTAAAGTGATTGGAACAAAATTTCGTTTTACATGATATCAAAGATGTAAAAAAAGTTCCGGCAATTTTTTTTTATATGGTACCGAAATTGTATTGTTTATTATGTGATTCTTGTGTACTTATAGATTGCGAATCTTTAAAATATGCTGAGATTGTTCTGCACGTAGTGCATAAGTGGCAGTCCTAGCTTTGCAAAATATGAGTGTAGCATATTTTTCGAGATAAAGTTCCGACTTCAGTTCTTTAATTTTCCCAGCCTTATCAATAAATAAATAAGAAAAATCATGTAACAAATTTAGTCATTTATCAGAATAATTTACAATTTCGTTTACATAAACACATTTTAAATTATGTGGAAAAATATCAAATCCAGATACACAGTCTCTGTCAAATAATAATGGGAATTTATCTTTTTTATCAGCTAGATGTGTTTTATTTTCATAAATAACATTTACTTGAACATAACCTACAGGTTAAAAAATTACACCAGTTGCAGTTTTTAACTGAACATCTAGAGGAAAAAAAATTATAAGCAGTGAAAATTTTGCGAAATGGATTCTGCGAAAATGGAATTAGGAACTGCAGAAATTCCAGAACTCGTATCTAATTCCATATCAGCTCTAGCATTGTTTCCTATTAAAACTGACAATTTTATACGATTTGATCCTTTATCATACATCACGGTTAAAACAGTTACTGTATTTAAAGTATCAACCTGTTTTTGAAAATTTCCACTGCTGCACACTTTACTTAAGTGGACCTTTTTCGCACAAGTTACAAGCAACATTTATAAATCAGCATAAACTTGCTAAATGTAAGGAATTTCCACATCTGTAACACTTTAACGTATTTTCATTCTCGTCAGAATATGTAGTATTCTGTTGGTATTCTGTTTTTGAGAACAATTCTGCAATTTCTTTGACTGCACATTTTTAGTATTTGAAATTTTATTTACATTGAAATTTCTATGCCTAACTTCAGAAGTTTCAATATCTACATTGTATGAAACTAAAGCTCTCAACAGTTTTTTCTACATTTAAGTCATCAACTTGAGTAATCAATTCATTTTCAATACTTTCATTTTTCAGACCGCGAAGAAACTGCACAAGTAAGATTTCATTCAAAGCATCATCTGTAAATGAAATAAGTTGGAAATTGCTCGTCAAACGTGGCTAATAAGGTGCGTTCGTACTATAACTAGTTTAATAAATATTTTTTGCACCACATATTGTTATGAATGTATATTTGCATGCATTTCATAAGTGCATATCAATTTCATCCTGTTCGAAAGGCTGTAACATAATTAAAATACACTTGAAATAATTTTTTCCCATTGGCCGTAATCTAACGGAAAACTTTTGACTGTCCGTGTATTTAAATTATACATCCGATTTTCATAAAATTTGAAATGACTCGACAAAATTTTGCAGCAATTATATATTTAATATTTCAGACCAGTCGGAAGCTGTAACATCATTAAAATTCACTTACAATATTTTTCCCCATTGGCCGTAATGTAACGGAAAACATTTGACTGTCCCTGTAATTAAACTACACATCCGATTTTCATAAAATTTGAAATGACTCGACAAAATCTTGCATTAATTATATATTTAAAATTTCAGACCAGTCGAAAGCTGTAACATCATTAAAATTCACTTACAATATTTTTTCCCACATTGGCCGTAATGTAACGAAAAGCTTTCGACTGTCCCTGTAATTAAACTATACATCCGATTTTCATAAAATTTGAAATGACTCGACAAAATTTTGCATCAATTATATATTTAACATTTCAGATCATTCGGTTGGGTTGTTTTTCTCTATTATATGCGGTCCGACTGAAAAACGACTAAGGTGCTACGTATTTATATAATTACGAACGCACCTAAAAAAGGTGATATTCATTTTAATCTAGCAGAAAATCTTCAATTGATTCATTTTCATTTTGAAAAGATTTTCAAAATTTAATACGTTAAAAAAATTTGTTGGGGGGAGGGGCTTATGTGTTTAAGCAAAATATCAACAATCTCAGAATATTTTAAAAATTCGCAATCTTATATAAATCACATATAAATACATATAAACACATAATAAACCATACAATTTCGTCCATATAAGATAAAATAGCCATAACATTTTTTTTCTTTTTGATATCTTAAAAAACACCACGATAGTACTAAGACCACTTGATATAGAAAATAAATTAGTGTAATTGAAATATGTACACTAAAATCTGCTAAATAAATCTATGTTTCTGACGTTGTATATTCCACATTGTAAAAAAAGACAAATGTTTATTGATCTGTGAAAATGCACAATAGCCCAGTTACACACTATCCCGAAAAAAGTGTTCTTAATCTTTATAAACTTATAATAAAATATATTTACAAGATTCAAACAAGAATTAACAACAACAAAAAATTCGGAAACTATTCCGAGTAGTTTTTATAGTGCATTAATCAGTTTTCACACACCCTAATATAGGTTTTATGATATTAGTAATTCTTAATTAAACATTTTCAGCAACGGAACTAAATTCATGCATGCAAGAGTAATAAAAAAAAAAAAAACTTTTTAATGATAACGCTAATGTTGTAAATATATCGTGTTTATTTGTAAAAGATGTTTGTTGAACATGAAAATGTTCACTTGAGAACTGACAGTGTCCGGAAATCCTTTATATAAGATCGAGACAGCTGATTAACACTTTACGATCGTAAGTTTATACATACGTTACATACTGGTGGAAATTATTTTTTATGGAATGAACAGTAATACATAATATGCAAGGTTATGAATGAAAAACAAAAATTATTCAATCTTTTTTTAACTTTTAGATATATGTAACACAATAATATATTTTAACCCTCTGACATTCTTGGAAAAGGGCAAAATTGTAATGTTGTTTTCACTGAATGTTGTTTTAATTGCTGAAATAAGATGATTGTTTCAACATTTTATTTAAAAAAAAGACAACTTAATAACGAATATGAATGCAATGCTTTAATGCAGTATTAATCATTGTTCAATGTATTAAAATACATTAAATTAATAGAATTACTAATTTAAATATTGCTTGATATCTTATCTTTTTTAAACTGCTTTCTATTTCGCGGTACACTTTATTCGGAAACTTTCTTTTTGCCACTTTAGACTATTATTTAAAAAAATATTTTACATTGCAGATATGACTAATTACACTTAAACTCAATTTGTAAAATATTATTTCGAATTCCACGCATCTCCGAACCTTGTCATCTTAATATAATATAAAATCAGTATGGTTCTTTTTTGTGGTGGCTCAGAACACACATATGACCGGAACAGTAAAAAAAGCTGTTGTGGCTGAGAGCAGACATACACCCGTGGCTAACGAAATAGACAGGCTACCGCCGTGCATTCCGCGTATCTTTTTTTACAGACCGATGGAATCAATTGATGCTCGAAGGCACCAAAGGTGGTGGTTGGTTGGTTGATTTTTTGACGGCCGGTTATCTACGCTAGGGATATAGGGCCAAGGGGGAGTGCCCTTCGTGGGGGTCTTTCTAAGGGAGCCTAACCCGTATTAACGCATGGAAATCCATGGCTCGAAGAAAACCCCGAAAACACCGAACGATTAGGCCGACGGGCGCGATTGGGTTTGAACCCAGCACCTCCCGTCTACCAGCTTCGAGAGCAGAACCTCTCAGCCACTGGTGGGGCCCAAAGGTGGTGTACGAAAGGAGCATCACGTCCTTCTAGCGGTATGTAAAAAAATACATTTTGGATGCACCGCGGTATCCCATCTTTTTCATTAGCCTCGTAAGCGATAGTAAAGGGCAAATCCTCTTTAATAAAAATTAATGTGTTGCTGGCGACTGACATTTTCGCTAATCGTTGCCACAGATTAATCTCGGAAAATGAAATACTTGAAGTTACTGAAAAAATTAATAGACCAAAAAGTATTTGCCAATTAAATTGTTAGACAAACTGCGTTAGAAAGGTGAAAATTTGTATTTTTCTGGATATAAATTTCAAATCTAATGATTATGACGTTTTTTAAATATTGAATTTCAAAAATTACCAAATTTCACAATGGAGTACTGTAGCGAAACCTTCACATGTAAAAAGATAATGATAACGGCAATGTGTCCTCACGTACATATTAGCTATAGCACAAGAGTTACAAATTATAGTAGCCTTATTATTATGTTAAAATATAAAAGTGAATTATGATGTCATGAGTGCATGATTTTTATTTAATTCTCGACAAATACTAGAAGCGCCATTTCTTTATAGTGGTGAATAATATAGGTTAATTCACATATGACCTCATATTTAAAACGAATATATGGTTAATGCATCGTTTTTACAAGAGAAAGTGATATCATGAAGGGATTTTTCATGAATTTTCATATTTTTTCAAGAATAAAGACTATTTATTTAGGTTTGGGAAAAAATATTTTTTTTAATACTGGTATAAAAGCAAAATTTCTCAAGGTTTTCCATATATTTAAAAAGAGAGCATATGTGCGCAAGATTCATAGTCCGTACGGTGTTTAATTTTTAAATTAACTTTCCTAATCAAACATGTTTAAAACCCCGGGCAACGCCAGATATTTCAGCTAGTACACTGTAAAACCTATTCGGATATGCTTCGGAAATAAGCGGCTGCAAAAGAAACTTTTTTTAAATACTTTTTTAATCTGGAAAATATATTACATTATAATGTTTCTAATTATAAAGAACACTTTTCGGAACTGTGGTTAGCTTGTATGAAATTATTTTATACTTTCGTATGTGGTTATGCTAAACTTTCATAGATTAATAAACATTTCATTTTGATGCTGTTCATTAAAGAAAAATGTTAAAGAAAAAAGAAATTGCTAGCAGCAAATTCAGATGTTTAATTATATTAAATCAGCCAAAACGTTTGAAACAAGAAAGAAAAATTATGCGTTAAGCATAGATTATGACACACTTTCCAACACTTCCTGAATCATTTAACAAAACTTCGTTATTCAGGGAAATAAGGTAAATAAGATAACTAAGTAAACATTTTATAAAACGCATAAAACATTTGAAAAACTGATTTCAGTAGTTACCTTCCATAGCCAAATATCTATTCCAATTCTTTTGAACAGCCCTGTATTTGATCTGTAGGTTGATATATATATATACTATATAATGGGAAAATTTAGTTTAGCAAGAAAATGCATAACAGGTTGAAATTCATCTTTCAGCAATTTATACTAACAGATGAAAACGTACTTGAATACTTGTGTATAGCCCTGTAGTTTACCTAGTTCCTTTATTACACGCCACTATTTAGCTAAAATTTAACATAATAATTCAAACTAAAACACCCTTAAAACTACTGAAATTACATTTTCAGAAATTATCACCCATAAACGGCCATGTGTCCAACTCTTTGCGTGGCCCTGTATATCATTTTATCTATATTCTACAAATATTTCTTAGTAAACTAAATTCAGTTCAGCGTAAAAATGCAATACTCCTTTAAAACCCTCCTTTAAGCAATTTAGGCTCATACTCAGTAATCTTTACGAATTCATTTCTGTAGCCCTGCATATGAACTATAGCATTTATACACACTTTATATTATTCATAAATATAGTGAAAAAGGCGCATATAATAATTAAAAAGGCATTTCGAGCAATCATTACTAATATGCAGTAATTCGGATACAATATAGTATCTGAAATATTTTCAAATACACCGCAAACAATTCCCCCTATACCATTATGAACGGAATTATTTTGTGTGGTCCTGTAAATGAACAATAACTATTGTCTGTACCGCCTATTCAACAAAATGCAGATTTTAGTGGTCTTCATAAATGAATATCAATTTTGCTATGTTTGAAAGAATTTAACACCATTAAAAATCATTTGAAACGATTTTTTCCCATTGGCTGTAATGTAACGGAAAACTTTTGACTGTTCCTGTAAATGAACTAAACATTCTACAAACTTCATTTGAAATATGGAACGTTCTATGGTAGAGGTCACTAACATCCAAAGATTTCAGAACGATCCGAACTTATTTACGAGTGTTAGAGCGTGGACAGACGGCCAGACGGATTGACGGACAGAAAAACCGAAGTCATAAACACTTTTCAACCTTGTTGGAAAGTGTTAAAAATGGGAAAACAATTTGACCTTGTTGCGCGCTAAAATATGAGCCTCATCTACATATCGTCCTTAAAATTTTCAATGAATTATTTTTCCAATTTTATAAAATGTCATCGCATTTATAACCTTTAAAAAAATGACGGTATTAGAAATTATAAATCAATATCGTAACTTACAATTATTTATCTAAAAAATTACATTCTAATAAATATTTATGCATGAATTACAACATAATTCTGATTTCTTGAAAATAATAATACATTCTAAATTCTTGAAAATATTATGTAAAATTTTGAACGACTTAAATAAAGCTATTTTTGCATTTTTTGTTAAATGAAGAAACATCATAGCATTTTTTGCTACAAAAGCAAAACTCTTGAATATCTTCAGTTAATAACATACCGCGCAAGTAAATTATATGCATTAGAGAGAAATTTATAAAACGAACAAGACGTAAGTACAGCTTGAAGAAAATTTGTTTATCTTTTTTCATTGTTGGCAACTATTTATCTAATGCGTTTCAGCATCTATTCGTTTTAGGAAAACTTCAAATCATTTTAGTTCGAATAATGAAGTATGTTTTATAGCTCATAAATATAGTTTGTTACAAATACTGCATTTTGTTTTTTTTTTATAACACAGTCATATTACTTCAAAATCTTATTTAGAAAGGGAAATTTTTTATGATAAATATCGCACGATTTTCATACAGCATTTTAAATAAAAACTATTCTTTAAACATTATTTGTTTGTATTTTACCTTCTTTTTATATTTAGCTTTGTTATTTGTAAGAAGAAAAATAAATATAAAGCTGTTTATTGAAAATAAGTAATTATAAATACATATTCAATAATAATATCTCTTTCAAACATAAATATTTTCTATTATTTATAATACTATGTTTATGATAATATGGTCTGTAAATCCTAGATATTGCATTAATATACAAATATTTTATGATGCTCGACTATGTTTACATATGTAAAATAAAAGAAACATTAGCTAAAACGAGTTTTTAGTGCCTGAAAGCACTGTAAATTCATAAAATATGACTACTTGCTAAGTTTTGTTCATGAAGAAATGGGATTTTTAGAGAATATTTTTATTATTATTATTAGAGTACAAATAAAGATTGAGGGCATAGGGACCATATTACCATATTAAGCTTTAAATTTCGTTTTGTAAAAAAAAAAAAAAAATAAAAAATAAAATAAAAATAAAATAAAAAAAACCCCCTCCGTTGCCGTATATAAACTTTCATATGATGAAGAACAACATTTAAAAACTTTTTTTATTATTGAAACCAATACTTTAGAAATAACGGTTAAGGATTTAGAATTCGATCAACTATAAGAAGTACACCCTTTGTATATACAAAGAGTGAAATATGAAGGACAAAAATTTAATAGTGAGTTTATTTTGTTGATAAGACAAAGAAAAAACGGAATATTTTAAAGGATTCATTAATAAAACCTACCTCTAAAGCATTAAATGATTAATTACTAAATACAATTTTCGAAACGAATTGTAATATCTCATGTTCGAGTACAATTAGATTTGAGTTATTTATAACTAATCAGTGTTTTCATCGTTAGTGAACTACCATTGATAAATACGCTAGGTTATTCATCCAGAAGAATTTAGATTCTTCGGAAATTTTCTTTTTTTTAAAATTATAATTTTGGGTGCTGTATTGTTAGAACTAGAAAAAAAAAAAGAAAAAAAAAAAAGAAAGAAAATATGAAACAGAAATTTATTTATTATTGCAACAGTTTTATGAAAAATTGAAAAATAATGCTACATTAATATTATTATTTCAATTTTTGAAATGTTATATTATAATAGAATTTTCCCGTTAGCTTGTCAGAGGTGATAAATCGCCAAATATTTTGTGAAATTCGCACAACTGTATGAGGGTGGAACCAACAATGGATTTAATGACGTGCCTACAACTACTCGCTAAAATCTGCAAAATGTCTTTGAAACATTATAAATACAATAAAATATTTTAATGGGTAGGATGAAACGTAGAAAGTACATTATAAATATAAAATGAAGAGTGCAATATTTAAAAGAAATGTATATGCTTTATCAGTTAATAGTTTAATTTTTCTTAATTTACTCTTATACGTCGGAAAATCAATTTAGAAATCCTAAAGTTTGAATAATGCTTCATTTTTCTTGCCCATTAAAAAAAAAAATAATAAATAAACTAACTATATATTTTTAAATAAATTCACTTTCTTGCGCTTTATTATAAAATGTTGTCAATTGTCATAATCTTGTTCGCTCTCCAAGCTCAATTTATGTATTCTAACAGAATTTATTGGGGAAAAGCATGAATTGCTGTGAAAAGCTAAAGTTTGATTTTCAACATTATCAATGAAAGTTTATAAAAGGATGTTTTGAAATAACTACTTTTACTTTTACACTTAATAAATTATTATTTCAAATTATTAATTATCGAGTAGCGTATTATAAAGATATTAATCGTGCATTTCCTAGTAACAAAGTTATTTTTTTTCTTATTTACTCAAATTAGCTAAAAGTTCTACTCATTATTAAGCAAAATACAAGGTGTCCATAATAAAACTTCGCATTTGCGAGAAGTCAGTAGAAAAAACTATTCAGTAGAATTTGAAGAAACTTATGTAAGATCGTAATAAGATTATTTTAATTTTATCTAGCACAAGAAATAGTGCAAAAACCACCACTAGGTTGTGCTGTGAAATGCAACATTCTGGCATATGCAAATGTAGCAACCATAGTTATCATGTGCTCGCGCAGCTAGACATGCGATATAAAATGCCATAGACGAATCGAAATCAAACCCATTTCCATGTGAAGGAAGATTACGTTGAGTGTGCAGAACGTGCTTTACTGGTGAAATTAATTTACCAAAACGATGACCCTGCTACTGACGCTTAGCGAAAATTTCGGTCTTTGAAGCTGTTACGTAAAGGTCCACTCTCTAGAAATGACTAAGAAAGATTATTATAACATTTCAAGCGACGGGATGGATCATTAGACGTTCAGCTAGAAAAAGAACGACGGTGTATTACAGCACAGGTAGTGGCTGATGTAGCGAGGCAAGAGGAGGAAGACAAGATATCCCGTTTTATATGCAGCATTAGTTTTCGGCGTATTGCAGAAACTGCTGACCAGCCTCCTTCCATTGTTCACAAGGTTCTCCAAAAGATGTTACCTTATTACTGTAAACTGTCGACTGTGCAGTTCTTGCTAGCTGATCTTAGTAGCAGAAAAACGTTTGCGTTACAGTTTCTTGCAGAATGTGAGCTCTAAAATGAATGTGAACTTATAACGACCACATGCATCTAGATGGTAGGGTTCAAACAGATACTTGCCGCATTTTGGGCAGCAGTAAATTCACATCTAAATGCTGTTAGTCTTCGCATGTAATAGTTTGGAGTGGCGTCACTGCTACATTTAATTCTGGGTCCATTTGTTCGAAGAATTTTGCATCACAGGTCTTGTGACATATTCCGTCACCGGTTAATGATACACATCGTTATTGGAACAATCTGAGGTTCAGGCACATCAGGAAAGGCGATGTGTATCAACTATAGTATTTATGAAGGAAGGGACAGTTCCACCCATAGACCGCTATGTGAAACAGGTGTTCCGCCATCATTTTTTATGACGAATCACCAGTCGTCATTTTCCTACAGCTTGTCCTTCCAGATCACCAGATTAAAATCTTTACGACTTTTAAATGTGGTTATACTTAAAAGACTTGGTCTATTGTCCTATTGATATTTTTTTTATTCTACCCTTTCTACTCAAAATTTAGCCTTAAACGTTGAATGTTCGAAATAACGTATAATTTCCATATAACTGTTTCAAACTTATAACAGTAGGGCCCTTTTGTATCGGTAGTGCTGGTGATCTATTGCCCCCACACAAGTTCCGCGCCACTGAGGAACTAAAAAAATCATTATAAAATATGATGAGTAACAAATTGAACGAATTAAAAAATCAATATTCAAAACTTAGAAATTAAAAAAATAATAATACTTACACATCTCTGAATAAAATAGAACATTAATAAAAGAAAATATCGAGAAAACGTATAGCTGAAGATGTTTCTATGCAGAATACTTTGAAAGTTCCACGACGATCTTACGCATAAAAAAATGTAAATATACAAAAATTGATATTAATGCAAAAAAAAAAAGAACTATTTCTACTAAACCAGGATCGTAAGCCAATTTCCTGCCAACAAGACAGGACATCTCGATTCCTAGAGGATTTAGGCTATTACTTTAACCAAAACCAAGAAATTTCAATGATAATTTCTACAGAAAGCCTTGGCCTTCTGTGAAATATGATGACATGTTGACACGTTTGAAATTGACAGTATTCGCGTCAAATGATGTTGATCTAATCATTACATTAATCAGAATGCGGTGTAGAAACGATGTCGCAAATTAAATTTCTGTGAGCGTGCAACACTTTCCATGATGTCTTCATATTGCACACATAGCAAATTTAATCTGGGGAAAATGTAGCTATCTTCATTATTCCTGAAGTTATAACGAAATTTCCGTATGTTACAAGTGAAACAGTATAGAATACATAGACTACAATCAATATCATTAAAAAATATTTCATTCTGATGCAAAATATTACTCTAGAAAATTTAAAGGTACGTTATTAGAAACATCCTTCATATATTATATTTGTGTTTATATTTTCATCTTGTTTATTTTTAAAGTGATGTATGTAAAATTTACATAGTTACTTTAATTTATTATCGTGATGTGCATCTCTGTTTCATTTCAAATGATAAACTTTGGAGAAGGATAATTTCCAAAGTGTACATAAGTGTACATAAATGCACAAACATCACCTAATAATGAGCTTTAGAAATACAGTACCTAATTTTAGATTTTGAGCATTTCAAACAAAACCTTTTGTTTACCTTATGCAAACCTTATTGTCCTTATAAAAGATATTTCTCAACAGAAAAACACTTTTTATGATCGTTTTGTAATGCGTATAAAATTGAAAATTGCAATATATATCTTATTTCATTCCTAAAGTATTTTGAAACTGCAAAAGATGTAAATATATAGTATTTTCTATGTAATTATTTTGTAGTTTCTTTTTGGTGTTTTATTAACAAAAACTATACGATTTTAAAGCGGTAATAGGAACTATTATACAATAATGAAGTAAACACAAAGAAAAAAAAAAGAAAAAAAAACAAGAGATTCATTAATTTTTATAAGAAAACCTTTGTTTAATATTTTGTATTTGAAATCCATTTAACCATTAATTCGCTTAAAGTATATACAGATTTTTTTATTTGTAAATTTACATTATTTTAATTAAGATTTTTAGACTAAATTATTACAAATTACTTTAATTCCCTACTTTATATGTAAATAGCTTTTTCGAAATGTGTTGCTTATTCATACTACTACAATTAATTAAGTATTTCAGTAAGTGGAATTTTGCCATAAATAATTTAGAAAAAAAACCGCAACCTACTTCAATAATGTATTTGACACTTTTATTTTGCGAATTAATTGAATTGAAAAAGGTAAAAAATAATTTATAATTTATTTTTTTAGAATTTTTAATTAAGATTGATTAACATCTTTTTATTCATATTTAAAAATTTTATGAAACTTGCTTCTTCTTCTGTTTCATAAGAAAAAAAATGCAATACTTGCGGATATTTTGTTTAGTAAACAATGCTTTTTGAAAGTTCAAACAATTTTTTAATTGAAGTTTATAGAGGGTGTTTTTTTTAATGATGTTTTATACAAATAACGAAATCGGAGCATGTTAGTTTACGAAAAGGTAAAATAAACATTTTTATCCAACCTTCTTTTTTTAAATGGATGTAGTAGAAAACAATTTCAGAAGCTTGGAATCTGACATTTTGGTATAGTCACTAAATTTAACATTATCTCTCAAAATATATTTCATTGTCTATTTATTTTCCTGTTATGAGAACTTTTTTAATTAGGAGTGATTTCATTAAAAGACCTCTGACACTGCATGGTACCCACAGTTATGTGCTTTCTGTTTCTGTTTTTCTACATTCCTACTACTGTTTCATAATAGTATTCTTTTTCTTATTTGGTAGCTGAATTTCTGTAATTACGGCATAAATTATAATTATTCGCAAAAAGATTTAGGAAAATACGAAATTTAGAGCAGCGAACACATCAATGCACCTATAGTTTCTAAATTAAATAATATTGTTTACATTACATTATAAATTTAATAATATTATGCTACAAGTCCAGAGCGGTTGAATCTGTGCATGTTTTTCATTATATCTTCACCACTAGTAATACTTTAGCCACTAGTAATTAGTCACTAAATAAACCAGAAACGCAATAACACCACAACCCAAATGTTTCTTGTTTATTTACTCGCATAGGGATTCTCCAATGACGTTTTTTGCTCGAAACCGCATTGTAAAATCGTCGTAATTGTTCATTCCTAAAGTGTCATTAGATGAAGTCACCTTTGTACCGCATATCAGACATTTTAAAGGGCATTTTGCTAACATCGGAGAACGAAAATTTCAATCATATATATCGAACACTTTTACTAGCAGATGGATGCATGCTGTGCTTATCGATATCGGCTTTTGAGAATCGTGCACGATCTATCGGTTTTGAGCTTATGAACTAAAGAGCGGCTTTACTGTTGCAAAAAAATTTAAATAGACAATTGTGTAATAATGTAATAATAACGTTTCCGCTATTAGAACAAAAGATGATTTCAAGTAATTTGAAGTCACACAATCACAACGTGACAAAAATTGAATGTTGTTTTCGTTGTTAGTCTTATTAAAGACATTTAAATCACTATTATCTGGCGATTCCGACTTGAAATCGCCGAGAATGAAATTTTTGCCGAGACGATTTTTCAAGCTGCACTTCCTCAGCACCAGAAATCTGATATTTTGTTTTTGAAAAATGACTAAAATCTATAATTTTCTGATTAAAAGATTTGCTGCCTTTTATCGTCAGATTTGACCCGTTATTAATGTGATTTAAAGATGTTATATTGCTTTAAATAAAAGTAAGATTTTGTTCACAATGAAAAACTCATTTTAGAAATTTGCTATCGGAAATACAAAGAGATTAATACAATACCGTTTCGCCTAAATACAAGATTAACCTAGTTATCTAAATCCACAATTGTTGTCTGCTTGCACAGTAGAACGCTGTTTGCTACAAGATGATGTACCTTTCCGCTCTACCTAGCCATGATTTTGTGTTACAGATTGTACCTCGGAAACCTAATAATAAGCTCGACGTAGCAGTGGTTGGGGCCCCGAGCCCTGCCTTCCCGCTTTTCGGTGTCTTTAATTTGTGCAATTTCCCTTTTAAATTTGTCCGGTTTAAATTTTTGACTTTTTGTTTCAAACTGGTTTCCGCAAAAGAGTCCGAATAAGTGTAGAATGTAGGGCTGTGGACGGAAAGAGGTCGCTCGCCGCGGTAATGCGATGTAAATACGAAATAAAGCTTAAGATGTTTCGGGAGTCTTAAACTTGAAAAAAAAAGACCTTTTTCAACATTTAAGATCTTAAAATGTATGTGATTTAAAATCAAAAGTTTAATTGGGATGAAAGATATATGTATGTTCTTTTATTGATGCATTTAAAAAATTTCAAGATGCAGAATTAGTATTTATAGGTGGCTCCAAATTATCAAACATTTGTCGAGCAGAAAATTGGTATAACACATTACGTGCAGGAGTATAAAATGATTTTTGTAATTAGAATATAACTTTTTCATGTCTAGTTATATTTCAGATTATAATAATTGCCCTGAATATAAATAAATTTGTATTTCAAGCATTTTTTTATATTTTTAATGGAATGTTGTACTTAGCTAATACAAAATTTGGAACATTTCAACAGTATAATCAGCTAAAAAAATAATTTTTGACCAATAAAAATGGAATTTTAGTTTCAGTTTATAGAGACTATCATGAAATATATGTTTTTGAAAATTTCATGAATAAATATTCAGAATTATTTCAGATATTTAGCGCGTTATGCCCAAAAACGTCCTTTGGAGAAAAATGACTTCAATGTTTCGGAAACGCCGCTTCAGTTATAGAGCGAATATAATTTTAAAAACCATAACTTCTGTTCTAATAGGAGTTTCAGGAAACAATTACAGTAATCCCTCGACATTCGCGGATTTTACATTCGCGAGTTTTGGTAATTCGCGAAATAAAAAATGATGAACATTCCAGCATTCGCGAATACTTAACTTGGTTATTCGCGAATTTTGTTTTTTAAAGAATATTTTTTTATTAAGTAAACTCGCTTTGTGTTACTACTTCCATCAACTATCTGACACTGAACAGATGCATTGTACTGTATATGCATTATATTCCGTAAATTTTTACTCTTGTATTGAGGCAAAATATAGCACTGTAATTCCGAAAAACCCGAAACGACTTGTTTCTAAAAATAAAAAAATCTTAAATTTTCTAAAATTCAAAATTTTTATTGCAACTGAAAAATTTTCAGCAAAATTTGTATGGGGACTTTTAAAACTTCAACAACAACTTGTTGAGAAAGCAATAGAATCCGACCTTTAACTGGTGAGGTGTCTTAAATTTAAAAGTGAAATCGAAACCGCAACTTTTCCTTGCATGGAAATTTATAAACAAAAGTTCTGTTCTTCCAAACAGTCGTATATGAATATTTTTTTTTTCAACGATCTACTAGCAACTAAACTTTCTGCAACATGTTTATAGTTATTAAAATGTATTTACAGCATGTGTTTTTTAAATCTTAGTAAATATATTTTTACGTTACAGTTGCTTTTTTCCTGTAAAATAAAATCATAAAACCCAACCCCTTTTTTGCACAGGAATATGTTCTCAAAATTCGCGGAAATTTCCACGAACCTAACCCTCGCGAATGTTAAGGGATTAGTGTATATCAAAATGTTCAGAGATAATAAAAGTTTCAGATATAAAAAATTAAAATTTTGAAAATATTGAAGCTTTAAGAGTCTTCAGGAGGCATTAATGACGGCATCATTAATTCAGTAATAAAGGATAAACTTTGTACACGGATGTCATAATTAGTCCAATCTATCTTATACTGATGCGAGAAATCCTGTTTGACACTAATTTTCTCGGAAAGCGAAATGATATACATATATATATATATTTTTTATGTGAGCGTATTTATGTTTATCAAATAATATTCGGTTTATTTAAGAAATTGAAACAAAATCTGCTATTTAGTATAAGTTAAGTTTCTAAAACATTTCTGTAGTTTAAAAATAAAGTTATTTTTAGGTTTTGAGCCGTTTAAATCTCCAAATTAGAGTGTTGAAAAATTTTAAAGTAATTTACGTCTTCTATTACTTTTTTTCCTTCAAAAAATATCTTGCATTGGATAGGAAAATTCTCACCTGTGAAGTTATCGTTTCGTACATATTTTCTTAAATTTTTATGATGCTCTACATCTTTGTAACTCAACATTTTCTCGATTTGTTTTTCCATAGATTTAGAGGTATATTCTCTATTTTCGGAATTTACCGATAGACGGTACACTTCATTGTATAACTGATAAGCATTTTACTATTACTAAATGCCGTATTTATGGCTGTAGTCAACTGGATTCCCAAATTATTTTGGGCGAGGCGGACGTAAGGAATAAACCTCTATATACTTAGTGTAAATATTTTAGTCTTACTTAAAAATGATATATAATATATGATATGAAATATGCTTTTTTTTATACATCTGGGATTATTTTCAAAATTCAGTTTAAATTCTTGATTCTAGAAGAAAATTTTATTTTACATATATAAATACCACCAAAATTTTTATTTAAGTATATTCAGTTTTCATTTCTCGAAAAAGTAATGAATATAAAGTGTTTGATTTGTTTAAATTTCCAATTTCTATGCATTTCAAATTTGTGTATTGTGCTTATCAATCTTTATCGATTCAAGGTATATATTTTCTTCAATACTTAGCCTTCTGCGACAGGAATATTCTCAGAGTATAGAAAATAAAGTTCTTATTTCCTTCTTTTTTATGACAGATGGATTAAACCAACACATGCAGGAGGTCAATAACACAAGATATATGTCCCACTTTTTAGCTCATATTTATCTTACTTAGAAGAGCATATCGACAGCAATTCGACAATAAAAGTTTTAAAGAAAAACAGATTCAGCATACAAAACATATTAATAATAATATAAGTTATTTGAAAATGTACGTGTGACTAACACAAAATAATTATTGTTTTACCTTCCATATATTGAACTAAAGCAGTATTACAAAATTTTAACACGAAATTATTATTATTTTTTTCTTAATTAGAATTTTTCCAAGTATTTTTTCCAAGTATACTCGTACATTTTATAGATACATAGTAAAATAATTCTGTGTACCTATTTAAAATTATTATATGTAATGTAAAATTTAAGTAAATGATAATAATAACTAAAATGTACATTATAAGTAGTTTCCTATAAATGAAAATGAAAGTTATTTTATTGAGGGGAAAGTACATAAATCTGACAATTTTTTTATGAACTCCATCTTTAATTAAAAGTGAATTTTCAAAGCACTTTTAAATTTTTCAACAATTTATAAAACAGAAATAACACTTATGTTGCAACTTAGAGAGTCAAAATAAACTCTTAAAATTTCTTGTAGATAATATAAAAAAATCTTTATATTTTCTCAAGTAATATGTAATCAATGCCTTTTTCTCTTCTAATTTCAGATAAAAAATATCATGTTAAAAATCGCCATCTTTCAATAAAATGTCTAACAGGTTAGTTATTGTAAAAACGCATAACATTAAATATATATTTACCAGTACGTGAAGTTGCTATGCGAAACAAAAGGTTGCAGATTACATGTCAATGGCAATACAGTGTGTAAGATTTGAATTTGAAAGCATAATGGGCATAACTCAAAGAGGTTTACCAAGTTGTAGAGCGCGATTTTACCCTCGTAATGTTTCCCAATACGCAGGGATTCGCTTTGTGGACTTCCAGCTCCTGACAAAAGATTACACACCGGAACTTCCAAAATGCGCATGCAACACCCCCCCCCCCCCCTCCTCCTCAACAAAAAGTAGTGCTTGACGAAAAGCAACAGGAACTGCCATCCAGCAGGTCAGAGAGTAACCAGAAACTGGAACAAGCTTCGCACCACCAACTAAGAACCTTCATGCAGCTCACAGTTTATAATGTAAATTTGGTGGGGTAGAAACAAGGTTAATGTCCGGCCACGGATGACCCTTCCGCTGGGATAAATATATTAGAGGTTACTTATTGGCAATATTTACAAAACAGAACAGTTACTACATAGCCTACGCAACAGTGGGAAGTGAGGTATCGACGGAAATGAGACTCATTGAGCGATGATCAACTAGTCCATTTGGAGAAATAGTAGTGCACTTGAGATTACAGCACTGTTTGGAGGTATCCTATTCGTAACACAAGGCACAGAATCTACTTGTAGCAGAATGTGCATATTGACAATATTAACTAAAGATAACCTTTACCGGTGAACATATCTCCCGCACGACAGTGAGCAAAGTGATAATTATGACGATGATGCTGGTTGAGCAGTGATTAAAGATTTCATTGTGTTATCCGTTTAAGAATAATAAGTTTAAATCTAATTAGCATTAATAAACTGTTTCGTTATTAGTTTCGTTAAGTATTCTGGAAGTCTTGAGTGCTTCAGAGTCTATGCTTCACACATTAATTTATTCCTTGTATTTGCTTTCTTATTGTCTCTTAAGATCGAAACTGTTTTCAGGGTATAGAACAAAATACTTTGTTTTTCGATCCTCCTATTGACATTTAAATGCACCGGTATATTATATAAACCACTTACTTTTAATCCTAAAATTCTACAATGACACCAGAATTTCTGAATTGTATGATCTCGTTATACAGTCCGATGATGACCCGAGTTTGTTGCCGCTGGCTGCATATTTAATTCATACAGGGAGAAGATCATTCAGATCTACATGTTTTCCGTATTTCTCCTATTTATTACTTCGTTTTTTGCTTAGCCATGAATTGTCACACTGATAAGATGGCCTGGATCGAAAAAGAAAACATTGTCATATTCTTTCTAAAATTTAATGAACTATGTGACGGGATATTATAATTTTTCAATGAATGCATTTAAATCGTGAATTGTTTCGTGTAGCTTGTACTGTTGTTTTTACAGATTTACCCGTAGGGAAGATGGAGGACATGTGAAGAGTTCGCATAAATATAGCTTTTTCTCATAACTGGATTAATTTCTATAAACAAAAACTACTCAATATAGTAAACAGAACTTTCTTTTACACGTGGTATTTTTTTTTAAATCACCTGTATAGTTTTTCTTACATTTTTTAATAGTTTTATATATAAAAAAAAATGTTCACATGTGCCCCATCGGCGAGGTAGTTATGACTCGTGGGGCACATATCAACACAAGGAAATTATATCCTTTGACGTGCTTTTCATTCTGTTATTCATTTGTCAACATAATCATTAGTTATATTACCTGTTAAGTTCACCATAAATAAATAATATATATATATATATATATATATATATATATATTTCTCTTGTTTCTGGGTGATATGTTTAAGCAAAAGGTTATATAAAGAAATTAATTAGATTGGGGGGGGGGAGGGTTATAACGACTATCCCGTTATATATGTTTGTGTTCGATTCCCCTCTCCCCCAGCAGTTTCAATTAAAATTCTGTTTAATAATTTATTTATTTTAGTGCACTATAGTCAAACAGTGCAGCCCTTAAATTAAATTTAACATTTAAAAACTAAATCGGTTGTATTAATAGCCCTTCCCATTTAAATTAAATTAATGTTGTTACTCATCTCTTTAATAAAATAAAATCAGTGAGTCAGTCTTCAATTATACTTTGAGATTTTCTCATACCAGATTTAACATTGTAGAAAAACGTTGCTGCTGTCTGTTATTAACAAAAGCATTTTAACTTCGGTCACTTCCTTTTATGGTCATGAAGATAACTCATCATTTAGAATCACTTAACATGTAATCTATTCATTAGATTTATTTTCGCACTGCACTTTAATATTTCGGACCGTTATATTCATTCATTTGTGAAAGCTGCATTTTTGTGGCAATGCAAGCTGCTAAACCTTGCCCTACCCTAACATCTGGTTTAGAAAATACATTCTCATGGCTTTTTCGACTAATAACTCAATAACTTTTTCAACCCTCTGTACTTAACAAGAAACATTTTTATTTTTACACTTAACCGCAATTGTATCAAAGTACAGTCTTGCTTTTCCACTTCTCACGATTCAGGAATTTTAGTAACCCACGATCTGGGAACCCTAACCAATTCAAATATGTAATAAGTCTACCGCATGTATTTGGCGAATTCATGCTAGCCAATGTTTTCCACGGCCCCTTGTGCATGGCTCAAATACTTTTAGATTGGCGATATTGTATTCCGCCAACCAAGTAAGTGGTAGTTGCATATTCAACTCACTGCTACTCTGACGCTGGTATCTGAATGAGACACTAGGATGTGTCTTCGTGCTTCCCCTTTTGTACCTCTCCCCCTCCGCTTTTCATGATGGAATAAATGTCTCGGTGTTATAGATTGGAGTTTTATTTTTAACTGGTGGTTATTGCATCTGCTTTCACGGTCAAACACGACTAAAGAACAAAATATCTATTACAGAAACTTGGTCACCGCGACAAGTCTTTTTCTCCAATGTAAAAAAAAAAATGTCGGGGAGAGGTTCTCGTATTTTGTCTCAATCTGCATGTTTCCTTCACGCGGTGGATGCCTGCCGTCACCTACGCGCCTCCTTCGGCTGATGTCCGAAAAAACTGCCGCATGACTCAAAAATTCTCCGTAGAACTATAAAATTCCCGCTCCCGAAGAAAGTACAACCGGATGCTGACTTCTCCCCCGGTCGGCCAACCCCGCTGAGTAAAGAAACTCCATCCTCGTCGAGTCTTCCTCCCTCTGTTTTCCAGCCCCCCGACACCGAAGGAATATTCGGATCCCTGGTCTCAACTATCGCTGGCTCATCTTGTGTTGCTCGAGTCGTCACCCCCCTCCCTTTTTGCTCCCACCAGACTGCTGTGTTTCTCGTATGTTTCACTTTCGGTTTGTTGTCCCTCCTGAAAGTGCATCACCTTTCTGATACCTGCTGCCTGCTGATAAGACTGAGTTTTCTTCGACCTTTTTCGTCTTCATATCTAAAAATCAGCTGCACTTGTGTGTAATTTTGAAAAGTTGTGATGGTTTTCCTGCGTGTTGGTATATCGTGGCTGATATGGTAACAAGTTTCGCTCCTACATCGTTCAACCATTCTGCAGTGTTTGTGCAACAGATTTATGCGATCCTTTAACCGTAAATCAAAAAAAGTGTGTTTGTTTTTCAGCGTAGTACAGCAACCGCCTGTATGAGAAATATGTTCAAAGATAAGAAACCGCTCACGATGGTAGTGTGTGATGTTGTGTATGTGCAAACAAGATTTCAAGTGTGTTTTCCCCTATTGTACTAAAATGTGTGATAAGAGAATACTCGTCTCAGCGTGTGGTAAAATTCCCCTGTGTGTTTTCTGTTTACAAAACGAGAAGATGTGTGAGCCCACCGCACGAGTGATTCAGTGAACGAGTCAAAACAAATCGTTCATCACAATTCCATTATTCCCAGTCTTTTCAAGACTGCCATATTATTAATAATAATAAAAGTGTGTACAAAATAGTTAAAAAAAGGGCACTACAAATACTCTTCCACCGAAAAGTATAAATCTCATTTGCTTCAAAAATTGAATAAGAAAGTCATACAATGTGCCTATTATGAAGTAAAAAAATAAAAGAAAAATTTTAACGGTACACATCTACATACTCAATATTTCAGGAGTGTAAAAGCAGATGTTTTTATCCCCCCCCCCCCACTTTGCTTTTTTCTTCTAATTTCTTTTCAGTTAATTCTTGAAATATTATTTAAATTTCCCAGCAAGTTTCATTCCATTTTATCTGCTTCCACACTCAATGGGTACTCACGGGTACTTATTTAGTATTTGTAAAGTACATATTCATATTATTGTGTTCTTGTACAGGATACGAAAACACAGTGATATTGCTATTTCTATATTTTGTGATTTATTTTGTGCAGTTTACTATAATATCTATAAATATGATATATTCTTTTTTCGCATTGCATGGAATTTTCCAATATTTTTAGTTAATATCAAATATATCCTCCCCTGCTTAATTCTTAATGGGTATTAAAATTGATAGAAATCTTTTTTTCTTCAAAAAATTTAACGAGGATTATACTTTTTCCCTTTTTCTATTATCTACTAAGATTAAAATAAGATTTTTCAAGTTTGCCTTTCGGCTTGAAAATATTTTAATTTGAGAGAATTTTAATTTCTGTCCTTGTAGAGAAATAAGGACAGATAGCAATTTTTCCCTAGTGAAAAAAAGATAAAATATGTATTCCTTTTTACTTGCTTGCTCCTAGTGGTTTTGTTTTGAAAGACGTACAGTTCTCATCTGTTAAAAAAAAGAAAAGAAAAAGGGAGCTATTGTGAAATTTTTTTTTTGTTTCTCTGTATTTTGCTTAAAATAATCAATGATAATATTTTTTTTTTTTACTGTGAGAAACACAATTTAACTCCGGATAGACATTTTTCCATTTTTTCTATAAAAGGTTTAAATAAGAACTTTAGCTTATTTTTTTTAAGTTGTGTGTTATTTTTAATGTGATTATTATACTATTTTATTTCATAACTTTATTTGCTTTACATTTTTATCTGTTATATGTGTGTTATATGCAGTATGCAGTATGCAGAATCTCAGTAACAATTTTGATTAAGGAACTTGTTTAAACTAACCTCTGACCATGTCCGCTAAACAAATTTCAATCAACATTATCCAATTTGATGGAGATCCGGATTTGCTTAAATTCTTTTTTAACCAAATTAGGTCGGTCGCTGAAATTAACAAATACAGCCCTCAGACTACCATTGCTGTACTTGTAGGAAAGTTAATTGGGCCCGCGCAAAAATTTTATGCAGACAATCCGGAACTTCAAAAAATCAACGATCTAAATACGCTTGAAAAAGAATTTGCGGCATTTTTCTCACCCCCTAGTAAGTGTGTGGCTTGTGTTGAACTTTCAAGTTCATCTCTTCTGCCAGCAAAATCTATTACAAAATTGGCACATAGATTAAACGTGTTAGCCGCAACCGTGTATGCTGATATTAAAGACGAAAATGCCCGTAACACAATTAATCTTATGAAATTCATGGAGGCTGTGCCAGCTAACATACGAATTAAATTACATGAAGAGGGCGTCAATGAGTATAGGGCTGCTGTTGATAGAGCACCGGTTTTGCATGAAATTCTGCATAATGAAAAGATTCTACATTCCTTGCCTTCTGTCAGTAAATCGCAAAATAACGATGAAGAACAACTGAAGGAACTCTCTGAAAAAATAAACGCTTTAACACTTGCACCGCCTGAATCCAAAACAGATACTGAAAAAAATAAGATGCAAAGTAGGCCAAAATATAACACAAATGCGATGCGCTATAGGAAAAATTTCAAAACGCGAAATTTCCCCAAACATTTTTCCCCTCACAAATTTCCACAAAGAAATGTTGTGACATTCCAACTCTGTTTTCGCAATGGCACCAAGCCCAAGCGTGTTTTAAATGGAAAAGAGTTAACACACAGACAAGGGGAAATTTTAACAGACACAACAATTACCATGTTCAGGAAAACTAGAACAGAGACACAATTTTTATGCTGATGATTTTGTGTCTGAACCATGTGACATAACATCAGCAACATTTCCTATTGACCCTACATTACCAAAAATTTCTAAAGAAAGGTTAGTTAATTCAATCGGTTCACAAACTTCAGATAGCATTACAATCGCAAATAATGTCACTACGCAAACAGAAAGTGAAGGCGATAACAATGTTCACATCATTTGTAGTGTTAATACGCATTCTCCATCACTCCCTCTTGTAAAGGCCACTATTGCAAACCATAATATCACCTTATTGGCTGATTCTGGAAGTATCATTTCGTTGCTTTCACAAAAATTATTTAATGAACTTAAGCCAACATTAAAATATAAGAGGCTATCAACAGCCATAAATATTAAAACTGTCAATTCGGATGTCTCTTTTTCTTCGTGTATTAGAGCATCCATTAATCCTTCTCCCATCATTTCTATATTGTTGATATTCCAGAATCCTCCAGTTTTGAAGGCATTCTTTGTTTCGATTTCATTAGTAAATTTAACATTATCATTGATACTTTCAATAAATGCATTCACATTAACAACAGCTTGACTATTCCACTCGAAACATGTCACACTAAGTCAAAAGTCAGTGAAAGTAATCAATGTAACACCTTATGTGATGTGGTGACTTAATAAAAATGTGTTCTTAAGTCGTAAAATCATTCTACAACCCCAAGAGCAAACATGGTGCTCAGTTTACACAAACAATAATATCAGACATGACATAAATTATCTATTTGAATATTTGGAATATAAAAAAGAATTAATAGGTCATGATGACATTATTCAAATTGATAAAAAGTCTAAACGCAAAAAGAAGCCTTTACAATTACATCATTTCTTTTCTATTTCACTTTAAAATAATTCTGACACTACCATTCATCTCCCTAAACACACGAAAATAGGACATTTATCTGAGGTTGAGGAAATTCTTGAGTACCCCTCTGATAATTTGGACAAGCATCATAACTCAGAACAACACTTCCTAAATTTTATCCAGGCATCTAATGAAATATTAAAAAAAAAGGAAAGATGATTTATCAGATAAAGATTTCAATCTTTCTCATTTAAGTTCTAATGAAGCAAATACATTGACTAAATTGTTACTTAATTATTACTTCGCCTTTTCAAAATCATTAAATACACTTCGACATACTGATAAGATTGTACCTGATTTGAAGTTCATTAATGATTACCCTATAAAAATACTTCCATTTCCCCTTCCTCAATCTTTGCAAAAAGGTGCTTTGGAACAAATTAAAGAACTACTTGATGCCAAAATTAATGAACGTCACTGCTCAGAATGGGCTGCCCCATGCTATTAGTCAAAAAGAAACCAGACGGAACTCGTAAACAAAAATTCCGCCTCGCGTTAGATCTTCGTATGGTCATACAGTAATTCAAGGCTCATCTTACCCCCTTCCTAAGATTCAAACCATCATTTCAAATCTTTCTCAGTACCGCTATTTTTCTTCTCTTGATTTTCATCAGGCATATCATCAAATTGATTTACCAGCGAGGTTCCAAAATCAACTAACATTTACTACTAGGTTCGGTTCTTTTAGATACAAGAGATTAGTGTTCGGATTAAAAAATAGCGCTTCTATTTTTCAAGCTTTAATGGACTCTTTGTTAGACGAATTACAATTAGATGGCGTTTATACATATCAGGATGATTGCATTGTAGGTGCAAACTCTTTTGATGAAATGTGTCATAAATTAGACAAAATTTTTGCTGTCTTAGCTAAATATAACTTGACACTGTCTCCTAACAAATGTACTTTTCATAAAACTAGCATTGACTATTTGGGATTTCATGTAGAAAATCAGTCTGTTTCCCCGATTCAGTCAAATATCATAAAAATAACATATTTTCCCACACCCACAACTAAACGTTAACTAAAAAGACTCATTGGTGTTATAACGTTTTATAAGTCTCTAATTCCATCATTTTCTGAGTTAGTAAAGCCACTGACAAACCTAACTACTCCAAAAGTTAAATTTAAATGGACTGTTAGACATCAAGAAATCATGGACACAATACCGAAAATTTTCTTTAATTCTCCCATGGTTAGATTACCTGATTGGAACAAGACATTTTATTTAAACACTGATGCGTCAAATCTTGCTATTTCTGGTGTTTTATTACAAGAGCATGATCAACAACTTTTACCAGTAACATTCTTCTCTAAATCTCTTAAGGCGTCAGAAAAAAAATACCCTGCACTTAAATTGGAACTCATGGCAATTTATACATCTGTTACCGCTTTCAAATATTATTTATATAACAAGCAATTGGTAATTCTTTCTGACAGTAAACCCTTAGAAAAATATAACAAGACTACTAATCCAGCCGATATTATCTCTCGTTGGCTAATGGATCTTTCAGAGTACTCATACACATTTAAGCATATCCCTGGTAAAAAATGTTCTTGCTGACTTTTTATCTCACTATACTTTTGAAAACAATCAACAAACTTTTGTTACTAATCCTGAACTTATCCATGACCCTCAACCATTAACTTTTGTTGACTATGATACACCAGACAGTAATATTTCATCTTCAAATGCCACTATGAAGTACGATAACTATCTTGTATCTGGTAAACAAATAAATCCAGATCCTTTATTGGAAATTTCAAATGAAACTTTCTGCCCTGAACAAAAAAATGACACCACTTTATCCATTGTTTACAATGATATTCTAAAGAAAGGACCTTCTCAAAAATATCCTAATTATTTAATACACCCTGACTCGAAAGTTTTAATGTTAACGAAGGAAAACAATCTTAACAACACTTTTTCATATCACATTGTTGTTCCCAGTTCTCTTAAAAGCAAAGTTTTAACAATCTCTCATTTATCTCACTTTGGTTTTAATAAAACCTATGAGCTCCTATCATCAAGATACTTTTGGAAAGGCATGTATGTTGACACTTTAAACTTTGTAGCTTTATGTGTCAAATGTCTTCAATGTAAACATCATCAAACCCCACCTGCACCCTTACAACCCACCTACACGCCCAGGTATCCTGGCCATACTATCAGTACAGATATCGTGGGACTCTCTTCTAATGGTAAACATGTTTTAACTATTACAGATCACTTTTCAAGACATGTTGAACTTTTTCCACTTAATGATACATCTGCAGCTAAAGTCGTTAAATGTTTATTCTCTCATATAACCACCTTTGGGAGACCTTCTGTTGTCTTATCAGACTTAGGACCCCAATATACATCTCAAATATACAACATTTTTAATGATACTCTATGTATTAAGGTCCTTCACAGCTCTGTTTCGAGGCCACAAAGTAATTCGATTTCGGAGAGAATTAATAAATTAATTAAATACTCTGTTAATATACTATTACAGGAAGGTCAATCATTTGAAAACGCAATATTTATACACAAGTCACTCTATATTGGTTCAAAACATTCAACTACATTATTCACTCCTAATCTTCTGCACTTTGGACGTGAACTTTCATTAATTTTTGCCACTTTTGATCAGAATAGCAATAAACCTTTTCTAGATAAACATATTGAAATACATAAACTATTTGAAGATTTACACAAAATATATGACAAGGCTTACAATAACATTAAAACAACTCAGGATAAAACATATAAACATTATGGTCAAAAAGCTATATTAAGAACCATTTGTCTAAAAGATATTGTGTACTTAAAATCTGTTGATAAATTCAAAGCTAAATACACTGGACCATACATTGTTACTTTCAGACATTCACCTGTGTCATTCTCGATCAAGAGGTTGCATGCTGCTGATAATACAGCATTCCGTGTGCACATTGATAGATTACTTCTTGCACACCTCGTTATGGACATTTATTTGATACTACAAGTCTTTTAAACAATAACAACTTCCCTAATGTTTATTAACCACATACGTATAATCTGAGAAACAGAAAATAATATACTATTGTTTACATTTTTTCTTCCTATGACAGGTTTTGTGAAGTTAATGTGCAACCAAAGGCCTAGGTTGTATGTATGTTGCTTACAACAGATCTTTCACAACATTATGGCTGGCCCATGACTGTTTGCTTCGAAGATCTCTTGTGAACAATATTTTGAATCACTTTACACTCTTTTCATTTTACTTTACACTCTTATGTTATTTACATACACTTAACTATTATTTACATTTTCAACATTTATTTTACATTTGGTTCTTTTATAGTTACATTTTAGTTAACAGCGATAACTAACGCATTTAATAATTGCAGTTATTTAAAAAAAAATCTCATGTAACTTGATAACATTTTCTTTCAGTCAACCAGTTAGTTACCTTCTAATTATACGACTTGTGCATTATTTAACCTGATTATGACTTTTTATTTTTTTATGTCTCTCTCCACTCTAGCATTGTCTACCCCTTTTTGATTTGATATATATGTGACATATATCTATTTTTTTACTTTTTAGTTTTCCCTTTCGAAGTTTTGTTCCCGTTCAAAATTATTGCCCTAAGGGTCCAAAACTTCATTGTGTTGAGAGACAACCCCTTTGAAATGGTATTCCAATTCACAAAAAATCAATTTTTGCTTGGGAACCGACGCGTGCTTCTTTAGAGGGCCTATAGTGTCTTCGGAGGAGCAGGGACTCCTATAAGCGGGCGCTGTATGAGTCTCAAAACTCCCGCCTCATCTAAGGCCGAAGCCCTAAGCCGACGCCATAATAATTGTGGTCTACACAAGATTCAGGGTGACAGATTCTCCATGGGCGTGCTCGATGCACCACTTTTTTTGTCATACTATGCTGCGTGCATAAACATATTTTTAGTTTTTTTTTTTTTACTTTTATAATCATATTGAATTTCTTTTAAATCATATTATAGTTGCTTACCACTTTACAAATACACATATTTCATTTATTACCATATACTCATTACTTCTAGTGTTGCATTTGTGTTTAAATATTATATTTTTCTTTTTGGTAGTACTTGCATTTATTTCATAAATTGATCTGAATCAGGATCACTGTTTTGATGAAAAGCAGTCACTGAAATAGTTATATGCTGCTTAAATGTTTGCAGTCAGAGTTGACTCAGACAAAAAAAAAACATGGTACGTAATTTTTGAAGAAAATTTTAGTTAAGATGGATATCCATAAAGTGAATTTAGAAAATATCAATTCATAAAATCTCTAAGGACTGATGAACTATTGATGAAAGAGATTTTTTTTTTTGTTCATGACAGCAACTTGTTTAAAAAAAAATCTTTTCTGTTTGGAAAATATATTTATATGTGCAACTATTTTTCTTTCTGTGTTGCCTATGCACACGGGTCAAAAAAAAAGTTTTTTTGCGGTGTCCCAGGTGATATATATAACGACTATCCCGTTATATATGTTTGTGTCCGATCCCCTCCCCCCCCCCCCTCCCAGCATTTTCAATTTAAATTCTGTTTAATAATTTATTTATTTTAGTGCACTATAGTCAAACAGTGCAGCCCTTAAATTAAATTTAACATTTAAAAACTAAATAGATTGTATTAATAGCCCTTCACATTTAAATTAAATTAATGTTGTTACTCATCTCTTTAATAAAATAAAATCAGTGAGTCAGTCATAAATTATACTTTGAGATTTTCTCATACCTTTCTCCTCATTCTCCTTGTAGAAAAACGTTGCTGCTGTCTGTTATTAACAAGAGCATTTTAACTTCGGTCACTTCCTTTTTTGGTCATGAAGATAACTCATCATTTAGAATCACTTAACATGTAATCTATTCATTAGATTTATTTTCGCACTGCACTTTAATATTTCAGACCGTTATATTCATTCATATGTGAATGCTGCATTTTTGTGGCAATGCAAGCTGCTAAACCTTGCCCTACCCTAACATCTGGTTTAGAAAATACATTCTCATAGCTTTTTCGACTAATAACTCAATAACTTTTTCAACCATCTGTCCTTATCCTGAAACATTTTTATTTTTACACTTAACCGCAATTGTATCAAAGTCTTGCTTTTCCACTTCTCACGATTCAGGAATTTTAGTAACCCACGATCTGGGAACCCTAACCAATTCAAATATGTAATATGTCTACCGCATGAATTTGGCGAATTCATACTAGCCAATGTTTTCCTCGGCCCCTTGTGCATGGCGCAAATACTTTTAGATTGGCGATATTGTATTCCGCCAACCAAGTAAGTGGTAGTTACATATTCAACTCACTGCTACTCTGACGCTGGTATCTGAATGAGACACTAGGATGTGTCTTCTTGCTTCCCCTTTTGTACCTCTCCCTCTCTGCTTTTCATGATGGAATAAATGTCCTCGTATTCTAGATTGGAGTTTTTTTTTTGAACTGGTGGTTATTGCATCTGCTTTCACGGTCAATCACGACTAAAGGATAAAATATCTATTACAGGGAGGGCGGGGGCTTAGATGATTAATTAAGTATTGTTGCAATAAAATAAAAAAACAAAGAAGCAATTTAAAAATGAAATTAAAACTTTTAAATTGTGCTTAGGGTTTTTTTTTTTTTGGGGGGGGGGGGAATTTACATTATATTTATCGGAAATCTGCCGAAATACGAAAGATTCTCACTCCTGTATTTGTCTTATTTACTTGTAAATTATAGATAAAAAGGGTTTTTTTAGTTATTGAAAAATAATCTCTACTATACCCCCCCCCCCCCTTAACTACTTTTGCTTTTGAAAGAGGGAGGATTACAATCGGGATTTTATGGTAGATATCAGTTTAAAAATTTTACTTTTTTAAAACATTACTTATATCTATCCCCATTCAAAGTATCATATACATAACTGTTTTAGAGATGGAAGAAAGCCATAATTGCATGTTTAGAACAAACGTAAAAGAAAAATTTGCAAAGTTGTTCAAGGTAATATTTTTGTATTAACAATGCATAAAAAGTATTGTTGTAAACCGTTTAGTAAAATAATACATAACACTTATTGCATTTCAGAAAACATAAAATTTATTTAAAATACAATTGAAAGTAAACGAGCTTGTTGCTCTTTGTGTACTTGCTGAAAGATGTGTTTGTGGAAGGTTCAATACAAAATCAACTTTGTGCGAGGAAAACATCTTCTATTTCAGGAAAAATATAGATAATGGAACTGACATTATTTATCATTAAGTTAACTGAAAGGAACCGAATCACAGATTAATTATTGGGGCACTTACGAACTGTTCACATCTGCCCCAACTAGTCTGTTCACAACTGCCCAACAGGGCTGCTAGAGTTAAACAGATGAATCATTTACATTTCTCACTTTTTGAATAAAAACTACTGTATCAAAAATATTTATTAATATTCATAGTATATGTTAAAATACTCAAATTCAAAGAAATGAGTAAATAAAAAAAGTTATTCGCTTAACAACTTGGAACAAAGATTTTACTTTTGAGATCTATAAACAGTGTTTTGGCTACAGGACAAACAAAACGTCAAATAGCTTCAAAAACGTTTTACCTTATAGCTACAGGTGATATTATCTTTAGTAATTTTCTTCAAATAAAAGACTTGTAATAACTATTGAAAAATTGCGATGATTACATGTGCCCCCATCTCCCCTAGACATACAACTATATATATGTCACACGGTAGCAATTTTCTTGACAGATTTCCAGAAGACCTTTCTATTCATTATATTCAGTACATATCAATTGGTTGAATGTTTAATGACGTCAAATTAATTCAAATACAATGTAATTGTCACCAAATAAATCAGATAAAGCCATTCAAATGAAAATTATCCCCTCTTTAAATGTGTATTAAAGAAATAATATTAGGGGTAATCTACATATCAAAATTTTACGTAAATCTGAAATTTTCTATTTCAGCACCAAATTTTGACATTAGTTTTGATTTTCCAGGTAAATTTTATTTTTAAATACCAAACGGGAAGTAATTCGGTCAAATAGTTGAGGAAATATAAAGTTTTAAAGGAACTGGTTAAATGTTAAATTTCATTCTTATCGTTACAGAACAGATTATAATGCGGGTACTTTTTAGAGCATAATTTAAAAAATATTTGTCGTAATCAGCTGTAATTTTAAATTCGTATATTGGACGTTTCCAGAAAACTGTTTTGATATTCGTGGTTTACAATTCATACTATCCTCGAAAGTTCATTAAAAATATATATATTTCGAAATAAAGTTTCGAAAAAATTATGTCTTGTAACTTCTGATTATTTTTTGCATAAATACTTTTTTAGAATCGTCAAATATGGGAATTCGAAATTACAGTTTATTGCTCTAAGTTCTTCAAGAGTAATAATTGAATATCACTCTCAAGACAATCTGTTTTATAATGATTACCAATGAATAAAGAATTATGATTTCCAATCATTGAACATTAAACTACATGATTGAATATTATCCAGTTTGGTATCCTAAAGTAATTTTTGTCGTACAAGCTAAAAATGAATTCAAATATAGATGTTCATTTTCTAACTGTCAAAGTTTGGTATCTTTTAATCATTAAGGGGACAAGGGACCTTAAAATCCTTAAAAATAATTTTTTTGTTTATTTTTTGTAAATTTCACCTAATTATAATTCAAGGGTACCTTATATGCATTATGGCATGAATTTATCGCAAAAAAATAAAAATTAAATTTATTTTTATGAAAAAAATGGAATTTTACGCGTTCTCTTAGAAATCTTCGAAATGCTCCCTGCGTTCTCCATATCAATGAAAATCCCCAATATTTTTTATATAAGTTTGGTTTATATATATATAAATGAAATACATCATCGAATTTTATATATTTGAATTTAAAAGTTTAAAAAAAATTAAAAATTTTGAAAATTTTTCGAAAAAAATTAAAATTTTTTCAAGTTTTTTTTAACCTTTAAATTCAATTATATAAAATTCGATGCTCTATTTCATTTATATATATAAACCAAACTTATATAAAAAATATTGGGGATTTTCATTGATATGGAACGCGCAGGGGGCATTTCGAAGATTTCTAAGACAACGCGTAAAATTCCATTTTTTCATAAAAATAAATTTTTTTTTACATTTTTTTGTGATAAATGCATGACATAATGCATATAATGTACCCTTGAATAATATTTAAGATGAAATTTACAAAAAAAAAAAAAAAAAAAAAAAAAAAAAAAAAAAAAAAAAAAATTTAAAGGTCAATTGTCCCCTTAAGACGACCACTAAGCTTATTTTATTTAAGCTAAATTGGAAGAAGACATATTTTACAGACAAATGACTATTTCCTATTTTCGTAAAACGTATGAGTTGTTTTATACTTCTGTTTTTTTTTTTTTTTTTTTTTTTTTTTGTCCAAATGTATTTTGCTATGTCAAGATGATTTCACCTGAAGATTTCCTGCATGTTCTGTTTAAATACTGACTAAGAGCAAAAGTTTTCTTTTTACCAAAATTGTAAAATATCGTGAAAGGCAAATTATGCACATTAAGTTCCCACACAGCTAGTATTTCCGCTACTTATGCGTATACGTGTCATCTTAGTTACACCGCACCAACAATGGAGTCAATTATATTAATTACGAGATACATCATTTTTCTTCTTTTCTAGATTGTAGTTGCATTTTATGTTCTGTATCTTTATTTGCGACATGTTTTTTTTTAAACTTTATTTCTACATTTTTTTTAATAATCTGTATTTTCAATAATGCGTTGGAATATTTCCCAGCAACGAAAACATAAGCTATTTATTATTTCCAGGAATGTGGTACTGTCATAGCAAAAATACGTGATTGTGCCGATTCCCACGAAATAAACTTGTACATTAATACTCATACTATTATATGAATATGCAGTCTATATTATAAAGGACAAACATATCTGTGCGTAACGCATACGTCATTTTGCGAATGGCAACACTTTGAAATTTGAAATGAAATTTTGATTTTGCAATTTTCTTTACTGCAAATTTTTAAACTTCTAAACATCGCACATTTTAAATTTTACACCGTCGTATAAGGAAAAAATGCTCTTTTAAATGCAATTTGTTTGAAAACTGTATCTCAATTTATTGCTGAGATATTAATTTTTTTGTAGTTTTTAATACCATTTTTCTTATTGTGGCAACAAAAGTACCCCATTTCTATTGCAAGTCATTGAAAGTAAACGGAAAATAAACGAAAACAGGAGATACTGTATCCTTTTGTTGCCATTTTCTCATAAAAGCTGAAAAAAAAGTTGAAATTAAAATAGGGCTATGTCAAGAATATTGTCAGCTATTCCGTGATAATGACGTCATATGCACACTTTTCTATAGATGAAGTTTAAGACTGGGTTGTAAAAGTAGATTGCTTTAGCAGATGCAAATGACGTCATTTTATAAAAAAGCGTGTATTTTAATTCTTAAACCTGAATTATGTTTTGTTAAGTGCGTCATTTTCACAGCCCAGCTGCATTGAAACTCTTCACAGGTGAAAATGCTTCACTTTTGAAAATAATGTAATCGAAAGCACACACTGATAAACGCAATGTTTTACAAAAATGTAGAGTAAAGAGAGGTGACATGCAAATAATAGCGATTTATATTACAGAAATTGATGATTTTCGCCTGGATGGATTTGCTTCGCCGTGTCAGACAAGCAAACAAATAATTCGTGGTTTAAAATAATATCGTGTTCCTGAAATTTTTGTCAAAAATTCTCTCGAATAATAAAATTTTAATGCTATTCTTTAGGACATTCTACTATAATTTTATCAAAATAACATAATTTGCTTAATTTAATTTTTTCTAATTTTATATAATTTATATATTTAAAACACAAGTGTGTTTTTTAGTCATCTGCCCTGATCTTTTTGCTGAACCAATTTTACTAATATATATTTTTTAAAACTGAAAGCTCTTTCTTTGTAGATGTGGTCGCACTATCTGTTTTTTTTTTTTTTTTTTAATATCCCCACTTTTATATTTTAATTTTAAAAGCATTTTATAAAATTTCTTCAAAATGATGAAAATTAGATAGCTTTCATTGCTGCAGACAAGAGAGAAATAATGAGGTATTTTAAACTTTATTCATGCTATTTTCTGATAAAAATTTTAAATTGTTGTATAGGGTTTAGTGGGGCAAAATCCCATTAGGAGCAGAATATTATATTAGGGGCATAATAACGGAAAATGACATACTGCTTTTGAAAACACGCATTTTTCCTCATAAATTTTCTATAGTGATTTTCCTTCTGCATGTGTACTAAGTTTCAGACACTAGGCGAAATGCTTATTTAAGTGAAAATGAAGTCATATTTAAAAGAAAACGATCATTTTCTTAGATAAAACTAAGCCTTTACAAATGCGTCTAAAAACAATAAATTACGGAAATTTTTGCTCTCCAAAATTGAGATTAGAATCTCAAATAAAGAGTGCGTCTGTTCACATAAAAGATTTTGCTGGCAATCTTGACTTCAAGTTTTGAGTTAAAATGACTTTTAAATGATCAAACAAAATACATTTTTAAAAAAAATTATGAATATGTATGAGAAGTGCGTATACAAATTTTGAGAAGGTGAAAATCGCTGTTTTCATTCCGCAAATCCAAGCATAAGAGCCTCAATTGATAACCACATCCTAATAACTGATATTTATTATATTTTACTGATTAAGTATCTATATTATAAAGAACAAACGTATCTGTGCGTAACGCTGACGTCATTTTGCAAATGGCAATACTTCACGATCAAATTTTGGTCTTGAAATTTTTGCTACAGCATTTTTTCAATCTTCTGACCATCATACATTTTCAATTTTTGTCGCATAGGGAAATAAATGTATTTTCAAATGCAATTTGTTTAAAAACAGTATTCATTGACTGATGTATTATTTTTTCTAAAATAATTTTTAAGCATGATTTCTTTTAAAGCTTATCTTATCACGTGTCGGTTTCAATACATAAAATAATAAACATTTTGCACATAAAGCAACAAACATTTTTCAGCATTTGTTTCTGACTATTTTTGAATAATGAAATTAATACTTCCTTTATAAGCAAATAAAAGAATAATATAAAAAAAACATCAAACTAACATATTTGTGAAAGGCAAATTAACAAAATTAATACTTCTTTTATAAACAAATAAAAGAATAATATTGAAAAAACACAAATCTAACATATTTGTAATTGTACAATTTAAATTTTTAGATCACCAAATAGGATTTTTTTTTATGGAAGTTGTTTGCAAAGTTCATCTCAGTTTATTGATTGTCTATGGTTTTAAAATCAATTTTAAAGCATGAAACATTTTGTAATTTATCTATATCGCGCGGAGCTCGATTACGAAATATTAATCCGTTTGCCCTTAAAAAAAAAATAAAATAAAGAGTTAAACATTTTCTTACGGCTAATTACCATTAAAAAAAACTTCCCTGTGAATAAATAAATAAAATAACATAAATAAAACACAAATTTACCAGACATGTATAAGCTCTGAAATTATCAGAATAAAAAAGGATGCCATAAGTAGTAAAATTTTGGCAAATAACTCTTAGCATGCGAAATAAGAAAATATCGCTTTTGATAAATTTCAAAAATGTATTTGATTATGTAATTCGTATTTTCCATATGAAAAATGCTTTTTTACTGTCAGTGGTCAATCTAAAAAATTTATTGCATCTAAAAAAATTGTTAGTTTTCAAAAAAAAAAAAAAAAAATGTTTTCACTTACATTCTTTAACCCGGGAACCCCGGGTACGATCCCCTAGTGTAAATAAAAGCACACAGTGTATTCGAATAAGAAAAGACAATTATGCTGAGGAAATTAGAATTTAGTCCAAAAATGCAGCGTAGTTTATATATTTCTGGAACAAAAAAGTGACTTCCTAATAATTTTTTTTCTACTGACCTCATCGCAAGTCTAAATTTTGCTTTATATGCTATTGATCTTAGCTAACTCAGTGAATTCTAATTTTAAAGAAGATATCTCTTTTTCCATTGTTCCGATGCTTCTTCATTTGTCGTATTTTAGTTTTGCCGTAATTAAAAATTTGAAGCATTTTTATATACTAATTTGTCTTCTTGTCTAAAACTAGATTCATAAATAAGACGTAGACATCAACTTAATTACTTCCTAAAACTTAAAATATGAAAGCAGTGCGTTCAACGAAGTTTACTTATTTCTGTCATATTTATATAATACAAAAATCTTTCATAACAATCTTGTCGCCTATTTTAGAAAACTTTATAAATCTCAGGAAGAGTTAAAATGATTTTGAATTTAAAAAAACCGTATTTTCTAACATACAAATACACTGCTCAAAACAATTAAAGGATATTGCAGTTTTAGGTGGATTTTGTATCTGGTAAACTGTTTAGCTGATTGATACATGGTCGACAGACATAGTAGGTTATATGAGAATAAATTACACATGTTTGGCAGAAAAAAATGCATTTTATTGCGCATTTGTGTACTAAAGGAAAAAAACACAATTTGTGCATATGAGAAAAAAAGAATAAGAAAAGGTGTTTTCTTCAAAGAAAATCATTTTCAGTAGGGGGTATGGTTTCCACGGGCGGCCAGCAACGTTGAACACCTTTGAGACATGGACTCAATGAGGGTATTAATGACGAGTTTGGGTATTCTGCCCCACTCTTCGAGAAGAGCTCTTTCCAGTTCTTGGAGAGTTTGTGGGGGTTATTGGCGGCCAGAAACTCGTCTTCCTAGAGCGTCCCAAACGTGCTCGATTGGATTCATGTCTGGAGAACACGCTGGCCATTCCATTCGAACGATTCCCTCCTCGAAAAGGAAATCCTCTACTATGTTTGCACGATGTGGCCTGCAGTTATCGTCCATTAAAATGAAGTTATCTCCGATTGCTGCAGCGTAAGGGACTACAATAGGTCTGAGAATCTCATCCCTATATCGGCGACCAGTCAGAGCTCCATCTCGAATGATGTAGAGGTCAGTGCGCCCGTCAATGGAGATGCCACCATACACCAACACTCCTCCACCGCCAAATCTGACACTTTCGTGCACGAACGCAGGATTATTCCTACTGCCACGGTCCCTCCATATGAAAATACGCCTATTATCCGGATGCACAGAAAAACGGGACTCGTCAGAAAACAGAATATTGCTCCATTCATTTCTCCTCCAGTTGACATGCTCGGTTGCCCACTCCCTGCGGTCGCGACGATGCTTTGATGTTAATCTAACACATACCATCGGTCGGCGAGCATACAGACCTATAGCATGGAGCCGGTTTTGGACAGTCTGAGTTGAAATCCTGGTGCCTGTAGCCGAGCGAAGGTGTTGTTGGAGAAGAGTAGCGTTCATGGTTCGGTGTCTCCGAGCTGTTAACGCTAAATACCGATCTTCATTGGGCGTTGTTGCCCGTCTACGACCTTGCCCTGGTCTTCGGCCTGCACATCCACTCTCCAAAAAACGGTTCCAGATCCTGGAAATGACACTTTGTGACACTCCAATGGCTTGCGCTACTTCGGCTTGAGTTTGGCCCCCTTCTAACCTACCAACAATTCTCAAAGCTTCTGAATCTGTCAAATGACTTCGCTGAGACATCGTACTCATCGAAACAAAGCAATCACTGAATGCCGATCATCCTTGTCTTCATTCTCTTTTATCCTGTTGATAGTCAAATTTCATTCGCTGCCGCTGAAGCGACGTTTTTGACGTCGAACTCAAAATTTGCATACTCTACAGTTTGAAAACCAGAAAAATTTGCATTTGCGATTCTCTTCTTCTATTTTCGGCAAAAAAAATTAATTTCGTTTATATCTTTATTTTATATAAAACTTCAAATATCCTTTAATTGTTTTGAGCAGTGTATTACTCATTTCTAATTGGTAAGAAGTCAGTAAATTCACATAATGACCTTTTTGAAAAATATATTTTTTTCTTCCTGCTTAGTAACACCGATAATAAATTTTTGCAAAATTTAGTAACCCTGAATACCATGTCACTAACTGTGTTTTTAAATTTAGAATCATTTTTAGTACAGGAATTCGAAGAATTATAAAGTGTTGCAAACTAACGTCAATCCAACATACGTAGAATTTTCTACAATTCGCATTCAGGGACCAATGCATCTAGCAGCCATTTTCCCCAGCATACATTCTATAAAATTTTAGTTTTATGTTTAGGTATGGTTAATTCCTAATGATAATTTTCATTTATCAAAATGTGCTTAAAAAATTCCTTTGACTATATTAACTTGATTATAATTACATAACAAATAAAACTAGTCGGTGAACCTTTTCCAAGGTATCATTTATAAAAACTTGTGGATCAAACCTGGACTTTCCTGGGTAATGAGTGTAAGTTAAATTCATACTGTGTTATGGAAAATTCTGATCAATTATTTAAGTGTAATATATCTTTTTCGATTGATAACTATCAGCACTAAAAAAACATATAAAAATATCAATAATGATTCAAATGAAATTTTTTTTAATTATTGAAAGGGATATTTTTGTATTATATCCATGAAAGGCGTTAATAGCCTGAGAGATTTCCAAAGATCGCTACTTGCAGTGTCTTTTTAAATTTTGATAATTTCAGTGATTTAATTGCATTGTTCGATTAACTGTCTGCTAAATGCGTGTTTTATGGATATATTATTTTATTATTTTATTTAATTATTTGTGAAGTTTTACTTTCATTCTTGAAAATTAGCCAGAAATAAATGTTGGACTATTTATGCTGTTATAGGCGAAACGTATTAATCTTTCGTAATCGGGCTGCAAGCGATAAAAATAGAGTTTAAAAAAATAGTTTGGAAATCATTTTTAATATCATAATTATAAATTGTGACACAGTTTTTAGACATATTGCATTTGAAAGATTTTTTTTTTTATTTCATGGTCTTAAAATTGAAATTTAGGAAGAAAAAAAAATTAAAAGCGAAATTTATTAGTGAGGTGTTGCCACCAATATTTCAATATGATATAAGAGTTACTTTTAGGCATAATTTTTCCATTTAAATTAAATGTTTTTTAAGGTTAAACTGTTATTTATTAATCCTTTCATTAGATATTCGTAAAAATACTCTTATGGACGTTTAATTGATTACAAGCCTAAAAGATATATCACAATCAAGATGTTCCATTGATTATGAATTTTATTCACATTTATTATAAGTCTATCGCTCTCAGTTATAAAAATGTTGATTAATGTTTGTTATTTGATGTATAATACTAATTTGCTGACATGAATACAACTTAATCATAATATTAATGAATTTTCATCAAAACACAATTCATTATCGCCTGAGAAACCGCTTCAAAAATATTTTTGGAAAAAAAAATATAAATAAGGATGATGACTATAGAAAACTGTGCGTGTGAAAAGTAATGAACCTATTATTTTTTACATTAAAACGTAATTAAATGTATGTTTGAAAAGTGTGTGAAAAAGCTATTGGGGATCATGAAATAAAAATAAATTATTTACATTTCTAAAGGAAATAAAATAAAGTAATAAAAGGATAATGATTTGAACATACAATGATTTGTTCAGATAATGATTTGAACATACAGTAGTTTTTTAAATACTAAGATTGAGAGATATTTTTAAAGGAGTAAGTGGATAAGATATTCTATAAATAATTTAATTATACGTTCGAGGGTAGGAAAACAGAATTATATAATTATATATTTCCCGGAACGTTATAGAGCAGATGGCGGCAGCAAAGACAATCACCTCATCGAGTTCACTACAGAAATTCAAAAATTGTTATTCGATTCGCATATTTAAACGCAATTGGTCTGCCAAGTCTTATCTCGGTGGAAAACACCTGAAAATACTATTTCAGCGGTTGACTGGTAGATTTAACATTGTGTTTTTCTGCTCCCAGTCATCCATGTTTTCATGCCTTTCGGTGCTGGAAAACACAATGGTAAATCTACGACTCAACCGCTAAATCGGGTTTTCAGGTGTTTTCCACCAAGATATGATTTGGCAGTCCGATTTCGTTTTAATATGCGAATCGAGATTTCACTAATTCTGGAATTTCATCCGTTAACTCAATGAGGTGATTGTCTGTGTTGCAGCTTCCCGGTCCATTACATATAGTCACTAATATGACTGTGAAATTCTTAACAGATTTGCTAAAACGATGCGATGTGACATTTGTGATGACAATTTGTTTAATTTGCTTAACATGAGACTATTGACACTAGATGACTCAGTATAATATTTATGAATTTGCATGGAAATCAGGAACACAAAATCAAGCAACTATAACATAGGAACGTGAGGTTCTTGATCTTTTTTGTTCGAGAGCCAGCAGCATTTTTAAAAGTGACATATTTCTTAACTTTCTCACCGCGGCGAACTGATATATCGGTTCACTAAGCTGTAGGTTTCACTGAAATAGAAGAGTTAATTAAACTAATGTAATTCTATAGATATAATCCAGATTTAAAAAAAAAAAAAAACGTTATGATTAATATTCTCAAGGCTTATATGCCTAGACATAATGAAAAAATATATATAGCATGTTGGATAAAAAACATCTTTTTTTGCATTAAAAAAATACAAAAAAAACCTATTAGAATTTTGCTTTTTTACTCAGTCAAGAGTGTTTAATCACGACAAAGACAACAGCTATCTTTATAGTTTAGGACGTGGTGTCGGAGTCCACAACAATCTGCTGTTAAACATAAACAAATGTCAACCCAATTACAGAACATCGATACAGGGTGAGATTTTGCAATAATCCGTAATCCGGGAATTTACATTTATTTCCTTTGGCTGATTGATGTTTCGGCTCCGGACTCTGCATCTACTGCTATCGTGATAGATGAGTCCTTTTTTTCGTTATCGATTAAGTAAAATAAAATACATATTTGAAGATTAAATTTGGATAATATTGATAACTAAAAAAACAAAAACAAAAAACTATTTTATCTAACAGCGAGTTCAACTGCTAGAAAATTGCTTATTTCATGTGACGTCACCGATACTGATTTTTTAGTCATTCGCAACATGACTTTAAAGGGGACACATCGACGTCAAATAAACGCAAATCTGATTCACTTTCCACATCACGTGTCGGCAATAAAGGTCTAGACACACGTAACATTCTACTGGCGGTCTCTTTGTTCTGGTTAGGAGGTGCATCGTTGTGGTCAGGCGGTGCTATTCATCTTTAATGGCTTTACAACGAATGTGCCAAGTTCGATCTAATCTACTTATCTATTTTGCATTGTTGTTTCTCCTTTTTGTTATAAACCACAAGTGTGATTGGAAAAGAAAGGGCGGGTGACATTTATACTGCTTTACCATGAGAGTGAGCACATTTCCTTTCTAAACGGAGCCTAAGGAGTACATTTCGGTCAGTGTAATTATCGCCTATTTTTCGTAACGGTGCAATTAGGATACTTTAATTAATGCAAAAACTACTGTAGGACTTACATCTTTTCTTTTAATGACTCTTCAAAATTGCAAATGTATTTATCGAAAACTTTCCATGTTACAGAAATAATTCGATTTAATTTGAAACCATTCCAAATCAATGCCAATGTATTTAAAATATATATATATTTCCTTAAAAGTAATTTTGACGAAATATTGTCATATATGAAAAATTAATTCTATAAAATCATTTTTTCCAACATGTCTTTTTTTTTTTTTTTTTTTTTTTTGCAATTTTTAATTTTCTACTTGTGCAGGGTAGTTTTGTATACAACAAAATAATAGAATTATTTTAAAAATGGAACCGAGAAGAATAATGGCTAAACGCTCTTTGATCGTGTATTTTTCATGTAAAATCAATCACCAATTCAAATGCCTTGTTTTAATAGGTTATATTATTGTTATTTATATACATAATTTTTAATCTATTATTGGATTCTATAGACGCAAAGACGACCTCGGTATGAAGGCCTGCACAAACAAGTTCAAGGATTTCCAGCAGTAATATGTTTGCAAAGATGCACGAAATTGCTGAAACGGCATTGTTGTAAATTAGCTGACATAATACAATTTTCTGTTGAGAAGCTATTTGGTTCTGAAAAATTGCATAATATGGTGGGTCGAAAAAACCAAAATATTTATAATCGAAATGTAATAGAGCAGAAAAGTTGCCTTTTGTAATAAATAATAAATTCGTAAAATTTTACACCGATCGGTTAATATCTTTTACCGCCGCAAGGGGGCCAAAGTTTCCAAAAATCGCAAAAAACATGTTTTTTTCAATATTTTTTTTTTATTATCCAAACGTACGAATACAATTTCTAATAGGACAATGGCTACATGAAGATATAAGAAATGTCCCGCTAAATGTTCTTTATGATAAAATCATATCTTTTACTGCCGCAAAAAGACCATATTTAAAAAAGAAAATTGTAAAAATTTCAAATTTTCATTTTTCTAAATTTTCATAATTTTTATAACATGCCTAGAAATAAATAAATTTACTTCATATCTATTAATATGGCATAAATTTTGTTAACTATTTGTTATAGACTGGAAAATAAAAACGGTAATCATTCATTTTTTCTTGACAATAGCTTCATCTACTGCTGTTTTACTGCATATCAAGAGTTCATATACCACAAATCACAAAAATGATATAAAATGAACAAAAGATTTTAGTATTTTATTAATTAAAATACAGAGATGTTTAACCGAAACGGATTAAATAAATTTAAAATGAAGAAGTATTTATGTTAATTGAATTTTATAATATGACTTGCTTCCAAATAAAGCCATTGTTGCTCGAGAGGCCGAAATTGATCATATGTGATCCTACCTCTGTTCTGGTCCACAAACTTTACCAGCACTTCAGTGACTAATTTCAAGTATCTTTCTGCTGGTTGAGTGGGATAAGTAAAATTATAATAGCTGGTATCTTTAATCGAACATTCTAAAGTCCCCAGTGTCATTAGATCGTCAGTCGATAGACAAACCGTAAAAGGTGGTTTCGTTGGTTTACAGTTTTGCCACTCGAATAAATCTATACAATTTTAAGCTTCAAAGTTCAAGTCTGGAATGACGAAGTGGCGGATGGTACTATTCGTGTCCACAGAACTTCGTGCTTTGGCAATTTTCTTTATGGCTGTGGTCCTGATGTCCTCTCCTTTATATGCTATCATTCCAATGAGGCCATTTTCATGATTTGCAAAACAGGCATTTTGTGAAATTATAGAAACTATATGTTTTCGTAGATGATATGGCAAGTAACGGGGATTACTAATTATAGTCCACAGAATCTGAAAAACATGATGGATTCATTTAAATTGTGTACTGCATCAGCCGATTGCCAAAATTGAAAATTTCCAAAGCACGAAGTTCTGTGGACACGAATAGTTCCATCCGTTATTTCGTCATTACAGACTTGAACTTTGAAGCTTAAAATTGAATGGCTTTAGACAAAAGGCACAACTGTAAACTAACGAAACCACCTGATACGATTTGTCTATCAACTGACGATCTAAAAACGCTGGTGAATTTAGAATCTTCGATTAAAGATACCAGCTATGTTATAACTTTCCTTGTCCAACTAAATTATAAGAAAGATGCGTGAAATTAGTCACTGAAGTTCAGGTAAAGTTTGTGGACAAGAACAGAGTGAGGACCACATATAATCAATTTCGGCCTCTCGAAGAACAATGGCTTTATTTGAAAGCAAGACATATTATAAAATTCGTTTACTTTTAATACTTCTTCATTTTAAGTTTATTTAATCCTTTTAGGTTAAACATCTTTGCATTTTAATTAATAAAATACTAAAACATTTTGTTCATTTTATATCATTTTTGTAATTTGTGGTATAAGAACTGCTGATATGCAGTAAAACAGCAGTAGATGAAACGATCGTCAAGAACAATGAATGATTACCGTTTTTATTTTCCATTCTATGACAAATAGTTAAAAAAAATTATGACATATTAATAGATATAAAGTAAATTTATTTACTTCTGGACTTATTATAAAAATTATAAAAATTTTGAAAAAATGAAAATTTGAAATTTTTAAAATTTTATTTTAAATATGGTCCCTTTGCGGACGTTGATCCACTTCCACCATGCCATCGTTGATCCACTTCATAATAAATTTAAGATGTTAAAATAGTAGTTTCTCCACATTACAAGTCTAACCACCAAGTGACGAGGATTATTTAGACAAACGAAAAAGCGTACAAATTATGAGCTCCTAGTCCTTGAAACGCTATAAATACCCGGAAAAACAGGACGCGAATTAATACATTATCAGTGGAGAACCACTCCAGTAGAGACGTGGGGAGGAATGGGACAGGGGACAAGCCACGATTCGATGGAAAGGGGTGACGAACGCGTGACGTCGAATGATCTCTTTCGAACCGGCGTCAGAAAAACTGCGTAAACAAACTGCTGGCGGGAAACTGATGGAACAAATAGAATAATAGTGCAAACGATATTTTAAAACATTCGAAGAAAAAGAATTTAGTATCAAAAATAAACTGAAAATGTATTTTAATAGATTTTGACGAATAGATTTAAGGTTTTTAGAATAATAAAATAATACGCATGTAAAGCATGGGAAAAAATAAGAGATATTTAAGATAGTATTAAAGCAAGTAAAAAAGGTAGCTATTAAGTATTTGGAATAATTTTACTAAGAATAAAGGGTGAAAATTTTTATTATTACATATATATATTTACTTTTTTGTCGGACGAGTAACCGAAGTGCTGAAATTACATCTATGTGTTTCATAAGATGAGGTGGTTATGTGTGAATGTCAGCTAGGAAAAAAAAAGCTACAATTGTATGTCAAAGTGACTGCTGTCTCATTGTGTTCCACGTCTCACTGTGTACTGCTTTCTTCTATGCAGTCTACTAATTAAAAGAAACACCTCTTGCATTTTAATCTCACAATTGTCACAGATAAAACGGATATAGTGACTTGACTTAAAATTACACTTTTGAAAAATAATTGCATTTAATAAATGTATTTGAAATAAATTATATATATACAGGGTGTCCGGTCTCAACGGTGTCCAATGGCTAATTTTTAAACCGTTAGTCATAGACGTATAGTTCCAATTACAAAAATGTTTTAAATCAGGTAAAGAAACATTTAAAAAGCGATTTGGGTCAATAAAAACATTTCTTAAAAAATTACGAAATTTAAATTTTTATACGGTCCCTCAGTCCTATAAGTTATATTTAGTAATTTTTTTCCTATTACACTGACAAGTAAGACAAAAAAGTCCCATTCATATAACACTAAAATTGAGCGAGTTATGAAACTTTAAAAATGTATGACTTATGCCACTTTTCTACTCTGAAAACAAATGAGTACGGCTTAGCTTTGTGGGATCATATACCAAGTGTTTAAAGTATTCGAAAATCTTACTTCATGTGTATCTGCGCTTTGAAAAAAAATCCTACAAGTATTAAGATTAAGTCTCAAATTGGCTAAAATAACATATGTTTTATTTTGTCAGGATTTGAGACTGTTTCTCTTATGATTTCTTTTAACAAGTTTTTATGTTACTTCAACAATCGTGTGTATGTTTTTCCAGTTCAAAATTTGTACTCGAACTTTAACCCACTTTTGAATATCCGATTGAGATTGCATTTTACATACTGACGCAAATCCGATAACAATCTGATATTATTAAGATTTTCGGTGGTTACCATTTATACTTATTTTACAGGATAACACAAAAAATTTCGGATAGGTTTCTGCCAAGGAGTTTAAGAAAAAATTTTAGATTAGATAATACAAGACTGCGATTGTTGGGTTTTTTAACTTTTATGTATTTTTTAGCACTGAATCCGAAAATTACCTTAAATTTTAACCATCATGTCAGGATATTTTGCAGATCATAAATTTTCAAATTTAAAGAATAACAAAAATCGAATACTATAAAGTAGAGGAGATGGTTGTGTTTTTTAACTTTTGATAATTGATTTTTACGCACTTTTTAGCACTGAATCTGAAAATGACCTTCATTTTTAACCATCACGTTAGAATTTTTTTGCAAATCGCAAATGTGTAAGTTAAAATATAGCGAAAATCTCATACTATAAAACATATGTAAAACATTTTTTATTTTATTTTATTTTATTTTATTTTATTAAAAAAATTATTCGATATTTCTTATCCTGGGATTCTTACAGCTAAACAGGTGAGTGGTCCGATGAGATGGGGGAGGAAATTCAATTTTAACATTGAATTTCTTAACTTTGAAATTTGCAATTTGCGAAAAATCCTGATATGATAGTTAAAAACGAAGGTCAAATTCGGGTTCAGCTATACAGAATTTATAAGCATGAATTATCAAAAGCTAAAAAACATGACATAACCCAACTTTTGCAGGCTTGTACAATCTAATAATATTTTAAAATACGTATCATTTTGTAAAGAATTGAGACTGTTAATTTAGAATCATTTTATTTAACAAAAATTCTGTTTTTTCTTCTTAAATGTTTATTACAAATTGTATATTTTCCATTAATATGCCAGAATGATTAAAGATTTCAAATTTATATTGCAATGTTAATTTTACTCCCAAACATTTTTTATAGCTGACGAAATTATATTTCGACTAAATTTGTAAATGACCCCCAATTTGCAGCAAAAAATATGCTCCAAATTTAAACAGCTATTACTCGGTCAATTTTAATCGTAGAATAACGGGACTTTTTTGTATTACTTATCAGTGTAAAAGGAAAGTTTCACTAAATATAACTTATAGGACGGGGGGACCGTATAAAAATTTAAATTTCGTAATTTTTTAAGAAATGTTTTTATTGACCCAAATCGCTTTTAAAATATTTCTTTACCTGATTTAAAACATTTTTGTAATTGGAACTATATGTCTATGACTAACGGTTTAGGAATTAGCCATTGGACACCGTTGAGACCGAACACCCTGTATATATATATATATATATATATGAATTGTGACATATGAAATTTTAACATAAATCAATTTCTACATACCGTATATACTCGCGTATAAGTCGACTCACGTATAAGTCGACCCCCTAACTTTCGAATGCAAATTCTGGAAAAAATCAAAAACCCGCGTATAAGTCGACCCCCAAACTTTTTACTTCAATTTTGCACAAAATCAAACCAAAGATTTCAATTGCCAATGCGAAAAGGTAGTAGGTAAACAAAAACAAATGACTGAAATACTTTAAAGTGATAAATTATTATTATTCGCATATTTTATATATTATTTTTTAATTCATACACATAAAAAGCCATAATTTTGCAGTATTAGAAGTTTTTGTTTTTGCTTTTTCAATTGGCTCGCGTATAAGTCGACCCCCCAAATTTGATTACCGAAAATTGTCAGAAATTCCTCGACTTATACGCGAGTATATACGGTATTTATATCTGAGAATCCGAATTTTCTAACACATTCTCCTAACTAAGTTTTGAGTTATGCTTAAAAAACGGACCCCATTGCAGTCTGTTTTGCTACAATTACAGGTGAATTCAACATTGGGAGTTCCAAACATTAAATCCTCTTAAAATATACATTACGAGGGATCAAATGGCTTCTCGCTTAAAGCATGAGGTAAAATATACCGAAGGCTCTAATTATGATATCCAAACTAGCGTTAATATTGTAAACTTTAAAGTTTGTTAATATTTCAGAGTGAAGAATCTTATTTTTAGCATTAAAAAAAAAAAAAAAAAAAAAAAAAAAAAAAAAAAAAAAAAAAAAAAACATAATTTCCAGAATGGCAATTTCCGTTTTTCTTGAAAATTTTGGTATTTACAATGTCAGGGTTTATAAATAGACAAATTAATTAGATAGAGGAACTGCAAAAAATTAAGACTTGAGTAATATCTTGGGTTATTAAAAAATTGGTACACTAATATTTATTACTGATATACTAATTATTAAAAAGGAAGCAAATAAAAAACTAATGAATTTATTAAAACTTAGAAAATTTTTCTGTAAATTAACAGGCTTGAATACGAATAGTGTTATGTTTATTTTTCCATCCGTTACATTTACCCTGCTTATTTTTTTAAACAACCTTTTGAAAACTGTCAATATTACAAAAATAGTAAAAAAATAATTTAAACAGTAACTTAAAAAAATAAATTTCCTTAGACAAAGCACCTGGAAATAATTAAATTCTGTACATCATTATTTCTTTCTGTTTCTTTTTACTTTTCAAACTATGTAGTTTGAAATAAATACGTCTTTGAAAAATATAAAAATATGTCCAATTTTTCAAAATCTTTCCTTTTATAAACAAAATGTATTAACTGTTTTCTTTTACCACGTACAAAGATTGTATGATGGTTAAAGTGCACTCATTAAATTCATAGCAATTGGAGCTTCTTGTAAACACTTTAAAACTTAATTCAAAGCGACTTTATACAATACCTAATAAACTTAAATTACCGTCAGATATTTTTGTTAAAATATGTGAACATACAAAACTAGAATAAAAAAATTTCATTCTTTCATTTTACGAAACATGCTCTTTAAACATATGTTATGCCTTATCTTGGTTTCTGTATAACATTTAGTTGAAATAAAATATGTGGTCAAGAACGTGCCTACAGTTGCTATGAATTTAATGAGTGCATTTTAACCGTCAAAAAATATTTGTAAGAGGTCACAGAAAACAGCTAATACATTTTGTTTCCAAAAAGAATTATGTTTAAATTTTACATTATACTTTAGAAAGCCGCATATATTTTAATCTACATTGTTTGTTTGGAAAGTCAAAACAAAATTAACTAAGTAATTTTAGTAAATTACTTAAGCAGCAAAAGCTTAAATATATGTTATAATAAAAATAAAAATTTTACCTAATTAGCAAAATTTAGTAAATCTCCTAATAAACTTAAATAAACTTCTGTCAATTGTTTTTGTAAAAAGTGTGAACATACACGATTAGAAGATAAAATTAGATTCTTACGTTTTACGAAATATGCTCTTTAAACAGATGTTATGTCTTATTTCCCTTTCTGTGTAATATTTAGGTGAATTAAAATATATGGTCAAGAACGTGCCTACAGTTGCTATGAATTTAATGAGTGCATTTTAACCGTAAAAAAATCTGTATACGTGATCACAGAAAATAGTTAATATATAATAGTTAATAATTGTATATTGTTTCCGAAAAAAGAATATTTAATTTTTGCATTATATTTTATGAAAACGCATATATTTCAAGCAACATTGTATGGAAAGTTAAAACACATATAAAAAAAATATAGCAGGACAAAGTTTGATTTTATTTTTCTGCAGTAGCTTCTTTTAAGTGACTTTGAATTTTTTTCTTCGAATTAAATTTTGACAATTTTAAAAATATTGTTAGGTTTTTGAAAGCACGTTTGAAAAAAATAATACCCCCCTATTGTGTAGTATGAACGTTTAGTATTTGATGCTATATAATGAGTTACGATTACATTTTAAGTGGGCTTCAAGGATCGACATCGTAATGTTTGGTTAAAAAATTTACCAGATGGTCTTGTCTAGAGACTGTAGGAATCAAATATTCAAATATTTTTCAAATATTTTGATATCATTCGATGTTGTCTAAGAGAACTTAAGGAAAAATGTATGCAAATGATGGAAAAGAGTTTCACTCTGTTTAGTTTTAGACAGATGCCATTTCGGTTCTCTTATTTCATAATATAAATAAGAATAAAGTATCTAAAGATTTGTTTCTTTTTTTCTACGAGCATTATGGATTTATTTAGTGTATGTGTAAATAAGAATACACAAAAGAAAGGAGCATCTTCCATTTCAACAACTGTTTCTGCTTAACACATGTCTTTATTGTCTCCACTTGAAATGTCATCAATCTTGCAATAATAGATTTCTTCACTACCAAAAAGATATATTAATGCAACTGAACGGCGATTACAGCTAGAGATTAATTAATCTTTAACTCACGTATTTGTTATTAATTTATTGATAAAAACACACAGGTATTTATTCACAATATTAATTTCACATAAAGGAAGTTTAGTTTTTGTGGTTTGTTGCTCAAACGATAACGAATTAAAAAAAAATCTACAAAATAAATATAAAAATAAGTGTATCTTTTAAAATATGCAATAACACATTAAACTTGCGTTTTTATGCATCTAGTCTATCAAATACAATTAAATTTTGCATAACATGATGTTTTTGAACATATTCAACACTTAACATATAGTAGGTACTGTCGATAATCGAGATTATATTTCAGTTAAATTTATTTTTTATTTGTCAAATCAATGACGTTCGTTTAATACTTCCGATTATACAATGCAGATATTTAGTCCCTACTGCACATACAAAAAGGGGGAAATCAAGTGATATTCAATTGCAGTTTTTCCCCGAAACACGTACCTGACGAAATGGGAGCAATAACAGCTATTTAACACTGTTATGAGATCTTTCAGTGCTATTTTATAGTAAATTAGCAATCTCTAAAGAGTTACTGTTGTTAAAATATACTAGAATATGTTTTCTTACATGTCATTAAGAACATTTAAAAAATAAATACTTCGAACGCTCATTGTATAATGTATATTCAAGAAAGTAAAGTTTATATTTAGTTTATATCTAAAACACTTTAATATATTTTGTTACTCATTATCATAAAAAAGTAATAGCTGAAAATAATAGTTTACGTAGATGTGTAACCTTGAAATTAGACAATATAACATGACTTTTATTATAACTTTTGAATTTAGACGTAACTTGAAGTAAATTCACCATCCTTGTACAAAAAGAAGTTTTAACCAAAATATATCTTAAAAGCATATGCTAATTATAAACTTTGTGTCTGTTATAAAAGTACATTGATTTAAATTTTATAAATAAAAATGTCTAACTACGTCTACGTATAAAATAAGAAATAATAATAAAAGTATTGTGAATTATTACAATGGAAAAAAAAATTGTTTTAACATAGGAAAATACCACGAAAGACAATATACATTAAACATTTTCGAGTTTCTCATGGTTCCTGAAACCATTCTTTATCTTTAGAAGCATCTGACACAAGTACATTTTCTAGATTTAAATAAGGATTTAAACGAAACAAAGTTTTAGTTGTCGCCATTGATTTTCGGAAATCTTTTCGAATAGTTTTTACAGAGTATTAATTAGTTTTTTCAACCTGAAATATAGGCTTTTCGGATGCTATCAATTTTCATGCAAACATTCTTATGTACATAATATCCTTATCGTATCTCATAGAACAAACACGATATATTAACAGAATTAACATTATTTTTAGCTTTAATAATATAGATATATTATTAAAGCTGTTGCATGGTTAAATTCAATTACGCAGCTGAAAACGTTTAACTGATACTTAACAACATTCTAAAAACCGATACTGGGGTTTAAAAAAACTGGTCAATACACTATAAAAACTACTCAGAAATGTTTCCGAAAATCAATTATAGCAAAAAACGGTTGATTTTATATATGATTCTTTAAATCGTTAAATTATGTTCTTTTCTGGGGTTTCTAAAGGCAAAGAAGAATTTCGCGAATCATGGTTAACTCGTAAGATGTTATTGTATAATTTTGTTCATGATTTTCATACAATAAGAACCATTTGTTTTCTTTACAGTGTTATTGAAGTAAGTACATATATCAACAATTATATTCAAATATCATTTATGCAAAATATTGTGTATTTGTACATTCTTATTAAAATGTTTATAGCTACTAAAAACATACATAATTTTCTTTATAATGGATGCAAATGCATAATTCAGACCGCATAAGGAAATCATAAAGATGTAATTTTAGTTAGAATAGTGTTATTGTAATTAATAGTGTTGAATTTAATTCCGGTCGGTTACTAGATTTTACTTGTGTTTTTTAGTAGTAAATAGCTTACACAGTGGTTTAAAACAATTTTTAAGATTGGTTTCTATTGAATGCAGCACCTTTTTTTTCTTTGATTGAGTGAAAAAAAAAATATATTTTTACTTTAATGCTAAAGAAAATCTCATTTTATAAAATATTATTTCATCAGAAGTATACAATTCAATGTATAGTGTATGAATAAATTATAGTGTTGAATCTTATACATAAAAATCAAGTACAGTTTTAAGATTAGAGACTTTTGAATGCAGCATATTCTTTCTTTCAAAGGATGAAAGAAATTTTATATTGTTATTTTAATGCTAAAAAAAAAACGAGTTTATAAAATATTACTCTATCGAAGTATCCAATAGTGTACTATAACAGACTTTACTTGTTTCTTTTAGTAATAAAAAGTTTTCACAGTGGTTTAAAACAATTTTTTTAAGATTGGTGCCTTCTGAATGCAGCATCTTCTTTCTTTGATTGAGTGACAAAAAAAATTGTATTTTTATTTTAATGATAAAGAAAATCTCAATTTATGAAATATTTATTTAATCAGAAGTATCCAGTTCTATGTATAATGTATAAAGAAATTAATTTAATTTCATCCATAATAATCATGTAATATTTTTAAGATTAGCGACTTTTCAATGCAGCATTTGCTTTCTTTGAAAAGATGAAAGAAATTTTATATTGTAATTTTAATGCTAAAGAAAAACCGAGTTTATAAAATATTAATCTATCTGAAATATACAGTTCAATATATAGTGTAATTTACTAGATTTTACTTTTTTCAGTAGTAAATAGCTGATTACAGTGATACACAGTGATTTAAAACAATTTTTAAGATTGGTGCCTTTTGAATGCAGTAACTTCTTTCTTTCATTGAGGGAAATACATTTTATACTTTTATATTAATGCAAAGGAAAATCTGAGTTTATAAAATATTATTATATCAGAATAATTCAGTTCAATGTAGAGTGTATGAAGAAATTAGTTTAAAATTATCTAAAAAAATCAAGTACAATTTTTAAGATTAGACACTTTTGAATGGATCATCTTCTTTCTTTCAAAGAATGAAAGAAATTTTATACTGATATTTTAATGCTAAAGAAAAATCGAGTTCATGAAATATTATTCCATCAGAAGTATCCAGTTCAATGTATAGTGTATGAAGTTATTAATTAAAGAATATCCTTCAAAATCAAATATGATTCAATTTGGAATTTCGGATGATTATTATTATTATTGGGAGCTTTTAACTTATACGCGCGCTAAAAAAAAGTTGCCAAATATTGCTTAAATCAGAATCATTTCCGTTTATTTTGCATTAGAATTTTTTTTTTTTTTTTTTTTTTTTTTTTTTTTTTTTTTTTTGTAGAATAAAATATAATTGAATACATATAAAAAATTGAAGTCAATTTAAAAGATGATTTTTTTGAAGAGAATACGTATAACTATAATGGAAATTGTTTTATATATTAACACTTGTTACAGTAAAATTGCACTTAAATGTCTTTTTTAATTAAACATTGGACATAATCTTGTTTTCTAAAAAAAAGCATAAATGTATCTTCTCTAATGTTTTTCAATTTCGGAGAAAAGAAAAAACTTTTATTTATTTCTATTAATAAAAATCATTTCTTTGTTTTTATAAATATAAATTGCTACTTAAATCATATAGCATAATTTCTTCATTTTTTTTTTCAGTTTAATCTGAAGTCTAAAATAAATTTATTTTAAAAAATGGTGGGAATATATCGATATTTATTTCTATTATGAGAAAAATGCAAATGAATTACCATTAATCGTTATTTTTCTGTGTAATATCAACCAAAAACAGTTATATTTGAGAACTGTCAAATACACTGCTGGCCATTAGAATTGCAACACCATGAAAGATTGAAAATACAAAAAAAATATTTATTTTACGTAAACAGTATGGCATGAAAACAAAATGATTAAATTTGTAAACAGTTTGAAGGTTTACAAGGGTGCGAAATTGGTAGAAACAGCTGCTCCCCCCTGGCAGCTAAAACGACCTATATCCGGTAAGGCATGGAGTCGAACTGGGCTTGGAGGACAGAAACGGGCTACTCATTAAATGCTGCTTCAAGTCTTTGCCAGACATCATCAACCGTATTAGCTGGAGAAGGGTGGCGGGCAACTCATAAGCTCTAAGCAACTCATGACCAGATGTTTTCAATGGGTGACAGATCTGGAAACCGTGCATGCCAGGTCAGCAATCGAATACACTGTGTATCGAGAAAGGTCAGAACACGACGTGCAACGTGTGGTCATGCGCTATCTTGATGGAAAATGGCGTTTGGCAGGCCTCGAAGACAGGGCAGAACCACTAGATGTAAGATGTCAAAAATGTACCGATCTGCGTTCAAATTACCGTCGATCCGAACTAGAGATGTGCATGTCGTGCACCCAATGGCTGCTCAAACCATCACACCAGGTTGCAGGGCCCCTATGCCGATATCGAAGTAAAACAAGCGAAAGGCGTTTTTCTCGGAGCCTCCAGACAATTATACGGCCATGAGAATACAGCACGTACAACCGGGACTCGTCTGAAAAGATGACATTGTGTAAGTCATGCATCCATCTTTGTCGTTTAGCGCACCAGAGTCGCCGACTCTATGCTGCATTGTCAAGGGAAGCCGCAGTACTGGTCGCCGTTCTGACAGTCCACACTGCTGCAAATGTCGTCGCATCGTACGAGCGGATACTGGGGGCGTTTCAAACATGCCCATTTCCTGACTAATGAGTCGTGATATGGTTGCACGGTTTTGCAGGTTCGACCTCACAATATGTCTGTCCTCTCCGGCGTTAGTCATGGGAGGGCATCGAGATCCTGCATGCCGTTCAGTATGACCCTCAGCAATCCATTGGTTCCATATTTGCATGACAGTGGTTAGATTTCGACGAATGCAATGGGCGATATCACGAAAGATAATCCACACTCTCGATAGGCAACGATACTGCTTCTATCCAAAACCGACACTTGGTGGTAAGCATTCCTTCTTATTATTCGAGGCATAACACTAAATTCTGAGAAAGACCTACCTTACAAAGCGCGTTCCGAATAAGAAATCCACAACGCAACTTTTCTTTTATGCAGTGCCTGAGATGTCGTTTCTCCCGTCTGCCTCGTCTAAATACGCTGATATACTAATTATTTGCATATTCTAACCTCTTCTTCCTTTCATGTGATTTTGCCGTTCGTCAGTTCATTTCTCCCTGGTGATGTAATTTTAATGACCAGCAGTGTACATATTTAAACTGTGATCAATAAAAATCTTTTATTAATTTTTTTTTTTTTTTAATAATTTTTTTCCTTTAAAAACACTAATTAAAGTAAATTTGGAATGTAATTTTCACTCAAAAGCATGGCGTTTAATGTAAAGACTAACACAAACAAATCTTGTGAAAACACGCGCATATTTTAAATGCCAATGTTTTAATATTTAATATTATTGTGCGGAAGATTCACTTATATAACAAATATATATGCTTTCGAAGCGCGCTTAGCACAATGCCAAGTTTAAACTTTGAACAAGGGTTTTATTTTCGCTACACTGTAAAAAAGAAAAGTTTATTACTACGCTGAAAAAGGTTTTATGAAATGCCAAATAAAGTTTAAATATGCACTACTTTTATTGTCAGTACCGAAATAACTTCATAAAAAAACATCACATTAAGACAAGATTAAAAAAACATTTATACAGAATACCAATATTTGATATTATTTAGGCTTTTTATTCATACTTTCCTAGTATATACAGCTATACCCACCCTACGTTATATAGTTTTTTACAAAGTCTTACTATTCTTTTAGAAACTTATTTTTTAACAATACAGTTAATATTTCATATATTTATTGTACGGAACCCTCTGAGAGCGAGTAATACTCGCACTTGACCGTTTATTTCGAACTTTTATGTCATTTTTCGTGTCGGGTGTGAGGGGAAGCCTTTATATTTATTTATTTCCCATAAATTCTTTGAACTGTACACAATCAAGTTTGCGTATTAATGACAATAAAGGAAAAAAAGAGGTATGGATTATGTGTGAGTTTCATTGTATTTTGATTTATAAACTTAATCACCGAATTGATTCGCCATCCTTTTATATACTAATGAATAATGTTTCTTGTTAAATAAAAGAGAAAAACTAAATCATGTCAGATGTATTTATACATTGACAGCCCATAGAAATATCTTCCACAGAAGAAATATCAATGTCTCCGAAAGCTTACATGTATAGTGCTACATTTTCAGAAAGAATACAAAAATATTTTTTGTTTATAAAATACACTATCATAAAAGACAGTCATTCTTTTTTTAGCTTATCTGGGAAAATAGATCTTGTACTTTATATTTTAGACGTTTTATGTGATTCTGGTTCAAGAATCTATCTGTGTTTAAAATATGTCATTTAAAGCCAATGCATGCAGACCATTTTTGATGGAAATAATATCTGGCACAATTTGAATAGACAGAATTCAGATCTAAGAGATATACTCCCTCAGATTTGTAAAATTTAATGTATAATTGTGTGTATAATTGAAATGTTTCTTACTTTTTGGTCAGACGTTTCCGGTGAATAAAATTCACCACATTTTGTGTTTAATCTAAGAATTATTATTTATGTACCTTTAGATTCCCCCAAAATATGATTTTTTGTAATGTAAATGATATATTAAAAAAATGCATAATTGAAAGCGGTTTGAGATTTTCAGGATTGTTTGTTCATAGTTAAATATCTAAGTAAGGTGCAGACATATTTGTAATAGGGAAATTAACAAGGTTTGTCATCCTCAACGCAAAAGTAAATTTAATAACTGAAAACATCTCTTTCACATAAACATAGAAATCAGTAATTAGAATTGTTTCAGCAAGGGACATTCAAGAGTTTGTTTAGATGTTAAAGTATTGTGATTTAAAATACTCAGTTTATTCATATGAGGGTTTTTTTAATTACTTCCTGTATTGTAATATAAAATGTTTATTTTCTTTTTCTCTACTTTATATATATATATTTTTTCAAATATTTTTGCTTTGTTATAAATAAAATATACGTTTTTAACCAAATACATTGAAAATTATTCGTAAAAACTACAGCATGAATTTATGTGTTTTTACAAAGTACATAATCAATATTTGATTTTTGTTTAATAATAAGCATTTATTATCTTTGTATTATTATTAACAAAACATTCCTATATAATAAAAAAATATTATTTTACATTGAACAAATATATATAACTCATCTTTTTTTCAAGGCCGATATTACGTCATTACAAAATAATCTAATAAAATTTTATGAGATTTCGGCAATAGCAGGAAAATGATAATCATACATTAAGAATTACCAATGAAGAGAGGTTTCAAAGATTAATGTTTATGTGTATTCATAATTTAAAGCCCTAGATGATATAAAATAAACATTTCCGGTGGGAAAAGAGGAATGTTTCTTGAAATGTTTATGATAGTATTATTCTTCATTAACTTATTAATGATAGAGCGCCAGAGACTACATTATAAATCAAATTTGATGTATTTTATGAAGTATGAAACTTCAAATGCAATTTCAAAGATATTCGTTTTATTATATCCACAGATCTCTGGCTAAATAATTGATGTCGAATAATTTTCCCTTTAAATAATTCCATTTTCAATACAATTTAGTTTAAAATTTATTTTTCATTTCAAATACACCTTTATAAATATGATTTTTTTTTTATGTACGAACATTTATTTATTCACGCAAGTTATTCACATAAGTTTTAGTTTTCATGATCGTTTTTTTCATAATGAAATATTTAAGTAACGAGCAGACGGATTTGTAAGAGATGATGATTAACAACGTTTGTTATCATCAATACAGAAGTTAATTTAGTAAATAACAAATAGTTTCAAATAAACTTGGAAATCAATAATTATTTATAATTATTTCAGCTAGGAATATTCAAGCGTTTGCTTAATGTTATTGTGTTGTGATTTAAAATACAGAGTCACTGATTTTTATACCACATATAGGTGTAAAGTTTATTACTTTTTGGTCAAAAATCTGACAATTGTGTTGTTTAGATTTTTATTATCAATATTTATACTATCATAAGCTTTCTTGATTAAGTGAAAGTTTTGCTTTGCGCTTTGCGCTAATTCTGCTTTCAGATGTGATTGGCATACTATACTAAAAGCAAAATATTTTTTACGATGGAACCGACATCATATTTAATATCAATCATGCATTTTAACTATTAAAATTGTTATATATTTATATGAATACTGATAATGTCCTTTTCATACTACTGATTTCAAAAAAATTTAAAGGGCAAAATAATTTGTCAAATGTTATCAGATTTGAATTCATATCTCACACTGAGCAACGTTTTATTGTAATTTAGTATGTCATTACAAATGACATATAACATACGCACATTGCGCTCTTTCTTATGACAGTCTGGACACTTCTCGTGTTTATATCGATTAATATTTTTTTATGTTTTTTTTTTTTTTTATATAAACTATGTCGCCATTCTTTTAAAAAAGCACTTTACTATAATTTCATAAGAATTAAGAAGTTTTTCCAGAAGCGACACTTTATAGATATTTCCTTACTTATAATAAGAAATTTAATAACTATTATTATAAATACTTTTCTTTTAAGTTGAAGAAACTTAATTACTTTTTTTCTACAATAACTGAAATATGTATTTCGATGAAAATAAAATACTTCGGTTTAAAATATAGTTAGTTTAGAAATAAAAAATAATCTAAAATATTATCATTAACAATCGATTCATGTTTAAGCGTTTTTTCATACAGAATGTTTTATATTTAGCATAATTTATTTTCTATCCCCAAACTATTGAAAATATTTTATATTATATAAAATTTTGCATGTAAATTAATCAAATTAGAATAAAATTAAAAATTATTTCACTTCTTTTCCGTAAAACTTTTGTATAGTAACAAGTAAATTAGTTAAAAGTAGAATTTCATGAATGTCTCCAAAAATTTGTTAATGAACATTATTCATGGACATGATTGTCTTTTTCTGAAAGGAATTAGCAATGATCATATATTCGCATTTTTTAATGATGGAGATGGGGTTTATCTGATTTAGCGGAGTTAAACAAGTTTTATTTTATTTTTATATTTTTTTGCAGTTTTAATACCATGCAGCTAATATTGCGGGAGCATAAATAATGCATATTTTACAAAAGTAGCAGAAGGTTTCTTTAAAAAAAAAAATTCACCAAAATTGAAATAAAATTTCGGAGGGATTACGTTAGTGATTAGTTATGTCCCTAGGCACTGGATTATTTATCGTTATTTTTGTTGGATTTTCATCATTTTGTTTTTGTTATATCATGAAAATCTGTTTTATTTAAGTTATAAATATAATCAACTAATAAACAAATGCCATAAATATTAGGAGCTTAACGTTGCAAGTGTATTATGCATTATTGAATCATTTTTCCTTTTTGCTAGAAGACTAATCTTTGCTGTAAAAATTGTCTAAAAAACAGATTTCACTGACGTTTGAATATAATTCTCTTTTGTGTTTATTTAATGATTCGACTAAAATTTGTGTAAAAATGAAATGAACGAAAGAAAACATAAAACGTATGAAAGAGTATAATTATTTTATGCAGTTTTTACTCGAATGCTTTTATTTGCGTTTTTATATGCTATAAAATATCAGTAACCAATCACATAGATACATTATTTCATTTATAAGAGCCAAAAGTAAAAAATAATATATTAAAACATTATTTAAAATTATTTTTATAAATATGGAAATGTTCCAAAATACCGAAATTTCAGGCACACATCAAATGAGAACATTGCGCATACACGAAATACATTAATAAAATTATTAGAAAAGCATTTTTCATTCCTAAATCGAAAATACGTCTAATGCATTTTACAAAATATCTTAATCTGAACATTGAATTAATAGTAATTTAAATGGCTTATTTCCTTAATAATTCAAAAAATTAAATTAATGTTTTTAGTCCAAAACTTCATAAATCAGGGATAATTTCTCAAATCAGTAAAAATATTTCATTTATATATATATATTTTTCAATTATAATGTCGAGTAAATACCTTGTTTAAAAATAATCTTCAGAAGAAAGTATGTCTTCCATTTTCCGGTAAATAAATCTTAAACATTTTTGCCTGTATGCCTTATTCCAAATTATAAAACGTTTTAGTTTAAAATTATTTAATTAAAAATACATTTTACACATAATTTATTATTACTTTTGCATCTAATTTGACTACAAAGATTACGTTATGTTTTGTAATTAAAATGCGTTGATTTAATAATTATGCTATTAATTGCAAAAATAAGCAAATAATTATTTTTTGCCTTATTTAAATCTAGATTTTAAATTATTCAAAATTTGATAAATTATACATGATGGGTAATGGGGGATTTAAATCCACCTTTTTCATGAAAAATGTAAATACTTAACTCGTTTTTTAAACACACAAATATAATTAACTTCTTAAACTTACATTCAAGTTATTTGCAACTAGTAAAGAAGATTTCAATAATAGCAAATAGAAAACATAGGGAGCGGAGAATAACTTCAAAATATCAGGTTTTTTTTTCTATTTTCTCTGACAATGTATAAAATCAAATACAGTAACTAAAAGAAGTGACTCGTGTATTACTACCGTCAAATCCTAATAAACAATAGCTTAAAACAAATTAAAGGTACTGTGTACAACCTCTAATTTCGATAAACATCCAAAATTTTCTTTACTGATGCATGTGTGTTATAAAACTACAATATCATTTAGTATATAAATAGGAAACATGATATACGGGTGTAATTCTTCCTTTAAAACACAAAGCCTTAATATTAGCTTTCAAACTCATATATAAAATTTTTAATAGACATTAAATTAAAAAAATATCTTTGCAAATCAATGCAATCTTATTCAGATAAAGGCAATATTTAATGATTTTTCTTGGCCCTATTTCTCAAGGTAAAGATATTCCTTATAGGTCATACATCATTATAGGAATCTTAACTAACATTAATTGTCTTGTAATCATAACAATTGATTTTACTTCAGTCCATTACACCTAATAACGAATAAAACTAGGATATGTTTAGTATATAAATAACAAAGATAACTTATTTAATTCTTCTTTAAAAACACAAAGCCGTAATATTAGCATTCATACTCCTATATAAAATTTTTAATAGACATTAAATAAAAAAAAAAAATAAAATTCTTTCAAAATCAATGTAACCTTATTAAGATAAAACCAATATTTAATTCCTTCTCAAGGCGCTATTTCTCTAGGTAACGATAGTCCTTATAGGTCAAACATCGTTATAGGAAACTTAACTAATATTAATTACCTTTTCTATTCATAAGGAATTTATTTTACTTCAGTCCATTACACCTATAAACTTTAACCCATGCATATTAATGAAAAGCCAAAAAAATGTTTCCTTTAAGGATATTATACAATTAAAAGCATACAATGTCTTCTGTTATTTACCTTGCAGTTAAAATTACGTGCGTGAGTCTAAATACCAATATTAGAAAAAATAATATTAATCCAGAAATCCGCAATACATACAGACAGATACTTATGCTTCTTTTTAACACTTTCCAGCAAAGTTGAAAAGTGTTTATGCATTCGGTTTGTCTGGCCGTCTGGCCGTCTGGCCGTCTGGCCGTCTGGCCGTCTGTCCATCTGGCCTTCTGGCCGTCTGTACGCGCTCTAACTCCCGTAAATATACTCGGATCGTTCTGAAATTTTTAGATGTTAGTGACCTCTACCATAGCACGAACCCTATTGCAAATGACGTTTCTAGCATGTTTAGTTCATCTACAGGGGCAGTCAAAAGTTTTCCGTTACATAACGGCCTATGGGAAAGAATCGTTTCAAATGATTTTTAATGATATTACACGCTTTCAAACACAATAAAAGTGATATGCATTTATCAGTGCACTAAAATATGCATTCCGTAGAATATGCGCTGCAAAGAATAAATATTATTCATTTACAGGGCCACACAAAAGAATTCCGTTAGATAATGATATACGGGTGGAGGGAATTTTTCCCGGCGTATTTTAATTACGTTAAATTATTTCATGTATAATAGAATTGATATACGTCGCTGGGGTTTACTATAACTTATTTCATGTATAATACGAAGTACATAGCATTTACAGGGACACACAAAAGATTTCATATACTATATTGTATCCGAAGTCTTTTACGGTAGCGATGATTGCTGGAAATGCAATTTTAATTATGTTATGCGCTTTTATGTTTCACTTTATTTGTACATTGTATATGATGTGTAAATAAATGCTTTGATTCATATACAGGGCTACACAGAAGAATTTGTAATGGTTACTGTGTATGATTGTAAATTGCTTAAAGAGGCTTTTAAATGAGTTATGCATTTTTACGCCTAACTGCATTTTGTTTACTAAACTGTTTGTAGATAAAATTATAAAACATAGATAAAATTATATACAGCGTCACGCAAAAAACTGGATACATGGCCGTCTATAAATAATAATTTCTGAAAATGTTATTCCAGTAGTTTACTTTGAATTAAACTTTAGCTAAATAGTGGCGTGTAATAAAGGTACTAGGTTAACTACAGGGTTGTACAGAAGTATAAAAGTATGTTTCCATCTATTAGTATAAATTGCTGAAAGAGAAATTTCAACATTTTATTCGTTTTCTTGCTAAACTAAATTTCCCCATTGTATAGCATACATATCAACCTACAGATCAAATACAGAGCTGTTCAAAAGAATTTGAATACATATTTGATATGAATGGTATCTGCTGAAATCAGTTTCTTAAATGTTTTATGCGTTTTCTAAAATGTTTACTTAGTTCTTGTATATACACTATTTCCCTAAATAACGAAGTTTTGTTAAAGCATACAGGAAGTGTTGGAAAGTGTTTCATAATCTATGCTTAACGCATGATTTTTCTTACTTGTTATTTTCTATCCTTTATTAAGTATCCAATTTTTCCACAGTCCCTGGCTTTCATCTAAACATATTGTCTTCTTGTTGATGTTCCTCTTTAAAAACACCTTTTTCGAATTACGAAAAAATTTGAAACTTGTTATAAGGTTGCCGTTTCACAACTTTCTTGTTGGAGGAAGCAAAATTTTTCTTTGGGACAAGTTGCATGGTCAAGGGAGAACGAGACATGTCTACAGATTCATGGATACAAAGAAAGATAAACTTAGAATTCGGAATAGCAAGGGGCTTATTAAAAATTCGGTTTTAAACAGGTTTCCCTCCTAGCAGGTATCTTTTCAAGATATTGAGTATGAACGTTTTCCGTTTAAGACAGCATTCCCTTATAGACCGGTCCGCTCCATTGTACCCCTTGGAAGACCATAGATGCATTGCAGCAAATCTAGTGAAAACAAAACCTGTCTATAACAGAATTTTTTCTCAAATGGAAAAAAAAAATCAACTGAAAAACATCCAGCAAATATACTTGGTAACACTATTAATGAGCGTTATGTTTTTATTGAAATCCAGTCTGACAAGTAATTAGGTAGATTTCGTAAGAAATACTACCTATTGCAGTCGTTATCGTGGTGCGACTTTTGAAAAATTCCTTCATAACTTTTCATTATATGACTGCAGGAACCCATAATCACCATAACCTAAAAATTATATATATATATATATATATATATATATGTATGTATGTACTAATGTTTTTCCGCACGATAAAAGTCGCAATAATGCACGGATCGTCTTCAAACTCGCCAACGACTTTGAGATGGTTAATATCATGGCGGGGATTGAAAAAGGGCAAAATCGGCCCAAGGGAATGGAAATGGGGAAGGCTCAAAATTTTGAATACCGTCTTAACATGATTCTGATAAAACCAGCTCTTACAGAACAATGACAGGAAAAAATAAATATTTTTCGTTATACCAGTTGCCAACAGTTAAAAAAAAGCAATAAAATTCTCACCACAACAATTGCTTTTTCAACTGCAAGATTTCACGTGAAAAATTAAATTAAATAAACAGTTTGATGAATTGAAAACAAATTCAATAATACGTCATAAGTTTTCTAGAGCAAGATTTCCGCATGAAAATTCAAAATGTAATAAATAGTTTGACGAATTAAAAAAATTTATAGCACATCATATTGGAAATATAATGGACCTCAGCAGGTGAATAGGTAACGTCATGTGAGTTTGAAGAAACATATTAAAACATGATAAAAACCCGACTATGGAAATATTAACATATTTTAACACTTTGTGGATCTCTGAATTTCCTTTAGCCATTTTTAAACCTATTCCATATACGTACGTGTGTGTATTCGTGTATATTAGAATTTTCACAAAATGTTTAGCTCAGAGCTCATTCTTAGTGAAGGAACTGGGTTTATCTCTAATCTTGATTTAAGTTTTGTTGGTGAATGTAGTACTTAACATCGAAATCGACCTCCGCCTGTAGGCCTGAGCCGGCAGGGATTTTTTTTTTTACTTATCAGCAATTTCTGTTATTTTATTTTTGTTTTTCTTTAGAGTTTAAGTTGTGATGACTGATAAATTTTCTGAAATATCAACATTTTTGGCGGAGGTAATCTGCCCCCTAGTTTCTCGGAAGTCGCGCCTCTGCATTTAATTGGACTCATAGTTTGCAACAATGAATTAAATATTTATTCTTAGCAATCTAATACATAAAAATGAAAGTTTATCTGTTTGTCTGTGATTCTATAATAATTCACAGTTTTGCAGCCTGTACTGTGAAATGTTAAGCATATGTGTTTTAAAACATGTTGGAGGCAACTACAGTAATATGGAGTCTAAATCATTTATAGCTATTTTTTAATTACTAAAAAACCACCAATTTAGCAGCAATTTCCTATCAAATTTAAACATTTTTCATTATAGCAGTTGCAAAAAATTAAAAATCCACACTAAATTCTTATCAAACCTATTACATTTCTGTTGTTAGGTTTCCACGTGAAACATGAAAATGAAATAAATAGTTTGAGGAAATTAAAAAAAGTTAATATTACGTCATATGGGAAATATAATGGACGTCAGAAGGGGAATATATAACGCCATATGAGTTAGAAAAACCGTACTGAAACATGATGAAAACCGTATTATGGAAATATTGGCATATTTTAACATTTTGAGATTCTTTGAATTTGTTTTAGCAATTTTTAAATCTATTCCATATATATATATATATATATATACGTGTGTGTATGCATGTATATTAGAATTTCCAAAGGGGTTAGGTCCCTATATCTCATTCTTAGTGAAGAGCTGAAATAAAGATGGCTTTATTGCCTTTTTTATTGTTTGTTTTATACTAAATGTTGGATTTTGAAATTGATTTTTCAAAACAAACACTCTTAAAATTCCAGGCAACGCCGGGTACTTTAGGTAGTGATTTATAAAAAGAAAATACACTCAATGACTTAATTTCAAACTATAAAAATGAAATCAGTGTTTCAAGCACACTTTAAAAAAATCACATTGCTTGTATTTTACAATGCTTTTGAATATTTGCATATAAAAGGAAGTAGGGAATTCGTTATGCTGTCTTGAATGAATGTGTTTTAAATCTTGTGAATAAAAGCATGCTTAAATGAAGATTACTTAGTTTTGATTTTATTAAAATAATTTCGAAAAAATATCTATGCATGAGACTGGGATATTAATAATATTTTTGTCATAATTTAATCATAATGTCGTAAATTTTTTGCATTGGAATGCAACGAAGATAAATTGTTTTATTTGAGACTCAGTTCAGATGACTAAAAATTCGCCAGATTTTGAAATTTACAGGAGTTTTTCTTTTTCAGATAATTTCAGTTGTTTAAGCGTTTAGACCGTTAAATAGCTGCTAAAGTTTTGATTTATTTTGATTACCTTATTATTTTATATACTTATTCATGAAATTTTAAGTTAGAGATGCACAATATAAGTCGTAAATAAATGATGAAATATTGATATTGTTTAAAGTGTAAACTGTTGCATCTCTTATTCCGCCGACGAGAAACCATAGAGACAGATTTAAAAAGAGATTTTCATTTGAAAAGTATTTAGAATGTATCTGTAAAATTAGACAATTTTTGAAAAAAAAAATACTTGAAAGAACTTGGTATTTCTTATTCGACGGTGTCCAATTTAGAATTCCGCAATAATTAGAAGTTTAAAATCAATCAATAAAAGTTAAATTTGCTTTATAATATAGATTTATATCATAGCAAACAATTTATATTTTAAGAAGTTTTGAAATGATTTTTAAGAAATAGAAACAAAGAATTAAGTTTTTAGCTTTGTGAATATGTCAAACACAATTTTACAGTTTATGATAATCATATAGGCAAAAACTGACATACAATTAGAAAAACTGTAACATAAAGTAAGAGATAATGCATTAATTGACTGGGCGAAACAGATGTGCTAACAGGAGTCACAGACAAACCTACATTTTTTTAAATAGAAATATTCCACTTATTTAATCGCAGCTTAAAAAAATCAAAAATAAGGGAAATGTTATTGCTTAAAAAAATAAAAAAAAAAAGAACCAGTGGCAATCAAACAAACTAAATAAAAAATAGTTGAGGCTGGCAACAGTAAATGAAACGCTTTCGGTAACTTAAGGCGACAATAGTAACGATTAAAATATATATATATGTAAAAATGCAACTAATGTTCATTATTAGCGATAAATATTTCCTATTTAATACTAAAAATAAATATTTAATTCATATTCTCAGATGAAGGAAATATTTTTTTATAAGGAAATACCTTTAAGAAACATATGGGATAACGGTAACAGAAAATGGTTCTCGTTATGCATATTTTCTCTAAAAATTAACAATTTTAAATTTTAAAAAAACTTTAGGTTTTGAATTGGGAAATGACTAACCAATATTCATTAATAATCTTTCACATTTTGATTTTAATGACGCAATAAATTGTTCAAATTATATATTATAAAACACAAATGTTATTCTATGAGTATACGAGCATTTTCAGTTAAAATAATAAAAGTTTAATAGCTTCGAAATATTGAATATTCATAATTTTTACGTTAAAAAAAATCATTCTTTTAAAACTAAGGTTGGAGTATGTCAATAACAATTGCGAAATGACATTTAAAACTGATGAAATTCATGTATCTTTTTCTCTATAACTTCTGGATCGGTTTGAATACTTTTTGTAATAGTTTTGGCAGTAATTAGTATACTATGAAATGTATTGCTCTTTTAACAAAAAACAAAAATGAAAAATGCAATTGATGTATTACTTTTATAAGAAAAAAGACATTTTGTTACAAAATCACATAACTATTGTATTTTTTTTTATTTTAGAAACGGTTAATTTATAAATTAATCACTGAAAAATAAATCATAAAAAATCATTGTTATATCACAAAAATATCATCTCTTATAGAGTTTTTAAATATTCACATCTTGTTCAACAAAGTTTAATTCAGTAAATTTAAAATATTTAATAAAACTATTTTTATTAAACATAATAAGTAAATTTAATTTTAAAGTATGAGCAATTAAAAAGTATTAACTTGGTGAACGAGGATTGTGCAAGACCTGCAAGTCAGCATTCTGCGATTTATTTTATACTACGATTGATGATTGTACATCTGTATTTAGTTTGTCATCTGATTGATGGTTTATTTCTGTTGCGTCATGTGAAGAGGCAGATTAGTTTTCACCATCCTGCAAAAATATGCACTAAAAACCATTTCAATTCGGGGGACACAGTAATTTTTTATGTTTAGACTGATGCTATTGCTGCAAAACAAGCATCACGTATCAGACGATCAAAAAAACACATAACGTCATGTTATGTTTGATGAACGAATGTCTTCCATTATGTGAATAAAAATTAGTACGAATGATAACAAAAAACAACAGCTTTTAAGTTTGTTATGTGAGCAGTTTCGAAAGAAGGTTTTGTTGTGTAGCAACTTAGTGAAGAAACTGACTGTATAATAAATAAAAGTTCATTGGAAATTTTAAAAAAAGATCACAATATTTTATGGTAGTTGGTGAAAATATCGACCTCTTGTTCATAATGGCAACATCCACTACTTCCGAAATTTCGTCATATAATTTACAATATATAAAAATTGGAGGCAGGGTGGATTGCTAACCCTTAATTACCGAATAATGTAAAACATTAAAATCGAGTTTCATCTTAATGTTCAACAGAGATATTAAGTGTGGGTTCTAATTTCATCTCAGAATTTTAATCACTGTATCTGTAATATTTGTATATACCGTGATTTGCCAGAGTTCGTTGTTTTGAAATTTTATTATGGTAATTTACAAAAGCGAATTTTCCGACTATAAATCTGTTACAGTGGCTAAAGCTCACCCAGCATAAAGGGGAACATTGGTATTTTCATTAAATACCTAAACAATTACAAATTGTTTTAACAATTTATAGCCTCCCTCTAAATAATTCCACATTTGGCATTTTTGTACCCGTAACAACTGGTCTAAAAGCCTTTGTTGTGATACTGATTCTGTACATTAGTCTTGTGCGTATGTTGACATTACCTAATAGGCATTGAAAGCGATTCTCTGAAAATGATTTAATAGTACTTTCATGACCGCTTTTGATGCCATTGCCTGGAAATTCATGACTTTTTCTTTGTTGTTTTGTTATAAACTGTGTTTACAAGCCCTAAACTCAAATACTTTGATTCGGATCAAAAATAGCGTTACAAATACATTCCTAAACTTTACTAGTTGTATGCTTCTTAACTACAAATTGAATTACACCTGGTCGTTATTTAGAGACAACAGTGTTTAATCAACATGATTATTTCTTTGTTATAAGCCACTTGTTCATTAGGGTGGAACGAAGTTTTTTTTTTTTTTTCGATATGTAATAGAGATAAAAAGTTGTCTAATGCCTTTGTTAAGACAGTATTAAAATATTTTAACAAACATAATATATTTAGAGGTGCCGAAAAAGACTTGAATATTTGTATTTTTAAGTAGATTTTACGAATTTTGGTAAATCTGGTTTAGTAAAAATAAATAAATAAATAAATAAATACCAAATGCGTGTTTTCAATTTTTAAATAATGCACGTAAAATACTTTTATACTGCATTTATAGTTTTATACTGCATACCTTTTAATATTTATGCTACTAAATATTGCATCTTTTAAATTCCATTTTTTAAGATTTTAACAGTATTTCGTAATAAAAAGGATTACCTTACTTTTAAATTAAAAGCGCGGCAAAACATTTTTAGTTCTGAAAATTAATAGTCAAAAGGAGGCCAGTACGTGGTTTGAAGTGACATTGATTCAGGCGGCATATTAATGGCTGGTGTAGGGTGGTGGAGGAGGAAAAGAAACATGTAGCTGTAGCAATGGTCTGGTCAGATGTTTCTGTCGTCAGTCAGTGCAGGCAAACGAATCGTTTGAGTAACAAATGTTTTCATGCTGTTTTTTTATTGGATTTTGTTTTGTTTATGAATATGTCAGCTTGATTATTAGTATAATAATTTATTAGTTAATACTTTATCTTTAGTGTGATAGCAGTGTCAAGACCAGTTCAGACCAGGCAAAAGTTAAAATGCCCAATTTTTGGGAACCCTAAGCAATTAAGTGATATAAGTATTCCAACTTATTATGACATTATGAAATATTATCTTTATATTCGACATGGGCTGAAACCAGACAAAACATCAAAAGAACCAACGGTAAGTAAAATACTGGATATTCTTATTAAGAAAGTTGAATCTATTTGGTCGAAAGTATCTATTCCTGTAGTATCTCGCACAAGCATTTTACAAATGGGAAAAAACTATCACGATAAATACAGAAGTGTTTTAAGATCAAAAAGTAGAAAGGGTACAGAAAAATATGATTTAATATCAGCAAAGTTTTTAAATGAAAGCAAACGTCTTTTTGATGTTGCAGCCTTAAGTGCAAAGAATTTTCTGCCTGTAAGTGCGAAAAAAGAAAGAAGTACCTAAACTTGAACAAGATTTTTTACTTGACCAAAGAACAGTAAGAAAAATCTGTATAAGTGGAGTCGATAAAGTTGTTTCCAAGATTTTAACACAAAGAGAAGAGAGGAAGCAAGAGGTAATACAGTAACAATTAAAGTACAAGTACAATCAGAAATTAATAGTTAAGGCTACTAGAAAAGCTGAAAATGATGCCATTCAATCAGATCCTGAGCAAGCATCTAAACGAAACTTGACATACAATCCCAAAAATTCCTCTACTTCTGATTTGTATTCAACTACAAGCGAGAAAATGCGAGTAGAACTTCCAACAGTAGTAAGTGCCTGTAACCGAACTGGGGTTTTCATACAGAGGTACTGAGACAATGGCAAGTGCTGTTTTTAAAAATGTTGGAATGATTACGGAGGAGAACAAAAGTAAGGTAATTGTTAGGAAGAAAATTAGAAGAGAGAGAACCAATAATCGAACAAAACAGATAGTAAGAAGCCTTAACCAAATTGGAGAAAATATAGGTTTGTTTTTCGATGGAAGACAAAATAAAACTATTGTGCAAGATAAAAAAAAGAAACAAATTTTACAAAAAGACGGTCATCGAAGAACATATTTCTTTAGTAAAAAAACCCAATTCATCCTTGCTAGGGCATGTAACCCCTGCTTTTGGAACAGGCGAAGCTATAAAAAGCAGCATAATAGCGTACTTTAATGGTAACAATCATTTGAACATATCAACTGTAACTGCTATTGGGTGTGATGGGACAGCCACAAATACTGGAGTTAATAACGGTGTGATTGCTTTAATATATAACAAAGATCTAAATAGGATACTGCAGTGGCTGATTTGTTTGTTCCACTTAAATGAATTGCCTTTGCGCCACCTGCTTCACAAATAAGACGGAAACAATGGTCCCTAATGAATTTGGCGGGGTTTTAGGCAAACAACTTGAAAATCTTTAACGAACTTCTATTGGTTAAGTTCTTACCTATACAACACAACCTTCCTAATGTTAAAATAATTTATCATTTGAGCACAGACCGAAAATATTTACATGAAATATGCACATTAATCTCAAGCAGTGCATGCTTTCCAGATCTGTCCTTAAAAAACCCAGGAAAGTTGGCTCATTCTCGATGGATTACGTTAGGAAGTCGCATTCTTCGGTTATATGTTGGGACAGAGAATCCTTCTGATAACCTTAAAGTATTAACAGAGTATGTTATGAATGTGTATGCCCCCATATGGCTCCATATTAAGGTTAAACCATCATGTGCAAATAGTTCCAAACATTTTTGGAGACTGATAAAATCTTCACGTTAACTTTGTGAGCAACAACTAAAAATAATTGACCTAGTTATTCAGAGAAATAGTTATTACGCTCACGCAGAAAAAGTGCTGCTCTGTACGTTAAGTGATGAGAGAAAGCACATAAGATAGTTGGGTCTTCGCCGACTTCTAAAAGCAAGATAGGAAGAAAAGAATGGCGTCAGAAAGTTTGTGGTCACCAAGCTCAATTTTCATGCTGAAGATTACATTGGTATGATTAAGTGGGAAGATATAGCAATCACAGAGCCTCCAATGACAAAATGCATAGGTGATAACCATTTATAAATGTATATAAGTGAAGCAAGGGAACCGAGTTGCCAGTTGCCACGTATAGATTTCCCTCGTTTTCCCTTTAATACACAAGCAGTAGAAAGAGTTATAAAGCTTGTGACAGAGTCATCAATAAGTGTCTGTGTCCTGAAGCAAGAGAAGGCTTTATTTAAATCAGAAATTGCTTGTCAAAAGATGATGCCAAAATTTCAGATCATTTTTTTTTTTTTTCATCTAACAATCAACAAAATTTAAAAACCAAATAAATGTGAAACTAATAATGTAATGGAATATTCTAATTATTCTCTAATATTTGTTTTCTATCAATAACACTGGTTATTAATTGTGTCATGGCATTTGTTCTATTTTCTTCAAATATAGTGACTTGTTACTGTTTATGTTGCATGCTTGTGTTTAATCCCTTTCCAAAAAATCTTAAAAAGAAAAAGACCCAAAAAAACTGGTAAGTATATTTTTATTAATAATTATTTAATTAAAAAAGTTTTACATATTATTTTAAAAACTATGTTTGAACAACTATTTGTAAGCAAAAAAGTAATTACAACAGTTAAATTCAAACTGATATTTCATCTTGATTTTTTTTTTTTGAAAGAAAGCTCATTTATTTCACTTTTGCAGAAAATTAATGCATAAATTTAGATCAATTAAACTTAATATTATTATTGTTATAGTAAAGAAGCATCTATAGATTGCTATTAAAAACAATATTTTATTTTAAAAATGTAAAAATAAAACAGTTAAAAAAATTACAATTTTATGTTAAATTTCGACTTTTTGTAAAAATATTCCTTATTTTTAAGGCTCGTGCGGCACCTCAAGATATAAATTTAGAACGAAAAAACTTTGTAGTTTTATTGTTAACATACAAAGACAACTTTTAGTTGCTATTAGAAAATTATTTACTGAAAAAAATATTTTGCCCTATACTTTCGTTCCACCCTATTGTTCAGAAAGGTTCCCTACAGATAGGTTCGTTATACATTTTTTACACCATTAAAGAGTTTCGCCGAATAAAAAAGTGTGTATGTTTTGACTGATTTTAAGTTTGTAAATGTTTATGGAAAATTTCTACAAATGTATAAGATAGTTAAAAGTGATCCTAACACTTCAAAAATTATAAAATATGTTGTCTTAATAGATTAAATCGAAATATCTTCAAACGTTACTACACGGCCATAAACATAATAGAAAGTTCCAGTTCTTCAGATCTTGAGTTTATCTTGTCTTGTCTATCTTAGTTTATCTTATCTTATCTATTGCACTTTTGTACAAAAAGTTTTCGGAAACCTTGTACAATCTTATACCTCAACATATATCATTATTTGCGTTAACAACAGTTTTTTTTTTTTTTTTTTTTTTTTTTTAAATAAGATGGCGGATATGTCTAATCCTAAACCTGAATTTGCAGCGCTTTGATCATGACCTGTTCCCAGCCCTGCATTTCAAGCAATGGACCTGGGGTGCTATACATTTTTTCTAGTCAGGTGGTCAGCCTAAGCCAGAAATTCAGTGTTTTGGAAATTGATTACAAGTAAAATGGCTACTTCAAATACTCCCCATGAGTCATATTTGCGTATCATTCAGCTACCTGATATGCAATAATTTGTATTCCGACATAAAAATAATAAAAGAAAAACAGACAACTAAAGTGTAATATCGTAAACTCTAATAACAAAAAATAAATGAAAAACATAATTATTTTAAGTATTAAAAATTTAAATAAATTTGATGGCAATAATGAATTTAATTTCAAGCAAAAAATAATTTTATATATTTTAAAGAATAAATAATTTTATATATTTGTATGTATACCTCTTTTGAAATTAACATTTACGTGTTCATAAAAACCTATGGCAATGACAATCTAATTAAGAAAATAATTTTTAAACGTTACAAGAAATGCAGTAATTTACACTAATTTGCATTTATTAATTTTAAAAATCAACAAATCGTAAAAAAATTTTAGACAAACACTTAACATTTTAAAATACTTAAATTCCGTTTCATAAGCAACTAATTACTTGGTATTTCAATGCTTCTTCTGTTCACATAATTGTTTGTCGTTTAACTCTCTTATTATAACAAAATAAAGAGTAACGGAAATTCTGATATTGATTTGATAATTAATGACAAGTCTTTACTTAATAAGTCAAATTGGACATTGTTCAAGTATTCTTTTCCTTTTGTTACGGCCAAATTAATTAAAATAAGAAAAATCCTGTTTCATTTAGCAAAAATGTAAAATATGTAATTACGCCATTTTTAAACTATTAAAACTAGTCTTTTTGCGTGGCTTTTATACACTGATATTTTTTCTAATATTAAATTGAAGCTTTCTAAATAATAAAATAGTGGATATCCATCAGTAATTAGCGAATCAATGTTAAAATTTATGTGTATTTTTTATACATAGATTTATTGTTTTGCTGTAATGAGGGCTGTAATGAAGGAGAAAGCGATTATATAGTATTTTTGTTTATTGTTTTGTATATAGATTTATTGATTTGCTGTGAAAAGCGTTAAGAAGGAAGCAATTATGTAGCAGAAAAAGTATCAAGAATGATGTTAATAATGTGATTAATCATTATTACTAAATGTACTTTAATACATTATCAATAACGTGTTTGAATATTTTAAGGTGTTTATTTAATTGATGGATACATTATAAAGTGAATCAGGGCTTTTAGTAAGATATAGACTTTATATGTTATTTAAAAGAATAAAAACACTGTACTTAGAAGAGTACACGCATGATTTTAAAAAATCTGTAATCAATATAGTACACCATGTTTTTCTTTTGACATAAATAACAAGAAACAGAACCTAAGTATGGTACAGTTTGGCAGTCAAGAGTATTTTAAATTTCGTTTAGTTCCGTTTTCGTAAAATAGAAACGTATCCAATCCAGGTTCGTGAATTAGATATAGTAAACAGTATCATTCAAATATCTAGTATTTACAGGTAGTTTTTTTATAATTGTCCCAGATAAGCGAAAGTTAATACACAGCGCAGTATAACATTTCGGGCATATATAGCTACGGTTGATATTCAAATCTTTCGTCAACCAAAACTTATATAATTTTTGTCGGATTTTGTTTCTAATTTTTGCTGAAGGTACCTATGAGGAAACCTTCTTAATGCGCCTATTATGAAGAATAAGGTTCGCATAGTTTGAAAATAATATGAAAACAACTGATAAAAAAGAACAAATAAAGTATCTCCGTCATATTCATTTAATGTTCATTATTTTTACCGGCTGGATATTTTCATAAACAGGCAGATCACCTGGACAAAGGAAATACGCTCTCACTAATATTAAAATACAATAAAGTAAATTTAAATTTAATAGAAGAAGAAAATAAATCTGGAATTTTTTTCTATATATTCGAAACTTTCGAATATTAAATATTCGAAATAGAACCATTTCTAAAAAAATCGCTTAGTAAAAGACTGCAGGTACAAAAACTTTGGAAAATTTTCTATTTCGTTGTTCTGGGGTTAAAAACTTGAAACTTTGATTAAATTGATATAAATTGTCACTAGCAATAATTTCTAAAAAATCAAAAATTAAAAAAAAGATGAAATTAACGGAGATCATTCTAAATCTAGAAATGTATAGATAGAAACTTTAAATATTTAATAATACTACATATCTTCCCCAAACGATCTAAAGATATCAGGCAATAGAAATGTGATACAATGGATAGCTACTCACCTACCATTGAATAAATTGTGTAAATATTCAATAAATGTGGGTATGAAACAGCGAATAAGTTGCCCGAAAATACTTTTTAAAGTTTTGCTTTTCTTGGCCTTCTCTATCTCGCCAAGGCCAATAACAATGGAAATTACTGGTTTAAATTTTATATGCAATTTGTTTTCAGCTTCACTAACCTGAGGATATTTTGATAAGGTCACTTTCTAAATTGTCTTTAGCAGATTGGTTATATAGTAACTTTTTCAGGTAAAATTCCATAATTGGGTTCATATTAGCGTATTTTAGATTCCATGATTTCCTGAAAAAATATGCACGGATTTGTAAATTATTTGAAATGACACTTTGGCAGCTCAGAGGTATGCAGACGAGATATTTAGATCTCATGTCATACTTTATATTGCAGTCACTGAGAATTCCTTATTTTTTATGCATATTAAAGCTTTGTATACCTCGACTTGTTCAGAATGCATTTGAAAAGAAAGCTATAAAGTAGTGACCAACATGCTCTCCTCATTTAAATCTGAGAGAGCATATCGGGAACTTACTGAAACGACTCATTACAAGCATCTGTTCATTGTTCGGAACTTTTATATATCAGTTTTTTAAGAGAGAATTCCCAGGATTTATTAACTGTTCAATTAAACCACACACAATAATTTTTTTTTTTTCCAAACATCATATTTTTTTGTCATTTAGATGTACTTAAATTTATTCGGAACATCTGTTTATGTTCTTGACATGATATCAAAGAATAAAAATCCCGATATACTATATTTTAATACTTTATTTTGACTGTTCGGAACTTTGATATATCAGTTTTTGAAGAGAGAATTTCCAGGACTTATGAACTGTTCAATTAAGCCACTTACAATAATCTGTTTTTCTCCGAACATGAAAGTTTTTGTCATTTAGATGCACATAAATTTATTCGGAACATCTGTTTATGTGTCGCCCGGTGGCGTGCTCAGTAAGCGGAGGCTGCTGTCACCCCGAGGGCCCGGGTTCGAGTCCCTGGGTAAGACATGGATGTAATTGTGAATGTCCCATTGTAGTTATATAATATATGTAATGAGATATAAAAATTGTTGTGACTTGTTGTTGTTTCTGTATAATAAAGATCATTCGAGGCGACAGCCATTGTAGCTATAGACCCCAAAACATTCTCCACTTCGGTGGACTTCAAATGTCAAAATGTCAAATCTGTTTATGTTCTTGACATGATCGCAAAGAGTAAAAATTCCGATATACTATATTTTAATACTTTATTTTCTGTATTATTTTAAGGTGTTGTGTACTTCCAATTTCATATTCATGCATTGTTGTCTTGAATAATTTGCTTTTCTGTTTTAACAGTGTATATGAATTTATATTTAGTATTTTGTAATTCTACCATTTTATTTGCTTATTTTCATCATTTGAGTTTGTGCTAGTACATAATTACTTAAAGACAGACGTCTCATTTTCTTTACTTGTCATAAGTTATTATTAAATCTCTGTTCTCAGGAATATATCTCTCAGACTACTCCCTCTGAGGGAAGTCCTAGTACTGAATAGTTGCACTATTGTAAAACTTTTGCATAACATTGGAGTGGGACATAGGCAATCATGAGCAATATATAGCGCTGAGTGACAGATACACATATGAAGAAAAATGCCAAGCATATATAGTAGGAGATCTGTTGAACATTTTTGAGTAGGTATTTGAGGCACCCTGAAAATTTGTGCAGCACTTCTTTTGTAATGCCTGAATACAAAATCGAATGTCTGGCTGAAGGATCGTGGCCCAAAAACCTGTGCCAGACACGTGTCAAGTGCCATTTTTTGACACTACCCAAAAAAAGTATTTGAGGCACGCTGAGATTGAAACAGAATAATATTTATACCTAGAAAAAAATATTTTGAAATTGACAGACACTTTAGTAGGCCCAAAACCTGTGCCAGACACGTGTCAAGTTCCATTTTTTGACTACCCCAAAAAGTTATTTGAGGCACGCTGAGATTGAGGCACAATAATATTTATGCTTAGAAAAAAATATTTTGAAAATGACAGACACTTTAGTCGGCCCAAAACCTGTGCCAGACACGTGTCAAGTTCCATTTTTTGACACTACCCAAAAAAAGTATTTGAGGCACGCTGAGATTGAAACAGAATAATATTTATACTTAGAAAAAAAATATTTTGAAAATGACAGACACTTTAGTCGGCCCAAAACCTGTGCCAGACACGTGTCAAGTGCCATTTTTTGACTACCCCAAAAAGGTATTTGAGGCACAATAATATTTATGCTTAGAAAAAAATATTTTGAAAATGACAGACACTTTAGTCTGCACAAAAACTGTGCCAGACACATGTCAAGTGCCATTTTTTAACTACCCAAAAAAGGTATTTGAGGCACGCTGAGATTGAGGCACAATAATATTTATGCTTAGAAAAAAATATTTTGAAAAGGACAGACACTTTAGTCGGCACAAAAAACTGTGCCAGACACGTGTCAAGTGCCATTTTTTGTCTGGGACAGGCTTTGGGCCACGATCCTTCAGCCAGACATTCGATTTTGTATTCAGGCATTACAAAAGAAGTGTTGCACAAATTTTCAGGGTGCCTCAAATACCTTCCCTAAAATGTTTAACAGCTCTTGGACTAATATCGCTCACCCGCAAGAAAAGTGATCTCGCAAACATTCATTCTGCGTTTTATTCCACTAATAGGTCCGTCTTGCCGCACAAACAGTTTCATAACTGTCATTATACTGAAAATAACCTTATGACGCTATATGTCCATTCGTGAACACAGAAGAAAGGTGGATTGGGTGTGGAGGTAAAATTATCAAACCTTCCAAACCTCATCTTTATTCTTATGGGTTTTAGGCTTTTATGCACGTTTTTATTCTTGCGTGCAGAGCTAAGTGCTATAATTCTGTTTTATAGTAAAATCATGCAAATTTTCTTTTACCTGTTCTGTGAAATTTACTTTTGTCGAGATGTGTCATTTTTTTTTTTTTTGCGGGTGAGCGATATGTTCGGCGAAATGGAATTTGGACGGAGAAATGATTATCAGCGACGGTTAGGTCTAATTAATAATATGTTCTTTATAGCTTTCATTGATATGTTTAAGGTAAAAAAATGGGTTTTGTTGGTAAGTTTGGATTAAAATTTAACTGTATTCAAGTTTAAGTCGTTTTTAGGTGCGTTCGTAATTATGTAAATACGTAGCACCTATAGTTGTCGTCTGGTCCGTCCGTCTGTCTGCCTTTCCGTCTGTCTGTCTTTCGGTCTGTCTGTCCGCATATAACAGAGCAAAAACTACTCAACCGAATAGTTTGAAATTTTAAATATATAATTGTTACAGAATTTTGTCGAGTCACTTTAAATATTATGAAAATAGGATGTATAGTTTAATTAAAGGGACAGTAAAAACTATTCCGTTACATTACGACCAATGGGAAAAAATATTTCAGGTGCATTTCAATGATGCTACACTCTTTCGAATATAAAGTAATTGACATGCATTTATTAAGTGCATTAAAATATACATTCTGTAGAATATGGTGTGCAAAGATAATTTATTATTCATTTACAGGGCCACGCAAGAGAATTCCGTTACATAATGGTATAGGATGAAACATTATTTGAGGCGTATTTTAATTATGTTAAATTATTTAACATATAATAAAATTGATATACGTTGCTAAGGTTTATTGCATATGATTCCAGTGTAATAGAAAGTGCATAGTATTTACAGGGACAAACAAAAAATTTCGGATACAATACTGTACCCGAAATACTGTAGATTATCGATGATTGCTATAAGTGCATTTTTCCTTGTGATATCAGTTTTTAAGTTTTGCATATTTCGTTGTGTGTATAAATGCTGTAGATCATATAAAGGGATACACAAAAGAATTCGTAAGGGTTACAGAGTATGAACGAAAATAGATTAAAGGTAGTTTTTAAATGAGTTATTTTTACGCTGAACTACATTTAATATACAAAGATATGTTTGTAGAATATTGGTAAAATGTTATGCAGAGCCACGCTAAGATTTAGATACATGGCCGTCTATGGATTATAATCTTTGGAAGTGTGATTTCACTAGTTTTAAGCACGTTTCAGTTTTAATTAATTTTTAGATAAATAGTGGGATATATAAAAATACATTAGGTAAAGTACAGGGCTGTACAAAAGCATACAAGTATGCTTCCGCCTATTAGTATAAAATTCTGAAAGTCAGATTTCAGCCTAATATGCGATTTTAAATCTTTTAAGAAAAAAAAATAAAGAATTAAATTTAACCTAAAGAAAATCAAAAAATTAAACTTGAGAAAGAAACCTGAAAGAATTTAACAGCATAAAATTAAGTATGCTAACTTTCGATAAATTTTTATTGGAGGAAACCCTAACTAACTTAACGATATATTGAGACAATTCCTCACACTAACAAACAAAACAGCATTAAATTCGCGAGTATACATAATACAGGAGAAATCATTTTAACACTTTCCAACAAAGTTGAAAAGTGTTTATGACTTCGGTTTTTCTGCCCATCTGTCCGCTGTCTAACACTAGTAAATATACCCGGATCGTTCTGAAACTTTTGGATATTTGTGACCTCTAACATAGCACGATCCCTATTTCAAGTGAAGTTTGTAGCATGTTTAGTTCATTTACAGGGACAGTCCCTTCCATTACGACCAATGCCAAAAAACCGTTTCGAATGATTTTTAATGGTGTTACTCTCTTTCATACATAATGAAATTGATACGGATTTATGAAATCCGCTAATATATGCATTATGTAGAATATGCGGTGCAAAGAATAGTTATTCTCCATTTACAGCGCCACACAAAAAAATTCCGTTACATAATGGTATAAGGGGTGGGGGATTGTTTGTGGCGTTTTTCGATTATGCTAAACTATTTCGTATATAAGGAAATTGATATACGTCGCTGACGTTTACTGCAACTTATTTCATGTATAATACGAAGTGCATAGCATTTACAGGGACACACAAAAAATTTCAGATACTATATTGTATCCAAATTACTGTATATTAGTAATGATTGCTCGAAATGCATTTTTAATTATGATATGCGCTTTTAAGTTTAGCTATATTTATGCACACTATATAGTATGTATAAATGCTATACTTCATATAGACGGCTACAGAAAAGAATTCGTGAGGGTTACTGAGTATGAGTGCAAATTGCTAAAAGGTGGGATTTAAATGAGTTATGCTATTTTACACTGAACTGCAACTAAGAAATGTTTGTAAAATATAGATAAAATGATACACAGGGCGGCGCAAAGAATTGGGTACATGGCCGTCTATGGATGATAATTTCTGGAAATGTGATTTCTGTAGTTTTAAGAGTGTTTTTGTTTGAATTACATTGTGGCTAAATATGGGCGTTTAATAAAGATACTTTGTAAACTACAGTGCTGTACAAATGTATTCAAGTGTGTTTCCATCTATTAGTATAAATTGCTGAAAAAGAAATTTCAACCTGTTATGCGTTTTCTTTCTAAACTAAATTTTCCAATTATATAGTACATAAATCAACATACAGATCAAATACAGGGCATCCAAAATATTCGTAACACATATTTGGCTATGGACGGTAACTGCTGAAATCAGTTTTTAAAATTTTTTATGCGTTTTATGAAATTTTTACTTGGTCACCTCATTTACCTTATTACCCTAAATAAAGAAGTTTTTTTAAAAGCATTCAGGAAGTGTTGGAAAGTGTTCCATAATCTATGCTTAACGCGTGATTTTTTTTCTTGTTATACGTGCAAAAGAGTTGAAATAATTAATCTGCACACAAACTTTAAAGCTGAAGTAATGGTGTCAAAAAATAGTAAAATTCTGGAAGTGTTGAACTAATGTTTAGTATTTCTAAAAAATAAAGCTGAACGAAAGAGATATGCACAAAAATGCGCTCTATGCACATTTTCATAATTATGCATTACATATAATTCTGAAGTACATTAAAAATATTCTGCCTTGACATTTACTTTTTTAACTGTTCAAATTAGATATTTCAAAAGCAAAATAATTGCGCATACGTCATATTTTCATATTTATTATGCATATCTTTAAATAAACTGCCACTCTTTAAGAAGAAATATTAATCTACAGTCTTGAATCCTTGCCATATTCATTTTCCGAGTGTCTACACCAGTTGTGCAGTTGTGATTTCCTTCTAGTGAAATTTAAAGAAATCATGGCAGTTCCTTAAACGACCGCCATATTGTTCATAAATGCAGAATTGTTCCAATGTATGAAGTTCATAATGAATTTAAATTTTCTCTGCTGCGTGGAACAAATATTCTTTTACTTACGAGAATATTTTAAGAAATTTTTCAAAGGTCTATTTAAAAATCTTAAGAAAGTGCGTTACTTAACTTAATGAATTCTCTTTGTAAATGTCTCAAGTATAAAATTAAATTATCTGTTTTTGTTTTGTTTTTTAAATATAGAAATATTGCATTTCAGAATTAAAAATAATTTAAATTTATTAAAATACTATAGTCAAGTGTATCAAGTTTAAGGTGTGAAAAAATATTTAAGTGTAGTTAAATTATATATTTATTCCGAAATTGTACGAAAATATTATATATATATTCTAGGGGGTTCAGCCACCTACGAGCTACGCCCGCCGATCCTCGTTTAGGCTTTTCAACCTCTGAAAACATGCTAATGTGCCCTGTTTAAAAATATTACCAGGTTACGAAATATTCAACGATATTATCAGTATAACAGCGCGACTATCTTCTGTTATCGCGTTGCCATGCTTTTCAGTTTGAATGGGTATTTTTTGGTAATAAATTACATAAGTTTTCGGGATTGATACGTAAGATCAACTGCACTTTTGAAAATCAGCTTGCATAAAATGCTTAAGTTAAAAATGACGCTATGTTCCGGAGTTTTATAACGGAGCTATGGACAATATTCTTCCTTTAGGTGTGAGGTTAAAAAAACTGAAATAACTTTCTGATCCAAGTGTTGAAAAGCATTGTGTTTTGATGCTTATATGATTATATGTTATGTCTTGATCGATTTTTGTGTATTTAAAGAACAGGTATAGCTTATTCATGAATTATTTTCTCTATTTCAGTACGCCACCATGCACAAGTTCAATTTATTTTTACAATGTTGGTGAAGGTGCATAATCGGGTACCATAAATGATTGTTGTCCTCAAATGCAATCAAATGAGAAAACAAACTCTGAACGCATTTTTTAATATTAAACACATCATTGGATATAATAAAACATATTCTTTACGATAAAAAATATAAATAATTATATGAAAAACAGCTTTTCCAGACATATTCAAAAATACGGGTTTACCCCGCACTGGTTGCGTAAAACCGGGTATCCGTTTAAAACTACTGGAAAACTCATTTTGTTTAAAAAAAAATTCTTGTTTAATATAGTAAAACAAATACATTTTTGTTATATTTCAGAAAGTGAATTGACATGTGTTCTTCCATGCGTCAAAATACATTTTTAGCAAATTTTCTACACTGAATATGCCTATCTGTTTTCAACACTGGAAGTCATAAACAAATTTATTATCATATTATTCTTCATACTACATGCATCGTGTGTCCATCGTGTGCCCATCCATATTATACAACCTTCTTTGGATTTAGAATTGGAGTAAAGTTGATTGTAAAGCATTAAGGTTTTATTATCTTCTTCATGTTCTGAGAATGTCTCATGCACCTTTTATGATTTCTTTTCCTGTTGATTCTTAATTTCTTTACCTTTTGAAGAATCCTTCCTTTTTCGTTTTGCAGGTTGTTTGGCTTCTTTCTCCTCAACATCTGTTTTCATCTCTGCTTTATAAGGGCTAAGTATTTAAAATTACAGTTTCCCCCCTTTTTTGCCAACTCTTTTCTCAATCCTAAAGCCTTCCTGGGGGGCGTGGAGGGCAAAACATATTAGGCAAAATTCGAAAAGCAGATTGCTGACTACTCAATCTTATATCTCAATGGAAGAAGCTGGATGTTGTCCACTGCTGGATGCGTCATGTCAACATGATGAGCTTCATTATCCTGTGATGTTTCAGAAATACTTATTGCTGCAGCTATGCCAACCTATGGCTACGAAGACCTAGGTGTGTTATCACTGACACTCATCGGTATCTCTGTCATTTCTGAAGGTGTAAATAGTCTGGAAAAACGTCTTTGTTTTTGGGAAAAAACCCCGTTTCTCAATAAGTCTGATTGGAGTATTTGTACCTACTGCTCTAAAAATGTAGCTTTGAATAATTTTCCTTTCCAGTAAATTGTTACAGATCGCCCAGGATTACAAAATAATAACTTCCTCATTTCTTGTTTGTAGTATAAGTTTAGAGGTGCCATTAATGACACATCATTGTGTTAACAGTACTTAACAGCATTAAATTGTAATTTAAAGCTCTATGCTAAATTATTAACTATATTAAAAAAATCATCTCTTGAGTGCACGGCAAAACCGAGTATACCCGGTTTTGACACATTCTTAAGTACCCGTTTTTACCCCAACATGATACACATTTTAAAAAAATGTCGGCACTACTCTCAATCCTATAGTAAAAAAACCAGAAAACTGTCAAAATACTAGCAGGAAAGCACAAAATTAAATGTAGTGTTTATCAATAATTTACATGCTGACCAAAAGTTAATATATGTGTAAAACGTAGAATCAAACAAAACAGTTTTTAAGAGAAATTCAAGCGCAATACTTCACACAAAAACTAACCGCACAGAGTAGCATTTCATTCCGCTACAAATGCCGTAATAACTTTCGACAAACAATTGCTCCTGTTGGCCAATAGATAAAAGTTCAAAGCAAGTTGCTATCTGCAATACCCGGTATTGTACAACTCTCCCATATATTGTTTGTATTGAATATTAAGAATATTCGAATTTTCTAATATTTAATTAGTAGTGTAATTCGTACAAATGAAATCAAAGGCATTTTTATGCAGCATTTGCCTGTATTTATGCTGCATCAAGTGATGTAATATATAAACAAATTTGCTTGGCATACTATTTTTATACGACGTGACGTCCGTTTAAGTCTCCGGAATGAAAATTATTTTATATGTAACGTTTTAATATATGATGTAAATTTCCATATTAAATGCATTTCTCATGTAATAAATCATTTATTTAATTTTTTTCTTTCTTAAGATTCACACTTACATATATTATTTAACTTAAAAGTATTTATAAATATTATTTGAGCTTTTTAAATATGATCTAATAATCTCCATTAAAAGTTTTTCACGTGTAATAATTTAATTATTTTGGGCATTTTAAATATCGCAATATTTAATGTTTGGGCCTTTTACATGTGACGCAATTATCACCTTTAAGTGTGTTTCGCGTGTGATAATTTTCTTTTAAAGTATTCGTATATTTTTTAGGTTTCGTACTTAAAAACTAAAAACAAAAACGGAACCATTATAAGATCACCCCTGTGTCTGTCTGTTTGTCCCAGACATTTTACTCATAAACTATGGAACTTGGATATTTCAAATTGGGGAAGTAATAAAGTCTATTTACCCACATATTTACAGATTGTTAAACATTCACAAATATATTATGGGAAAATGTAGAGAAACTAATTAAGTTACTGAAAAAAAAAAAAAAAAAAAAATATTTTCTTTGTATATCGTGTGGAAGTTTTCGTAGCGCTGAACTCAAAAATACATTTCTTTTGATTTTAGGTATTATATTTTAAGAGATACTGTCGAAAATGCAGTGTAAGAATATGTCCCCCGCCATCTATTTCCCAATCTACTGAAACTAGAATTATGAAAAAAATAGAAGTAGTAGATTTTAAATTAAGCCTTGCCGGAAAACTGTGGCTATCACACTACCTTTATAGTATGCATGGTCACAGTGACGTCGTTGTGACGTCACTGCAAGTCACTGTGGTCACGTCACATCTGTGACCAAAATGCCACCAATCAGTGATGTCACATTGTGACTGAGATGTGAACTTCTTAGAAAACTTTAAAAAATTACAAAAATTCTTTAAAACATGTTACTTACTGTAAAATTTTCTTTTTCTGGCAATTAAAAAAAATTGTGACGTCACTGTTATGTTATCGCATGTAACGTACGTCAAGTCACACATGTGACAACCCCCCCCCCCCCCCCCCAAAAAAAAAAAAAAAAAAAAAACCACCATATTGTAAGTCACAGTGTGACAAAAATATGAACTGAAGAGAAATGAAGAGAAATGTTTTAAACAGGCCCGAGTTACAACTGCATAAGGAATGAAAATATATTAGTGGATAGCAAATAGTAAATTCGGACACGAAAAGAGGGAGGGGTGGATAAAAAGGAAAATGCACGGTACAAGTATCAACAAACTAGATTATCATGCTGTATTTTATCAATTTGGTATCTAAGACAGTGAAAGTATACTTTTTTCATGATTTCAATTTTATCTAGCATTGCAATTTAATATAATAATCATTCACTTATTGTTATTATTATAAAAGTGTTTCTCGGAAAAATGGTACGCACAGGAGCAATTTGGATAACATATTTACAATTAGGAATATTAAATTTATACATTTTACCTATTGAGTTTGTAGGGAGGAAATTTTTTTATTTTTTGCCAACCACTGGTATTCGAAACACTTCTGTGGTTTGAAACTAAAAAAATTCTATTACAGTTAAGTCTACAGCTTTTAATGAGCACGTAGAAAGGGCCTTCAGAGTTTAGTTATATATATGCATTTCTTGCTTTATAATTTGCATTCAAGTCTTATTTTTCTTGTTAGTGTACCTATTTTAAGTAAGTATTTTTTTAAAAATTCTACTTCTTTCAGACATTTTAAATAAAATACAAAATTTATGCAAAACCCATGATATGATTAATTATTCATATTTCAAATTTGTGTTTTAGAGATATGACTTTAAAAAAAGCTATTTTACAAATTGTTTTATTCTACAGAAAATTAATATGAAAAAAATGACAGATTGACAAAGACATTTTTCTATCCTCTATACTCCTTTCATTTATTAAGAAGATACGTATTTTGCATTTATTACGTGTAAAACAAACTTTACTTAAAAAAGGGGGGGGGGTAAAACTAATAAAAAAATGGTAAAATACATTGGAAAATTCTTCAAATAAAAAATTTTAATTACAGACAGTGTCATAAAATTATTGCACATGCAAGTTCCAAAAATGTTGTATACAAATAAATGGTAACACCTGCTAAAACTGATCTGAAAATTTTCTGCGCACGATACCACAGGGTAAACAGAGAACTTTTTGTAATAGACGCGAGAAGTTAACTGTTCAGAACATCACGAAGTCTACAATGTAAGCTTTGCTTATGCTTTTTTAATGTAAGAGAAAGATGTCGGATAATAATACACGGATTATTAATTTATGGAGCGCAGAAAGTAAGTCTTGTTAAATTTAAATTTTTTACTTCTATATTGTATATTATGATGATGAGTTAAATAGTTTTATGTTATACATATAGAAAGAGACTGATCTGGAATTGTTTTCAGAAACGACATTTTCCTATTCGATTCTGTGATGTAAAACATCTGCCATCATTCGGAAAGAAAAAAAAAGCTGACGCAGAGACTGATCCATGCCTACATTGATAGTGAAATGAATGTAAACATTAATTTACAGTTACTTGAGATTGAAAATGTGTTGAGACTGTGATGTGGAACTTTACGTCTGCTTATTATTTTCTTACAGCGCCTATTCACTTACAGCGTCATTATTATTATGGAGTTAAATATGATATTCGATTATTATGATATTACGAAACTGTTTCAGATTAAAAATTAACATAAAATTGGGAAAATGTCTTTTTTCATATTATAGTAGTGAAACTTTTGAAAGATTTCTTTTCATTGCTAATAATATTTTAAATTATTATTTAAAACCTTATACTTTCATACCAATGTTTTCAGATTTAACATTTGCCAAAATTATAAAGTAAGAGGAATTCTTTATAACATATGGAGACATATTTTAGAAATCGTTAAATCAAATAATGCATTTAATTCATCTATTGTAGTTAGTTGTTGTTTAATAGCATAATTATTAATACTAATTATTTAGTGTTTTTCAAATTGGTATATTTATTTTTTTAAATTGTATATATGCATTCTTTTGCTGTTTATGATTTTAATCAAACATTTTATTGTAGACTTTCAGAATCAGTTATTAAATTTTCTTCGATTGTAAATTCATTTTCTACGCTCAACATTCCCATCTGCGGTGGAAGAGGAGCGACGCCCAGTCCATCTATGTTTGTGCGACTTTCACGAAATTGCTTATGCCAGACGTACACAGACATTTGTTTCATGGCATCGTTTGCGTATGCATTCTTCAGCATCTTCAAAAGGTTATTTCTCGAGCAAAATGCACAATTTGATGTTTGCACGCTGCTCTAAACACGACATTTCAATATCTGGCGAATGAAAAATTTGCTATTTTAGAAATGATTCGCAGCTAACGCCGACAGTACCGTAAATGAATGCCAGTTGCCAAGGGGCTTTCCTTATCAGTTTTGCAAATCTCCAAAAAAGATATTTTACCTCCAACAAACACCTGCAATGAATGTAGACGACGGAATTTATTGACTGTACCTCGTATTTAACAACAACAAAAATTAAAAGGTTTAAAGATGTAATTTGCAGAATTTTTCTTCCTGCTCACTTTTCCCTCTGATTTCTATCCTCCGGGAAAACCATTGCTCTAAAGAAAGGTGGTCAGTACACTCTCAGAAATGCTTTCTTCAGTTCACTGGTTAATTAACGAATATCCGTTTTTTCTCCTTCGTTACAGGAGGTAAAATATATGTCGAATAAAGTTGGGAAAAAATAAAAGTTGCTGACCTTGAACTCGAACCAGCAATCTTAACATTACGGGACTAGCACGATAATCACTGGGCCATAGTTGTACAGTGGCGAAACATTTTGAAGTAAGTATGTTTGCTTCAGATGTGTCTTGCTACATCAGTTTCTTTAAAAAGCTTTTAATTTTGAAGCAAATTTCGGGAAGATTTCGTATTTAATGTGATTGTTTGGGGTTTTAACACTTTAGTATTAATAAAGGTATAGTTATAAATTTAGTATTATAAATATTTTTAAGTAGATTGCTAACTGTAAAATATGGATATTATATTTTTATTCACAAAGATTCTTTTGAGTAATATCGCTTTTTTCCTATTTAATGGTTTAATTAAAGTATTTTTTAAATGTGTTCTTTTACAGTACTAGGGGGCTCGGCCCCCTACGAGCTACGCTCGCCAACCCCCGTTCAGACACCGCAGTCTCTAAAAGCACGCTAATTTGATCGGCTTTAAAAAAATTTTTGGAAGATTGAATTATAATTAAAAATTCAAAGGCGATCTCCCTATAAACGGGTTTCTATTCATTTCTCTTTGATTGGGGAATTTTACGGAAAAATCAGCTGTTGTTAAAAGATACAATGGCATTTCAAAATCATCTAATATAAAATGAATTAAGTAAACAGAGTCTTTGTCTCCCGGTATTTTTTTAACAAAGCGAAAAGAAAGTCCTTTTAAATAAGACATTTAAAATACATCGTTTTTAATCTGACGTAATTTTCACCAAACTTTTCTTTCCCTTTTTAATATTCACGTGAAAATACTTTTATTAGAAATGAAATATTATTTGCTTTGTCCAAAAAAAAGTTGAAAAGTTCATCTCAAAATATCAAGTAAATGTCTCGCGCTATTTTTAAATTTAAACTGTTTTGTAATATTATTTTTCGTTCATTTTACGTAATAAGTGTAATGTCACGTAAATGTGATGAAAAAAATTTCTCCTACTTAAGACTTCTAACGCATGTTAATGAATTTATTATTTTACAATATCCTTTCTTTGTTAAAATTCACGTGTAACTATAGATGAAGTAATTTTCATTAAGTTCCTGCTCTTTAAACGTAATTATTTAATTCTAATTTGAAAGTTTTTTTCTGTTTATAAAAGTCACGTGTAAATAAATTTTTAATTTGCCGCAAACATTATTGTTTCCGTTGTTTATACAGTTGGCAACAGGTTAAATTAGTACAATTTTCTGAAATAAGTAAAAAATATCTCTCGAAATGCTGAAAATTTGAATTTAAAATAGAAATGAAACCTCGAAAAATGAGTCAAATTAAAAAAAAAAAAAAAAAAAAAAAAAAAAAAAAAAAAATCAATTCTGCACACCGGGAAATTATAGCTTATAAAATGATCTAAAAATTATTAAATTCCAGTGTATAGTTTTTGCTCCTATAAAACTTTTTTAGTGGAACGATTTTGTTCCACTTTAGGATTAAATATCTCTTAAAATAATTCTTTAATTTGAAAACTGTCTGCATCAGCGTGTTTATCAAACATTTCTGTATAATACTACCAATTTTATATTTTTGTATGGATTATTTTTTAATATTAACGAAGAAAGACCTCCGGTCACAAAAAATTCAAAACCGCCGGCGGCGGTGACAGCGGTAGTTACTTTTTTTTAGAATAGAGACATATTTTAAATGCGAATATTTATTTATAAACAACTTTATAAATTGAACTTTATTCAATTTAAAAAAATAAATTCTGAGAACTTTTAAATGAACTAGAAAAGTAAATTTTAAAATTATTTATTTGAAAATTTAAAAATATTTTCTTTTTTAATTAAACTAAAAATCTTAATGTAAAGAATTTTTGGTTTTTCATCAGATTTAACATCAATAGATCCAATATGCGTGCTGGTATGCGTGCTGGAAGTGAACGGAATTTTTCCCTCTTTTTCAGATTTTTGAGAATAATTGAGGCATATAATTCTTTTATTTTCGGAACCGGTTTGAACCGGTTCCGAAAGTTAAAGTAATTCTTTTTTAAAAATCCGAAATTAAAATCTAAAAAGTAAAAACTAGCTCGGATGTATATCGTCCTCAGTTATCCTGTGCAAGAAAAAATCATTCGAAAATATCACAATTTAAGCGAGATATTTGAAAATAACTTCCCCATAGGATTAACGTTATCATCCTGGTCTTTTTGAGTGACTAGTGTGGTCTCTTAAATTATTTTAAAAGCTTCTAGTTTTGTTGAAAATATTTTTTTATCTTTTCAATATTTCGAAGCATTTCATACGCATTCAGTCATCTCCTGAATCATGTTTGCATCTGTTTTATAATCATTTAAAATGACTTTTGAGGTCAAACTTTTTTTGGTGTCAGGTCTGAAGATGATAAATTATGTATGGACAATTATTATATGTACAACATATTTTTTATTTGCTCCTCTTGCACCTCAGACAAGAGGATTGAGTAAAATCTATCACGCCCTTTCAGATAAAACATTACACAATTAAGGTTCACAAAATATTATACCAGAATCTGAATTTTATAAAGTTTTATCATCAAAGTCATGATACATTCTATGTTCTTTTTTTTGAGGAAGGGGTGGGCAAGCCAAGCAAAATTATTTGGGAAATCATTCTAACAAAAATAGAGCATCCGATATTATGTTTAAATTCTTGTCAAAATTTTATTATATATGGCCGTGATAGATTAAAGGATACATTTTTGTATCCCCCTGCCCCAGAAGTACAAAGGGGCCTGAATTAAAAAAAAAAAAGTTACCTGTATCTAGACCTAGAGCTTAAATTCTGATTCACTGTATCTTACAAAATTTTATAATTCAGACTGTGACAAGATTCGAGATATGTTTTTGCGGTCCGCAAAAAACACAATAGCCATTTAATAATATATTTTATTAAATCACCCTTCTGAATATAATTTGTTGGAAACTTTCAAAATTATGGCATTATGTATATATATGTTTTTCAATATTGCTGATTTTATCTGCAATATATGGCAGTATATAAGTTTGCTTGAGAAAGGTCATCATGCATTTGCATATAAAATCTCCTATTTTCCTTGTATTTACAATAGATTTCAAAGTACTAAACAAGAAATTAAAAAAAAAGTCATCGTATCAACAGAGATATTAGCATCGGTAGTGGTAAAGGCCTTATTAATTTTATTTTTCCTGAAATAGAGATATGCTGCAACGTTGTGTTATTGACGGGATTTTCATGATAATTTAGATTTTATGTTTATTTCTACAGGTAGAAAAAATAGGTATGACATTGTGTACCACAATGGAATGCATCTTACTGATTTCCATGCTTTTTTGTCTGTTCAACAGTATGGACAATGGAATATGATCAATAATGTCATAGCGCCGTAGCACCATAACATTACACTGATAATACGACTCAAGATAAGACACATTTCTTTTAACTTTTTAAATCATAAAGTGGTCAATGTAGCTGCTTGATAAATTCGTACTAAACGTCTTATTCATAATTATATTAAAACAACTCTAAAGAAATATTTGTGTTGGCGTCAACATACTAATTAATGATAAACTCAAAAGTAAATTTCCTTTATCCTTACACGCTGCAGAGAATTCCTTTACAGTGAAATATATTTTGAAAACTAAATTTCTAAGGAAATATTTGAATATACGTAAGATAAATTCATTTACGGCATTACTATTTCAATCTGATTTTTTTTTACTTTTTGATTTGTGAATATATTACTTAGAAGAGTTCTAAAATTTTTATATTTTTCCAATATTAAGATAAATTTCATGCGAATGTATAAACAAACTTCAGTAACATAGAATGTATTATTTGAAGCTAAAAGAAATGTTTTCTGGGAATAAAATTTTCCATTTTTTTTTAAATCCTTTTAAATTTTATTCTGTTTAAGTTTATAACTGAGAATCCATAATGTGCTATAATGCAATGATGTATTCTATGGAAATAGAAAATATACTGCACTCTAAAATATTTCTGTGTAATATTACGACGGATGTAACCCAAAGCAATGTGACCAGTGTATGTACCGTAATACAAAACCGTAATTCAAATGCACAATACATATTCGGTAATATTTGCAACTACATAAATCTTATATAACGTACTTGTAAATATCAGTTCAGTACATCGAATATGTGTGCTGTCTTTTATATACGTAGTGTATAAAATTTATATTAAAGATAGTGTATATGTATTGTAAAATCATTAGACATTAGTACGTGCATTTTATGGTAAACTTGCAGGCTACGCCCGCTTCGCTGGTCTATTTTCCAAATGATCCTTGATGAAACAAAATTATGAATTCGACCTTGTATTTTAAATTAATATGGACCTTCACCGGGAAAATCTTTCCGCATTTGCTGAATACTATACAAACGCTATTTGGCTATTATATTATCTTATGGGTTACGCAAAATTCGGGCTATTGAGAAGAAACTCTTTTTACAGTATATATTTAAAGCAGAGGTTGGGAAGAAATTACGGCCGTTATGATAATCAGAAATGTTAAAATGTTCTCTAGTCACCACACTACTAAAATCAGAGATAATTACAATGATTGCAGAGAGTGACCACTGAACATTAATTATGTTCGGATTATTCACTTTCGTATGATAGTTCTTGAACTCCGGGCTTCTCAGCTTGGTGCTATGTGTGGTTCTGGTAGCTTAAATACAATTTCTCTCTACGTTGCATATTATATTGTAATTAACATCTTCTAGCAGGTCTACTGCAGTTTTCTATCTTCGGATTACAGCAGAGTAAAAACGGTAAAAAAAATGTAATAAATTGTTTGCACACAAAAAGTCTTTAACTTTCATTAAAAGAAATGTGAATCACATAAAAGTAGATTTTTAAAAATGAAGTGTTTGAATAAAATTAAAATAATGCCATTTTCATTTTCATTACCATTTCCTTTATATATATATATATATATATACCACTTGCAATTATGTAGCTGTTAATCTGAAAAAAAAAAAACCCTCGATAACTGATTATGATAAAAAAATAAACCTCTTGTTTTCATCCAATCAAAATCTTCCCAATCTTCCATGATCGGGTGCACAGCTAAGTTTTACGGCAAACATTAGAAGTGTTTGCAAACTATATGGTTACAAATTTACCAGAGTTAACACACGTAAAACATACGTAATTATGGGCCAAACTACATTCCATTAAATAAAGTCAAATTGCTGTTGGCAGAAATATAGATCTTCCGCCAAAAATACTCTTTGTAAATGAAAAATAAAGTCAGTTATACAAATCTTAATAACCTAACACGTTATAATATAACGAAATAATCTTTTTGATGCACCGAAGACTATTTTTTCATTTCTCTAAAGAGCACAATAACACGGAGAAATAAATACACTTTTTATTTTCACAATTACATTATTCTTCAGTCTGCTGCCTAAATAAGCCTAAAATCGTAATTGTTTTCCTCAGTTTAGCGAATAGGATTGTGCGTCAGAAGAACTTGCTTTATAATGATTTCTATTTTCAATTTTATCTGCATTTCAGGTACTTTTTTTTTATCTAAGCTAAAATGATAAATCAACAAATATTGTTCCACCAGCCACCATTGGAATTTCAATTTTTTTTTTTTGCCAAGTATTTATTTTTTAGTGACAGTAAAATAACTGCAAATAAAAAAATATATAATACTAAATCTTCTGTTCTCCGTTTGCTTCATAATGAAAAAACATAAATTTACTAATCGCTAAGTACAAATCTCATGTAATCTTCTGCAATTGCGATCACTGTCCAGACACTCTTTCTAATATAAAAGAAACATCCAAATAGTTCAGTAAATACACTAATTAGCGGTAACCTGATTACGGAAGATTAATCCAATATCAAAAACCTTCAAAGAAAAAAAAAAACTGAAAAAGGGATGACGAATTAAAAAGATAACCAAAAATTTATTTCAGTAAGCAATTTTTATTGTAAAATATTTTCTTTTGTGGAATAGCGCAAAATTGCATATTTTCTTTTGTGGTATTAATAACGCAAAATTGCAGAAATTTTCTTAAGAATAATCTTTAGTACTTAACATTTGAAACAGTAGACTTTTGTAAAAGGGAAATTGGCGATATATGTAAAAAAAAAAAAAAAAAAAAAAAGAGTGGACAATATTTGTTGATCTGAGTTCAAGGTTATAAAAGTCATAAGTTTGGGAAAAAATAAAATAGCATGTTTCTGTAGTAAAGTACGCAAAAAGTATTTTAAATATCTGAAATTAAATTATTTATAATATGTGTGTGGGGGGGAGGAGGGGGGGGGCAAATGTTTGCATTAAAATTTAAATATTTGACTCCACTTTTATAATATTAACTGCTATTTATATAATATCGTCATTTTTATAATTACATCTGCTAGTTTTTTCTGTAAGAGATACATAATAATAATAATAATAATAATAATTGTTACTCACAAGGAAGGTCTCCTTAAAACGCATTCAAAATATTTTGAAAAAGGAAATGCTAATAAAATTACTCATGTATGTAAAAAAGATCGGTAAAAGTATTGCGCTAGAATCCCAGTAGAAAATCTGTAAAAAACAAAAACAAATTCGAGTATTTGGCGCGAAAAGACGAACGCTCCACGCTCTTTGGCGAACCAATACGTTCCCTCGCCAAATGCAAGAGATTGAAATGCATTTATAAATCCCTTGTTAAATAAGTAATTAAAAGCTTAATGCTCAATGAATTTAAACTTAAACTGTGGATTAGTTTACCATTTTTGATGTAAGCTTATATAATATATGCTAATTGCGTGTTATTTGTATTGAGCTATTTAATTTTATACGGTGTCACCGGCTGGATAAGTTTTAAGGGTATTTTAATTAAGGATGCTATTTTTAAACATTTCGATATTAAATTGTTGTTTCCATCGCAATAAAACTCTCTTGTTGTCTCTGACACTAACAATATCGAAGTCATATTGCCAATGCTCAGATTCGGACCTTAATTTGAGTTTGAAACACTTTTAATCCATTTAAATTTCGTTGTAAACGGCATAAATACGATCGTTAAATTTCATTATTACATATATAAATATATATGACAAAACTGCAGTTATAAATAAGTATTTATTTAAGTTAAACTTACTTAAACTAACTTCGTATCGAGAGTTAAAAAAGTTTTTCTTAAAGAATATTTATCATAGTATTATTCAAAATTTTATCGTGTCGCCATCCAGCGCTAAATTGCAATTTTCATTATTTTTTTTAGGAATGCTAAATAGAGGTTCTGCCGATTTTTTATGGATATATATACTTGTGAGAAGGATATTCTATATTTTTTTTTTCAAATACAGTAGACGCTCGATTTTACGAACTCGGTGGGACCCATAAAATGTGTTCGTAAAATATAAAGTTCGTAAAGGGTGTAACATTAGTTCAATGGGATGCTGGTTGGGACCAGTACATCCGTTCGTAAAAACGAATACTTCGTAAAAAAGAGGTTCGTAAAATCGAGCGTCTACTGTATTTCTGAGCATGCGCTTACGGGGGACTTCATTGATATCATTTTATCAATTTTTCAGATGCATTTTTCTTAACCTGATGCAAAAGATAAATCGCCAAATATTATTTCAATTGGAATATTTCAACTGACAAGGAGAGGGCCAACCTTGTTAATCACAGATTTTGATTATTTTAATATATGTTCTAGGGTAGAGACCCCTTAGTGTCAGGTTCAACGGATTTTATCCAATGCTCCTTAGTTCTTGAAAAACCGGGGGGGGGGGGGTCTAATATTAGTACACAACTTAAATACTTACTTTACAACGAAAATGATAGGTTAGTCGTAGCTCAGGTGGCATGGCGTCTGCCGGCTGATCCGAAGGCCCGGGTTCGATACCTGAATGCACTACATTTGTTTTTCTCATTTTTTGTATTATAAATATAGTTGTAATTATAATTTATTAATTTCAATTAAAAAGTTTAACATCATATATTAATTATAATGTTAACAAACTTAAATTTATCATTTCTTATTTGTAAATTATTATTTCTCATCCATTAAAGAGGTATAAAAAGAAATTGGATCTATTATTGAATGATAAAAATTCCAAAATCGTGACAAATTCTGTTGTGGTGCCATCTAGTTATGATAAAATAAAAGAATATTCAAATAAAATAAAAATAAAAGCAGAAAAAATATAAAGGGGAAAGCAAAATAACTGAAAGCGCAAGCATGCTTATTACAAATTTAAAAATCTTTAATATGCAAAAAATCGGTTGTAATTTAATTATGATGCTAATTTTTAATATAATTATGCTTGTTACTTTAAAAACAGAATAATAGTATTATCGCATCGACTTCCTTTGTTAAAGCAATGCGTAAATGATGTTTCTTTAAAATCACGAATTGGCACAAATGCTCAATATCATTGCATCGATAAAGAATATATGAAATACATTTTAAAAGTGATTTTTAAAAAAATAACAGTTTTATGATGTTTTATTACAACTATTTAGTTAAAAGTAAAAAATTAAATAGGTTAAAATTATAATTGATATACAATATTAAAAATTACAATTGACAATGAGATTATTAAGTTATACTTACAAGTAAATTTATAAAACAAAACATGAGAAAAACAAATGTAACGCATTCAGGTATCGAACCCGGGCCCGCGAATCAGCCGGTGAACACCATACCAACTGCGTTATGACTAACCGAGATTGCAGTTGCAAAGTAAGTATTTAAGTTGTGTACTAATATCAGACCCCCCCCGGTTTCTCAAGAACTAAGGAACGTTGGATAAAATCCTTTGAACATAACACTAAAGGGCCTCTACCCTACAACACATATTAAAATAATCAAAATCTGTGATTAACAAGATTGGCCCTCTCCTTGTGAGTTTTTTTTAAGTATTACGAACATTCTCTTTCATGTTTAAGTTAAATGTTTACGTTTTTTAAAATTATCACTCATTAAAATGGATTTCTTTCTTTTTTCTTTTTTAAAGATTTTAAATAAAATTAGTAACAGTTTTTTGTCTTTTATTTTTCTAGGTGTAATAGCCGTTTCAATTTTTTCAACAACAGAAAACTTCGACAAGAAATAAAATGGTAACCTTATCGTCCAAAATAACAGAACTTTCCGTCATAATTCTATAACTAATCTACGTAGAACGATGGGTTATAGCTTAAAACCTTCCCTGAAACGATACCTATCTAACAGTATAAGTTCCGTCAAAATCCATGCAGTAGAACGCGAAATCTAGACACTCGGAACGAAATTTCCGTTTGGATTTTATATATATAATAGATACCACTATATAACAACTTTCAAATTGTAAGGACAGGACAACGTATCTCAGTAATCTTATGCATGAAGACAAGTTCATTGCCAAATAAGCCTAAATCCAATAGAATAGAAGTAACATACACTTAAACATCGATTTTATTTTAAACTGGTTGGAGAAGATTTTTATAAGAGTAATTTAGATAATAAATAGAGGTAGATATATCATTCATCTACGTGGGAACATTATTTTACTGTCGTGTGCAATTAAAGTGGTACAATCGTGGGAAAAAAAAAGGAAACACCCCCTACTAACTTCTCAACAAATTATCGTAGAAGAAAGTTACTGGTACCGAAAGATTGGAAATAATGTCTACTTTAAAATGATGCATATAAAATTTGCTTAGGGGGCATCTACATATTAAAACGAATCCAAACTTCATTTTATTCAATGACAATACCCAATTTTAACAAGATATTTCAAATCTTCTGTTCAAATTATGCCTAGACACCGAATTTAAAGTCATTTGAATGATAAGTTTTTGAATTATAAACTTTCGAAATTGAGTGCTTCTAATGTTAAATTACGTTTTCATATTTTTATTTATATCTCCAGAAATTATGCTCCTAATGTGCAATTTTTTTGTGTAGTAATAAAACTAATATGCCCAAACATAAATACGCTGAATTTGCAATTTTTATAATTTTGTGATATGAATTATGAATTATGAAATTAATATTCGAAAAAATTATGAATTGCAACCTACGAATTTTTTGATGGATTTAGATTTATTAAGTCCTGTTTTGTGTAATTCCAAAAGTTCACATTTTTCTTCCAAGTAGTTTTCAAATTATGCTTAAAAAACAGCAAAATGATGGTTTAAGGGGCCGTCTATAATAGAAGTGACTAAATAATTTGAAATTTCTTCTGCTGTTCTGTAATCTAGCAGGCTTCATTAACTTTTTAAGGTGCCTTGATCAAGATGGGGGCTCTCTCGGTTAAAAATACGCTCGTTTTAAAATAATTAATTTCTCAGAAACTTATGGTACGAATTGCATAAAAATTTGTTTTTAGGCTAATTGAAGGGTGCAGAGTTCATTTATGCTGTCAGAATTGTTTACCGCTATTGAAAAAAACAAAGTTATGGTTCGTTTTAATATGTAGATGGTTCCCTAAGCAAATTTTATCTATGCCATTTAAAAGTAAACTTTATTTCCAATCGTTCGGTACCAGTAATTTTGTTCTACGATAATTTGTTGAGGAGTTAGTGGGGGGCGTTTACTTTTTTTTCCACGACTGTACATGCAATGTATTTTTATTTAATGCATGGTAGGAATACTGTAGCGCAAATTATCTAGAAACAGTTTGGGACTAAATAAAAGTTTCTTGCTAAAAATGGAGAAAGATATTCCATAGTAGTGGGAATGGCGTCGAAAGGCAAAGAAAAAAAGTGTGGAAGAGTAGTAAATATATGGGCTTTGCTCTTGAGCCACGTATTTTGGTATGAAATATTTTTATCCGAAAACCTATTTCTGAGGAACAAAACTAAACCTTTCTAAACGTTTTAATCTATGTGAAATTAAATCCCCCTCTTAATCACTTCTTCAGAAAAGCAAGAATATTCCATTTCATCACAAAGTAGATGTCCTGAGATTTATGTAGAACACGTCTAATCGATTTTTTAAAAATTTTATAAGGGTTCATGAAACCTACTACTAGATGGTCTAAAAATGGCTACCACACTGACTACAATGACGTTGACGCATTGTCTGTTCTCCAGGAGGATAAAGCTAGTGACGATAATAAAGCATGAACTTTCTACAAAGGAATATTTTCAAGTAATGTTTGGACTGGGTAGGTACTTGAAGTTAGTATTCAGTGCTACAAATATGGAAGTTGGACACATTTACGAATGTACTGGAATGGAAAAAGAGTTACAGATCTGTGACTTCTGCAAGTAAAAAATGGATGAATTGCCTTTTTTCTTTAAAGTTTTTATCGATGTTTAAACATCCTTTTTTTTTTTTTTTTTTTTTTTTTTTTTTTTTTTTTTTTTTTTTTACAGATAATTACTAAGTACGCACCTGTAGATCTAGAGTAGCTGGAACGATATGTAAAATTGAATGAAAACTTTAATTACATCTGGATCTGCCTTCATTATTTCGTTCTAGCCCAACAATGAAAATGAAATTTCGTGTACGTCAATGTTTTAATATATATATCATCTATTTAAGCTTTTAAAAAACTATTTAAATATTTAAAAACGAAAATAAGTATTCGTTAAATAATTCCGACTTTGCATTGTAAAGTGTAGTTTGCTCTGTTGATGAATGATCTATGAATATTTTAATTAACGTGTAATTTTTTAATAATAAATATATGGAAAATGTTCAGGTGATGGCATTTTATCTATAATGTTACAACAATATACGATAACTGAAAATATTTATGCATTAATGTATTTTAATGCTGCCTAAAAAGTAAATTTATGGTATTATTAAAATAGTATTAATAAAATGGTATTTCATTTTGTCTGAATTAGAAGAAACAAAGATGAAAATTTCCTTTAGTATAAGTATATTATTATAAAAAAGACAATTTGAAAAATTTTTTATATTTCGATACGGAAAAGTGCTTTATTTTAAACATACTTCTTAGGCAAATATTGATTTAAACGAAAAAGGAAAGTTTCATATTAAATTTTTCATCTTCAAGACGTGCAGAAGTTTGCAATATTTTACTTTCCCGGTATTTATTTTTTCTGTACGTAGGAACACAGTTTATGTAATATATTGTCTTTATATGTTCTATTTTAGTTTGCTACGAATGAAAAATAGAGATATAATAACTTTTGAAAATTAATAATTTTAATTAATGCTTTTAAAATTGTACTCAAAATGTTTATAGAAAATTTATGGTTTTTTTTTTTGGGGGGGGGGGGGAGAGGAGAAACAGGAAAATAGAAATAATCATTTAAATCTGGCAAATGTACGCCAAAACTTCACTTTTTAATATGTTTTTTGCACTCTGTATCACTGCAATGAAAATTTTATTATTCCAAAATTGTAAAATGTCTTGTACAAATTATATTGAACTAAAACTTAATTTAATTATGTCAATTCATTATTCACATTGCTAACAAGGCGTAGAGTGAAAAATTAGCCAGGCCGGGTTTCTAACCTGGGTTATTTGTTCAGCGCAGCAACGCTCTGTCAACTGACCTACCAAGGTATACCAGCGTGGTACCTCTCGCAATTTATATGAGTTAAAGCCAGAACCACAGTACCAAATGTGAAAACGTCATGAATTACAACCCTGCGGCAACATGTGTCTACGTTTATACAGCACCGATTAATAATTTTATAACAAATGAAACGGTGAAATACGCAAGAGAAATAGTATATACAGCAGGGTGGACCGAATTTTTTTTTCTTTTTTGATTCGCTATACCACGGAAAACTTGCATTTAGGGTAGCTTAGTAAAATGCAAAAACAAATTAATTAAAGTTTTACGTTTGGCGGTAGCGTATCGTACTTGAATATTTGAAATTTATTGAAAAAACAATAGTTTACTTTCTTTTTTTTTTTTAAGCTGTAAACGAAAAAGTTAAAAAAACTGCTATGATGAAAAAGCTTTAAAAGAAAGATAAGAAAACACATTATAATAAAAAAAAGAAACAAAACTACTTCATTTAGGGTAGCGCAAACCAATAAAAAAATCCAAAAATTGACGCAATCAAGATGTATTCTGAGTCCTATTCTGGCAGCAGTCCAGCGCGACGCGCCCTGCTGCGAATTGGAGCCCGTCAATACTACCCGAAGGTAACGCGAAAGACAGGCTCCCGCGGTGCATTCCACGTATTTTTTTTACAGACCGCTGGAGTCACGTGATGCTCGAATGCACTAATGAAGCAGTGCGAAAAGAGCATCACGTCACTCTAGCGGTCTGTAAAAAATGACACGTAGGATGCATCGCTGTATCTTGTCTTCTTCGTTAGCCTCGATACTATCCCTACTGACGTTTCACAATGCGCTGCGCGATACGCTAGGGCTACTATAATACAGGCTGAATGGTCAAGCATTTTGTTTCCCACTTAGACCAATCAGCGATTGTTGCCCACGCAGCGTGGCCAATCGTTCTTCTCCTACCGGCAATTAAATGGCAGCGTGAGTCAGCCCGTGTTATAGGAGCCTTACGATACGCATGTGTATGATTTATGACACAACGATTTCTGTGAGTTGTTTACAAGATTTCTGCTGGCACTAATTAGTAGCGTGTTCTTCTTGTGCGTTTCAATCGCGTTTCTTAAAGACTGATTTATTTAGTAACTACTTAAAAAGTGATTCGATTTATTGACTATATTAACCGCTGTGTTATGACTGTTTCCAAAAAAATTACTCGCAGTGACTTTAACTGCCCGTTATTTTGCCACCGAAAAGGTGAATAAACTTTCAACTTATGAAGACATTCTCAAGTGTTGTTTCCATGAAAATTACAACCGAGCCTTGAAATCAAACAACAGGTCGGTTAACTTTTATCACGTTTCGATTATTGTGACACCACAAGTTAAATCTATGTTTCATAAAGCTTCAATACCGACAGCCTTACAGACTTGTTCAATTAAGAAATGCATATCATGACAGTTATCATAATCTTATGAAGTCCTTTAAACGTGATAAGTCGAAGTAAAAGTCCAAAAAGAGAGTTCAAGATTTAAAAAAAAAAAAAAAAAAAAAAAAAAAAAAAATCTTTGTTAATGTTTGATGTCTGCTTGTAAGTGCAAAGTAACGTTAGACTGCCATCGTAAAGTGGTTCCTGAGGTTTGTGAGTGTCATGTCTCTATTATTTGTAACTGTTTTCTAAAACTGAAAGACTGTTGAACTAAAATTCTTGTACAGTCGTGGAAAAAAAAGTAAACACCCCCTACTAACTCCGCAACAAATTATCGTAGAAGAAAGTTACTGGTACCGAACGATTAGAAGTAAAGTCTACTTTTAAATGTTGTATACAAAATTTGCTTACGGGGCCATCTACATATTAAAACGAACCATAACATTTTTTTCAATGGCGATACCTAATTCTGACAGCATAAATGAACTCTACACCCTTCAATCAGCCTAAAAACAAATGTTTATGCAATTCGTACCTTAAGTTTCAGAGAAATTAATTATTTTAAAACGAGCGAATTTTAAGGGCTGTATCCATATTGAAGTTGGGTACCCGATTGCTAACCGCGAGAGCCCCTTCTTGATCAAGGCACCTTAAGACATCAATGAAGCCTGTTAGATTACAAGGCTGCAGAAGAAATTTCAAAATATCTACTCGCTTCTATCACAGACTTCAACCATCATTTTGCCATTTTTTAAGCATAATTTGAAAACTATTTGGTAGAAAAATGTGAAATTTTGGATTTTCATGAAGCAGGACTTAATAAATCTAAATCCATCAAAAAAACTGTAGGTTGCAATTCATAATGTTTTCGAATATTAATTTCATAATTCATATCACAAAATTATAAAAATTGCAAATTCAGCGTATTTATGTTTGGGCATATTAGTTTTATTGCTACACAAAAAATTAGCACATTAGGAGCATAATTTCAGGAGATATAAATAAAAATATGAAAATGTAATTTTACATTAGAAGCACTAAATTTTGAATGCTTATAATTCAAAGCCTTATCATTAAAACGACTTGAAATTTGGTGTCTAGGCATGGTTTGAACCGAAAATTTGAAATATCTTGTTAAAATTGGGTTTTGCCATTGAAAAAAATGAAGTTTGGGTTCGTTTTAATATGTAGATGACCCCCTAAGCAAACTTCATATGCATCATTTAAAAATAGACTTTATTTCCAATCTTTTGGTACCAGTAACTTCCGTCTACGATAATTTGTTGAAGATTTATTAGGGGGTGTTTACTTTTTTTTCCACGACTGTACTTCCAAAGAATGCATGACATTGATAAAATTGGAAGTGTGGACGTAAAGAAAACAAAAAAATGTGATTGGATGTGATGGCACCGTTACTAATACGATGTGGAAATTCGGAGCTATTCACACAATTGAAGAAGAGGTTAAAAGACCACTATAGTGAGGCGGGTTGGGGTATACCTATTACATTTCAATGAATTACCATTCCGGCCTTTGTTTCAAACTTTAGATCGTGAAACGACTGGGCCAAAATCATTTAGTGGCCCAACTAGCGCACAGCTCAGGAAACGTGAGAAACTCCCAGTGGTAAGTTTTGACAGTGTTGAATGTGAAATTGCAAAAATTGACCGGCAAATTTTAAGCAAAGATCAGCAGTACCTACTGGACATTAGTTGAGCTATAAAAACAAGTAGATGTCCAGAATATTTATCTGTTTGTGAGCCTCGCACACTTTCCCACTCAATGTGGTTAAAAACGGCGAACAAAAATAACTCCGGTGTATTTAAGTATTGAAAATCCAACAAACGAGCATAAGATCTTAGTTTCTTTTCTCATAGGGTCATGTGTGCCTGTATGGTTTAGAACAAAAAAAGTAAGTACTTCACAAATGGGCCGAAACATGTATTGGAAGTTACGAAATCGTCAAAAGTCCTCCCTGAAAACTTGCTGAAGGTCATTGACCTAGGGATTGAGAGAAACGCATTTTTTGCCAATACAGAAAGCTTTCTTTTGACTATGATAGTAGATAAAAGGAATCATATACGAGAGTTATGTTTCAGAAGAATTATAAAGATAGAAACTTAGCTATTAAAAGAATGTCAATCATGTGTTTTCAAACATTCAAAATCAATTTTCTATCTACAGACAACATCGAAATGATTCACTGGAACTCTACTACACTTCCACCACCATCTTTTCTGGGAAGCGTCACCGACGAAGAGATTTGGTCTAACGTCCAGTCAGGTGAAACAGCGGCCCAGTGGAACTTTAAACAGTTCCCATGTCACTCCAAAGCTGTAGAAAGGCGCATAAAGCTGGTAATCGAGGCGTCATAAAATGTCTTCGGATTCAATTCCAGAGGTTGTTTTATAAGAACGACACTTTTCTCGAGATCTTCAATGCCTAGTTTTTCAAGCAAATCTTATTCCAAACTGTCAAAAGACAGTAAAGATAAGTAAAGGACTGTGTTTCATTACAAAGGAAAATTACATCCAGGAATAGTACAGTCAGGAAAGTAGTTTTTGTTTCAATGAAAATTTGTTGTTTAAAAAAAAAAAAAATGCTTTTTTTAAAACATAATACGATGCCAATGTACTGCGAAATGTATATATTTTTTCATTTATTTATCATTTCTATACTCTGTTCTGCTACTATATGACTATAGCTTCTTGTTATAGAAGTTATTTTATTTATTTCCATTTATCAGAAAAATTATCAAAATTGTGTTTTTACTCAAATTTTAGGCCCGATGCGCTACTGCCAAAAGTAAAAATTATTTATTTTATTATTGCATTTTAGTAAGCTACCCTAGACGCAAGTTTTCCGCGGTATAGCGAATCAAAAAGAGAAAAAAAATTCGGCTCACCCTAATATACAGGGTGAACCAAAAGTCTTGCCCTGATTATAATAATCCACTACCGTTTGTATAATAATGTAACTTGGTGTATCATTGGATAGGTTAGTTTCAGCAGTTTTTGGTGTGCCATAAATGGTGCGATTGCTCGTTCAAGAGTGACTCAGGGACTTTACAAGGAAGACATTTTCGGTCGAAATGGCGTCGATTCAAGAGAAAGCTCAATGTGTGTCTTGGTTTCACGAAACGCAATCGCCCATTAATGTTTAGCGAACACATCTACGTGGTTATGGATGCAAAGCTCCTGATACAAAATCCATAAACCGATGGCAGGACAGGTTTAATGAAACAGGTAGCGTTACTTCACTTACACTAGGCGTGCCGCTTCTGTGCAGTTTAGTAACGCTACCTGTTTGTATTCTGAAATACTTAATCACGCACAACCCTGCGGCAACATGAGTCTAAGTTTATCCAGCATCGATTAATAATTATATAACAACTGAAATGGTGAAATAGGCCCAAGAAATAGTATACACAGGGTGAACCAAAAGTCTTGCCCTGATTGTAATAATCCATTACAAATTAACTGTTTGTATAATAATGTAACTTGATGTATCATTGGATAGATTGATTTCAGCAGTTTTTTGTGTGCTATATATGACGCGATTGCTCCTTCAAGTGTGACTCAGGGAACGAGGAATTTATAAGGAAGACATTTTCGGCCGAAATAGCATCAATTCAAAAGAAAACTCAACGTGTGTCTGTGTTTCACGAAACGCAATCGCCAATTAATGTTTATTGAACCTTTCTATGTTCTTATGGATGCAAACCTTCTTATGCAAAATCAATAAACCGACGATATGACATGTTGAAATAAGCAGGTAGCGTTGCTGATCTCCAGATAAGCGGGAGGCCTCGTGTAAGTGAAGCAACGCTACCTGTTTCTTTAAACCTGTCATAATGTCGGTTCACTGATTTTACATCAGGAGGTTTGCATCCATAACAACATTGAAATGTTTGCTGAACATTAATGGGCGATTTTGTTTCGTGAAAACAAGACAGACATTGAACTTTCACTTGAATCGACGCCATTTCGGCCGAAAATGTCTTCCTTATAAAATCCTCGTTCCCTGAGTCACTCTTGAAGGAGCAATCACGCCATCTATCGCACAAAAAAACTGCTGAAACTAACCTATACAATGATACATCAAGTTGCATTATTACACAAACTATTAATTTGTAACGGATTATTATATTCAGGGCAAGACATTTAATTCACCCTGTATATTCACATAGCTAACAAGGCGTAAAATCAACAGAGTGAAAAATATCCAGTACAGGGTTGGCATCTGGGAGCAGGATTTGCTACTTCTGGTACCTATTTCATCGTTTAAATAATTATATTATTTAAATATTTAATGTAAAAATTTAGTTCAAAAGTTTACTCATTCCTGAAACCATCAGTTGTAACTAACTGCACAGTGTTTAGTAGAAAGATAAATCTTACCTAGACTTAACACAGGTGCTGCTTCTTTCTTTTTGACACTGATTGTGACAGTGATAGATTGCAATGTATCGTCTAGTTATTTCAATTAAAATAACTGATTATATTTTTTTTCTAAAATTAGAGATATAGATATACATTTTTTCGTATCACCTATTTTTACGAAATTTTCATGCGTCATTGTGCATAGGTTAATTTTCCAAGATATTACGAAGTTTAAATCATCTCTGATAGCCGGAATGAAAATCGAGGAATATTTCTTTAATTTAAAACTAAGCACCCAAAATACTCCAATAATTGCAGTAAGGAATACTAGGATTGTGCCGTAAATTGTTAGACATGACAGATTTATCAATGTAAAAAATGCCGATGTAGAAGACATTAATTATATTGAAAGAACATCGGCTTATTCTTCTGGAAATAGATTTTTAAGGAATTTACAACATGTATTTTTGAAATTCAGTCGTTGTTGGAGCACTTGTATTTAAAATCAGCTATCTAGCCAGATATGACTGAATTCTTTAGCTGTTTATCCGAGATATTTTAAGTTTGTATTCTGAAATACTTGATCACGTATTTCCTTTAGTACTGTATGCTGTTTAATATAAGTAATACCGTTAAGTTTAATCCTGTAATTTCTAACACTAAAGTAATTTTCTGCGGCTCCGGTTCGGGAAACAATATGAAAAAATATATAAAAATCTGTATCAATAAGCATTAAGTAATTTTAGTTTTAAAGTAAAACCTAATATTTCAGCTTCAAGAAAATGGAGTGTCAGTTTCATTACAACGTCAAAGTAAAAAACCAATTTCTTTTTTCATGCGCATTTTTATATTCATTTTGCATCGAAGTAATAAATAAGTGAAAAATAAGTACTAAATGTACACACAGATTTTCCGTTTCTAATTCTGTATCATAGTATCTAATGACGGTACCATCAAAAGAGTAGAACATCTAGTACAGTCATTATAAAACAAGTCAGAAATTGTATGTCAAACATGGCTAATGAGGTGCGTTCGTACTAAAACTAGTTTTATAATTGTTGAGATTTTGGTGCAAAAGCTGTCGCACTCTTAAACAAAAATTCGTGAATACAAAATTTACTACGATTATATATATTAAATTCAGTAATGGGAAATTAATAGAACTGCATCTTAAATAGGACGTAATCACCATGGCAATCTAGAAACATTACCTATCATAGGTAATTACCTATCATTGAGTTAATTACGTATGATAAGATTTAATAGAATGAAGAAAAACTTTGTTATAATCTTTTTAAGTTTTAATTCGATTTTCATAAAATTTGAAACGACTTGATAAAATTTCTCAAATATTATATATATTAAATTTCAAACTATTCGGTTGAGCAGGTTTTGCGCTGTTACATGCGGATAGACAGACGGACAAGCCAGGCGAGGACTATAGGTGCTACGTATTTATACAATTAAGAACGCACCTAAAAAGTATAAATCCCTACTAACTCTGCAACACACCAACCTATACAGGGTAATTCTAAATTGTTTTTACAAAATAAGATGCGTGATAGTACCCATCCAAACGAACAATAATTACCAGAGAACATGGGTTCGCAATTCGCTTATTTAGTCACAAATCCTGGGTGTTCTATCCTAATCGAATATCGGTTGAAGGTAATAATTTTCAGCAAACTGAAATACATTATAATGCAACTCTTAATTGACATGCTCACTTTTGTTCTAAATAACACACAAAAAAGTGGTAGAAGATTACATTATACTTGCCTGCAGTATGCATTTGACGCTCTACATTTTGGACTGTGATTATCAGATCGTATGGTATCATCGATTGTCTGAGTACCCTCTTTTCCCAGATCTTTTCGTGATGTTATCACATTTTATACAAAATAGGGTACATATTGTTACATTTTTATTGCAATATTTTTATTTTTCGCAAAATTATTACCGACAAGCGACTTCAGTTAGGGTTAAACACCTTGTATTTGTGATTCAACAAGTGGTTTGCGACACCATGTTCTATGGTAATTATAACTTGTCTGGATGTGTAATATCACCCCTTTTAATTTGAAAAAAAAAATGTAGAATCACCATGTAGAAATGTGACTGGTCTCAATTAGTATTAACGTATACTAATGAAAACTAAATTTAAAGATTCTTTAATATGTTCTTTACGTTTATGAATTTTAACATATTTAAAATTTTTCTATAATAAAGATTACCGTAGACATTATATTTGGGTATATTTTACATTAGGATACCACACATAAGTCAATTTGACAAGTAGTTTTCAAATTAAGCAGGATTAAAATGTAAAACTCCTAATGTTAATTTTCTTTTTAGTCGTTGCATAACATATTGTGATGCGGATAGTTTTGGAAGTCTAATTCAAAACCACTTGAAATATTAGCTGAGTTTCTCAGGTTTTCTAAGTAATATTTCTTGAAAATGACTGGAACTTTATCGAATCATTCTAAAATGATCTCCAGAAATATCAGTAAACTTCCTGAGAAAAGCCATAAGTGTTCCTGTTTATTTAACTGGAAAGTTACAGATTTTTCTGAACGCTCCGGAATTACTCATCAAAATAATTATTCAGTTATTTACAAAAAAAGGTCCCTTAGAAAAAATGAACAATACAGAAACAGCCCATTATTTCCAAGGAACTTTTTTTTCAGTATAGGAATTTAACTTACCATTAAGATTTCCAAGGAACTTTTTTTTCAGTATAGGAATTTAACTTACCATTAAGTGTTGCAAATATTTGACATCCATAACTCCTAAACTATTTAATCGGATGACTTCTCGTTTGGCATCCAAAGATACAATATACCAACATATAACGTGTGAGCTAAAAGTTCGTTACAACTTTAAAAACTCATAAAAAGGGAAGAAAGTGTGATAAAAGTGTGCGGTTTGCAAGAAAGGGATCACGAGGTAATCGAATTTTTTTTGGCAATTTACAACGTAACAAATTGCCAATTTGTGTAATTTAACAAATTACAACGACCATTCGGAAAATGATTTTTTCAAAGACTGAAATTTAAGACATAAAAAATCGAACGGAGTTGATCATACATTACTTACGCCATGAATTAAACATTAATAGTGTTATTACACGTAAAAATTGCAAGCGACAAAAATCGCCTGCGACTCGTCAGATTTCCTGAAACTTACGTATTATCCACCTGAAACTTACGTATTATCCAAGCATTTCATTGGCTGTTCGGGAAAAGGCTTTTCCATCGTAGAAATCTGACGACCCATTTTAAATCAAATTTCATTCTTAAACTTCTAAACATCCCACAATATTACTTTTTACACCGTCGTATAGAAAAAAAATGAACTTTTAAATGCAATTTGTTTGAAAGCTGTATCTCAATTTGTTTCTGAGTTATTATTTTTTTGTAGTTTTTATTACTTTTTTGTCATAATGGCAACAGAAGTATCCATCCCTGTTCAAAGTAAAGGGAAATACAGATTACTGTATAGACCAATCAGAAAACGAATAAAATGCGGAATCAACCAATAAAACACTTCAGATATGTTTTTTATTTCCTACTCTGACAGAGGACAATAATCATTTTTCCAAATGGTTAAAAAAAAAAAAATGCTAAAAACCCATATGGCGCTGATAAGTACTAATAAGCGCTGACGACCCGAAACACAATGGTTGGTTGGTTGGTTGTGTTTCTGACGGTCAATTATCAACACTAGGGATATAGGCCCTAAGGGGGAGCAGTGCCCTTCGTGGGGTCTTTCTAAGGGAACCTAACACGTATTAACGCTTGGAGAACCAAGGTTCGAAGAAAACCACGAGAACGCCAAACGATTAGGCCGACGAGCGCGATCGGGATCGAACCCAGCACCTACCGTCTATCAGCTTATAGAGCAGAACCTCTCGGCCACTGGTGGGGCCCGAAACACAATGGACAGAGCAACAATAGTGTCGTAGAATATTCTGGAGGACATGTTGAACATTTGTTATTGAAAGAACAAATGAATGGAGTGTATTGTTGTGCTGTTCATTGTGTTTCGGGTCGTCAGCTCCCTCTACATGTGATTTTTTAACTAATTTTCAGTTGCTAAAAAAATCCGGCAACTTTGTGAACCCTTTCTAACAAACTGCAATCCTTTATCATAATTTCTTCCTTTTTCATGAGTTTTCAAAGTTGTAATGAGCATTTGGCTCACCCAATATAAATATTATGTCAACATTAGCGTTTAGTATTGAACATTTTAAAATCTGTTATTATTAATATACACTAGGGAATCGTACCCGGGCTTCCCGGGTTAAAGAATATAGGTGAATGTATTTTTATTTTAATTGAAAACTAATAATTTTTTTATATGCAATAATTTTTTTAGATTGCCCACTACATTAAAAAAAGTATTTTTCATATGGAAATACGAAATATACAATCAAATAAATTTTTGAAATTTATCAAAAGCGATATTTTCTTATTAGCCGCATGGTAAGAGTTATTTGACCAAGATTTTGCTACTTATGGCATCCTTTTATATTCTGATAATTTCAGAGCTTATACAGGTCTGTTAAATTTGTGTTTTATTTATGTTATTTTATATATTTACTAGGGGGCTCGGCCCCCTACGAGCTACGCTCGCCAACCCCCGTCCAGGCACCGCAGACTCTAAATGCACGCTAATTTGATCGGCTTTAAAAATATTTCGAAAGATTGAATTATAATTTAAAAAACAGTGGCGATCTCCCTATAAACGAATTTCTATTCATTTCTCTTTCATTGGGGAATTTTAACGCTAAATCCGCTGCGGTACTACTTGATTATCCTGTCGGCCAATTTCGCCAAATTATATAAATCGCCAAACCACTCCCAAATTATACAAATTGATATAATTTTTATTTTAAATAACGAAAGAACAAATAAATTCGTACAACATTAATAAAAACACAAATAAAACGTCGAAATAAAAATAACTTGATGACGTATACACGTGTAGACACATTTCAAAATAAGCTAATATAAAAGGAATTAAGTAAAGAGAGTCTTTGTCTCCTGGTATTTTTTAACAAAGCGAAAAGAAATTTCTTTTAAATGAGATACTTTAAATTAATTCTTAAAATATCAAATAAATGTCTAGCGCAATTTCTAAATTTAAACTTTTTTGCAATATTATTTTGTGTTCATTTTATGTAATAACTACAATGTGACGTAAATATGACGTCATTTCTCCTAAGACTTCTAACGCATGTTAATGAATTTATTATCTTACAATATCCTTTCTCTTTTAAAGTTCACGTGTATACTTTTTATGACGTAATTTTTAATAAGTTCCTGCTTTTTATACGTAATTATTTAATTCTAATTTGAAAGTTTTTTTCCTGTTTATAATAGTCACGTGTAAATAAATTTTTAATTTGAAGCAAACATTATTGCTTGCGCTTTTTATACAGTTGGCAACAGTTTAAATTATTACAATTTTCTGAAATCTGTAAAAAATATCTCTAGAAATGCTGAAAATTTGAATTTAAAATAGAAATAAAACCTGAAAAAATGAGTCAAAATAAAAAAAAATAATGCAATCTGCACTGTGGCAAATTCTAACGCATAAAATGATCTAAAAATGATTACACTGCCATGTATAGTTTTTGCTGCTATAAAACTTTTTTAGTGGAACGATTTTGTCCAACTTTAGCATTAAATAACTCTTAAAATAATTCTTCGATTTGAAAGCTGTCTGCATCAGCGTGTTTATCAAACATTTCTGTATAAAACCACCGATTTTCATATTTTTGTATGCATTATTTTTGTTAATATTAACGAAGAAAGGCCTCCGGTCACAAAAAAATCAAAACCGGCGGCGGCGGCGGTGACAGCGGTAGTTACTTTTTTTTAGAATAGAGAGATTCACAGGGAAGGTTTTTTTTTTTAAATGAATATTAGCCCTAAGAAAATTATGAACTCTTTATTTTGTTTTAAGGGGAAATGGATTAATCTTTCGTAATCGAGCTCCGCGTGATATATATAAATTAAAAAAATATTTCATGCTTTAAAATTGTTTTTAAAATTATAGACAATCAGTAAACTGAGATGAACTTTGCTAACAAATTCCATTTGAAAAAAAAATCCTATTTGGTGATCTAAAAATTTAAATTGTACGATTACAAATATGTTAGATTTGTGTTTTTTTCAATATTATTCTTTTATTTGTTTATAAAAGGAGTATTAATTTCTTTAATTTGTCTTTCACAAATATATTAGATTGGTGGGTTTTTTTTATTACTAGGGGGCTCTGCCCCCTACGAGCTACGCTCGTCAACCCCCGTTCAGACACCGTAGACTCTAAAAGTACGCTAATTTGATCGGCTATAAAAAGATTTCGGAAGATTGAATTATAATTTAAAAAACAGTGGCGCTCTCCCTATAAACGGATTTCTATTCATTTCTCTTTGACTGGGGAATTTTAAGGCCAAATCCGCTGCGGTACTATTTGATTAACCCGTCAACCAATTTCGCCAAATTATATAAATCGCCAAAGCACTCGCCAAATTATACAAATTGACATCATTTTTATTTTAAATAACGAAAGAACAAATAAATTAGTGCAACATTAATAAAAATTGAAATAAAACGTTGAAATAAAAATAACTTGATGACGTAGACACGTGTAACTTGCTTAAAGTCAAGTTAATGTGACATTTACGATCAACCATTATTGTCATTTAATCTTGTAGTTTGGCGAATGATAGATTTTTGGTCGACGGGATAACTAAGTAGTACCAAAAATACATATGTCAATCGCTGTTTTCGTATTTGATTAAGTAAAATAAGTTAAATATTTCAAAATAAGCTAATATAAAAAGAATTAAGTAAACAGAATCTTTGTCTCCCGGTATTTTTTAACAAAGCGAAAAGAAAGTTCTTTTAAATAAGACATTTTAAATTAATCGTTTTTAATCTGACGTAATTTTGACCAAACTATTCTTTCTCTTTTTAATATTCACGTGAAAATACTTGTGTTAGAAATGAAATATTATTTGCGCTTTCCTAACAAAAATAGTTGAAAAGTATCCTGTCAAAATATCAAATAAATGTCTAGTGCAATTTCTAAATTCAAACCGTTTTGCAATACTAGGGGGTTCGGCCCCCTACGAGCTACGCTCGCCAACCCCCGCCCAGACACCGTAGACTCTAAATGCACGCTAATTTGATCGGCTTTAAAAAGATTTCGAAAGATTGAATTATAATTCAAAAAACAGTGGCGATCTCTCTATAAACGGATTTCTATTCATTTCTCTTTGATTGGAGAATTTTAACGCCAAATCCGTTGCGGTACTACTTGATTATCCCGTCGACCAATTTCGCCAAATTATATAAATCGCCAAACCACTCGCCAAATTATATAAATTGACATAATTTTTATTTTAAATAACGAAAAAACAAATAAATTAGTACAACATTAATAAAAATACAAATAAAACGTCGAAATAAAAATAACTTGATGACGTAGACACGTGTAGACACATTTCAAAATAAGCTAATATAAAGGGAATTAAGTAAACAGAGTCTTTGTCTCCTGGTATTTTTTAACAAAGTGAAAAGAAAGTTCTTTTAAATGAGACATTTTAAATTAATCGTTTTTAATCTAACGTAATTTTGACCAAACTATTCTTTCTCTTTTTAATATTCACGTGAAAATACTTGTGTTAGAAATGAAATATTATTTGCGTTTTCCTAACAAAAATAGTTGAAAAGTATCCTCTTAAAATATCAAATAAATGTCTAGCGCAATTTCTAAATTTAAACCATTTTGCAATATTATTTTGTGTTCATTTTATGTAATAACTGTAATGTGACGTAAATATGACGTAATTTCTCATATTTAAGACTTCTAACGCATGTTAATAAATTTATTGTTTTACAAATTCCTTTCTCTCTTAAAATTCACGTGTAATTATAGTTTTTATGACGTAATTTTTAATAAGTTCCTGCTTTTTTGTACATAATTATTTAATTCTAATTCCAAATGTTTTTTTCTGGCAACAGTTTAAATTAATATCACTTTCTAAAATCTGTTAAAAATATCTCTAGAAATGCTGAAAATCTGAATTTAAAATAGAAATAAAACCTCAAAAAATTAGTCAAAATAAAAAAATTAATGCAATCTGCACTCCGGAAATTTCTAACGCATAAAATGATCTAAAAATGGTTAAATTCCTATGAACAGTTTTTGCTCCTATAAAACTTTTTTAGTGGAACGATTTGTCCAACTTTACCATTAAATATCTCTTAAAATAATTCTTCGATCTGAAAACTGTCTGCATCAGCCTGTTTATCAAACATTTCTGTATCATACTACCGATTTTCATATTTTTGTATGCATTATTTTTCTTAATATTAACGAAGAAAGACCTCCAGTCACAAAAAATTCAAAACCGGCGACGGTGACAGTGGTAGTTACTTTTTTTTAGAACAGAGAGATTCACATCAAAATACTTTTGTAAGAAATGAAATATTATGATCATCTTAAAATGTCAAGTAAATGTCTCGCGCAATTTTTTAAATTAAAACTGTTTTGCAATATTATTTTTTGTTCATTTTACGTAATAAGTGTAATATGATGTAAATTCTCCTATTTAGGACTTCTAACGCATGTTACTGAATTTATTATTTTACAATATTCTTTCTCATTTAAAATTCACGTGTAACTATAGTTTTTATGACGTAATTTTCAATGAGTTCCTGCTTTTTATATTTTTTGTTTATAATAGTCACGTGTAAAATAAATTTTTAATTTGAAGCAAACATTACTGTTTGCGCTGTTTATACAGTACAGTTGGCAACAGTTTAAATTAATACAATTTCCTAAAATTTGTAAAAAATATCTCTCGAGATGCTGAAAATTTGAATTTAAAATAGAAATAAAACCTCGAAAAATTATTCAAATTAAAAAACTAATTGCAATCTGCACACCGGGAAATTCTGACGCATAAAATGATCTAAAAATGATTAAATTCCTATGTACAGTTTTTGCTCCTATAAAACTTTTTTAATGGAACGATTTTGTCCAACTTTGGCATTAAATATCTCTTTAAAATATTCTTCGATTTGAAAACTGTCTGCATCAGCGTGTTTATCAAACATTTTTCTATAATACTACCGATTTTCATATTTTTGTATGCAACAGTTTTTTTAATATTATTGAAGAAAGACCTCCGGTCACAAAAAATTCAAAACCGGCGGCGGCGGCGGTGACAGCGGTAGTTACTTTTTTTTAGAATAGAGAGATTCTCTTATGTGTTTATAAAGGAAGTATTAATTTCGTTATGCAAAAATAGTCAGAAACAAATGTTGAAAAATGTTTGTTGCTTTATGTGCAAAATGTTTATTATTATTATGTATTGAAACCGGCACGTGATAAGATAAATTAAAAAAAAAAAATCATGGGTACTTTTCGGTTAGCCGGGCGCCAGTGTTATATATACATATCTATATACATACATATATATTATATACATATACACATATTGTCCACATACATATATATATATATATATATATATGTATATATACATACATTTATGCATACATATATATGTATACATAACACTGGCGCCCGGCTAACCGAAAAGTACCAAATCATGCTTAAACATTATCTTAGAAATTATAATACAACGGTCAATTAAGATACAGTTTTTAAACAAATTTCATTTGAAAGTAAATTTTTTCCCTATGCGACGAAAATTGAAAATGTGCGATGGTCAGAAGATTAAAAAATTGCAGTAGCAAAAATTTCAAGACAGAAATTTGATCGTGAGATGTTGCCATTCGCAAAATGACGTCAGCGTTACGCACAGATACGCTTCTTCTTTATAATATAGATACTTAATCAGTAAAATATAATAAAGATCAATTATTAGGATGTGGTTATCAATTGAGGCTCTTATGATTGGTATTCCTGAATGAAAAACAGCAATTTTCACCTTTACAAAATTTGCATGCGTACTTCTCATTTATCATTTTTAAAAAAAATGCACTTTGTTTGATCATTTAAAAATCATTTTAACTCAAAACTCTAAGTCAAGATTGTCATCAACATCTTTTATGTGAACCGCACTCTTTACTTGAGATTCTAATAGCAATTCCGGAGAGTAAAAATTTCCGTTATGTATGGTTTGTGTCAAAATGTTTAGTTTTATCTAAGAAAATGATCGTTTTCTTTTAAATATGATTTCATTTTCACTTAAATAAGCATTTCGCCTAGTGTCTGAAATTTAGTATCAGTACACATGCAGAAGGAAAAACAATATAGAAAATTTATGAGGAAAAATACGTGTTTTCAAAAGCGGTATGTTACTTTGCGTTATTATGCCCCTAGTATAATATTCTGCTCCTAATGGGATATTGTGACACTACACTCTATACAACAATTTTTATCAACAATTTTGAATTTTTATCAGAAAATAGCATGAATAAAGATAAAAATACCTCATTATTTCTCTCTTGTCTGTAATAATGAAAGGTATCTAATTTTCACCATTTTGAAGCAATTTCATAAAATGCTTTTAAAATTAAAATATAAAAGTGAGATATTTAAAAATCAAACAAACAGATAAACAAACAAATAGTGCCACATCTACAAATGAAGAGCTTTCAGTTAAAAAAAAAATATATATATATTAGTAAAATTTGTTCAGCAGAAAGATCCGGGCAGATGACTAAAAAACACTTGTATTCTTAATATAGATTATATAAAATTAGGAAAAATTAAATTAAGCAAATTATGTTATTTTGATATAATTATAGTAGAATGTCCTAAAAAATAGCATTAAAATTTTATTATTCAAGAGAATTTTGGACAAAACTTCAAGAACATATTATTTTAAACCACGAATTATTTGGTTCCTTGTCTGACTCGGCGAAGAAAATCCATCCACGCGAGAATCATCAATTTCTGTAATATAAATCTCTTATTTGCATGTCACCTCTCTTTTATAAAGATACTCTAAATTTTTGTAAAACATTGCGTTTTATCAGTGCGTCATTTCGATTACATTATTTTCAAATTGAAGCATTTTAACCTGTGAAGAATTTCAAAGAAGCTAAGCTGTGAAAATGACGCACTTTTAAAAAACATAATTCAAGGTTTAAGAATTAAAATACACGCTTTTTTATAATATGGCGTCATTTGAATCTAAACTTCGTCTATGGAAAAGTATGCATATGACGTCATTATCACGGAATAACAGACAATATTCTTGACATAGCCCACATTTTAATTTCAACTTTTTTTTTCGGGTTTTATGTGAAAATGGCAACATAATCATACAGTATCTCCTATTTTCGACAATTTTCCGTTTACTTTCAAACATTTTCAATAGAAATGGGGTACTTTTGTTGCCACGATAAGAAAAATGGTATTAAAAACTACAAAAAAATTAATATCTCAAAAATAAATTGAGGTACAGCTTTCAAACAAATTGCATTTAAAAGAACATTTTTTTCCTTATACGACGGTGTAAAAATTTAAAATGTGCGATGTTTAGAAGTTTAAAAATTTGCAGTAGAGAAAATTGGAAAAGCAAAATTTTATTTCAAATTTCAAAGTGTTGCCATTCGCAAAATGACGTATGCGTTACGCACAGATATGTTTGTCCTTTATAATATAGATAGACAATGCCCTGATCCAAATTAAATTGCATGCATTAGCAGATGTTATTACTTATCGGCTGGTATCAGTCATATATTTTTATGATGTTTTCAGGCGCTTTTAGCAGGGGTGTATGTATATATATATATATATATATATATATATATATATATTACACATGATCTGCATTACACTGTCCTGCAGTCCGTAAATTCATAGAAAATATATTTGTGATTTGATGATAATCGAACTTTTATTATACACAACATCAAACCATCAAAGAACTGTTGAAAATGGTATGTTCTTTGTTTATTCTTAAGTATTCATACATTAAGTTTTAATTTGTAGCGATAAAATCACTATTTCACCAAACAAAGTATAAACAAAATTTATAAATTAGCTTAGAGTGTAATTTTTATAAATTTCGTTACTTTTAGAATGCCAAGGTATGGTCAGATATTTATGATAATCTTTAAAAAAGTCTACAAACGAATAGTGTGTACAAGTGAAATAAAATTATAAATGAATTTAAAAAGTGCTGTAAACATTATTTAAAAAAATATTCCAATATATGATGGTTCAATTTTTAAGCCTGCTTTTGCACATGTACTGTAACATTATATTATTCAAAATAGTGCCTTTATCTAATATCATTATTTATTTTTTTAGAATATTGCTGTTAACAACGCTTAAAAATTAAAGCAAAAAAGCATAATTAATCAAAATGTGACCAACAAAATTCGTTAAGAATTTGAATTTCGCAAAAAAATATTTTTTTTTTATTCGAAGGCGTTACATAACTACATTTATAAGTTCATACAGATACAGCTCCGAACCAATGTCATATACAAGTATGTTCTAAAGTTTAGCAATAATAAAAAATATTTTGTCCAATATACAAAAAAAAATGAAAAGTTTAATTATTGTTTTCGAATTAAGATAACATAGATGTTTGCTTACCAGTTACCTAGTTATTTCGAAAATTCATGAGATATAAATTATCAAAGATAATCATATCGAGTTAACCTCTGCCATCACATAATGGATATAATAGGTTTTTATATTAGAATATTTATTCCAATTTGTATTTTTTTAACTGACATTCAATAAAGCAGTTTTTTTTTTTTTTTTTTTTTTTTTTTTTTTTTTTTTTTTAAGAAAAGGGATGTTTTTAATGGGTGCCGTCGCATTACTTTTGAACAGGCGTTAGAAACTTTATCACAATTTTGTGTTAGAAAAATCTGGTTTCGTTTCTGGTCACGAATTTGGATAGTATTTTTAGAATAAAAAAATTGTACGTATTATCTTTTTGTCTGTTGTCTTGTCTCTTTAAAAAATGTAATTGGCTAATCATTATGAAATCAAGATATATTATTAAAGTAATACTTTATAACACAGGGGGATTCTAGAGTCACTATACATTACAGTGATTTACCTACTGCATATTTTTTTCTTGCAGGTAAACCGACAGCATGCTAACAAAAAAATAACTAGTATGTTGTGGCCATCACAAAACTTTCTTCTATCTCATACATGTCAATACTTCAAAATTCATTATCACAGTGCATCTATGCTCATCATGAGGATTCTAAAAAGATGAAATTCCATGCATTAGTTCTTGAGATATTACTGTCCATGAAATCGTGTAAATCCATCAAAATGCAGCATAGCAGCGCCACCTATTGGGTGATTTACACCAGAACCTAATTATCATCAACATATGTCAATGTCTAACTGGATATGAAGTTTGGGGAAAAATCCGTGCATTATTTCTTAAGATAGAGCTATTGCGCAAATCATGACAAATGCAGCATAACAGCGTCACCTGTTGAGCGATTTACACAACCACATAATCAGTATCAACATTTATCAAGGTGTACTTGAATCTGAAGTTTGATGAAAATTCGTGCATTAGTTCTTGAGATAGAGCTATTGAGGAAATAGTGCAAAATGCAGCATAGCAGCGCCACCTATTGGGCGATATTCACCAACACGTAGTCAGCATCATGTCATATCAAAGAGTAACGGAATCTGAAGTTTGATGAAAATATGTCCATTAGTTCTCGAGATACAGCGATTGCAGAAATCGTGAAAAATGCTGTATAGAAGCGCCACCTGTTGAGCGATTTACACCAAAATGTACAAAATGTCAATTCATATCAAGGATTAACTGATTCTGAAGTTTAGTGAAAATCATTGTATTAGTTCTTCAGATACCACTATAATGGAAATTCTGAAAAGTGCAGCATAGCAGCGCCACCTGTTGAGCGATTTACACCAAAACACAAACAGCACTAACTCATATCAAAGTATACATGAATCTGAAGTTTGTTTAAAATCCAAACATTAGTTGTTGAGATAGAGCTATTGCGGAAATTGTAAAAAATGCAGTATAGCAGCGCCACCTGTTGAGCGATTTACACCAAACTGTACAAAATATCAATTCATATCAAGGATTAACTGAATCTGAAGTTTGATGAAAATCCGTGCATTAGTTCTTGAGACAGAGCCACCGCGGAAATTGTAAAAAATGCAGTATAGCAGCGCCACCTGTTGAGCGATTTACACCAACACGTAATCAGCATCAAGTCTTATCAAGGACTAAACGAATCTGAAGTTTCATGAAAATCCGTGCATTAGTTCTTGAGATAGAGCCATTTCGGAAATCATAAAACATGCAGCATAGCAGCGCCACCTGTTGAGCGATTTGCACCAAAAACTAATCAGCATCAATTTCTATCAGGGACTAACTGAATATGAATTTTTATTAAATTCCGTGCATTCGTTCTTGAGATAGAGCGCCCACAATATTTATGTCACACACAGACACACAGACAGACGGACAGACAGACATTTTGTAAAAACATGTTTTTCGGGTTCTCTGACCTTTAAAACGTGCAAATCCGTCGAAAACCGGAATTCGAAAATTTTCATGAATCCAATACTTTCTTCTTGTAAAGATAGAAGAAAGTAATAACGGATCGCTGTTGTTCCTGCTCGTCTCCGTGGTACGAATTATGAACAGGGGCCCATATATTTAGGAACCTTGGCCCCAGAAGGCTGGCTATAAAGAGGATAGTCAATAAATTTCTGCGCACTGGTAGTGCTTCAAATGAAGAATATCCAGGGTGGTCGAGAATAATGATCAAAACAGTGCAAAGTCTGGATCAAGCTCTTCCTGACAGTCTTACATCGCCAACGATTGACCTGCGCCCTTAGACTTTTTTATCTGTGAGTTTATCACGAATAAGATACACATTCGCAGCGCTAAACAAATCATTGATAAACACTGATTTTAGCCGCAGATACAGATATTACACAGCTGACCTTGAAAGACTTTTTGTCACATTGAAGTCTATCGAAATTATAGCCAATTGCGAGATAAGTTTCAGTACCATTGCATACTGTGTAATAAAATCCGCTTAATCACAAAATGTATAGTGACTTCAAAATCACCCTTTGCAATAATATGTAACGTTTTAAATGACCGCATGAATCCCCTCTGAATAAAACACGGAAACATGCATGCAAATAAGTACATACCAGTGTAATATTGTAAGGAACAATTCTTTAAAGTTTGTTTTATTTTTTATTTACCCATCATACGTAGTATAGGGTTTACACGTTTCAGACACTGGAGATTCCGAAAAACACATTTTTAGAAAAAAAATTGTCCGTCCGTCTGTATGTGTGTATCTGTAAACGCTCTATCTCCCAAACAAATTGAGATAGAGACTTGAACTTCGGTGTGTACTTAGGGAGTAATAGTGGTAAGAAGCCTATTGAATATCAGTAATCTCGATTAACCGGAACTATTTGTTTCGGACTGTTGAAGTATTCGTTCTGATAAAAGGTATACAAAATTTTTCGAAATTGTTTATTTAAAGGAATGAATATAAAACACACCAAAAACATAAATTTTGCATCTTGAATGAACTCGATCGGATAATTAGTTGCCGAGATATTCATAATTCTATTTTTCACACTCTTCGATTTTTCATGACCCTGTATTTCATTCAAATTTCAATTCAAAGATATATTTTAATTGGAAATGAGACGCTTAATCCGACGCAGTAAACTGTTAGTTAATAGGATTATAATTTTTCGAGTTATAAGGATGTTTCTTTTACGCAATTCGATATTAATCTATTATCCCGCCGACCAAAAAACTATCGCCAAACTATAAGATTAAATGCCAATAATCTCTTATCGAAAATGTCAAGCATTTAATGCCTCTCCATACCTATAAGGGGCTTTACCATAGGGGGAACCTCTTCTGTCGCCAAATACCGCCAAGTTTGTTGCAACTTGTCGGTATATTGCCAAATTTAGCGGCCAAAATGAGTCGCCAAAAGTGACGCCAAATTGGCGGTATCTCTAATATTTGGCCAAATTCCTATAGACTTCCATTGTAAAATAATAGCGTTTACTTGCTTACAGAAAATCAACAAATTGGGATATTTTAATGCAACAAAAAGTAATATTATCTTAAGGGGTTATAATAATTATATTTAAGGAAGTCCAAATAAATTAAATTATGAATAAAGGTAACATGGTACAATGCTTAGCAAATATCACATGTTTTATTTTCATATTTTATATTATCTATATCCCTGATGGGTAAGTATTACGGTGACCCCCAAGGACTAGTTCTATTAAACCTTATTAATTTTTATTATTATACTAAAAATCCTTGAAAGTTTTCGTTTACTTGTAATGTGTTTATTTTCTGGACGATTCATTATATTGGGTTGGTAACATCAATCCTATACTAGTAGAGAAAATTGTGAAATCTCGATAATTATTTTACATTAGTTTTGTGTAAATTAAAAACTATAAAAATTCTAAAAAAATATATTCATGGAATATTGAGTGCCTTTTTATTTTTTGACATGCCAAAATTGAACAATTTTTAAAAGAATAATGAATAAAAGTTTTACTTAAATGTTTAATTCTTACTCATCTTATGGTTCTTTCCTAGACATCAATCCCCTATTTTCATTCTAGATTTATTTGATACTTTATGAATGAATGTTCAAGATGCTTTCTCAAATCCATTTATGAAATGAAAAAGAAAGAAACATAATTTTTCACATTTATTTAAAAACAAATCCATTGTAAATGGGATTCTGATGGGCCGTGCCATCTTTCTTCGACTTTCGTTTGAAAGAATATTTCGGTACCTCAGAGATACGGTACATTTGATTATTTGAAAAATTCTTGAATACTTATGCTTTTCTAATAAATGATCAAACATTTTCTTTCAATTTACTTTTATATTAAAAATATATTCTCTGTCTGAACTTTGTAAATATTTACTAACAAATCTGCCTAGTAATTTTTTGCATTTTCTATACAATATTTGCAGAAATTCGCTGAAAAATAATGAATACACAGTGGTGGCCAAAATTGTGGACATTTTTAAAAATTTTCATGACTTTCATTATAACTTAGTGTGATTATAAAATATATTAATATTCACTTAAATACAAATGTTTGTATATCAAATTGAAGGTAATTTATTGTAGAATTTAATAAAAGAAAAGAATAAAACATCTGCATTACAAAAAAAGTTACACTTACTTTAGTCTAAAATGCAAACACAATTAGTTCTGAATGCTGAATTGTATTGTAATGAAAGCTTCCTAGCCAATCATAATTACTGTTCTGAGAACCAATCAAATGTCAGTAACTAAACTCTAGTATGTTTTGATTTGTAAAAATGGTATTTTGCTGAAATGAATTTTCAGAATGCTGAATACTAGTGTAACTAAATAGAATAATGTTTGTTTTTAAATATTTCTATTCATTTTCTTAATGCAAATAATTTAAAACAATGTCATCAACAACAAAAACTGATTGGACACCTACAAAGAGAAGCAGAATTGTCATATTGAGAGACAATGCTTCTCTTATACTTCTCTTATGCTGAAATTGCAGGACAGGTTGGTGGATCAGTCACTTTATCTGGCGTACGAAAGTTGTGCTTATGTTATGAAGCTAAACCAGTGATAAATGAGGAAAGATCAGGTCGATAAAAATGCACAAGGGATTCTAGCGTTAGAAAGATAAAAATAATATGCCTCAAAGAAATTGATCACATGCTGTTAGATATGAAAGTAATGCAATGGGTATTTTAGATAGTTCAAGGACAATAAGGAGAGGATAAGAGGTTTTGCACTGAAAGATAGAATTCTGAGGGAAAAAAAAATTTAAACCTTTCGCAACGCAAGAAACGAGTTCAGTGGGCAAAAGAACACATTATTCAGAAAATCAGCGGAAGCAAATAATCTGGAGAGTAAAATATCACTATTTGGTAGTGATGGGCGAAAATATGTGAGACGTAGAGTAGAGGAAGAACTGCATCCTGATTGCATTGAAGCAACGACAAAGAACCCAACAAATGCCATTTTGGGCTTGCATGTCAGCAGATGGGGTGGACCACATTCAAGTGATTGATAGCATTCTGAATGCAATAAATACATCGAAACAGTCCTGGAACCAACATTGATACCTTCCATCAGGGATCTCCTACCCAGTAAAGCACAATTTAACTTTCAGCAGGATTCAGCTCCATGCCATACGGTAAAAATATGCGAAGAATGGTTTAAAAATAAAAGCATACAATTATTGCACTGGCTAGGAAACAGCCCTGATCTGAATCCCATAGGAAATTTGTCGCGACGTTTGAAAACACTTGTAAAAAAATAGCGTCCACATAATAAAATTATTGAAGTTATAATCGATTCTTGGCATCATGTGATTAAAAAGGATGAACTCCAAACACTTGTTATTTCAATCAAAAGAGTTTTTGAAGCTGTAATAAAAAACAAGGGTTATCCTACTAAATATTGAATATGTAAGTGGGAGAGTATCACAAAATGTGAGTTTTGAAAATAAAATGTTTTGAAAATTTAAATCGTTTCAAAGCTCTGATTCTTTTAAAAATGTTTTTGAGCAGCTGAATAAAGGAATTTACTCGTAAAAATGTTAAAGTTTGAAGAGCTTAAGTTCATTTTTATGTAATTATAATAATATGTGATTTTCATGGCATACCCCGTAAGGCATGGTGACGTCGCGGCGACGTCGTTGTGAAGTCACACTGTGATTTTGTGACCGTCGATGTGACGTCATAGTGACTAGAATGCGAAGTCGTTATGGCCGTTTTAGGGGTCGTTTGTGACGTCACATTGTGACCACTCTGTGAAGTCACGGTGTGACAAATTTGTGAAAAGTGTGTCATTTGTGACTATTTTGGCATTAACTTTATGACGAACCTGTGACGAAAGCGGCAATGCTTTGAAGTCACACTGTGACCAATTTGTGAAATATGTGTCATTTGTGACGAACTTGTCATAAACACTGTGATTTCAAATGAAAATCAAATTTCAAATTAATTGCTTAATAGACGCAAATAGTGAAAAAGATTCCATGCTGGGACTCGAACCCGGGCCGTTAGTACAGCGCACTGACATTCTACCGACTAAATCACATGGAACGATACACAGGCTGGAAAATTTCTCACTATTACATGATCTCGAGGCTACAAACACAGCACAAGATGGAATATTTAGCGTGTGCCACCAACATGATGCAAACACGAAACTTAATTAAATCCAGCATCGATTGAAATTATATTAATACTTGGAAATTTTTCCAGAGAGAACCATTCGCCTTGCATACTATATTTCAAATGAAAATCAAATTTCAAATTAATTTCTTAAAAGGCAATTTTAATTTGAAATGTTGTATGCAAGGCGAATGTTTCTCCCTGGAAAAATTTCCAATTATTAATATAGTTTCAATCGATGCTGGATTTCATTAAGTTTCGTGTTTACCCTATGTCGGTGGCTCACGATAAATATTCCATCTTGTGCTGCGTTTGTAGCCTTGCCAACCTGTAATAGTGAGAAATTTTACAGACTGGGCGTCGTTCCATGTGGTTTAGTCGGTAGAATGTCAGTGTGCTATACTGATGGCCGGGATCGAGTCCCGGCATGGAATCTTTTTCACTATGTTGGCCTTTGCGCCTTTTAAGCAATTAATTTGATATTTGATTTTCATTTGAAATATTGTATATAAGGCGAAGGATTCTCTCTGGAAAAATTTCTAAGTATTAATACAGCGACGAATTTTGAAATAACCTTTTGCTGTAAATATAAAATCTTATCTTTTTACCGTACTTTTTAGCAAAATATCGCTATTTTGGAGTCCTATTCTTCTAAAACATTTAAAAATTTTCCACTTAAAAAACAATGCTTACCAACTGAGATATTTTTTTTATTCAGTTCTATGCTTGATATTAAGTTCTATGCTTGATATCGAGTTCAAGCTTGATATTTAGAATGTGTAATTTTTTTAATTTGTTGTGATTTGTCATTGCTTTATTAAATACGAACATGGAGACTAACGGATATTAATACAACTATTATTTATAGAGCGGCATGATAACGATATTTATTTAAATTTTTTATTCCCGTGTATATTGTATTTTGTGAATATGAGCTAAATAGATTTGGTATGTTTTATAGGAAAATACTGATCTGGGAAATAGAAAAAAAACGAGTAAGAAAAATCATGGGTTAATCATAGATTATAAAATACTTTCCAACACATTCTGAATGCTTTAACAAGACATCGTAATTTAGGGAAATGACGTAAATAAGATAACTAACTAAACATTTTAGAAAATTCATAAAACATTTGAAAAATTGATTTCAGCAGTTACCGCCCATAGCCAAATATGTTTTCCAATTCTTTTGAACAGCCTTGTATTTGATCTGTAGGTTGATACACTGAGAAAAATGAAGTACTCAAAAATAAGTAAACCGACGTACTCATATCGAATTGAATACTTTTAGATCAAAAATGAACCCATGCTTTCTCTGTTTTGACACTTCACATGTTATCAAACCCAAACAAACGAATAGTTTTGTACCCTGTATTGGTTCATTTCATTTATGGCGGCATAAATGATGTTTATTAATGTAAATATTAAATTATGCACAGCATTTTAAAAATAATTTAAAAGTGCTTGGAAATAATGCTCTTGTCATAAAAATATGAAAAACTTCGGCGGATGCCCTTTGTGATTTAACAGGTATTCCGCCCTTGGCACTTCAACTTGAATATATAGCAACAACAGGAAGAGTCTTACGTCTTGGAATCCCGACAGGAAATCAAGAACCAATATTTTACCAACCAAAAATGAAGTCAGATCAAGTTGAACCATATAAAGAATATTTCTTTCAAATAGATCCAGAAAATACTCCACATGTAGAAATAAACATTTATACGGATGGTTCCAAGATGGAAGATGAAACGGTATATGCCTTCTGTGTGTATCAGAGAGGAGAGTTAATCCACGAGGATCAAACTAAGTTAAGTAAAGAAAATACTGTTTTTTCAGGCAGAACTCCTGGCCATAGAAGAGGCTGTGCCGTGGATTAGGAACTCCCCTCATAAAGAAGTATTAATACACTCGGACAGTCTCTCAAGTCTCTTAGCAATAGAAGATGTTTTTTCAAAAAATCTCATCGCAGTACAAATTATCAAACTACTCCAAGAAACAAGAAAAAAGATCTTCTTTAAATGGGTCCGTGGACATGTGGGTAATGTGGTGAATGACCATGCAGATTCTTTGGCAAAAGAAGCAAAGAAAGCCACATCACATGCCAAATACAAATTCTTTCCCAACCCTCCTTCTTACTTGAAGAAGCTTCTAAAATCATCTCTACACGAACAATGGCAGACTCGCTGGGACTATGGTACCACAGGACGGTACACATACGATTTAGCCCCAAAAGTCTCGGAAAAGAGAATCCTGCTGCATAGAAATCTTTTTCTGTTTGCCACTAACCACAGCCCATTTTCATCATATCTTTATATAGGTTTCCTTCTCCATTATGTGTATGCGGTCAGCGAGCTACATCATTGCATTATATCTTTAACTGTACCCTTACATCATATTACCATATAAGAAAATCTCCAAAAATGTCTTTGTCTCAGTGGTTCTCAGTGGTTTTGTCAAATCCATCATTTTGTCAAAAGATAATTGAATGTATGAAAGTTTTAGAAAACAACCATTATTTGTTTCAAAATGTTTTGTCATTTATAGATGATGATGAGAACGTATCTTAACAAATAGACAGATACCACCAATTCAAAATAAACTCTTAGCCACAAACAACACGATTGAACTATAATTGAACTGTTGCAAGAACAACAGACTTTTGAACTTTTGTGTGTGTATATAATTATATAATATTCATGATAATTATTCACTATTTTACCTATTTTTTATATTCTACATTATTTTTAAAATTATGAATCTCTTTCCAATTTAGTATACATATACGTAGCTTTTATTGTATTTTTGCAGAACGCCCAGCTTTGCAGAGTAATTGAGCTTTTGCCGCTCCAACAAGTTTAAAAATCCTATTATCTATTATCTCATGATCTTATTAATTACAAATATCTAAATTTCTCTCGTAAACGCCCAGTAAAAATTGGGCTTTCCATCGTGTATATATTGTACTTATATTGTATTTAATCTTAATATTCTCAATTGGCTTTCCTGTAGGTCCCTTCGGGCCTTTTATTTATTATTATTATTATTATTATTATTATTTTATTATTTATTTATTTTTTTTTGTGTGTGTGTGGTGACGGCGGTAGTAGATGGAAACCGCTGGGTGGGGCTTGTGAGTGCTTAAGCCATTTGGTAGGCCTCCCCACCTAGCTGACCCTGACCCTTGTCATAAAAATATTCGATTTGAGTATCTTGTTGAGAATTTTGCTATTTTTCTTAATAAATAATCAATTATACATTTCTTGTTAAGAACTTCGAACGGGAAATAAATGTCAGTACATTTTTACTTTAAATTTTAGGTTTTTCTTTTTTTTTTTTTTTTTGGGGGGGGGGCAGTACATAACGATTCATATTTGATCACAACCAATGAATAAAAAATGAGTACATGTGTTTCTCAACTTTGAATACATTTGGATCGGAGTTATTTTGAGTATGTGACGCATTTAAAATTGAGTACTTTTTACTCAATTTTGACTTCCCATTTTTTTAAGTGTATATATACTATATAATGGGAAAATCTAGTTTAGCAAGAAAACGCCTAACAGGTTGAAATTCTTTTTCAGCAATTTATACTAATGTATGGAAACATACTTGAATACTTTTGTACAACCCTGTAGTTTACCTAGAATCTTTATTACACGCCACTATTTAGTTAAAATTTTATTCAAACTAAGACACTCTTAAAACTGCTGAAATCACATTTCCAGAAATTATAATTTATAGACGGCCATGTATCCAATTCTTTACGTGACACTGTATATCATTTTATCTATATTCTACAAACATTTCTTGGTAAATTAAATGCAGTTCAGCAAAAAAAGCATAACTCATTTAAAAACCACCTTTAAGCAATTTGCGCCCATACCCAGTAATCCTTACGAATACTTTTGTGTAGCCTTGTATAGGAATTATAGCATTTATATACACCATATACTATGCATAAGTATAGCGAATCATAAAAGCGCATATCATAATTAAAAATACATTTCCAGCATTCATCGCTAATGAATAGTACTTCGGATACAATATAGTATCTGAAATATTTTGTGTGTCCCTGTAAATGTATAATAATACGTATTATTCGTATTATACATGAAATAATTTATAGTATGTAAACCTCAGCGACATATATCAATTTCATTATATTTGAAATAGATTAACATAATTAAAGTATGCCGCAAACAATTCCCTCCACCCCTATATCATTATGTATTTGAATTCCTTTTTTAGCCCTGTAAATGAACAATAACTATTCTTTGCATTGCATAGTCAACAGAATACATATTTTAGTGCACTTCATAAATGCATATAAAATTTATTCTGTTTGAAAGCGTGCGTAAAATCATAAAAAATCATTTGAAACGATTTTTTCCCATAGGCTGTAATGTAACGGAAAACTTTTGGCTGTCCCTGTAAATGAACAAAGCATGCTACAAACTTCATTACAAATAGGTACCGTGCTATGGTAAACGTCAATAACATCCAAACATTTCAGGGCAATCCGAGTATATTTTCGAGAGTTAGAGTGCGGACAGACTGCTAGACGGACAGACGGAGAGACAAGCCGAAGTCATAAGCACTTTTCAACTTGTGTCCTATATTATGTATCCTGTATTATATGAACTTTTAAAAAATATATACTAAAGCAGTTTAATCTATAACTTCCCATCAGGCATGAAAAACACTTTGTTTCAATGCTTAAATATCATATTTTACTTTTTAGTGCCAACAATTACGCGTATCATAAACGTAGAAAATGAATTTATAATAGAAGAAAATTTAATAAACGATTCAGAATGTCTATGATTAAATGTTTGATTAAAATCACAAACAGAAAAAATGCTTACATACAATTTAAAAAAATAAATATACCAATTTGAAAAACACTAAAAATAATAATTAGTATTTATAATTGTACTATTAAACAACAGCAAACTCAATAGATAAATTAAATGCATTATTAGATTTAACAATATCTCAAAAATATTTCCATATGGTATAAGAAATTCCTATTATTTTATAATTTCGGCAAATGTTAAATCTGAAAACATTGGTTTGAAGATTTAGGATTTTGAAAGATAATTTAAAATATTATTAGCACTAAAAGAAAATTCTTTCAAATGTTTCACTACTGTAATATGTAAAAATACATTTTCCCAGTATAATGTTAATTTCTAATCTGAAACAGTTTCGTAATCTCATGATAATCGAACATCATCCCCAAAATAATAATAACTATAAGTGTTAGTAATAAAAAAATAGTAAGAAGCCGATAAGATAATTCCAAATCATTGTCGTTCCATACATTTTCAATCTCAAGTAAGAGTAAATTAATGTTTATATTAATTCCAGTATGAATGTAGGAATGCAAAGTCTCTGCGCAGTTTTTTTTTTTTTTTTTTTTTTTCAAGCGATGGCAGATTAAGATATTTTTCTTTACAGTTATCGAATTTGAATATATCGCGTCTGACAGCTAAAGATCAGTCTTTTACAAATATAACATAAAACTATTTAACTCATATGTACAAATCAGGAATAAAATATTTTAATTAAATAAAACTTACATATACGTTCTATTAATAACCGTGTATCCTAAAATGGTCATTTCCTTATCTTAATGTGTTGTAGACGTGGTGAAGGTGATGTTCTAAAAACAGTGAACTATTTATTTCCTGTGTCTTCTCATGTTTATTTTTTTGTGGGCAGACGATTTTCAAGCAGATGGTCTGGTACAGATTATTTGTTTTTGCATGCAAGAGATATGAAACTTGAATGAGCAGTAATTTTCTGAAAGTATGGTTAATTAAAATTTTGTATTTGAAGAAATGTCCAATGTATTTAACCTTTTTCTTTTTATCCGTACCAAATAATTCTAGTTAAAATGTATTGTAAAGTTCCTTTTTTCTAAATAATTATAATAATAATATTCATAATTAGAGGTCATTAGATATACCATTGTTTAAATTTTCAAAAGGTGTAAAAATAAATTTAATGGTAATAACGAGCCTCCTCTTTTTTTTTTCTTTCTTTTTTTTTTTAAGTAAAGTTTGTTTTGCACAAATTTTGTATATTTCTTTTATTTTCGGAAAATGCTAATTTTATTTAAAAAGTCTGAAAGAAGTAGAATTTATGACTTGAATACAAATTATAAAAATATTCTAAAGCAAGAAATGCATATATGACTAAACTCTGAAGACTCTTTCTACGTGCTCATGAAAAGGTGCAGATTTAACTGTAATAGAATTTTTTTATTTTGAAAGCACAGAAGTGTTTCGAATAATCCTGGTCGGTAAAAAAAGAAATAAATAAATAAATTTCTTCCCAGCAAACTAAATATGTAAAGTGTATAAATTTAATATTCCTAATTCTAAATATATTATCCAAATGCTAGATAAAATTGAAATCATGAAAAAGTATACATTCACTATCTTAGATATCAAATTGATAAAATATAGCCAGAAAATATAGTTTATTAATGCTTGTATCGTGCACTTTATTTATTATGCCCCGCCCCCCTCCCCTTTAGTGACCGAATTTACCATTTGCTATCCACTAATATATTTTATTCCTTATGCCATGTAACTCGTGACTGTTTAAAATATTTCTCTTCATTTTCAAAGATTTTTGAAGTTCATATTTTTGTCACACTGTGACTTAAAATATGGTGGGTTTTTTTGTCACATATGTGACGTGACGTACGTTACATAGCAGTGACATAACAGTGACCTCACAATTTTTTTTAATTGCCAGAAAACATAATTTTACAATAAATAACATGTTTTAAAGAATTTTCGTAATTTTTTAAAGTTTTCTAAGAAGTTCACATCTCAGTCACAATGTGACATCACTGAGTGGTGGCATTTTGGTCACAGATGTGACGTGACCACAGTGACTTACAGTGACGTCACAATGACGTCACCGTGACCATGCATGCTATGAGGGACGTATGTCAGGATAATGACAATTTCATTATAAAACATTTTTCAAATTCTTATTTTATTTTATTTTTTTTAGATCTACCATTCCTGTTTATTTTAAAGGAATAGGTTTCCTCTGTAGTACCTGAAATTTAGTGTAATGTTCAGTTTTATTTGTAAATTATTGAAGCCAGGAAAATGACATAATAAAAGTCAACTCAATTTTTGAAAGTCTAATCAACTTTTGCAAAGTCTTTAAACACATTATTTTAAAGAAATATCTAAAAGATCATGCAGGTAGCAATGATTTTAATACCTCTGTCATGAACTAGGTCCAGAACAAGAAGAATTACTCTGTAGCGCTATCTTTATTCCTCATAAAGAACTAAAATGAGCAGGCCAGTAAAATGACATTCATTTTCAGTGACAATCATATTTTAATTATGGAAGATTATTTATAAAACACTGAACTTGTTACATTCCTCATATATGTGTTATATAAGGTATAATTAATAATTATAAATAAAAAAAAACTAGAAAAAGATACTTGTACAGTGTAGAAGAAAGTCTTTTACTTGGCACACATCACAGTGTGACATGCCTGGAAATGATTATCTGAAATTTGATGTCTTTTAATTGCTTTATTTTGGTGTTATTATGAATATAATATTGCTTGAAGATACTTGTAAGACTATTTTTTATTAGAATGTAAAAAAAGAAAATTGCATTATCTAACATTTAATAGACATTTTACTGTGCGGACTGCAATTTTCGTATTTTGTAATATTGACCCAAGTGTATCTTTAAAATACAATGAAATCTAAGATAGATCTTATTTTTTGTAAGCATAACTTTTTTTCTAATGCAGATATTTTAATTATTTTTTTTATTAAATTCTACATCAGATTTCCATGAATTTGTTGTGTAAATATTTCTATTTAAGTGAAATTTATTATTTTCTTCAAGCACGCAATGTTATAAAACATGAAAATTCCGGTAGACATGCCGCAGTCTTTTCTGCTGGATGTTTAAGTGTTATTAACTTTTCCTTTTCTTTTTGCACAGACTAACCATGTTAGGCATGTTATCAAGGTTACTAAAACCAAAGGAGAAAAGGGGGTAAATAAAAATTGAAAAGGGCAAGAAATATGCAAGACAAGATGATAATAATGAAAAATAGGATTACGCGTAAGGCAGGCGTTCTTTGCAAACTACTCCAAAAAAGAGGAAGTGTAATTGGCTTCGTTGCATCATGTGTTTAAATGTAGTTATATAAAGACTGTACTTTTTCGACACTTTTTCTGTAGATTGTAGTCGAAAAAACAGGTCTCTTAACTCATTCGGGGCCATAGGTGCATATAAGCACCTTCATAAAGAGCTTACAAAATTTGTTTCTGGCACCAGTAAAAAAGAAAAGTAGTATTTGGTTCGTTTAATTAGAGCATTTTCATGATTATTTAAGTAAAGGTAACTTCTTTTAAAAAAGTGGTACCAACCGAATAAAATTTGTGTAAAAGCCACCGGTCCCGAAAGGGTTAACAAAAATTATGTAAACACAATTTTACTTTTTTTTTCTTTTCCCTTTCTAATACTTTGATGTTACGTTGTTGCTGAAATAACAATTAAAATTTAATGTAAAAAAAATAAGTCGATGATTTTAATAGTGAAAGTAGGCAACAGTTACCATTTTGAATCTACTAACACGTTTCGTTGTACTCATTTAGTTTCATTTTGTTATTACATCGTTAATTATTGTCCAGATATGAATATTTTTTTTAATATTTTTATATATAATTTCATTTTGCACTTATTACAAGCGCGGCATAACTACCGCACAAGTGCGGCGTCTCAGCCCGAATGTACGAGTGACGTGCCGCAGTGTAATGTTTTAGAAAAAAATTGTTAAAAAATATTAATAATTTGTTTTGAATTTTTTTGTCGTACTACACGCGTTTTATATTTAACATTAAATAGCACAGCATGATTTTTTTTATTGTATGTCCACCATGGTACTTTATACACAAATTTAAAAAAAAATGTGCGGCATAAATCCCGGAATTACCCTACTTTTGGAGGATATATGCGTTCTCGTGTAGATTATTTTATAAACTGTTTTTTTTTCAAACTAAGTTTGATGATATAAAATATAATTTATTCAAGTAACTAATTTTTAATTATATAAATAGATAATCAAAAGTTAAGTACAGAAACATTTAATTAATTTATAATTTTTTCCCACAAAATATATCTCACACTTTTTTTCCAGTTAAACTGATAACTGCCAACTCCGTTAGAATGAGTTTTTTCTAATATTATTCAGCTAAAGTCTGTTTTGTCATCAAGGATTCCACACAATTTTTATCTTTACCGGACGAGTGATGAATCTTCCTGCTCGGCATCTCTCACCCTCGTGCCGATCTTCCATAGAGCTGTTCTCGACAATAATTCCGTACGTTTTTGTCATTGCATGGACACTCCGTGCACTGTTAGTAAGCGGTTTTTTTTTTAATGCTACTGACGGCATATGATGTGCGAAAGTCCATACTTATATTTCAATATCCCTTTCAATATGCCCTTATGCATCTGATCATGTAGAATCAACTGATGTCATTGAAAATTAAAAAAAAATTGCAAATATTTCGAGTTTTTTTTTTTTTAATAGTCTTTTTATTTTAAGAGATTGATACCGAGACGTGTGTTTCGTAATTGCACTTTCATTTAACTAGGCACCTCTAAGTACGAAAGTTGCACTTAGGCGTATATAGTCACAACGCATCTTGCGCTTCAAATGTCTACAGAATGCGAATATATCAACAATTTTGCCGGATCTTGCCTGCATCTTCACTTTGCAAAACGAAAATTTTGAAAATTACAACAATGACAAAAACCATACAACCATTTTATATATTTGAATTTAAAGGTATAAAAAAAAAAAAAATAAAATTTTCATTTTTTTTTAACCTTTAAATTCAAATATATAAAATTCGATGCTGTACTTTATTTATGTATATAAACCAGACTTTTATATATATATGAAAAAAAAATATTGGGGATTTTCATTGATATGGAACGCGCAGGGCGCATTTCGAAGATTTCTATGACGACGCGTTAAATTCCATTTTTTTTTCATATATATATATATATATATATATATATATATTGTGATAAATGAATGCCATAATGCATATAATGTGCCCTTGAATAATATTTAGGTGAAATTTACAAAAAAAAAAAAAAAAAAAAAATTATGGATTTGAAGGTCCTTTGTCCACTTAAATGATGTCGTTCCATTTCAAATAAAGCACAGTAGATCTGTTGTATGTGTAGTAACGATATCAACATTATTGACAAAATAATAAACGAGAATCTGATTTTGCCTTAGATTAAAATATGTTGCTTTTTGTCACTAAATGCACTGTAAAAAAAAAAAAAAAAAAAAAAAAAAAAAATCTGTAAAATTACTAAAGTTTTTCTAGGAAACTGGAATTCTTAGAACTTTTTATGTAACGGCAACAAGAAAAATTCCTGTAACAGCGACTGTTACAGGAATTTTTCTTGTTGCCGTTACATAAAAAGTTCTAGGAATACCAGTTTCCTTGAAAAACTTTAGTAACTTTATAGATTTTTTTTTTACAGTTTGAGTCAATGAGAACATTTCTTTTCCATACAAAAACTGCTTCACTTGTCGTTTATTATAAACCTTAGATGTCTTTAGAAAAGATTTGAAATACATTGTATGTACCGAAAAAAACTTTTTTTTGATTTTCGATGATGGGTAGTGCGGAAAAGTGGCCACTAGTGGCATCAAGTTCACACAAAAAATTTGAGATTTTTAGGACAATTCCTATATTTGCCGCCTTTGGCTTGAAGTTTTGCTAAAATGCTGATTTTTGAACTTTTTTAGCAAAAATTTTAAAAATGTTAAATTAAACTTGTTTTAATCGTATTTACTTGAAAAGGCATATTTAATGTTCCAAATGCATAAATAAGCTGTAATAATGTATTATTTAATTGCTATGTGTATTTTAAATTAGACGATTTTTATAGCCTTTTCGCGTTTAAGTGAGCAAAAGTTGCATGCATTGTTTGACTCTTTCAACGGTTTCTCTCTTTTGTCTTGTTTATGTCCCTTGGTCTTCCTTATTTTTTTCGATGCTTTAAGGGTCATATATTTGGGTGACAGACAGCAGAATCCCTCAGAAACAGATCTGGAAGGAGAGAAGGGGGTGAGGCGAGAACTTAAGCGAATGCAGTGACTCACCGTGATGTTGGGGGAGTGAAGGAGGAAATACAAGATGGGAGAAAGTGCGATAAGAGATGCTTATTATTTTTGAGTGCTCGGTTTCCCTGTGACATTTGTTCAGTGTAAAAGTAAAAGCTTTTTCTTGTGAAATACATTGCTTTTTGGATCGTTTAACGTGCCTTTACTGTGTTTTGTGCGTTTTATTACGACGAGTTTAGAAATGGGTAGTGCGAAAGTTCATGATTATGTAAAGGCATGCGATAGCGTGAAAAGTAGCCATTTTGGGGCACCGTGCAAATTGAAAGACTTGCAATTGCCAACTAATGCTGACATCATGCGCCACTACTATTGGTTGCGAAGCAATATAGAAGAAAATCGAGATATTTATCTTCAACCAGTGGATGATATTATTAAAATGGTAGGTGAAAAAGTTTCCGAAATCTGGATAAAATCTTCCATACCAGTTGTTTCCCAACGAACAATTAAAGGAAAGATTAAAAACTATTACACTGAATGTAGATCATGGGAGAAATCTTGTAATCATACGGGCGTTAAGGGCAAGGCGATCCGCGAAGATTTCGTACGAAATGCGGAAACCTCTCTCTTTGACATTGCGGCTTGTAAGTGTAGAGGCTTGAACAATTGTAGCTGCGACATCAGACGTAAAGTTCCACATCGGGAGGTGAAGTTCTTGAAGGATCAAAGAACTGTTCGAAAAATGTTTATCGGAAATATTGATTTAAAAACAAGCAAAACTCTCGCAAAGAAAATATCGCTGAAAATGAAAAGGGATACAATTTCAACGAGGAATAGTGGTTCTGCGACAAAGCCTTCTACGAGTGGAGTTAGATCCAGATGGAAGACAGTTATATTGTTGGAAGATTCAAGTAGTGGGAGTTTTCAAGCAAGCAGTTCGATTGAATCTGAATTTGAACCAGGCTTACAAAGCCAAACACTCCTAAACGCATATTCCTGTCTCACACAGTGTCCGCCATGTCTCAGGGAAGCTGAGCACTGAAAACAATAAGCATCCCTTATCGCACTTTCTCCCCTCTTGTATTTCTTCCTCCACTCCCCCAACATCGCGATGAATCACTGCATTCGCTAAGTTCTCGCCACAACCCCTTCTCTCCTTCCAGGTCTGTTTCTGAGGGATTCTGCTGTCCGTCACCGAAATATATGACCCTTAAAGCCAATCGAAAAAAATAAGGAAGACCAAGGGACATAAACAAGACAAAAGAGAGAAACCGTTGAAAGATTCAAACAATACATGCAACTTTTGCTCACTTAAACGCGAAAAGGCTATAAAAATCGTCTAATTTAAATTACACATAGCAATTAAATAATACATTAACAGAGCTTATTTATACATTTGGAACATTAAATATGCCTTTTCAAGTAAATACGATTAAAATACGTTTAATTTAACATTTTTAAAATTTTTGCTAAAATAGTTCAAAAATCAGCATTTTAGCAAAACTTCAAGCCAAAAGCGGCAAATATAGGAATTGTCCTAAAAATCTCAAATTTTTTGTGTGAACTTGGTGCCACTAGTGGCCACTTTTCCGCACTACCCATCATCGAAATTCAAAAAAAAGTTTTTTTCGGCCCACCCTAATGTACAGTATATTAGAATATTTTCCGAAAGATTTCTTTACAAAAATTACCTATATGAAGTCAAAATAAATTTATCAAATTAACAGGCAACTCGAGAAATGCTCCACAAATTTGAAAGTGCAAAATTTATATACCGGCTGAGCAAAAAGTGCGTATAAACTTTAAAAATCCATAAAAACCGAAAAAATAACCGAAATGAAAAACTGCTTGCAGATTAGCATCTATAGGTCACGGGAATTTTTTAAAGACAGAAATAAAAAATAACTCAAAAAACAGCTGACAGATGGCGCTGGTTCGTGCGATTTTGGTGGAAATATACAAACGAAACGGTTATAAGAACTTGTGCTCCTAATCCAAAATTAGTTCACCGTTGTGAGCCGTGTACGTGATCAAGGATGCTGAGTATGAAGGATAAAGCTTTGTTGGTGAAGTTATTTTAAGTGAATTAGTTCTGGATTAGGAGGGCAAGTTCTTATAACCGTTTCATTTGCATATTTCCACCAAAATTGCAGGAACCAGCGCCATCTGTCAACTGTTTTTTGTGTTATTTTTTATTTCTGTCTTAAAAAAATTCCCGTGACCTATAGATGTTAATCCTGCAAACGGTTTTTCATTTCGGTTTTATGAATTTTTACTTTCTTCTACCTTTACAAGAAGAAAGTATTGGATTCATGAAAATTTTCGAATTCCGGTTTTCGACGGATTTAGACGTTTTAGGGGTCAGAGATTCCAAAAAACATGTTTTTACAAAATGTCTGTCTGTCTGTGTGTATGTGACACAAATTTTGTGGGCGCTCTATCTCAAGAACTAATGCACGGAATTTAATAAAAATTTATATTCAGTGAGTCCCTAATACAAATTGATGCTGATTAGTTTTTGGTGTAAATCGCTCAACAGGTGGCGCTGCTATGCTGCATTTTTCACGATTTTTGCAATAGCTCTATCTCACGAACTAATGCACGGATTTTGATCAAACTTCAGATTTAGTTAGTCCTTTATATGAATTGATGCTGTTTACGTTTTGGTGTAAATCGCTCAGCAGGTGGCGCTGCTATACTGCATTTTTTAAAATTTCCGCAATAGCTCTATCTCAACAACTAATGCTTGGAAAATCAACAAACTTCAGATTCAAGTATACTTTGATATAAATTAGTGCTGTTTGTGTTTTGGTGCAAATCGCTCAACAGGTGGCGCTGCTATGTTGCACTTTTCAGAATTTCCATTATAGCTGTATCTCAAGAACTAATGCAACAATTTGCACCAAACTTCAGAATCAGTTAATCCTTGATATGTATTGACATTTTGTACATTTTGGTGTAAATCGCTCAACAGGTGGCGCTGCTATACAGCATTTTTCCCGATTTCTGCAATAGCTCTAACTCAAGAACTAATGGACACATTTTCATCAAACTTCATATTCAGTTACTCTTTGATATGAAATGATGCTGACTACCTGTTGGTGAATATCGTCCAATAGGTGGCGCTGCTGTGCTTCATTTTGCACTATTTCTTCAATAGCTCTATCTCAAGAACTAATGCACGAATTTTCATCAAACTTCAGATTCAAGTACACCTTGATAAATGTTGATACTGATTATGTGGTTGTGTAAATCGCTCAACAAGTGGCGCTGTTATGCTGCATTTGTCATCATTTGCGCAATAACTCTATCTCAAGAACTAATGCACGGATTTTCCCCAAACTTCATATTCAGTTAGACATTGACATAAGATGATGATAATTAGCTTCTGGTGTAAATCACCCAATAGGTGGCGCTTCTATGCTGCATTTTGATCGATTTATACGATTTTAGGGACACTAATACCTCAAGAACTAATGCACGGAATTTCATTTTTTAAGAATCTTCATGATGAGCATAGATTCACTGTGATAATGAATTTTGAAGTATTGACAAGTATGATATAGAAGAAAGTTTTGTGATGACCACAACATACTAGTTAAAGTTTATACTCGATTTTTTGCTCACCCGTTATTAAAAAGAGTTGCCGCTGGAATTCTAGAGGGGTAGATTACCGCCTCATTATGTTTCTGAGAAAAGTAATAATTAAATAAAAATTCAAAATCCTTTTCAATCAAATTCAACATACTTAAAACTTTGGAATATGTAACGCGAAGTAAAATTTTCAGAGAAATTTAAAGACATTAATGCGCTTCAAAAAAGTAATACAGTCGGACCTCTATTTAACGAACCTCTATTTTGCGAATTTCTCTATTTTGTGAACTTTTCCTTGAAACCAAAAACATTTTGCGAATTTCGTCGTAAAATAACCTCCAAATAGCGAAGTGCATTCCCTATTTAACGAACTTTTTCTTGCGATCAATTTTTTTCTCCCCATTTCTCAAAATATTTCTGGACATTTCAAACTTATTCTTTCTTTTAACACATTTTGTGATGTTCAATGGCCTTCAACAGTTGGCCTTGAACCTTTGTAAGGAGTGAGAATTCGGTAAGTCTCTATTTAACGAACTTTTTCTTGCGATCAATTTTTTTCCCTCCCCATTTCTCAAAATATTTCTGGACATTTCAAACTTATTCTTTCTTTTAACACATTTTATGATGTTCAATGGCCTTCAACAGTTGGCCTTGAACCTTTGTCAGCAGTGAGAATTCGGTAAGTCTCTATTTAACGAACTTTTTCTTGCGATCAATTTTTTTTCTCCCCATTTCTCAAAATATTTCTGGACATTTCAAACTTATTCTTTGTTTTAACACATTTTATGATGTTCAATGGCCTTCAACAGTTGGCCTTGAACCTTTGTCAGCAGTGAGAATTCGGTAAGTCTCTATTTAACGAACTTTTTCTTGCGATCAATTTTTTTTCTCCCCATTTCTCAAAATATTTCTTGACATTTCAAACTTATTCTTTCTTTTAACACATTTTATGATGTTCAATGGCCTTCAACAGTTGGCCTTGAACCTTTGTCAGCAGTGAGAATTCGGTAAGTACGGAGGACGAAGACGATAGTCCCTTAGATCAACTTTTAAAAATGTGGATACAGATGAGAAAAAAAGAAGAAATTAACCATGATGTGCTGATTGATGATTGAATTTCACTTAATTCTGAAACTGAGACCTCGGAAACACTATCTGAATTGGATATTTTCGACAGTGTGAAAAAAAAAAAATACAGCAATGAATTGCGATGAAGACGAATATGATGATGATGGAAATTATCCTGATGCAGGAATTAACAAAACATCGTTTGATGAAATGCAAAAATCATTTGAAACAATCCGACGCGGATTATAGTTAGAAGAAAATACGCATGAAGGGGTTTTTGTAGCATTGCAAAGATGCGAGACGTATTATGAGAGAAAGCACTTTTTTAAATAAAAAAATTCCTGCCGGCCCGGCCTACAGGCGGAGGTAGATTTCGAAGTTAAGTATACTAATTTCACAAACAAAAACCAAACCATGATTAGAGATAAACCCACTTTAACAATTATATCTGGCAGCTTTTGACGAGATTTTATTTCATTTTATATTAACTGGTTTTATCAGAATCATGTTAGAGCGCTATTAAAAAAAAGTACATTTCCATGCTCAACAACTCGAACTTTTCTGGCATAACTCCAGATTAATTTTTAATAGGAAAAATACGAAACTTGTTGACGTGATTTGTGAAGAGATTTATAAGCGACCTGTATTTTTAATTTTTGTTCAAGTAATTAAAACTTGATATAAAAACAATTATTTTCTCAGTAAGACAATATTTTTTGTTTCTAACACAATCGCTTCGGGAAATTCCGGTCAAAATGCCCACTTTGACATCATTTTTTGAAATGTATTCTGCCTCTGTCAAAAAATCGATCATTACGGTACATTATATAGTTTCTGAATAAGTGAATCTACCAATTGGATGCGTTTGAGAGCAAAAAGAAATTTAAAAATGAGTCAGAAAATAAGCAGTTTGGATTTGAATACTCCCCTAATACAATGATTTTTCCAACACAATCCGCTTCGGGAAATTCGGTTCAAAAAGCCCACTTTGACAGCATGTTTTAAAATATATTCTGCCTCTATCAAAAAATTGACCATTACGGTACATTATATAGTTTCTGAGTAAGAAAACGTACCAATTGGAAGCCTTTGAGATCAAAAATGAATTGTAAAATGAGTCAGAAAATAAGCAGTTTGGATTTGAATACACCCTTACTAAGATTATTTTTTTCTTCAACAGCTATGTATTTTTAATTTGTTTTTGCTGTAAGAATTGGTCCTATACAAAAGTTGTCTATATAGATGTTGTAGACAACATTAAGAAGATGTATGATAAATTCATGGGGATTTTATATCTTTTGAGGGAGTTATGGATTTTTTTCTTTTTCAAACCCCCTTTTTGTTTTCGTTTTTAATTTTTTTGCGGTACGAATTGGTCCTATCAAAACTTGTGAATATAAAAGTTGTAGATAATATTAAGGAGATATACAATAAAATTAATTGGATTTGATATCATGAGAATTGACGAAGTCATGACTTTGTTTCTCCCAAAAACCCTATTTTTGAGTCCCTTGAGCCCATTTTTAACTTTATCAAAAATCAGTGATACATAAATTTTTGGCCCTATTTTTAGAAGCAATAAAAACTTTAAACTGATTTGATATGTACAAAAATTAAGAAGTTATGGGGTGTTTTCGGTTTTCACAAAACTCCTCCCTATTTCCGTCCCTTGGTCCGATTTTGCCCATTAACGAACTTGACCGAGATTTTATGTATCAGTTTGGTAGAGATTGGTGCAGAATTGTGGAAGTTATCGTGTCCAGAAGAAAGTGATATATATACATAGATAGATACATACATAGATATAATATATATATATAAAGTTTTTTCCTGAGGGTGGTTTTGGGCTCTAGGGGGCATGATCGGTGTAGATCTGCAAAAATTTTTCAGAAATTCTAACATAGGAACGACGCCAATAGGTAGTATTTCATACGAAATCTACCTAAAACTCAGGCAAAATTAACAGAGTTTTTCAGAAATTAAATTTAAGGACGCATATGTTAATGTATGGTTAAAATTATTTGGTATAATAATAATAAGTACGATAATGCCATTAAAATGCCTTAATTTTAATGCCTTAATTTTAATGTAAAACTATTTACTTTAAACAGAAAATACAGTATATTCCCGGATAATGTTTTGTTTTCCTTGCAGATTTCGAAGATTTAAGCACATAGAAAAAATGAATTGATGATGGATATTTTTGGTAAAATAAATAAAACAAATCGATATAATTTATTAAATAAAATGTGATTAATTACTTTTAGTAAAAATATTTAGTGTTTATGAATTTAAAATCTGTTTTATGTAGTTTAAAGTATTTTAAAAGGTGAATCTCTATTTAACGAATTTTCCATATAACGAACTTTTTTCCGGGATTTAGCGACTTCGTTAAATAGAGATTCAACTGTATATATAAAGAAAGTTTATAGAAAATATAGTAATAAAATTTATAGAAATATAGATAATAAATATAGTAATAAAGTTTATATAAGTAAAATATTGTAATAAAGTTTATAGAAAATATAGTAATAAATAAATAAAAATTCAAAATCCTTTTCAATCAAATTCAACATACTTAAAACTTTGGAATACGTAACGCGAAGTAAAAATTTCAGAGAAATTTAAAGACATTAAAACGCTTCAATAAAGTAATATATATAACGAAAGTTTATAGAAAATATAGTAATAAAGTTTATAGAAAATATACTAATAAAATATATAGAAATATAGGTAATAAATATAGTAATAAAGTTTATGTAAGTAAAATATAGTAATAAAGTTTATAGAAAATATCGTAATAAAGTTTATAGTAATAAATAAATAAAAATCCAAAATCCTTTTCAATCAAATTCAACATACTTAAAACTTCGGAATACGTAACGCGAAGTAAAAATTTCAGAGAAATTTAAAGACATTAAAGCGCTTCAAAAAAGTAATATATATAAAGAAAGTTTATAGAAAATAGATTTTGAAGAGTAAACATTAACTCCCTATTAAGCATTATTTACAAAATGTATGCATTAAACAGAAGCATATAGCAGGCGCTAAAACCATGTTAGAAACACAAATAACAAATTGCAAAATATAATTCTTCGCGTATTTCTTATTGTATAGAAGATGTAGGCGAAAAATGTCGAATAAAGTTTCATTTAAACCTTTGTGGTCATTTATTGATTGATTAATATGAATTTCTAAGCATTTTAGGAACTTGATAATATGCATTATTCTTTTTTATAGTCTTTTCTATTTAAATAGGGACTCAAAACACTTAGATGACTTCTATTATTTGTACAGTTCAAAAATTGAACTGACATAATTTTTATCTTACCAGTGTTATGCATTTTGAGTTATGTGGCATATAAAATAAAATAGCATGTGCAATTGTTTTTATTATCTGTTCTTATTTGATTGTTTTGTGATATGTCCATCGGCATTTTTCTTACTCATGCGCTGACCATTATTTCATTCCTGTTCCAAAAATTCATAACAAGTAATATGTTTTGAATTTCTATATAATTAAACATAAAACATGCCTGTCTAATTATTTTACTCCTTTAATTTCTGCAATTCAAGTAAGAATTCTAATGCTATTGAAAAATTAAAAGTCATTGTTGAAATAACCTTTCATATAATCATTTTATTTGTATGTGATGATCTTTTAAGTTCAAAATGTAATGAGTTCAAAAAAGAAATAACAAGTCCGATATGCTCAGTTTCAGTAGATGCAAATATATAAGTATTCTATTTATACGTTAGATATTACTAAAAACGTATATGATTTAATTTAACGCAAAATGTCACATACATGTTGAAATTGAACCTTTAAAAAAAGTATAATGGTAAGATCGAAACTTCATTACATACATTATGTTCAGAACTAAAAAATCCTTGGATTTTTTACAATAGATTTCATATATTATACCGAGTATTTCCAAAATTCTTCAAAATCGTTTTATACTTTTACCTGTTGAAAATGGAAACCTGTTTCCGTCCGCAGCCCTTTATTCAACTCTTATTCCGCGTTCGTAGGTCCCCAGCCACGTACCGAGTATAAGAAATTCTAGCGGAAGCCAGGTTGAAAAAAAAATCAAAAGTGGAAACCAGACAAATTTAAAAGGGAAATTACACAAATTAAAGATACCGAAAAGCCGGAAGGGAGGGCTCGGAGCCCTGAAGCAACCGAACGAACCCTGCTGCGTCGAGCTTATTATTTGTCTATTTCAAATTAAGGTTAAAAGAAGATTTGTTAACAAAATAATCTTTTTATTGATTTTCAAAAAGTTATTCTTTTAAAAAAATTATACAAAACCCCTATACAACATTGGTCAATTAGAAACTTTTATTTTTTTCCTTAACAAAATTATTATAAAATATTAAAATTAAGAAAAAATGGATTTACCCAACTTTCCGTACTGTTTAAAATGCTATTTTATCAATACAATTAAGGGCAATTCGGAAATCGATGATATTGTTTTTGAGATTTTGAAAAGTGGCAGATGCAGATATTGTTCCTAAAAACGTAACTTTCAAAAAATCACAAAGCATTTTGCATCTATTTATTAATGCATCTGTAAATATTTTGGTTTTCGACATCGCTAATATTATTAATATAATCATTTATATATAAACTAAGGTCAACGGAATAAGTATTATAATCTTAGTTTCTTTTCTTGCAACAACTCAGACATTTCGAATTTAATAAACTGCAATTAAAAATTGCCTTTTACAATTTTGGGTAAATCAGCAAAAATTGAAGATACATATACACTGGCGGAAATTGATTTATGGAAGCACGGTTTTTTAACAAAAACTTCTATAATATTTATTAAAAATGAATAAAATTTCATTCGTTATATAGGGTAGATTGGGTGAGGATGCCGTAGTTTTTGACTTAATTGTTTTAAAAATCGCCTGTTGTATATATGTGTTTTTCATTGATTTCTTGTTAAAGTTTAGACTCTTATGTATGATTTAAAAACTTATTTCATTTTACAGATGCTATAGAAAGCATCGAAACTTTTGTTTTTGTAAACACTTACATTTCGTCATCTTACACATAGGTATGAGTAAGATGACCAACTATCTAGGGATAGATGCCTTATGGAGTTTCAATGTAAACAATAATTTTTGTGAAGCAGTATAAAACATAATGGGGCGAATAAACGTAACGTAAATATTTTAGACATACTAAAGTTGTTCACTTACTTAATATTAGGAAATTACAAAAATATGAATGTAGCAAACGTTGGCAATATAATAAAAGATCAAACTAATATTTATTTTTTATATAATTATTTATGTTATGTTAATATATGTACTTGTATAATATTTATTTAATATATTGTGTTCTACTTAACATTTAAAAGGAAAATGGCTCTTAAGTATGACAATTTTAAACATTATAACAAGTTTAACTACGGTAAAGTCAGTGTGAAAAAGTGCTTTAGATTCAAGCTTTTTTGTTAATGTTTTTAATATGTCCCTTTGTTCTTTTTAGCAATACCTCAGGTCTGCCAAAAGCTGCACATTTGTTTAAGAACTTTGAGCAGCTTTTATATACCCAACAGTTTCACTGAATGCACTTGATCCCATCACAATTTCTAGCGGTTTTATTGCACTCTGCTAGACACTCTGAACAATCATTCTCATTCACTTGAAACAATCCTCGTCTTTTGAATCTTCGGAAGTAATTTAATCATCATCCATATCATCGTCAGTTGATGATTCTGTCTCCCTATACTTTGACTTCTTATTTAATCCCTTTTTAGAAAGGCTTGAGACACCTGGAAATTCGCAGTTGCTATTATCACACCGATTTAGTTTGATTTTTATTGGTCTTTAAAAGTATTCTTATTTGAATGTTAAAAGGGGAAAAAAAACTGGTGAAAATTACGTCATATTTGAAACGATACATTTAAAATGTTTTTCTTATAGCGTCTTTATAAATCGTTTACTTAGCCATTTTATACAAGCTAATTTTAAATTTTGTGCTGATATTATTTAAAACTAGAACGACCGGAAATTTTACTCAAGCCTCATAAAACTATTACACCCCAGAATTTTTATTTAAAATTATTTAACTGATTTATTTAATGCGTTCTGCATTGTTTAAATTTAATTTATTTTATGAAAACAATTCTGGTTCCAATTGAACATTTAACAATACGGTCGGAGTCGACTCGTTTCCTTCCGGGCGTTCTAATGTTAATCAATTACGAAAGTAGCAATTAGCTGTCTCGACAGCAACTGATTCTGTCTTAAAATCTCTCTGTGAATGGAAACGTGATTATAGGAGATCGCCACTAGTCGTTTAAATATGATATAATCTTCCGTAATATTTTCAAAGCAGATCAAATTAGCGTGTTTTTAGAGTCTGCGGTGTCTGGATGGAGATTAGCGAGAATAGCTCGTAGGGGCCAGAAAACCCTAATTATCTAAAACTATATTATATTCTACCGATATTCAGATTTATTAAAATTATTTATAACTGCATTTAACAAAAACTTCTTAACAATGATTAAAATTAATAATTATTAAACAAATATTTATAAGGTCAATAAAGTTTATTTTAAGGCAGAATGCATATAGAAACATTTCAAATTATGTTCATCTTATATTTTAATATTTCTTTATGCCATTTTAAACATTTAGAAAATTTATAGTTTTAATGAATGATTTTTTAATCAGTTGATTAAAATCACGATTTAATTACTGGTTTAAATTCTCTGTTTAAAATTGTTGGCAATTTAGTTAATAGCCAAGAGTAACCAGGCATTTGATCGCAACATTAAATAACTGCCATCAAAACCAAAAAAAATTTTCGTCACCCACCCCAATGTATTGGGCAAGACGCCGGTGCCCCCGCTGACGTGAAGAAGCGGGTAGCGGGCACTATTTATGTTTTGCAGAAAAGCCAGCAACCAGTACTCTCTGAAAACATCAGATTTATTTCTCTGGTGTTTAAAAAAACACTTATATAGGCAAATAAAGAAGTCGCGTAAAAGATTTTGGATACTTACCAGAAGTGTTAAGAAGAAATAGCAATAAAAAAGTACCACTTAATTTTTTTTTTAAAGAACGCAAATGGAAATTAAAGTATCACTAGGGAACCTTCTTCCTTACAACTGAGCAGCGTTCCCTACGTCGACTGCGTATATGAAAACTACTTGATACGGCATCTGGAACTACACGGCATCTCATCTTAAGTTACCCTATGCTATGTACAACAAATAATTTAGAAGAATAAAATTTCATGCATATTAATAAACTAAAACATAAGGTCAAAAATTAGATTTTAGAGACATAAAAACATGGAAATTGATTTATGAAATATCACAATTATTTAAAATTAATAGTTCGTAAAGCCGTTTTTATTCATCACAGTTTCTTTTATTCTAGATGGCATTGATAAAGCAAGATTTAGAATGTATTTCTGATAAATTATTTTCAAGTTTTGACAGATTGAAACTTTCAATTCTATAAGTGATGTGTACTGAATCCCATTTGCATAAACCATTCGAACAAACTGTCCCCAAACGTTTTTGATGGTGTTCAGATGAGGAAGAAAAGGTGGACGATCTAAAAGAACAATATTCCATTCGTCAATATCCATTCTTTCTTTGTATTTGAAATGTAAATATTTCCATTGCCATGCATGAATATTTAATCTAAAGAATAATATTGCCATACAAATGGAAGTAATGAATTTTCTAAGATAAAACTGTAATAAAAAGGGGTCTGGCGACCGTTGAAAAATACAATTTCACTTTTGCCATCATAAGCGATCTCTGCCCAAATCATCAAACTTCCGCCACCAAAATTTCTGCTGAATGTAGATTTTGATTCTTTTCGGAGATTCCTCCAATAAGTAACGCAGATGTAACTTTGGGCCAGACTTCATTTTTGACCATCTCAAGCTTCGTGAAGAATTTAAGTTCTTCCAGCTCATTTTGTAACATTTTAAAGTGATTCTACCAACAAATTTGAGAGAACAAAAATTCGAGCGCAAATGGGTTAAATAAGCAAAGATTAACATAATATTTCTTAGCATGCTTATTACTCAATAGAAACCTAAAATGTAAATGAAATTTTGTCAAATATTAGCATGTTTAAATTTTTTAAATATTGTGAAATATTCATCTGTTACATCGACTTGATTCAAATTACATTGAACCAGTTGTTTTTCTGCCTCAAACGTATGTATGTAAACTAATAAGCATGCATTTCTATATTCTAAATTAAATTGAAATTAAAGATTAAATTAAAATAATCTGAAAGAAGCTCATTTTTTCCCAACAAAGAGCAGAGAGTAATGGTTTTACAAAGAGCAACATAAATATTATTCCCATGTAAACTTGGAGGCTTGAAAAGAATTTCGCCTACACAATAAACATTAAAAATACATGTGAATATGAAGATCCTGTAAACTTTTCTTCTACTGATTTCAAGAAAAAATAGACCTAAATGTGAGATTAACTTCTCTCAAATTATAAATGCATTATTTTAAATTTTGTAGACATAAATTTTTTAATCCACATGGAAACCGTTAAAAGATTTGCATCAACACAAATTGAAAAATAATGCAATTGTAGCATAGTCCATAATTTTCCCGTGTGGACTTTGCTCAAAGGCTTTTCTACCGTGGCCTTTATATTTACAAAATTAACACTAAGAATGCACAGAAATATGTACACAATTATAAATCGAGTATTAAGTATAAATTATGGTAATGGACTTTTAAAAAAATTGTGTAGTTTTTAACAGAAATGCAGTGAATTTTTATTGTGGAAATTAGAATTTTTTTTATAACCCCGACTGAGACACAGTGGTCTTAATTTTTTATGAGGATTATTTATAGACTCCTGTGGGTCTTTACATACTATTTTTTATTGGTGAATCATAGCACAGACTATTATCGTTTCAATAAAAGTTATGTAGTCGATAGTTAAACTTGATGAAGCTATTTGCCCTAATTTCAATCAAATTTAAAGAAAAGTTCATTTTTATATTAAGTTTATTTTTTGACTAGTACAAAATAAACTACTCGTTGGGGACATATTTTTTATTGGAAGATTACAACATGTCACTTAAAGCTCAATGTGTATGATTTGGCTTTCATTCATGGTTTTCAGGTCTAAAGAGAGATAACATCTGTCTTATTTTTATGCTGATATATAATCACGTAGTTTTTTACATTTATTTCCTAGTTCTTTACTTTTATTTAATGATTAAGCCATTATGAACACGCAACATGGACATCTGAGTCTATCCCCGACTGTTACTAACGGGTGGACACATCTATCAGATTTTCTGAGTCTGATTACCAAAGTAATTAACATCCACTAGTAAATTTTATTGGAAAATTTTACCTTATTTCATTTCCCTTAACACGTTAAATTCCTGTCATGAATAAGAAAAAACACTATTCATTTTTACTGGTGGAGGTTTTCCCGTTGGTAATCAGACGTTTTCGAACGCTCCTTTAAAATGCACTTCAAAAAGGAACCCAACGTTCGTGGGAGAACTGAAAGGGGAAAAATTCAGTGACCTATGGTTTAATTATGAAAGTGTTTATCTGTTCGTTTAAATTATATGTAACATCGCTGGTTTGGCGAAGATGGTTCAATTTTGTGTATAGTAGCCACCGCCAACTATTTGAAAATTGTTTATGAATAATAAATCTTTTAGATCTTATAGTGAAGATTCTTTGCCAGACCAATGACGTGTCATTGAAGTAATGGAAGAACAAAGTTAAACAAATAATTTTTTGACGTGTTCGTTAAAAACAAGCTCTTTTTCTTGCTAGTATGCATTAAAATTTAGACAAATAACGAATTATTTTATAAAATCCAACATGCAAATTATAGAAATCTAAACAACATAAAATTAATTAATCTAATGAAGATTAAAATCATTGGAAAGATAAAGAATTTCATTATTTAGAATATATTAATAAAATAATTATAATATTTAAAATACCTTTTTATGTTTTAAAAAGTAACAGTTTAACTACAAGTACGAATTCATTGTTAGTTTATATCTGAACAAAAACATATTTCCGTGAGCTAAAAAAACAATAAAATTAATAACTGTGCCTGATACGCAAATTTAAGACAAAATTGTCCCGAAATACTTGAAATAAGATAAAAGGAAATCAAAGGAAGTAGCTGATAATGATTCAAACATTAAAAGGTGAATCATTAAAATTTCTCTTTATCATGTAATTTTTTAAAATAAGTAAAGATGCGTTTTTAAAACGTATATGAACATTAAGGAAAAAGTAACTAATGGCCCATGTTTAGAAATGTTTTTATACATGCGTTGTAGCAAAACGCTTTTTTTTTATAAATTTTCTAAATAAGTATAATTTATATTTAAGAGGCCACACTAGTCACGGCTTGAAGTTCGAACGCTAATGATAAGTCTATGGGAACAATATTTTCAAATATCTTGCTTGATTTTTAATATTTTTAAATGACTTTTTTTGCACAGGATATCTGAGGACTATCTGTTTCCGGGCTATTTTTTACTTTTCCGATTTTCGTTGTAGTTTAATTCTCAGGATCCTGTCAATTTAGGATCCAGTGAAATTCGAGGTGTTGTGTCCTTTTTAGTCTTATAACATTCATATCAGCAAAATTCAGGAAAATTTTAAAAATAACAACGAAAATATAGAGTTTAAGCTTTCCAATAACATGCTTTCAATAGTTCTACTACAATTAGGCTGAGCAAAATTTGCAAAGATTTTGATGAATAATGTGTCAAAAACGGCCTCGTAATGTTATGCTCTCCGCCTCTACCAAGACGATGAAAACCACGCCTATTAAAAATATGATTGGCTAGTATCCAAACACTTTAGCAAATGGAAAAGATTTAATTGTGATTGGATTATTGTATCGTGTTAAAATAGATCACTTCTATTTCAAACCTTGCATTTATTTTTTTCTACGATTATTGTTTAATTTCAACAAAATACTCTTGAAAGAATGAAATATTTCAAATTCTATATTTCTATGAATAACGAAGGAAAATATGCATTTCGTTTGTATATATACAATTTCTGAACGGTACAGTGGGAGGTACAACTTTTACCAAGTTACCAGGGGATACATATAGTTTATTAAGTAAAACGGTAAAAAAATAGACGCGTTCCTTTTAAAGTATTTTTTAAGTTAAAATAGTTAACAAATAATAAAGTTACGAAGTCATAATTTGCTAGAACATGTTTGTGGCATGGCCAGGAGACACGGTTTCAAGTCTCCCATTCTTGTATATGTATAAAATATTCGTCAATTTAACATTTTAATTTCGAAAAAGTTTTTTTTTATTAAAAATCAGTAGGATTTAAAGTTAGAAAGTTTTAAAGATTGTTAACTTTAAAATTATAGATCAACTTGTTCAAAACTTTGAAGAAATATTTTTAATATTCATTACTTTAATATTTATTATTTTTAAGGGAACAGTACACCTTTAACAATCGCAGAACGAAATTTGTCCTGTGTAACACATCTTTTTTTAAGAGCCCACTTCAGAAACGGGAAGAAAGTAAAACGTTAATGTTAAGTCTATGGGGGCGTTATTTTAAAATTTCTCGCTTTGATTTTAAAATTATTGAATGAAGTTTTTTGCATAGGATAGCTGATGACGCTCTACAACCAGGCAAGCTTTTACAGGGTTCGTACACATTTCTTTAAATAAAAATCAAGTATTTTTAAGGACTTTCAAGGACCAAAACCAAAAAAAATTAAGGACCTTCAAATTAAATAAACTAATAAATTATAACATGTATTTTTTAATAAAAGGTTTCTTTCATTTTCGTAAAAGTTTTAAATATTCAAATGGATGGGAAGGGGGGGGTGGAATTTCACCATGTGGCAGTAGAAATTTGGAAAATTTTAAAATAACATACAGCAGAAGAAAAAACTAGTCAGATGTGCCAATCCCAAAACTTTCTTCTATCTAATACATGTTAATACTACAAATTCATTATCAGAGTGCCAAAATTAAATGGTCTATGCCCCTCATAAGCATTCTAAAGATATGAAATTACGTGCATTAGCTCTTGAGATACAACTATTGTTAAAACCGTGCAAATCCTGCAAAATATAGCATAGCAGCGACACCTGTAGGGTGATTTACACCAAAACCTAATCAGCAACAACTTATGTAAACATCTAACTGAATCTGAAGTTTGATGAAAATCCGTGCATTAGTTCTTGCGATATAGCTATTACAGAAATCGTGAAAAATGCAGTATAGCAGCGCCATCTGTAAGGGGATTAACACCAAACCATAATCAGCACCTATAATTAGCAAGGTATACCTGAATCTGAAGTTTGATGAAAATTCGTGCTTTAGTTCTTGAGATATAGCTATGGCGTAAATCATGAAAAATGCAGCATAGCAGCACCACCTGTTGGGCGATTTACATCAAAAACTAATCAACACTAATTTATATCGAGGGTTAACTGAATATAAATTTTTATTAAGTTTTGTGCATTAGTTCTTGAGATACACCACCCACAAAATTTGTGTCACATACAGACAAACAGAGTCACAGACTCATTTTGTAAAAACATGTTTTTCAGGATATCTAACCCCTAAAACGTGTAAATCGGTCGAAAATTTTCCCGAATCAAATACTTTCTTATTGTAAAGATAAACAAAGAGGAGAAACATAATTTTCTTTAATTATTGGGGGGGGGGGTAGTTTAACAGACTTATAATTAACTTAAAGAGTTGGAGGGGGGGGGGAATAAAACTGTATGATCGATTACTTATTGTTACAATAAATTAACTAATGGAGCAGAAAAAGTTTAAAAAAAGCAATGATTTTTAAGATTTTAAACTTTATAAGTTGAGGGGGCAAAGGGACAAGCACATTTTTTTTTAATTTTTTAGGGAGGGAGTTTATTAGATGACTTATTTATTTACCTTACGAAAAATTTACAAGAAAAGTTTTTTTTTCGCTATGACAAAATTCGCGTGTTTTTCGCGATCTTTTGACGAAATTTGCGTATTTTTGGAGATCTTTTGACGAAACTTGCGTATTTTTGGCAATCTTTTCACGAAATATGCGTATTTTTCGCGATCTTTTGACAAAATTCGCGTATTTTTCGCGACCTTTTAACGAAATTCTCGTTTTTTTTCACAATCTTTTGACCCCGTTTTGTTCGTTTATTGACGAAGTCAGCTATCCTTTGACAAAATGCACATTTTTTTCGCGATCCTTTGACGAAATTGACGTGTTATTCGCGCTATTTTGACGAAATTCTTGTGTTTTTCGCGATATTTTAACGAAATTCGTGTGTTTTTTGCGACCTTTTGATGAAATTTACGGGGTTTTTTCGCCATTTTTTAACAAAATTATCGTTTTTACGATGTTTTGACCGAGTTTTGTTCGTTTTTGACGAAATTAGCGATCCTTTGACAAAATTCACGTTCTTCCGTGATCATTTGACAAACACAGGGATGAAAGTACACTAAAGCCGTTTTGTAGCAGCAAAAATCGAATTTTGGAGCAGTAAAATCTATTTTTGTAGCAGCAAAAATCTGATTTTGTAGCAGTCAAATCCTTTTTTTGTAGCAGCAAAAATTAATTTTGTAGCAATAAAAACTGTTTTTGGCGCAAATTGAAATTCTAATGCTAATAAAAAGAAAATTGCGTATTTTCGCGATCTTTTGATGAAATTTGCATATTTCTTGCGATCTTTTATCGAAATTAGCGTATTTCTCGCGATCTTTTGGCGAAATTAGCGTATTTTTCGCGATCGTTTGACAAAATTCGCGTATATTTCGCGATATTTTGACAAAATTCGCGTATTTTTGCGATCCTTTGTTGAAATCAGCGTGCTGTTCGCTATTTTTTGACGAAATTAGCGTGGTTGTTTTTAATCTTTTGATAAAATTTACGATTTTATGTGACCTTTTGATGAAATTTGTGAAGTTTTTCGAATTTTTTAACGAAATTTGCGTTTTTTCACAATCTTTTGACCCCGTTTAATTCGTTTTTAGAAGTAACTGGTAATCCTTTGACAAAATTAACGGGGTTTTTTTCGCTATAACAAAATTCGCACGTTTTTCGCGATCGTTTGACGAAATTCGCGTGTTTCTCGCGATCTTTTGACGAATTTGCGTATTTTTCGCGATCTTTTGGCGAAATTCGCGTATTTTTCGCGATCTTATAGCGAAATTCGTGTATTTTTCGCGATCTTTTGACGAAATTAGCGTGGGCTTTTTTTTATCTTTTGACAAAATTTGCGGTTTTTTGTGACCTTTTGATGAAATTTGTGGGTTTTTTCAAGATCTTTTAACGAAATTTGCTTTTTTTCACAATCTTTTGACCCCGTTTTGTTCATTTTTAGAAGTAATTGGTAATCCTTTGACAAAAATTAACGTATTTTTTTTTTGCTATGACAAAATTCGCATGGTTTTCGCGATCGTTTGACAAAATTCGCGTGTTTCTCGCGATCTTTTGACGAAATTTGCGTATTTTGGCAATTTTTTGACGAAATTTGCGTATTTTTGGCAATCTTTTGACGAAATTTGCGTATTTTTCGCGATCTTTTGACAAAATTCACGTATTTTTCGCGATCTTTTAACGAAATTCGAGTTTTTTCACAATCTTTTGACCCCGTTTTGTTCGTTTTTTTACGAAGTCAGCTATCCTTTGACAAAATGCACGTTTTTTTCGCGATCTTTTGACGAAATTCGCGTGTTATTTGCGATATTTTGACGAAATTCTTGTGTTTTTCGCGATTTTTTGACGAAATCTGCGTGTTTTTCGCGATCATTTGACGAAATTTATGGGTTTTTGCGACCTTTTGATGAAATTTGCGCGTTTTTTTTCGCCATCTTTTAACAAAATTATCGTTTTTACGATCTTTTGACCGCGTTTTGTTCGTTTTTGACGAAATTAGCGATCCTTTGACAAAATTCACGGTTTTTTTTGTGATCATTTGACAAACATCGCGTGTTTTTCGAGATCTTTTGACCGCGGTTTTTTGCTTTTTTTTGACGCAATTGGCGGCATAGAAAAAATTGATTTTTTTTTTTGTTGTTGTTTCTCGGATCGACGAAATCCTGCTAAATTTCATCTTGGCACTAAGTACGTTTTGGTGTAGGTTTGGCGCAAAATGGAAAAAAATAGCTCTTTTGTAGCAGCTTTGCGCAAATTTTGGCTTCGTCTGGCGCAGGTCTTACATCTCTGAGAGTAGAAAAAGGTTAAAAAAATGAAGTTTTTAAATTTGATATTACAAAGGGGAAAGTAAAATTTCAGAAGGGGAGGCAAGGCGGGATTAAGATTTTTTTTTTAAATCAGAAATTAAAAGAAATGCAGAAGAGTTTCACCTTTGATTAAGAATTAATATGAGAGTAAAATTAAGCACTTTTAAGCACTTTTTTCCGATTTTGCATGAAAATAAGTACTTTTAAGCACCAAAAATTTCCTTTGAAAAATGTAAGCACTTTTAAGGACTTTCAAGGACCGTACGAACCCTGTTTTACTTTTTAGATTTTAGTTATAGTATTTTTAATATATATATATTAGGTTAGTTTCAATTTCAGAACAGATTCACCTCGGTTCCGAAAGTAAAGGTAATTTTTTTTAATATCTGAAACCAAAATCGAAAGGGTAAAAACTAGCCCGGTTGTAGACCATCCTCAGCCATCCTATGCAAAAAAAATCATTTAAAAATATTAAAAAGGAAGTTAAATATTTGAAAATAACTATCCCATATACTTAACGTTAGAGCTTACATTTTGTTCTCGTAACAAGTGCGAATTCTCAAAGGTAACATAAAGATATTCTTTGTAATTTATCATTAACTTTAATAATGTAAAACTAAAAATAATGAGATGTAAGGTCAAATATAGCATTTTATAAAAGTCTGCTAGCTACAAAATTTATTTTGTAATACGTATTATTTTATAATAATTTATACTTCACTTATATGGACATTCAAAAGTTTTCTTTTATATTATGGCCTATGTGGGAAAAATCATTTGCGGTGTATTTTAATGATGTAAAACAATTTTAAACATAAAATTTATGCACCTTATTGAAGTGCACAGGTACGTGTACAGGGGAATTCAAAAGTGGATTTCGTTATATTATGGACTATGAAGAAAAAAACGTTTGCGGCGTATTTTAATAACGTTTCTCTGTTGCAACATAATGAAATTGATATGAATTTATAAGGTGAAAAAAACGCTTTCTGAAAGGGTTGCAAAGCATCTATAACTCATTTACAGGGTCACAGAAAAGATTTCATCTTTATTACAGAAAAAAGTGCTTGCAGCATGTGTTGTAGCTATGTTTCACGATTTTAAACAAGATGGAACTAATATACCTTACTGGGGTTTACTACAAGATGCTTACATTAAAATATGATGTGCATCACATTTTATTTCATTTACAGGGGCACATAAAAAATATTGGATACAATGATGTATATGAGTATTGTCTATTAGTGATGATTGCTGAAAGTGAGTTTTCAGCTATGATATACATTTTTAACTAAATTTCTGCATACTTGATTAATCTATAGACTATATATAGGGCTACACAAAAGAACTAGGAAGAATTGTTGCGAATGAGAGTGAATTGATTAATTTTATTTTCAAGTTCAACTATATTTAGAAAGATATGTTTGGAAAATTCAAATATAATAATATACAAGTCTGTTCAAAGAATTCGATGCATGCACGCCTATTTCAGACACGGGAAGAAATGAAAACGCTAATTTTAAGCCCTTGGGGGCGTCATTTTCAAATTTCTCGCTTTGATTTTAATATATTTGAATGATTTTTTTTTGCAAAGGATTGCTGAGGGTGATCGACAACCAGCCTAGTTTTTACCTTTTCGATTTTGGTTATAGTTTTTTTTATGTTAGGATAGTTTAAATTTCAGAACGGATTCCAAACGGTTATGAAAGTAAAAGTAATAAAAAAAAATATATCTGAAACCAAAATTGAAAAAATAAAAACTAGCCCGGTTATCGAGCGTTCTCAGCTATCTTATGCAAAAAATTCATTTTAAAATATTAAAAAGGAAGCGAGATATTTGAAAGTAACTCTCCCATAGACTTAACATTAGCGCTTTCATTTTTTCCTAGTTACTAGTGTGGGTCCTCAAATGTAAAGTAAAGGAACTGTTTGTAACGTTTAGGAAACGCGAAAATTTATCATTAACTATAAGAATGTAAATCTAAAAATAATGAGACTGTAAGGTAAAATATCGCAATTTATAAAAGTCTGTCAGCTGGCAAATTTATTTTGCAATGCGTAACTGTAACAGAATCCTGGTTTAAACGGAATATCTTCATGATTCCCCTAAAAATATCTTACAATTGTATCTGTAAAGACGGAAACAACCCACCTAAAACGGTATTTCGTACACATTGTTTATGTTTCCGTCTTAGCAGGTTTTATAGTGTCATGTTTTTAGTTGAGGGGGTCGAATTTTAATTATTACCAGGCCCCGCGTTTTTCTCTAAGTCCTCTATATTTTCTATTTGTATATCCAACACAAAACGTTTGGACGGGTACTCAGATGTTTAGCACTCTCCAACATAGTTGAAAAATGTTTATGAGTGGGGCTTGACTGCTCGTCTGTCAGTACTCTAACTAGCGTACATATACTCGGATTGTGATGTAATAGAAATACGTTGTTGATGTTTATCATGTCATAAATGACATTGATAATGAAGCGTGTAATAATTTATACTTCACTTACATAGACATTGAAAAGCATTCTTTTATATTATGGCCTATGTGGGAAAAATCATTTGCGGTGTATTTTAATGATGTAAAACAATTTAAACATAAAATTTATGCACCTTATTGAAGTGCACAGATACGTGTACAGGGGAATTCAAAAGTACATTTCATTATATTATGGACTATGAAGAAAAAACGTTTGCGGCGTATTTTAATAATGTTTCTCTGTTGCAAACATAACGAAATGGATGTGAATTTATTAGGTGCACTAAAACATGCTTTTTAAGGGGGTTACAAAGCATTTATCATTCATTTACAGGATCACAGAAAAGAATTCAGTTTTATTACAGAAATAACTGCTCGCAGCGTGTTTTAATCCTGTTTCAATATTTTAAACAAGATGAAATTCGTATACGTTACTGAGGTTTACTACAAGAAGCTTACATTAGAATATGATGTGAATCACATTTTATTTCATTTACAGGGGCACATAAAAGTTGCTAGATACAATACTGTATACGAAGTATTGTCTATTAGGGACGATTGCTAAAAGTGAGTTTTCAGCTATGATATCCCTTTTTAACTAAATTTCTGCATCCTAGATTATATATATGATTTCTATAGATCATGTATAGGGCTACGCAAAAGAACTAGGAAGAATTGCTGATAATGAGAGTGAATTGCTTTTTTTTTAAATTAAATTCTACATTTTCACGTTCAACTATATTTAGAAAGATGTGTTTGTAAAATATAAATATAATAATATACATATACAAGGCTATTCAAAGAACTGGATGCATGCGCACGCGTATGAATAATAATTTCTGGAAGTACGATTTCAGTTGTTTACAGCATGTTTATACTGCAATAATTTTGATCTTACCATTACCATGTGGCGTGTATATAAACTTGTTCGGATGCAAGGGCTGTACAAAATAACGCAAATATACTGCCGTTAATTGGTAGGAATTGCTGAAAGTTTACTTTCATCTACATTATTCGTTTTCTTATTATATTAAATTTTATCATATTTTTCATGCCGTTAAAACAAGCCTAAGAACATCCATTGATGACTTTATCATTTTCATTTTTCAGTAATTTGAACAATTTAAATTTACTAAGATTTAACAAAAACTTAGTTAATATAAAAAACAAAAACACAACAACATACAAACAAATATAACACATAAAGTAACAAACAACAACAACAAACATAAACAAACTAACATAAACAGAGGATAAACAAAAAGTTAGTAAGTATTAAAGAATGCTTACTTTGAAAGTTTTGATCAATTTGTTTGAAAATTTAAAGGAATATTGTTAATATTTATTACTTTTAATATTTATTATTTTTAACGAATAAGTACACCTTTAACAGCCGCAGAAAATGCGAAATTTGTCCTGTATTATACATCTTTCTTTAAGAGCCCACTTCAGACACGGGAATAAATAAAAACGCTAATTTTAAGTCTATGGGGGCGTTAATTTCAAATTTCTCGCTTTATTTTAATAGATTTTTTTTTGTTTTTTTTTTTGTTTTTTCTGCATTGGATAGCTGAGGACGATCGAAAACCAGAATAGTTTTTACTTTTTCGATTTTCTTTTTAATTTTTTTTAATATTAGTATAGTATCAATTTCAGAACGGATTCCAACCGGTTCCGAAAGAAAAAGTAATTTTTTTTTAAATATCTGAAACCAAAATTGAAAAAGTATATGTTAGCCCGGTTATAGATCCTCCTCAACTATCCTATGAAAAAAAATTTCATTTTAAAATATTAAAGAGTAAGCGAGATATTTGAAAATAACGCTCCCGTAGACTTAACATTAGTGCTTACATTTTTTTGCCGTTTCTAATGTGGGTTCTCAAATGTAACGTAAAGGTAGTTTTTGTAACGGTAAGAAAACGCGAAAATTTATCATTAACTATAATAATGTAAAACTAAAAAAAGACTGTAAGGTAAAATATAATCTTTTATAAAATCTGCTAGCTAGCAAATTTATTTTCTAATACGCAGCTGTAACGGAATCCTGGTTTAAACGGAATATTTCCCTGATTCCCCTTAATATATCTTATACAGTAGAGCGCCGATTATCCTAACAAGTCGGGACCGAACCTAGTTCGAATAAGCGAAAGTTCGGATAAATGGACAGACAATTTAAGGGGTGTTTCTCACTATACTAATACCTTCACACTTTATCCAGGATTAGGACTGGTAGCGCCAGTTAGTGCTAGCGTGTTTAAAAACTGTCTTTTTGTTTACTTTTTTATCATTTAAAATTTTCTTTTTCTCTTTTTATCATTTTCTGAACTCCAGAGATTATAATTTAAACAAAATAGCTTTCGATTGTTGCTTGCTTCAAATAAGACGTTCTTTCCAATGTTGCCATATCTCGAATTCTTCTTAAATACGTTATTTGAATAGGATCAGAGTTCTTCTGCCATTCAAGCCATTTCATAGCTGTTTCCAAACACTCAAAGGCTTCGTTATGCGATGGATTTGGGTCATTTTCAGGGCATTCGTTTTCATTTCTTCAATTTATTTTACATCTTAAATCTCATCCACAATCTCATCATCATTAAAAAAAAAAAAATTTTGAGAGAAATAGGTTGTTCGGATAAAATTTTTTTTGAGAGAAATAGGTTGTTCGTATAATTGGAAGTTCGGTTAACTGGAGTTCGGATAATCGGCGCTCTACTGTAATTGTATCTGCAAAGACGGAAACTGCCCATCTGAAACGGTAATTCGCACCTATTGCTTGTGTTTCCGTCTTACCAGGTTATATAGTGTCAATTAATACCAGGTCCCGCTTTTTTCTCTACAACCTCTATATTTTCTATATGTATATCCAACACAAAACGTTTGGACGGGTACTCATATTTTTAACACATTACAACATAGTTGGAAAATTTTTATGAATTGGTTTCACTGCCCGTCTGTCCGTGGTCTAACTAGCGTACATATACTTGAATTCTGATGTAATTGAAATACGTTGTTGAAGTTTATCATGGGATACATGGCACTGATAATAAAGCGCGTAATCATTTATACTTCACTTACATGGACTTTCAAAAGTATTCTTTTATATTATGACCTATGTGGGAAAAATCATTTGCGGTGTATTTTAATGATGTAAAACAGTTTAAACATAAAATTTATGCACCTTATTGAAGTGCACAGGTACGTGTACAGGGGAATTCAAAAGTACATTTCGTTATATTATGAACTATGAAGAAAAAACCTTTGCGGCGTATTTTAATGTTTCTCTGTTACGAACATAATGCAATTGATATGAATTTATGAGGTGCAATAAAACATACTTCCTGAAGGGGTTGCAAAGCATTTTTCATTCATTTACAGGGTCACAGAAAAGAGTTCAGTTTCATTACAGAAAAAACTGCTTGTAGCGTGTTTTAGTTATGTTTTACTACTTTAAACAAGATGGAATTCATATATGTTACTGAGGTTTATTGCAAGATGCTTACATTAGAAGATGATTTCGATCACATTTTATTTCATTTACAGGGCACATAAAAGATGTTGGATAAAATACTGTACATGAATTATTGTCTATTATGGATGACTGTTGAAATTGAGTTTTCAGCTATGATTTACGTTTTCAACTAAATTTCTGCATACAAGGTTATATATTTAAATTCTATACATCATGTATAGTAGGGTGGGTTGAAAAAAACGAATTTTTTATAATCGAAGTGTAATAGCACGGAAAAGTTGCCTTTTGTAATACAGAATAAATTTCTAAAATATTACATCGATCGGTTAATATCTTTTACCGCCGCAAGGGGGCCAAAATTTCAAAAAATCACAAAAAACATGTTTTTTTTTATCATTTTTTTTAAAATTATCCAAACATACCAATACAATTTTTAATAGAACGCAATAACTACATGAAGATATGAGAAATGTCCCGGTAAATATTCATTATGATGAAATCAGATCTTTATTTGCCGCAAAAGACCATATTTTTTGTAAAAATTTCAAAAATTTCAATTTTTCATTTTTTTTAATTTTTATAATTTCTATAATATGTCTGGAAATAAATAATTTTACTTTATATCTATTAATATATCATAATTTTTTATAACTATTTGTAATAGACTTGAAAATAAAGTTAATCATTCATTTTTCTTGACGATCGGTTCATCTACTGATGTTTTACTTCATAACAGCCAATTCATGCCACAAAAATTATATAAAATGAGCAAAATGTTTTAGTTTTTATGAATTAAAATATAGAGACGTTTAACCGAAACGGGTTAAATAAATTTAAAATGAAGAAGAATTTAATGTAAATGAATTTTATAATATAACTTGCTTTCAGATGAAGCCATTATTTCTCGAGAGGACAAAACTGATCAGATGTGATCCTCCCTCTGTTCTAGTAAACAAACTTTATCAGTGCTTCAATGAATAATTTAACGCATCTTTCTAGTGATTGAGTGGGACAAGGAAAGTTATAATATCTGGTATCTTTAATCGAACATTTTTAACTCACCAGCGTTTTTAGTCGATAAAGAAACCATAACAGGTGGTTCCGTTAGTTTCCAGTTTTGTCAGTAGACTAAAGCCATACAATTTTAAGCTTCAGTGTTGAAGTCTGCTATGATAAAGTGACGGATGGCACTATTCTAGTCCACAAAACTTCGTGCTTTTGCAATTTTCTTCATGGTTGGGGCCCTGATGTTCTCCTCTTCATATGCTATCATTCCAAAGAGGCTATTTGTATGATTTGCGAAATAGTCATCTCGTGAAAATACAGGAACTATAATCTTTCGTAAATTATCTGTCAAGTAACGTAAGTTACTAACTATAGTGCACAGATTCTGGAAAACATGAGTGATTCATTTTAATTCTGAACCAACTGATGCAATTAAAATAATAAAACTTTGTAAAAAATCACCATAAAATTAAAACAAAACACAGGACGCGTTTCGAGCTAAAAACATAACAGCTCGTCATCAGCTAAGCATACACGTGTCCGAAAACGAACAAGTTCAAAAATGAACTGAAGAAAAAGAATGTTGCGAAGAATGCGACAGATGGCGCTACCTGATAGAGGGATATGCAAAAGTGAAATGTGTTGAAAAAAGATAGAAGAGAAAATGAAATGGAAAAAATGGAAATAAAAGAAAAAATAAAAAGAAGTAAATTAAAAATATAAATAAAAATAATAAATAAAGAACTATAAAAAAACAAGAAAAAAATCCATTTTTTTTTTTTTTTTTTTTTTTTTTTTTTTACAAAATAAAAAGAAAAGAAACAAGAGAAAAGGGAAAAGAATTACAAAATTAATTTCCACGCTGGAGATAGGAAAGGAGATGATGGGAGATCATTGACAAGATTAGCAGAATTTTTAGAAATAAAATATGCTTCATGAAAATCCAAGTGAGAGGGAGAGGCAGGGGAAGAAATAATTTTGGCCATGGAGAAATTGAAACAATGACTGGAAGACCAACAGTGAGAAGCAATCGAAGATTTAGAGATTTCTTGATTTGCAATATATCTCTGATGCTCGCCTAATCTGAATTTTAAAGCTCTCTTTGTTTGAACAATATAACCTAAATTGCAAGAGCAAGGAATGAAATAAACACCCCACCGGTTCTCAGTAGGAACAGGATCTTTTAGAGAAGAGAATTTAATTTTATTCATAGGTTTGAAGATAACTTTAAAGTTAAAACGAGAAAGTATTTTAGCAATTTTGAAACACAGAAGAGAATAAAAGGGCAGAACTATTATAGAATTAAAATTAGGAGGATTATTTGAATCAGGAAAAGGACGTTTAGGCTTATTAAATTTATACAAAGCTTTATCAATTAAAGAGGGATTATAACCACGAGCAAAGGCAAGAGATTTCAGATAATTAATTTCATTATTCAGAGCAGAAGAGTCAGAACAAATGCGTAACGCCCTAAAAACAAAAGTATAAAAGGACGCCACTTTTTGTTGAGGAGGATGATTTGAAAGGGCATGAGGAGGAAGGGAGACAGCGAAAGGTTTTCTATAAACGGAGGTAGAGAACCGATCTGGGAGTTTTGAAACCAAGACGTCAAGGAAAGGAAGAGAATTGTTCTCTTCGACTTCGAGAGTAAATTGAATACAAGGATCAACAGAATTCACAAGAGAAAGGAGATTAGAAAGATCAAGGTCAGATGGAATTAAAATGAAAGTGTCATCAACATACCTAAACCAGAAAGGAAATTTATATAAACTGAAGAGTTTTTCTTCAACAAAATGCATATAAATATCACATAAAAGAGGAGACAATGGATTACCCATGGCCAGACCCTCAGTTTGAGAATAGAAAGAATTGTTAAACTGAAAAGCAGTTTGCCTGACACAAATACTAACTAAATGCAGGATTTCATCAATCTCAATGGAAGAGTAATGAAATTCGCGCAACCTTCTTTCCAAACAATCAATTGCCCCTTGAACAGGCACGTTAGTGAAAAGGGATTTAACATCTAAGGAAACCATTATATAATTGCAAGGAGAAAGGCGTTTAATTTTATCAACAAAGTCAAAAGTGTTTTTCACGGTATGAAAGTTAGTGGAAGATAAAGGAGCGAGTAACTTAGAAAGGAACTTGGCAAGTTTATAAGAAGCAGTACCAATATTGGAAACGATAGGGCGAATTCAGGATGTACTCAAAGAGTATGACAAGTTAAGAAGAGGGTTTCTTTGTTCCAACGTAGAGTCTCAAAATTCGAATAGCAGTAATGATCCACCTTGCGTGAAATATTTGTCCAGGGACTCAGCAAAAAAGGTCAATTGTATACACGCGTGTTGAAAGTGCTTGCAATATTTCAGACATATACTTCTGGTCAGTTGACAAATCATCTTTATCAACAGCTAGGTGATCAGATTAAATTGGCTTAAATTTTGCAATTGGTAATAATTCGCAAATCGCAAGAGATCAACCAATTGGGCCACAATATGATAGATAACCTGTCTTTTGTCATCAAGATGTTTGAAAAGATGTCACAGTGGAAGCTCATTGAAGTGAGTTCAAGGAAGCCAATAAAGCGGTTTTTTAAAAGTTGTTCTCAACTAATCCTACTATAACACCACCTTTGCATCCTGTTTTGAAGACAATTCCGCGAAATTCAACTGCAATTATTTTTCCAGTCGGGATTTCATTTTTCTTCAAAAAATCTATAATGTCATTGCATATAGAAGTCGCCTTGCCAGACGATGGGGTCAAATGACGAAAATAATTCAGACCTGTTTCTAGTACAAAGAGATATGTTCCTCCTTGACTTCGCAAAGATGAAACTTTGCCACCTCTTTAACCTGGCAGATATTTCTATCTTTAGGGTCCTCAAAGTATAGAGTAAAAGGAGTACATTACAAAAAAAAAAAAAAAACGAACAAAGTAAAACGTGGCCCTCTAGCAGCGAGAAATTAATTTTACGTGCAGGCAGCTGCAGGTGTTTCTATCATTGAGCAATTTTTTTTTATAGAATTACAGTGATCATGGTTAACAATGTGCATGAAATTAATAACATAAAATGCCTTTCCCAGCCTATTAGAAATGTAAAAAAAAATCTGAAAACATTACAAAAGTTATGAAAATTGAAAAAATGGAAAACTTTAATTTTTAACATTTTTTTTAAATTTTGGCCCTGTTGTGGCGGTAAAAGCAACGATGTCACAAAAATGAAATGTTAGTGTTACATTACTAATATCTTGGCGTGGCTATTGCGTTCTATTAAAAATTGAATAAGTATGTTTGGATAATTTAAAAAAAAATTGCTAAAAGTATGTTTTTTATGATTTTTTCGAAATTTGGACCCCTTGCGGCGGTAAAAGATATTAACCAATCGGTGTAATATTTTACGTATTTTATCTTTTTTACAAAAGGCAACTTTTCCGCGCTATTACGTTTCGATTATAAATATTTCGGTTTTTTCGACCCATCCTAATGTATAGGTCTACGCAAAAGAACTAGGAAGAATTGCTGAGAATGAGAGTGAATTGCTTATTATTTTTTTTTTTAATTAGATCCTACATTTTCAAGTTCAACTATATTTAGAACGATATGTTTGGAAAATATAAATATAATAATATACAAGGCTATCCAGAGAATTGAATGCATGCACGCCATGGATGGTAATTTCTGGAAGTGCGATTTAAGTAGTTTTAAGCATGTTTATATTGGAATAAATTTTATCTTAACATGTGGCGTGTATAAAAACTTGTTGCTAATGTAAGGGCTGTACAAAAAAATGCAAATATATTTCCGTTAATTGGTAGAAATTCCTGAAAGTTGATTTTCATCTGCATTATTTGTTTTCTTATTATATTAATTTTTAGCATATTTTTCATGCCGTTAAAACATGCCTAAGAACTTTCATTGATGACTTTATCATTTTAATTTTTCATAATTTGAACAATTTAAATTTACTAAGATTTAACAAGAACTTAAAGTTCGTAAGTTTTAAAGATTGTTAACTTTAAAAGGGTTGATGAATTTGTTCGAAACTTTAAAAAAATAATTTAATATTTATTATTTTTAATATTTGTAATTTTTAAGGGGACAGTACACCTTTAAAAGTCGCAGAAAATGCGAAATTTGTCCTGTATAACACATCTTAATTTAAGAGCACACTTCAGACACGGGAAGAAATGAAAATGCTAATTTTAGATTATGGGGGCGTTATTTCCAAATTTCTCGCATTTATTTTAATATTTTTGAATGATTTGTTTTTGCATAGGATAGCTGAGGACGATCGACAACCAGGCTAGGTTTTACTTTTTCGATTTTAGTTATAGGTTTTTTTTTATTGCTTCAATTTCAGAAACGATTCCACCGGCTCCGAAAGTAAAAGTATTTTTTTTTTAAATATCTGAAACCAAAAATCGAAAAAGTAAAAAACAGCCCGGTTGTAGATCGTCCTCAGCAATCCTATGCAAAAAAATTCATTTTAAAATATTATAAAGAAAGCGAGATATTTGAAAATAACGCTCCCACAGACTAAATATTAGCGCTTACATTTTTTCCCCGTTACTAGTGTATATTCTCAAAAGTAACGGAAAGACATTTTTTGTAACGGTAAGGAAACGCGAAAATTTATCATTAACTATAATAATGTAAATCTGAAAATAATGAGACTGTAAGGATAAATATTACATTTTATAAATGTCTGAACAGTGAACAGCAGCGCAGTTCCAGGGGCTACCTATTTGAAGATCAAATCCCCGCCCTGTCGATGAGTTGGTATATAGCACATCATAGCAAAAACAGGAAATGTTAGTCTAAGTGTAGTGAAACACTACTGTGATAGAGAGTGTCGATAACTCCTAGCAATACTGCCGAGAATCAAGGACAGAATGAGAGAAAAAGAGAGAGGAAAGTCTACTAGCTAACAAATTTATTTTCTGATATGCAGCTGTAACGGAATCCTGGTTTAAACGGAATTTGTTCATTATTTCCCTAAAAATACCTGGCAAGTGTATCTGCAAAGACGCAAATAACACATCTAAAACGGTATTTCGTATCTATTGTTTATGTTTCCGTCTTACCAGGTTTTATAGTGTCATGTTTTTAGCATGAGGGGGTCGAATTTTAATTACAACTAGGACCATTTTTCATGAACTGCGCCTTTTTTTTTTGGAGGGAAAATAAAATTTGATGTCGATACGAGTGTGTTTTGAAAGATTATCAGCCCGACAAAGAAAATAGAAATATTTTGACAATATTTCATTTTTTTTAACGTAGTTCCTTACAACTTATAAAATTTAAACCAACGAGTTTCCGACTTTTTATTATCTTTAGTATAATAAGCCTTATCTATCTTTGGAAATGAAGTGGTGGTGTCTGCTTTAACCCCATATTTTGAAGTGAATTTCCGACTACCGAGCCATTTCTCCAGGCTTGGGAAGAGGAAATAATGGCTGGGAGCAAAATCCGGTGCATGTGGAAGTACTACAGAGCGTAGGTGATTGACTTTCGTAGCGAAAACTACAGGCATGTGTGCAAGAACAATGCTGTGGTGAACGAACACCTTCTTTTTGCTCAGGTAGGGAAATTTTGTCGGAATAAGCACTCTTCAATTGGTCCTGTAGAGAAGAATAACACTGTCCGGTGACGATTCTGCCTTTTTGTAGGTGGTCTATGATCACCACATCTTGTGAATTCCTGAAAACCGTATCCATGGCTTTTCCAGCAGGTGGAACCGTTTTCACTTTCTTTGGTGCAATTTCAGCTCCTCTTTCACTTGTTTAGATTGCTCTTTCATCACTGAAGAATAATGGCGAATTCATGTTTCATCCACCGTTATAAAACATTGACGAAAATCAGCCGATTGTTTAAGTTTTCTAACTTAACTCGAAATCACCATAGTCCACATTACTATAGGCCATCTGCACTACCTTCATAAAAAAAAAAAAAAACAGTGAAGATGGAGAAACTCAAAAAATGCTAAAGAAAGGGGGGGTGGTGAATAAGGAGACCAAACTCACGAGGTTTAATTTGATTATGTTAATAAATGAAATGTTTTCACGAAGGAATTTTCTGCAGAAAGTCCACCCAACTCAGCATTTCATTGCAAATTATATATCTCATAAAATCATAACAGAACCTCAACTTTTGAGCTTGCCAAATTCGATCTATAAGCAATATTCTGACGGAGGCAAATCAAGCAAATTTCTACCACTTATTTTAAAATGTTATTATTGTCTTAATTAACTGATGTTATTAAATATGATAAAAAAAATGTAACAATTTTTAATAGAAGTATGCCTACTTCATCCTCGTGAAGTCGGAACCTACGGTTCGATCCAGCACGTTTCGGCCTGAAATTTTTTCTATAAGCGAGGCTCTATGATTGAATACGAGTCATAATTGATTGTATCAGTTTCTAAGCCTTTGTTGTCTAAAAATTTGAATGTACAGGTCTCCTCGGACAGAAATTTCTTGTTCCCGGAACCGGGCAGTACAATTAGCAGTACAAAAAAATTACGTATTATGAAGCTAAAACTTTGGCCCGACTCAATTTCTACAGAATATGTCGATATTTTTAAAACAACGTTATTCTACATTGTTCAAAAACCAGATTTACGCATAGTTTTTATTTTCAGATTATATTCGTAATTCATGGAATATAAGGAATAATAACAATATTAATATTTATTTAGACTACATTGATGACTACTTCGAAGAGGCCTTTTAATCAAAGCAAAAGTCAGTTTCTTACCCACAGAAGATTTTTCTTCGCATTCAGTGAGACAAGAAAATTGTTTATTAATAGATGTTACTTGGAAACTATAGCATTAGTTTGCAGAAATACTGTTTATAATTAAGTGAATTAAATCAAACAATCCGCTAAAAGCAACTTCAAATAATCAACAATTAGGCATTGTTTTCCAACAAGACCACACGTATCTTTGCCCACTGTAGACACAAAATATTATAATTGAGATGAAGTGTTTCAATCCAAGTACCATTCTCCAAAACTTACTTCGTCGAATGACCGTTTATTTAAATCACTTAAAAATATTTTGAGGATAAGGTATTTTATTTATTGGAAGATTTGAGAAAATACATCGATTCTTTAGCCAGATGAGCTCTAATTATGTAACTGCTAGGAATTGAAATTTTCACGAAATACACTTTCTTTAATTTCCATCAACAATATGCAACAAACTTTTACATCATTACCAAAAATCTGAATTTGGTTACGGATTCTTCTCTGGTCTTTATCTATGAATTTTAATAACACTCTATCTTTACTTTCAATTTACATTGGTATCCTGGTTAAAGATTGCCTTAGTTAACATTTTTATTTCATGATGTATTTGTAATGGCACACACTTTCGTTTACTAAAATTCATTATTCAATGACAGAGTTTTATCAAATGAGTAGAGAGGAAATTAAGGCTCACAAAGCAACAGTTAGTAAATTTGTCATTAGCTTTTCAAGAATTATACGAGAAGGAAAATACCATCATCAACCAGTCTGTCACTTTGAAAGACTGCGTTATTTACATAGAAAATGTCAGTAGGACATTTTTAACAAACTGATAAAAACATTTTATGGGAACCAATGAATGATACCTTAACATTGTCTTGATCGGCAAGTTCAAGTAGAGGCTGCAAATTAAAACCACTGCTAATTTACCAAATTAATTTATAAACTAATAAAAACAGTTTCTGAGCGACAACGAATGATAGCTTAACACAATCTTGATCGGCAAGTTCAAGTAGAGACTATAAACTAAAAGCACTGCTAATTTACCAAATTCCGATATAGGATTGGTAAATTAGTGGTAATATAAATACATAATAAGTAATAATATAATAATACATCCTTTACAATATAAATAAAAAATAGATTGGTAAAGGATATTACGGCAACTCTTCCTGATTATTAACTTGGAAATAGAGGAAGAAGATGGAGAATTTCTGGAGATATCTGACAGTGAGCTTGCAACTGATAAGGTAAAAAAATATTCTATCAGCAATGTGGGGAAAATAAAATTATAACGTAATCTAAAGATAAAGATGGAGAGAAAAATAAATTTATTTCTTCTGACTTCTGATAAAGAAAAAGAATGCTTTGGTAAAATTGGAAGAAGTTCGAAATTTTGCTTTGAAATGGAATTCTAAGAAATTCATTATCAGAATTACATATCAATGTAATGAAAAATCCATGCAGTTTTCAGAGAAAATAAAAACAGTCTTTCTCACACAATTATAAAAAAAAAAAAAAATTACAGCTGTATTTGTTACAAAAAACTCCAAATTGAGACTAATGAATTAAAAAATGTTTTTATACACTATCTAGGTATAAAAACACAGAATGTTTTTGTTCCTGTCCACAGATTCCTAAAAAATGATAAAAGATTTCACAGGAAGAGATTTGTTCGACGGGTGGCAATTGCACAGACTATCAGCTCATCAAGTTCAAGGCTGAAATTTTAGGATTATATAGAACTTAATAAGCATATTAAAATGCAAATGGTCTGCCAAGTCATATCTTGATAGAAAACACCTGCACACCGGAGTTTAGTATTTGATCGATTGGTTTATCATTGTATTTTCCTGCACCCAAATGTAAGAAAACCTTGAAGTTTGGGTGAATGAAAACACAATGATAAACCTGCAGATCAACCACTAAATTGAGGTTCTGCAGATGGTTTCCACCAAGATACGACTTAGCAGACCAATGCATATAACTTTTATATAAAATAAACAGTTAAGTATGAGTATTACTCGCGCTCAGGGGGTTCCGTACAATAAATATATGAATTATTAACTGTATTATTTAAAAGAGTAATTAAACTTTGTAAAAACCTATACAATGTAGAGTTGGGTATAGCTATAGTTGGGTATATATTAAAAAAGTATGAATGAGTATACCACAAAAGTTCAAAGAGATATGAAGCCCAAATAAAATTAAATATTGCTATTTTGTATAACTCTTTTTTTTTTTATCTTATCTTAATCTACATATGACGAATTTAATTCGGTACTGACAATAAAAGTACTGCATATTTAAATTTTATTTGACATTTCATAAAACTAATTTCAACATAGTAACATTTTTCTTTTTACAGTGTAGCTGAAACAAAATACTTGTTCAAAGTTTAAACTTGGCGTTGTACTAAGCGCGCTTCGAAAGGAGGTCGCAAAGATGCAACTCGACTTTGTCCGTGACGCGTTTTTCCAGATAGGTTTTTAATTAACATTTAAAGACACGGGAGGTGTATTGAGAGATTCACTCAACGCAAATTAGTCGCGAATCCCATAGTATTTATGTGTTTAATTCTAATTAAATTGGTCTGTTTTTAACAATTTGACCTTTGCTGCTTTTATGCTGCTACTGGGTATTGCATTACACAAATATATCATTAAAAGTTGTTATCTAGTATTTAAAAACCGATGGCATATAGAGTACGCCACCTATGCCATTATGTATGTCCAAACTACCCGTGTCTTTATGTGTTAAGGCTCCTGCCCCTGCCGGCGAAGGCACTCACGAGCTAATGTTAATCGTATGGGGAAGGATTTTTCTAATATCTCTTTTGCATTTCGACATTTTTAAGTATTTTTTTAGGCATTGGATAGCCGAGATCCGTCTATACATCGCACCTTTCTTTATTTTTTCGATTTTGGTTGCAGATATTTTTTTAAATGACACTTTTATTTTAAGAACCGGTTTTGAAAGTGAAAGTAACTTTATAAAAAATATCTGCGACCAAAATCGAAAAAGTAAAAAAGGTGCGATTTAGAGACAGACTTCGGCTGTCGAATGGTAAAAAAAAAAAAAAAAAAAAAAAGGTCGAAATGCAAATGAGATATTAGAAAAATCCCTTTCCATAGGATTAGCATTAGCTCGTGAGTGTCTTCGCCGGCAGGGACAGGAGTCTTAATATCTCGGCGAATTACCGACGATTTTTTTTTCGAAAATGATTATAAACAATGCTTTCATACTTTTGATACGTCAGGTACCTTTAGTGCTCCTCGATACCTTTGCTGAATGCCCGCATATAGAAATCTGTGTGTAACAGAAAAATGCGCTTTTATGAAAAAATTATGCGACCTAGGATAATCGCTATAATTTTCCTGCAAGGCTTAAATTAACCACTACTACCTCCAATTTTTTTTTTTCATAATTTTAGTTTCAGTAGATTTGGAAATAGATGGTGGGGGGGGGGGCATATTTTTGCGCTACATTTCCGACGATATCTCTGAAAATATAATACCTAAAATTAAAAGGAATATTTTTGAGTTCGGCGTTACGTAATCGTTTAACGGATATCCCGAACGATATACAAAGGAAATATTTTTTTTTCAAATAACCTAATTAGCCCCTCTACGATTTTTCCCGCATATATTTGTGAATGTTTAATAATCTGTAAATATGTGGGTTAACAGTCTTTATTACATCCCCAATTTGAACTTTCCACGTTCCATAGTTTACGAGTAAAATAGCTGTGACAGACGGACACAGGAGTGATCTTATGTTTCCGTTTTTAATTCCGTTTTTACTCAATTCCGTTTTTACTTTTTAAGTACGGAACCCTAAAAATCATGATTATTGCAACTGAGAAATAAAAAAACATAAGAAGATGAATTATTGACGATAAATAAAACAAGAAAGGAAAACCATGTGCCTAGTATGGATTATGAACCTTTTCCTACATTTTTAGTTTAGTTAGAAAAACATAACACGTTTGAAAATACACATTTATTAATTCCTAACAATAGACGGAAACGTACTTCAATTGTTTTGTGAAGCCCTGTACGTTCCCTATAAATTTTTATACACGCCACATGCTGAGCTGAAATTTAATTCAAAAATAAATACGCTGAAAATTACTGAAATCACACTTCTAAGGCTAATGTCAGACGGACGTCTTTTTGCACTCTTTTTTCCTTCCGTTTTATCCTTACACAATGCCACTAGCATTGTGTAGGGATAATACGTAAGGAAAAAAGCGTGCAAAAAGACGTCCGTCTGACATTAGCCTCAGAATTGCTATCCATGGACGGCCATCTACCTAGTTTTTTGCCATATCCCTATATACTTATATGCTACAATGTCATTTAGCAGACAAGACATTTAGCAGACAGAAATTAGGCGACAAGATATTTAGCCGACATGACAGTTAGTCGACAGCGACAGTTAGCCGACTAGACAGTTAGCCAACAGAGGACAATTATTCGACATGGACATTCATCCGACAGGACATTTAGCCAACGAGCAAATACCAGATAAGGGAATTATCCGACATGAAATTTAGCTGACACGTACATTTTGCCAAAAGAATTTAGAAGACTCGGTCTTACATCAACAATGTAAACCTCAGTAACTCGTCATCTTCATAAATCAGCTTTTATATTGTTTCAGCGTTTTTGTTTATGATATACACTTAAACATCGAAATTTCGTCACCCTCATAAAGTAATTTTTTTCTTCAATCACTGTTATTCTATAAAGCTTTTCAATTAAACATCAATAACTAACATTCGTAATATTCTTTTGTTCATTCGAACAAAATTATATACAAAAATAACTTTTTCTACAAAAAAATATTGTTTGAAATGCGGTTTTTAGATGGATCCCTCCGATAAATATTGTTTACTTAAGTTTAAGTCTTAGACTCTCGATAGCTCATTATACTCATTAATTAAGGAATTTATAAATTAAAATGGAAATAATTCATTTTAATTATTCATTATACCTCAATAACTCGTCATTCTCTTAAACTGCCATTATATTTTACAAGTACAGTTATATTTATAACTTACACAAAAAATTCGATAACTCGGGGAGGAGCCAATAATTTTTTTAATGACGTTTTCTACAATAAATATCGTTTAAAATGCGGCTTTTTGACGGATCCCTTCCATAAATATTATTTAATAAACATAAGAATTTAAAAGAAAGCGGTGCGTGAATTCCGGGAACAAAAGACAGGACCCACGGTGTGGCAATTTTTAAACTTGTTTCGTATCTGTCACGTGATATATCATCGGAAAGTCCTCGGACCACTCTTTCATATTGTGACCCTTTTTTCTCACCTCCCCCTATTCTCCACCCCTCCAAGAGGGCATTTTTAATTTTTTTCGAGATCGTAGAATTTTCATCATTTTAGATCCGATTTTTTTTCGAAGACCTACAAAAATACTTTTATAATACTATATACAAATTTCAAAGAGGTGGGGCACTTTTATATCTTTTGCCGCCACCCCTCATGTGATACATAGTTGGAAAGGCAGTGTGACACCCAAATTTCATAATATATACCTTCCGCGCCGCTCACTCCCAGTTTGCTCCCCTGAGCCACTTTTCTAACTTTTACCGACACCCCTTACGTGATATATCTTTGGAAAGCCCTGTGACCTCTTATACATATTATGCATCTTCCGTGCGTCTTCTGCACTTTCTTCGGCACTTTCTAAATTTTGTTCACATCCCTCTTATGATATATCATTTGTCTAATACTGGTTCCCCTCTTTGATATCAGATGTATACTCCTAGATCATAGATCACTAGTTCTTTTTAACACAAAACTAAGCTTATTTATAAAAATGCAGAAGGACAGTACAGATATTCGGCGAGGACAAGACGATAATACTCACACGAAGTATATGAATTATATCCAGTGGAACACACTACAACATTCCACAATTATACACTTTGTGCTATTACACCATTTGGCTTCACCTACAATACAAACTTTTTATATACCAGTGCCCGTAGCACCTGTGTAATTTTATATCTAACTTTTGGTTTTTCAAAAACACCGCCGGTACACATGCACGACTTAGAAACCTCCACCCTTCATTCTCTAAAAAGGAAATCTCCTTCCCTCCACTCCTACGCTCGCACGTCACGTGAGTCACATAACCAAAGGGGCGCCAGCACTGGCTAAAGAAATGCTATCCAGATATCATAGTTTGGAAGACCTGTGACCACTTATTCATGTTATGCGCCTCCCGCACCCCAGACACAATTTCCCACCCAATGGGAAGCCCTTTTCAAAATTTAGCCAACACGCCTCATGAGACTTATCGTGGCAAAGCCCTGTGACCATTTATATTATGCATATATCGTGCCCCTCCTCCACTTTGCCCCCGGTGGATACTTTTCTAAATTTTTCCGACAGCCCTCGTATGACATATCATTGGAAAGGCCTGTGATAACTTATTCATGTTATGCACCTCCAACAGCCCTCCCCCCTTTGCCCTCACAGTGGGAGGCAGTTTTCTAGATTATGCCGACACCCGTCATGGGCCATATCGTTTAGAAAGCCCTGTGACCACTATTTCATATTATGCAGTTTCCGCGTCTCTCCCACCTCTTTGGCTCCCGGACGGGACAATTTTCAAAATTTTGCCGTTACTCCTCATATGTATAGCGGGCGCGCGCGCTGCAAAGTAAGTAACAGTGATAGTAATTATAACGTAACCGTAACCTAACTGTTCCATAAACGTAACCTAAACGTATGCAAGCCGTAACCTAACTGTTACTTAATAACCTAACAGTAACCTAACCGTAACATAACTGTAATCAAATTATCACCTAACCGTAACCTAACTGTAACGTAAACGTAAACTATTTGTAGCCTAATTGTCACGTAACCGTAACCTAACTGCAACCTAACCGTAACCTAAGGTAGGCCGCGCACTGACGCAACACGAGCAACATGAAATACGATTTAGGAGAAAAAAAAATATTGAAACAAAGAAGAAAGCTTTTTCAAACATGTTTTAAAGCTGTTTTTCTCCGAAGTCAACCAAAATGCTCCATGGGTCGCCTCAGTGTGCTACCGGCCTAATTGTAACCTAAACGTTTCCTAATTGTGACATAACCGAAATCTAAATGTCACGTAACCTTGACCTAACTCTAAACTTACTGTAAACTAACGTTAACCAAATTATAACCAAACCTAACTGTAACTTAACTGTATCATAGCCGTAACGTTACCATGACTTATCTGTAACCTAATCGTAATCTAAATATCCCCTAACCGTAACCTAACTGTAACATAATCATAACGTAACTGTAGCCTATCCTTAACTTAACCGTGACTTAACTCTAACTTAACTCTAACCTAACCTTAACCTAATTATAACCTAAGAGTAACCTAACTCTAGCGTAACTGTAACCTATTCGGAACATAATCGTAACCTAAGCATAACCTAACAGTAACGTAACTGTAACTTAACGTAACCTATCTGTAATCTAAATGTAACTTAAGTGTAACGTAACCGTAACCTAAGTGTAGCCTAATTATAAAGTAATCGTAACGTAACTGAAACCTTAAAGTAACCTAATTGTAGCCTAAATGTAACCTAACTGGGACGTAGCCGTAATTTAACTGTAACTAACGTTTACCTAATTATAAGCTAATCGTATGCTAACTGTAATGTAACTGTAACATAACTTTACCATGACCAAGCTGTAAGCTAAGCGTAATCTAATTATCACCTAAACGTAACCTAATTATAATCTATCAGGTACCTAACCATAATCCAAGAGTAACTAATCGCAACTGTATCCTAACTGTAACCAAACTGCAAATTAATTGTAACATAACGGGAGGTGCATAATTTGAAAAAGTGATCAAAGGGCTGCCCAGTGTAATGATATATCACTTGAGGGATGTCGGAAACGTCAGAAAAATACATCCAGTGATACAATTTGAGGGAGAGGGAACGGGAGGTATATAATATGAAAGGGTGATCAAAGGGCTCCAATGCTATATATCTCATGAGGAGTGTCGAAAAATGTTAGAAAAGTGCGGCTAAATATCCTATCGGCTAAATGTCCCGTCGGCTAATCGTCTTATATTTTAAATGTCCTGTCGGCTAATCGTCTTTTTGGCTAAATGTCCTCCCGGCTAATTGCCACGCTCGGCCAGTTGCCTGTCGGCCAATTGTCTGTATTGCTAAAATTATTACTTTATGTCCGTTTCGGTCAATTGTCCTGTATGCTGTATGTAAATTTCAGCTAATTGTGTTGTCGGCTATATGTACGTATCGGCTTAATGCACGTGTCAGCTAACTGCTATCTGCTAAATGTCTTCACGGCTATTTGGTTGCCGGCTGAATGTCTGCGGCCGGCTAGACAGCCGGTAACCGGTTAAACATCTCTTAGTATACTAAATGTAGTTGAGCTTGAAAATGCATAACTCAAATTAAAAAAAAACACTTTTAAGTAATTCATGATTATTCTCGGTAATACTCACGAAATCTTTTTTGTAGCGTCTATGCAATTCATATACACCACCTATGTGCCAGTGCAAGAAAATTAGTTTAACTTAACTTATACCATAACTTATCATAAATAAAACATATCATAATTTAAAACTCACTTTCAGCAATCATCCCTAATGTTTCCCTGTAAATGAACGATAAATGCGATGTACACCATATTCTTATCCAAACATCTTGCAGTAAAACCATCAGAAATTTCATTATGTTTGAAGTAGTGTAGCATAATTCAAATACGTTGCGAACAGCTTTTCTACGAAGAACTTTAAAAAACCGAACTATTTTGTATGACTCTTTTGTGTAGTAACCTTCTTCCAGTGCACCTTAATTATGTAAATGAATTTCATTATGTATAAATTTGTTTAACGCTATTAAAATACACCACCAAATGATTTTTCCACATAGACCATATGTAACAAAATACTTTTGAGTGACCCTGCAATGGGTTCCTGTTAGTCCTTAAAGATGTTTAAATTTTTCAATAGTAATTTTTGGTTCATAAAAGTACATTTTTTTATGCAAAATCTGCAAAAAGTGCCTTAAAAGTTCTTAATTTTGCTCTTGTATTGTTTTGTAATCAAGGGTAAAACTATTCCCAATTTCTTTGAAATTCTGATTTAAAAAAATAATAATGTAAATCACCCTTTGCCTCCCCTTCTTCCGAAATTTTGCTTCCCCTTTTGCCCCCCTTAAAGTATCAAGGTTTAAAATCTTTAAAACTCCTTAATTTTTTCTTTAATTTTCTGTTTTATTTGTTACTTCAAAGTAACAATAAATAATCAGTCATAAATTTCATTATCAATTTATTTCACCGCATTCATTTTATTAAAAGTTCTTGTAAATTGCCCCTTCTGAAAATGTCATTTCTCCCTTTTGTTTCTTCCCCCACAGTACCCATATTTTAAAATAGAAACCCTTTAACACTCTTTCATTTTTTAAAAATCTTTTCTGCTCAATATGCCACTTTATTTTAACAATAAGCAAACGATAATAAAAATTTCTCTCCGCCCCCCCCCCAACTGAAATTGGTATTTCCCCCTCGCCTCTCCCTCTTACCAAGCATCTGAAATTTAAAGTTCTTAAAACTTTTTCGTTTATTATTTTTTTAACCTATTTGTAAATATTTTCTAAGGTAAATAAATAATAAGTCATCCAATAAACTTCCGCCACCCACCAAAAAAGAATAATTCTGCTTATTCCTCTTTTTTCTTACAGGTCACAAAATTTAAACCTTAAAAATCATTGATTTTTCTAAAACATTTTGTACTCTATCTGTTAATTTAATGATATCATAAATAATCAGTCATATAACTATACTCCTCCCCAATCAAAATTGACGTTTCCTCTGTCGCTCTCCTTACCAAGCACACAAAATTTAGTCTTTTTTTTTTTTTGTCCGATTTGTTATTCTTTAGTAAGGTAAATAAATAAGTCATCTAATAAAATGCCCCCTCCCTTGTTTCCTTCTTTCGCTTATCTAAGTTTAAAATCTTTGAAAATCTTATTTTAATACATTTTCAGCTTTATCTGTTTCATATTGAACAATAAATAATCGATTATATATATAATCTTCCACCCCCATATAAAATCGACATTTTCTTTCCTCCACCATTATTTCCATGCACACAAGATTTAAAGTCTCTAAAACTCTTAATTTTAATGTTTTTGTCCTGTTTGTAAATCTTTAATAAGTTACATAATCAGTCATCTATTAAACTCCTCCCCCCCCCCCAAAAAAAAAAAAAATCTGTTTCTTCCCTTGTCTTACCCTCAACTCATGAAGTTAAAAAAATCTAATTTAAAGTCTTTAAAACTTTTTAATTTATACTTTTTTGGTCCTAATTATAAATCGTTGCTATCTATAGTAGTAACTAAATCTTTTCAACTATGTACGAAATTGTTAACAATAAAGCGATAGGTAACATTTAATTGTGCATAAAAAACATTTTAACTGTATTTTTCAAAGCAAAATGTCTTTGGAGAGATATTTCTAAGGAAAATATTATGGTTTCTCGTCAACTTGCAAGTAAATTCTCAAAACCTTCCGAAATCACACGTATGATACATTTCAAAACCAGGTTTCAACGATTGCGTCCATAACCCGGAAGGTACTCCAATTCTTTTGTGCAGCTCTGTATATATTTTTGTTCTGCATATATTTGTACAGATTCTACATACTATGTTGAAATTTAGTTTTGTAAGAAAATACATAAAAAGTTGAAAATTCACCTTCGGCAATTTCTACCAATAGACGGAAACATGCTTGATTTCTTTTGTGCTGCCCTGTATATAGCATACAGATTTTTATACACGTCAAATTCTAAGCTGAAATCTAATTCAAGCAAAAACATGCCTAAAATTATTGAAATCATACTTCCAGGAATTATTTTCCATAGGCGTCCATGTATCCAGTTTTTTGAATATCCCTGTATAGGATTTTATTTGTATGATACAAACATCTCTTAGCATACTAAATGTAGTTGAGCTTGTGCATTTGTAACTAAAATACCAAACACCTTTAAGCAATTCATACTTATTCTCAGTAATGGTTACAAATTCTTTTGTGTAGTCCTGTATAGGGTCTGTAAAATTTATGCACACCATGTAGTAGGCAAAATTTAGTTAATCTTAAAAGCGCATTCTATAATTGAAAAATGCACTTTCAGCATTAAATTTTAATAGCTAACACGTCGGATACAGTATTGTATCAAAATATTTTATGTGTACCTGTAAATGAACGCTAAATGAAATGCAGACCAGATTTGAATGCAAGCATCTTGTAGTAAATCGAAATAATGTGTATCTATTTCGTCATGTTTGAAATAATGTAACGTAATCGAAATATGCTACAGTTTTTCCTCGTAGACCATATACAAGCAAGCTTTTTGTTTGACCCCGTAAATAATTGTTAAATGCTCATGTTGTACAGAAAGTACGCTTAGGACACCTCAGAAATTCATATCAATTTCATTGTCTTTGTGACAGAGTAATATCAATCAAATACGCCGCAAACGATATTTCTTCATGGGGTATAACATAACGGATTACTTTTGAGTCCCCTATACTCATACTTTAAGCGTTACACATAACATAGTCTATAGTAACCGTTTTAAAGTGTATCTCAATGTACATAAATTTAACTATGTTTAAGATTATGTAACACTATTAAAATACACCCTAAAGGATCCCCCCCCCCATAGACCATAATTTGACGGAATACTTTTGAGTGCATTTGTAAATGAACCATGTATGATACATACTTCATTTTGAATACCGAACATACCATGATGATTTTGAATATCGTATATCAATTACATGGCATTCCGACTACATTTACGCTAGTTAGAGCACGGACAGACAGACGGACGGACAAACCCAATCCATAAACACTTTTCAACTTTCTTGGGAATTGTTAAAAATGGAAAAATGTAATGAAAATAAAAGTATTTTAGTGTTATTTAGATTACGAACCGCTACAAAAAACATTCTTATTTGACCGCATCATTTAAAAAATATTTAGTGCTCAGAAATCCCCCCCCCACACACACACACCTGAATTTACTCCTGTGCACTTAAAATTTCAAATTGTTAAAACTCCTTTATGTTTTATAACATTCTTGTAAAAATAATCCATAATCTAAATTTTCTTCTGCCTGAAAATTTCACTAAAATTTTTGCCATCCTTCTTTCTGCTAACATCACACAAGTTTTTAATATTTGGAAAACTTTATTTTTTTCTGTCCTAACAACAATAAATTGTGTACTATATCTATAAATGACTACGCTGGGATTTAGATTTATACCCCCTCTACAGATGTACAGTACAAAATATACAGTTTATTTAACTTTTCCTCTCCTAATTTTATGAACATCTTATTTTTAACCTTCAATGTTACTTAGCTTTTATAAATCTCATAAATTTTATGTTCTAAAAAGAATTCGCACAAAAGATAGTTATTTTAGAATATTTGTACCTGATATATTTCCCCCCTCATTCAATATCTCCCCCTTGATTTTAAATGTAATTGCCTTATGTGAAATAAAATAGTTTTTATACTGCACTAATTTCAATTTTATGTTTGTAAAAGCAGTAAAATGAACCTAAAAAAAAAAAAAAAAATTGAAAGTCAAATCGTTTTAATTTTTGCACTTTTATCATAAACAGATTACAATTATTTTTACGGCTTTTACCGTTGTCGAGTCTCCACAAAGCAGTGGGCTTTGATCTACGCTTGTAAAGCGAAGACAATTGAAAAAAAAAATCCTTTACACCTGAAACCTACTGGAAATTATCACATGTAGCGCTCAGCCGAAGTGGGGTGGGGTTGGAATCGTGCCAGATAATTGGCCATTTGCTGATTGGAACAGATCGCTTGTCAATCATTTGAATCTGGACCATCCTTTCAATTCAGTTGAAATGCCAGCGGCCATCTTGTTTTATTTTCAGCCGTGACTAGGGTGGCCTCTTAAGTTGAAACTGTTATACTTTCCTAGACAATATTCTAATGCATTAAGATATTTTTACAGACAAAACTTTTATTCTATTTAAAAGTAAAACATTTCTATTTAAAAATTTTAAAGTATTATAACTTTGGTTTAATATTAAAAAGACGAATATTTCTAGATATTTTGTATGAATTCCTTATTTAGCGTAGTTTAAAGTACGGTAAATAATAGAAATACTGAACTAAATTACCATTAAACAAAAAATATTTCATTTAAAAAAATTAAATAATCATTATGATTTTGATTTCAGTTAAATACCGAGATCTCTAATGCATAATTTTGTTAAATGATGAAGTTGTTTTTTCCTTGTAGAAATGAACATGTGAATTAATTATAGATACACATATGCCAATTTGAATTCAAATGAAAAAATCGTAGATAAAAATTTATTCGATAAGTAGACATGTATTTTTATGTATATATATATATATATGAAATAAATATATTTTTTATTCAATTTTAATATCTTTTTTTTTTATCATATAATAAGTAAAGAAATATATCATGACGCAATGAATGGGGTATTTTATGGATATTGTTATTCAAACTAACAGAAATCTAAAGTATTCCACTTAAATTTGCCATTGATTGCTTTTTTTTACTTTTATTTATATGAATAATGTGAAATATTTTTCATTTATTTTTCGTTTTGAAAAATATTTACGTCATTATCCTTGACCATAAGGATTTTCGAAAAGAAGGTAGTTTAAATTTTAGATAAAAATTGAATACTTATTTGCTCATAAAAATGTTTATTCTTTTTACCCTAAGGAGTATCTTTCGTGCTGTGCTTGTGCGATCAGCCTCTGATTCTATTACTGTTGTTACTTATTCCGTAATTTTTATTATTTATTTATTTTATTAAAACTGGCACTTTACATCGTTGTAGTTCAATTACTTTAATCTCAAGTATTTAATAAATTATATCTCGCATGGGATACATCAGATGTATGTTGGACTATACTTGTGTATTTTATTTACGTTTCTTAAGGCACGATGGTTTCTATTCGACACTCTCATAAATAGGAAGTTACAAATTTTTGACTTTATGTATAAACAAAATATGAACTAAAAAAAGTTATTTAATTGAAATTATTGCGTAAATGCATCATTTTTTATAATCCGTGAGCAAAACTGAATAAATTAATATATTCCATTTGTAGGTAGATATTTCACAGTGCAATTCACAGTCTTTAATCACATATACAAAACTTAAAATATAGGGGAGAGTAGCCCTATTTGGACCGCAGCTTTAATTAGACCGTTGCCATTCTGCCGTTAATTACAGGAAAAGACGCCCTCTACCGCTGAAATCCTACTCATCAGAATAACGTCATTCATGATTAGAAGAAGCAACCGCCTGCCACGTGTTGTTTTCAGACAATTTTAAAAAACCTACAGTTAGCTGTTTTGATCAAATTTTTTCCTACTAAACGTAAGTGAAAACTTTAAAACTAAGGCAAGTTGTTATGTTTTCATATACATACATAAATTCATCTGTTTATTGCGCATATTTTTCACGCGGATTTGTTCGATTTCGTTTTTGTTCTTAGTCTTGAGATTATCTGTTTTAAAAAATGGCGCAGTTGACGTAATTGGACCAATTTAAGTTGCTTAAATTGGACCAGATGTGTGATCATAAATTTTGAAAAGTAAGTAATGGATTTCGAATAAGGTACGCTTTGTACACTATTTTTTTAATTTTATTAATATTTCATAATGGATTACTATCTCCATGCAAGTTTTTTTTTTTTTTGGTATATATGGATTAATTTTTTTATGCAGTTTAGGCCTATATAAACATTTTTTTTTTTTTTTTTTTTTTTTTTTTTTTTTTTTTACATGTTTATGCAATAAATTTTGTTTGCAATTTCTTTTATCTTGTATGTATTTGTATTTATTTTCTTTGAACTCTTTATTCCTACAGCGTATTTGGTTTACAGAGTTGAACTCAAACATTTTCCTCCAGGAGGATATTTGCGTTTCCGTGAGGAAGGGCAGACTTTTTACAGTTATGGAGGTTGGAATTGTACTTTTTTTCCATTAAAACGCACAAAACCTCAAACCTTCCGGGGAGAGGGGCTGAATTCAACACTGTTTGAATATATAATGTTTCCATATAATTAACCGTAGCGTATTTTTCAATAGAACATATTTTTTTAAAGACTTTTATAATATAATGTTGAAAATGTTGGAAAAGACACAGAAAAACTGTCTGGAATAAAAAAAAAACAGGTGACAGCAAAAGCTGTTAAAGATATAAGAAACAAAAAGGAGAGAGTAAGTTGCAAAGAAATCGACCTGCAATAAGGCTGCAGCTACAAAGTCTTCTCAAAAACCAAAATATCCTTAGAAATGTTATAACCTTTGCTAAATTTAGTTAAATAAAAGTACAGAGGGAGCCAATAAACAGTTGCGTTAACATCTTCCCTATATAAAGTAAACCTTGAAATGAAAAAACACAAAAAATCGACTAAAAGGAAGCTATCACAGCATAAACGCAATTAGAACATCAAGTTTAAAAAACAGGCGTAATGCAATCAGCAAGGACATGATGGAAGGGAAGAACTAATGTAAAGAAAACTTCTGTTGCAAAAAATGTCTAGTAATTCAGAATCTAAATAGAAAATTCTAGATAGTGATGATTGGTTTTGCCTAATTTGTAAGATAATAAAACAGCAGAAATGATTCAGTGCTCAGATTGCCAAATACGGTTCCATGTAATAAACTAAATTCATGTGTAAACTTTGCATCACTCCTTACATGATATTCAAGTAACTGGCAATTAGTTTCATAATTTCTATTCTTAATTACTGATATCTTTGATTTATAATTTGAATACATTTTGATTTAAAACAATTACTCTTATTTTCAGATATTTGATTTCATTATATTTCATTGCTGTTATTTTGTTTGATTGTTTAAGTAACCGCAAACTTTGCTTTTATTAAAATTAGTTATATTCCCTAGTCATTAAAACAACCTGATTTTATTTGGTCCAATTTCGGAGACTGGTGGTCCAACTTAGGCGACCAGTTGCTGAATTTGGACCAATTTTGTCAAAATTTTCAACTTAAAATAAAATTTAAGATTTTCGAAGAGAAAATGATCTAAATTTTATTTAGTTAGTAGATGAATTGCTTGAACCCGTGTAGTGATATTTTGCAGATATTCCAAAAATTAAGTGAGTTACACCTGAAAACAAGTGAAGTGGTCCAAATTCGGCTACTCTCCCCTATATATATAACAAGGAACTGCGAGACTATCCGATGTCTTGCATTTAAATGGCATGAGATTTTTAGATTATTTGTAATGAATAATCTATGTTTATGGTCTACATTTAGAAAACAAATTCTTCTTTCATTAAACACTAATTTTTAAACAAGAGATCATAGGTTAAACATTTTCTCGACCAGCAAATATATTTTTAAAGGCGACATTTATTAAAAGTAGTATTGTGTTTTGTTTTTCTTTAAGATTTGGTTTATTATTTGAAATCTGGTGTATTTAAAATAATTTCTGTTTTACACTAATATAAATAAATTCAGTTTTATCAATAAAAACGGCATTAAATAATGTTATTTTTACTTGGTATAGTATTTCACTTCCAGCACCTATATGAAAGGTTTCCACGAAATCTTTCGGAAATAATTAGTTGAAAATATGTGCTATTTCTTGAAATTCAATTCTTGTGAAGAGGGTACAATTTTTGAAAATTTGCCTCCAAGAAGTTCTAATTTGTTTGACATTTTTTAATGTACTTCCTCCAACACTTAAAAAAAAATTTCTAGATGTCCAATGTTTGTCACACACACTTTTGTTAGAATAATCACTGTTGTTTCTCCTTTTCTCGCATTCATACCGTTTTCAACGATAGATTGCATTGTACGCTTAAATTATTTAAAAACATTTGCTTGTACCGTTTTACTCGAAGCGAGGATAAGTTTTTCTTCTATAGTGTATTGAAAGAATAAAGCATTTAAAACTGTGAATCTTAAAAATGTAATATATTTTTTTTTTTTGTCAAGTTATTTAACTGCATAAGGAAGAACAGTTTTTGAAAACGAAAAAATATTATTTTAAAATATTAATTCATGAAAGTTAAGAGGGAAATTATTTTTTCTTTTAATGAAATATTATATTTCCGAGTTAGTCAAATATTAAATAGGCTTAGACTAAAGATGAATACTTTTAAATTCGTTTAAATTACTTTAAATAATATTTCTGGTTTCTGCAGTTAGGATACCAAAACTTGAAAATATAATTTACGGTAAAATGTGCATATAATAATTAAATAGTATTTAAGGGGTCAAGTACCTTTGAACCTGACAAAATACACAAAAATGAAATCCTAGTATGGATTGCAAAAACTCCACATATGATTACCTTTTGGATATGAAATTAGAAACACATATTAAAGGAGGTATATGTTAAGAGTCAATGTTCTGAAACAATGTCTAAAAGCATATAAAACTTTTTTAATTTCATTAGAAATTGAATGTTTTTTTAATAAATAAATTTACCTTATATGCCTTGATCACAGGATTTCTCATTATTAAAATATCTCAGTCAGACCAAAGTTTTTTATTGAGTTGTGATAAAACGTGTGTATAAAATGACATACACTGAAAAATAATGAATAGTTTTAAGGGAAAAAATAAAAAATAAAAAATATCAAAATATTGTTTTTAAAATTAAAATATTGATAATTTTTAAATTTCCCACTTTATGATTATAATAGTAAGTCATTTATTGAATCTATAAGTTTTATACATCAGTCAAAATTTCATGAAATTCTATACAGCCATTTCCTAAAAATCATGCAGTTTTCAGAAAATTGACTTTAAAAGTGGAGTTACCCCTTCATAATAAAAAGAGAGTTCAAACTGTTTTGGGCATAACTGCCCATCTAAAGTGAATTTCATCTTTGGGTTTCTTTTAAAATGTTTCTTGAGAATTAAACTTTTATTTATGCTATTATATCAAAAATTGGTTTATGGAGGCTCTCAAAGGTGCTTGACCCTTTAACTGTTATAATGCACAATGCTCATAAAAAAGACTGAAGCTACATATACAAATGCAAATATTTAATTGCGTCAAAGTTGATAATTTTTCAGAAAAAAAAATCAAAAGTTTTCATGTTACCAAAGACACGCTGATATTTATTAATAAACACAAATAAAAGCGCACCCACTCGTACTTACATTAACCTATTCATTTATTGAACGTACATATAGAAATATTTAAACTCTATATTAAAAAAATCACTTACTGGTCGTTTAAAGATATTTACTTAAAAAACTTCACTTTTATTTTTAAAAAAATGTAAACTATTTTAGATAAAATAATTACTGAGAACTTCATTTATCTATCTCTATTGTACTTGTGTTTAAGTAGTAAATAATCTTACCGCGCTCTTATGTTTATTACAGTGTAAAAGCATTTGGAACAAACTTCACAATCTTCTGTGGGCACTAAATCGCAGAAAATCACTCTATGGAGAATACAGGCTATATTAAAAGGAAAATGTTTGAGGTTAAATTCTCATTCAAAAGCATAGTCTAAATATTTCGCAACAACTAGTTGGTTTATCCTTAAAATAAACGAATTAAAAGAATACATTTTGGAAAATAAAATGTTATAGCAAATGAATGCGTAATACACTTTTAAAAAATATTAATGAAAATTATCTAATTGGGGATTTAAGAATATATTTTGATAACTTTATTTATCCATTTATATATTTTATTGAAAATCTTTTATCGATAATTAATATGTATACATGAGACTGGCAGTTTGAAAAGTATAAATAAAATATGAAAAATCTTTTTAACTTAACGTTAACTGTAACATAAAAAATAACATACATAACACAAACATACCGTAAGTATAAATACACAAAAATAACATAAACATAAATACCGAATGAAGCAAAATAAACATTAATTTTGCGCATAAAGCAAACTTTCTGTATGCAACTATAACCCAAAATAAAAGTTTAGTTACTGACTTAAAATGTTCTGAAAATTCACTTAAAATTATTTATAAATTGATTCACACAATAGTATATATAAGTACAATAGTATGTTATATATAATATACATAATTGAAAAAGAACAATATCAAGATATTACTAAATTCTATTCAGCGAAACAACTATCACATGAAATCTCCCTAAAGTAACAACATTTTATACAATATCGCATTCAAGTATATATATATATATATATTATGTAAACAACGTTTTGTGTTGTTCCCATAAGAAAAAGTAAGACGCTGCTAATTCAGATGCCCGAAAGGAAACAATACCTTAAGAATTAGTTACATTTACACGAATCATTACACCTAAACCCGAACTTCACCTCCCGTTCAAATGTTCATGTGTATATATTTAACATATGTTATCAATAGGACTGAAATTTTTGATGTGACTAAACATGTATATAGGGTGTATGAACATCGCGATCGAGTTCGTCGGGTATATAATAATTATCGTAGCTTGAATATCTAAAGTGACTGCCATTTTTGAACGGGACAACTTTTTAAAGTAGGGGATACACCATAAACTTTGTCTTATTTATGAGTTTTAGCTAATCTAGTTACATTGTTGTAATCTTTATTGCACGTCTGATACGCTTAAAAGTAAATAGTCATATAGCTTTATCATAGAATGGTATGGTATCCAAATACATAAATAAATTCAGAAGCACACACATACCTGCAAACATATGCAAGGGGTAGTAGGGTAAAATCGGGTACCTTACTGATTTCCTGTGTTGACAAAAATCCATAATGGAAGAAAATCTCCACAAAAGTGTTTTGAGACATCTGGGCTTTTCAAAAACCATAGCTCTTGAGAGAAGAACAATCCTCTCTACTTGTGAAAATGCGTTTTCAAACACCATCTGAAGCAGATATGAGGGTTTGTGGTAGTGTAAAATCGAGTACTAATCAGAAATTAAAATTTTAAACCGTTCTCATGGAAAGCTGAATGTACACAATTCTACTTGGCATCGAAATATCTGTAAACGCTACACAAAACAGTGGTTTAGCCCTTTAAGCCCTGACCCATACAATTGTGGGGGTGATACTAAAGTAAAAGAGAATGACTATTTCCTGTTTTTGTGATATTTAAAACCAAATTTGCACATTTATGTTAGTTAATTGGCTTCAGATGTTTTGATAAGACACCACTAGGGAGCACTAACTAAAATACAGGGTTAGATTTTCTGCTTTTAAAAAGACTATATCATCTGGCAGCAATATGCAAAATGTATGACTGTCGTAATTTCTTTTAAATATGATTTTTAATCTTTGCTTACATTTAATTTTTCTTTTCATATGCTTTATTCATGATTTTAATGTCTTTGATGAATTTAATTAGACTTTACAAATGTTGAAAAACAAAAGACCCGCACAATTGTGAGGGTCCGGGTTTTACAGTTTCCAAAATGGGTACAATTCCTAATATATAATTTTTTTATTTTTAAGTGATTTTTTTAAAACTTATGTTTTTAGCAATTTATTTTTTATTAATTACATTTTTAAACAGTATTAATTTTAAATAATTTTGTACTATTCATGATTTCTATTTAAAATTGATAGTATTAGATATATAATATGCACATTTGACGAACGGTATGTTTCTGCTCTGAGTTATAGATGTCATATCAAATATATAAGTTTTATATGAGTTATATGCATATCACGAGATAGATTTTGAAGTTTGGTAATTTCATTCCATTTTGTCGACACAGCAAGTAAGCCACAAGGAATAAATAATAAATTATGGAAAGTTCAGCAAATGCTCGACAGATTCCGTAGTGTCTGCTTGAATTTACCAGGAGATCAGGGAAAAATTTCCATAGATGAGCAGACGATTCCTTTTTTTTAAGACGTGCTTCAGTAAAGCAGTATATAAAAAACAAACCACACTCTGTTGTAGCAGTATCACCTGGGATGGTTTTAAATTTTGTAGTTTACCAGTGGGAAAGTACAGACCTAGTCCACAAGGATCTGGGATTAGGACCTGCTGTAGTCCTTACTCTGGTTCAGACCTAGTTTTATGTACTTCAATCGGTATTTCAACAAAATACCGCTGCTGGAAAAATTAAAAACAGAAATTTGAAGGATCAGACACAATCCAAACGGAGTGAAGGGCATACCATTTGTCAACGGCTCTTAAGAGGGGTGCGAGCATTGATCACATCTCAGAAAATGAAATTGTAGTGGTCTGTCCAAAAAACAAAATTGTTTCAAACATTTTCATTGTGGCTGATGAAAATTATCTCAATAAACAACAACTTTTTGTGCTTAAACTTTTATTTTTAGATATTTGCACACGTGATCCCAAACTACACAATTGTGTAAATACAGCCCAAAAACGGCTGCATGAAGCCCGAACCCACACAATTGTTTGGGTCCACTCCTGGCATAACCTGACATGGGGTATTTTTTTAAATATTTTTTTTTCAATCAAGTACGGTCCTACTGGTAAGGGGAAATCACCCAAACTTTAAATTTCTACCAAAAAATCTCCCGGTCTTAATGGGTTAGCCGGCTAAATTCACTCTTTAGGCTGGATAAATATATTAGCAAAAAGACGGTGCAAAAACGAAACTTTGGAACTGAATTTCTTTCTAACAGCGCTGAACGGACACAGTATTAAATTACTTCAAAAGCCAATGGCACACTACTTGGGAACCACAATGGATGTAGCTAAGCCGATAAAGCCCTCAGAGCAACACCCATTAGCGAGAAAATATGTACCAAATTTCACCCTACTCTCCCTAATGCAAAGATGCCCTGTAGATTTATATTCTCGATGGAATTGACGATACCTGGCGAATTAGGGCGGCGAAATTGGCATAGATAGGTCGTCATAAATGAAGGAATTTTGCCAAATAGCTGAGAAAATTGATAAAAATTTCATTGAAATTCAGTATTGACGAAAAGTAGGAATATTCACTAATGGGTTTCCAATCACTTTTGCTTCACTTATTCGAGTACATTTAGCTGAATTCTAACATGACAGTAATGCGGAAGCTATCTTTAGTTACAGATAGATGTCTGAAAGTTGGTAATTTTACATAAACGTTACAACATAACTCAGACTTTTTTTTATTTGTTTGTTCCAGTAAAAATTTATTTTAAATATCATGAATAGAGCTTTTGAGTTTCACTATTCTCCATTTTTCTTCAATTCTTGATAATCTTTTAACTGTAATTATTACATGTGATTCTAATGGTGAGCGGACCAGAGCGTGAGTAGGCTAAAAAGCAGTGTGTGAGTACGATTGGGACAAAGTTAATAAAATATGTTGGTAATATTCTTATAATTAGCGCCCTTTTCGAAAAAAATCATTTCCAGAAAGGTCAAGATTGCTTCTATCTTTAAGTAATTATATATAAAAACTTTTTCTTCGAAACATTAACATGCATGTAGAAGTAAGATACCAGTATTCGTCAGATTACGAACTGAATCTCAAATGAATTTTCTCATATTTTACAGTTTCAAATAAAACCTCCTATTTAAATTTTTTAATAACACCAGTCTCTATAAGAAATCTCCGAAAATATTGAAACAGAATGGAATATTTTTAATTCATATTTCGTATTAATACTTGGCATAGAAAAGATTCTGTAACGGCAAAGTTAAATCACTGGCCTCAAATAATAAATAAACAAAGTTAAAAAACAAATATATCTTAAAACGAATGATGAACTATAGCACAAGGTTTTTTTTCAAATTCTCACCTTTTTTTTAAAAAAAAAGTGCTTAGAAGAATTTTCTTTTTGGTCAATGAAAGATGTTTTCAAAATATTCAAAAATATGAAATGAAATTAATCCTTTCTTATTTTGAACTAACATAGCAGGAATTCCATGAAGAATATCACATAGAATTCTTTTACATTAAAAAATATATAAATTCTGGAACTAAATCACCATGTGCAACCTTGAACAACATTATAGAAAATATGTTTACTAGTGGACATATTGTCACACCTCAAACATTAAAAATATGTAGACTTCAGAAGCTCCGTTCAAAAGGCTAAATTCCCCCAATGACAAAATGTAAATAGTTATATCATACATTAATGTTAATTTGACGACTAAAATGTAAATCTTAAACACGTATTTTTTAGCTTCAATACGTAATGGAATATTAATTTCATTTGTCAAAAATCGCAAAATTATACTTTTAGCGTACCAGGTATTTCGCCAAACAGCTGCTAATGACAATTCGTTTTCATCAAAATGAAGAAAAGTTTTCGTCAAAACGTGAAAACGCTTAAAAATTACTATGAATCTTAATATTTTTTTTCAAATTCTCAAATTCTGAAACATTAAAACATCGATGATCCCTGTGATCTTAATCTATTGTGAATTGATTCATCTTCAATATTATGAAATATAAATTTGAGATTCATGTATCATGTCATGTATCATTCATGTTATACATACCCAGTCATTTATTATTCCACTATCTTGTTTCACAGTCCCATATATAGCCACTTGTTGAGATTGCTTTATCCAGGAATTAAATCGAGATCGAAATACGTTTGCAAAATATTGAGAAATATAACATGAAATTAATCCATTCTTATTTTCATCTCACGTGGGAAGAATGCTATGAACAATATCAGATAGAATTCTTTTATATTAAACAAATATATAAATTCTGAGACTAAATCACCACTTGAAACATTGACTAACACTATAGAAAATGCGTTTACTAGGCGACATATTCTCACATCTCAAACATGAAAAATACTTAGACTTCAAAAGATCTATTTAAAATGCTAAATTGCTACATTTGCGATATGTAAATGACTATAGCATACGTTGATTTTATGACTGAAAATTAAATATTAACCCATAAACGCACGATTTATTATTTTGCTTCGAAAAAATTACACATGATTCTCTGAAAGGTTTATTACACAGAAAAAAAATTATGAAAATAAATAGTCTAGTGCGAGTATGACTCGCGCTCTGAGGGTTCCGTACAATAAATATATGAATTATTAAGTGTATTATTAAAAAAATCGTTGCTAAAAGAATAAAAAGACTTTTTAAAAAACTATACAACATAGGGTTGGGTATAGCTGTATATACTAGAAAGTATGAATGGGTATACCATGAAAGTTCAGAGAGATATGAAGCCTAAAGGATATCAAATATTGCTATTCTATATAAATCTTTTTATAATCTTATTATAATCTGTTTATAATGAACTTAATTTGGTACTGACAATAAAGGTGCTGCATATTTAAACTTCATTTGGCATTTCATAAAACTACGTTCAGCGCAGTCATTATCTTTTCTTTTTACAGTGTATCTAAAACAAAATCCTTGTTCAAAGTTAAAACTTGGCATTGTGTTAAACCCGCTTCGAAAGGAGGTCGGAAAATTGCCGTGTTTTTCCAGATTGATTTTTAATTAATTTTTAAGGTCACGGGAGGCGTATAGAGATATCCACTCCAATGCAAACTAGTCGCGAATCCCATAGTATTTATGTGATTAATTCTTATTAAATTAGTCTGTTTTTAACAACTTGACATTTATTGCTTTTATACTGCTACTGGACATTGCATAACAAGAATGTATCATTAAATGTCCTTATCTATGCTTTATAAGCCTATGGCACATAGAGTACACCGCCCCTGTCATTATGTATGTCCAAACCGCCCGTGTCTTTAATGGTTAATATCTCGGCTAATTACCGATGATTTTTTTTCGAAAATCATTATCAACAATGCTTTTATACTTCTGCTATGAAAGGTACCATCAACGCTTCTCAACACCTTTCCTGAATGCCGACATATTGAAATTTGTGTGTAACAGAAAAATGAGCTTTTCTCAAACACTATGTGTTCTGGGGTAATTGCGATAATTTTCCTGCAATGTTTAAATTAACGTTTACTACCTCTAATTTTTTTCATAATTTTAGTTTGAATAGATTCGGAAATAGATGGGTTGGGGGGACATATTTTTGCACTATATTTTCGACGATATCTCTATAACTATAATATCTACAATTAAAAGAAAAGCATATTTGAATTCAGCGTTACGAAAGCTTTAACATGGTACCGTACACGATATACAAAGAAAAAATATATGTTTTTCAAGTAGCTTAATTAGCCCCTCTACATTTTCCTAAATGTATTTGTGAATGTTTAATAATCTGTAAATATGTGGGTCAATAGTCTTTAATACTTCCCTTAATTTGAATTTTCCACGTTCCATAGTTTACGTGTAAAATGACAGTGACAGACAGACAGACAGACACAGGAGTGATCACATAATGGTTCGTTTTTACTTTTTAAGTACGGAAGCCTGAAACTCAGAGATACATTTTTCATATAATACCTTAATCTTTTCTTATGTTGCACATCTGCAATACAAGTAAAAACTACTGTCGTGAGGCTGTGTTACGCTAAAATATTGCAAATTAGTAAATATTTTAATAAGTATGTCTCTTATAATTATTAATTATTAATAATGTCTAATTAATAATGTCTGTTAATACCTGATTTTGTATAATTATTTATTTTATAAAACCTAAACTTTAACCCTTTAATTCTCATGATAGTATACGTTATAGAAATTACGTAGCGCAGAGAATCTGACTTTACACCAGGGGATTTCAATGGTTAATTTCGCTTTATTTTAATACGGAAAGTCTGTTATCATTTAAAACAAATATTGCTCTTTTAATTTTCTGGTGTGAATTAGATATATACGAATTAAAAAAAAAATCTATTAAATTCAAAACTCTGTTGTTTGCATATATGTAAAGCTGCGTACTAAAGGGTTAAGCTCAGATTTATTTCGCTTAAACACGTTACAGAAAAGTCCTTTGATTTATCAAAATTTACAAAATTATGTTTGTAGCCTACCAGGTATTTTTCGCCAAATCATTGAAATGAACTATTCATTTTTTTCAAAATGAAGAAAAGTTTTCATCAAAACTTGAAAATTCTTGTAAAAATGTTCCGAATCTTATTATATTTTCAAGTTATCAACTTCTCAAACATTAATACATTGTCGAACCCTGTAATCGTAATCTATTGTGAATTGATCCATCTTCTATATTATGATGTGCAAATTTGAGATTGCTGCATTAGTCATATATCATCAGTCAATAATTGTACCACCATCGCTTTTACAGTTCCATATATATTAGTATCCAGAATTGTGGAAACCTTTTGGATGTTTGTGGGTTCATAACAGTAAGGTTTTTTCTTTTTTTTTTTTAAGTAATACCGTAAACTTATATATCATTGGAAAGATAACTTAATCAAGATATTAATGAAATAACTTATCTTCAATATTATAAAATATTAGTTTGAGATTTCTGCATTAGTCATATATCCTCACTCAATAATTGAACCACTATCGCGTTTCACAGTTCCATATATAGTAGTGTCCAGAATTGTGGAAACCTTTTGGATGTTTGTTGGTTCATAACACTAAGGTTTTTTTTTAAGTAATACCGTAAACTTATATATCATTGGAAAGATAAGTTAATCAAGATATTAATGGAATAACTTTTATGAAGGAAATTTTATTACGACATAAGTTATAAAAAAGAAAAGTGAAACACATAGAAAACTTATTAAGCCACTTGTTGAGATATTTTAATCCAGACCATAAATCGTCCTTCGTACTCATGGATACTACATTTCGAATCATCACTATGGAAGGGCCGATTATCATACCGATAATGTAATACTTACATTTTTCTTGGCAAGTTAAGAACTCCTATACTAAAAAATATCAAATTGCTTTAGAGTAGACGTCAGAAATTTACATCTACGTTACTTTTCGCATTGTTCAACTTAATCATGGTATATATTATAATATACGAATAATTTATATTTCAAGTTTATTATTTATTTTTGGAGATCAATTAAATATGCATATATTTTCAAGAGGACGTAAAGACATGTAACTTGCTTAAAGTCAAGTGAATGTGACATTTCCGATCAACCATTATTGGCATTTAATCTTATAGTCTGGTGATAGATTTTTGGTCGACGGGCTATCTAAGTAGTACCAAAAATAGATATGTAACTGGTATTCGAAAGCGAGGTTTTCGACAAATTTTCGTAAAAAAAATCACGCCAAACCTGGTGCGTATATGACATCTGGCCAAATATTAAATGATGTAACAAACCATGACATTTAATTTCTTTTTCAAAGCAATGTTTTAATTTACCACACGAAAAAGGAAAAAAATGCTAACTGGCGTGTTGAAAAAAGCTATTGGCGAGATTTGCACCCGGCTAGCGTAACAGTACCAAGAATTTTTTGCGGCCATGGCAACTTTTATGTTGTTTTATTCGAAAAAGAAATTTGATTTTTTAAATAAAAGGGAAAACTTTCGGCACATATGTTATATACGGACCCATATTGGCGCGATTTTTTTCTGACGCCAATGTCATACACGCAACGGGTACTTAACTGGCGCCATAGTATCGTTATTTTGCTTGACTTGGTAAGCCGGATGTTATTGCATATGCTGTTGATGTTTTCACCAAATTAGCGTCGGAAAAAAATCGCGCCAATATTTCGCCGTATATGATATCTGGGCCAAACTTTCATATGAAAAGCGAAGGGATCAGAGCGTACCCTCATAGCATGCATGGTCACGGTGACGTCATTGTGACGTCACTGTAAGTCACTGTGGTCACGTCACATCTGTGACCAAAATGCCACCACTCAGTGATGTCACGTTGTGACTGAGATGTGAACTTCTTAGAAAACTTTAAAAGATTACAAAAATTCTTCAAAACATGTTATTTACTGTAAAATTATATTTTTCTATCAATTAAAAAAAAATTGAGACGTCATTGTTATGTCATTGCATGTAACGTACATCTCGTCATATATGTGACAAAAAAAAACCCACCATATTGTAAGTCACAGTGTGAAAAAAATATGAACTTTTAAAATCTTTGAAAATGAAGAGAAATATTTTAAACAGTATTTTAAACAGTCCCGAGTTACAGCGGCATGAGGAATAAAAATATATTAGTGGATAGCCAATGGTAAATTCTGTCACGAAGGGGGGGGGGGGGACATAATATATAAAGTGCACGATACAAGCATTAAAGCAATTTGGATAACATATTTAGAATTAGGAGTATTAAATCTGTACAGTATTTAGTTTGCAGAGAGGAAACTATTTTATTTTTTTTGCCAACCAGTGGTATTCGAAACACTTCTGTGGTTTCAAACTAAAAATTTTCTATTACAGTTAAGTCTGCAGCTTTTAATGAGCACGTAGAAAGAGTCTTCAGAGTTTAGTCGGAGTTTTTTTTCCTGATAACTATTTAACTATTTTAAGTAACTATTTTTGAAAAAATTCTACTTCTTTCAGACTTTTCAAATAAATTAACATTTACCGAAAATAAAAAAAAGATACAAAATTTATGCAAAACGCATGATAATAATTAATTATTCGTATTTCAAATTTGTATTTTACAGATATGACTTTAAAAAAAAAGTTATTTTACAAATTGTTTTATTTTACAGAAAATTAATATGAAAAGATTGTCAGATTGACAAAGGATTCTTTTATTTTATCCTCGATAATCCTTTTTTATTTATTAAGAACATATCGCTCACACGCAAAAAAAGTGACACATCTCACAGAAATTCATTTTGCGTTTTATTCCACTAAAAGATTTGTCATAGGCGCGTCTTGCTACACAAACAGTTTCATAAGTTTAGCTACATTAAAAATCGCGTTATTATGCTATATGTCCATTTGTAACCAAAGAAGAGGGGTGGATTATGTAATGAGGTAAAATTATCCAACCCTCCAAACCACATCCTAAGTTTTCATTCTTATGTGCTTTACGCTTTTATGCACTTTTTAATTCTTGTTGCAAAGTTAAGTGCTATAATTTTATGTTACAGTAAAATCATGCACATTTACTTTTGCCTCTCCTGTGAAATTTACTTTTGTCGAGATGTGTCACTTTTCATGCGGGTGAGCGATATTTTGTATTTATTACGTGTGAAACAAATTTTACTTTAAGAAAAGGGGGGTGGGGGTTCATTATTGCCATTAAATTGAGATTTACTCATTTTAAAAATTTAAACAAAGTTTTATCTAATAAACTCTAATTATTATTATTATTATTATCATTATTATTATTATTATTTACAAAAAAGAACCTTTACAATCCATTGTAACTTAAATTGTTTGGAACCGATAAAAAGAAAAGATAAAATACATTGGAAAATTCTCCAAAAAGAAAATTTTAATTAAAGACAGTCTCATAAAATTATTGCGCATCTGAGTTCGAAATCTTTTGTATTCAAAAACAAATAACGATAAAAAAGAACATCTGCTGAAAATCAAAATCGTCTGCGAACAGAAGAGAAGATGCCGGAAGTTTACTCTGTTTAGAACACCACGAAGTCTACAACACTTTTTTATAAAAGAAGAGAAAGAAGCCCGCCATTTTAAAATATTACAAATACACGGATATTATAAATGGGACGTAAATGTAAGTCTTATTTAATTTAAATGTTTTATCCCTGTTTTGTATATTATGATGACTTAAATAGTTTTATGTTATATTAGTAAGGGACTGTTCTGCAATTGTTTTCAGAAACATTTTCCTATTCGATGCTGCGTTGAAAAATATCTTAATCTGCGATCACTTAAAAAGAAAAGAAAAAAAAAACAGCTGCGCAGAGACTGATTCATAACTGCATTCAGAGTGGAATTAATTTAAAGATTAATTTGCTGTTACTTGAGATTGAAAATATGTTGAGACAATGATTTGGAATTTTTTTCGGCTTCTTACTGTTTTGTGTTTCCTGATTACTAACACTTACAGTAGTTATAGACATTATTATTTTGGAGTTAAATATGATTTTCGATTGTTATGATATTACGAAACTATTTCAGATTAGAAATTAGCATTATTTTGGAAAAATGTATTTTTACGTATTACACTAGTGAAACTTTTCAAAGATTTTTCTTTTAGTGCTAATAATATTTTAAATTATTATTTAAAATCATAAATCTTCATACCAATGGTTTTCAGATTTAGCATTTACCAAAATTATAAAATAATAGAAATTTCTTATAACATATGCAAAGATTTTTGAGATATTGTTAAATCTAATAATACATTTAATTCATCTATTGTAATTTATTGTTGTTTAATAGAACAATTATAAATACTAATTATTATTTTTAGTGTTTTTCAAATTGGTATATTTATTTTTTTTTAATTGTATATAAGCATTTTTTTTTTTGTTTGTGATTTTAATCTAACATTTAATTATGGACATTCTGAAGCGGTTATTAAATTTTCATCTATTATAAAATTATTTTCTAAGTTTATGATATTCGTAATTATTGGCACTAAAAGTAAAATATGATATTTAAACATTGAAATAAAAAGTTTTTCGTGTCTAATAGGAAGTTTATAAATTAAACTACTTTAGTATATATATATATTTTTAAGTTCATATTTATATACATAATGTAGGAGTGAATATTTTTTTAAACAGATTAACAGTGTTTAACTTCGGTTTGCCTGTCCGTTTTTCTGTATGGCTGTCTGTCCGCGCTCTAACTCTCGTAACTAAACTCGGATTTCCCTGAAACATTTAGATATTGACGTTTACCATAACATGTTCCTTATTTCTAATGAAGTTTGTAGCATGTTTAGTTCATTTACAGGGACAGTCAAAAGTATTCCGTTACATTACGGCCTATGGAAAAAAATCGTTTCAAAGGATTTTTAATGATTTTACACGCTTTCAAACAGAATAAAATTGATATGCATTTATGAAGCGAATTTAAATATGCATTCTGCTGAATATGCGATGCATAGAATAGTTATTGTTCATTTACAGGGCTAAAAAAGGAATTCCAATACATAATGATATAGGGGTGGAGGGAATTATTTATGGCGTACTTTAATTATGTTAATCTATTTCATATATAATGAAATTTATATACGTCGCTGAAGTTTACATATTATAAATTATTTCATGTATAATACGAAGTGCATATAGCATTTACAGGGACATATAAAATATTTCAATACTATATTGTATCCGAAGTACTGTTCATTAGCGATGATTGCTGGGAATGCATTTTTAATTATGATATGCGCTTTTATGATTCACTATATTTATGCACAGTATATGGTGTATATAAATGCTACAATTCGTATACAGGGCTACACAAAAGTACTCGTAAGGGTTACTGCGTATGGGCGCAAATTGTTTAAAAGTGGTTTTTAAATGAGTTGTTCTTTTTTACGCTGAAATGCATTTAATTTGCTAAGAAATGTTTGTAGAATACAGATAAAATGATATAAGGGTCACGTAAAGAATTGGATACATGGCCGTCTGTAAATCATAATTTCTGGAAATGTGATTTCAGCAGTTTTAAAATTGTCTTAGTTTGAATTAAATTTTAACTAAATAGTGGCGTGTAATAAAGGTTCTAGGTAAACTACAGGATTGTAAAAAGTATTTAAGTAACTTTCCATTTATTAGTATAAATTGCTGAAAGAGAATTTCAACCTGTTATGTTTCAATTGCTAAACTAAATTTCCCTATTATATAGTATATATATATCAACCTATAGCTCAAATACAGGACTGTTCAAAAGAATTAGAAAACATATTTGGCTATGGACGGTAACTGCTGAAATCAGTTTTTCAAATGTTTTATGCGTTTTCTAAAATGTTTACTTAGTTATCTTATTTACGTTATTTCCCTAAATTACGATGTCTTGTTAAAGCATTCAGGAAGCGTTGGAAAGTGTTTTATAATCTATGCTTAACGCATGATTTTTCTTACTTGTTTTTTTCTTTTTCGCAGATCAGTCTTTTCCTATAAAACATACAAAATCTATTTAGGTCATATTCACAAAATACAAAATACACGGGAATAAAAAATTTAAATAAATATGGCTTATAATGTCGTATTTAATAAAGCAATCACTAATCATAACACATTAAAATCTTACACATTCTTAATATCGAGCTTGTACTCAAGATCAAGCTTGGAATTTAATAAAAAAAAGATGTCAGTTGATAAGCATTGTTTTTTAAGTGGAAAAATTTAAAATATTTTAGAAGAATAGGACTCCAAAATAGCGATATTTTGCTAAAAATTATGGTAAAAATATAAGATTTTACATTTCAAACAAAACTTTATTTCAAAATTGTGCATTTTAAAATACATCACAGTGCTTATGACAAGAACCATCACAGTATTAAAACTTGGAAATTTTTCCAGAGAGAAACATTCGGCTTGCATACAATATTTCAAATGAAAATCAAATTTTAAATTAATTGCTTAAAAGGTGCAAAGGCTAACATAGTGAAAAAGATTCCATGCCGGGACTCGAACCCGGGCCATCAGTATAGTGCACTGACATTCTCCCGACTAAACCACATGGGACGATACCCAGCCTGGAAAATTTCTCACTATTACATGTTGGCAAGGCTACAAAAGCAGCACGAGAAGGTATATTTATCGTGAGCCACCGACATGTGGCAAACACGAAACTTAATTAAATCCAGATTCGATTGAAACTACATTAGTACTTGGAAATTTTTCCAAAGAGAAACCTTTGCCTTGAATGCAATATTTAAAATGAAAATCAAATTTCAAATTAAAACTGCCTTTTAAGCATGTAATTTGAAATTTGATTTTCATTTGAAATATTGTATGCTAGGCGAATGGTTCTCTCTGGAAAAATTTCCAAATATTAATATAGTTTCAATCGATGCTGGATTTAATTAAGTTTCGTGTTTGCCCCATGTCGGTGGCTCATGATAAATATCCCTTCTCGTGCTGCTTTTGTAGCCTTGCCAACATGTAATAGTGAGAAATTTTCCAGGCTGGGTGTCGTTCCATGTGGTTTAGTCGGGAGAATGTCAGTGCGCTATACTGATGGCCCGGGTTCGAGTCCCAGCATGGAATCTTTTTCACTATGTTGGCCTTTGCGTCTTTTAAGCAATTAATTTGAAATTTGATTTTCATTTGAAATTATCACAGTGTTTATGACAAATTCGTCACAAATGACACATATTTCACAAATTGGTCACAATGTGACTTCAAAAAATTGTCACATTCGTCACAGGTTCGTCACAAAGTTAATGCCAAATTAGTCACAAATGACACACTTTTCACAAATTAGTCATACCGTGACTTCACAGAGTGGTCACAATGTGACGTCACAAACGACCTCTAAAACGGCCATAACGACCTCGCATTCTAGTCACTATGACGTCACATCGACGTCACGTGACGTCACATCGACGGTCACAAAATCACAGTGTGACTTCACAACGACGTCGCCGTGACGTCACCATGCCTTACGGGTATTTATTTATGGTAGTTACATTACTTGGACTATTATAATAAAGATGAAATGATGGCGGTAGAATAATATTTGACGTACCTATCACCTGCGCCTGGCTAACATTAAATTACCCAAATGACACCTGGAATATAAAAAGCGAAGTGATCCGCCAAGAACCGTTGATGATAGTCATATGACTTAGGCTATTGTTATAGAAATTGTTTTAAAATACCAGGAGACAAAGACTCTGTACACTTAAATCATTTTATTTTAGCTTCTGTTAAAATGTTTAACTGGTCCTCTTTAATTAAACACAGAAACAGCCATTGGATGTCTTAACAGCAACTATGATTCGGCCTTAAATTTTTGCAATCAAAGGGAATTGAATGGAAACCGTTTACAGGGAGATCTGCACAGCTTTTTTCAGTATAATTCAATCTTCTCTGATATTTTTAAAAACGATCAGATTAGCGTGTTTTTAGATTCTGCGGAGTCTGAACGGGGGGTTGGCGAGTGTAGCTTGCAGGCGGCAGAGCCTCCTAGTATGACTATAAATGTATTGATACGTTCAAATTCGAACATGTTTATTCAAGCTAATTGTACGTGTCTTCAACAATGTTTTATTTTTATTGATTTTACTTCTCAATAACTTATATATTATAACCAGATATACAATATGGATGAAAATGTGTATTTATAGACTTTTGAACTCAACCTGTAATAATTTATTCCTCATCTGTAACAAATTTCTAAACATTAAAAATGTATTTGAAAAATTTGTCGTGTTCTATTTTAAAGAACTATTTAAATTTTAGTTCACCTTCAATATGTAGGAGAAATCTTTAGACCAAACACTGACACAAATGAAAAAAGGTATTTTTTATTTCTTATACAAGTAGTTCACGCTTTAAGATTTTCTTTCGTTAAAAATTTTAAAGCCTTCAAAGCAAACATATTTACATTTTAACATTACTTAATAATAATAAAATACACCTTGTTAATAAATTCTTAAATTTAACAATTGCTGTTCTTTTACTTTCATAAATGTTGATACTAATTTTCTTAAACATTATACAAAATTTATCTTACAAATTACTTTAATTAACTTTAAAAGTATAACAATGCTATAAATGACTTAAAAATTCCACATGACTTAATTTTTTCTGTTTAACATATTATCTAACAAAACTAACACATTTCATTGAAAATTAAGGTTTATGAAAACGGAATGTTACAAAATACCCTCAACTTAATGTATAATTTTTTTTTTTTTATAATTTTGCTCAAAACTGTCGCATATCTTCGAAGGTTATTACATTCAATTTTCATGATTAACGATTATTTAACACTTGCCGATATTTTATGCTTCTATCGTTAATGTTATTACCAAACTTTTTCTGCGTACTTAATCAAAATAAATAGCCACAATACACTTATGTATTTCAATAAAACTTATATTTAACCCAGAGTCATAAAACTATCTTTTTAATAAGATTAATGCGAAATGGGAAATAAAGTCGATGCAGTTTATCCTAATAAAAGATAAATTAATAATTCAATATTTGGTGAGTAATGATTTTTTTTTCCAATGATGTTTTACGATGAAGATATTATTAAAAGGGTATAGTATCGAATTTATAAAATGATTAAAAAAAACCACATGTGATAAGAAGGGAAAATTAAAAAAAACAATCCTACAACATGGCCATAAAAGCAGATATTATCTATTTTAAATAAAATTTCAAACAATAAAGCATAATGTCACAAGTAACATTAAATACCGATATATTCTGTTAAAAAATAAAATTGAAATTATGTTAATTTAAAATTTTTGTCTGAGAGTATAATTACACTAATTAGAAAATACTAAAGAACTGCTTTTTCAGTATATACGAGTTTTTCGTTTTTGAAAAATTTTGTTCCACGTAACTTCTCTTTTATTAAATCCCTCATGATAAATGACTATGTCGTAAAGAATGGAAATGGACTTAAATACAAATAATCTCAATTAAATTTTGTGCATCAGCCGAATGATATAATTTGTTAAGTTTGAATTACGTAATTTTAAATATGAAGTGCCGTTAAAAAGTTCTGGATGTGTTGGAAAGTGTTTCATAATGCATGTACAATGCACGAAATTTCTTACTTGTTATATTATCTTTTTTGTATTTTGAAAGTTACGGATGAACACTGGGCCATAATATGAAAATCAATAGTCTATTTCTCTGCATTACAATATTTCATGTTTAATACATACTATTGGTTGATTCTCAAAAAGTATCGTGTTTTATTGTTCTTTCCCATTTGCATAGAAAAACAGTTAAACAGCATAATTTTAATTTTTGAATTTTAACTATCATGTTTTTTAATGATAATTTACAGATATATTAAAATTTAAAAAAATTAAAAAATAAGAAACATATTTCTTTTAGTCAAAATATCGTTACCGTAGGTTGTCCCAACAAGCAATTTATTAGGTAAAGATTTGACTAAGTTCTATTTAAAACAGATGGTTATAATTTTTTATACATTTTTATTTATTAAGATGCTACTAATTAAAAAAATATTTATTTTCATTAATTAAATTTATCTGTAATTTTTAATATTTTTTTTAAAACGTGTCTCAAGAAAGAGTGTTATTGCCATGCTTCTGACAAAAAAGTTCCGCTGGAATTTTTTAGAGGGCAGCACATGCCTTTTTATTAAGGCAAAAATACTCGTTAAAAGTCAACTTATTATCAGGTTTAGGTGGATAGAGTAAATAGATTTATAGTTTCAATAAAACAAGCAAAGACTTCGAATGTTTTGGTGAGTGTTCTTTTGTAAGTCATTACCGTACCCACTTCTAATTGATAATTAAATGAACTTTTATTTCTTAATCTGCCTTTATTATATAAGAAATAGAAAATTATTGTATGGACCAGAAGATATAATGGCTGCAATTTATGCCTGGAGAAAATATATTTTGTTTAATTTGTCATTACCGTTCTCGCTTATGCCGTTATACCAAGTGCATTAAAATTTAAAAAATAGGCTTAAAATGTTAAATTAGTAATTTGGTTTGTGCTGATGCATGTATATTAATGTTTGTGCGGTAAGGTAATTATTTACAAACAATTAAAACTTTCTGATTATTTCTAAAAATTTGATTTTGTTATTCCAAAACCTGGACAGATTTGGAAAATGACCCTATTACACCGATGATCAAGATTAAAAGAATTTGAGTATTTTGTTGAATTTCATGAAAACTACTGAACGAAAAGTAAAACTAATGCTACCTTACATATATGTATGGACGGCGAGAATAGGGGAACAGGATTTATAAGCGAGCGTGGCCTTTTGTAGGATTCGTTTGCTTGCACACATCGCCTAATATCTTGAAGTGTTTTTTTTTTTCAACATTTGGTGAAATTCCGAATCAAACTCTAAGAATGAGTAACTACCAACGTTTCTGAAGATGGAATGATGTAGCAAATCACGGAAAGACTGCACGCATCGTGTCCAGCTTATGGAAACATTTTAAGGACACTGGATCCATAAACAGAAAGCCTGGACGAGGTCGTCCAAGATCCACGACGGTCAATGAAGATTGCTATTTGTCCATTACAGCGAGGGGTAAGAAGACTGCAAAAGATTTTCAGCTCTTTAGTGATCTTTATGCAGCCACAGGAAGCCAAGGTTTAAGGTTACTGTTTGCAGAATGCTACATGTCAGAGGGATGTTTGCAATAAGAACTTCCGCCCCGCTCACTTCTGCACACAGCTAAACCTCTTTAGCATGATTAAAAAATCATCGACTTTGAACCACGGACAAATAGGGGACCGTTCTATTCATTGATGAGTCTCAGTGCAGCCTAAACACTAGCTCTCGACGTACTTTCACTTGAAGAATACAAGAGATCCGCTAACTGAATTCCAAAGTCCGAGAAAGAGACCACTGTGGAAGGGGCGCTTTGATAGGTTGGGCAGGCAACATTCTGTATTGGCTTATATGCCTCCCTGCATTTGAGAATGACTGTGTGCTTGGTTTGAGGTATAGGGATGATATCTTGTTACCATATGTTCGCTTTTTCAGAGATTCAGTTAGACCTTATTTCATTTTAATGGTCTACAAGTCGCACCCAGATAGAGCTCATCTAGTCGACCAATTTTTGGAAAGTGAGGATGTTCGCTTGATGAATTGGTCAATGGCTAGTCAAATATAGACCTAAACCTTATAGAACTTGTATGGGATTCTCTGGGAAGGACAATTAGAACTCGCTTTCCAACTCCCAGAACCCCACAGGGTCTGAAAAGGGTTGCCGGAGGAGTGGGACTAAATGCCACATGGACTCATAAACTGCGTGATTTCCAGTATGAATTCATGTTTGGGAGCTGTCTAAGTGTAAGTCTGTACCTTACCCTCCTGCTAACCCACTTTTTGGTTCGATATTGTAAACTCTATTTTATACCTTCTGACACATATGAGACCTATGCACGATTATGCGTGTGTATTGTAAATGTTGAATGATTACTTCTTAAGCATTATACAAAGCAATGTACATACCTAACTTCATTAACACCTTGGGGGACGGTGGGACAAATCGTATCCCACCTACGATTAATGAAGATTTGCACCTGAAAAATTTTAAGAAATTTTACTTTTCTAACTTTGGTGGAAAAATGTCGGAAAATTGCTTTTCCTCATTGTGAAATAAAACATTTCAAAATTTCCGATGGGATTTCAGCATTGCACACATGTAATTGATTGTTTCTTAACGGTTAATATATGTCTAGTAGGTCCAGATATAATCGACAAAATAAAAAAAAATTCTCTTAATTTTGAACTTGAGTGTACATTCCGGTCTACTTAGTAACGGGAATTCTGCAATTTTTTATGGTTGTTTTGATAAATGTTTAAAGACATACATCTGTTAAATCATCAAACATTTCCGTAAAAATCAAAATCAAAACAAAACAAAAAGAACCGTAAATATTAAAGAACACTATGATTTGAACATTTATTTTCTGCGCACAAAAATCCTATTATTAAGTTCGTTATGGCTAATAGAGTGGCAGGTGTTCTTAATATAGGTAAATATTAAAAGAATGTTTTAAAATGATCTACATTAAAAGCCAAAAACCTGATTTTTTTTTTATTACTAAGCGCTCAAAATTTATCTAGATCAAATTATTAATTTCACACGCAAATCTTTATCGACATAATATACAGGTTGTCCGAGAAAGATCCGTACAACTTCAAAAATTTATTGAAAAAGAAACAATAGGTTTACAGCGCAACTAATTAGTACATTAGATAGAATAACTCAAAAAGTTTTTTTTCCTATAACTTAAGTTATTACCTTAGGAAATTTCTACATGAGATCCTTTCGTAGCGCGAACAATATCAAGACGATATTCCAATTCCATCCACGACCGTTTCAGCATGCTAACATCAACAGTAGCTACAGCTGTTTGGATGTTTTGCTTTAATTCTTCGAGACTGTTAACTTGCGTTCGGTATACAGTATCTTTAACATAACCCCAAAAGAAAAAATCCAGTGGTGTTAGGTCAGGAGACCGGGGTGGCCATGCAATGGGACCATCCCTGCCAATCCAACGCTGTGGAAAAGAATTATTCAGCGACTCACGAACTGTCAATCCCCAATGAGGAGGCGCACCGTCTTGTTGGAAAAGGACATTCGGTTGAAGGTCTTGCAGTTGTGGGAATGCATAAATCTCAAGCATATCTAAGTAGGTACTTGAGGTCACAGTCGTTTCTGAGGAAAAAAAAGGTCCAAGGATGCGATCGTGAAGCAATCCGCACCACACGTTCACCTTTTCACTGCTCCGTTGGAGTTCACGTACGGCATGTGGTTGTTCGGAGCCCCAAAATCGAACGTTATGTTTATTGACCATTCCAGACACATGAAACGTTGATTCATCGGAAAAACAGTATTCGTTTCAGAAAATGTTCATTGGCATCCAAACGATGCAGTATGTCAACTGCAAATCCATAACGCTTCGCATAATCATCCGGTTGTAATGCATGCAGAATCTGAACTTTGTAGGCTGTAAGTCGCAATCGTTTATGAAGCACATCGTGTACAGTGGATCTTGGCATTTGTAGCTCCCGGGATGCTTGTCGAACTGATTTTGTAGGGCTCCTACGAAATGTTTTACGTATTCGTTCCACACTTTCTTCGCTAGTTCTAGGGCGACCATATCTTTTTTTATGTTCCACACTACCCGTTGTCATAAATTTGTGATACCACTCACGAATGCTTGACCGAGATGGTGGCGATTCCCCATACGTCGTTCGATAATTCCGTTGTGTTTGCATATCGGATTTTGTTTCGATAAACCAGGCAACACATTGAGCTTTCTTCACGCGATCCGCCATTGAAATAACTAAAATGCTTTAATATTCCTTTGCATGACATGTAGCGCCATCTATGGTCAGAAACACACTGCAGAAAAAAACTTTTTGATTTATTCTATCTAATGTCCTAATTAGTTTCGCTGTTACCCTACTGTTTCTTTTTCAATAAATTTTTGAAGTTGTACGGATCTTTCTCGGACACCCTGTATTAAGACTGAAACAAAAATAGTTTATTATTACAGCCACAACACGATTGCTTGTAAAATTATAAACTTTAGCGCAATTTTTAAAAAGTAGCTTTATAATATTTTAAGATAAGTAATTTTAAAGAATCTTTTTTAATTGCACTAATAATAAATAACACATGATTCGTTCGAACTACAGAAATTATATTGAACTTTTTGTGTGGTTTATTTTAAACTGCTTGAAAAAAATATTTTTCTTTTCATTTAAGCGTCTTTCAGAAACGGATTTTTTTTAAATATTTCATAGTAATATTCTCCTTTATGTGACAGATTTACTTATTGATTTTCCATAATTCGCCGAAAACAGTACTCCCATTTTGGGAATAAACCTTTGTCATAAAACTGTATTATTGTGTAGGTGAATATATCACCATAGTGTTATCAAATATTTTTATCAGTCGTGAATTAGAAATAAAATCTGCCTATTAAGTTAAATAATGCTATAGAAAGTGATAAAATATCTTTATTAAGATTGACGATCGTTTCGTCGCACAAACGGCGACATTTTCAAAATCACCCACGATAGAAAATATTTTCACATAATTTAAAAACAATAAACATAGTAAACAATATCACGAGACATGATGCATAATGAAAAACATTGCAAACATAAAATAAAATTAAAATTAAATTAGCTATATGCGAGCATGTATTAATTTCCATATAATTTAACAAAACAATAACATGGTAAACAATGTCACGAGGCAACATTTTTAATGAAAAATATTGCAAAACATAAAATAAAAGTAAAATTATTTTGGCTGTTTGCGAGCGTGGATTTTTACTTTTGTTACTAAAATTACATAGCATCTCTTTCCAAATTTTAGGTAAATCAAGGGACACTGAATAATTGCAAATATTCTTCAGTGTCTTTTGATTTACCTAAAATTTGGACAGAGATGATGTGTCATTTACAGTGTATTTTAATGAAGTTATACTATTTCAAGCATAATAAAATCCATATGCTTTATTGAAATAAAATACAACACAAATTCTATAGAATGTGGAATGCGGATCCCTTATCATTAATTTAAATGGACATACAAAAAAAAATTTTTTGAAGTACACTTTAACCCCTTAATTCTCGCTCCCGTCAATGTAACGGGCTGATGTGTCGCTCGTTATTTCTCGCTCCCGTCATATTTCCGTGCTGGAGAATTATTGCTGGAAAAAACTTCTGAAACCAGAAAAATTTAACTGGCATTTCGGTGTGAAGTCTTTGAATATTTCCGTTGGATTTGGCTTTTACACTGACTGTAATGTTGGGCTTTGTATTGCATGTTTCGAAATATGTAACACTCAAAAAATTATTTATAATAAAAATTTAATGTATATATATTATTACAAATATTATTTGTAAAAATGTGTGTGATGATGATAAATAAAGATCTAAGATGTGAAAAATAAAGGTTTTATTCGCAGTAATTTGTGCGGTGTAAAACAAATATTAAGACACAGAATTATCGCATGATGGCTTTTCTACAAATATGAATTTGTTCTATAACATCTTTTTTTTTCGCCTTAAAAAAAAAAAAAAAAAAAAAAAAAAAAAAAAAAAAAAAAAAAAAAAAAAAAACTAATTGCATATTTTATTTAGAAACCTTATAATTATTCAATTGCTGTAATAAAATAAATAGGTACTTTTTTCTGGTTTTTCCAAATATTAAGCGACCGTGAAGGGGTTAAGTATGGTACGCTATTTGAAATATAATGAAATTCATTTCCATGGCTCAGGTGCATTACAAGATGTGCACTGCAGAATAACGAATGCATATAATGTATCTGTTCATTTACAACGAAAACACAAATACTTCGGTTACTCTTCCGGAGTACCCTGTGTGAGTGATAATAGTTGGAAGTATCATTTTAGATGTAGTATGCCTTTTTAAGCTTAACTAAATTTAAGTTTATTAAGTGATTTGTATAAATTCGACAACAAGAGATGCGCAAATGATTTCGTAAACATCATTGACTATGGACAAGAATTTTTAAGAGGTGTTATACTAGCTTAAATGTATTTGGTATACTAAGACATATTTGCAGAATAAACAGAAATGCATATATAGGTTAAATTGAAAATCTAGATGCATTTTCTATATGCGAAAATTGTTAGAATTACATTTCTAGCTGTAATGCGTGTTTGGAACCCGGAGTTTTTTTTAATCTTAATGGTTTGTAAAGAAAGCTGCAGTTCATATACACCGCTGTACATGTTCTTTCACGTTATATTCGTTCAAACATTTCTGAAAGTAAATTTTCAAATATGACATTCGTTAAATTTTGTGAAACCGTCTGGTGTGCATAAAGATCAGCAGATCACATTCTAGACTGCTGAAAAGATTTCAAAAGCGCTACTAATTATAGGAGGTAACTGTTGAAATTTTGTCTTAAACCGTGTTATGGGGTTCCTAAATTGTTTCAAAATGTACACGTGACGCATATTTCTTTATTGTACAAAAAATATTATAATATACTGCATTCGATCGAATCTTAACAAATAGCTGGTATATCGTTCACATAAGTAAAAATCCGGATAGGGAAATGTAAAAACTGCCATCAATTTCATTTGAAAAAGGCACGAAGACATGACATATTTAACTGCATGTTTTGTTTATGATTCGCGAATGTTCAAGATTCAGGCTTTCTTTTACCTAAATTGGCCTTAGTAGTATGTGAAATGTGCAAGAAACTTATGGCGAAAGTTCATTGGCGAAAATAATAGTACATGGGTGGCAAAAAAAATGAAGAAACAACGTGTGTTGCTTTTAAAGCAAGATGTCAAAGATGCTCTGTTACCTCCGTAAATGACGTCATGGTTAACAATTCTGCAGAGGTGTTATTTTTGCTCCCTTTAGTGCATTCGTCTTTCTTTATTATTGTCTGAACATGACTTGTCTATTTGAGTTAAATTGCTAAATTGTTCTATTTTAATTTTCTGTCTTCACAACTGCCGAAATATATGTGACATATACTTCAGAGTGATTTAAAGCAAGTCCGGTATATTTAAATGTTAACTTTACAGTCCAGAAATGTTTGTTACACCGTTAAATACTCTTGAATTAAACAGGAAAGTGGAGCTATGAATTCTATGCTGTTCTAATTCGAAGAAACGCAAAGCTGTGAAGTTCCAGAAAAAAAAACATTAATAATTTTTTTTTGTTTAACCTTAAAGGAAGTGCATAAGCACATGTATTGTAAACAACAGTTACTCGTCAATATTACGTTACAGCTTTGAAGAGCCTGGAGAAACATATAGAACGCAAACGATGAGTGTTCCGGCCTCTTGTTAGTGCTTACATCAAAATAATAGAACCTGAAAGTCTAGCTAATGTAAACGCTGCAACATTTGCAGCATTAATTATTATTTTTTCATGTAGAAAAGAGTGCATGCACATCGTCACAACCTCAAACTATGCGACTATTATTATCCCCTTGTAAGTCAATCATAACTTCAATGCCAGTCTTTTGATTATTAATGGATGTTTTTAAATTTGAACGATTTTTTAGAAGTGTTAAGCATAAGCTGAAACGCGTTTTGCAGTGGTTTGCAGTTATATACATAGTTGGTTATGGGATATAAACCACTTAATGGTGGGTGCCTGTGTGGATGACTTGTGGGGAGTTACATTAGGATATAAGATTAGAAATTGACAGTAACTACTTCAAACAAGAATATATCGGGACTCTAAAAAATAACATAGCAAGGAAAACGCAAACATTTTTCGACACAAACTAGAGTATTATTTTTGCCCTTTAATCAGCAGGCGAATCTATGTATTTGAAACAAATTTGTCAAAACAAAATTACCTCTATAATTTAAAAAGTTCTCTCAAAGAGCATTTTTGTGATTGTAAATTTTTCTGTTATTAATGCAACTTAGTATTTGTAAATTGATTTACTGTTTTGTAAAATATGACTTTCATAAAAAACACCACAACTCTTTTTCATGTTAATTTTTAAGTGAGACCATCTGGGAAATACAATAGTAAATATCTAAATTATCCCAGAAATGATTGTTTTTTATCCATCTGTGTTAAGTAAAAATGATTACAGACGGAACATTGTAAAATGTACTTGTTTCTTTGAGATGAACTTAATTTAATTTAAATTCTAAATTAAAACATTTAATAAAAACACTTGTATATGAAAACAAGATAACTAAATACCAAGTTTTTAAAAAGTTATCTCATTAGCATTTGGAAAAATTTAAATTCAGGTTGCTTTATTCTTTTGTTCACGAACAGCATTTTGAAAGAAATGATTCTAAATTCAATTAAAAATAACCTGGTGCTGTTGCTCTTAACTGCAAATAAAAGTATTTTGTACAATTACAAAAACAAGAATCTAGAAAATTTGATAATTATCAAAACATACTATTTTCTTGCAGAATTTGGTTAAGGAGTTGTAGAAATGTAATTTTATGTAAATAGAAACTAGTTTTTAAAATATGTACTTTATTAAATTAAATATCGTGCAATAGTTACAGGCAAGATATGTATCAGTAAAATTTTAAGCGCTCAAATGCACAAATAAAGAAATTTTATAGCACAGATATTTATTAAGACACCATTCAAATTGACTTATTTAACAATATATTTTATAAGGCACCTTTTAAGGTAATTTTACAAATGAATAAGTGATAACGATTTTAGCTGTTTCATGATACATATGACATATACACTATCTTACTTCTTTTAGAGACGGTACTACTTATTGTTTTCAATTGCGAGAAAAATACCATGCCACTTATGATAAAATGTTCCTCTTCATGGAACTATACAATTGTTGTAAGGATTAAGGTCTTAAAAATTTGCCTAATAAAAGATATTTTTGAGTCATTGTTACATATGTAGATTTACAAAGAAAATTGTTATATCTATTACTAAGTGCGCTACAAGATATTGTATATAAGTAGTATATCAGTAATTGTGTCGCATGTACTGGTTCCACCTACATAAAATAGATGTAAATATTGTATACATAAATATAGATAAATACTATAAATACTATAGATAAATAGTGTGCAGTACAGATGTAAGTTTACAAAATTGATTTAATTATTTGAGATGCATATAGAGATAATTTCATGATATTTTTATAGGATTGCAAATACCATTTTAATTTATATGTTTAATAATTTTTATGTTACATGGTGTGTTCAGAAAGTTTCAAGACTGGTCTGAGAATAATAAAAAAAAAAATATTGAACATTTTTGAACAGCGAACTAAAATTCTGCTAAATATGATTCTTGGGCATCAACACACCGCTTCAAGCGTTTTTTTCCATTGTTCGTAGGCTACCTAGAAGTTTTCGTGTGCAAGGCTGTTAAAGGACCTCGTCGAAACTACCTGGATCGCTGGAATCGTGTCGAATCACTTTCCGTTTCAAGCCTTTCTTGAGAGGGGGAACAAAAAAAGTCGCTTAAAGCAAGGTCGGACCTGTAGGGGGTCTTGTGGCAGTATTGCCCCGTTAAACTTAGCCGAAACTTCGACCGCTGCGAGCGGTGTGTAAGAGGCTACATTGTCGTGGCGAACAATCCAATCACATCTAATGTCTGAACGAACGCACTAGATTCGATTCTTCAAATGGTGGTGCATTCCAGCGTAAAACTGACGTGACCTGACGCATCGCTTCTGCCGAGACATCAGAGGCGATTGGATTGCTTACCACTACAATGCGCCCTCTCACACGTCGCTCGCAGCTGCCAAAAATTGGGCTAAATTTAACGTAGCAATACTGCTACAAGATCCCGTCAACGACCTCGCTCCCAGCAACTTTGTTTTGTTCCTCCGGATCAAGAAAGACATGAAAGTGAACCGATTCAACACGTTTCCAGTGATCGACGATTCCAGCTTCGATGAGGTCCCTTAACAGACTTGCGCACGAAGACTTCCAGGGAGCCTACGAACAATGGAAAAGACGCTGGCTTGTCCATGCCCAAGGGTCATCTTTCGAAGAATTTTTGTTCACTGTACAAAAATGTTTAATAAATTTTGAATTCTCAGGCCACTCTTGAAACTTCGTGAACACACCATGTATTTGAATAATATAGTCAATATGTCTGTGTATTGTTCTTACTTTCGCAGGAAATTAGATGTATAAGAGAATGTTATTTCTGTGTATCGTCAAGAAGTCACGAAAGTTGTCTTAGAATGCAAAAGATTTCACAGTTTTAAAACTATATTGTATTATAAGAAAACCATCGCGATCTCTTGACGACACCTCGAAATAACATTTCTTTATACATGTTTATGTATCTATACACTTATTTATCTGTCTACATTTCAGTGTATCAATATAAATATATAAATATATAGTCAAATAAATGACGTAAATATTCGTATGCTTGCGGCAATAATGAATTATCTATGGAGTATTCAGCATGAAATAAATTAATAAAATTGCAAAAGATTTATTCATATTTCTCTTTACCGTATAAGCTCGTTCGGAGAGTAATGTTTTTTTTTTAAATTGTGTCTTTGATATTTATTTTGAAACATTTATTGTGCACGAATCAAACCATCGCAAATGCCACCGTAACTGTTTTCCCTTGTTACTTTTCTTTAACGCAATGCATTTTTTGGGTTTACTGGTCATTAATGGTGTGCAGGAACATACTTTCTCTGATGCTTCCCACATATTTTTTCTGTAACGAGATTTTAGTGTATTTTTTAGTTTACACAATCACATGTTTACAATCATTGCAAGGATTGGAGATATTTACATGTTCCGTTTATACACTTGCACAAACCATTTTCATTTAAATGTGTAATATTCTTATATTACCTGAATAACATTGGCAATAAGTTTGTGCATTTTTTTACTTTCCTATGGGAGTTATATGCGTAAGAATATGTTATTTCTGTGTGCCGTCAAGTGGACGCGAATGTTATCTTATATCGTACAATGTTTGATGGTTTTATAATCTTGCAGATTTTTTTACCTAAGGGTTTTTCAAACATCGAACGACCTGATAGATGGTTGTGACCAATTAGCGCCAATATCAAAACACACAATACTGAAAACAAATCAAAGCATATGGTGGGGGGGGGGGGGAGTGTTTTCAGAGCCCGTATTAAGGTTTTGAATTAGAAAGCATCTTGGCACTGCAAAATACAGGGTGTTTCTAAAAGAATATCGGGGATTTAACGCTTGATAGTATTTATTGCACTAAGCATAAAATTATAATTAATACATATCATGAAAGAGCAACTCAAACGGTTTTAACTACAAGCTTAAAAGTGTTCAATGTGTGCAGCTTTCGTCACACGGTACACATTAAGTCAATAGCTCAGTTCTTTCCAATACACCTGCATAAATGGAAATGACCACACAATGTAATTATGTTTTAACAGAAGGTTCCGTAAAATTTGATGTATTTTTGGCGTATTAGTGCACAGCACTAACTTTCAATCCATCTATAAGTAATATGTTTTAGCGTTAGTAAGTGAGCGTTCTGAATTGGTGATTTTTTTTTAAAAATATTAAAAATATGTATATTTAAGAGTATTTCTGTAGTTGTTTAAATTAACTAAGAGAAAATTTTAAAAGCTGGTTAATGCTTTAATTTGTTATTATAACAATAATTAAGATAATATTGTGGGAATGAAAATTATGTCCTCCCAATATAAATATATTAAATAAGGTTTTTATAATGAAAGATCTATGAATATAAACAAATATATTAGATATCCAACTGAATTAATGTGACCTAGAAACGCTATATAAAATGTCTTTGATTAAATTTGATGTTAAGTGTGCTTTTATATCTATTTATATGTAAACTGTAAATAAACTTATGCATATTTAATTTTAAATTGGTTTCCTTTTTACTGCATCTTGTGTTTTCTATTACTTCATTTATTCGGCCTAAATGTACAGTTAGTATTAATCTGAAATAAGAATAAATTTTATAAAATTTTGGGCTTATAAGTTGCGGCTTCCTCGAAAGTATACAATGAGATTTCTCAATTTTTATTTAATTATTCAAAAATGTAACTCAGTTTTTGATTTAGACTTTTGCGAAGCTCATTATATTCATAAACACACTTCCTACTTGGTAAATGATATGACCAGCACCCCTTTTCTTTCACCAGTGTGGAGGGATATCCTGCGCAGGGACTATTTTTCAGTTGGTTCTGATCAATTGCGTCATTGCTTTAGGATATATAAACTCTTTTTTCCGCCTTTTCAATCTGTCTATAAGCCAGTACTCGGGGCTATAACCGATGGGTTCTTCGAGCCCATTTTTTTCTCACTGAGGAAGGGGATACAGGAATACTCGAAACGATCGTATGGGATTTTTTTTGTCGTTCTGTACGTTATTTGTGCGTAAAAATCGTTGTTAAAGATTTTAGCTTTTTTATTAGATGATAATTTGTAACATTTTATAATAGTTATATATATATGTATTCATATGATTTTGTAAAGCATTTTAAAACTTTTATTTATGGAATAAAAGCATATTACTTGACATTGTACTAATTACTTTAAATGGTAAAAATTAGAGATATAAAACTGTATATAAATTATAACCATATAATATAACCATATTATATGGTTATAATATAACCATATCCTCATCCGTCCTGTTTCAAAATGGTTGCCATTTATTATTTTTTTTATTTGAAAATTTAAATACAGTGCAAAAATTTTTTTAATTTAAAAAGTTTTTTTGTTAAGTGATTAATCTTAATACAAGTATCCCAAATCATTCTCTTTAACTAAAATAATAGCGGAGAAAAAGCAGTTTCAATTTGACTGGCATTTTGAAACAGCCTGATTTTCATCATGCGATAGCTCGAGTATTAATTAATCTATTTGGATTTGACTAAGCATGTGTAAAGTACATGCCAAGGTTTAGACAGAGTTCGTTAGCTAGCTTCAACCGCAATATTCTTTCAAAATGGCGACCATTTAAAAATGCAAAAAAATTTAAAAATTGGTACAAAAAATTTGAAATTATTTTTTTTTCCCTTTTTAAGTGTCTGAATTTGAAACAATGATTTCGTTGCATTTTTGTTTCGTCTTTATCATAAAGGACGTCAGAGATGTAGCAGTTGGAGTTTTTGTGCATTTTTTTAGAAATTTCATAGTTATCATATTTAATCGTTATTTCTATTTATTTTTATAGGCATTTTGAAACAATCTGATTTTTGTCATGGAATATCATGTGCATTTTTTAACCGATTTGGATGTGACTAAGCATGTATACAGAACATATCAAGGTCTCGACCAACTTAGCTTCATACACCTTGTTGTTTTAAAAAGATGGACACATCAAGATGTCCCCAAATTTCGCAACGAAACATAAATCACTCCAAATGAATCCAACTTTGAATTAACTGACTAATTTGGTGAAATTTTCATTCATATTAAGTATTGACAAAATCTTTTATTGAATCATCTGTAATCGAGTTCCACTAATTTTAGCTTCGTTTGTTTCAGTAAAATAAGCTACTGTTAAAAAAAAAAAAAAACAAGGAACATGAAAGCTACATTTTCCTCAGAAGAACTTTTTTATAATCTGATTAAAACTATATACGAGATACAACAAAGGTTAATTAGGCACTAACAAAAATCGCTGAAATATTTCAACTAGATATGAAACTGCAAGAATATAATAATTTTAAATAAAGAGTTAAATTATTATTTTTTTAATGCGATTTTATTTCCAACATTTTTTTTTCAGAATAGTGGCTAAGTTTTAAGATTATTGGTAAGATTATTGGTCGAGGAATATCACCAGAAACATGGTGCAGTTCTATTAACTATTAAGAATAGGTATGTGATTCCTTTATTTTCAACTCGAGCGAAAAAATAAAATAAAAAATGTTTGGTATTGAAATGGAAGTAAGCCGAATAATGAATTCAAAGGAATGATTTTAAAATTCTCGTTTAGAGCTGTGAATGTATTTTTAAGAAAAAAAAATGCGCGTTTATTTTCACTAAGATATACGAGAAAAAAGTTTTCATTTGTTAAAAATATATATCAGAATACTTTACATTTTCAAATAGAGGTATTTGTTTTATTTGATTTTGTTCTTCAACTTCTCCCGGAGATAAAGCTACTGAACCAGAAAGCGCCTTTCGTAGTTTTATAAAATACGCTATTGGTTGAAATTCGCAAGAGAATAAAAATGTTGAAAAGAGTGAAAACTTTCCATTTTCTGTACAATAAACTACCTATATTCGCTTTGAAAATAAGCTGAATAAGTTATATGCCGTATGTGTAATATGTTCTCTTTTAAAGAATAACATAAATGACTATTTCTGGTTAGGAAAAAGAAGAGTTTGTAATCTCACTTTTTCTTATTTTTGAGTATAGTATTTTTTTAAAGCATTATGTAACTTTCATTTAAAAAGAGCCTTTTAATTTAAATACAGAAAGAAAAAATTAGCTTTGTTTACGAATTATGTAAATGAATAACAAATTACAAACTTTAATATGAATAACAACTGCACTTCTGTGGAGTTTTATTAATGATTGTTTAATACAAGCAGATATATTCATAAATCAATTTTAGAATAGAAAAATATTTAACATTTTATTTTGTAAAACATAACATTTTATTTTGTAAAATATTTCTGAACTAAATTTATATCGTCCTAGTTATAAAAATTAGCAGAAACACTTTAAAAATTTAAAGATTTGCAAGTATTTTGAATGTTACGAGAGATATTTAACAGGGAAATGAAAACTATGTGTTTTAGTTAAAGATATATAATTTTCTCACAATTTTATTCCAGAAGGTTTATAGCCTGCAAATCCCCTTCGATGACTTAAATATTTCGGCAAGTCCATTTCACATATTTTGAAGAAAGATGAAAACTGATTTCCACTCAAAAAATAAAAAGTTTATTATTTTTATTATTCATAGAGTTTTATTGTGGTACATTTTAATATCTAATTAAGCTTAAATATTTTTTTTTGCAGGCAAGGTAGCAAAAAGGTGAGTAAGGTGAACAACAGGGATAATTTTGTCTTATTCACTAATAACCTTACAGTCCCATCCTTATACTTTTTATAATAAGGATTAGGAGATATCAACACCTTAGATTGTATACCAGGGTAGAGAACGAAAGTTTTGGTGAAGAAATAAATTGAAGATATGCCTTGGCAGCGTTTTGTTAAATAAATAAATCAAAAACGGTTATTATTCGGAACACAGGTTATTTTCTTCTCAGAAACGTTGCGAATGACAATGTAAAAAACAAATCAACGCCAAAAACAATACAAAATTTAATAATTAATAAATATAAAATATTCTTAAATAAATTTATCTCGTGGCTTTTCATTAAAAATAATTTAAATGTTTTTTTTTTATTTCATCAGGTAAGGCGTGGTCTTCCTCTTGGAATGTACGAATTTTTATTCGTGAATTTTTACTTAAAGTCCCAGTTAAACGGATGCTATGATTGAGTTCATTGGATGATTTGTAATTTTTAACCATTAAAGACCATAAAACCTCAAATCTTTGAAGGGGCCATTCGAATGTTCCGTACGGAAGAATACAGTGCGTGGGACACACAAGATTACAGTCGAAAATATAAAACCACATTCATTAGGTAAATTATGAAGTAAATAAATGTTCTAATTACGGTTTAAATACATGAGATATCAAAATACAACATATTTATTAATACTAGTTTGCGATAATTTTGAATAATACAATAAATAAATATGGTAACAAAATATAAACAATGATTCATAAATACACTGTTAACAAATCATAAGACTACTTGTCAAAAAACAAAAATAATATGTAAATTAACGCAGTATTCGTCTTTCATTTTTCCTTATAATCTCAAACACTCTGTTTTTCAAAGAAGTGACCAAGTGATTAAGTACAGATTCAGAAATATTTTGCCATTCTTTTACAATGGCTACTTCTAGTTTATTTGCAAATAAAAACTGTTTATTATTAGCATAAACATTGCGACATAATACGCCCAAAAGATTTTTCATAGGGTTCAAGTCTGGAATGTGACTCGGCGATGGCAAAACATTATTTTTTTTTTCATTTTCAAACCATTGCTGGTTGGATTAGAAGCATGGCAAGAAGTATTGTCTGTGCTGAAACATCCAGTTAGCACCAACTAAAAAATTTCCAAACTGTATCAAATAATCATAGAACATATACTAATATTGGACAGAGTTTATACGTCCCGAAATTTGGGTTAAATCTCATAATTTATAATGACTAAAAGCTCCACAAACTATTCCTGATCCTCCTCCCATTTGTCCACTGAAGCATTGTTTCGGTTCCTTCCTCAAACCATTCCAGTAGTGTTTATAACCATCCGGACAGTGAAGATTATTTTTTTTCCTCTGAAAATATAACTTGCTTCCATTTCTTGTCCCATTACATGAACTTTTTAGTCCATTTCCCTCTTTCTTCTACATGATGTTTTATTAACCTCGGTTTTTTCAATAGTTCCATACATTTTGAATTGTTACTTGATTTCAGACTCTTCCAAACTATTACGTGTGAGGTTCTTTTGTTAAAAACAATTCGATATTTCTCATGTTGAAAGACCTTTTGAGTTGATAATCGAAATATTTGTCGATCATCCCGTGCTGTCAAAATCCTTTTTCTTCCTGATAGATTAATTTTATTTAAATCCTTTTTTCTAATTATTTCATTGTGAATGACAGTTTTAGAACGCTTTATTAACCGAGCTATTTCTTGTTCAGATTTACAAGCACCCTTATAAAACCGAATTTTTCTTACTTCGCTCGCAGGCAAGTCTTACACCGCAGCATCTTCAAATGTAATGCAAATAACACTATCTAAACCTGCATCTTTGTTTCTCGGGAATACATTCACGATATACAAACGCGTACTTTTTTATAATGATTTTGATGTGACATATATGCTAATTTCTTCAGGTGGTCTTACAATTTCTTAACAGCCACCTTATTTACGTTTTAAAAAAATTAGAAGATTTAAAAAAATTGTAACTTACATTTTAATGTAGCAATTATAACAGAAAACTTTCTTCAATCAATTTTAGATACACACGCTAAAAAGTTGAATACCGCGTCTTCTTCTTTAGAAATACACGAATTCGTTAGTGGTCATATAATTTTTTAACGCATTGTAGCCTCTCTCCGACCACCCCTGAATTAAACACTGGCCTGAAGTAACATTTAACCCTTAAATGTCGGTTGTTGCTTTTCGGCAACATACCCAATTTAGGATCTAAAATACTATTAGAATAATATTGAAGCTATAATGCCTAACGTTGCCAATAAAATACATTCTGAAAATATTATTAAATCGATTTTCAACATGCAGATGGCAACACTTGTGCTGTTTAAGAATAAAGATAGATTTATTTTTTCAATTGTTTCTACTTGTCCTTTTTGTTTTGTTTGGAAGCTTGCGGAATACCCTATTTTAGTCTGCAGTGAGCAAGTAAAATTTATTTCTTATTATAGTTCCTAACATTCTTGTGTGTTTAATATTATAGAATTTTATCATGGAAAATTATTTTTGAATTAAACACCAGTATTGCCGATTAGTAACAAACTGTTTTTTAGCCGTAAACTATACTTAAAACAAAATATGATTTTTATAAGTATTTTTCCCATGATTTATTTAAAAAATGAAAGCCGAAAAAGATCGTTACAATGATTTTTGAAAAATCAGGCATTTAAGGGTTAAGATAAATTTTAAATAATGAAAAAATAAAATAAAATTAGAATTAACAATGTACTATCGTAGAGGATTCAGTGGTGAGGGTGGGAACCTCCAATAAATGAAAATTATTAGTTCCTCATTATCTTAGTGTTTACTTATTTTATACTTAATCGGGTTAAAGATTCTTATGTTTTTCAAAATCGAAAACACGAGAAACGTAGTTAAATTAATTTTACTATCCTTTAGGCGCATTTTAATCCTGAACTGAACCCTACCTTAAATCCATAGTTTAACATAAATTTTAAACACATAATATGAAAAAGAACATTAGAACTAAAAATTATCTGCAATGGATGATTTAGGTAGGGAAATACTCCCTAACAGAAAATTATTGCCACTTCTTTCCATTATCGTTTAATTATGTTTTTCTAAAACGGAAAAAATGAAAATTTAGCTAAATTAATTTCACAATCAGATTAGGGGACGCCTCCCTCCCGTGCCGCACCTTGTATTCAACCCTGCCCTGAACCTACCGTTTAAGGTAAATATCAAATACATAAAAACAACAGTTTAATTTAAAACTAACTTCTATTCGGAATTAAGAGAAGACTTTTAACGGAAAAATTTAGTTCCTCTTTCTCTTGATTATTACTAATCTGTAGTTGAAGCTAAATAATTGAATCTAACTTAGCATTATTTTAAGTAACTGGGAAATAATACATTTCAGTAGGTTTTTAAAAATTAGAAAACAATATAATTTAAAATTTATTTAATTAAATTCCAAAACACAGGAAGGTACAGTGGCCCCCGTGTGACACCCGTCTCCATCTTAGTGGCGCCCATGTTTAGAGAGTAAAGGTAGAGATGTACTAAAACGTATAATATGCAAGTCTCTCCGATTCAGTATGACTCCTAGTATTTAAGAAATTTACGTCTACTTTCAAATATAAAATGAAAAATTACTAAATAATAAATAAAGTATATAGTCAATAGAGTCTTATTAATTTCATTATTTCAGATTTCTATTTTAATAGAAAATTTTAAATTTACAGTCAAAATTTTGATCTTTGTTCTCAGTGTTACAACTGCATTTTCCGCGAAATAAGATAATGCAGTTTTTACGTATTTTATTGACTTCGTAAATAACAAATGTTTTTATCAGATGAAAAATACTTCTACTTCAGAAATCATTTCCTTCCACGATTTTAAAGTTAGTCCGACTCAGTAAGCTTATGAGTGTCTTGCTGACTGTGATATATTTTTATTTTGATTGTGCTTCTGTTTTTCAGCATTTTCCCGTTATTATTACTCTTTATCCCTTTAAATATACTTGTGCGTATATGTCACCATAAGATGGCTCAAACTGTGGAAAGAAAATCTAGTCATCGTGCGACGAAAAAAAGAATCATGGGAATTATTATTGCAAGGAAAAAACCAAAATTCATTTGAATATCATTGGGTCTAACATGCAAATGTGGAAATATTACATCTAAACAATAATGTATTTATAAGGATACTCCCTTTTATTGGGAATAGATTACTTGATATTGATATCCTTTTTCGCTTTATGCAAGAAAATTTCTCCTGTTAATTGTGTGAATAAAATATTGTTATTTATCATTCAGTATTTTATAAATATCACAAAAATGTCATTATTGTGTAAAAAAGTTTAGCAGTTGTAGTATCATTTTATGAAAGAAAAGTATTTCAGAATTAAATTTAAGATTTGATATGCTTCGCAACAGCTTGGAAAAGCGGGTATGGACATTTCTAGTGCTACAATGGTTATTCAAAAGCTTTATACACAAAAGTGATGATCAAATACTTCCAGCCACAGGTGAAATGAAAATCAATGAAATGTTGCATGACAGGAATAAAGTCAATTCAGTGAATACGTATTCTCAAATTGCAAAGTGATGAAAATCTTGTACACGATTTTTAGACAATAAGGAAGGTGTGTATAGATAGTGAAAGAAGATTTGCTCAATTATAATTTTAAATATTTTTTTATGAAATTAATATCTTTTAAGCACTGCTGTAGCTAGTTTATTTGGCACCTGGTGCGATTTTTTAAATTATTTTTTTAATATAAATTTATTAATGCACAGCTGGTGATAATTGGTTATGCTTATGAATCGTCTCTCTAAATTAGCATCTAATATCATGGCACTGCATCTACCAACTGTCTCAATATATTTTTATAGGGAGACACGAAATCGTACAATACATCCGACTACCCGATATATCCTGGGACGATAAAATTAACAGAGTTCGTTCGCCTTAGGGGATTGAGGCGATTTTAAGGGGTTCAAGTACTAGAAATTTCGTAAAGTAATATTTGCCACATTTAAACTCAGAATGTTTTTAGTAATAAAATAAGCATAAAAAATTGATAATAATTTACTTGAGGCGTACGAACCCTGTTTAGGAAGACGATAATAAAAATATTTATTCAAATATAAAATAATTTTTGTGACATTTATCTGAAAATTACATTTTATGAAAATGCAAATTTACAAATTGAATTTAATCTGAATACGTACAGTAGTGGCCAAAATTGTGCAAACCTTTTTGTAAAGATGTATTTTTGAAGTTTGATAGTCCATAACACCACTTTCTCTTTAAGTAATACCATAAAACTATATACCAGTGGAAAGATAATTTAAGGAAGAATATAATGCAATAAATTTAATGTAAGAATATTTATTTGAATAGCAGTTATAAAACAAAAAAAAAATAAAACATATCGAAAAAATAAGATGTATAATAATAATCACAATGCCAGTTAATATTTTGTTAGGTAAACTTTACTCGTAATTATGGCTTTACAGGGTCTTCCCATCTTATGAACCAAGTTTTTCAGTTCGGAAGCTGTTATGATGTGAAACCAAGATTCAATTATTGCTTCGATTATTTAGATTTCATTGCTGCTCTGCTTTTGTGCAAAAATTTTCTTTAGATTTATTAGCTCCATAGATTTTCAATTGGGTTAAGGTCAGGACTATTCCAGCGCCAATCCGACACGGGGGTATGGTTATCCTTAAACCATTTTTTTCATACATTAGAAGCATAATATGAAGCTGAATTCTGTTGAAACATAAATTCTTCATAATTTTCGAAAAGATCTCATACGGAAATCTTAATTTAAGATTGAAATATTTTATTTATGTATTTTGCGGCATTTATATTCCCATTAATGACAGAAATTCTGCTCAAAACTTCTAATGTCATACAATCTCATTTTATAACACTGAGTGAATGTTTCATTGTGTGTGTAATGATATTAGAATGCAAAGCTTCTCCGATTCTTCTCCTTAAGTATTTTATACCAATTCTACCAAATAGGAAGACTTTAATGCCGTCAGATCAAATAACACTGTCGCATTGTTCCACTGTCCAATTAACATGAGTTTTAGTCTAGTATAACCTTTTTAACGAATCTTGTCGAGATAAAAATGATTTTTTGTGTAATTCTAGAGGTTTAACCGAATCTTTGCAGTCATCGCCGAGCTGACCTTTCACTTAACATCATAGCGGTTTCTACTATTTCACACTGAACACATTCAAATGATTTTCCTTTGCCACCTATGCATAATCTCTTTTTATAACGCCACTTACTGTTGTAAACATTTTCATGCATTTATCAATTTGATTTTGTTGTGATACTGTCTCCTTATATCGCTTCCCAAATTTAGGAATGATACCTTTAGATGCATTTTCCCCAATTTGCTTTCTAATTTCTTCATAACGGTAACCTTTTACACTTAATAGTACTATTGTACATCGCGTTCTAGGTCAAGTCGTTGTGACATTTGTTTATTTTATTGTGTTTTACATCCAACTCTAATATCAATCACATGAAGCTCAGACAAATGTCCTCTTCACAGTCCTCAAATCTCCGTCAAAACATGATAGCAACAGTTGAACCCTACTGTTACCTTATTGACTCACTGTTATGATATCATGACACCCGATTGGCTCTCTAAACACTTGTGATTATTAGCTGCATTAAAAAAACGAAAGCTGCTTCATGTCAACCTAAGCAAGTTGTGTTTCTTTTTTATGTCTGTGTATATTTGTCTATACGTTTTAATTAAATAGTAATAACCGAGCGAAATTTATTTTAGTAAATCCTTGATTAAATTATATTTACTCTGATATATAATTTTATGATATTACTTAAACAGAAAGTACTGTTACGAGTCATGAAACCTCAAAAATACACATTTTCCAAAAAGTTTCCACAATTTTGGCCAGTACTTTACTTCAGAACGACAACTAAGAAAATCATGGCATTTCTGATTTTTTTCGTAAGCACCTGACGCGCTCACTCTTGCATTAAACTTCCTTAGGAGTAAATTTTTTGGTTTCTTAATTGCTATCGTATTGCATCAAAATATGCTTCCGGAAATTTTTATGTTATTTGACTTCACATAATATTATCCATTTAAATGAAGACGTAGTTATAAAAACGTGTTGTGACTTAGTTGATCGTATTGGAAACACATTGCCGGATTTCGGTCAAAAAAAAAATTGAAAATATATACATTTAGTACTTTAAAAAAATCAAGCTTTTTATAAAAGTCGATATAAGCCATTCAATGAGAGATTTTTAAAAAGTCTGATATTTTTTTCATACTTATTAAACTTTTATTTTTCTTTAAGCAAAACCCTATTTAGAAAAACTAAAACAAATGCACAGAAATTTTAATATAAATAACAAAGTAATTATTTTTATTTTTATCTATTTATAAATATTTTGCCCATTTTGAGTTTTATTTTGAAATATATTTTGCAAATATAAATACCTTAGTTCAAACAAAATAACTCTTCCTGATGATTTTGTTAGTACTTGCACTATATAAAAAGATAAATGTTTCTTGATCTGCAAAAATATAGTTTAATAGTATAGTTACCAGAAATGAAAAAAAAATATAATAATATTTTCCGAGTTTCACATGATCCTGGAAAGCGTTCTTAAATATAATAAATCCAAGTCTCATTATAAAAACAAAGTTTATTTTTTTTGCCATCGATTTTCGGAAACGTTTCCAAGTAGTTTTTATAATGTATAATCAGTTTTCGCAAACTGGAATATAGATATTTAGATCATATCAATTCTCAATTAACCCGAGTTTACTCGCACTGGGTATGTCACATCCAGTGCCGCTTTTTTGCAGTTTTCTTTCTAACCTTTCTTCAGAAATGGATGAGTGTAGGTGCCTCGAAGGTCATAATCTTAGAGGCGGGAAAAGAGGTTAAATAATTCGAAATATAGATCTATCGTAATCGCCACATATGGGGAGTTTGGTTGCAGACGCTGAGGTGGAGAGACGTGTTGTTCCCGCTCTATGGTGTCTGATAATTTAGCGAAATGGCTACCGGTTTACCGGTATTTAGCCCCGATCCGAGTACGCAGTCTAGCGTTACTGATTTCGGTGGTGATCTGGGAAGTAAACCCCAGGATGTTCTCAGAGATAATAGTTTTGCTCTTCTGACGCGTAAAATCATCACGGATGTGCGAACCCTTACTCATGATGAGCTCGAAGAGCTATATTCTAAAATAAAGGCTGACGTATACAGTATGAACAATGCCCGTTTAAAACTTCAGAAAATAAAAGAGCCTAATCGGGCAGAGGTGGAAGCACTCAGCAAAGCTGTTTTGTCGTTCAACATGCTGTCGGAGGACGTTCACACAGTTAAACGGGTTAGTAAAAAACCTTTATTCACTTATCTGTCTGCCAAAATAAATAATGTGAATAACCCCAAAATTGACCCATTTTCGATGATTGTTCCATCTGACCCTCCGAAAATCGACTTGAGTAGCGAGAGTGACGTGGTGACACCTGTTAACACGGGTAACAACCAAAGTCTCTCTGCAAACAAGAGAAGATTGGTTGAGGAGCCAGATTTTCCAAATTCTGCCCCCCAAGGCGAGGAAAATTTCACCCTAGTGGGTAATAAAAAATCAAAAAAGCTTGAGAAGGCTAAACTCAATACCGATGTTGAAGATATGGAGCTAAGCAACGGGGATCAACCCGAGGTCAGCGAGAAAACTAAAAAAGTGCGGGTCCCCCCCCCATTAAAATCATCCCCCCCCCCAGATAACTGGCAATTTCTCCTGCTTGAAATTAAAAGAAGAGCAAATACTGCTTAAGCCAAAATGAAAGGAAGATTCTTAACGATTAAATTCGATAATGTTGACGATTATCGTCAAATTCAAACTTATTTACTAACGGAGAATGTCCAATTCCAAAGTTACGTTTTGGACGATGCAAAACCGATTAGAGCGGTTCTTAGGGGCTTACCCATCAACACAGCCGTCCAGGACATTAAGAATGCCCTGGAATGTGAAGATTTTTTTGGATGTCTCGGTGACCCAGATGTATAGAGGTCCCGTCTCCAACAAAAAATATATGCCCATTTTTTATGTTTCGATACCAAAACAGGCTGATGTTGACCGCATCTTCCAAATTACTGAAATTATGGAAACCGAGGTCAGTTTCGAAATCTACCGGGGGCGCAAAGGGCACTCACAATGTCACAACTGCCAGGGCTTTTTTCATAGCGCCCTGTCGTGTAACCTACCCGCAAGGTGTGTCAAATGCTCTGCATTCCATAAATCAGAGGTGTGTACGAAGCCCTTTGATGCGCCCTGCAAGTGCCTACACTGCGGGGGCCCTTACCCGGGAAATTTCCGCAACTGCCTTAGTTTCCCTAAAACAAGCCCCCCCCCCCCCTAAAAATGGTAAAAAGAAAACCCAAAACCAAAACCAAAACCAAAAGTAATCTGATAATAAAAGAATTGTTACAGTTCAAAATTCCTCGAGGATATTCTCAGAAAGGAAGGTTGACAATTCTCAATCATTTTCGAGAATTGCAGGCGGACATAACGTCCCCCCTCCCCCCCTCCGTTTCTCAAAATTCAAATCAGTCGGTCACGAGCCAAAATTCGGATGCTTTTTCGGCCACCGGCTTTATCAAAAATTTAATTGAATTCCAAAAAGAGTTTAACGCTGACATTGTCAGCGCAGCATTTAATAAATCATTACCAGAACTCCGTACGGCATCCACGGAAATTGATCGTATTTATATTCTATATAAAAACATCCTTAAATTAAATAAAACTAGCTAAGGTGGCGCCATCTCTTAGTGCTCTTCCGCCCTCCCATTCTCGACACGACCCTTCTGTTTACCATGTTCCCTCCCTCCTACAGGCAATCTGGACAAGTTATCCATTGGCTTTTTTAATGCAAATGGGCTTCAACGCCAAGCAACGGAATTCGGTGCTTGGATTTACAACAACGATTTAGACATCATCTTGGTCAATGAGACCCATTTCTTCCAGGGTTATGTCTCGAAAATTGCAAACTACTAGTGTTTCAATGTTGACAGGGCTCGTAGTGGCAATAATAATCGTCACCATGGCGGCACTGCTATTTATATAAAAAAGGGTTTTAATGCTAAATTCATTAATATTCCCAATCAAAATTTTGTGGAAACTACCCCGATTATTTTGGACTCCCCCTTTATTCAAAAACTTCTTGTTGCAGCTGTATACTTCCCTCCTAATAGGAATGCAAATTTAATGGAGCCTGAACTTACCCGTCTCACTAATTATTTTCCAAATTTTATTTTAGCGGGTGATCTTAATGCTCATCATCACTCCTGGAATTCCAGGAATATTAATACTTATGGACGTAAACTTCGTAGATGGGTGGACCGAAATCATGCGCAAATTTCAGCGCCCCACTCCCCCACCTACATCAGATCAAATAATTATCTAGATCTTGCGATCACCCGCAATTTTCCATACCCGTACACTATTCGAACGTGTAATGATTTATCTTCTGATCATTTGCCGGTCATTCTCAATTTTAGGGTTGACTCTTATGACCTAAGTGTACCCCCAGAGTATCTTCCCTAGATGGCAGGACTATACTGCGATGCTATAAAGAATGGATACTCCAGATCTCATACCAATTTCGGATTGGCAGGTCACTGAAGCCATAGAGCAACTCGGTGACACTTTACGTGGGGTGTTTGAGAAATGTTCTCAGCCGAGACATAATTCTAACAACTCTCTACAGTTACCCGAGAATATCAGGCAAATGATTACACAGAGGAATCGTGCACGTAGAATATGGCAGGTATACAGGACTCCATACTTTAGGTCCCCTTTAAATAATTTAAATAGGAGGGTAAAAGCTGCTATTTATGAGTTTAAAAATGAACGTTGGAACACTTTGGTCGAATCTCTGTCGACTGAAGACAACACAATTTGGAGGGCTGCTTCCAGTATCAGAGGCACACACAAGCACATTCCGGCCATTAATAGCCCAAATAACGGCATTGCATATACTAATATTGCTAAGGCTGAGGCGATTGCTGAAAGTCTTAAGGATCAGTTCACACCTCATGAAGATTTGGCCAATCCAAGGGTTACTGCTGTACTGGAGAGCACAGTTCAAAATCATTTAAATTCTGACACTCAAAACACTCTTACCCCTACCTCCCCTTCGGAGGTTAGGGTTTACATCTCAGGCCTCAAAAAGAACAAATCTCCAGGGGAGGACCGTATTTCTACTAATATGCTTATTAATCTATCTGAAAACTTTATTCTCTACATTGTTATCTTAATTAATTGCATGCTTTCTCTTAATATTTTCCCAGATTGCTGGAGAAAGGCAATTGTTGTCCCTCTGCCTAAAAGCGGAGTCGATGACATCCACGCCCCATCCAGCTTTCGACCAATCTCATTGCTTTCATGTCTCTCTAAGGTCTATGAACACGTCCTTGTGACCCGCCTAAAGGCGTTCCTTGACTCTCGTGAAGTACTTATACCGGAACAGTTCGGGTTCCGACCTCGTCATTCAACAACACACCAAGTGTGGAGGGTCACGAAACTCCTACACGAAGGAATTAGATCAGGCGGGGTCACAGGGGCTATTTTTCTCGACGTGCAAAAGGCTTTTGACAAAGTCTGGCATGTCGCCTTACTTTTTAAACTTATAACTCTTGGCCTTCCTGGCCAACTAATTAAAATCTATGCTTACTATTTCAAAAACAGATCTTTTGTTGTTAGAGTGGGAAATGCTCTCTCTAACCCTAAACCTATTCTCAGCTCGGTCCCCAGGGCTCAATTTCTGCGCCCACGTTATTTGCAATTTATGTAAATGACATTCCAAGAGAGCCTGACATCGATTTAGCAATTTTTGCCGATAACACTGCCGTTCTACACAAACACAAACATGCACTCCAAGTGTTCAATAAACTCCAAGGGTACCTTGATAAACTTTCGACCTGGTTAAAAAAATGGAGAATTAAAGTAAATAATTCTAAAAGTGCTGCCATTTTTTTCACGAATAAAAAATTCACCCCAGACACTAACTTAAATTTTAAATTAAATAATGAACCAATTCCCTGGAAATTAGACTATAAATACCTGGGCATTCACCTGGATTCAAAATTATTATGGAGCAAGCACGTTGCAGAAATCCTGAATCGTGCGAATGCTGCTGTATCATCCCTTCACACTCTCTTGGCTTAATTCAGCCCCCTGTCAATCAAAAATAAATTGTTGTTGTATAAATCTATGATTAGACCGATCGTAACCTATGGTTCGGTCGTGTACGGTAGTGCTAGTAAAATTCATCTTGAAAAACTTCAAACTTTTCAAAATAAATTATTACGTAAATTTGTTCGTGCAACCCGTTATGTCCGCAATGACGTCATCCATAATGATCTTCAAAATTAGGCCTATTTTTGGTGAGATTAAAAAACTTGCCATTAAATTTCACAGCTCAATTCCCTCAGTAAGGAATCCTGCGTTAAACTCAATTCGAACTTTCGATGCTAGGGTGGATATGGGCCGGAAACGTCCCCTGGCCATCTTAGCTAGGGATAATGATTTTATTCCTTGCTCGAAAACATCGAGACGTAACCCATCTGGAGTTACCTAAACGCAGAATTCCCCTGCAAATTCATTTTTTCCCTAGACAGAAAGAAATTTTCGTCTAGTTTTGGCTTTTCCCCGACGTCACGTAACCTGCTGTTATTTTTATAAACAGCCGCGAGTGCAACCTTCCTTACAATTTTATCTTTTAGACTTTAAAGTAGTTTTTAGGGTTTTCAACCTGCATTCATTTGTTCTTAAAATTTTGTAATTAGTTCTCATCCTGCTATTAATTTCATTTATTTTCTTTTCTCTGCCCTTCTGGGCCAGAGAATGTCTATGACGACATAGTCCTAGCTCCAATCAGTGTTTACGGTCGAGTTAGCCCTTCCAGTAATTTCATTGGCCGAGGGGAACCTGCTCACGATATCCTCGGCTACTCTATTTAAACCCAGGTTTTTGACCCCCAGCTTCAGTTCAACTAAGACCGCCGGTGTGTGTGCACTTCCCTGGAAACGCGTTAGCAAAGTGCTCTTTTCAGAGCTAAACTGTCCGAGCTGTATCGGGGATTACGGGAGTAGTTGCTATCCGGCATGGTCACAGATTCACTCAGTGTTAGTTTAATTTTAAATTTTAATAGATTTTATTAAATTTAAAATACCCCATATTTTATATCTTGGTCAACGCCAATGTGAAACTTGCAGTCGTGGAAATTTCGATGTCTAGTACCACAAAGCCTTTTTCAAGGCTTCCCCATTTGTGCGAAAGCCGGGAGATCTGCGACTTGTGAGGGACACAAGGCTTGACTTTCAAAATTTAGTGAGCTATGTGGCCCCCTTTTTTTTATAAGGTTTCAGAGATAGTTTTAGTTTGGGCCTCTGGTTTTCCTGGATGTCAGGCTTGCTGTGACTCCTGGCGCCACCTGCCTTTTCATTTTCCGACTATTGCCAGGTCAAACATTAGTCTGTCAACGAAGTGTAGGGCAGCCAAAGTTATTTGGATGCTCTACGCGCCCTATTATTTTGAGGCGGATTTGTGCCTCAGGTGCTTCCAAACCCCGGAATGAGCCTTAGGGCCCTCCACCAGGGTTTCTAAATTCTTTTGTACGCATTGTTTCTAAATTTAAGTTATGTTGCTTTTTTACAATTTCGTTGGAGGTTTCGCGTGTCGGTAAAACGATCCACGTCGGTACTCCGTAAGCACCGCGTTGACTTGACTTGCCACATATGGGTGTCTCACACCCAGTGCGAGCATTTCTGTAACAGCTCTGAGTACAGGTAGACGCTGGAAATTTGCAGAATAAATGTAAATAACCTTTTTAATACATCTTTAAAACTATATTATCCCTTCCTTTTCCGTAGCGTTTAATGTTGTATGTATATTTTAAGGTAAAAAAAAAAAAAGGAAGAAACCGCCATGGGTATGACATACACAGAGCGAGTAAAACCGGCAGTTTTTCTCGCGCGTGCATTCAATATAGATAGACGCAGCGAATGTACAAAATAAATGTAAGTAACATGTTTAATATTTGTTTAAAAGTCTATTATCCCTTCTTTTTTCCTAGTTTTTTATGTTTTATATGGATTTTATGGTAAAAAATTGGAAGAAACCACCATGGGTATGACATACCCACCGCGAGTAATCCCGTTCGTTTTTCTCGCGCGTGTAATGCCGGGTTAAACATTTTAGGTAGATTACGTTAAAAATACTACCTATTGCAATCTCCCTTATGTTGGAATTTCTGAAACATTTTTGCAGATCTACGCCGATCATGACCTCTAGAAGACAAAATCACCCCCAGTTCAAAAGTTTATCTATCTATCTACCTATCTTTCTATCTATCTATCTACATCACTTTTTTATGGACACGATAACTTCCGTAAATCTGCACAAATCTCTTCGAAACTGATACATAAAATCAAGGGGTAGAAAATCTCAGATAAGTTCGTTGAAGGGCAAAATCGGACCAAGGGGGTGGAAAAAGGGGGGGGGGGGTTGCAAAAATCGAAAAAAAACATAACTTCTTATTTTTAATACATATCAAGTCATTTTAAAGTTGTTATTATTTCTAGGAAAAGGGCTAAAAATTTATGTATCACAGATTTGTGATAAAATTAAAAATGGGCTCTGAGGGCACAAAAATAGGGTTTTAGGGAGAAAAAAATTCATAACGTCGACAATTCTTAAGATATCCAATTCACTTAAACTTATTATTAATTTTCTGAATAATATCTACAACTTTTATATTGACTTGTTTTTGATAGGACCAACTCTTATTGCAAATATATATGTAATAAATAAATAAATAAATACGAAAAAAATGGGGGTGGGGGTTGAAGAAGTAAAAAATTCATAAATTCGTCAATTCACAAGATATCCAAACCGTTTAAATTTATTATACACTGTCTTAATATTATCTAAAACTTTCATATTGACAAGTTTTTGATGGGATCAACCTTTACAGAAAATAAATAAATAAATAAAAATAAAAATAAAATAGGGTTTAACGAGTAAATTATCGTGTTAAGGGTGTCCTGAAATCCAAGCGGCTTATTTTCTTACTCATTTTTAAATCCATTTTCGCTCTCAAACGCATCCAATTTACAGGCTCTCATATTCAGAAACTATATAATGTGCTGTATTAGTCTATTTTTTTTATACCGCCTTAACATGATTCTGATAAAATGAGCTCTTACAGAAAAATTAAATTAAAAATTTGTCAAAAGCGGTCAGATAAAATTGCTGAACTGGGTTTATTTCTAATCTTGATTTAGTTTTTGTCGGTAAAATCAGTATTTACTTTCGAAATCTACCTCCAACTGTAGGCCGAGCAGTAGGGGATTTTGTCTATTTCATAGTGTTTGGACGTTATCATTTCTCAAGTAAACATATTCAACTGTGTAATTAAATTTAAACATGAAACAATAACAAAATAATTTTAATTTTAATTTTAGGGCTGTTAATTTGTCATATTTGCCGGTAAAGCGTGTTCGTTGAACATGAAAATATTGTTTGAGTATTGATAGAATAATAAAAACCGATATTTCGAAAAGAGAAAACTGGTTAATACAATAAATTAAAAAAAAAAAAAAAAAAAAAAAAAAAAAATGATCGGAAGCCTTCCGAAAATCAGTGGCAAGATAATAAACTTTGTTTTTATAAATGCGTCTTTAAATCTCGAAAATACTTTCTATTTCTGAGGTTTCTAAAGGTAAAAAGCAATTTCCGGAATCGTGGGGCACATGGAAGTGGTTATTGTATGTTTATCTTCATTGTTATATTACGTTTTCCGAGATTAATTGATATTTGTATTTTTTACAGTGTGTAGTTTACATACTTTTCACGAACTAAAACTCTTTCAAATAAAGTATTTAAAATACCACCTGAAAATTAAGTCCAGTAATTAACTCAAAATTAAATTAAGTGAATGGAACATTCGATTTACATGACTTTTTCCAAAAAACCAAGTAGTTAAAGTGGAATCTTTCCTTAATTATTTTATTACTAGAATTTAAAACTTTTATAAAACATGTTGAGCAAAAATACTGTAATTAAAGTTAATTGCCACGGTAATCTTACTTTGTTTTCTTTTGGAGGACATATTTAGTTCACAAAAAATGTTTAATTTCATAATTTATTTGTAAAACTAATTTTAAATAAAATTAAATACTCAGCTAATTATTCGTAAGAATCGCAAACATTTGCTTTATATTTTATCATAATGATTAATGATATCGCTGATTAAAAAATCAGTTTTTAAAAAACATTTCATTTTATAAAAAGAAAATAATTATTTCTAATCTACGAAAATATACCCACGAACTGAAATATTTAATATCTTCTTTCGAGTTATCTGGAATTCCAAAAAAGTATTCTTTACAGTTATGCAACTCGGAAACCAATATGTTTAAGAGATTTAAAGAAGCATTTAAAAAATAATAATAAATTTTCTGTTACTGCCACTGCTTTTCGGGAACGTTTCCGAGTACATTTATGATGCAATAATCAGTTCCGGAATACAGGTTTTTACGATGCTATCAATTCTTAAGGGGACCGGGAAAGTCCCATCTTCGCCATGTTAAATTCACCAAATTTATCTACCTTTTTCTCAGGAATGGTGAAAGATAAAGTTCTAGATTTTTTAGAGTAGTTAAAATAACATGATTTACGTATTTTAACGGACCATTTTCTTTCTAAGTGATGCTCAAAATTAATTATTAATTAGTTATATTTAAAGTCATTTATAAATTAACATTTTTGGTAAGATTTCACTGACTAAAATAAATAATTCTCAACAAATCATTAAATAGCTGTGTTAAAAAATACAATATAACATAAGTATTAAATAAAAATCTGAGTTCTTAAGTTTAATAGATATTGATATAAAGGAACATAAACATGAAAAATCCAAGTTTTGAGAAAAAGTCAATTAAAGATTTAAATGGCCATTAAGCTGTGAAGTACTCTTAGAAAGAATGAATAATTTCAACACTTATTTCTATTTTATATATAAACACGTGTGATGCATCGTTGGAAAGATAAAAGTTTAAACTATTTAATGACATAAAAAAGTAAAAATCGATTTTTTGGTTGAATTTTGCTTTCCCGGTCCCTGCGTAATTGAATTTATACATGCAATACTAACAAAATAATATTAAACAAAGTTAATATTTACTTAAAATGATAAAATACTATTAACGAGACAAACAATTACCTTTATTTATTCATATTAGACATATGTTGCATTGCTCTGGTGGAAACATTCTGAATAATAAATATGATTACAAGTAATTTTTGTAAGAAATATTTTAATTAAAAACAGGTGAACACAAATCTCGTGAACTCAAGCATAATGAAGTGAATCATCTGCATATTAAAAATGGATATTTCTGAACGTTAATTATTTAATACTACTAGGGGGCTCTGCGCCCTACGAGCTACGCTCGTCAACCCCCGTTCAGACACCGCAGACTCTAACAGCACGCTAATTTGATCGGCTTTAAAAAGATTTCGGAAAATTGAATTATAATGTGAATCTGACAATTATAATCTGACGTAATTTTCACCAAACTTTTCTTTCTCTTTTTAATATTCGCGTAAAAATACTTTTGTTAGAAATGAAATATTATTATCATCTTAAAATATTAAATAAATGTCTCGCGCAATTTTTAAAATTTAAATTGTTTTGTAATATTATTTTTTGTTCATTTTACGTAATAAGTGTAATGTGCCATAAATGTGACGTAAATTCTCCTATTTAAGATTTCTAACGCACGTTAATGAATTTATTATTTTACAATATTCTTTCTCTTTTAAAATTCTCGTGTAAATATAGTTTTTATGACGTAATTTTCAATGAGTTCCTGCTGTTTATATTTTCTGTTTATAATAGTCACGTGTAAAATAAATTTTCAATTTGAAGCAAACATTATTGTTTGCGCTGTGTATACAGTTGGCAATAGTTGAAATTAATACAATTTTCTAAAATATGTAAAAAACATCTCTCGAAATGTTGAAAATTTCAATTTAAAATAGAAATAAACCTAAAAAAATAAGTCAAATTAAAACACTAAATGCAGTCTGCACACCGGGAAATTCTGACGCATAAAATGATCTAAAAATGATTAAATTCCTTTGTACAGTTTTTGCTCCTATAAAACTTTTTTAATGCAAAGACTTTGTCCAACTTTGGCATTAAATATCTCTTAAAATAATTCTTCGATTTGAAAACTGTCTGCATCAGCATGTTTATCAAACATTTCTCTATAATACTACCGATTTTCATATTTTTGTATGCAACAGTTTTTTTTAATATTAACGAAGAAAGGCCATGCTTAAGAATTCAAATTGGATGCCGATCTGCCGCGAATATCTACGCAGATTTTTGATGGTCCATTTCCAAATCAAAACTTTTTATATATATATAGAAGGATTACTTCAATTTTCTGTAGAGCATCTCTTTCCAAATTTTAGGAAGTTCCATGGAGGCTGAATCATTGCATTTATTCTCACTGCGTAAGAAGATTTCTATTGATTCACGGATAATGGATGGCAAGTAAAATCGTGACGGATAAATTATTCTGCTGTTTTTTAAATTAATCTGTAAAGGCTCTTTATTATACGGTCTAGTTAAATCTGTTGTTTTCTTGTTGTATTTGGTGTCTGCTATGTGTTCTTTGATCCTAGTTTTAAGCTTTCTGTTTGTCATTCCTACATGAAATTGCAGTGTTCCATCTCATTTGGTGAAAGGTATTTCATATACCCCTGATAACTGATATGGTTTAATTGTTCGATTTTCTTGCATACTATGTTTTTTAATTTTACGGAATGGCAAGTAAATTCTTAATCTATAAATTATTCTACTGATTTTTTAAAATTAAACTGTAAAGGTTCTTTATTATACAGTCTAGCTAAATCTGTAGTTTTCTTATTGCATTTTATGCCTCCTATGTATTCTTTGATCCGAGTTTTAAGCTTTCTGTTTGTCATTCCTATATGAAATTGCAGTGTTCCATATTCTTTGGTGAAAGGTATTTCATATACCCTTGATAATTGATTTGGTGCTATTGGGTCGATTTTCTTGCATACTATGTTTTTAAAATTTACGGAAGGTTTTGCAACTATGGAGATATTGTATTTATTGAGTTTATATTTCAACCTTTCTGAGAAACCAGGAAAACATTGTAAAGAGGATATTCTAAAATTTTGTACATTGAAATTGCATTTTGTCTTATTTCTCATGCTCTTCATTAATTTATTTATTGTGCTTTCTTTATAGCCAATGTTTCTTATTTTTTCTTTCTTTTTTTAAATTAAAATAATTTTTGCGAAAATATTTGTATCATATTTATTATTGAGAATGTTGCCGTCGGAGAAATGAAATATGTGTCTAATATGAATAAATAAAGGTATTTTTTGCCTTGTTAAAAGTATTTTATCACTTTAAGTAAACAGTAATTTAATTATATACATTCAAGTGATTATCATATGATTTTATAAAATAATATTAATTTAAATGATAATGTCAATGCTGATAAATTATCAATATGCCATCTGTAAACATGATGTTGAACATTAAAATGTTTACTTTTGAACGACTAGCATCCGAAATTTATATATTCCGTGGAGACAAAACCAATTAACACGCTATAAAAACTCTTCAGTGACATTTCTGAAAATCAGTGGCAGCAAAATAAACTTTTTCATAAATGATTCTTTAATTATCGAAACTACATGGGTTTTTGAGTTTTCTAAATACAAAGAACGCTTTTCGAAATCGTGGGTAACTCATAACAGGTTACTGTACCGTTCGCGGTTATATAATATTATCGTAGATAAAGAAACGTCTGTCTGCTTTTAGGCTAATGTCAGACGGACGTCTTTTTGCACGCTTTTTTACTTACGTATTATCACTACACAATACTAGCGGCATTGTGTAGAGATAATACGTAAGTAAAAAAGCGTGCAAAAAGACGTCCGTCTGACATTAGAATTATAGTACACTGTAAAATGTAATTGTTCTAAGTCTACCGAAAGTGGAAAATGTCTCACACACAGGAAAAAAGTGTTGAAATAACGGGGTTTTTTTTGCGTTTGCAATTCGTAATTATATAAATTCGTAGCACATCGCCTGGTCCGTTCGTCTGTCTATCCGTTTTTACGCATATAACAGAGCAAAAACTACAAGACCGAATGGCATGAAATTTAACATATATAATCGTTGCTGAATTTTGTCGAATCATTTCAAATTGTATGAAAACCTAATTGAAGCTTAAAAAGATATTAATAAAAGGTTTCTTAATTTTATTAAATCCTATCATACGTAATTAATTTAATGATATCCCATTATAGGTAATGATTCTAAGCTGCCATGGTGAATAATTCCTATTTATGATAGAGTCATAATGTTTCCGCATTAGTGAATTTAATATATATCTTCGTAATAAATTTTGTATTCATGCATGTTTGCATAAGAGAGTAACTGCTGTTGCATCAAGATCTGAATATTTATAAAACTAGTACTATAGTACGAACGCACCTCATTTGCGACGATTGACATACAATTTACGACTTTTTGAAAATTAAACTTAGTGTGTATGGCAATAAACATACACTGCCATTCACATTTTAATACGTTAATGCCAAGAAACCTATTAAAATTACCTTAAATTTGTCTCCATATATCTAATTAACCCGTCTTATGTGTACTTTTAGGTTTACTCGCATATCTCAGAATTACTACACATCATGCTACATAACTTTTAAGGAGTACATATTTTCGTTGCACCGAGTACCGATTTTTTTTTCAAGTTTTGTATTAGCCTGCAAGTTTGTAAACTTCAGCGCCCTTAAAACGTAAAAAATGACGATAGTCTTTTAATCTTGGGGAAAATATAATATAACGAATACGAAAATATACAAAAGCATCTCCCGGTTTATACGCGATTTGCAAAAGCATTTTTTATATTTACAAATATGCGTAACCAATATATCTTCCAGAATAATAAAGTATTTACAAATACATTTATATATGTATTTCTTTTGCTGTCACTGATTTGAAATGTGTCGAGTAGTTTTGAAAGCGTATTCGTCATTTTTCTCAAACCGTGATCCATTACCGTGTATCCCATTATAGGTAATGATTCTAATTTGCCATGGTGTATAATTCCTATTTCATATACCATTTAAATTATGTTTAAATTCATTGAATAGGTAATATAAATTTCAATTTATATATTTATTTTCAAACATTTCTAAAATATTTATTATTTATAAAAATATAGTAGAAGAATTCTTGATTTAATAATAAATATATTATTCAGTCTTAAAATTTCCCCTTATCTTATCTAAAGAATAAGATATGAATCAACATTTGAAGCGAAGATACAGTTTTGGCATTTGAAATGCCAAAACTGTATCAGGCATAAAACGCAGATTTTTCTGTCCCTCTCAAGACCATAATGCAAAATACTTTTTTCCAGTCAGTGTCAGCAAATTCAAAAGTTCCTTGAAATGGAAAAAGTCTGTTCTGACTGTCAAAATAAAAACAATTGTGATTTCAACTGTGTGACGAGAAAATTTATTACAGTTTTATAAAACTACTAAAATATCATTAATTAATCTTTTATTTAAACATTGGAAGGGGAGAAGATGACATGTAATAAAATTAAATTTCTAGAAACGTGAATGCTTTTCATTGTAAAGTTCACTGATATACTCTTCGCAGCATATTTTTAATGTGTAAACAGGTAGTACTTGTTGTACTCTAAGAAAATCTTATTAGTCCTTTTCTGCGCAGCTTTGCATATATGCAAGCAACATTGTTTTCAATTCAGTAGATTTTCTTTTATTTGGATATACCTAATTCACACCAGAAAATTAAAGCTGCAATATTTGTTTTAATTAAAAAACAGATATTCCGTAATTAAATAAAGCAAAATTAACCATTAAAACTTTCTGGCGTAAAGTCAGATTCTGTGAAATATGTAATTTCTAGAATGTATTCTATCTTAGGATTAAAGGGTTAAAGGTAAAGTTTTATAAAATAAATAATTATATAAAATAAGTATTTGGAAATATACTTATTAAAGTATTTACTAATTTGCATTATTTTAGACTAAACCAGCCACACGACAGTAGTTCTTACTTACATTGCAGATGGGTAACAGAAGAAAAGATTGACGTATTATATGAAAAATGTATCTCTGATTTTTTTTTCATTACTTTTCCTGTGTAATAAACCTTTCAGGGAATCATATATAATTTTTTCGAAACAAAATAAAAAATCGCGCATTTCAGGGTTAAAGATCTATATTAAAATAATAGTTTTTATTTCTATTATTTCTTGATTTATAACATATAAAGTTTGAAATATTATATAATAACGTCTCGTACATCTGAGAAAAATAAGTAGCATTGATTTTACATCCGATATCTGATAGTTTAATTTACACCGTACTTATCATTAAAATAAAAGAATTGCTGAGGAGGAAGGTAACATACAACTATTTTCTATTGTTTCTTCCACATCACAATACGAGGGAAAGATGGTGTTCTTCTGCTGGTTATTCCAACATAGTCAGTAGAAATAGCTCAAAAAAGGGCCTTACATTGCAAAAATTCGGGTGACTCTGATTTTCGGGTATTGTTTATAGGTTGACCCTCTAATGAAAAAACCAAGTTTTCGACCTTCTAGACTTTGTGCGTTTTTTACTATATCGAAAAAACCAAAATTTTTCGGCACTTTTTTCGATTTTTCTTGATTAACTCGATTCCAGTGAATTTCACAGAAAACATTGTAATTACAATTTTGTAGAACACAAAATTTTCTACAATATTCACTATTCATGTTTGGGAATTGATTAATTAGGAGGCGAGATATTGAGCCGGGAAAATGGGGTACAATTTGCAAAAAGTGGGAATAAAACCAAATGACGTTAGTTTTTCCTTCATAACCCATTTTTATTTTTTATTTTTCCGTTTTAGAGATAAAAATGTCATAATAAACTTTGTAAAGTATGAAATATCCTACAAGTTTCATTCATTAGAACATTAATTACCTCTAACCGACTTAAAATCAGAACAACACGATTTGTGGTTAAAACAGAAAAATACCGCCCGGCAAGTGGCAAGTCACTAATTTAAAAACGATCTTTAATTTTTGATGCTGAATAAACGAAGCAATCAATTTTTTAAAGTATGTAGAATAAAAAGAAATTGAAGAATAGTTGGGAGGGGGAGCGGTGCGTGAAATTAATCAAAAAACGTATTCGGTAGATATAGGCGCCGCCTAGAGTGGGCTAAGAATCGGAAGTCGAAAGTAAAATTAAGTGCTAAGAATAATATAAAAAAATACTGCAAAGATAAATAAAACATAATTTAGAAATTTTAAAAGGGAAAAGGATTATACAGGGCCGAAACTAGAGGGGGGGGGGGCATATGCTTCATGCGCCGTAATGGAAGGCAAAGAGGGCGCAAAATGAAGATTTGGTTTGTCTTATTTGTATTAATTTGTCACACAAGTGTTTGTTAGTTAGTTAAAGTTTACATTAACGGTAAATCTATCTCGCATTCAGAATATTATTCCCAACATAAAGAGGACCAACAATTATGCTTATACATACTAAGACGGAAACCTGTATAAAGCGGAAGTATTTTCGAGATTATTTTAAATTCAACTTTAAATTTTAAAATAATGCAAAAGATATTATAAACTTATAAAATTCTGTTTGTAAATTCACTTTGCGCAGGAGGGGGAGAGTGTGTGTGTGTGGGGGGGGGGGGGGGAAGGGGAGAAATCCATGTTTGCCCTAGAATGAAAAAAAAAGCTAGTTTCGGCTTAGAAGTATCGAATAAGAATAACACTTAAAAACTATTTCGGAAAGCCCAAAATCTTGATTCTATACTTTAAAAATAATAGCGGAAGAAATATTCACAATTAATCAAGTATAAGAATATTATTACCGTAATTTCCCGCGTGTAAGCTACGTCTCAGATAACTCTGTTTTCTACCAGATTTTTTTTTAAATTAGTCCAGATCACAGACCGGCGGTGAGGAACCTCAGACGATGGCATCACTACCAGGGCCAAGCAGCAGAAAAATCAAACATATATAAAGTGACTATAGTACTTACTATATATTTGTTGATTAGTACCTTGTACATGATATAATTAATTAACTTGTGTTTTCAATATAAAAAAATAAAGGTATTTTTTTAAATTACTAAATTGCCAGGCAGTATTTTCCTGTTTTTAAACAAAATCTTGTTGCTGTGTTTTCAAAGCCTATTACAAAAAATAATTACCTAATTAATTTTTCAACTACATTTCAGCAGTTCACTGCTGAAATGTAGTTGAAAAATTAATTAAAAATGTATATTCACCGATTCTGGGTTTATTTGCGTCTCATGTTACGCCGCTAGAATGTGTGCTAATGAAGACTTCCCCATCTTGTGCTGCGGTAGCAGCCTTACCGACTTATATAAGTGAGGAATGCCAAGCTGGACATCGTCCTTGTGGATTAGTGGTAGAGCACTGGAGATCTATTCCAGGGACCCGGGTTCGATTCCCGGCTTGGACAATTTTCACTAAGTTGGTTTACGCTTTGTTAGCAGTGTGATAATTCACATCAATAATTTCAAGCGTAATTTCACTGCTGGAATGTAGTTGAAAAATTAATTAAAAATGACGTTTTTTCTTAATTGCTTCATATTGATAAACTACATTTCTGCTGTGTACCAGGAATAGTTTCAACTGAATGCTAAATTCATTCACAAGGTCTTTTTGTGAATCTTCTGCACGAACATTTTTTTGGTTTCCCTGCTGACTTTATTTTACCTTTTTCATAATAAATAACATTTTATGCACCGATTTAATTAAAATAACCTTTTATTTTCATGAAAAGCATTAAATTTTCAACAAAACTATCTTTTCTACAAGTTTTTTTTTTTTTTTTTTTTAAAGTAATAGAACAATTCTCTAACATAAGAATCACTAGTGAGAGAATGATAAAATGTACAATATTCGCTTTCAAAATTTGTACTCTTAAAGTAAATAATAATAAAAAATTACATTTTCTCAAATTATCCCTTCAGATAAAAGTAAACAACCCATTAATACATTTTTAGAAAATAAACTATTTTTATAAATTTGAATAAGGGAATGATAGCATTATCTTACCATTTGCCCAATCTGTCTAATGAATTGTTAATTACACATTGAAGTATTTCTCAGAGACATTTAAGGCCCATGTGCTCAGCAAATGTGAAATGTTTCAGTCTCCATTAGTAACACATATCTCAAATACCCAGAATTATTAATGAGTGGGGTAATGATTTGAAATATGGGTTGTAAAAATTTTTGCAAGATAAAAATTGCTTGTACAGATAAAAATAAATGTAATACATAGAAATTAATATTTGCCCAATAATAGAAATAACATTTCCCAATCTGTCTAACGAATTATTAATTACACACTGAAGTATTTCTCACAGAGAGGTGCCCATGTGCTCAGCAAATGTGAAATGTTTCAGTCTCCAGTAGTGCCACATATCTCAAATATCCAGAATTATTAATGAGTGGTGTAATGATTTGAAATATGGGTTGTAAAAATTTTTGCAAGATAAAAATTGCATGTACAGATAAAAATAAATGTAATACATATAAATAATACTGCATGTGTTCATATTAAAATACAGAAGTCAGACGAAAATATATATATATATATATATATATATATATATATATATATATATATATATTTCAGCAAGAAATGATATTTTTTCCCTATTTTTGGGTGGTAGTAATTGCATGTGAAGGAATGATATTTTATAGGAATAAAAATTTATTTTAAATATATTTTATAATTAATGCTTCACATTTATGAGCTGATATAATAAAACTATGTCAAAACTACATGTTAAAAAAATGGTTTATTAGCTTTTTGTGTTGAAAAACTATAAATACATCCAGCTTCACCCTTATGGCCTATATGCGTAGAATCAGATGCTTTATAATAAAATGCTTTATATAAATAATACTAATAAAAATTTTCTTGGATTAAAAAAAAAAAATCTTGCTTTAAGACATTAATTAGAGGATCTAGTTTTGAAACTGCAAGCAACTGAATAACTTTAATGATACGAGTAATTAGATATTAAGCCTAGAAAGCTAATCTACATCATTTTGTCGTACATTTAGTATTTAAACAATGTGTAGAGGAGGAAAATGATTTCTCGCTAGGGCTAAGAAGATGTACTTGAAATACTTTCTTATGTTTGTTAAAAATAATTCTTATTTACTTTAATTAAATTTACAAATGCTATAAGTTTTCCGTACAAATTATTTTTTTCTTTCAAAAATTGCCTTCGGAATCCTTCATCTGGAAAACTATGCACTTTCGTATTTTGCGTTTTTTTTTCCATCACTCGTATAATTAATCTTTTTTTCGTATGCTTACTGCTCCAGGGCAACATGCTGGAATTAATATCATGAAGCGAAAGAAAAAACATATTTTTTGAATATTTTTTGTAATTATGATTTATATGTATGTGCACATCTAAAGTTTTGCATACTAAAAATACGATGTACCTGAATAATAAATGAAAACAGAAAATCTGAGATTTTTTATGAATGTAAAATTTAAGAAATTAAAAACATCAAACAACTCTGAAATAAACGAAGAAATATTTTTTGAATAGAAGTTTTTTGTAAGTAAAAATATTGTTATTGAAAGGAGTATTTTTAGTGAAGAAATGGTATAAAGGTGATGTCAATATACCAGTTTGCACTCATTAAATTTTTTATAAAATTAATTTCTGAATTTTTTTCATACTTCATGGATATTAATTACTGCTGTATAAAATAGGTCAAATGCAAAATCATTATAAAACAACCACTGATTCTCAATTTAAGTAACAGTTTCTAACCCTATCTTGTTCATTTTTATTATAGCTGCAATATGAAACAGCGTCCTTGATAGTTTAATTCTACCTTCCATTAATAATTAAAACAATATTCGCCTGAGCACTCTTTATTCGTCATTGATGTCGCCAAATAAACATATCGGTATGCTGACCAATTTAAAGGATGCGGATATATTACGCTGAAAAGTATGCAACTAATGCCCGTTCCGAACATATCATTACGTGTGCGCGAAAAGAGTTTTTAAATAGGACGCACTTACATTAAGGTGCTTATATTTAAGAGTGGCGACATACGATGATTAGACTCTGCTTAGACAGAAGCATTTATCCAAACTATGACAACTATGACCGTCCCAATCTACAGAACTTGAGAAAATTTAATTATAAGTGACGACTGTCAAAGATATGACAACTCAATACTTTATAGGTTACACTAAAATTTATGGCCCTCCATTGCCTAGTGGATACGACACCATCCTCTAATCTCTTGCGAGCGAAGGAGAGGCGCCGGTTTCTACTCTCGGTGACTCCGTTGCACACCCTTTCTGGAGTTCCCAGATGTAATCTTCAGGTTTTATCCATTTTCATGTATCTAACATGTCCTTATATACGAACGACGTCTTATAAGTGGGCACTTAATGTCAAGAACACAAGTTGGATGTATGTGCTCAAAAACATCAAACTAAAATTGGTTATATTCAACTATCAGATTACACTTGTTAAAGAGATATAGGGGAGAGTGTTAATGAATGGGCCAATTTTTGGTTTTTAATTTTTGCAATTTTTTCTAATATTTTTTTTTTTTTTTTTTTGGGGGGGGGGGGGGGGGCTCAGAATTGGCTTTTCAGTCACTTTACTTTTTTGGTTATAAAAAAAAAGTCATAAAAATTGGATTAAAAAATGTCTATAATGAATGATAATAGAAAATAAAAATATAGAAATTTGGCCATTCATCCCCACCCGTGGGGCTGAATGAGCCATTGAAGGTAATGAATGGGCCACTAAGTGAATTCATTGAAAAAATGTGAAATTAATCTTTTATTCACCAAATATGACAAAATGAATGGTACTTGACATGATATGATCAAAGCATACTGCAATACTAAGTAATATACAATGCTTATCATTGCAAATATACAATGTATACAACATATATACAACAATATACAATGCAAATTTTATGAAAATCAAAAGTCATATTATTAAATAACATAATAGCAGAAATATGACAAAATAATGAGATTATAAGAAACAAAGAACATAAAATATACATAAAAATAATGGATAATACACATGATGATTTAAGGAAATTTATATTTTTAAAAATTAATATTAAACGACATGGTTGTAACAGGGTTGGAACTGCCTATTAATTGACTATTTAGCGTAAATTTCTGATATTATTTATCCTACCCATCAGATTCAGAATATAAACAATTATTCTAGTTTTATATCAAATGGAAAAATACTGGTTTGTGTGGTCAATAACTGGACAGTTCACCTTAATCATTTATACAATTTAACTTATGTTTCTAATAAATAACTGATATTCCTTAGGGTGAACATGTGCAAATTATTTTTTAGCCATCACTATAAACCAATTCTAACTAGACAGTAATTTAATCTAAATCCATCACAGTCAGTTATGTGTCATATTAAAGAGAAAATCAGAAAAAAGAAAGAAAAACCATATTTTCATGATCCGGGCAAAGGTGGTCCATTCATGACCATGATATAGTGGCCCATTCATGACCATGATATAGTGGCCCATTCATGACCATGATATAGTGGCCCATTTAGCCCCACCTATACTTCTGGAATATATTCAGGTCTTTCTAATACATTAAATTCAAACATCTAAATACATCCTAAAATTAGTTTACAGATAAGTAAAGACTTGCTAACACACATATCTGCAATGAAATAGTAGATACTTTTTAGCTTATTTATTTTACTGAAAAGGGAAAAAAATTTCAATCAGATTCTTGACCATCCTACTCTAGTGGGAAAATGGCTTCTCCCAAACAATGGAAAATGTGATGAGTTTGGTAGAACAAATAGCTTCATCTATTGGTGGCATCTAAAATAATTTATGCAAATACTTTTTCATATTTTGTTAATGGCCCATTCATCCCCATGGCCAATTCATTACCACTCTCCCCTGCGCATTTCATGACATATATGAGAGTTGTTTGATGTTATTATTTTTTTTTCCATCTGCATGAACATATCGCTCACCCGAAAGAAAAGAGACACATCTCGGAAAAATTCATTTTGAATTTTATTCCACTAGTAGGTCTGTTATAGGTCCGTCTTTCTACACAAAAAGTTTCATAAGTGTAGTTATACGGAAAATCACTTTATTATGCTATATATCCATTTGTAACCACAGAAGAGGGGTAGATTGTGTGGGGAGGTAAAATTACCCAAACTTCCAAACTTCGTCATACGTCTTCATTCTTAATGATTTTAATCTTTTATGCACGTTTTTATTCCTGCATGCAGAGATAAGTGCTACAATCTCACGTTACAGTAAAAATATGCAAATTTTCTTTTGCCTCTCCTGTGAAATTTACTTTTGTCGAGATGTGTCACTATTCTTGCGGGTGAGTGATATGTTTTTAAAATCAGAAGATGTACGCTAACACGAAATAATTTAGCGAATATCGTTACAACTTCGTGTTTAATACTGTAAAACCTTTCCAGTTTCTTTTATGCTTAATGGGTGTTTGTATAGTGAATAATTAAATTTGATTTTTTAGGCCTATGAATTTAATTAATAAGTCTATAATTCAAGACATCTGGCCCTATTTAAAGTTTAAATTTACTACTAAAGATTAATTACGGGAATATAACTGAAATAGTAATATCTTATATTTTATATTAATATATAAAGAAAAAGATTAGTAGTATAAAAGATAAAAGAATTTTTTACACATTTTTTAAGAAGTAATGGCGATGGATAGGTTCAGAAAACGAACATTTGCTTCTGTTTTTATTACCGCCGTGAAATTAAGAATCGGTTTCTATAGACAAAATGAACAGGATTATATAAATACGTTTCTACGATATATTGTATATTGTATTCGATGAAATTTAACATATATAGAGAGCATTCACACATTTTTGAAACGATTTTGACGCTCTCTATAAAAAAATAAAAACTATATGCCACCGGTTTGGAATAAGTTTAATTATCGTCTGCATCATTAGAAATACCCTTTGCTTTAAAATGGCCCACAAACAAATAATGGAACAAAGGATATGTATTTGCCCTATACGCAGGGAAATACTCTTATTCGGTTACTAAAAAAAGGTGAGAGAAGCATAATTTGAATATTTCTCCTCATAAAATATATGACATATTTAATAAAAAAAGCAAGAAATGTACGTTTGAAAGAAAAAAAAAGATATAAAATGCATACCTAACAAAGGTATGTTCATTGGTTATTATCTAATGTCGCAATTTAAGTTTTAAAAGATATTACGACGCCCCAAAGTCATACTGTTTCAAAATCTTTAACATCTCTTTAGGAACTGTCAACAAAATTATAATATCTGATCTAAACAGAAAATAAACAGGATGTCTAACGCTTAATGTTAGAACATATTTCTCAGCGTAAGTTTATGTATAAATTATTGTTTTAAAATTATTTAGGAAGTAAAAATGGGAGAATATAGTGACCGTTGATCAGAATTGGATATATTTATCAAATTGCAATAGAAAAATATCAATTTATTACAGTAAAATAAGAGAAAATGGCTAAAATGATGTTTGAGAGTGGATTTAGAATCTTCCCTTAAAGGTTTTATGATTGTCCATGAATTCCCTTATAAGGGAAAAATTAAAATAAGAAAGGTAAAAAAAAAGAGGCAAAATTTACTCAAATTAAATCATAAATATGTTTTAAAACCTTTTTTCAATCAAGACTATCCATCAATTTACTCAAACAATCTTCATTGTGTTAACCATTTATTTACGGAATTATTTATCAAGAAATTACTTCACTTCAGCAATTCTCTATTTTAATATATGATGATGGACTGGAATTTTTAAACAATAATAATGTGTAATTTAGATCTGTTTTTTCATTAAAACTGATTAAATAAATCGGTTTTTATGTCTTCTGAGACACGGAACAGGTTATGAAATATTTGTGATTGTGATTATTACGTTCTCTAAGCTCCAGGTTTCACTGCAATGCAAGCAATATTTAAAGTAAAACATTTCTATTGATTTAATGTATTTTTAAAACATTGAACGATGCTTAATACCACCAAGAATTGCATTCATATTAATTATTAAGTTTTTTTTTATATAAAATGTTGAAAGAATAATTTTTTTAGCATTTAAAACAAAATACAGAGAAAACAACATTACAATTTTACCCTTTTCCAAGTCTGTCAGAGGGTTAAGAAATATCTGTTATATTTTACAGTTCAGGTTCGTAACCCATCTATTTAGTCATATATGGGTGGTGTGTTAATTTATTCCAATCCCGCATTTATGTTCATAATTTTGAATATAATTAAGATACTTTAAATAAATTGTTGTTCAAATGTGCCTTGGTTTCTGTAAAAATCGATTACATAACTATGAATTGTAAAAGTATTCTGTATTTCAAGCATTGGCATTGTATGTAATGTAAACAAATTTTAAAATATGGAGTGCTTAAGTCCGTGCCATTTTAAAAGGATGTTGATTGAACCAACTTTAATTAAATCTTTACATTTTACACAAAGCATATCAGGTCTGGTGAAACTTTTGTTACAATTGCCTTAATTACCGTTATCGCTGTGATCAAAAATCTATTTTGGGTCTAGAATGAGACATCCTGTATTTTGTCATATTATACAGATTGAGATATAAATTTCTTATCCCAATAAATGTTTATTAAATAAAAACTCATGGCAAAAACTGAATATGCTAAAAACCACCGTTTGAACACAAAATATATAAGTCAAGCTCTATGAAAATGCAAGACGTATCATCATACAGTGTGTACATTTAACCCCCCCCCCCCTCCTCCCAGCTGCATTCAAGACGACAGCCTAAATGTGAGTAAAACCCACAGTAGTTTTTGTCTTGCGTGCATTTGAGGGTATGTTGATTTTATACACTGATGACGGAGTTCCAGTACTCACGAGACACATAAAGTCTGCATATTTTCACAACGCTTTATATATATATTGCGTGTTTAATTGTTGGTTTTTAGCGTATCCAATAAATGTTTGCTAATTTTTCTCCTGTTATTATTTTTTTAATTTTTTTTTAATTTTTTGCATAAGTAAAAGAGAAATTCTTAATATTTTCAACATTGTTTCATTTGCAGCAAATTTGTTACATGAAAAAAGAAAATAATTTCCGTTACTGTGTCTATATGAACTGATAAACACATAAGAGTTTATTTTTCTAGAAACTTCCAAATTAGTTTCAAAATGTAACAATGTAAGTGAAAATAATCTATATATAGAGCCTTTAAAAAATACTCTCTAGCTTTAATGTTTTACCATTATTGGTTGTTATACAGAAACAGAAAAACATTTTTCTAAATGTCTGCTATTTTCTCCAGGACTGCTTTTTCCTCCCGTTCTTTTCTCGCTACATTTCATACTCTTTATCAGTTTTAATTAATAACTTTAAGTTTTACTGTGCTTCTTATTCCTGACGAAATAAAAATATCTTCTTCAAAACACGACGCAATTTATAAATTATAAACGTGTAATTAATCATTTAATTATCAATTACTTACATAAAGAGCCTTTTATTAAATACTCCCGAAAATTAAAATTTAATAAATATTAATTATATTAAAGCTAATTCAAAACATGCAGATCAGGTAGGTAATAAAATTTGTATACAGTAATGAGAGTAATTAATTAAAGAGCATATTAATAATTTAAAGAGTATATTAATATTTTGTCAAACAATGCAGTACAAATTCTCAAAATAACTTCAAATTTTTAAAATAAAATATTACTTCGGTGTAAATATTTAAATCGGATACATTTTGAAACATTGTAACAACAATCATTCGCGAATAATTGAACTATATTTTTATAACTGTATCTATTTATATAAAATCAAAGTCTCTGTGTGTCCCTCAGAATTCCGGTTGGACCACCTCATTGATCGCTGCTATATTGAGTTTCCTATGGAGAAATTTGTATCAGTATAAACAATGTAATTGTTAAAAAGTAATAATTTTAGGGTTACTACAATAGCGCCAAATTTTGACAAACTTGGCAGAATATCGCTAAATTAGGCGACAAAAATAAGTTACCATATATGAAGCCAACTTGGCGATAGCTGGCAAATTTGGCGATATTCCCATTGAAATTATTAAACTTTTATAATCGAGCTCATCGCAATTTAATTTAAGTTCAAGCATTTAAGGTTTTTTCAAAATCTATTGGCCAGAATTTAAAGTACACTACGAAAATTTATGTCTTTACATCTTCATCTCGATGCTACTAATAAAATAACCGCCACCAGGCGGCGCTTTACTATTTGAACTCTTAACTGCCTGATTTTGGTATGCTTAACCGAATACATAAATTAAATTCTCGATATTTTTCCAGTACAGGGACCTTGGCGAAATAGAGAAAACTACCATGGCAAAGAAGAGAATTTGGCATCATATTTTCTGATGCTGTTTCATTTCATATACACACGCATCTTTTTTTCAATATTTATGCAATTTATTTATCATGAAAAAACCATTTATAAAATTTTAATCAGACACAGAAGTAATTTGTGCATTGATAAATATAGTTGAAGGTTTCCTAAAATGATACCCTTAAGGGGAAAACTTATGTAAAATAACATAACTGTTTAAATGAAACTTTAGCCCTATGCTAATATGTTTTACACTATATTTTGCATTAGAAACATATTTTAATAATATTTAAAACTCAAATTAATTAATGAAAATACTGATTTTTAAGAAAGTGTTCAAAGGGTCATTTTCCCCTCACCCAAGAGCAAATTGATCCTTCATTTAAAATAACTGTAAAATGCTTTTTATCGGCAAAATAAAGGATATAAAAGTAAGTACGGCAATACATAATGGAATAAAATAAGTTTTGCAATCAAATAGCTTACATAATTTATTTTATGTAGATTTAAAATAAAATGTGCCACAATTAATTTTGAAAAAACAACAAAATGGAATATTTGAAAAATATGATCGTAGGATAACACATGGACTCAAAGAGAAAGGTTTGGGGCAGTCACACATTTGGCTCCAATGATGGCTAGGACGCGGTACCGGATTTTTTTCACCCAATGAAATGGTAGTAAAACGATCCACATAATGGAACATTTTACCCGGCAACATGGCCGTCTTTTTTAGGTCATATAGCTGTATGAAGTCGAGAAACATAACAAACTTAGTAAGTGTAATTTACATCTAAAAATATACTCTATTAGATAAACCAAGTCATATTTCTGTACATGAAAGACTGCGTATCTAAACAAATATGAACGTTAGTGCTTATCTTATAATAGATGTTATAAAAACTACCTTTTCAAAGAATTCTTTTCAGACGCGTAATACTACGATCGCTTGAATACCGCCATTGCTTCTACTTTATTTGGCACAACTAGTTTATGTGTTACCCTGTAGATAGCGCGACCTGTCGGGAAGAAAATCTATGTGGATCGTTTTGCCCGCTAGGATCATTTTAGGCGACCTTCCTCCATATATATATACAATTAAAATACATATACAAATAAACAAAAAAATATATAATCAAGTTTGCTTTCATAGTTGTTTATGTCCTTTGGCTATAAATCTCACTTTGTGATGTCCAAATTTCGCCTATCTTAAGAAAAAACGCCAAGACCCCTGTAGTGGTAAAGTACCAAATTCTCAATTATTTTCAAATACCTGCTGCGGTATCATAGTTTGTACTATATGTAGGAGGGGAGGACGAGGAGGTAGGGAGTATAATCAAAATTGTCCAAAATTTGGATTTAAAAAATGTAAACAAAATTGAATAGCCATGACCTTTAATCCATGAAAGGCCTCAAATCCGCACAACACTTTGAACCAAGCTGTGCGGATTAGTGGTCTTCTACCGTACATTGTTTTTCATAAATGTGTTTCTTTTTAAAATGAGTTATTTGTATCACTGCGGAACAAGCGAGAAAAACTCATTCTGGTACATTATTATATATATATATATATCTTTATATAACATTTTCCATCATTTTTGACGGGTTATCTTTCTAGTATAAATATAATAAGCTACATCATTACATTAAGACTTGTTTATGCTTTATGTTTAAAGTAGCTATAGAATGATTTATTGATTTAAAATTATGTGGATCTTTATAAAACGTCTTATATATGAGGGGCTCACAACCATAGTAGACCAAGTCCACGTTTAAAAAAAAATGAGATAGTCCATGTAGAAGGTGCAATAAACTGTGTTTTATCTACTGCCATAGTGCACCAAGTCTGCAGTTCAATTTATCATAGATTGCATCTTTGTCCAGAGTTGGTGAAGTAATACAAGAAACCTTCACAACCATACTGAATCAAGTCCATTCATTCTTGTACTACTCTTTCATCTGTGGTTCATTCTTGTCTAAATCGTGTCTCATTGCTATTAAATAACACTGTACTTTAAATAAGTAGCAATTTCAAAACTTCTGATGAAAAATAAACGTTTGTGAATCATCAGAAGGATAAACTATGAATGGAAAGTAATATTGTTTTTGATAAACCCCTCTCCTTTCGGTAAACAAACGGTAAACATACCGACAGCGTTTTTCTTAAGGAATCATTACAAAGACAAAAAACTCTAACCGCATAGATCTATTTTCGGCCTAAACAGGCTAGAGAGAAAATGAAAACTGATAAAGTTAAAGCCTGAGATGAAACTTATTGCTGTGCATTAGACTTTCAAAAAGCACTCCCTTTTCTAAGCTTTCAACATCCGTAGCTTAATATAAACGCAATCTATATGTTTAAGACTTTGTGGTGCATTCCTTTAATAATAATCTATGATACACATACGTCTGGGATGAAATAGAGAGGGGAAGAGGTTCTCAAGAACATTCTAGCATTGTTGCAAAATGCCTAAGAGAGAAAGTCTCAAAACATAACAAAAAATAAAATTCTATATTCTGATGCCCATGGTGACCAAAATAGGAACATCAAAACGTCTTTTACGCTGTTGAAACTAGTTAATAGTACAAACATAACAGCAGAATCAATTGACCCCAAATTCATGGTGTCCGGCCACTTTTTTCTTCCAAATGACGCAAAATTTGGTGTGATTGAAGCAGCAAGTCTCAAGAGAAAAACTTCCTTCCAGTCCTGGAAACTGGAAGGAAACTATTATGAATGCAAAGAGGATATGTAATAAATTGGATGTCATTGAAGTTAAGAATTCCGACTTCGGTTCTGCTACTGCTTTGGAACAAAGTATCACAAACAAAAAGAAGGATACCAAGGGAGCTTGTTTTAGTTGGATGGATATTGGATGACAGCGAGTTGTGAGAGGATCTCCCTTCATCTTACTGTTCAAAGAAACACTCAATGAGAATCAACTTTTTTCGCAAAATAAATTTGGAAAAACGGGCTCATGGACGCAAGTCACTTTCTTTATCAAATTTCAGTGAAAATGTATTATACGCGGATCATAGAAAAATCACTTTGGCCAAAAAGAAATGTACACTTCAAGAATCTTATAGTAGAAATCTGTACCAGGCTACAAGCTACTTCTTCTAACGTACATCATGATGACGATGATGATATTAATAGTATTGTGAATAGTGAATGATTTACGATAACTGACAATATGCTTCATTCTGTTTAAATTACATTAAAAAATAGTATGAGTAAATATAAATAAAAGTCAAGAGTTTTTGTAATCATAATAAAGAAGTATTTACTTACACAAGGAAATTTCACAACCATACTGGCGAAAGTCCTCATTTATTTTCTTTTTTAAAGTATACATTTACAATAGAAATATTAATTTCAAATGAAAATCAAATCTCAAAGTAATTGCTTAAAAGGCGCAAAGACCAACCTAGTGAAAAAGATTCCTTGCCGAGAATCGAACCCGGGCCATCAGTATAGCGCACTGACGTTCTACAGGCAACACCACATGGAACGAACTAGGTTGGTCTTTGCGCCTTTTAAGAAATTACTTTGAGATTTGATTTTCACTGGAAATATTGTATACAATGCGTATGTTTCTCTCTGGAATTATTTCCAAATATTAATAAGAAATATTAATTGGTCATTTGTAAAAGTAGGGTACTATAAAAATGACACTTTAAATTGAATATTGGCATAAATAATACTTATAAATGACTTGACCAGAATTAATTAATTATTAAGAACGTTAAAGCGTTATTATTCACAATAGAGATAAATGGACTTGGTCTACTATGGTTGTGCGCCCCACATGTGTCGCTTGCCATGTATAGTACGTCAAAAATGAAATATAAACTAGTTAAATGTCTAATGAATTATTTTCAGTATGTAAATCAATTCTAAATAAAAACAACATATATTGCAAACTTTATATAATATGTTTCTTCTTCAAAATCATTTCTTTTCTTCCGTCAAAGTAAAAAGATATGCATGACCTTTAAGTGGATTTAAAATAGGGAAACAAGATATGTCAAAAAATGCAGACATTTCATTATTTTTTATGTCTGTAAAATCAAAAATGCATTTTTAAGTTCGCGTCAGAAATTTTAAGATTTATTTTACACTGGAAAGTTTTTTTCGCCATATCAAACATTCACAATTTTTATTTTAACAATTCTCTTTAGAAAAGTATTTCTTACGAATAATTTTTGAAAATTTGAACACATAAGATGTTGCTTCTTTTTCTTTTGTGAAAGTAAAGCACTGGGAATTACAGTAATATTTGCTCGTTTTTTAACAAAATATTTAAAAGTTATATTGAGTTTCTTGTTTGAATGTAACTTTGATATCATATTTACTGCAAACTTATATTACTAAGAACCATTCGAAGAAATATTTTTGGTATTTTGCATTTCCAAGCGAGTTTATTCTTATTAATATAGATTAAAGATTAACACGAATCCATTATTTATAAAATATTAGAGACATCTCCATTTTCACTAAACTCTCATTGATTCAATACTTCTGAATTTTTTTAATTTGATCTTAACATTCATTAAGTTTAAATTATAAACCTCAATATACCATTATTTGGGTAAGTAACATTTCGGTCCCATCCATTCAGTCCATTTTTTACTTCACCGCCACCAATCCTATACCTTGCACTCCAATTGTCATAGGCACACCAGATATTGAATGTCTCAACATCATGAGGTGTCATTATCAGTGGCTTCATCATTTTATTATAAAAAGTTTTAAATTTCACAAAACCGCTGAAATTTAAGGTGACTAAATTAAAGTGATCAAATTGTAGAAGAGCGCTTAAAGTTTGTGTGTGTGAATAAAGTGTCATAAATTTACAGGGCACATTATGTTTTTTTTTTTTTTTTCTTTTTTTACTGAAGCCATCTTGTTTTTGGATAAATCAAATTTAAAGTCAAACAACACAAACACATAGAATTCGGATCCAAATTAAATGTTTCTGGTTATTGGATATTTTTTCTTGCTATTCTAAAATTAAATGCGTTTCGTTTAAACCGTTCGGGTCTGGTGTACTATTATTAGTACGTGTCGTTTCATTGTGTATTGTTTTGTCTAACCAATTACTTTTGTTACTACCTACATGTATGTCTATACATTTCTTATTATGTCCTCATTTATGTTTTGGCATTTAGTAATAATAATAATAATAATAATAATGAATGTTTGCACAATTCTCTTTACCGTTGTCGATACTTTTATTTTAAACATGTATTTCACATTTAAAATTTTAAATATAGGTTACTTTTCAGAACAAATCATGTTTGGTAAAACGCAAAAAAAAGCAAAAAGTTACAATATCTATTAAATCTTGTTATAATACGATATTTTCCAAGTGGCTCCAGACCTATTGCCATATACATACTAACGGAATAGTATGAAAAATAACTACATTTGTCAGGTTTTAGGAAATGGCATGTTCCTTAAACTTTAGTTAATCTATTTGGATTACTATTAACGTTATTAACGTATAAAAGTCTTTTTTTACTCAAAATTGAAAAACAAATCGTACCCAAAAGTGTTAAAAATTGATAAAGCCCATACCCTTTATATGTTACATTTACTACACAAAACAAAAGTGTTCTACGGCAATTACATCTCGACTTTTAAATGTTTTAAGTTGTCATAAACTCTAATTTTTATACACTAAAACATCGGAAGCTTCTATAAAAAATCACTTCCTTTTCACGCTCCTTGAAACGATTAAATTTGTCATAGAAAACTTGAGTGGACTGAGACAATTTTGATCCGATTTATGAGTAGTTTGGTTATCCGGCCCTTATATTTATTCTAAACTAAAATTTGGCAGATTCTGTTAAATAAAACGATAAAGTATCCCCTTTTAAAAGGTTTATCATGCATTTCTGATACACTTAAATGTAGTGGGTTTCGCTAAAAACAAATATGACGAGGAACCCTCCCCCTTACAATGGTTACATTTATAATATGGAATTTCTGCAGGCTTCGGCAATATGGATCCGAGTTAGAAGTATTTGTGGTTATCGAATCCTTATATTCACAACATACTAATATTTACGGGCCGTCGGTTTAAAAGAAAATCAGCATAGCCCCGCTTTTTTAAAGGTTGCGTTTACCGTACAAAATATGAAAGTTCTACATCAATTACAGCTCGAGTTTTAAGTATTTGAAGCTGTCAGCCCCTAACGTTTCTAATGAAAAATATGTCCGCTTCGGTAACAAATATACTTTGTCATCCCCATTGAAACGATTACATTTAACATGCATTATTTGTGTCGGTTGCAAAAATTTGCATGTGGTTGTTATAAGAATTTGTGATTAACGTGCTTTTACATTCGCGGTATAGTAAAATTTATGGGGCATAGTTTGAAAAACCGACAATGCCCCTCTTCATAAAAATTCGTTTACCATACAAAATATGAGTGTTTTATATTAATTACAGCCGCAAGTAAAAGTGTTTTAAGTTGTCAGCACATTTTATATATATGCACTAAAATTTGGGTCTTCGATAAAAAATTGACTAATCCCCCACCCTTTCCTTCCGTAAAATTTTTTCTTATACCATAGAAAATTTGTAAGAGCTGAGATGTTTTAGATACAAATTATAAGTGTTTGTTCCAGAAATCTCTATGTGCTATTTTCTCTAAGAAAATAAAATAAAAAAAGAATATTATTCACAGCTGTTTCATTTCAAAAAATGTATTCTTTTCGCGTTGCATCTGCCTATACAGTTTCCCTGTCAGATTTTTAATTCGATGTTTTGCTATGAGATAGTCAGAACTTTGGTTAAACCAGCGGTTATATACTAATATCCGCATGTACTTTTTAACTCATGTCGCCTTTCATTTTACCGCACTCATTCTAATGCTATCGGCAGCCTTCGAATTCCTTCTTATTTTCTCACGTACTAACGATTGGCTAATTATCGACTATTAGGCTTTTCATCTAAATTTAAACTGCCCCATGTATTCCAATGTAATGGTCATCCCTTGGCAAGATCTGTATCTTACCCAATATCTATCTATCGTCAAAACTTTACGAATGAAAATTGTGAACTCTATCACTGTTTGCTTGCACTTGATGATGTAAACATCAAGATTTGATTTTGGTGTGTCAGCGGGGTCACTTCCAAAACATCTATGTGTCCCTCCAGATCTTCATTAAAATTTCCTTTTTAAGCTGCAAGTATTTATTTTTAAATCTTCTGGACCTGTGTCATTGTTTGATACGCGCATTTGTACTTCATCACGGAAATATTCAATTGTACTGAAATAGTGCAAAAGACATTTTCATATTCATATCCGAAGTTTTTGAAGTGAAAACTTCTTTAGGCGCGTTGAGCTTTTTTTTTTTTTTTAGATGGAGAAAAACCACTGATTTGGAGACACTGTTACGTAACCGACATGCTAGCATTTTGGCACATAGACACTAGCAGGCCAAGCGGCGAATGACAGGAACTTTTCCCTCTTCAGCTCAATCCGCAAAAGAAGAACTAAGCTAAAACTCACTTTTTCACCCTGCGTTCACACAGGAACACACACACGCCCATTATCAGTTTTCGAAAACTTCTTTAGGCGCGTTGAGCTTTTTTGAGATGGAGAAAACCACTGATTTGGAGACACTGTTGCGTAACCGACATGCTAGCATTTTGGCACATAGACACTAGCGCGCCAAGCGTAATATAATTTTGGTATTGTATTCATTAATAGAAATACTTTTGGATAGTATTGAATTGGAGTATGGATTTCAATATTTGGATAGTTTTGAATTGTAATGGTTGCCGTTTATATTTCACCGGATAAATCTTTAATTGCAATACGAGAATTTGTGTACGAAAATTTGTTTATTTATATGTACATGTATAATTTAATAATATAATTTAATATAATAATATATATAACAAATTATTAATGGTTATTTATATGTAATTTATAGTTAAATTATATTACTATGAAAATTGTAATATAATTTTGGTAGTAATAGTTTATAATAATGAATAAAAAAACACTACATTTAAAAGTATTTCCTGCGCAATAAAACATTTCCTGACGATTAAAAAAACACACACGTAATTGTTGAAGTTTTCACTTCTATTGGCACTCCCGGAGTGCCACTGTTTTTTTTTAATGAAAGAAAAACAACCCACAACAAAACCAAGCGCTAGTATAGAACCTTGGTGCCTATGGAAGAACATTTTTATGTTAACTTATAGCTGGGAGTGAGCCTCGCTTTTATTCAGCATTGGACTATAAAAAAAGTTACGAGACTTCGGATTAATTAATTGTATGGAAAGACTATATGGAAAGACTTCAACTAAAAACTAGTACTAGAGAAACCTTCCTCCTTCGGTATCATCCGGGTTTTTCAGCCCTTTGTGTCGACCTTTCATCGCCGACGTGGTGCTTCGACGATCTACGGTCATTCAAATACGCTGGTCACCGATGGCAACTTTTGGAGTCAAAATGTGCCAGATTTATTGTTTCGTTTTCTCCTGCGCTTCTCCTGATAAGGACATAAGGAAGCGGGGTCCGCTTTTGGTATTGAAAACGGGTGATTAAAGAATTTTGTGTGCGCCTGATCGGAGTATTTTCAACTCGCGCTTGAGGAGCAAAATTAATTAATTTCTTTAATTTCGTCTTGTGTGCGCTACACGCTTTTTTTAATCTGTTTTTGAGTGATCAAGATCTCAAAGAAGTTCTAGTGTACTTGCAAAAAAAAAGTGTTACAAGAAAGTAGATTGAGTTCTACTATTGAAACTATTTCGCAGATATAATTATCTTCTGCAGATAAATTATCTTCTTATATTAGTTACTTAAAAAAATTAGTGTGAAATATCATGATCATATATAATCGTCAGGATTGAAAATATAATTTCTGTTAGGTGTTGTAAATTTTCTTTATTTTCATAATGTCAACGAATTTTTTTTTTTGTTTTTTTGTTTCACCGGTCACAAACTTTATTGTGACATTTGTACTTCACATTTTACAGCTCAAGTGATACTTATTAAAAAATGCAAAAGAAAAACTGTGGGTGGATAAATATATAAAATTAAAACAAAAAAATTCACATTTTTATACTTTCAGTTTTTTCTCTAAACTTAATTTCGTAATATTTTTTTTTTTTTATACAAAATGTGTATATATATATACCTGATTATGATTAAAACATTTTATGCTCTTATATGAATGCACATTGCTATTACGTTTGTTGCTTTTAACTATTTATTTTGAAAACTGTTTATTAATTTTCTTTAAAAAAAATGGAAAACAAAATAATTGATTGAAAGTATTTCTTTAAATCGAATTTACAACGATGGTACAACATCCACGATACATTTTGCGCAATTATTCCCATATAACACAAACTTTTGCAATGAATATATTTTTTTTTAGTTCAGAAAGTTATTGAAGTTATTGTATTTTTATGCTTGTCTTTTTATATTACCTTTTAATGTGGTTCGCAGTCTATTTTCGTTATTTGTTTATATTACTGATGAGGAGTATTACTTTATTTTAATAATTTGTTTCTTTTTTTACACTAAGTTAGTATCTCATGTAGGAAAGTTGTTAACATTAATTACTCTGCATATTTTTTTACATACATTTTGTTGCCTATATGCAGGTAACTTGTTTAAAGTATGCTAATAACACTATCAAGCAATTTAATTACCTTTGGATAGCGAATAAGTTTTCATTACAAGGGTTATGTTTTTATCTATGCAGGGTTACTCTTAGGAAAATTTAAAAAGAAAAACTAAAAAAAAAAATGGAAACTTATATTTAAATTCTATTTTTGTGTTTTTCTTCTTGTGCCATCAATTATTTGGTTAATTTTATAAATTGATGGCTGACATGATTTCTATGAAATGTGTTTAACATTTTTTTTATTATCAAAGGTAAGTCTTTTTAAATATATATACATATTCGATACCATTGCTTTATAAAAACGTGTAATAATAATAGCAATCTAGAAATATTTTATGCTTGACAACTGAATAATGTTGAAGTGTTTGAAAATCTGATGGGCTTATAATTTGTACATTTTAAGTTTATTTAATTTCAAATCTTGAGTTATTTAATGATTCGGCAATTTTATATTACACATATTTTTTTTTCTTCCCGAAAATTCAGATTTTTTTTCTTTCTTTTCTTATATTTAAATTTCACGAATGGATATGGTAAAAGAAAAATAAGTGTGTGACAAAAGATAATTTTTGGTAAATTTTGAGAATTTTTTTCCAGCGAGAATGTGTTTTTTTTTTTTTTTTTTTTTTAGTATTGAGAATTGTTCTAGAACCATTATTGATAGCATTAGTCGCCCATGCATGCCCATTAAAAAAAAATACATTCAGGTTCAAAGAAAATATTTAATTCTACACCTTCATTATTTTTTACTTCATTTTTTTAACATAAAAAACTTTAAAGAAAGAGGTTTGGAATTTTAATAAAAAACAATCGTGTTTTACAAAATGTTCTTCTCTCGATATACACAACATTGTGAAAGATTAAAAAAAAAAAAAAAAAAAAAAAAAAAAAAAAAAAAAAAAAAAAAACTATTCGAATTTAAAACTAATATATATATATGTAAATATATTGTAAAAAATTGTGTACTGATTGGTATTTTTTTTTCATCGGTCTATGTAGCGCGCCAAGTGGTCGGATGATTAAAAAGGTATTGTTTTCGACGAAAATACTCTGATACTGGTCGTCAGATTTTTTTCACATGCAATAGATTTTTAATCGGAAGGGTACACAGCAACACTATACACAAGCTACACCAGTTACATTTTTTCATATTTTTAGATATTCGGAATAAAACCTTAGACACTTGTTTATAGGGTTTTAGTTCAAAAGTTTACATAAGTTTACTCTTTTTTATCACACAAGTAGCATTTCCTGGTTACATTTTTTTTCGCTTTTCTTTACTTAAAAACACATTTTCTTTTTAAATATTACGTTAGACACCTTTTTGTATTTGTGATACAATGTTGTTGGTTCCATGAATATACATAAAGAATTTTGTTCATAGATATCACATCTTAGTTTATAGTTTATTTTGTACATAGAAAACTCTACACTAGTTCATTGCATTGCCAATTCTTTGTATACACGAGGGACTAATATTCTTTTTTTTCTTTTTTATAAACATTAGTTCATAGCAATTTTCGTCTTTTACACACATTTTAGTTCATTGCATTACTTTTACACTTTAAGTTAGTGAAATACCCCTACACATTAAATCATTGAAATAATTTTACACTTTAATTCATTGAAGTACTTAGATTGCTGAGTTCATTTAAACATACAACAAAGTCGTTGAATACTAACATGACTAACATGACGAAAATACTGAATGACTAACATACATTGCTTCGATTCATTGAAAAACTTTTACATTACTTCGGTTCATTGAAATAATCTTACACATTTAGTCATGGATGTTTGTTTTGGGTTTTTTTTTTAAACATTGCATACTGAATTAAAAATATTCAAACATTTTTCAAGTTTTGAACTTTTTCACATTAAGATTTTTTTTTTTTTTTTTTTTTTTTTTTTTGCCCTCATGTCTCATTAAACTAGGAATACTAGTTGCAACATAAACATTTATTAAAATTTACATTTTAGCATACTCTTAATTTTTTATTTTTATTTTATTTTATTTTCATATATTTTATATTATGACATTCTCATGTCACAATGACTTTGTTCAACAACAAAGATTTATAGGAAACTACCTCTTCACATGCTATGTATATATTTTTTAAATTTCAGGCTGGCGATGTTTTTTTTTCTCTTCTAGTTTCATGTTTCGATCAGATTTTCAACATGAATTGTTCTCACTTTTTAAAATTTTAAAAGTTCTTAATTTTCTTGGTTCTAAATACCTTGACACAGTTTTGTCATCAGCACTTAACTCATCATGCTTAACTGCAGAGATTATTGACAATTACATAATTTTTACTTTCGTAACAGTTGCTTTTCTCTTTTATTACATGCTTTTTCTACAATCACATAATACATTTATTATGGTCTTATGGTCACACACTTCATTTGTTATGAGAGAATTCATTTGTGCCTGAAAGGGTGCCCCACTTAATTTTCTGTGCCGCATAATCTATATTGCTTATTCATATTTTTATAAATACTGTATAGCTGCTTTCCATAGTGTATGTTAATTAGTTATAGGTTTATATGTATATATATATATATATACATATCCTCATTTCTATGATCCGAACTGGATTAAAATTTTGAGAAGAATTACATAACGTCATTTAAACATTTTCAATACTGGCGACAACCATTTTCTGACAAATATTTGCAAATTTATTGATATTGGTACCATACTTTTAATGTGACGTCACAAAATACAAACCAGGTAAAAACAATTCCTCTTGTTGAATAAATATGTGCACAAGTACAGTACAGAATACTGTATATGAAAAGAAAGTCTATAAGACTAGCTCACGTGAACATTTTGATCTACTGAACCTTTACAAAAAAAGCACATTATGAAGAATATTTAAGTCATGACATATTTGCTCATATATATATTTTCATTACAATTTTAAATATATAAGTTTTGTATTTTTTCATTTAATTTTTTTTCTTTGGAAAAGACACAGATTTTACCCCTTTCCCCATCTCTTGGCATTGAAAGCTCGTCGGTTTTTTGGGAAAATATATGATATCTTTTGATATCACATATATTATTCTTTATAGGTAATTCATATGATCCCTATATAGTTAAAATTTAATATTAACTATCAATATAAATATGCGCCGTTCTATTTCTTTTTGTATATCTAAGTTTTAAATTAATCAACTTCCCTTTTACATATTACTTTAACGTTCCCAGAAAAATCTGTCTGCTCTTTTCTATAAGAAAATAAAATAAAAAAATGAATATTATTCACAACCATTTCATTTCGAAAGATAGATTCTTTTCGCACTGCATCTGCCTATACGATTTCCCTGTCAAATATTTAATTTGATGCTTTGATATGAGATAGTCAAAACTTTGGTTAAACCAGCGGTTATATAATAATATCCAGATGTACTTTTAGACTTATTTCGCCTTTCATTTTACCTCACTCATCCTATTGCAATCGGCAGCCTTCAAATTCCTTCTTACTTTCTCACGTACTAACGATTGGCTAATTATCGCCTATTAGTCTTTTCATGTAAATTTAATCTGTCCCATGTATTCCAATGCAATGGTTATCCCTTGGCAAGATCCGTGTCTTACCCAATACCCATCTATCGCCAAAACGTTACGAATGAAAATTGTGAACTCTATCACTCCTTGCTTGTACTTGATTGTGTAAAGATCAAGATTTGATTTTGGTGTGTCAGCTGGGTCACTCCCAAGACAACTATGTGTCTCTTCAAATCTTCATTAAAGTTTCCTTTTTTAGCTACAAGTATTTATTTTTAAATCTTCTGAACCTGTGTCATTGTTTGGTATGCGCATTTGTACTTCATCACGAAAATATTCAATTTTACTTAAATAATTCAAGAGACTTTTTCATATTCATATCCGAAGTTTTTATGAAAGAAAAAACAACCCACAACAAAACCAATCGCTAGTATAACTACCATGTCAGATTTATTGATAGTACCCATTTAAGAATTATATTCTATTACGAATTTAGGCTTTTACGATAAGTTCATTTTTTCTTGACTTTTGAAGTATTTCTGAAAATTCTGCGGTATGGATGGTGGAAAGCATATAAAATTCTTTTCTATCAGAACAAATCATTGTGAATAGATTTTCAGGTGAGCGGAACACTGCCTCTCCTTTTTTTTCAATTTATCAGCTATCTTAGGAATGCATTTCCGTCTTCTTACTCATTCCATATTATACTCCTTTTTTCATCAGCGTGAATTCCTGAATTATTTACTTCATTTTTTTACTCTTCTCCTTTCAAACATACCGCACACATCCTGGAGGTAACTAAATTCAAATTGCATTTAAAACATTTAAAAAATTTACAATATAAGCGAACATACCAATTTGTTTCTGTAGCTTATCTATATAATATAGAACTTATGTAATTAAGGAACGCAGCTGGCTGTTACTATGTAGTTATATAATGAAACGATTATAGGATCCGGGAATTTTAAACACAGAATAGTAAAGTTGCAGAAGGAGGAGGGAAATGTGTGAAGTCAAGAATGTTATCACTATTATAATGGCAAAGTTCGTGCTCCTTATTAAGTCGCCGTATTCAGCACACAACAATCCTTGAAAGTTCGAATCGATGTCTACAACTTCGAAGAATGTGTCGAAAACTTGTCAAAGTGCTTTTATATTTGAGAGTAGTTCAACTTTGTACATTCTCCAACTTTGTCCAGAGCTGAAACCAGAGTGCCTTTTACCAGGAGTCGCCACAAAGTAATGCGTACTATAGGAAGTTATCATACCCACATAATTTACCTTGAATGCCGGTTTTCGTAAGAGCGGCAGGAGTACCCAGAGAACGTTTCGTGGATGTCGCCAATGGCGGCAGGAGTACACAGAGAACGTTTCGTGGATGCCGCCAATAGGTGACGGTAGTACTCAGTGAACGTTTCGCGATCGCTGCCAATTGGCGGCAGTACTACCGAAGGGGGTTAAATGATTTACCATTTTGTTTATACTGACGCGATCTGTTATCTTGGAAATGTAATAATCTCTTTAGCTCAAAGAGAAAATATCTAGTGATAGCATTCTTCAGTTTTGTTACTTCTAAATTATTTGCTTCTGCCCAGCAGGCCCCGTTCACTGGGTGAAGTATGATAGCTCGAAAGTGCAAAAATTCTATGAATGTTTTTATTTCAATTTTAGTCACATTATATTTCAATGTATTTTTCATTTCGTGAGCATATCAATTAGATTCCTCTACGATCATATCATAAACATGTTCAGTGAAAAATTCTTCAAACAGTTCAAGTGACTCATATTGTTAGTTTTCGCTGTCAATTATCGGAATTTCTCTTAGAAGATTTTTACAGTGTCCTGAATGAATAAGTCGTGGGTTCATTAGTCCATACAACTGATACTTCTCTTTTACGTTTACGGGATTTTAGTTTTCCTTTTTTAAATCCGAAATAATAAAATTATCATTATCATCTGATACAACTGGTGTATACAAATTGTCATCATATAATTGTTCTTCATGTATTAGATCATCTACATCTGGAGGCATTGATAAAATATCTGCTTATATTTCTTCGGAAAATAGATAAGCAGTTGCCTCTTCTAAGTAATAAACATTTTACTACTACTCATTTTTGAGTTTTCATTTATAGTTTATCTGCAAAAAAATAAGAATCTTTTAAGAAATAAATCTGAAAATGCTTAAACATTATACACAAACGCACCGCATCCAAATGATGACGGATAAATTTTCTTGCGTATTAAAGACTTGTTAACAACAATAAATATAAAAAAAAACCTCCTAATGGCATAATATAGACTATCTACATTATATTTATACCAAATTCAAAGAACTTACTTGTAAATCCAGTTCCATACAGTAACATAAAAAATAGAAAACATGATTACCTAAAAACCGGGAAATTATATGTACTATTTCTTTCCAGTGCATTTTTACTTAGATCCAAAGAAATCGCTTATCTTATATTATGCGATGATGCGATCTATCAGACTAATTTGCAAATAAAAGAATATTTTTTAATTTGATGTAGGAAATAGCAATTTTTTACAGCGACATTAAATAAGAACACTGGACGCTAATGGGTTAATATCAAGTTATTCGTCAGCCTGGAGTGTAACATAAAACAATTAAAACTATAGAAGCTAAATTCTTCTATAACGAATTTTTTTTTTTTTATCAACGAAAGAAATAACATACAAATCTACATTTTAAAATCTAAACATGTCTGAGTCGGAAATTTATTTCGGTTTCTAGCTATTCTGTTTTTATAATATTTGCTGTACCTTGTTTAGTAAAAACTGTTAAATGGAAACCTGTCTGTAACTAAATCCTGTGTAAATCGTAAAAGATTCATAGTCAATACGGACAACATATCATACAATTGTAATGCTCAATAAGTCACAATTTGTCAGAAATAATTTTCTTTCGGTGTTTATCAATTCCGCTTTTACAGATTTTTATTTATAAAGTTATGTTTTTTTGATACTCAAAAACCTATAAATACAAAATGTCCAGTGATAGGAAAACGATTCCCTTTTAGACAGGTGTTCGTCTAAACGGGAAAAAAATTTTTTTTAGTTAAGTCATGAGACGCTATCCAGTTTTTAGGTAGCTTTCATTACAAAAAGCTACCTATTGCAGCCGTTCGGAGGAAAGCGATTTCAAAAAAATTTGGTATATTTTCATCGATCATGACCCCCAGACCCCGAAACCACCCTCCGTTCAAAATTGACATATATATATATATATATATGTGAGTTGTGGTTTTAGATTCCCATAAAACCCTACTCATAACAACAGATATGATCAGCACTTTTCCATGAGAACTTGTTACCGCAGACCAGCAGATGTTACTGAATTTGCTGATATGCAGTTTGCATTCTCTTCGCCTGGAAACAAGTAACAACCGAGAGCAGATTGCATTCTGACGCGGCCGATGGTAGGCATATCTCGCTCTAGACGAGAGCAGAGGCCGAACTCCGATGATTCTGCGGGCGCGTATGCTGCAGAGAAAACCCCTACCCTCCCGTACCTGTAAATATAATTTCTATTTAATATGTAAACTATAACCTAGAATCATTAAACTCCTTTTTTCATTAACTAAGGCCTTATCTTTATATCATCCCTATATTACATGGGGGCTCTAGGCCGATTTGAATCCAAAACGAATTTAAAAAGTAAAATCCCCTAGGCTTTCTTACCGATCTACGTTTAAAATCAGAGAACTGTTTCGTTCCGTTATCAACCCTTGCATTTCAGCTGATGTGATTCATCTACATCTGATGTGAGCCATCTGTGTGAAGCTCAATCTCCCGTTTATTTTTATTTGTGCAAGATAGTTATCGCTGTACAAGGAATGAATCTTCGACTGCATATTTTTTTTTTCTACGGATCATTAATTGGATTACTTCAATATATCGTGGCGAGGAATTTATTTTTCAATTGGATAACTCCTTTTGAAGTAAGTTTTTTTTTTCTCTTTCCTTTCTTGCCTTTTAATATGGAATTGCAAGAAATTGACTTTATTAAAAGCCAATTGAAATCGGCTAAAACAGATAAAATCAAATTATTGCATGAATTTATATTTGGTTGCGATAAAAAACGCCAGAACAGAGCGAATTTAAGGAAATTTAAAGGTTTTTCTTTTACTGACAAAAGCGATGAGTATGAAAATAAACTCAAAGAAATTTTGCACGATTACGATCAGATACAATTGATTACTATTGCTAATATCTTATCCATTGACATCCATGGATAAAAACAAGATATAGGGCAACGTATTTTAAGCGCACTAGTTGATATTTCGGCTTTTAAAGACACGTTTACGGCAGTTTCGAATCGGATACAGAATTTGATGATTGCCACAATAGTAGTGGAAGCACTGGTTTATCTTCGCCTTTGGCAGTACAGCCAGACCAGGCGCGTGTACACTGTACACACTCCGCGCCCAAACAGACAATTTCTTTCCATGACATTGATCATTTAATTACACCGTTTAGTGGTGATAAAACGGAAAACGTTCAAACATGGTTTCAGAGATTTGAATCTCTGGCCCATTCATTTCAACTGTCCGACATACAGAAATTCGTGTTTGCTGAGCGGGCATTAAAAAGTTTAGCATTATTGTATGTACGTAGTGAAAATAATATTTCTTCATATGCATCACTCAAAGAGGCATTGTTTCGCGAATTTGGACAATCAGCTTCGTCCGCCCAGATACATCAATTACTAGCCGCTAGAGGCTGCCGCCCGAACGAAAAACTATTGGAATATTTTTTGAAAATGAAAGAAATAGCACAAAGAGGAAACATCGATGATATATCTTTAATTCACTATATAATTAATGGGATTAACGATACACCACATAATAAAGCTATATTATTCGGGTGCGCCACGCTTGCCGAATTTAAAAACAAGCTCCAAATTTTCGAACGAATTTGTGAACAAAGTTCTAAATTTTATCAATCAAAGTCACCGACAACACCCAACACTCCTAAGATTAACCAGACGGAAAAAACTGCAAAATTAACTTGCTGGAATTGTTTAGCCCCAGGACACGTGTCTACCCATTGTGTGCATTTAAATAAAGGAAAAAAGTGTATGAAATGTGCACGTTTTGGTCATGTTTCCAACCAGTGTACAGAGCAAACTCCAGAGCGTAAGCGTTCGACTCAAGGCACCTCCCCTTCACGCAAGACGTCGCCGCGCAGAGACGAACAAATTAACGTAGTCGAAATGTGTCATTCTCATCCGCGCATGCAGAAACCTGTAAAAATTTTCAATTTACAAATCAATTCAATCTTGGACACTGGAAGCTCACTGACGATACTGAAAGAAGACATTTATGAACAAATTGGGTCTCCCCCCCTCACCGGAGCAACTGTGCAATTGTCGGGTATCGGTAACCGTGTTATTCAACCTATAGGATCGTTTTTTACCAATATACAAATAGACGATAATACTTTTTCTACTTCTGTTTACGTGGTTAAGTCTTCTCAGATGCCCATGCCACTTATCATAGGGACAGATGTCATATTTCAGGGTACTCTCACATGCGACAAAAACAGAGCTACTTTAACTAAATCTCCACCCACAAGTATTTTTATAAGCTGCATTACTGTCTCTGATAATGTATCTGCAACGAAATCTCAAGATAAATCCTATGTACCTCCATTTCCTGATGCAAGATGCACTATGGAAACACTTGTTTCAAATTCTTTCCCCCAAGATCTAAAACCGCCGACAGTAAATAAAGATTTTTCGAATGAAAATATTACTACTGACATAGAGATTGACTCAGCACATCTGAAACATCTCGCAACATTACCGCCAGACTGTTTTTCCTTCGATTTAAATTTCTTATCCTACAAGCTGTTCATGACTGTGCTTCTCTTATTGACCATCTATTTATTACTGTTTACGTCTGCCAACGGACTCATTTATCAGCATTCGGCGTTCCATACATCCCAACCATCTCCAGATTCGAGTGACGTTACTAATTGGACCGAAATTCTGCGTTTCCTTATCATTTCTTGTTTATTTTTTATACGCCGACATTTTGTGAAGTCAACAACGAGAAAGAGAAAAAGTAGACTTAAATTTCCAAAAAGAAATATGCTTCACGTATATAGGTCACTAGTGCAACCAACGAATTTAGCATAAATGTGTTTTTTATTATTACTACTATTTTTTTAACTGTGTTTTTACATATTCTGTGTTTTACACCTATATCTGCTTATTTCTGAGAACATTTATATCGTACAGACTAATAGACTGCTACTATCTGTGACTTTCTTAGTAACTTTATTTCAATATCTTCGTTTTTTTTTTACGATTGCAGCAAGCATCCACGATTTTTTTTTTTTTCTGGACGAAACATTAGAATGAGGTGTTTACCAGTGTAACTCACCATTTCAAGAGTCCAATTATTGGTGAAAATCTTCATCACAGAACGTTTTTTTTCTTCTTCGTATTTTTGTGTGTCATGCCATTCTACAGTGCGATAAACTTCAGGTGCTTTTTTTTTAAAGAAGTTATCGCGTACCAAGCATTTTTATCAACAGTTTTTTTTTTTTGTTTAATTATTCTTAGTTTGTGGAATATGTAACAGATTCTTTATTTTTTCAGCCTATATTAACAGAATTTATGTGCTTTTTTTTTTCGAAGTTCTGTTCAACATTTTTTTTTAAATCTCTGAGCGATATATACCGGCTCAAAACTTTTTTATTGAGTCCATGCTGTGATTTTTTTTTTCTCGCATGGCAAATCAATTTTTTTTATAAAATCAGCAAAACAGTGTTTTTTTTTGTAGTTTTGCTTAAAACTTTTTAGTAAATCAGCAAAACAGTGCTTTTTTTGTAGTTTTGCTTAAAACTTTTTATTACAAGTGCAAAACAGTGCTTTTTTTTTAGTTTTGCATAAAACTTTTTTCCTGACTGCCAAGCAGTGACTCCTTTTTTTTTTATGTTGCGTAAACAACAACTTTATTTAAGATGACTATCTACACAGGACTTTTTTTTTTTTGAACACTCACTTTTGACAAGAAGAAAAAGAATATTGTTGTATTTATACTTTTAAAACTGCATTTATATTTTTAAAACTGTATTTTATGTGTAAACTTTTTATTGAATTGCTATATATATGTATGTGTTTCCCCCCCCCCCCCCATCGCATATTTTTTTTACAGAAGTAAGAGCTGGCTGTCGAAAAAAAAAAACCTTTTGGTGGGAAATCCTTTTTTTTTTTTTTTTTTTTTTGCTTAGACGAGGCAAACCTTTTTTTTAAATATTTTTTATTCCCGAATGACGTTGGGATAAAGATGTTTTTTTTTACGAAATTCTTCCTAAGATGAGGCAGATTTTAGTATGTTTTCTTGATGATAATATAATGGGCAGACGGCCTTTCAGATTATATTTTTCATCCCTGATGATGGCTCATGAGAAAGACGGTCTCATGATTGATGTTATCCTGAGTTTTTTTTTTTATTCTTTTGTTTTTTTTCTTTGGAGATACCCCACGGCAGCTCAGCATTAATTTACATAAAATTTAGACTTAAATTTTTTATTATTATTTAGCTCAATTTTCTTAATTATTTAATGACAATTTTTTTCCTTTGGATTTTAATTATTTTTAGATAGTTTTTTTTTTTTTTTTTTTTTTTTTTTTTGACATATCTTGTTGCTTATTTAACGCGCTGTCGAGGTCGACAAGCGGACAAGATGGCCGAGTGTGAGTTGTGGTTTTAGATTCCCATAAAACCCTACTCATAACAACAGATATGATCAGCACTTTTCCATGAGAACTTGTTACCGCAGACCAGCAGATGTTACTGAATTTGCTGATATGCAGTTTGCATTCTCTTCGCCTGGAAACAAGTAACAACCGAGAGCAGATTGCATTCTGACGCGGCCGATGGTAGGCATATCTCGCTCTAGACGAGAGCAGAGGCCGAACTCCGATGATTCTGCGGGCGCGTATGCTGCAGAGAAAACCCCTACCCTCCCGTACCTGTAAATATAATTTCTATTTAATATGTAAACTATAACCTAGAATCATTAAACTCCTTTTTTCATTAACTAAGGCCTTATCTTTATATCATCCCTATATTACATAGATATATATATATATCTGACATATGTCACACTGTAACTCTCGTATTTATGAACCGATTTGGATGTAATTCGGTGTGTACATAGTACATACCAATCTCAAAGTAATTGCTTAAAAGGCGCAAAGACCAACCTAGTGAAAAAGATTCCTTGCCGAGAATCGAACCCGGGCCATCAGTATAGCGCACTGACGTTCTACAGGCAACACCACATGGAACGAACTAGGTTGGTCTTTGCGCCTTTTAAGAAATTACTTTGAGATTTGATTTTCACTGGAAATATTGTATACAATGCGTATGTTTCTCTCTGGAATTATTTCCAAATATTAATAAGAAATATTAATTGGTCATTTGTAAAAGTAGGGTACTATAAAAATGACACTTTAAATTGAATATTGGCATAAATAATACTTATAAATGACTTGACCAGAATTAATTAATTATTAAGAACGTTAAAGCGTTATTATTCACAATAGAGATAAATGGACTTGGTCTACTATGGTTGTGCGCCCCACATGTGTCGCTTGCCATGTATAGTACGTCAAAAATGAAATATAAACTAGTTAAATGTCTAATGAATTATTTTCAGTATGTAAATCAATTCTAAATAAAAACAACATATATTGCAAACTTTATATAATATGTTTCTTCTTCAAAATCATTTCTTTTCTTCCGTCAAAGTAAAAAGATATGCATGACCTTTAAGTGGATTTAAAATAGGGAAACAAGATATGTCAAAAAATGCAGACATTTCATTATTTTTTATGTCTGTAAAATCAAAAATGCATTTTTAAGTTCGCGTCAGAAATTTTAAGATTTATTTTACACTGGAAAGTTTTTTTCGCCATATCAAACATTCACAATTTTTATTTTAACAATTCTCTTTAGAAAAGTATTTCTTACGAATAATTTTTGAAAATTTGAACACATAAGATGTTGCTTCTTTTTCTTTTGTGAAAGTAAAGCACTGGGAATTACAGTAATATTTGCTCGTTTTTTAACAAAATATTTAAAAGTTATATTGAGTTTCTTGTTTGAATGTAACTTTGATATCATATTTACTGCAAACTTATATTACTAAGAACCATTCGAAGAAATATTTTTGGTATTTTGCATTTCCAAGCGAGTTTATTCTTATTAATATAGATTAAAGATTAACACGAATCCATTATTTATAAAATATTAGAGACATCTCCATTTTCACTAAACTCTCATTGATTCAATACTTCTGAATTTTTTTAATTTGATCTTAACATTCATTAAGTTTAAATTATAAACCTCAATATACCATTATTTGGGTAAGTAACATTTCGGTCCCATCCATTCAGTCCATTTTTTACTTCACCGCCACCAATCCTATACCTTGCACTCCAATTGTCATAGGCACACCAGATATTGAATGTCTCAACATCATGAGGTGTCATTATCAGTGGCTTCATCATTTTATTATAAAAAGTTTAAATTTCACAAAACCGCTGAAATTTAAGGTGACTAAATTAAAGTGATCAAATTGTAGAAGAGCGCTTAAAGTTTGTGTGTGTGAATAAAGTGTCATAAATTTACAGGGCACATTATGTTTTTTTTTTTTTTTCTTTTTTTACTGAAGCCATCTTGTTTTTGGATAAATCAAATTTAAAGTCAAACAACACAAACACATAGAATTCGGATCCAAATTAAATGTTTCTGGTTATTGGATATTTTTTCTTGCTATTCTAAAATTAAATGCGTTTCGTTTAAACCGTTCGGGTCTGGTGTACTATTATTAGTACGTGTCGTTTCATTGTGTATTGTTTTGTCTAACCAATTACTTTTGTTACTACCTACATGTATGTCTATACATTTCTTATTATGTCCTCATTTATGTTTTGGCATTTAGTAATAATAATAATAATAATAATAATGAATGTTTGCACAATTCTCTTTACCGTTGTCGATACTTTTATTTTAAACATGTATTTCACATTTAAAATTTTAAATATAGGTTACTTTTCAGAACAAATCATGTGTGGTAAAACGCAAAAAAAAGCAAAAAGTTACAATATCTATTAAATCTTGTTATAATACGATATTTTCCAAGTGGCTCCAGACCTATTGCCATATACATACTAACGGAATAGTATGAAAAATAACTACATTTGTCAGGTTTTAGGAAATGGCATGTTCCTTAAACTTTAGTTAATCTATTTGGATTACTATTAACGTTATTAACGTATAAAAGTCTTTTTTTACTCAAAATTGAAAAACAAATCGTACCCAAAAGTGTTAAAAATTGATAAAGCCCATACCCTTTATATGTTACATTTACTACACAAAACAAAAGTGTTCTACGGCAATTACATCTCGACTTTTAAATGTTTTAAGTTGTCATAAACTCTAATTTTTATACACTAAAACATCGGAAGCTTCTATAAAAAATCACTTCCTTTTCACGCTCCTTGAAACGATTAAATTTGTCATAGAAAACTTGAGTGGACTGAGACAATTTTGATCCGATTTATGAGTAGTTTGGTTATCCGGCCCTTATATTTATTCTAAACTAAAATTTGGCAGATTCTGTTAAATAAAACGATAAAGTATCCCCTTTTAAAAGGTTTATCATGCATTTCTGATACACTTAAATGTAGTGGGTTTCGCTAAAAACAAATATGACGAGGAACCCTCCCCCTTACAATGGTTACATTTATAATATGGAATTTCTGCAGGCTTCGGCAATATGGATCCGAGTTAGAAGTATTTGTGGTTATCGAATCCTTATATTCACAACATACTAATATTTACGGGCCGTCGGTTTAAAAGAAAATCAGCATAGCCCCGCTTTTTTAAAGGTTGCGTTTACCGTACAAAATATGAAAGTTCTACATCAATTACAGCTCGAGTTTTAAGTATTTGAAGCTGTCAGCCCCTAACGTTTCTAATGAAAAATATGTCCGCTTCGGTAACAAATATACTTTGTCATCCCCATTGAAACGATTACATTTAACATGCATTATTTGTGTCGGTTGCAAAAATTTGCATGTGGTTGTTATAAGAATTTGTGATTAACGTGCTTTTACATTCGCGGTATAGTAAAATTTATGGGGCATAGTTTGAAAAACCGACAATGCCCCTCTTCATAAAAATTCGTTTACCATACAAAATATGAGTGTTTTATATTAATTACAGCCGCAAGTAAAAGTGTTTTAAGTTGTCAGCACATTTTATATATATGCACTAAAATTTGGGTCTTCGATAAAAAATTGACTAATCCCCCACCCTTTCCTTCCGTAAAATTTTTTCTTATACCATAGAAAATTTGTAAGAGCTGAGATGTTTTAGATACAAATTATAAGTGTTTGTTCCAGAAATCTCTATGTGCTATTTTCTCTAAGAAAATAAAATAAAAAAAGAATATTATTCACAGCTGTTTCATTTCAAAAAATGTATTCTTTTCGCGTTGCATCTGCCTATACAGTTTCCCTGTCAGATTTTTAATTCGATGTTTTGCTATGAGATAGTCAGAACTTTGGTTAAACCAGCGGTTATATACTAATATCCGCATGTACTTTTTAACTCATGTCGCCTTTCATTTTACCGCACTCATTCTAATGCTATCGGCAGCCTTCGAATTCCTTCTTATTTTCTCACGTACTAACGATTGGCTAATTATCGACTATTAGGCTTTTCATCTAAATTTAAACTGCCCCATGTATTCCAATGTAATGGTCATCCCTTGGCAAGATCTGTATCTTACCCAATATCTATCTATCGTCAAAACTTTACGAATGAAAATTGTGAACTCTATCACTGTTTGCTTGCACTTGATGATGTAAACATCAAGATTTGATTTTGGTGTGTCAGCGGGGTCACTTCCAAAACATCTATGTGTCCCTCCAGATCTTCATTAAAATTTCCTTTTTAAGCTGCAAGTATTTATTTTTAAATCTTCTGGACCTGTGTCATTGTTTGATACGCGCATTTGTACTTCATCACGGAAATATTCAATTGTACTGAAATAGTGCAAAAGACATTTTCATATTCATATCCGAAGTTTTTGAAGTGAAAACTTCTTTAGGCGCGTTGAGCTTTTTTTTTTTTTAGATGGAGAAAAACCACTGATTTGGAGACACTGTTACGTAACCGACATGCTAGCATTTTGGCACATAGACACTAGCAGGCCAAGCGGCGAATGACAGGAACTTTTCCCTCTTCAGCTCAATCCGCAAAAGAAGAACTAAGCTAAAACTCACTTTTTCACCCTGCGTTCACACAGGAACACACACACGCCCATTATCAGTTTTCGAAAACTTCTTTAGGCGCGTTGAGCTTTTTTGAGATGGAGAAAACCACTGATTTGGAGACACTGTTGCGTAACCGACATGCTAGCATTTTGGCACATAGACACTAGCGCGCCAAGCGTAATATAATTTTGGTATTGTATTCATTAATAGAAATACTTTTGGATAGTATTGAATTGGAGTATGGATTTCAATATTTGGATAGTTTTGAATTGTAATGGTTGCCGTTTATATTTCACCGGATAAATCTTTAATTGCAATACGAGAATTTGTGTACGAAAATTTGTTTATTTATATGTACATGTATAATTTAATAATATAATTTAATATAATAATATATATAACAAATTATTAATGGTTATTTATATGTAATTTATAGTTAAATTATATTACTATGAAAATTGTAATATAATTTTGGTAGTAATAGTTTATAATAATGAATAAAAAAACACTACATTTAAAAGTATTTCCTGCGCAATAAAACATTTCCTGACGATTAAAAAAACACACACGTAATTGTTGAAGTTTTCACTTCTATTGGCACTCCCGGAGTGCCACTGTTTTTTTTTTAATGAAAGAAAAACAACCCACAACAAAACCAAGCGCTAGTATAGAACCTTGGTGCCTATGGAAGAACATTTTTATGTTAACTTATAGCTGGGAGTGAGCCTCGCTTTTATTCAGCATTGGACTATAAAAAAAGTTACGAGACTTCGGATTAATTAATTGTATGGAAAGACTATATGGAAAGACTTCAACTAAAAACTAGTACTAGAGAAACCTTCCTCCTTCGGTATCATCCGGGTTTTTCAGCCCTTTGTGTCGACCTTTCATCGCCGACGTGGTGCTTCGACGATCTACGGTCATTCAAATACGCTGGTCACCGATGGCAACTTTTGGAGTCAAAATGTGCCAGATTTATTGTTTCGTTTTCTCCTGCGCTTCTCCTGATAAGGACATAAGGAAGCGGGGTCCGCTTTTGGTATTGAAAACGGGTGATTAAAGAATTTTGTGTGCGCCTGATCGGAGTATTTTCAACTCGCGCTTGAGGAGCAAAATTAATTAATTTCTTTAATTTCGTCTTGTGTGCGCTACACGCTTTTTTTAATCTGTTTTTGAGTGATCAAGATCTCAAAGAAGTTCTAGTGTACTTGCAAAAAAAAAGTGTTACAAGAAAGTAGATTGAGTTCTACTATTGAAACTATTTCGCAGATATAATTATCTTCTGCAGATAAATTATCTTCTTATATTAGTTACTTAAAAAAATTAGTGTGAAATATCATGATCATATATAATCGTCAGGATTGAAAATATAATTTCTGTTAGGTGTTGTAAATTTTCTTTATTTTCATAATGTCAACGAATTTTTTTTTTGTTTTTTTGTTTCACCGGTCACAAACTTTATTGTGACATTTGTACTTCACATTTTACAGCTCAAGTGATACTTATTAAAAAATGCAAAAGAAAAACTGTGGGTGGATAAATATATAAAATTAAAACAAAAAAATTCACATTTTTATACTTTCAGTTTTTTCTCTAAACTTAATTTCGTAATATTTTTTTTTTTTATACAAAATGTGTATATATATATACCTGATTATGATTAAAACATTTTATGCTCTTATATGAATGCACATTGCTATTACGTTTGTTGCTTTTAACTATTTATTTTGAAAACTGTTTATTAATTTTCTTTAAAAAAAATGGAAAACAAAATAATTGATTGAAAGTATTTCTTTAAATCGAATTTACAACGATGGTACAACATCCACGATACATTTTGCGCAATTATTCCCATATAACACAAACTTTTGCAATGAATATATTTTTTTTTAGTTCAGAAAGTTATTGAAGTTATTGTATTTTTATGCTTGTCTTTTTATATTACCTTTTAATGTGGTTCGCAGTCTATTTTCGTTATTTGTTTATATTACTGATGAGGAGTATTACTTTATTTTAATAATTTGTTTCTTTTTTTACACTAAGTTAGTATCTCATGTAGGAAAGTTGTTAACATTAATTACTCTGCATATTTTTTTACATACATTTTGTTGCCTATATGCAGGTAAATTGTTTAAAGTATGCTAATAACACTATCAAGCAATTTAATTACCTTTGGATGGCGAATAAGTTTTCATTACAAGGGTTATGTTTTTATCTATGCAGGGTTACTCTTAGGAAAATTTAAAAAGAAAAACTAAAAAAAAAAAAATGGAAACTTATATTTAAATTCTATTTTTGTGTTTTTCTTCTTGTGCCATCAATTATTTGGTTAATTTTATAAATTGATGGCTGACATGATTTCTATGAAATGTGTTTAACATTTTTTTTATTATCAAAGGTAAGTCTTTTTAAATATATATACATATTCGATACCATTGCTTTATAAAAACGTGTAATAATAATAGCAATCTAGAAATATTTTATGCTTGACAACTGAATAATGTTGAAGTGTTTGAAAATCTGATGGGCTTATAATTTGTACATTTTAAGTTTATTTAATTTCAAATCTTGAGTTATTTAATGATTCGGCAATTTTATATTACACATATTTTTTTTTCTTCCCGAAAATTCAGATTTTTTTTCTTTCTTTTCTTATATTTAAATTTCACGAATGGATATGGTAAAAGAAAAATAAGTGTGTGACAAAAGATAATTTTTGGTAAATTTTGAGAATTTTTTTCCAGCGAGAATGTGTTTTTTTTTTTTTTTTTTTTTTTTAGTATTGAGAATTGTTCTAGAACCATTATTGATAGCATTAGTCGCCCATGCATGCCCATTAAAAAAAAATACATTCAGGTTCAAAGAAAATATTTAATTCTACACCTTCATTATTTTTTACTTCATTTTTTTAACATAAAAAACTTTAAAGAAAGAGGTTTGGAATTTTAATAAAAAACAATCGTGTTTTACAAAATGTTCTTCTCTCGATATACACAACATTGTGAAAGATTAAAAAAAAAAAAAAAAAAAAAAAAAAAAAAAAACTATTCGAATTTAAAACTAATATATATATATGTAAATATATTGTAAAAAATTGTGTACTGATTGGTATTTTTTTTTCATCGGTCTATGTAGCGCGCCAAGTGGTCGGATGATTAAAAAGGTATTGTTTTCGACGAAAATACTCTGATACTGGTCGTCAGATTTTTTTCACATGCAATAGATTTTTAATCGGAAGGGTACACAGCAACACTATACACAAGCTACACCAGTTACATTTTTTCATATTTTTAGATATTCGGAATAAAACCTTAGACACTTGTTTATAGGGTTTTAGTTCAAAAGTTTACATAAGTTTACTCTTTTTTATCACACAAGTAGCATTTCCTGGTTACATTTTTTTTCGCTTTTCTTTACTTAAAAACACATTTTCTTTTTAAATATTACGTTAGACACCTTTTTGTATTTGTGATACAATGTTGTTGGTTCCATGAATATACATAAAGAATTTTGTTCATAGATATCACATCTTAGTTTATAGTTTATTTTGTACATAGAAAACTCTACACTAGTTCATTGCATTGCCAATTCTTTGTATACACGAGGGACTAATATTCTTTTTTTTCTTTTTTATAAACATTAGTTCATAGCAATTTTCGTCTTTTACACACATTTTAGTTCATTGCATTACTTTTACACTTTAAGTTAGTGAAATACCCCTACACATTAAATCATTGAAATAATTTTACACTTTAATTCATTGAAGTACTTAGATTGCTGAGTTCATTTAAACATACAACAAAGTCGTTGAATACTAACATGACTAACATGACGAAAATACTGAATGACTAACATACATTGCTTCGATTCATTGAAAAACTTTTACATTACTTCGGTTCATTGAAATAATCTTACACATTTAGTCATGGATGTTTGTTTTGGGTTTTTTTTTTAAACATTGCATACTGAATTAAAAATATTCAAACATTTTTCAAGTTTTGAACTTTTTCACATTAAGATTTTTTTTTTTTTTTTTTTTTTTTTTTTTTTTTGCCCTCATGTCTCATTAAACTAGGAATACTAGTTGCAACATAAACATTTATTAAAATTTACATTTTAGCATACTCTTAATTTTTTATTTTTATTTTATTTTATTTTCATATATTTTATATTATGACATTCTCATGTCACAATGACTTTGTTCAACAACAAAGATTTATAGGAAACTACCTCTTCACATGCTATGTATATATTTTTTAAATTTCAGGCTGGCGATGTTTTTTTTTCTCTTCTAGTTTCATGTTTCGATCAGATTTTCAACATGAATTGTTCTCACTTTTTAAAATTTTAAAAGTTCTTAATTTTCTTGGTTCTAAATACCTTGACACAGTTTTGTCATCAGCACTTAACTCATCATGCTTAACTGCAGAGATTATTGACAATTACATAATTTTTACTTTCGTAACAGTTGCTTTTCTCTTTTATTACATGCTTTTTCTACAATCACATAATACATTTATTATGGTCTTATGGTCACACACTTCATTTGTTATGAGAGAATTCATTTGTGCCTGAAAGGGTGCCCCACTTAATTTTCTGTGCCGCATAATCTATATTGCTTATTCATATTTTTATAAATACTGTATAGCTGCTTTCCATAGTGTATGTTAATTAGTTATAGGTTTATATGTATATATATATATATATACATATCCTCATTTCTATGATCCGAACTGGATTAAAATTTTGAGAAGAATTACATAACGTCATTTAAACATTTTCAATACTGGCGACAACCATTTTCTGACAAATATTTGCAAATTTATTGATATTGGTACCATACTTTTAATGTGACGTCACAAAATACAAACCAGGTAAAAACAATTCCTCTTGTTGAATAAATATGTGCACAAGTACAGTACAGAATACTGTATATGAAAAGAAAGTCTATAAGACTAGCTCACGTGAACATTTTGATCTACTGAACCTTTACAAAAAAAGCACATTATGAAGAATATTTAAGTCATGACATATTTGCTCATATATATATTTTCATTACAATTTTAAATATATAAGTTTTGTATTTTTTCATTTAATTTTTTTTCTTTGGAAAAGACACAGATTTTACCCCTTTCCCCATCTCTTGGCATTGAAAGCTCGTCGGTTTTTTGGGAAAATATATGATATCTTTTGATATCACATATATTATTCTTTATAGGTAATTCATATGATCCCTATATAGTTAAAATTTAATATTAACTATCAATATAAATATGCGCCGTTCTATTTCTTTTTGTATATCTAAGTTTTAAATTAATCAACTTCCCTTTTACATATTACTTTAACGTTCCCAGAAAAATCTGTCTGCTCTTTTCTATAAGAAAATAAAATAAAAAAATGAATATTATTCACAACCATTTCATTTCGAAAGATAGATTCTTTTCGCACTGCATCTGCCTATACGATTTCCCTGTCAAATATTTAATTTGATGCTTTGATATGAGATAGTCAAAACTTTGGTTAAACCAGCGGTTATATAATAATATCCAGATGTACTTTTAGACTTATTTCGCCTTTCATTTTACCTCACTCATCCTATTGCAATCGGCAGCCTTCAAATTCCTTCTTACTTTCTCACGTACTAACGATTGGCTAATTATCGCCTATTAGTCTTTTCATGTAAATTTAATCTGTCCCATGTATTCCAATGCAATGGTTATCCCTTGGCAAGATCCGTGTCTTACCCAATACCCATCTATCGCCAAAACGTTACGAATGAAAATTGTGAACTCTATCACTCCTTGCTTGTACTTGATTGTGTAAAGATCAAGATTTGATTTTGGTGTGTCAGCTGGGTCACTCCCAAGACAACTATGTGTCTCTTCAAATCTTCATTAAAGTTTCCTTTTTTAGCTACAAGTATTTATTTTTAAATCTTCTGAACCTGTGTCATTGTTTGGTATGCGCATTTGTACTTCATCACGAAAATATTCAATTTTACTTAAATAATTCAAGAGACTTTTTCATATTCATATCCGAAGTTTTTATGAAAGAAAAAACAACCCACAACAAAACCAATCGCTAGTATAACTACCATGTCAGATTTATTGATAGTACCCATTTAAGAATTATATTCTATTACGAATTTAGGCTTTTACGATAAGTTCATTTTTTCTTGACTTTTGAAGTATTTCTGAAAATTCTGCGGTATGGATGGTGGAAAGCATATAAAATTCTTTTCTATCAGAACAAATCATTGTGAATAGATTTTCAGGTGAGCGGAACACTGCCTCTCCTTTTTTTTCAATTTATCAGCTATCTTAGGAATGCATTTCCGTCTTCTTACTCATTCCATATTATACTCCTTTTTTCATCAGCGTGAATTCCTGAATTATTTACTTCATTTTTTTACTCTTCTCCTTTCAAACATACCGCACACATCCTGGAGGTAACTAAATTCAAATTGCATTTAAAACATTTAAAAAATTTACAATATAAGCGAACATACCAATTTGTTTCTGTAGCTTATCTATATAATATAGAACTTATGTAATTAAGGAACGCAGCTGGCTGTTACTATGTAGTTATATAATGAAACGATTATAGGATCCGGGAATTTTAAACACAGAATAGTAAAGTTGCAGAAGGAGGAGGGAAATGTGTGAAGTCAAGAATGTTATCACTATTATAATGGCAAAGTTCGTGCTCCTTATTAAGTCGCCGTATTCAGCACACAACAATCCTTGAAAGTTCGAATCGATGTCTACAACTTCGAAGAATGTGTCGAAAACTTGTCAAAGTGCTTTTATATTTGAGAGTAGTTCAACTTTGTACATTCTCCAACTTTGTCCAGAGCTGAAACCAGAGTGCCTTTTACCAGGAGTCGCCACAAAGTAATGCGTACTATAGGAAGTTATCATACCCACATAATTTACCTTGAATGCCGATTTTCGTAAGAGCGGCAGGAGTACCCAGAGAACGTTTCGTGGATGTCGCCAATGGCGGCAGGAGTACACAGAGAACGTTTCGTGGATGCCGCCAATAGGTGACGGTAGTACTCAGTGAACGTTTCGCGATCGCTGCCAATTGGCGGCAGTACTACCGAAGGGGGTTAAATGATTTACCATTTTGTTTATACTGACGCGATCTGTTATCTTGGAAATGTAATAATCTCTTTAGCTCAAAGAGAAAATATCTAGTGATAGCATTCTTCAGTTTTGTTACTTCTAAATTATTTGCTTCTGCCCAGCAGGCCCCGTTCACTGGGTGAAGTATGATAGCTCGAAAGTGCAAAAATTCTATGAATGTTTTTATTTCAATTTTAGTCACATTATATTTCAATGTATTTTTCATTTCGTGAGCATATCAATTAGATTCCTCTACGATCATATCATAAACATGTTCAGTGAAAAATTCTTCAAACAGTTCAAGTGACTCATATTGTTAGTTTTCGCTGTCAATTATCGGAATTTCTCTTAGAAGATTTTTACAGTGTCCTGAATGAATAAGTCGTGGGTTCATTAGTCCATACAACTGATACTTCTCTTTTACGTTTACGGGATTTTAGTTTTCCTTTTTTAAATCCGAAATAATAAAATTATCATTATCATCTGATACAACTGGTGTATACAAATTGTCATCATATAATTGTTCTTCATGTATTAGATCATCTACATCTGGAGGCATTGATAAAATATCTGCTTATATTTCTTCGGAAAATAGATAAGCAGTTGCCTCTTCTAAGTAATAAACATTTTACTACTACTCATTTTTGAGTTTTCATTTATAGTTTATCTGCAAAAAAATAAGAATCTTTTAAGAAATAAATCTGAAAATGCTTAAACATTATACACAAACGCACCGCATCCAAATGATGACGGATAAATTTTCTTGCGTATTAAAGACTTGTTAACAACAATAAATATAAAAAAAAACCTCCTAATGGCATAATATAGACTATCTACATTATATTTATACCAAATTCAAAGAACTTACTTGTAAATCCAGTTCCATACAGTAACATAAAAAATAGAAAACATGATTACCTAAAAACCGGGAAATTATATGTACTATTTCTTTCCAGTGCATTTTTACTTAGATCCAAAGAAATCGCTTATCTTATATTATGCGATGATGCGATCTATCAGACTAATTTGCAAATAAAAGAATATTTTTTAATTTGATGTAGGAAATAGCAATTTTTTACAGCGACATTAAATAAGAACACTGGACGCTAATGGGTTAATATCAAGTTATTCGTCAGCCTGGAGTGTAACATAAAACAATTAAAACTATAGAAGCTAAATTCTTCTATAACGAATTTTTTTTTTTTTTATCAACGAAAGAAATAACATACAAATCTACATTTTAAAATCTAAACATGTCTGAGTCGGAAATTTATTTCGGTTTGTAGCTATTCTGTTTTTATAATATTTGCTGTACCTTGTTTAGTAAAAACTGTTAAATGGAAACCTGTCTGTAACTAAATCCTGTGTAAATCGTAAAAGATTCATAGTCAATACGGACAACATATCATACAATTGTAATGCTCAATAAGTCACAATTTGTCAGAAATAATTTTCTTTCGGTGTTTATCAATTCCGCTTTTACAGATTTTTATTTATAAAGTTATGTTTTTTTGATACTCAAAAACCTATAAATACAAAATGTCCAGTGATAGGAAAACGATTCCCTTTTAGACAGGTGTTCGTCTAAACGGGAAAAAATTTTTTTTTAGTTAAGTCATGAGACGCTATCCAGTTTTTAGGTAGCTTTCATCACAAAAAGCTACCTATTGCAGCCGTTCGGAGGAAAGCGATTTCAAAAAAATTTGGTATATTTTCATCGATCATGACCCCCAGACCCCGAAACCACCCTCCGTTCAAAATTGACATATATATATATATATATATGTGAGTTGTGGTTTTAGATTCCCATAAAACCCTACTCATAACAACAGATATGATCAGCACTTTTCCATGAGAACTTGTTACCGCAGACCAGCAGATGTTACTGAATTTGCTGATATGCAGTTTGCATTCTCTTCGCCTGGAAACAAGTAACAACCGAGAGCAGATTGCATTCTGACGCGGCCGATGGTAGGCATATCTCGCTCTAGACGAGAGCAGAGGCCGAACTCCGATGATTCTGCGGGCGCGTATGCTGCAGAGAAAACCCCTACCCTCCCGTACCTGTAAATATAATTTCTATTTAATATGTAAACTATAACCTAGAATCATTAAACTCCTTTTTTCATTAACTAAGGCCTTATCTTTATATCATCCCTATATTACATGGGGGCTCTAGGCCGATTTGAATCCAAAACGAATTTAAAAAGTAAAATCCCCTAGGCTTTCTTACCGATCTACGTTTAAAATCAGAGAACTGTTTCGTTCCGTTATCAACCCTTGCATTTCAGCTGATGTGATTCATCTACATCTGATGTGAGCCATCTGTGTGAAGCTCAATCTCCCGTTTATTTTTATTTGTGCAAGATAGTTATCGCTGTACAAGGAATGAATCTTCGACTGCATATTTTTTTTTTCTACGGATCATTAATTGGATTACTTCAATATATCGTGGCGAGGAATTTATTTTTCAATTGGATAACTCCTTTTGAAGTAAGTTTTTTTTTTCTCTTTCCTTTCTTGCCTTTTAATATGGAATTGCAAGAAATTGACTTTATTAAAAGCCAATTGAAATCGGCTAAAACAGATAAAATCAAATTATTGCATGAATTTATATTTGGTTGCGATAAAAAACGCCAGAACAGAGCGAATTTAAGGAAATTTAAAGGTTTTTCTTTTACTGACAAAAGCGATGAGTATGAAAATAAACTCAAAGAAATTTTGCACGATTACGATCAGATACAATTGATTACTATTGCTAATATCTTATCCATTGACATCCATGGATCAAAACAAGATATAGGGCAACGTATTTTAAGCGCACTAGTTGATATTTCGGCTTTTAAAGACACGTTTACGGCAGTTTCGAATCGGATACAGAATTTGATGATTGCCACAATAGTAGTGGAAGCACTGGTTTATCTTCGCCTTTGGCAGTACAGCCAGACCAGGCGCGTGTACACTGTACACACTCCGCGCCCAAACAGACAATTTCTTTCCATGACATTGATCATTTAATTACACCGTTTAGTGGTGATAAAACGGAAAACGTTCAAACATGGTTTCAGAGATTTGAATCTCTGGCCCATTCATTTCAACTGTCCGACATACAGAAATTCGTGTTTGCTGAGCGGGCATTAAAAAGTTTAGCATTATTGTATGTACGTAGTGAAAATAATATTTCTTCATATGCATCACTCAAAGAGGCATTGTTTCGCGAATTTGGACAATCAGCTTCGTCCGCCCAGATACATCAATTACTAGCCGCTAGAGGCTGCCGCCCGAACGAAAAACTATTGGAATATTTTTTGAAAATGAAAGAAATAGCACAAAGAGGAAACATCGATGATATATCTTTAATTCACTATATAATTAATGGGATTAACGATACACCACATAATAAAGCTATATTATTCGGGTGCGCCACGCTTGCCGAATTTAAAAACAAGCTCCAAATTTTCGAACGAATTTGTGAACAAAGTTCTAAATTTTATCAATCAAAGTCACCGACAACACCCAACACTCCTAAGATTAACCAGACGGAAAAAACTGCAAAATTAACTTGCTGGAATTGTTTAGCCCCAGGACACGTGTCTACCCATTGTGTGCATTTAAATAAAGGAAAAAAGTGTATGAAATGTGCACGTTTTGGTCATGTTTCCAACCAGTGTACAGAGCAAACTCCAGAGCGTAAGCGTTCGACTCAAGGCACCTCCCCTTCACGCAAGACGTCGCCGCGCAGAGACGAACAAATTAACGTAGTCGAAATGTGTCATTCTCATCCGCGCATGCAGAAACCTGTAAAAATTTTCAATTTACAAATCAATTCAATCTTGGACACTGGAAGCTCACTGACGATACTGAAAGAAGACATTTATGAACAAATTGGGTCTCCCCCCCTCACCGGAGCAACTGTGCAATTGTCGGATATCGGTAACCGTGTTATTCAACCTATAGGATCGTTTTTTACCAATATACAAATAGACGATAATACTTTTTCTACTTCTGTTTACGTGGTTAAGTCTTCTCAGATGCCCATGCCACTTATCATAGGGACAGATGTCATATTTCAGGGTACTCTCACATGCGACAAAAACGGAGCTACTTTAACTAAATCTCCACCCACAAGTATTTTTATAAGCTGCATTACTGTCTCTGATAATGTATCTGCAACGAAATCTCAAGATAAATCCTATGTACCTCCATTTCCTGATGCAAGATGCACTATGGAAACACTTGTTTCAAATTCTTTCCCCCAAGATCTAAAACCGCCGACAGTAAATAAAGATTTTTCGAATGAAAATATTACTACTGACATAGAGATTGACTCAGCACATCTGAAACATCTCGCAACATTACCGCCAGACTGTTTTTCCTTCGATTTAAATTTCTTATCCTACAAGCTGTTCATGACTGTTCTTCTCTTATTGACCATCTATTTATTACTGTTTACGTCTGCCAACGGACTCATTTATCAGCATTCGGCGTTCCATACATCCCAACCATCTCCAGATTCGAGTGACGTTACTAATTGGACCGAAATTCTGCGTTTCCTTATCATTTCTTGTTTATTTTTTATACGCCGACATTTTGTGAAGTCAACAACGAGAAAGAGAAAAAGTAGACTTAAATTTCCAAAAAGAAATATGCTTCACGTATATAGGTCACTAGTGCAACCAACGAATTTAGCATAAATGTGTTTTTTATTATTACTACTATTTTTTTTAACTGTGTTTTTACATATTCTGTGTTTTACACCTATATCTGCTTATTTCTGAGAACATTTATATCGTACAGACTAATAGACTGCTACTATCTGTGACTTTCTTAGTAACTTTATTTCAATATCTTCGTTTTTTTTTTACGATTGCAGCAAGCATCCACGATTTTTTTTTTTTCTGGACGAAACATTAGAATGAGGTGTTTACCAGTGTAACTCACCATTTCAAGAGTCCAATTATTGGTGAAAATCTTCATCACAGAACGTTTTTTTTCTTCTTCGTATTTTTGTGTGTCATGCCATTCTACAGTGCGATAAACTTCAGGTGCTTTTTTTTTAAAGAAGTTATCGCGTACCAAGCATTTTTATCAACAGTTTTTTTTTTTTTGTTTAATTATTCTTAGTTTGTGGAATATGTAACAGATTCTTTATTTTTTCAGCCTATATTAACAGAATTTATGTGCTTTTTTTTTTTCGAAGTTCTGTTCAACATTTTTTTTTAAATCTCTGAGCGATATATACCGGCTCAAAACTTTTTTATTGAGTCCATGCTGTGATTTTTTTTTTTTTCTCGCATGGCAAATCAATTTTTTTTATAAAATCAGCAAAACAGTGTTTTTTTTGTAGTTTTGCTTAAAACTTTTTAGTAAATCAGCAAAACAGTGCTTTTTTTGTAGTTTTGCTTAAAACTTTTTATTACAAGTGCAAAACAGTGCTTTTTTTTTAGTTTTGCATAAAACTTTTTTCCTGACTGCCAAGCAGTGACTCCTTTTTTTTTATGTTGCATAAACAACAACTTTATTTAAGATGACTATCTACACAGGACTTTTTTTTTTTTGAACACTCACTTTTGACAAGAAGAAAAAGAATATTGTTGTATTTATACTTTTAAAACTGCATTTATATTTTTAAAACTGTATTTTATGTGTAAACTTTTTATTGAATTGCTATATATATGTATGTGTTTCCCCCCCCCCCCATCGCATATTTTTTTTACAGAAGTAAGAGCTGGCTGTCGAAAAAAAAAACCTTTTGGTGGGAAATCCTTTTTTTTTTTTTTTTTTTTTTTGCTTAGACGAGGCAAACCTTTTTTTTAAATATTTTTTATTCCCGAATGACGTTGGGATAAAGATGTTTTTTTTTACGAAATTCTTCCTAAGATGAGGCAGATTTTAGTATGTTTTCTTGATGATAATATAATGGGCAGACGGCCTTTCAGATTATATTTTTCATCCCTGATGATGGCTCATGAGAAAGACGGTCTCATGATTGATGTTATCCTGAGTTTTTTTTTTTATTCTTTTGTTTTTTTTCTTTGGAGATACCCCACGGCAGCTCAGCATTAATTTACATAAAATTTAGACTTAAATTTTTTATTATTATTTAGCTCAATTTTCTTAATTATTTAATGACAATTTTTTTCCTTTGGATTTTAATTATTTTTAGATAGTTTTTTTTTTTTTTTTTTTTTTTTTTTTTGACATATCTTGTTGCTTATTTAACGCGCTGTCGAGGTCGACAAGCGGACAAGATGGCCGAGTGTGAGTTGTGGTTTTAGATTCCCATAAAACCCTACTCATAACAACAGATATGATCAGCACTTTTCCATGAGAACTTGTTACCGCAGACCAGCAGATGTTACTGAATTTGCTGATATGCAGTTTGCATTCTCTTCGCCTGGAAACAAGTAACAACCGAGAGCAGATTGCATTCTGACGCGGCCGATGGTAGGCATATCTCGCTCTAGACGAGAGCAGAGGCCGAACTCCGATGATTCTGCGGGCGCGTATGCTGCAGAGAAAACCCCTACCCTCCCGTACCTGTAAATATAATTTCTATTTAATATGTAAACTATAACCTAGAATCATTAAACTCCTTTTTTCATTAACTAAGGCCTTATCTTTATATCATCCCTATATTACATAGATATATATATATATCTGACATATGTCACACTGTAACTCTCGTATTTATGAACCGATTTGGATGTAATTCGGTGTGTACATAGTACATACCAATGTCTCAACCGAGTTTGTTGGCCAGCTTCATCCGCCATTTTGTTTAAAAATGGCGGCCATTTAAATTTTTTTTTAAAAATTAAAAATTTGAAATGTGGTACCAAAAAATTGAAAATGGAAAAATATTTTTTTCTTATGTATTTGACCTTTATACAAAGATTCCGGAGCAGTTTTCGTTTCGTCGATATCTTAAAAAATAGCTGAGTTATAGCATTTTGAATTTCTAGCGTGGCTGACATTTTGAAACGTCCTGAATTTTGTCACGCGATAAAAGGCGTATTTATGAACCGATTTGGATTTAACTTCGTTTATACATAGTACATACCAATGTCTCGATCGAGTTCGTTGGCCAGCTTCATCCGCCATTTTGTTTCAAAATGGCGGCCATTTAAAAATTTTTGAAAAATTAAAAATTTGAAATGTGGTACCAAAAAATTGAAAATGGAAAAATATTTTTTTCTTATGTATTTGACCTTTATACAAAGATTCCGGAGCAGTTTTCGTTTCGTCGATATCTTAAAAAATAGCTGAGTTATAGCATTTTGAATTTCTAGCGTGACTGACATTTTGAAACGTCCTGAATTTTGTCACGTGATAAAAGGCGTATTTATGAACCGATTTGGATGTAACTTCGTTTATACATAGTACATACCAATGTCTCGATCGAGTTCGTTGGCCAGCTTCATCCGTCGTCTTGTTTAAAAATGGCGGCCATTTAAATTTTTAAGAAAAATTTAAATTTGAAATGTGGTACCAAAAAATTGAAAATTGAAAAAATATTTTTTTATTACGTGTTTGACCTTGATAAAAAGATTCGGGAGCAGTTTTTGTTTCATCTATATCTAAAAAAATGGCTGAGTTATAGCATTTTGAATTTCTAGAGTGGCTGACATTTTGAAACGTCCTGAATTTTGTCACGCGATAAAAGGCGTATTTATGAACCGATTTGGATGTAACTTCGTTTATACATAGTACATACCAATGTCTCGACCGAGTTCGACGGCCAGGTTCATTCGCCATCCTGTTTCTAAAGGGTTGCCATTTAAAAAAAAAATTAAAACGAGTATTAAAAAATTGGAAAATGAAAAAGATTTTTTTTATGTGTTTGGCCTTGATACAAAGATTCCGGAGCAGTTTTTGTTTCTGAAATTTTGTTCTTTTGTTTATATCTTAGAAAATGGTTGAATTATCGCACTTTGAATTTCTAGCATGGCTAACATTTTGAAACGATTTTGTATTTGTCACACAATAACACACGTATTCACCTATTTCGATGTAAGAAGGCATGTGGATAGTATGCATCAATATCTCGACCAAGTTCGCTGGCCAGCTTCATCAGCCATCTTGTTTCAAAATGGCGGCCATTAAATTAAAAATAATTACATTTAAAGTGAGGTGCAAAAAAATTAGAAATTGAAAAAGGTTTCTTTCTTAAGTATTTAACATTGATATAAGGATTCGGGAGCATTTTTTGTTTGTCTTTATCTTAAAAAATGGCTCAGATATAGCAATTTCAATATCTAATGTGGGTGACATTTTGAAAAATCTGATATTTTGCCTGCGACAGCACTCGTATATATCAATCGATTCCGATGTGAGTGAGCATGTGCACAGCAATTACTAAGGTCTCGACCAAGTTCACTGGTTAGCCTTATCCAACACGTTGTCTTAAAATGGCAGGCACTTTAAGAAATCGCCGAATTTGGCAGCCAAATATAAGTTACTTTAAATAAAAGCAGCTTGGATAAAGCTGACTAATTTCGCGAAATTCTCATTCATAATGATCTTGTATTGATAAAAATTAGTATTGAATCTCCTATATTCTGTTTTCACTAAATTGAGCTTCGTGTGTTTGAATAATATAAGTTGGCTTTTTTAAAATAAGGAATATGAAAGCTACCTCTTCCTCCCGGCACTGGCCGGAAGGACTTTTTTTTTTTTTGAGTGTGCGTCTCTCCATGTCCTGTTTTTTGAGAAAGTGGACCTGCTAACACAAAGTTTAGATGCTATTTTTATTCTGATTTTCTTCTCAAAGCACCAAAAATTGCATTAACGTTCTCAGCGCAGTGAACTGCTAATCCGTTCACTGCACTGTAAAAATGTATGTGATTTTACTAAAAAATACTTAGTATCATAAGACATATTATAGCAGGTACTATAAAATCACTTGTAACCAATCACTGTTACTATTATTACAAAGAAAATAGCTGTAACTGAATGCTTAGTGCGCAAGCGTCCTTTTCTGTCCTTAAAATCAGTCGTAAAATCTTGACCCTCTTCTGAAGTTATATTTACTTGAAATTTATTCTATCCGAAATATACTTCGAAATTGTTTATTTTTCTACGACAAATAATTCAGAACATATTCAAATCATTCATTAAGCAATGCAAATTCCAGTAAAGAATTGTATTAATCAATCCATATTCTAGTCACCCATTAACCATAGAAATACTCTAATAAAAAATAACCTTATTAATTGAAACTTAGAGGAATTATAATAGAATAAATAAATTTACGCTTAGTCTTATAAAAATAACAACACACAGCAGAATCAGCTTCATAACCCATTACTCGCATTTAAAATTGTTTACAAACACGGCCCAGTAGCAAGGTATGTAGAACACTCGGTTCCGAAATTTCAGATACCGAGTTCTGTTCTCCGCAGAGGAAAAAAATCCAACATAAATCTCCCCAATAATAAATCTCCCCTTTTTATACACAATTTAGTTCACAAAATTTCTTAGTGAAGATACAAGAGAAGTATCTGTAATGCTACTTTCTTAGTATAAATACTAAAAAAAAAAAAAAATGTAATGTCTACTAACGATTTCTTAGTATGTTCACTTAGGAAGTGTATGTGGCGTTTGCTAAGTTAAGAAGACGCTTAAGACGAAGCTCTACTGAAGCTCTACTTAAGAAGAAGCTGTATTGGTTACAAGGAAAGTTCATAGAAAATACATGATAAATTAAGAAGGATTAAAACAATATCCAGTTTTCTCCTAATTAATTCTGAGGTCATCCCCCTGATGATGGGTCCAACATTTGTATTGACAATGATTTTGAAAAAGTTAGTGATTTCAAGATAGTGTCACAATATTTAAAAAAAAAAAAAAAAAAAAAAAAAAAAAAGTGTTTTTTTTTACTATAAATCAATGTATAATTCCTAACACTCACCTAGTACGAGGGGGAAAACGTAGCATATTCATTCTAGATCTAAACTGAAGGGGTTAACACAATTTCCAGCTTTCCCCTAATTATTTCCAAATCCAACTCCCTAACCACTGGGCTATATAGTGTACAATGTTGTTTGGCAAATTTTCTAAAAATAACATTTTTCATTTATTAAGAACTCTGCAAATGATAAGCAAAAACTTGGCAAAATTTGGGACTGTTTTTATATAAACCTTACTTTCTCTACGAGTATACATGCTATCCTCATAAAAATGCCTACAGTATACTACAATAAGCCACTTATTAATAATCTCGAATTTGATCGCTTTTGCTACATTAGTTTTTACAGGGTTATCCAAAAGATATTCGTTCTTTTTCAATTTTTTGACGGTACCCTATGGGGTTTCGGGAAAAAATCTTCACGAAAATATATGACCTATACTATACTGTTTACACACCTGCAATTTCAGGTTAATTCTCATGTATTTTTCTAGATATTGAACAAAACGTCTAAAACTGCAAGTGACTGGTCATCTTTGGCCATATAGTGTATCATGTTTGAAAAAATAAATATTTTACAGCACAAAAATTACAGAGGCAATAACATTAGAATTTTGCCCTTTTCCTACGCACTCAGGACGTTAAGAATAGCTAAACAAAATCAAAAACGCGTTTTTATTGAAGACATGTCTAATAAACCAGAAAATTTATAATATCTGAGAATTTCTTTTAATTCACTAAATGTAAAGAAAATTGTGACACATTAAATAAAAGCAAAATATATTGAAATTTTAGTGTCGCAAAATTGTTTTTCTCCTTAATTAAGCGAAGTAAATACTTTTCAAAACAAAGTAAATTCCTTTAAATATCATGCATTAACTTTATCTAAAAGATAATTAAGCTACATAATAAATCGTTTACTGCAATTAAATTTAATGAATTGAAACCAAACTCTCACACAAAGTAAAGTTATGAATACTTAATCAGATAGACGCACTTCTGACAGATTGAATTCCGATTCTGCGAGAATAAAATTTCGAGAATATAATTATGTTTTGCAGACTAAAGTAATCTTATCGTTAAAAGTAGTTATCTGTTTATTAGCCACATAGTTCGATTTTATTTTTGTCAAAATTTTAATTATTTCTAAGTACAATATTTGCTGGAATACATTATACAATCTTTATTTTCATTTAATACTTACCCGTTAACCGCCAAAACTATATAAGGGTTTAAAAAAAATTTATTCAAATGATATTGGTTATTCATTTGAACATATATAACGTTAATTTATAGTGGAAATAACAAAATTTGTGTTAGCTTACGAAAAATCGAGTGTTGCGTTCACGCAACGTCAGCGAAATAAGAGTGCAGATGTTTGGTGAGTTCAACTGAGCATCAGCAGGGTTTTCTTGAATATTTGGGCACTGAAAGATTTTTTTCACTTTGTTACAATTTAGACAGCAAGAAATCACTTTAAAGGCAATTAATTGATTATTAAAATTTAATTTATTTTTTCTTTCTAATTTCCAGAAAACAGTTTCAAGTATCAAAATGTTCGGTACACTTATGATGTAAAACATTATTATAAACTTATTGCTGCAATAAACATTCTCACAATGGCTTTATTTATAATGCAGTCTTCTGCTGTCATCGAACTTGACGATTAACTCTTTCATGGGCGCCAGTATGTTTTTGAAACCCACTAATTTTATTTCCCTAATGCCACAATGGCACCAGAATTTACGTAAAGTAATTTGGATTTATTATGTAATTGTTCTTAATTTCCGGTGTCATTCATTCATTTCAACATTTTAGAAATCGGAGTGCTTTGCCCCTGAAAGGGATAAATGTCCGCTATCTGTCTGTACTGGCCTTTGCATTGGGGAACTTGCTATGCCTTCTTGTGGCTGATTTGTTTATGGCTAACTATTTAATTTCAAAGGGTGTTTGCAAAAGCTGCAATGCAGCTTCACGTCTGAAATCTAAATGTGAGTTTCTAATTTCGAACAGAATCTTTATATCTTCCCGCATTTCTCAAGGTTTTATTCTTTTTTCATTTGTAGTGTGAGTCATATTCTATTTTTCCATCTTTATCTACTTGAAGTCTCCAGTTTTCTTTTGTTTTTTAAACATTTTATGTATAACTTGTACTACATTTTAGAGGGAACAAACTTCTTTTTTTACGCACACTTCAATTTCGCCAGCAGTATCGTATGGTCAAATATCATTATCGTTTTTTGATATATTATCATTCCCTACTTCTTCATCAATAATTTCTGCTATTTCTGATTAAATAACGATAATATCAGTTTCGTTCCCGTCATCATTATATGGATCTTTATTAAAAATTCTTTCAAAACCTACCTCTAACGTAAAATATCTCGTTGTAAGTATTTCTATGAGCACAGAGTAAGATAAAATTCTACAGAGTCGAACGACACGAGTGAATAATGAAACCACCTTTTTCCCGCTGACGATGCGCAAATGCAACGCCTTTTTTCTCTTCCTCCCCCACTAAAACAAAAGCAACTGATTCCTTGAATGTTCTGATGTACTTTGACCTTGTATAAAAATAGATTGACTCTAAAGCTTACGTTTGTCTAACTATATTTCTTCTGCCAAAACGACAACAAAGTTTTCCTTTAAAAATGCTTTAAGTTTCGAACTTGTTATTAAATAGAAATAAATTGTTGAAAGAAAATGTTTTTCGACTGAATTATTAACCATACTATTCCCTACTTAAAAATTACTATTAATATAAAATTCATTTGATAGCTAATTTTTTTTTATACGCATTTATTTTAACTGTTGCGTCAACGCAACACCAGCGGTTAATGGCGGTTTTAAAATTCATTAAATACGAAAAGTAAAACAAGCTTTATATCTCTTCAATAGCAACGAATATTTAATCATTATAAGAAGCTACCCAAATGAACAATTAATCCGATCATTTATGCATTGAAATTTATTTATATTTTCTCGAAATGAATGCCACAAAGTAAAGTAGTTTTTTTTTTGTTTGTTTTGTTTAAGATTTATAATTTATTGTTATTTTATCATTTTCGTAAATATTTTACTTGAGTTTAATAACGTATTACATTGGTAGAGTAACATGTTGTTAATATGCTTTATTAAAACAGAGTACTAAATTAATTTTTCGTATTTTTCAGTTTATTAATGCAAAATAATTCACGAGTTTAAATTAATATAATATATCCAAAATGGAACCAAATCAAGCAATGTATTTTTTTAAATTAAAATTTAATATTAACTGATGTGTCAATTAAAATATTTTTTGTTGGATTGTAAACTTATAGTGTTCATTGATAATTTAGTAGTTTTATTTTGAATAACAAGCGAGCATAAAAAACTATTACTAATCAGAAAATTTTACAATACCATTTTGTCTTATGAAAAGGACTTTATCTTTTAATAATCTTAATGTATATGCATGTTGTCTCATGGATATCTGCAAACAGAAAATTTTAACAACATAAAATATCCTTATATATATATATATATATATATATGAAAATACTTATAAACTATTAATGCTTTCAAAAGACTAAATCTAAATTCAAAAATAGTCCTCTATTCAAGGATCTATAAAAGGATCACATCCCGTTATTTGCGAACGCTTGTGTTGCAAAATCAGGTTGCAACATTTATCTTGGTAGACCGTTTCTAGAATGCAGGTTTACTCAAATACTTTTGCCAACATTGATTGAAGCCTGTCTCATACCAGGTGAATATTGTTTGTTTTTAAAAAAAATAACTTTAACTTTACTTGATTTGTTCTGTTGTTTGTTTTTAAAAAAAAAAAACTAACTTTAACTTTAACTTTACTTGATTTGTTCTGTTGTTTGTTTTTACAGTAGTTAGACTGTACTGATGAGGCCTGGCGGTTGCTTGGCGAATCATTTACTGAATGTATGTTTAAAGTTTTTAGTAAAACTGAATTCAAGTACATAAAATATCCACTCTAATATATATATATATATTTGTAATATACGAACTGCTAACTTGACAACAATGAATCACTTACTTTTTTTATTATTATTTATATTTACAGAAAACTCGTTAAAACTGTAGAAAAAAATACAGAGATCTGATATATACATACACATACAGGCTGTCAATAACCTTCTAATTTAAAACTGTCAAAACTTTCAATAAAGAAATCTCAGTCGATGTTTCCGACTATCATTTTTCTTTAAAGTTACTGATATTCCTTTTTATCAAATAAATAGTTCTATGATCCATTATTTTTTAAAATATTTTCAAAAACATCTAATCATATCCTTAAAATAAGCAAAAATAATTCAAATGCATTGCGGCGCTCGATTTATAAAAATTTCAATAAAACATTTCCACTCATGAAACAAATTACCCAAGCAATCAGAATATTAAAAGAATTCAATAAAAGAGGGAGTTTTTAAATCATTCTCATGACAGAAAATATAGTAGTTTCGAATGATTAAAATAAACCGTGTGTTATTCAGCAAGATAAAAAACGTGAAATCTATGTGATTCAAATTTTACTTTATTCATAAATGGTTTATCTACGCATAAAAATGAATGATTTCTTGCTACCAGACGCTATGGATAACACCCATGTTTTATAATATTTATTCTAAATTCATAAAAATATGAAGATTTTGATGTAAATAGATTTTTTGTGCAAAGTATTTTTATTCAAGATTTCAAAATTGAAGGATTGGGCTAAGTGAAGAGAATACAGATCTGCAAACATTAGTTAATGGAATTTGCGGCAAAATGAAATAAAAATGAATTATTAGAACAACGAAAGAAATATTTTTGGCGCAATTTAATTAAGCGCCAAAGTAGTTTAGAATATTAATTATTTGGTATTTTTATATTTAAAATATTTAATACGTAATATTCCGGAGATAAAGCACATTTTTTATGAAAATGTATTCAAAATCTGGATAAGGAACCGGATAATTAAGTATGGTAAAAAAAATAATAATACAAAATAGCCTTTGCTACGGATACTTGGTGAAACTGGATAATTGTTTTTTTTAACTAGCTTAATTAATGTAGAAGTAGTTTTTAAATATATTTTTTTAACGCTTTCATAATATTTGCACCATCTATAAGGAATTATTTTGCGTCTTCCATGTATACAATATGGCTAGGAGCAACAAATTAACAAAAACTGTTTTCGGACAAAAATAATATTTTCAGAAAGAAAAGGTTTTTGCTATAAAAAGATAATTATATCGAATAAAATTTTATGAACTATGAAATTTTATAAACTGAAATTGACTAAAATGACTTATAAAACGCAGTTTTAGATTTGTCTGATATCAGCAAAATTGGGTAGTCCAAAAGATGATGATCTCTTTAGAATCTCTCTTAGAACCTACTATCGAGTGATGAAAAGTTTTAACTAGTATCCGTCAGGCCGAAATGTCGGAGCATGGAGTCGTATAAACTTAACACATAATATTTTGAAATTTAAAAAAAAAGTTTAATTTTCATGATTACTGTTCAATAGTACAAAAGGAAATTTAAAATAACACCCGTTGAATCCTCATTTTCTACTGTTTAATTCAGTCATCAGTTGCCTCAGGTAATGCTCAAATGCTAATTTGTGGCATGATAACGAAAAAAATGAACCATTATAGCCTGTGGAAAGCCTGGGGGTTGAAATTTTGGGTGATAGGCAGTATCTTTTACTGTACTCAGTACACCGCTTATCAATCAACACTCCATTCCGATATTGGTATGTAACATAACTCTGCATCCAACTGCTGAAAAAAGTCCAGCCTGAAGTACGTGATCATCTTCACTACATCTTACTTTTAATTATTGTGGTCTGCTAACATTCTTGCCATTGACCACTTTGATTTGAGAAGTACTTCTTGATTATGTTCTTTCACTTGCTTGTTTTTGGGAAAAAGACACATAGCACCTTGAAATCATTCAAGTTAAGCCGGAAACCGTGTAGCTTTCCACCGTTGCATAAGGGATGAGAGAATTCTGAAACTTGACCCACGCAAAGCGAATATAGAGTCTTTCGAAACTGTCTTTGTTGATCGTCATTTTGTATCAATGAGTTTGTTATTGTGAAGCAGTTTTCAAAAGCTCTAAGCATTTTTTGTCTGCGAAGAGCCAAAATGTCTCTTATATAGAGGGGTGTCTTTTACGCGATGTAACTACCTAATACTTCCAAGGATTTAAACAAAGTACTTTTGAGACATCTTTGTTCAAGTTCAACCATAAGACGACAATTGAAAATTCGTCAATAAAGATATATAATACTGTATCCATGCTGAGCTGTAGATTTCTTTCTGCCTGACTTTTTAAATCAGCGAACAATTTAAAACAAGGTGGTTCTTTAAGCACTGAGTGAATTAACTTTCCTTCGACATTAAGCGCAGCAGTACTTGTTAGTGCCAAAAGAATGACAGCTTCTGATCCTAACTGCTATGATTGTTTCATTAGTTTCTTTGATTATCCTACTTTTTCCAGCTCTTGCTTTACCAATAATAAAAGTTGACTTAGGGAAAATTGTAACCTTTGTTTGCATTGACGAAAGATGTTCTGTGCATAACTAAAGTATTTTTTGCTGCTCATCTGTAAATCTGATTTTAAAATTATCAAAATTTTCATGCAGCGCGATTTGTTGTTCTTTTAAATAATTCAGAAAAGTTAAAAGTAAAGAGAATTCAATGAATATGAGAATCTACGGTAAAGAGAAAGAATAACCACCGGGGATGTGTTGAGGGATTTTGATTTGTTTAATATAGCTCCGATCTCCTAGACAATCAAATATTAGAACTGAATCCATCGAGCAAACGGCAGAAAACTTCAAAGCCCCTTCAAAGACTTGCATGTCTGGCATGGCCCAGACTTATTTATTATGGTATAAGGGAAAGGTTTGTAACACGTATGCAACAGGCACACATGTGTAATCTGCTATACTCCTCTATCAAATTTGATACTTTTGTTCATTGGAGTTATTGATATATCGAATTCGCGCAATTACTTGTAGGCAGCTGGGTTATTTTTATGTGACTTTTCCACATAGAATTACGCTGAATAACTCTTTTCATCTAAATTGCTTTCTTTTAACCGGTATTTTCGAAACTTTTGTGTATAATGTTACACATATAAAAATATGTACATTTCTTAAAATGTACACTACATCTAGGCAACAGGTTAAAAAAAATCACGGAATGATGTACGTCTTTTATTCAAGTTGATTTCTCATGAATTATCTTTCATTGTTGTATCCATTTATCGATTATAAGCATAAAACTGTATAGTCATATACATTAATGTCAAAATTTTCGCCAAGTTTGGAGACATTTCGGGAAATTTCGCCAAATTTTGCGAGCAAAAATATGTTGATATAAATGCAGCAAATTTGGCGCAATTTCCACTGAAATTCAGCACTAATGATTCTTCTCTAATCGGGTTCTTCGCATTTCAGCTTAGTGTTTTAACGTAAAATTAGCTAAAATCTGAAAATCAAGAAATAAGTAAGCTACCTTTTCTTTACGCTTTTAGGACATTTTTTTTTACCTACATAATTCTGTTTTCAAGTGTACATCTAGGCCAAAAATGCTTATCTTATGCACTTCAGAATGTTCACTCGCATTTCAGTTGCAACAAATTCACTTACGTTGAATTAAAAAAAAAATGAGTAACCTTCTGTAATTGGGACCACTACCAAATGGTTATATTTGCGCATAAAACAGCACTCACTAAATTATGAAATTTTCTACCAACCCGATTACGGAAATTTCCTAATACAAACATACATACCTCTGGATAAAAACTTACATAAGAATACATTCATATAAGTAATAGATATATAACATTATATTTTTCTCAACTTCTTTTATTATCATTCGTTGCCATGCGATTAATACTGAAATCGTTACCAATCGTCTAATAAATGAAATCGTATTCTCCGTATTCGATTTCTTTTTATTTCTCTTAATTTAAAATTAAAAGTGAATCGCATAGATTTTATAGGTTACGGAAAATGTTCACTTGAATTCCAGTTGCAGCACATTCACTTACGGTGAATTAAAAAGAAAAATTAATAACCTTCTGAAATTGGGACCGCTATCAAATAGTTAAATTTGCGCATGAAACAACGCTCACTAAATTATGAAATCGTCTACAAACCTGATTACGGAAATTTCCCAATACCAACATATATACGTTTTAATACAGCCATACATACATAAGAATACATACATATAAGTAATATATGCATGACATTATATTTGTCACGATTTCTTTGATTATTATTCGTAGCCATGCGGTTAATACTGAAATCGTTACCAATCGTCTAATAAATGAAATCGTATTCTCCGTATTCGATTTCTTTTCATTTCTCTTAATTTAAAATTCAAAATGAATCGCACCGATTTGGAAGGCTACGGAGAATGTCCATGTGCATTTCAGTTGCAGCACGTTCACTTACAGTGAGTAATAAAAAAAAAAGAGTAACCTTGTGTAATTGGGACCGCCACCAAATGGTTAAATTTGCCCATCAAACAACGCTTGCTAAATTATGAAATTGTCTACAAACCCAATTGCGGAAATTTCCCAATACAAACATGTATACGTCTGAATGTAAACATACATACAGAAGAATACTTACATATAAGTAAAGCATACATGACATATCAGGGTTCGTGCGATTCCTGGAATTTTGCGACCAGGAAATTCTTCTGCACCGCTATTTTCATAGAGAAAATCTCTCCTTATAAGAATGCGAAATTTCACCAGTTTAGCCTAGATTTCTTTTTCTATAAAAAATACTGAAAACTCTCCCGGAAAATACCCTGATCCGTACAAAACCCTATTATATTTTTCTCGATTTCTTTGATTTATCACTAGTAGCTATGCGGCTAATACGAAATCCGTTACAACGCGGCTAAGACCCAAAATCGTATTACACATATTTGATTTCTTTTCATTTCTCTTAATTTAAAATTCAAAATGAATTGCATCGATTTGGTAGGTTATGGAGAATAAAAGTTTCGCACTGAAAATAAAAAGAAAAAGTGGTCGTTACGGACGTAGAAAGTAAAACTTCTGAAAGTCAATCTATATCTCAGGTCACAAATATTGACAACGCCATAACGATTCGGATGAAGTTAAAATGCATAATTTACAACAATGGTGCTAATGTTTTGTTTAATAACAAGATGAAACCCGTCGTATTTTGACGAAAGAAATTGTTTAAAAAGGAACTCATATATTAGTTAATACTTACTCTCAACAGATATTATTTTTAATTTAAAGTTACCAAAATACTAATTCCATAAACTTCGACTGTTCAACGTATTAAATTAAAATGTATTAATATACCTTAACAAGATAGGTAATTATGATGAAATTACCCAGTGAGGCTCTTATGTTTGAAATTACAGATTGAAGATCAGTATTAATGATTTCACCATGAGCCAATCATAGAATTACTTTTCGCGTGAAATCTAAACTTAACGTCATTTTCATCGTCTGAAAATTTACATACGCATCTCTCAAATTTACATTTACCATTTCAAAAATATCGCAGTACGCAAAAAGTTATTAATACATATATTTCCAAACTTGAAATCAAGTTTGTTAACTACGACTTTGCATGTGAACATTCGCACTCTTGACTTGTGATTCTAATCTCCGCATCGGCGAGTAAAATTCCAGAAATTTATATCTTTCAGAGGCGTTCGTAGTAAAATATTTCGTTTAATCAGAGACACTGATGATTTTCATTTAAATATGATGTCACTTTGCCTCATTGAAGCATTTCACATAGCGTCTCAAACTCAGTGGAGTGAAAAAGTATTGAATTGTAATAAATTTTTGAGGAAAAATTTAGTGTTTTTTTAAAGAGTGACGTCATTTTCTGTTCCTATATTTACGAAGTTAATTTTGAATTTTATTAGAAATTGGCATCAATAAAGATAAACATACTTTATTAATTTTCTTTTATTTACAACAATGGAAGTAATCCAATTGCTATCATTTTGAAAAAAAAAGAAAAATTTTAAATTTTAAATTTAACTATAAGAATGGGATATTTAAAAAAATAGCTAGTGCAGCAAATCTACAAAGAAACAGCTTTCATTTAAAAACGAATTATTAAAATTGGTTCAGAAAAAAGATCAAGGTAGATGTAAAAAAAAAACAAAAAAAAAACCTTATCTTTCAAATATATAGATTTAAATCCGCAATGTTATCTCTATGGGAAAACTTTGAGCAGACATTTCATGCCGTTAGGGTTGACGAATATTTATGATTTTCAATACGCACCGAGCTTTTAGTACTACCAACGTCCATTTAATTTTTTTGTGTCGATGCGACAAATATTTTGGACTCTATCGTGTTAACAATAAGTGCAATTTCTGCAGGGAAGCCGGAGCTGTGCTCCGACAATAAAAATATACTCATTTCGTTAAAGGCTAGTTTGTGACGGAAGGTTATTTGCATGCTAAGGATAAGCGGCATCTGAAGCAGTTTGTATCTTTTCATCAAAATTAAAGCTTGAAAATTATGACAAGCAAATGTAAATACAATGGTTTTGGGTTTCGATAATTTATGGGTAGATTTTAATGATTTTTTTTAAATAGGTATTCCTGAAAGTAACAAAACAAGCCCAGTGGTTGTGCTGGTAAGCTAGCCTGGCTACCATGCATCAGGTCCACAGTTCAGTTCAGGGCTGAAAAGTTCCACTCAGCCTTTCATCTCTGATGGGTCGATCAAATGAAAATCAAGATTGCATGGAAACTAAACACTGAATGTACCATTTTTGGCTAGTTACCTGACCGGAACATGTGCTTTATTGCATCTCGGGGTTTAGGTTCATTAAAACACTTGGATACTGTAGGCTCTGATACTTAATGGATCGAAAAGCCACAGGTTTAGTTTTTAAACGTACCATAATCTAATGCTTTTTTCGAATCGTGTATTTCAACAGTTTAATGTTCCGTAAACTTACAAATCATCGATTACATTACATTTATCATCCGTAAAATAGGAGTTTTTCTACAGATGATTCACTCATTAAACGCATTGTTGTAGATTTCTGGGAAGTATGTATTCATTAACTTTGGAATATATATTTTTTTCTTGGTGTGAAAATAACACTACAAGAATATATTTCCTGAAATGATAGCATTATTAAAAATTAACGCATTATATGTTTTGAAAATTAAAGTTTCTTGAAAAAATATGAGCAATATTACAATAAAGGTTTTATAATGATAATTATGTTTACTTATATATTTGTATATTTTTCTACTGTCTGGCATAATTTACTCAAAAGATCTTCAAATTTTATGACGGAATAGTTAACAGACTGTATATTGAAAATTTCCCTTTAGTTTTACAATGCAGAAGAGTAGGTTAACGTTAGGATACATGACCATAGAGGAAAGATGGCCAGTCTAAATATCTCCAAAACTTGATCATCGATTGCGATATAAACATTGTTCATATGAAATAGTTCAACGTGTTTATTTATTGCAACAGGCAGTTGTGTTTTTCGATTATAAAAAGTAAGTGTAATTTTAATGTGAATTAAATAGGTGGCGGAATATATATATATTTTTTTGACTTAGGTATCTGAATGTTTTGCAGCACGTACATTATATATAATTTTTACCACATGAACTTTTAAGGCACGTATGTAATCTAATCTTTACTTCTAAGCCTAAAGCAAAGACGTACAATGGCTATTGATGCTTTAAATTGGGCGATCATCAGTCCTTCAATTTCAGGATTGATGGCCACATGAAATCGAGGAGAGATGCCCCGCTTTAATCAATATTTCAAAATTATACTTAGTGATGATTTTAACTAAAGATAATTAAATTTAAAATAAATATATAACGCTTACGTTTATAAATGTATTAATTGATATAATTATTTTAATTTTAACTAATATAAATATTTTAATAATAATAATGATAATATAAAAAGACGTAACGATTTATTTGTTTCAGAAAATACTGAAAAATGTCGGAAAGGTTCATTACAGAAACTTATAAAGTTGATAAATAAACTAAATTATAGTAATAAACCTAGAATTAACGCGAGGGAAAAAAACTCGACAATTCCAGTAGGGATGAAAACGAAATACATTTAAATTATCAGATTCTACAGAACCCGAGTAAATGGTGTTGGATTAGGGTCATTGTGATGGTTGTGCAAAACAATATAATATCACATCCAAAAAGAATGTCTGGATACAATGCATAAAGTACCTGAAGTAGTTCCATGAAACATGTACAAATTATCAAGACCTTTGCCAAGCATGTGGTAAGATTTTACGAAAAGTGAAGTATTGAAATTATACATCAAATTTTGTTCATTCGAGTTTTCTTCACTCATTTTCCATCATATAACTGCATCTTTACAAATTGCTATATGTTTTTCATTATTAACTATACGAAATGTGTTTTTTTTTTTTTTTTTTTTCTATTTAAATTACCTTTTTCTTTCTTGTACTGTTTGGCCGTCTCTCCTCGGCTTTAAGGAGAGATGGCCATCTGCCATTTAAATTTAAATTTTGTTTAACACTTTTTGTTTTCGGTATTTAATTATTTTTGCATAAAATATTATAAGTATATGTATAAGCATATTAAGTATCCATCACTATTTCTTGTATTTGCATTCTAAGAATTTTCATTTCAATCTTTAAAAACCATGGCCATCTATCCTAGATTTACCCTAAGGAATATTGGGGCAAACCATATTACAATTTTTTAGTACTAAATTGATTTCCCTTTATAATATTTTGAAACAAACGCAGATGCATTTGATATTATACCGTGTATTTCAAAAATTCGGTGTGAAAGTGAAACGCGATAAAAAAAAAAAAAAAAAAAAAAAAAATCTATGGTTTGGACAGACATGCGGATTGCAGATAAATATTCAGCGTGAATGGGATTTTGTATGAAAAAAAAATATATCAGTTTAAAATCTCGACAATAGAGGGCGCTGCTGCATATGTACATATACATAATTATTCCATGGAATAATTAATTCCATGCTGCTCACAAACACAAGATTTGGGTGGAAAAACGTTGGAGAATACGGTATGTGCACTTTTTTGTATCCAAAACATGCGTTATGTGGGCAATATGGAAATTTTCCATGGAATTATTTGCAATAACGTCCTTTATTGTCCAGATTTTGAACAAATGTTTTTGATGGTGTCACACAAAATCCCGTACCACGCTGAATATTTGTCTGTGAACTGAAGGCTCTCAGACCCCTAGATCTTTTTTATCGTGTTTTACTTCTGCACTGAACTTTTCAAACACCCAGTATATGTTGTTCCTTGTCTTTAACACACAAGAATTATTAGAATTCTTTTCTATATTTCGTGTATGTAAGAAAAATTATCTGGGAAATATTTATATATATTTTCTTGGATTTTTTTTTTTTTTTTAATTTTGAATAAATAAAGATGCATTTATATAACAGCTTGTATCTTAATTATCAGCTACCCATTTTCAAAATTTTTCGTTGTAGTAAATTGTATAAATAATTTTGTTTTCAAGTTTTGGGAAAATTTTAAATATATATACATTTTTGGTGAAGTGCTCTTGTGGAATATACATATGCAGGGTGGATCTAAACTCTTAGGCAAAACTTTAAGGGGTGATAGTACACATTAAGACAAACAATATTAAATAGGAAACTAAGGGTCGCAAATGTCTTCCGAAGGAGGTAAGTGCCATTACTGTTTAGGGTCCAAAACTTCAAATGATTATAAAAAAAAAAAAAAAAAAAAAAAAAAATTAATTGATTCGTTTGCGGTTTTCGCTACAACTATTCTTTATGTCAGTATATTCTTGGAAATAAATTTTAAAAATGAAGTTAAAAAAATGTCGATAGAGGCAGCTTTAGAATTTGGAGTAACGAACAACTATTTTTATCGCTATTTTTTGTATCTCATTAAATGCTTTTAAGCGCTTAAACTTAAACTTAAATTTTGAGCTCAAAATCTGACTCGTTGAGAGTGGTTAAGTAGAGTAAACTGAACTGTGTTCAGAAGTTGAAATTTGAACCCCCCCCCCCCCCATCTCCCTAACACAGTTTAGTTTGTGCTACTTAACCACACCCAACTATTTAGATTTTGAGCTCAAAATTTAAGTTTAAGTCTAAGCTTTTTAAAGCATTTAATGAGATAAAAAAATAACGGTAAAAAATAGTTGTTCGTTACTCCAAAGTCTAAAGCGCGCTCTATCGGCATTTTTTGAACTTTAACTTCAAAATTTACTTTCAGGAAAATACTGACATAAAGAATAGTTTTAGCGAAAACTGCAAACGAATCGACTAATTTCTCCATTTTGTATAATCATTTGAAATTTTGGACACTAAACTTTAATGGCAATCTATTTCCTTCGGAAGACGTTTGGGAACCTTAGTTTCCTATTTAATATTGTTTGTCTTGATGTGTACTATCAGCACTTAAAGTTTTTGCCCATGAGTTTAGATTCAACCTGTATATACATATATAATAACAGTGAAATCACAAATATATTAACAAATTGGTAAAATTCTAAAGATGATAACAAGATATGAACATACGAAACCAGTATGTAAAATAAGAAACTATGAATAACCCACAGAATCATCAGAGAAGCTTGCAGGTTTAATTCATAGTGAAGATGCGTTATTTCATCCAATTTTGTCGGCATTAAGCCTAAAATGACAAAATTTAGCTCCTAATAGCGCATCATAAAACAAAATAGATGATAAAACACCAAGAGATCTGAAGAAAGATACACCTCACACAGGATATTAAAAATTGAAAAATCATTAGAGCGCAATACCTCAATTATATACTAGAATCCAAAACTTCAGAAAGTTGACCCACTGTATTATAATATGTGATGATGCAATCAGATTTAAGACTATTAAAACATGTGGCCATGAGTTAGTTACTGAAAACCAAAACATTGCTGCCATCTGGTGTGAAAAAGGAAAACTATATTGTAACTAGATTTTTAACAAAAATGTTTAGTGTTGCCATCTATACCCATAAAAAAGAATAAAATTAATTGAAGAAATCATGTAATGACTTAAATTAACATTTATTTAAAGTAGAATGAAAAAATAGGAATAAAATTAGTAAGTACTGAGTTAGTACAAAATAAATAAATAAATACATAGAAATAAATAAAATAAAAGGGCATTGATTAAATTAACCATTTTAAAAAATATATTATAAAATAAAAAATGAGTATATAAATAACATTTAAAAAACAATGAGGATTATTTTGAGATAGTAATATATAACATTGTATTATGTGCCAATATGTGAAATATTAATGAAAAATTTATTATGTTGAATGCATAATACCCCTGATTTTTTTTTAAATATATCCATACAATATATAAGCATATATACATACATGCTCACACACTTACACACATATAAGGTTTTTAAACTTTTTTAGCATTCCCAACCTCAAACATCCATAATGGTATTTTGATTTTATATGTTTTTTGGATAAGAGTGTAAAATGTTTGTAAAACATACTCACACATACTTTTTTTGTAAATTTTTGTGTATGTTTTTATAATTTTTACAGCTATCCAAATCCTACCCTCTAAATAGTGTTTTCGATTGATATATATAGTAAGAGTAAATTGGCATAGGAAATGGGTATAACATTTTAATAATTTTAACGTACTCTAAATCGTTCAAATGTAGTACGGGTGGCTGTGTTTATCACGGCCAATTATCGACACGAGGGATATAGGCCCTAAGAGGGGGAGTGCCCTCCGTGGGGGTCTTTTTAAGGGAACCTAACCCGTATTTACGCATGGAAATGTACGGTTCGAAGAAAACCACGAAAACTCCTTACGATTAGGCGACGGGTGCGAGTGGGTTCGAAACTCAGCAGCTCCCGTCTACCAGCTTCGAGAGCAGAACCTCTCGGCCACTGTTGGGGCCCAAATGTAGTACGAAATTTTTAAAAAATATATTCGTCAAACGGAGGGTATCAATATTATAAAATCTTCTAACTATCAAATTCATGAGAGTAGGAAGATTATTACTGAGATCACAATTAAATAACCTGTCTGGATTTTAAAAAAATTGTTTATCATTGAAGCAGATTCACTCTTTTGCTCTGAAAAATCCTTGGTTTGTTTTGTAAAATGTTGTGTAAGAAAATTATTTTTTTCCTGATTTCTTAAGCTTTTCACAAATTAAAAAAATATATATATTCTTATTTAAAGTGTTTTTAATTTCTCATATTGTTTCTGAGTGTAAGAAAAAGTTTGCATAATTCGTACAAAACTTGAATCACGATTTTGCATTAAATTTTCGCTGAGTGAAACGGGAAAAATTTGTGAATTTTACAACATGCTTTAAAATATTTAAATTCTTGTAAATTTGTTGCATGATATAAATTATAACAGTTACTCAGAAGGCTTATACAAACTTTACATTTATAATTTTTAACATAAATTTTCTGTATGAGGTTTTGTTTTTCAATGAATACGCTGACATTTAAAAAAAAAAAAACTAAGCGGTTTTTAAAATATATCAAACATCAAACCACAAATACTGTTAGAGATACCTGTCTTAGTAAAAATTTTTTATGAACAGGAAATTGAAAAAAAAAATCATTACATTGTTTCTAAAAAAGTATTCCAGAATTATTTCTTCCTTCAATCATTTCTAACACTGTGCAATGGTATCTTTTGTCATGATCAATTTCATCCGAAAACCAATGCTTCCAATATTAAGCTTCTTTGTAGAAAGATCTTTCATCATCAGATGAGTTCTTTCGTATGATTAATACATCTATTTCAAAAGCCTATTAACAAAGGGAAAGATTCAAAATTGTTATTTTGAAAATATGTGTTTTTCTATAGTGGATACAAATTTGCTTTGTTACATCTTGCTAATTAGAAATTTTAATTTCAGTATTTTTATCAAATAATATCAGAAAAGTTCGACGTTTTCTCATAAGGTTTATGTCAATTTTCCACCATCCGCAAATTAAACAAAAACAGTTTCAAGATAAAAATCCAAAACTTATTTTAATTACATTTTTGAAGAATGAAAATATATTTTAATGAAAAATATCTAATTATAAATATAAATTTCTATAACGCTTACGAAACATTTTGGTATATTTTCACCGATCATGACCCTCGATCACCAAACCACTCTTCGTTCCAGTGTGACACATATATATGTGTGTCATGTATTGATACTCAATTTATTAATTTTTATTAAAAGATGATGAATTGTAATATTATAGAATGGTTATGTATATATATATATATGTGTGTGTAATAATAAACGTTTTAGCCCCTTTTTCTTAGTAAAGCTATTTCAAATTCTTAATATTTTTCCTTTTTTACCTACCTTTAATAATATCTTAACATCTTTTGTCTTTTATTTCATGCATTTAAATTTGCGTATTCTTTTGTTATTCTAAAAACCTTAATCCATTCGTCTAATCTTATAAAACCCATTAAATTACTTTTTCATTTTCTTCTAAAACTAAATTATTTTTCTTTCGAAGGTTTTTTAATATCATTTGTTCTTTGGTGTTCTATACCCACAATTCCATGCGCCGCCAGCATTAATGGCGCTTTAATTCTGACGCCGTATAAAGAGTTCATTATTGACGCCATTCCCTTCCCATCGAATCGTAGTTTGTTTTTTTCCCGTTCTTCCCCATATCTCTGCTGACATTGGTTTTCCATTTTTCTGTATCCGTCCGCGTTCTGTTGCTTGTAGTACATATATCGTTACATCGGCGAGGAGCAGGAGAATTTACGTTTTTCCGGTTGTTTAATTAAGCTGTGTCGTTGGAGTGAACGTTCTAATGTGTAGATCCTAATCTAAAGTTTTATGAAGTGAATCATCGATTATTGAGAGTTGATGAATCAGCTACAGGAGATGTTTGATGTGTTTTCTGTCAAATAAACCAGTTTAAAGTGACGATGACTCTATTCATCACGTGATGGGAAATGTCTCAATTCTTTCGAAGCTTGACTTTTACTCGCTACTCTGACTGCAATCCGCTATTTTCATGATAACGGATGGTTGGCCTTGATTGCTCTACTACGTTTTATTTTGAGATGTACTAGTGTCGCCGAAATGTCTGAAAGTCGATAGCAAAATGCTACATATATATATCGTCTAAGTTCCACAAATTTCCATTATTCCATTTCTGTTATTCAATTCCTGGTGTTTTTTATTATGTTTTTGGAATCAATGTTAAGTGTGTTGGGGGGAACTGAATTTTTGTCAATTTGTTAATGTCATTTTATTCATATTGATATATTTACTCTTTAATTAATAAAAAGTGTTCAAAACAATAATATTTCCGGAATTAGATATATGAGAGAAATTATTATTTGTTTCCTTCACATTAGAGATACTTTTGTGTTAAAAAAATCTTCTAATGAGCTCTAATTTGAACTTCTAACAAACATGCTTATGGGGTCAAGGGACCTTTAAAACCTTAAAAATCATTTTTTTTATTTTTTGTAAATTTCACTTTAAATATTATTCAAGGGTACATTATAAGCATTATGGCAAGCGTTTATCACAAAAAAAACGAAAAAAAAAAATTGGAGAAAAAAATGGAATTTTACGCATTGTCTTAGAAATCTTCGAAATGTCCCTTTCGCGTTCCATATCAATGAAAATCCCCAATATTTTTTTTTATAAAAGTTTGGTTTATATATATAAATAAAACTGTGCATCGAATTTTATATATTTGAATTTAAAGGTTTAAAAAAATTATTTTTTCAAAATTTTTAATTTTTTTTTTTTTTAATTTCAATTTTTTTTAAATTTTATTTCTTTTTTTTGTAAATTTCACTTTAAATATTACTCAAGGGTTCATTATATGCATTATGGCATATATTTATCACAAATAAATTTATAATAAATTATTTTTGAGAAAAAAAAATGTAATTTTAAGCGTCGTCTTAGAAATCTTCGAAATGCGGCTTGCGCGTTCCATATCAATGAAAACCCCAATATTTTTTTTTTTATATAAAAGTTTGGTTTATATATATAAATAAAACTGTGCGTCGAATTTTATATTATTTGAATATAAAAATTTAAAAAAAAATGTTTTGAAAAATTTTTTAAAAAATTTGATTTTTTTTTTTTTACCTTTATATTCAAATATATAAAGGTTATACATTTTATAAAAAATATTGGGGATTTTCATTGATATGGAACGTGCAAGCCGCATTTCGAAGATTTCTAAGATCGATGTAATATTCCCCTTTTTTCTGAAAAAAAAATTTTTTTTTTCATTTTTTTTTTTTTTTTTTTTTTTTTTTTTTTTTTTTTTTTGTGATAAATGCTTACCATAATGCATATAATGTTCCCTTGAACAATATTTAAAGTGAAATTTACAAAAAATAAAAAAATTATTTTTAAGGTTTTAAAGGTCCCTGTCCCCTTATTAAAAAATGTTCCTCAATAACGTTATTGTTTTATTGTATACTCCCATTCATAATCTAGTACTAAAAAATAGGTACCAACTGCGCTAGTTTAATTAATTAAATTCCATAAAACGGTTTGTATACCTTATTTTTCATACATATTTTTGTATTACTAAATTATTCTAATGAACTCTAGTTTCAAAATCTAACAAACATGGTTGTAGGAATATTAAAAAATGTTCCTTAATAACTTGGTTAGAAAGACATTGTGTTGTATGTAGCTATTCAGAATCTAGTACTAAAAAAGAGTACCGAACTGCGCAAAACAGGTTAATTAAATTGTTAAATAAAGTCAGAGTGAGAGAAATGAAACAAAAATTCAGTTCTTTATACGCTATTTTATTCCACTACTGCCTTGATTTCCGAATGTTCAGAATTTTGGAATCATACTCTAGTTTAATTGTTTCTGATGATTTTAATAGCGAGATATCTGCTCGTATTGAAGTCAAACAAGGTATATGTTCGAATCGTTAATTATTTAATACCACTATATATATACACTATATAATACGATGGCATTTTATGATATGCAGGATTCGTACAGGTAAGCGTATGATACGCAACAATTATTACTACAGTCAAAGTAAATTTGTGATAAACCATATTAACGAAAAGACATAAATCTAATTATGGACTTTTATTTTTAAACTACTGTCTAGCTCCAAATTGCAGCCGTCCTAGATTTTCAATTTGCTATCTATATCTGAGTCATTCTTTAAAATAGAATCAAAACAAAAAAGTCCTGTGGAAACCTTGTATCTATGATTAACAATTTAAAAAGTTTGCATTTCTCATTTGTTGTGAATTCTTGAATTTAAAATCTTTAAGTGTCAATTTTAAGCCCAAATTTTCAAACAATATGACAGTTGAAGCTGACTAACAAACTCTGTCGATATCTTGATAAATTTATATACATGTTCAGTCCCATCTAAATAATTTATTAATGTTACTATTATCATATGACAAATATAAAATATATAATTATATACATATGCATATAAATATATCAACATTTTAACAGATATTGGTGCTAGGCATAATGATTTTTTAAATCGTACCTAATTCTTCCTGTATTACTCTACCGCGAAGCTCTATAATGGACAGCTTCTTACTTTTTCTAATGGAAGCTGAAACATTTATAAAACGTTTAACAAAATAAACGTAAATTGCACATTTAATAAAGTGGTTTTATTGTACGAAGATTTTTTGTAATAGTTGCTTATCTGAATTTACTTTTTAAACATGCATATACATTTCACGTACTATGCTGCGAATCAATTTATAAATTTTTATTTTCTGCTCAAGACATCCTCAATGTATAATCAAAGATCATATACGGTTATAGCTGCGAGTCAAACTTTGTTTTTCGCACAGAATAAAGGTTCATTTTGATATTTTGATAATGTTATTACCGTGACAGTTAATATTACGTTAAAGTGATTTTTCATTTTTTATTTACACATTTGTAACTGATGGTCTCGCGAAAAAATATATTATCTGTTTATAAACGATGTACGATAAAATATTTAAATAAATATATTATACTTGTAGTTAGCGAAAATGTTCTTAAATACTAAATTTGATAATTTTGATTAATAAAATTTAAAAATTTATTTTGTATTACTTTTGTCAATGTTTTTATTTTACAAAATGTCTTCTTTTATATCCTATATTTTAAGGATAATATCCACATATCTGTCAAGGCAACAGCGAATGCTGTGATATATTTAGACTATGTTTTCCTTTCGAAGAAAGATCATATAACTTAGAGTAGTCTTATTTTAATGTAACCCGTATTATCCACAGAGACATTTTCTGGGATTTAATACACAGAAAAGACGTTGAAACTTGTTTCCAAATGGTTTTACATTATAATAAACAGAAGACCGTAGATAAGATTCTTTACTCTCTAAGCATAAGTACAATATAGATAAAGAAATGAAATTTTTATACTTCAACTAAGTACCTTATTTTTTTTTTCTCTAGGCAAATATTTTCAAGCGACGAGTAAGTTAGTTTTATTAATATTGAGTTAAAATATTTCTAAATTCATGATTGTACACAGATATGAATACAAATAGGTCTATGTGGGTGCTCTTGTATATATATTTAGTATGATATATATCTTCAGGTATTTGTAATGTAAAAGAAAAACTTTTAATTTTAAGGCTGTTCTTAACTGCCCTGCTCAACAATCGCCAAACTTTTTGACAAATTTACAAAATATTTTTTTTAACGGAATGATATAAAATTGGAAGGCCTGACTATGGAAGCGATTTGGAATCGAAATGTGTTTTCTATTTTTTTTTAATAAATAAATTACCTATCGAGTTAATAGCGATTTTGATCGCGTGAGAAAGACTTTTTCGCCCTTCCTTGAGTGGTTTTTCTTCTGTCGCGCGGAAATTCAGTTCAAAACGCCATCTTTGACACTATTTTCTGAATGGTCTATTGCGTTTGAAAAAAAAAATGACATAGTTTCTGATCTAGTGTTTACTGAGCTAGAGTTCCACCTGCTGGTTTCAAGCATTTCCGAACAAATATAAATTAGAACTTATGTCACAAAGCTCATCATTTGGATTTGACAACAGCCTTAATATAAAAATTCTCCACATGGACCCTGCTGGAAATCAACATTTTTGTATGCAAATCTTTTTTTACGAACGTTTTGTATTATAACAGTCAAATGCAATTACATATTATATATTAATTTTTTACGTAGATTATATTTTTATGTATTTGCATCCTAAATTTGTTTTTCTTTAAAAACATTCATTACTTTAAAAAAAATTAATTACATCTCAGTTTTAATTAAGAGATTATTTATATTCCATAGGAACTGTAACTTAGAAAGCCTTTCGCACATTTTACACTTTTAAATTTCAATTTTCATAGAAACTGTTCTTAGAATAAGTATCATGCTTTCTAAGCGACGACCATGACAAATTTCAAGTTTCTAACCTCTTCGCTTGCACAAAAATCGTAATTTTACAAAGCTTTTCGCTCACAAGCTCGCAGTAGTTGTACCGACGTACAATACAGCTTACGTTGCACTAGGAGCTGTAGTCATCAATTAGGTACCAATTACTTTTGAAATCCGTTCGGTAAATCCAGAGATGATCACTACAAACGAGCAATCGAACACACAAACAAACGTTACGTCTTTTTAAAAACAGCATATATATATATATATATATATGTGTGTGTGTGTGTGTGTGTGTGTGTGTGTGTGTGTCTAATACATTTAAAAATAATAAACATTTTAAATAAATCTTTCTCTTTTTTTCATTTTTCATGGTCATGATAGACTCGCTCTAGCTCGAATATAAAATCAACAAAAGAAACATAAAACAGATTTTTTATTCATGATTTTCTCTCGTTTCTTTTTAAATTTTCTTGTGTAGCGATTTGAAAATTCTATAAATTTTGAAGTAGTGGAAAAATTCGTTTTGTTTTTAAATTTTGTATAAACAAAATTGAGTTTTTTACACGAAAAAAACTTTTTTCTATTTATATTGTCTTAGATAATATAAAATATTAAACATTTTTCTGAAAAATTGTATACTTTTAAAATTTTTATTTCTACTGTATGGGGATAGATTACAAAAAGAAACAAATGCTTATACTATTACATTTTCATCTGCTTGGTCTCATTATTGCCATAGTGACAAAGGTTGCATAATACAACACAATTGTTTATACTGTATCATTAAAATAGCAAAAGTACTCTTTTTGTTTCATTATCTATTTTAAACTGAGGCGAAAACCAATTGTAAAATCATGTAATTACCACAAACTATTTTCTTGAAATTGGGTATATTTAAAAAGATAACCATATGTAGTATTAAAACAGTACGTCTGTCCTCTAGCAGTGTATATTCCGACTCTGATTTAAAGCAAAGATAGCCATAAATTTTAAATAATAATTTTTATCCAAGTTAATTGTAAAACTGAAAAAACTGAATATTAAATAATTTTACTGTGGATTTACTTTCATTATTGTTTATAGAAAATTAATTAAAATTTTAAAAGTAAAAGTTATCAAACAGGAATATTTTTGCATAAATAACTTAATTAAATTCTTTTTTCGTTAGGTTTTTAACTTTATTCAATAGGCATTAATATTTATAAATAAAATAAATATAGTTATACAAATTAAAATATTTATATTTAACAACTTTCACTCTTGAGTGTAATATAGGTTGCATAATATCTTTAATTTTAACTACTACTATGTTCAGATAGAAAATTTTGACTTTTTCATATTAAACCATTTTTTTAAATATTTTTATTGAGTACAGGAACGATTACCATTTGTAAATAGCTCTGCTCAAAAATTTAAAAAGTGCGGGAAACTTGCAATAAGAAGGAAAAGGTGGAAGCAGAGAGTGTAAATAACTTTAACTACATAAATAAAAATAAATATATAATACTAATTAAATATAAAAAATATATAATTATTATCACGTTATGTGAAAAATGACAAGAATTATAATTAAAATGCATGAATCTCTTAACTGATCCTAGATTACATTATTTTTTTACTGTACCCTTTTCACTATGCCGTATTATGTCTAAAGTTTTTCATATAAACATTCCTTTAAATAAATATTCTATTAAACAAGTTAATATTTTCATGAAGGACCTTAACATGGATGAAAACAAAGGCAGGGGAGAAAAATCATTTGAAAGTACCTGTTAAATAATTATAATATATTATATGACAATTTAAATTGAAATGTTTCCAAACAGAAAAAAACCTGGTGTTTGCTGAATATTCCCTTAACCATTCTTATATAAGATTATTCTTTTAAGTTTGCAATTGAGTTAAAGCTGATTATAAAAAAGTTTTTATATAAATATAGAGTTATATTATATACATACATATTTTTGCAATGAAAAGCACATTTCATATTCATAAGATGCATTTAATTTAATCCTTTAAAATTGTATTTAAAATTACAAGAATTTATTGCGCCCCATTTCCAGGTTAATCAAATCTACGCTTTTCTATTGTTAAAGATATCTCTTTTTGTAAATTCGTACTCCTCTACACTACATTTCTGTGCAGATGTACTTTCAAACTGAATTAAAAAGAAAAAGAATATCTTTCCTATCTGAGCCTCTATATTTCACACATCTAAAAGTGACTGTTGGCTGAAATATCTGGGATTTGATAAGTAGCATAAATCTTAGATGTGCAGCTGCTTGCATTTCCTATAGCTTTCAAAAACCAGGGCTGCGGAGTCGGTGGGGGAAAAGGACCGACTCCAAACTCCGACTCCGACCCCGGAAGATTTAATGCCTCCGACGCCGTCACCCACTCTGATTCCGACTCCAGGGCTGAATAATATACTACTGTTGCCTGTTGTTTAAAATTATGAGAAAACTCAAGAAAGATAAATCGAATATTTCACTGATTCGGCATTAATTTTATTCTTAGGGCTTCGAAAGAAAAAAGTAAAAAAAGTAATATTTTCCGTTTTCTTAATTTTACAATTTCGCTTCCCGGAAATCCGAAAAATCCCACTATCGTAATCTAAAGAAGAAAACAAAACGCAAATTTTACTATTTCGAAAACAATTCGGGTTCTGTGGATCCTAAAGAAAAAGTGAAAAATTACATTTCCGGCATTAATTATACTATTTAGGTTTTATTTAGGGTTGGCAGGACTGAAAAATCCGAAAATCAAAAGGAGAAAAATAACGAAATTTTATGGTTATTTTAGGTCCGCCAATTTAGAAAAAATGAAATACACTTTCACTTTGAGTCCTGTGCACAAGAAATAAAGGGAGAGATGGATTTACAATTTTGGCGTTACTTCTGGCCCTACAGACCCAGCGAATTATGGCTCAGCCCGGCCCGAGTATGTAGGGAAAATCCTGTATACCCGGCAGCATTGATAACCTGATATATTAAAAAATAATAATAATTAATTTTATAGATTTAATATTACATTTAATGGGCTAATTTCGCTTCAAACTGTCTAATAAAAACAGCTGGAATCGGAGTCGGCTTGTTTTTTAGTGACTCCGACTCCGACTATTTTGCTCAAAAATGAGTCTGATTCCAACTCCGCAGACCTGTCAAAAACTTACAATTCTTTAATATGTATCACAGGTGTGTCTTGACATTATCGCTCTATATTTCATAAACTTTACTGTCAGCAGATGTTTTGACGAAAATGTTTTGAGATAATTTTCTGGTGCGTAATCTCATCACATATTTCCCCTTGGCTACTTTATTTTACCAACGCGTTTTCTGTATCTCTCTGCATAACTTGCGCCAATTCTTCAAAAATAAAGACCATTTGGCACAAACCGCAAGTCAAACTAATATAATATCTGGCACTAATCTTGTATTAATTGAGTTTTTATTCTGGTTCTGGACGCTGTCTGACGATGTAAGATCCAAGAATTTACTTTTTTTTCCTGGGGATCGCTCCCTAGAAGCAAATGATTATTTTCTGCGTTTCATTAGACACCCTAAAAATACCAATCTGAAGTGCTTCATTAGTCTCTTCCCGTTCCTGTGTTGTCTATAATGCAGCTGTACTACTTAAAACAAGAAATTCATTTTCCTCAAGTGTTTACTTTTATCTGCCAAGGGCGACCCGTTTCAACGCACTATGAAATACAATTTGTGAATGAATGCATGAGAAATAAAACAAAAATATTTCCCATTATATTTAATAAAAACGGTTAAAAAATGTAACTAAATCAAGTGATAGATATAATCACAGTACACAGAATATTTTCATTTTAATTTAGGCAAAATTTTTTATTTCAGTTATTTTTCACAAAATGTAATGTGTTTATTCCGATTTTACCTCTACATTTATGTATGATGTCATTAGATTTTCGATTAACAAAACACAAGCTCATTTTTCATATCAATAAATGTAAAACATAATCGAATTATATCATATAATAATCCCTACTTTTTAGATTGTTTTTGAATAAAAAAAATTAGTTTAAACTTTTTTAAACATACAAATGTTTCCTATTGATGTCACATATATTCAAAAAGTCCATTATGTTTTAGTAATTATTTTTAATTTAAAGAGATTTAGATGACTAATGTAATCATAAATTAATACAATTCTAATTTTTATTAACATAAATTAATGCGTAACACTATATATTTAAAAAACTTCTTTAAATGATAAAATAAAAATTAACTGATTATTACAAGACAAAACAATTTTTAATACAGAAATTAAATCTATTTTCATGATAAATTTACAAAAAGGAACTTTGACTTTCTACAACAATACGTTAGAATTTCTTAAATTAGCCATATTTAAGAACATAAATGAGATTTAAGAGAGTTTAAACGAATTCAAGGATATTTTTCTGCATGATAATCCTATTTAATGTTTAACTAATTTGGAAATCCAATATTTTATTTAAATTTAATTTATTTCTTAAATTATATCAATTGACATTTAAAATAATATTTCTCTTTTTTGAAAATAACGTTCTTTCTTATTTAGTTAAGTACCTTGAAAGTAAAAAATAAAGAAAGAGCAATTTATTCAAAGTCCACAGATTTAAATATTTTATTATGTTAATTTAATTTAATATATAACAAAAATACGCAGTTTCGAGTAAATTTTCAAAGTTTAAAAAGATACGAGAAATTTCTTAGAAAATATTTTTAATGGAATACAATTTATTATTTAAAAAAAATAGAAAAATGAAGTAATAATAGCGAATGTTATATGTCTATTTCACGATTCTGTCATTAACAATGAACAGAAAACATATTTTCTTTTATTTAAATAGAGGATAAAAAATTATCTTGATTAAATTAGACTTTCGATAAAAATGTGAAGAAATAAAATATGTTAGCATGTCAAACAAAAGGAAGTATGTGAAAACCCTTTCGTCTAGCAATAAAGACATAATAAATTTCATTTTTACTATTATTAGATTTATTTATTTAAACTCCTTGGATTTAACTGCACAGAACTATCCACTATTCACAAAAATTGAATTTAAAGGGAAAACAAAATACAACTAATTATTTATTAAAGATCACATGTGTGCTAAAAGTGGAAACGTTTATCGGATAAAAATAAAATTATTTAACACATTTATTTTAATTCATATATATGAATTTCTTTTATATGTAAGTTTATAAATTCCGCAGATTCAAAATAAGAATCCAAATATCGAAGGAACGAAGTGATAAATTGCATTAAAATGTACAGTCGTGGAAAAAAAATTGTAAACATCCCCTACTAACGCCTCAACAAATTATCGTAGACGAAAGTTACTGGTACCGAACGATTGAAAATAAAGTCTACTTTTAAATGACGTATATAAAATTTGCTTAAGGGGCCATCTACATATTAAAACGAATCCAAATTCCATTTTTTTCAATGACAATACCCAATTTTAACGAGATATTTTAAATCTTTGGTTCAAACTATGCCTAGACACCAAATTTCCCGTCATTTGTATGATATGTTTTTGAATTATAAACATTCAAAATTTAGTGCTTCTAATGTTAAATTACATTTTCATATTTTTATTTATAACACCTGAAATTATGCTCCTAATGTGCTAATGTTTTGTGTAGCAATAATACTAATATACCCAAACATAAATACGTTGAATTTGTAATTTTTATAATTTTCTGATATGAATTATGAAATATGAAAGTAATATTCGAAAAACTTATGAATTGCAATTTTTTTTATGGATTCAGATTTATTAAGTCCTGCTTTATGAAAATCCCAAACTTCACATTTTTCTTCCAAGTAGTTTTCAAGTTATGCTTAAAAAACGACAAAATGATGGTTTAAGGAGCCGTCTATGATAGAAGTGACTAGATGTTTTGAAATTTTTTCTGCTGTCGTGTCATCAGGCTTCATTGACTGCTTGAGTGGTGCCTTGATCAACAAGGGAGCTCTCTCGGTTGACAATCGAGTACCGAACTTCAATTTGGATACAGCCCTTAAAATACGCTCGTTTTAAAATAATTAATTTCTCCGAAACTTATGGTACGGATTGCATAAAAATTTGTTTTTAGACTAATTGAAGGGTGTAGAGTTCATTTATGCTGTCAGAATTGTGTACTGCTATTCAAAAAAACAAAGGTATGGTTTGTTTTAATATGTAGATGGCCTCCTAAGCAAATTTTATATACATCATTTAAAAGTAGACTTTATTTCCAATCGTTCTGTACCAGTAACTTTCTTCTACGATAATTTGTTGAGGAGTTAGTAGGGGGTGTTTACTTTTTTTCCACGAATGTACAATTTCAACACAGAGTTTATACATTAATTGCCGATGGATGGTGTCAAAGCAATATTCAGAAAGGAAACTTAATCGACGCAAGGAAACCCTTGTTTAGATTAAGTTTGTCTTAAGCAGGATTTCTGAAATGGTTAGTCGATTGCGTATTGAAAAAGGTGAAAAAAGAGTAAAAATATTTAAAGGCTTTAATATGCTTTCACAATTGTTTTACCTGCAGAATTGGAAGTTAACAGGTATTTCTGAATGAACGCTGCCATAGTCGCACATTTGTTTCTACATTTAAAATTTGTTTTTCTGAATGGAAACAATGTTCTTTTGTTTGTTCCGTTCTTTATAATATTTTATTATATGTTATTTTATAATTTAAAGCTTTAAACATTATAATGGAATAGTATTTGAAGGTTTTAGAGAAAATGAAGAAAAATAGATGTGATACAAGACATATTATGTGTTTATTTTTGTAAGTCGAACAATCGATATACTTAGCCTAATATGGCCGCGATACGTTTTCATTTTTGGAGGATGAGCAAGAACCGGAATCGTCACCTTACTTTGGTATTAAAGAAATACGATTTAATAAACAACCGAAATTTCAATGAAGCGCAAAATTCTTTCTTTATTTTTTAGCTATTCATTTTAAATAATAGATAATACTTCTAATACGATGATTGCTATATCTGCTTAAACTAAATATCGTACTGCACTATAGGACATTTTCACGACCACTTGTCGTGTAAGTCACATACTATGATTTTTGAATACCAGTATTTTAGAACGGAAAAATGTGACTTTTTTTTATGGGAGATACCTCATTAACTGAAAAAGGCGAAGCAAACTTTAATAAAATAACGGTGGCCAGCAAGCACAGCATGTGACTTACACGACAAGTGCTCGGGGAAATATTCTATAGTAATTAGAAGAATTTTCATCCTTTTGATTGAAAGGTCCATCTTTTCGAAATATTCTCGGATGAACCCTTCATGCGCAATCTCTTTCGTAATCCTGCACAGCATGAGAGCGTACACAGGCAGACTGACACTCAAATCCTTTGTTTTATTAACATAAATTTGTAATTTTTGTAAACGACCAAGTTTATTTCTGTGAAAGTTGTGAAAGTATAAAAGATATAATTATGGATACTGTGACAATATAAGAAAAAACAAGATTAGACAAAAGCAAAAAATAAAAAATAAATAAATAAAATAATAAATAAATAATAAAAAATAAAAAATAAAAAATAAATAAAAAAATAAAAAATAAATAAAAATAATAAAAAATAAAAATAAAAATAAAATAAAATAAATAAATAAATAAAAAAAATACATAAAATAAAGTAAAATAAGATAAATTAAAATAAAAAACTATAACCTGTTGTCTATAGGAATATACATTTTGATTATAAATGCAAATAAATTGGGATCATGCATAAGTATTAAATAAATTTAATTGTAGTTAAATGTTGAATGTGTAACATCACACTACAAATAGAAAAAGATAAAATAGTTTAAAGATAAGGAAAATAATACGGTATAAAAGTACATGCATTGGGAGTTGGAACAACATAATTTAATAATAAAAATCCAAAATAGGAATTACGACATTCATAAGAGAATTTGCGTTGTAGAGGCACGAAACATTTTCAATAACGCAAAAAATACTAAATATTGCCATCAGCAGCATCATAACTATGAGGTGTCAGCCTTTAAACATCATGAATAAAAAATAATAATAGGAACAGACAAATAATAAAAATGGACAGAATTATCATACAATATTTATATGTTCGAGAATAACTGATACTGTACAGAAATTCTAAAAGTATCATTAGACAAAGGTTACCGAATATTATTCAGAAAATAGAGCAATCTAGTAAAGAAATGTGATGAAAAAAAATAGCAGTAAAGAAAATATACGCTAGTTAAAATAATATGTTTTTTCAGAAAACTGTAGAAGGACATATTCCTGCACAGAAAAACATGTCATTTAGTAAAATTCTGTTAGAAAAGTAAAAGAAGAGACATAAATAAAATATTACAAAAACATTTTTTAAACAATTTGCGTCAATAAAAAGCTTTCTTAAAAAATATACGAAATTTAAATTTTTATACGGTCCCCTGGTTCTATAAGTTATATATAGTAAAATTTCCCTGTTACACTGACAAGTAAGTCAAAAAAAAAGTCCTGTTATTCTACGATTAAAGTTGAGCGAGTAATAACTGTTTCAAGTTAGAACATCTTTTTTTGCTGCAAATTAGGGGTCATACACAAATTTAGTAGAAATATAATTTCGTCAGATACATTAAAAAATAGTTGAGAGTAAAATTAACATTGCAATATAAGTTAGAAATCTTTAATCATTCTGACATATTAATCCGAAATATACAATTTGAAATAAACATATAAGAAGGAAAAAAAAAACAGAATTTTTGTTAAATATAATTGATGGAAAATTAACCGTTTTAGCTTTTGATAATTGATTCATATGTATCCTGTATTCGACATTGATCTTCATTTTTTACCATCACCTAAAGATTTTTTGCAAATCGTAAATTTTAAAGTAAAAAAAAAAGAAACATTAGCGAAAATTTGATACTATAAAATAGATGTCATTGTTGTGTTTTTAACTTTTGATAATTGATTTCTATGTATTTTTTAGCGCTGAATCAGCAAATGACTTTCAGTTTTAATCATAAAGTCAGGATTTTCCGTAAATTGTAAATTTCAAAGTTAAAATTGAATCTCCTCCCCTACCTCATCGGACCCCTCAGCTGTTTAGCTATAAGAATACCAGTATAAGCCAAAAAATTGAATAAATTATTGAATTAAATAAAATTAAATAAAATTAAAAAATAATTACATCTGCTTTATAGTATCAGATTTTTGCTATATTTTAACTTTGACATTTACGATTTGCAAAAAAATTCTAAAGTGATTGTTAAAAATGAAGATCGTTTTCAGATTCACGGCAAAAAAGTGCATAAAAATCAGTTATCAAAAGTTAAAAAATACGGTCATCTCCTCTATTTTATAGTATCCGATTTTTGTTATTTTTTAACTTTGGCAATTTATTATTTGCAAAAAATCCTGACATGGTGGTTAAAAATTAAGGTAATTTTCGGATTCAGTGATAAAAAATACATAAAATTAAAAAAACACAACCACGCAGTCTTATTGTATTTAATCTAAAACTTGTTTTTAAACTTCTTGGCGGTAATCTATCAGACATTTTATGTGTTATCCTGTAAAATAAGTATAAATGGTAACCAGCGAAAATCATAATATTAGATTGTCATCGGATTTATGTCAGTATGAAATATTTAATCTCCATCGAATATTTAAAAGTGAGTTAAAGTTCGAGTACAAATTTTGTACTGGAAAATCATACAAACGATCGTTGAAGTTAAATAAAAACTTATAAAAATAACATAATTTTTGTTAAAAGAAATCGTGAAAAAAAAAAAAGTATATATATATGTGTGTGTGTAAGTATGTATGTTATAATACAATGATTTTAGTCATCTGAAACTTATTAAAGGTTAGCTCAATGCTTTACGATATTTTTCAAATCGCAGATACACATGAAATAAGTTCTTCGAATACTTTAAGCACTTGGTATATGAACCCTCAAAGCATGCGGAAATCATCAGTGTTCATAAACAGAAAAGTGGTATAAGCCATGCATTTTTAAAGGTTCATAACTTGGTCAATTTTAGTGTTATATGAACGACACATTTTTTTTTGTCTAACTTGTCAGTGTAATAGGAAAATTTTACTAAATACAACTTATAGGACCGGTGGACTGTATAAAAATTTAAATTTCGTAATTTTATAAGAATTGTTTTTATTGACCCAAATCGCTCTAAAAATATTTCTTTACCTCATTTAAAACATTTTTGTAATTGGAACTATATGTCTATGACTAGGTTTATTAATTAGCCATTGGACACATTTGAGAGTGGACACCCTGTATGCTTAAAATGGATTTGACCAGAAATGATGGATACCCATATTTGAGTGCTTGCTGATATTCAAGTTTTAAGTGTTGAGATTTAAAATTATTAGAGCAAGGAATATTTATTCTGTGTGCAAAGTTTAGTAAAATATTGATGTATGCTGATTTATCTAGACAAGAATTATAATTAGTAAATAAATTTATATGAAACGTAATATCATTACGTTTGTCATATATGTCGAATATAATTTTTTTTTTTATCTCAAAAATTTATTTTTAGGTCAAGGAAATTAATTTCATTATTTATCATATCATTAAAGCTATAATTGACAATTTTATGATATTTTATTGGTAATAAATAATTTGATTTACTTTTAAAGTAGAAGACTATAATATCATCTAAATAACGATAAATTTTACAGTCAACAATATGTGTTTTACGTTCATAATAATATAGGTACAATTAGGCCAGAATACCTTAGACAATCCCGCCCTGTCGGAGATATATGTTATCTTTAAATATAATATAATATAAATAACGAATAAATCTAGTTAATGTTTTAAAGTACAGTAATGGAATATTATTTATTAAATTTAGAGAATTTCTATATTCTTAGAATAATAAATTGATAATTCTGAACATATCTGTGATGTTAATGTTATTAAATAAATCATTAAAGTCAAACGTTTTTATATATTTTGTGTTATTTAATGTTTTTATATTATTTACTAGTTGAAAACAATATTTTATGCAATATGGATTATCCTTTTGTATTTTTAGATCAATTAGTTTAGTGAGAATATTTAATAGATAGTTACTAGCATTATTATTATATTTATTACAACCAACAGTTACAGTTCTAAATTTCAGAGGAGTTTTATGGAATTTAAGTATTATTACAATATATGGGTAATTATAGTTAAAACTTTTAATTTTTAGTAATTTATAATATTGAACTAAATGTCTATTATTTATGATTGTACCTAGATTATATTTTTCAAAAATTGAACTTGTATTTATAGAATTAGATATTAACTGTAAATAATAATATTTGCATATAAAAGCATAGTTGTTGGGTGATTTATCAACATATGTAATAATGAATTTATTTTGTAAATTAAGTATTTCACAATGTAACTGTTTAAATTTAAATTTCTAATTGTCAATATTTCTATAAAGTTCAAGATTGAATTTGTCTAAAACATGCAGTTTCCATTCCTTGAAATATGCCAGAGGTTTATTATAGTCGACCAAACTTTTATATATAAATAAGTCAAGATCTAAATTAAATTGTTTTAAAATATAATGCATTGTAAAACATGATGGTATACGAAATTTAATCCCATTAGCTATTATATTTCGTAAAGAAAAACCTTATCTACAATGTCAATATCCCCTGTAATAATGTGTCCATGATCTGTGTTACCATATTTACTATAACAAGGATAATTACAAAAGCATAGAGGGTTATCATTTGATATTTAAAATTTAGCAAATTTAATGTAATTGAATATTCTTTTCCCCAGTGGAACATTGTATTTGTACGATTTGCGTATTGTAAAATTTTTTATGGGAAAAATGTTATTTTTATTGTTAATTACATAATGTAAAATTATTTTATTGAATACATTATTTGTAATGGATATTATTAGTTGAGTGTTATTAGTTTTTTTTTGTAATATATATATGTATATACAGGGTGATTCAGCTCGTCGGTGACAAACTTTAAGGATCGATAGAGCACACCTAGACGAACATTTTTGAATAGGGAATGTAGGGTCCCTGACGCGATGGTAAGGCGCTAGGCGCTTTCGAAAATTTGGGTGCCGAAATTCGAAACGTCATAAAAACTAGGGAAATGGTTAGATTTTCTTGCTTGTTGCGTCGAAATGATTCTGTTTGTTTAGACTTTCTTCAGTACCAATTTGATAAGCGTATCTCTTAAAACATGGATAGGGGGCGCTGCAGACTTTGGAGAGCTAGACAACAACTTTAAGCCCGTTATTTTGATAATTTAACACATGCTCGCCAAAGTTTATACTCTAACTTAAAGTTTGAACCCAAAAGTAGAGCCCTGCAAAAAGCGTAAGAGCCGGAATAAAATGTCAAAGTACAGGGTGGTCGAAACTCGAAGGCTCCTAAGAGATAAACAAACAGATTTCTTGACTTATGGCATGCATTTTCATGATTCTGTTTGCTGGGGCTCTCTGAAACTCAGTTGAACGGTACAAAAAGAAACATCGATAGGGGGCGCTTTGGGCAAAAAACATAATTCGTTGACATTTCGGACGCTAACTGGAAACGGGGCGCTACGATCAGTTAGTAATAATGAAAACACATTTTCTACCTCTGCTCAACACTTCTGAATAAATTTAGACCAAAAACATCAATGATACTGGAAATTTATTTACAAAAAATAACACTACAGAAGATGCTCGAAATTTCGACCTTGGGCCATGATGCAGGCTTCGCACCTCCGTCGCATTGAGGAGTGTGTGTTTCCAACAATGCCAGGAGTATCTCTGATCTGCCCTGCAGCTGCCACAATGCGCGCCACAAGTTCTTCAGCACTGCTGACAGGTGTATGGTATACCTCGGCCTTCAGGTAACCCCAAAGGAAGAAATCCAAGCAGGTGAGGTCTGGTTATCGGGCAGGCCAGTGAACTGGACCCCCACGCCCGATCCACCGCTGGCCATACCTTGCGTTTAGATGGAGACGCACGTCGTTCGTGTAATGGGCCGGAGCTCCATCGTGCTGGAACCACATCTGGCTACGCGAACCTTCGGGTACGTGCGCCTCATCCAGAAGCTGCGGCAGCACTTGATCCAGGAAAATCAGGTAATTTCCACCTGTCAGCCGTTCAGGTAACAAATAAGGGCCAATGAGGCAATCCCCCAGAATGCCGGCCCACACATTTACTGAGAAACGCTCCTGGGCTGCTCGGCTTCTGGTTTCATGTGGATTTTCATCACACCACACATGACTGTTGTGGGCGTTCCACATTCCCTCCCGGCTGAAGGTGGACTCGTCCGTAAACAAAATGCTGTTTACAAAACGGGGATCCCTGGATCTCATCGCCAAGTACCATCTTGAGAATTCCACTCGAGGGCCAAAACCCTGCTCTCTGAGCAACTGCACCCGCTGGATGTGGTAGGGGTGCAGATTCCGGGAACGTAAGATGCGCCACGCAGTTGCTTGCGAAATGCCAACATGTCTGGCGATATCTCTCGTGCTAAGACCTGGGTTGTCCTCAACCAGGTTAAGCACAGCCTCTTCGTTGTCGGGGGTGCTCACTGATCGCTCCCGTTCAGGCCTGCCTCCGTCGAAAGATCCCGTTGTGGACAACCTCTGGTGTACTCGAGCGAAGAAGGCATGGCAGGGGATTTGCCTGTTGGGGTAACGCTCGGCGTACAACCGCTGAGCGGCTCGTCCATTACAACCAGCAGCGCCATACGCCAAATGCATGTCAGCCAATTCAGAGTTTGTGTACCGTTCCATCCTACTACCGATCTGCAGACAAGTAACCCGAAGCTTAAGTAGGTACCGCACGTTCAAAAGACGTGTCTGCGCATACAACTACGTCATCTCGCGTTGTCGTCTACGCATTACGTATCTTTTGCATATCGATATGGTACGATATCTTTTGCATAAATCAGCAAAAAGCACCTTATGTAAATTTTATTGCGCGCATTGTGCATGATTGAAACCAGCTATGTTTGTTAAAAAAAACAAACAAACTGCAGTTTTAATAGCTTCTTATGATAAGTAAATTACTCTCTTGTTTTGTTTCTAACTGATCGTAGCGCCCCGTTTCCAATTAGCGTCCGAAATGTCAACGAATTGTGTTTTTTGCCCAAAGCGCCCCCTATCGATGTTTCTTTTTGTACCGTTCAACTGAGTTTCAGAGAGCCCCAGCAAACAGAATCATGAAAATGCATGCCATAAGTCAAGAAATCTGTTTGTTTATCTCTTAGGAGCCTTCGAGTTTCGACCACCCTGTACTTTGACATTTTATTCCGGCTCTTACGCTTTTTGCAGGGCTCTACTTTTGGGTTCAAACTTTAAGTTAGAGTATAAACTTTGGCGAGCATGTGTTAAATTATCAAAATAACGGGCTTAAAGTTGTTGTCTAGCTCTCCCAAGTCTGCAGCGCCCCCTATCCATGTTTTAAGAGATACGCTTATCAAATTGGTACTGAAGAAAGTCTAAACAAACAGAATCATTTCGACGCAACAAGCAAGAAAATCTAACCATTTCCCTAGTTTTTATGACGCTTCGAATTTCGGCACCCAAATTTTCGAAAGCGCCTAGCGCCTTACCATCGCGTCAGGGACCCTACATTCCCTATTCAAAAATGTTCGTCTAGGTGTGCTCTATCGATCCTTAAAGTTTGTCACCGACGAGCTGAATCACCCTGTATATATATATATATATATACATATACACATATATGTAGGAAAATTGTATGTATAATGTTAATATATAGATGACTTGAATAACTAGACGTTGGAATAACAACACATACACTTTAATACAATTCTATAAAGATAATTTTACACCATTTCGTTGATACCTTTTTAAATACAGTTCATTTCTCACTTAAAACTAATTAATATACTTCTTTAGAAAATTTTAATTAGGCTTAACAATGCCTTCCTCGGCATCAAGTAAGTCGATGCTTCATGAATAATATCATTTTATAGACTGACTCTTTTCTAATTTTTTAATATGTCCAAACATGGATTTCGTGATCGTGAATTTTCATAACTCGTGCTTTAAAATCATGGATAATTAAAAATATCAGAGCGTCAGTTAATTTACTGATCATGCACGTCATAAAGAAAATAAACGATGCTTAAATTTAAATCTAACATATATATATATATATATATACAGATTGAAGAATAAGAATTACTAGTATAGTAATTATATATCATGAATTGCTTTAAGACTTTAACTCAGTCAGTGACTTAATTTTGAAATGAGCTATACACACAGAGACCATACACTTACATTAGTCGAACTCTAAGTGAAGGGATCAAAATACCTTAGAGTATAATTCCTTAGCACTGTTTGGTCAAAGAAAAACAACAATACATTTAAAATTCGAACATTGGCTAACAAATAATCACAACTAGTCGTTTACCTAATTGATTGTGAGATACCTGAACCTCCAAGAAAGGTCTCTGAGAATATCAAATCAGATACTGCTAAACATAACAGGACAACGACAGGAAATGATTTAAAATTTGTGCAATGCTCAATATAAGTAAAAATTTGCATTAAAACTATAAAATTAAGTAAAGGTGCACACGTTTCCGATGAACAATGTATTCTTAGCCAGAGCACAGAAGACGTTCTAATACTTGAAAAACTGGCGCATGCAAGACAGCTAGCACATTTTACTCCAAACTTTAAGACAGGAAGCTACTTTGAAAGAAGTAACTTGTCTTATTTTCGCATGGTAATGAAATTCATAGTTCTTTAGAAACATGCAGTGTTTTACATTTTTGTAGTGTTTAATAAGTTGTTAAAATATTTTCAAAAAAAATTTTAATTAAATGTGTAGGGGAGACCGGGGCTAGTTGGCTACAGGGGTAAGTAGGCGCAGTCCTCATAAATCGCCTGTTTGTGGATACATTTCGCAACCAGTTGCAGAGTACCTTTCTTATTGCTTTTTACAATCCTCATTGTAGTTTTGCTGCGTTACCTATATGCTTTGGACATTTATTACGATTTTTCTGTTTTTTGCACTCCTAAGTAATTTTTTGTTGCTTCATTCTTTTTCTAATTTCTAATGCTTATCTTAATAATAGCGATTTAACTTGTGCAGTTTTTCTTAGAGTATGATAAACTGTACTTTCCCCATATGTGATTTACTTGGATTATTTAGGCTTAGATGGTTACGTGTCCTTTTTGTGAAGAAATTTATTGTGGGGCTAGAAGGCGCATTGAACACGGGGCAAGTTGGCTCGGTGTCTGGTGTGTTCTGGTAGCTTGAAAAATAGCAAACATCGAGAAAAATTGGTTGCAATGCAAGGTTTTGGGCACACGAGGCTTGCCCAAACGGAGAAACTCGATTTTTTATTTATGACAACTGTAACTCTGATGACGGTATCGAGTAAGATAGAAGTTATTCAATGTTAATGCTTTATTCATTATTTATATGTCTGTATAATTTAGAATTTACATTGTGCGGCGATAACGCTTTATTTAAACTTATTGGTATAATGAAATTGATTTCTCTTAAGTGCGTGTCTTATTCGAGTTTCATTTAAATTTTTAAAAAGCGTGTGTCAACTTACCCCATAGGTATAGGCAACTTGCCCCGTGACGGGGTAGGTTGGCGCACAATTTTCCTTTTACTTTAGGCTTCTGCTAAACATAAACTACAAAAGCTACAAACTCACAAATCCGGGTATTTATAACCCAGTGCCTGTTCTTTAAAAGTGCAGTTAAAATTTATAAAAACCTTTTTTAAAATTAATAAAAATCAATATCTAAAAACTGCACCTACTAGCCCCGGTCTTCCCTATCATATGTAGATTTCGAAAAAAATTAAGGCTTTTTTTAGTCACATTTATAAAATAATTTAAAGAACATTAATTTATATATTTTTTAAATCAATATAATACTGACAAATAGTATTTTTTTTTAAATCTAGAAACACATATCCTGTACTTTAAATATGCATGAATGGAACGGTTTTATTAAAATGAAAAATTAAATAGAAAATAAATAATGATAAATCTGAATAAAACTAGAGAAGCGACAATCGTAATTAATTAGATTAAGTGTTAAAAAATAAATAAATACATTATTTCGAAATACGCAATTAGATTTCCTGTTCAATATATTTTATTACATATTTTCAGTTGTATAAAATTTCGTTGCTTTTTGTTACGCATTTTAATTTATTCGTGAGTTCGTAAAAGCTACATATCTAATTGAATCTTTTTTTTATCATAACATAATTTCTTTTTGTTGTTGTTGTTGTTGTTGTTTAGTTTGAATTAGATATTTTTTTTTTATTTATAGAAAATACCAAGGGTGCTACCAATATGGATGAATGGAACAAATAAATAATGAAATTATTTATTTGTTCCATTATTGTATTATAATTGTATTACCATATTGTATTACCATACTGTATTATAATACCAATATGGATAAAGAAAATACCAATGTCTTCTAAATTTTTATAGTATTTAAATTAATAATTAGCATTATATTTTTTAAGCTGATTTTATCAGCATTTTGAAGAAAAAAATTCAAGTTGTAATTACTAAATATCTAACAAGTTTTACTACATTTATCCACGTATAATGGCTAAAAATTAGGAGTGTTATGTAAAGAAGTAAAAATTTATGCATATGTACTACACAACACGTGATTTTTCACATGATTTTTCATGATTATGTCACTGCACAAATTACAGGGATTTAGTTTTTAAAGTCTTCAATTATTGAAGTAGCCTGTAGTATAAATGCAGGGATTCCAATTTAAGCGCGTAATTTGTTTATCATAAGTTAATATACGGGAATAATGCACTTCCTTTTATTTTACAATAAAAACGAAAGTGCCCAGTTAAGTTGATGGCATTGAGCTCACAAGCTATTCACACTAATTGTATATTATACTCTTATTTAAAAGAATAATGCCCCTCGAAAAATAAAGAAATCAACCCAAAAAATGCAAATTACGATCATGAGATATACTTTTGATGCAAACTAAATACAAATTTAGAGTTTCAGTCCATCCTTTTATTTTTAGAGTAAAGATATGTGATTCATCTATCACCAAATGACGCTTTATGAATTCTAAATAAAAGATCACAATAAATATGGCAAATGTAAAATTTCCATCTCAATTTCTTAACAATATATTCATTTTTCAAAAAAGAATGATCACGAATCAAGTTTCATAACAAACAGTTTTATTTATATAAACAGAAATAAATATAGGTGTATATTTACAAAGTTATTAATAAAACACATAAAACCGTTTACTCAGAACCAAAAAAATTATAAACTTATATTCTAGTGAAATATACAAGTTTTAAGAACATTAGTTTGTTAGGTGATAAATTTAAAACATAATCTGAGAAAAATACAAAATTTCACCAACATATTAATAACATCAAATATAACTAACACATACGCATAGGACATTACCACCTTTATTCGAGTGCAAATAAAAATACAAAGTTTACAAGAAAAAAAAAAGAAAAATGAATCTTTTCGTTATAAATAAACCATTGCTTATTCTATGCATTATGTTATAACTACCTGTGTATGCGAATGTTCACTCTTCCTGTCATAAGGCTAACATTAGTTTTAAGAAAAATGTACAACTTTGACAAAGGAAAGAGAATTAAATAACTGATAGGAGCCTTTCGAAAAAGATAAATGTTTTTAGGTGTGAATCTGTGCTTCTAACTGCAAATAATTACACGTAATAATAATAAAGAAAGTACACAATTATATTTGAGTACGTTTAGGCCGTACACAGGAAATTGCTTTATGGTAACTAAAAATAGATTCGTATTACCAAAATTCCAGGTTTTCTTCATTTGAATAGTAAATGCCTATCTACGTACATTCATTTGTTGAAATTTCGCCCGGGAAAACCTTATTATATAAGCTGTATAAATTTAATATTTTATTTATTTTTTGAAAATTGGCGGATTTTCTTTCAATATTGAAATCACCAGCAATAGTAAGTTTAAATTCACACTGCATCAAATTGTCTAGAATTTCTGTCATTAATGATTCCAGTAGTTCCAGTAGTTTGATTGTTGCCTTCGGAGATTTGTATCCAAAAAGTACAACCATTTGACCAAGTTTTACGGCACAGAATTCTACATGAGCTCCACGATCATATCTTATCCAATTATTTATGAATTGGCATTCGTGAATTATTTAGTTTTAGCAGCATACATCAAGCCAAAAGCATTCCTTTTACCAACACAGTCTATGCTAGATATACACGTGAATTTGCCATCAAAATCTTACACATCATCCTTCAAAGAAAAAGGTTCCAGGAAACATGAAAGGTGTGCATTCATATAATGTGAATCCGAATTTTTGTCTAAATAATGTACATTCAGTGACTGGACGTTGTGTATAATAATTTTGAAGTAACTGTCCATCATGAAACTTCATGCATTAAACTTAAATCGAAACTTTTTGGATGATTGTCTAATCGACAGCTCTTTTTGTACTGGATCATTTTTTTCTGGGGTTTTGGCGGTTTAAAATCACCATCAATATATAAACCATCAGCGGTCGTTGCTCTACTGCATACGACATACAACTGAGCTATCTCCATTTTTTTTTTTTTAATTTTCCCTGTTGCAAAATTATGTGTGGCACTTTGACCTTTATGAATAGTTCGTCCATTGGCATCAATCAAAGGAAATTATCTCCGAACAACTTGTAAGTCACGTTCAAGCCAAGTTTTAATAACTCTAACAAGTGGAGAAATTTGAGTCCATGTTTTATCTATTCCTTTTGATTTTAGAAGATTTTCATACTTTTCCCTTATTTGTGTTCCCACTATTGGACCATCAAGTTTCAAAAACACCACTGTCGGTACTCTTTTACCTGTATTTTTTTATTTCCATATTGCATATGTTCTAAAGTTCCTGTTGTGTCATTAAAAAGCCCGTCTTCTACATCTACATTCACGTAATCATATAAATTGCAGATATTTTCAATTTAACGACTGCGGGCAAACAATTTGTGTCTGTAAATTTAAGATTTTTAGCAGATTTTAGTATTTCTTGCTTACTAGATGTTTTACCAGATCCTTGAGGTTTATCAAAAACATATGCCTCGACTTCCTGTCTGTAATTTGCTTTAAAAGAAGCTATTGTACTTATCACATTCTGTATTTGTCGAAAAAAAAAGAGATTGCATTTATAGGTGTTTGGTTTTCTATTGTTATTTTACGAGATTTTATTAGTGTAATATCTTTTTACGTCATTGCACCGACTGCCATATTATTTAATGCTTCTGCAAAAGCCCGGTCGTTTTGTTGTCGCATGATTTCCGTTAATTTGTACATTGAAAACATGTGCCGAAGATAATGATGAAACAATGGTTTTCTATCAATTTCGATTATTTTACCTTCTTCTGGATTCGTAAACACAAATTTTCCCATTACTGATCGTAATTGCCAAAAATCACCAAGACAATTACGCTAATGCTACCGAACGGAAAATTATTACGGAATATCTGCCTTAGGCGATTTTCAACAAAATAAAAATCGCATAGTTTGACCATTGAAATTTCATGAATTATAATCAATTTTAAATTTACAAGTTTTACAGAGAGCTGATTATATATATTGTCTCTTAGTGGATTTAGAGAGTTTTGATTTAATGGAGGATGGAAAACGGAATGCAAAGTCATTCCTCTAATGGTGAAAGCTGCTTTACCAGTTGGGCGCGCATAATAAAACCTTAATAAAAGATGGATCTTCTCCTGTAAAGGAATTAAAATATCTTAAACCAGCTTGAACAATCGAATTAATAAGAGTACTTTTTCCAAGTCCTGCGCCACCTAAAACAATTTCATGAAATGGAAATTTTCCTTTTTTTAATATAAACATGATATCCATAAAATATTTTCTGTGCTTGATATTTAAACTTCGGATGAGATCGGTAAATTGATATTCAGGAATTAGCATTGGACTCAAAATTTTTTGCTGTTCCTGCGCAACATCTTACCCCATATCGAAGAGTATGTCAGATTGAAGTGTATCATTCATTAAAATATATCCTTCATCCAGTTTCTCATCTGTTGAGTTACATAAGTCATTTTCTTCTTCCTCAATTTCTCGCACCATATTTTCTAATTCTAGCATTTCATTAATAATATATTTACTTTTATTGGCATTTATAGATCTACTGTTAACATTATTAATTTCTTCTACATCTGTAAATAATAGGACTTCCCTCAGAGGGATTAGTCTGAGTGATATTGCTGAAAACATAGATTTAATAATAACATGTGGAAGCAAAGAAAATGAAAAATTCTCTTTAATTGTCCATATACTGCGATAAATTGAAATGATAAAAACAAACGAATCGTAGAATTACAAAATCTTAGATATAAATTCGTATACACTGTTTAAAAAATGGGAAAGCAAACCATGAAAGATAGTCATGCATGGATATAAAATTGAAAGTACGCAATATATTAAAAGTAAAATAGAAAGTGAAACACTAAATTATCTTATATCGAAATTTTAACTGTATAAAATGATGTCAAGAGCATAATCAGACGCTCCGCACCAATTTCAGTAACTTTAAATGGCAAATATATGATGTTTAAAAAGAATGGACTATACTTTATGTGGTGTGTGCTCCCCCGGTATAGTTAATATTGTACAATATCTGTTTTCTACGGATGCAATGAGGTTGTCGATAAGGGATAAGGAATTCTCCCTTCAAAATCTGATATAGTATCAAAGTACCGAACGCGTCAACAGTGGCATGCAATGCGTCGTTAGAGTGTGTTTTAGATATGCTCAATCAGATTTAATGATGAGTGTATGCTGGCCACTACATACGCTGTATTGTTTTGTTTTCAAACATATTCTACACAAGTTGAGCTGTATTTAGCATGTATTAAATAAAAGAAATCGGCAATGATTGCAACATAAAATATGACACAAGATCTGAATTAATCGTCTCCATAACCTTTGAGCTGTCAAAGTGTCTTTTGAAATAATTTACAAATCCATACATATTTTTTTCAGCAAATCATGCAAGCTAAAATACGCCAATATGACCCCGATTATGAAATTTCACCAGAATAAGTTAATATATAAAAAATCTACTAATGATAATTGAGAATATGATCTTATAATAAAATGTCTAGAAAAATGATTTAGAAAATATTCATATCACATTTAAAACGGCACTTCCCTCTGTTAGTGGCCTTGGCGAGAGAGAGAGAAAAGCCTAGATAAGGAACACTTTAACAAGTACTTTCGGGCAACCTACTCACTGTTTCATACAGGTCTTTATTCAATATTTACACAATTTATTTAATGCTAGGTGGGTAACTATCAGCTTTGCTGCATTTAAATTGCATGTTTTGTGGTGGAAATGCAGCATTATGAAATATTTAAAGTTGCTATAACTAATAATTCCAAACTAAAGGTAATTGAGATCGCTTTCCGTTCATTTCATCTTTTTAAATTTTAATTTTTTTAGAAACCATTCATAGAGACAATTTTATATTTTAAAACTAACCCGAAGCAAAATTCCAAGTTTTTGGGCTCAGCAGTAACACAGAAACAGAAAATTTTCGAAAAGGTTTTTTTTTTTTTTTCTGCAGTGTTTTTATCTAGCGACATTTTTGAAATTGTTTTGTTGCGAGAATTTACGTCATGATAAATACAGTCATGTCAATTTTCATGTTTATATTCCTAACAATTCCATGTACATTGTTACTTAGATCATCTTTAGATCTTTTTCCGCTTTGTTTAGTCTTTCGATTTTTTAGAATTCGTTCTACAACAAGCATTTACATCTTATATATTACTGCTATGCCAAAGTTCTAGTTTCTAACTCCAACAGTATCCCAGAAATTTCAGTATTCCAAATAAATCATAATTTAGAACCTTTCTAGAAATTTTTACGTTTATCTGTCAAATTGAATTTTCGAACCTTTTAGAGAGCGTTCATAACGAGTAATTATATCTTAAAAGTAACCACTATACCGAATTTAAAGTTTCTAACCCAATCAGTATCACGGAAATCGCAATTTTAGAACTTTTTTTGCTCCTGCAGCTTGTAGGTTGTTGCATTGACATAAAATACAGTCTTTTTTTCGGAGCAGAGATAGCCACCAACATTTGTTTAAGTTGGCTATGTAGTTTCAGAAATAACACCTCACAAACGCAAAAACATTAATAATATTGTACACTTTATAATATTATAACGCTTTCTAATATTAGCATTAGATATACAGATACAAAAGCCATTTATCTGTTACAAACTAAAGTGCCCGGCGTTGCCCAGAATTTTAAGTATGTTTGTTCTAAAAAATCAATTTCAAAATTTAACACACAACATAAAACAAACATTAGAAAAAAGCATTCGAAGTGTTGTACTCATGAATCAAATGAAAACACAATATAAAAATATATAAATGTATATAACAGACGCAAAAGGATATAGCTATAAATGAACTTATTTCAATTTATAATTGGATCAATAATGTTAAAGTACGCCAATATTTCCATAATCGGGTTTTTATCATGCTTCAATACGTTTTTTCACACTCATATGACATTATACTATATTCACCACGTTCTTTATATTTCCAATATGAAGTAATATTTTCCTCTTTCACGTGAAAACCTTGAAATAGAAAAGTTATGAAGTTATAGTCACTTGCATTTAAATTCGTCAAACTATTTATTTCATTTTCATTATTCATGTGAATATCTTGCAATAGAAAAGTTATGACGTAATATTCACCTTTTTTTAAATTCGTCAAACTATTTATTTTATTTTCATTTATCATGTGAATATCTTGCAATAGAAAAGTTATGACGTAATATTCACCTTTTTTTTTTTTTTTTTAAATTCGGCAAACTATTTATTTCATTTTCATTTTTCACGTGGAAATCTTGCAGTAGAAAATTAATTGTTGCAGTAAGAGTTTTATTGTGTATTTTAATTGTTGGCAACTGTTATATCAAAAAATGTTTAAATTTGATAAGAAATTGCTGTTAAATTGGTGGTATTTTATTAATTAAAAATGAACTATAAATTATTTCGATTCCGGATTACTTTAGTTGCCTCGGCCGTGTTTTAATACACATGCACGTATCTTTTCACAACTTTGGCTTCCAAACTGTCGATTTGTATAGAATAACAAACAGACTAATAGACAAATTTTTATTTTTATGTATTAGATTATATACAAACATAAATAACTTATCTAATACGTGTTAGCAGATGCATTTTTAAATATATCTATATATATAAACCAGTATAATACATATTCTGTTTTATTTTCATAATCATTTGGCAAAAAATCTCCCTTTCTTAATCCCGAATTGCCTGCTTTTTACAAAAGCGACAAAGTCCATATAACAGCGAAGTACCATGAAAAGCATTAAATGCATGGTAATAAGGTACTCAGAATGCGACATTTACGATCAACCATTATTGGCATTCAATCTTATAGTTTGGCGATAGATTTTGGTACACGGGGTAACTAAGTAGTACCAAATACTGTACTGCAATTTAACTTCAATTTAACTTAATCTTCTCTATTCTACTATTTTAAGATTAACTTTTAACTTCTATTATTCTAAGACAACTATTTTTAACTTCTAAACATCGCACATTCTGAATTTTTATACGGTCGTATTGGGTAAAAAGTACATTTAGTTGCAATTTGTTTGAAAACTGCATCTCAATTTATTTTTGAAATATTAATTTTTTTGTAGCTTTTAGCGCCATTTGTTTAATTCTGGCAACTCAAGTACTCCATTTCTGTAGAAAGTAGGGGGAAAATAGTTGGAAAATAGTAATTATACCTTTTTGTTGCAATTTTCCCTTAACAACTTTTTAAAAAAATGTAATTAAAATACGTGCTATTTTGAAAAATATATAAATGAATGATTTCTTTTTCAAAATATAATTTGAAGTATCTATATTAATATTACAAACAAATGAGGACATATGAGTAATGAGATTTTTCTTGTAGAGTTTCTTGAATGACGACATCATTTTTTCTTTTTTTGATTTGTGTATTATTCAGCGATTGTGACGTCCTATGCGTACTTTACAGTAGAAGTTGTTTAGGACGTTATCGTAAATGAAGAATTCTTCAGCGGATGCGGATGAAGTCATTTTGTACAAAATAAAAGCGTGTGTTTTAAGTCTTAAAACTAAAATATGTTTTGTACTATCCATATTTATATATTTTATTTTTATCGAGGGTGACACTAAATTCTGAAAAAAACAGTCTTCCTGTTTTCTAGTTTTTTCCAATCTTTGTATAGTTTCGCCTCAAAAAGTGAGATATGTTGCAAAAAGATATAAATAGCTATGACACCAAACCTGATGAACGTTTATGCTTATTTTTATAAGTAAATATGGCACAGATGTCATATACGCACCAAGGTACCTAATTGGCGCCAAAGTGGCCTTACTTTGCCTGACATGGTAACCAGTGGCGGCTCGTGACTGTCATATTTTGGGGCACTAAATGCAAGGCGGACATTATTATCCTTTTCTTACCATTATTTTTTGAAAGAAAAAGATTACCTTTTTTAATAGTCGAATATTCTGCCAACAAATATGGCAAAGATTTCTTTTAAATTAATAGTGGTAAGAGAAGAATAAATTTGGCAGCTATGGATTTAGTGCCCCCAAAATGCCAGTCACGAGCCACTACTAATGTAACCATATATAATGCTATTATGAAATGTTTTGTTCTATAATTATATCATTTATTGATTGTTATTTCCTTTTAAAAATAATAGAAAATGTTTTGTTAATCACTTTATTTTGTTTTCATATTGAAATAAAAAATACCGTACTCTTATAGCACGCTATATGTAACTGGTATTCGAAAATGACATTTTCTTCAAATTGGCATAAAAAAACACGCCAAACCTATGGCATCTGTGGCATCTATGGCATCTGTGCCATAAATATAAACATTTTATTTATATATATAATATCATTGCTTTTTATATACAATTTGCTTTTGTTTGTATATAAAAATAGGTAAGTGGCTTGTTAACACAAAATAAATTGCATAAGTCTTTAAAAAATTGCTTGTGTATATGAGACAATGAATAAGTTGCACGAAAATACGTATAAAAAGCTTACTTGTATCGCCAAACCCATTTTCGCTACCTCGCCATGGCTCTTATACAGGAAAAGTACCAATTTCATTTTTAAAGACTAAAAATAAATTAATATAAATGGAAATTGCTTATTTTTAAATCATGCTTTCATTAAAATTCACAAAAATTTAGAAAATATATGTGTTTTTTAAATGCACTACATATTATAAAAGTCTTGAAAAAACCTTAGATGCACGGAGTTTAAATTTAATTCGTTGAGTTCAATTATGGAAAATAAATGGATTTAAATGGGAATTTTGCCAAGTTAGCCAGCTATCTCCAAGTTGGTTTCACATATAGAAACTTTTTTGTCACCAAATTTGGCGATATCTCTCCACGTTGGCCAAAGTTTGGCGATATCGTGGTAATCCTGTCATTAGTACTTTTCAACAAATGCTCACTGTTGAAGCTAATGCTGATTTCTCTATAGAAAATCAAACATAAACCATTAAGTAATTCACCCCACACACACACACCGTTGCCCCCTTAGGGATCGAATTTTAAAAAATCAATGTGCAATTCATATATTGCCTTCAGGAATACATATATATTCCAAATTTCAAAAGCCTATGTCAACAGGAAGTGGGTAAAAAATGAATCACAAGATTTGAGTGCCACAGACAAACATAATTGTAAGTTAAAAGAAAGCATGTAAAAAAAAAAAGAAAGAAAATAAGAAGAAATGGTGCTATAAAGCAAAATATGTTATTACACATCATATAATTGTTTCAAAGTTTCACGCGCGGAATATAAAGTATGCTAATGGCTGTTAAATATGCTATTGAGTGATCATCGCAAAATCTCAAATCAATGTTTTTATACCTTTTTTTTCTTTTAAATAAAAAAAAAACATACAGATCTATTTTCCTGTTTGATTAAATTTAAATATGTTTTATGGCACTTCAATATTACTGCGTGCGTATTTTTTTTTATTTGCTCCACATGTTCAAACCAGTTGTCAACGAAAACATCAGCCGGTGAAAGTGGCGCACACCAAATTTCTCTGACATATGCAGATAAATTGTGCTTTTTATCAGTTTTTTCTATATAATTTTTAAACTGTTTGTAACTTATTTTCATAGTAGGCGTATTCAGTAGGCGACCCTCATAGGTACCTTCTGGTGCAATCAGAAACGAAATCCCGCAAATATTTTTTGAGTTATGCTTGACGAAAAGTTTTTATTGGCCTTTTTATTTAGTAGGACATGGCGTTAAAATCCATCGTAGCTGTATGCGTTGCTCAGTATTAGCCTTCGCTTCACTCAGACAATTATATCATCTTCTTCATTCCTGTATGGATGGAACAACGTCACTTCCTGTCTAAAATAATTATATGGATCCTGTTCGCGACCATACCTTCTGTATCTTATAATTCTGGCTTTTGTCCGTTTTCTTATATAACCTAACCTATACAAAAGTTGTAAACACTCCGAACTTCAACTATTTTCTTCGGCTTCAATAGCTGGTTTGTTTAAATCTATCCCTTTTTATTTCTTGATTATCAAGAGAATTGACTGCAGAAACATGTTTTTTTGTAACATTTTTCTTCAGAGTATGTTTACATTGTAGCAAATTCCGCAAGACATAAATGATTTAATTCATGCGGACTTTGCGCATAATGGTCTAATGTACATTTCACTCCGATATCTGTCGAATCATTTGATAATTGGTTCAAATCTCTAGGAGATTTTAACATGAAAACAGGAGAATTCGGATGTGAGGCCGGAATGTAAATGGAATCGCGACTACATACAGACAATGGCAGCCTCAAAACATCGTATGCTGATTCTTGTGCTGATATTTCTGTTCCACTTAGAAACACATTTGCATATTTACGGAGCTGTAGTCTTCGGAAGCATTTTTAGCAACTTTGACATTCCTCCGTATGATATGTTAATATAAGCAACACAATACTTGGCACATTCATACGATCCAAAATATATTGAAGGTCTATATTCGCGCGCCATGCTTCTATCATTTTGATATTGTACGTATTAATGAACATTGTATTTACATTTTGTTTAAGAAAAACTCTGTGTCTCTTAATGGATGATCTGATAGCAAGAACATATTCAGACTCAGAGATGTTCATATTCTGTAAAAATTCCGTAAAAGACATATCTTTGCGAGTCATGTATGTTTTGATTTCTTCAAATATATTTTTTTTTTTTTTTTTTTTGTATTTTGTCAAAGTCTCTTTATCTGTAACTAAAGACAATGGAAGGAAGATTTCAGTTGAATTCATGGGAGGATGGAGAATGCCGGATCTACACAATTTGGTACCACTTTTTGATTTTTTTAGACATGTTTTAGAACGGTGATTACTTTGAAAATTTACAAATTCTTTCGAATTTTCGTTATTCACGCAAATTCTCTGGCATGTAATAAATTGATCAATAAATTCCGTGCAATTTGACCAAGTTGAATTTTCTTCCGTATCAAATGCAGAGGCATTTTTCTGCCAAACGAGCATAGGAGCATGAGTTGATCCTCTGTGTTGGAATTGAACTCGATAATAATAATCTAAAATAGTATTACCTTCTCTAAAAGGACCTGAGTTGGATCTCAGTATCAAGTTGAGAAACTTTCTAAATCGATAATCAAAATATTCTGCACAAGTAATATGGTCATTCTGGTGAGTTCTGCTATTGAATTAAAATCTAGGTTGTATGCATTTTCATGTGAAATAGTGTCCTGACACAAATTCTTTGCCAAAATTAGAATTAATTCAAGCCACTTTGTCTCTGCGGCAGAAAATGTCAAGAACAAAGACGGTATTCCCAGCTGTCTTATCATGGCGTTTAATTTTTTTTTTTTTGCTTATCTTCCCAATAAGCTGGTGATGATCTTAATTTTTTTAGAACATTATAGCCATCGTCGTGTTGAATAAGTCTATCAACGTTCTGCGCATTCTTCAAATCGGCTGCTGTAATATTAGTTCCATATTTATTTGGTTTTTTTACGCAAGAAAATGTTAATTTCTGAAGCAATTCTCTTATTTTGCAGTAATTTATATGCGTACAATATTTTGTTTGGCTTGCATTCTCTTCTGTAGTATATTTTTGTTTCAGAATTAGCAATATCTGAATAATTGACATGGGTAGAGTTTTCAAATACCCTTGTGGTTCCACGGTAAATAGATGTAAAAGATAATTCTTCGACTTTTTCGTCGAGTAATAACGACATTGCGGATCTACCGCAAATCAGGCGCAAACTTAATTGCCATATTATTATCTGCTTCTATTTTTAATGTTTCCAATAAATCTGAGTTATGTTGCTCATCATCTTCAAAATCAAAATCATCAGAGTGCAAAAATTCTTGAATAGCACCATCCACCATTTCTTTTTCACTCACTTGTATTTGATTTGAAATCTGTTCTTCTAAAATGAAATCTATTGTTTCAGTTTCTAGTCGGTTTGCCCATTCTTTGGAAAGTACCACGCCTTCTTCTTTATATAAGTCTGTATTTAGCGGCTGCGTAATTTTTTACTGGACGAATTGTTTCGAACATGTAAGGACGATTATATTTCAATCTTTTCACTAACATTAATTGGATAGTCGAAGATTCGTTGAATTTTTGAGGTAGAACTGTGATTATATCATTTAAGATATTTAATATATTTATAACATTTCCATGAAGACTAATTTGTCGATCAATACCAAGACGTTGAATTTGTATAAATGGCAGGCGCAATGCAACCAATCGTTCTTCTAGGGGTGTCATGTCAGTCAATTCAGGTGGAAATGGTAGAAATTCAAATCCGTTTCCCAGCCATAATTTCGGAATTTTGTTTAATTTGATTAGATTCCAGCAGGTCTTACAGAAACAGTATGGAGAATTGGAATTCTTCAAAAACAGAGATTTGTTGACGATATCTTCTTTAATATTCGTTTTTAATTTATTCAAATAACGGTACGATACTGATTGTCTGAACCATAATCTTCCACAACATGAACACATGTGAGTGGGACCTTCACTAATCATATTGTTAAAATTTTCCAATAAATTATGCCAGATCAATCTTATTTTGTTTAATATAGCGCTTTCTTTGACGATTTTCTACATGTTCATTTTCGCGATATTCTTCTCCCCTTCGCGAATTCTCCAATCGATTACGATTCTGCGCCTTTTCCTTTTCGCGTTTTAAATTTTGTACTCTGCTAAGAGGTTTTTCATTTTCTTTTTCACGATATTAATAATTTTCTTTTAAATTTTTTACTCTACTCTGAGTTTTTTACTTTTCCTTTTCGCGATATTCATCCTTTTGTCTTTTTTTTTTTTTTTACTCTACTCTGAGTTTTTTCATTTTCAGTTTCGCGATATTCATCATTTCTCCTGAAATTTAGTATTCTAGTACGATTATCTTTCTTTTCATTTTCGCGATATTCATCATTTTGTCTTAAATTTTGTACTCTGCTAAGAGTTTTTTTTTTATTTTCTTTTTTCACGATATTCATCACTTTCTCTTACATTTTTTACTCTGCTCTGAGTTTTTTCATTTTCAATATCGCAATATTCATCGTTTCCCCTGAAATTTTGTATTCTAGTAAGATTCTCTTTCTTTTCATTTTCGCGATATTCACCATTTTCTCTTAAATTTTGTACTCTGCTATGAGTTTGTTCATTTTCTTTTTCGCGATATTCATCATTTTCTCTGCGGCGTCTTTTAATTGCTTCAACTTTTGATCTCATACTTTTAGATTTAGCTTTTCGCATTTCAATGCATCATAAAATCTAATTTTGGCAGCATAGGTAAATTTTGAAAATTTAATTAACAAGTTCGTGTTATTTAGAAAATTATATCCTTTATTTTTCAGCTAGATAAAACGTATTTTTTATATAAACGTGCACTTAAACATGTTTGCACTAAACACATAACAATCCTAAGTGTACCAAGTATATCATTTTCATTATATTAACGTCTGGAATTCAAGAGTAGTTTGCTATACACTTAGATTCTTCAGTGAAAGCTTTGATTAATAAATTTTTCGATAACTTTTACACATATTTTGTAACTTTAAATAGAACATTGCGGATTCTTCATTCAAAATATATATGCAAAATCAGTACTTCATGACTTTCTTGAATAAATTAAACACTTAAACATTATTTAGAATATAATATATTTAAAAGTTTAAAAATCTATCAATGCTTAATTTTAGCGCATTACTTTACATGGCAACTCTCACTTCAGTTTACATTTTCAAACAAACTGCATGTTCAACACAATAATAACTAGTAAATCTGCAGATCAGGAGCCTCAACGTCAGCTCTGCAAGTCATTTTTTAACACTCTTTGCGTAATATTCAACTTCCTACAAACATCAATTTAAAGTTTTCAAATTACATAAATACGAGTATTTATAAGAATAAAAATGCTTCGAATTTTCGGACATTAGAAGTGGTAAATTAAACACGTTGTCATGTGATGATAATCTGAAATTCTCATGCGCTACTTATTCTGGTAATTTTTAGATAATAAAGCACATTTCTTCAGGGGAACTCTGCCCCCTGAATCCCCCGTAGTCTCATTAAATTTAGATTTGTAATTTTCTATTTATTGTGCTAATAGTTATCGTATATCATGGATTCTTTTTTACATTGCGATTTATAAGGATAAGCAACAGTTTGAACATGCTTTTACATTATCCTAATATCCCTAGTTACGACGAATCTTTCGAAATGACGAACCTTTCTTCGTAAAATAAAGAAACAACTTTGGGAGAATACTAGTACTGCAAGTATTTTAGGTGGTATTTGTGAAATATGTAATGTGTATATATGTATTCAAATGCATTGCATCTTATATGACTTTAACAAAAATCCATGATAACAAAAGTATTTAAAAATGCTATTTTTAAAAATAATAAAACATTTTTTCGTATTTAAAGATAAAAGAAATCTCGGATGAAAATCCGGTTATCAAACTACGATTTACAAATGTGTCTCTCATATACTTCGAGCTACAGAATCTTAAAATCTTATCTTTGATACTGGTGGACAGAAAATAATTTACTTTGAAGCAATCCCATTAAATGCTTACGTTTTATAAGCGAAAATGTAATTTCTTTTAAAAAAATAAAGTAATTTTCATTAATATTTTCTGAAATGTGACGGTTTTAAAATTAGCATTCGTCAAAAAAAAATTTCAGGCAATCTAGTTCATTTTTAGTTTTTGAGAATGAAAATATTTATTTCCCGATATAATGACGTTATTTTCGTCATGGATAATTTTGCGGTGCATAATTTAGGCATTTACTATCTCTTTGCTTTTCAAAAAAAAAAAAAAATAATATAAAATACAAAAATAAAAATAAAATCTTTTAGTTAATCGTGCGCAGACGGTAAATCTTTATGTATTGATAGCAATTTTTTTTTAATGATCAGAATTAATATAATAACCCAAGACCATTTTATTTCAAGATCTTTATTTTCGATAAATGACGTCGTATTCGCCAGCTTTCCGCACTACTCAAATTCTTTAATTTTGTAATATTAAGAATTACATGAGTTTCCTTTTTATATCTAGTATCACGCCATATTCATCTTTTTTTAATTCTTTTTCTTTTTTCCCTATAAAATCTTTCAAATTAAAATTAACTGTTTAGGAAAAATTATTATTCCAGATTTAGATTTTCTTGGCAACGGTAAAGAACGATAGAAAAATGTCAATTTATTATTTATAAAAATAATGAATTTTTGAATTTATAAGCAAATTATTTGAATAAAATAAATAAAACACCCTCTATCTTCATTTCTGGGTTAAAATCCGTCTATATGTAAAGACAAAAAGGCATTAATTCATCCGTTTTCAAGATGGTTTGACTTCAAACAACCACAAATATTTTCAGATTTACGATATTTTTAGGTGAAGTTCTGTCGCTAGTTACAAAATTTAACAAAATTTCTAACTAATAGGAATAATTGCCGAAACGTCAGTGAAGGTTTACTGTGGAGACCCGAAAGGTTTTTGGTTTCCGTTTGTTTGTTTGTTTGTTTGTCTGTCTGCCTGCCTGTCTGTTCTGCTATAACTGCAGTAAAAAACATCCAATTAGCTTGAAATTAAGGAGGCATGTGGTGAGGTACCCGGAATTAGCTGTATAGTCTTTTGTTATATTTGGTTCATTTGTTCGGAAAATATAGAATATTTTATTTTGCACAATAATGCTTTTCTATGGCAATTCAGACGAGTTTTCTATTTTCATTTGTTGAAAGGAAATGGCTCATATGATTGAATGATTTAAGTGGTAAATTATAGATGTTGAAATTTCCTAATTGGAATCATACATTATTCATATTTGTTTGAAATTTTCTCTATGAATTTGTCAGAGTTTTTAAATTCGGTGTATAACTTATAGAGGGATTTTATGTATGCTTTCCAATAATATAAAATATTTTTATAAATTTACTTCTTTTAAATGTACACATTTCATTATTTTAATTTTCTTTTAACTGTTTGTTGCCTAGCAACGGAACTACACCTAAAAATATTGATGTGATGCAAATAAAAGATGTGAAAGTATGTGTAATTGTTTGAAGTCAAATAAACATAAAAAAGGGATGAATTAATGCCTTTTTGTCTTTCCAAAAATATAGATGTGTTTTACTCCAGAAATAAAGGCAGGCTGTGTTCTATTTATTTTGTTCAAATATATTTCTTATAAATTAAAAAGTTCATTATTTGCATGAGGAATAAATTGACCCTTTTCTATAAAATTTAACTTTTTTTTTTACTGTTGCCAAGAAAATCAGATCCCGAAATAATAATTTACCCTAAACAGTTAATTTTGATTTGAAAGATTTTCATGTGCAAGAGGAAAATGAAATAAACCATAGACATGAATATACGTCTTCATATTGGAAATAAAACGAAAATACGAAAAGAAGATGAATTTGACCTCATATGTCAAAAACAAAACAAATATCCTTTGAGGTTGAAATAAAAGGGCCTTGTGTTGTCATATTAATTTTTAATATTTAAAAAAAAATGTTACCAATATCTCACGGTTTATCGCCGACACACGGCTAACTAATGTTTAATTTTTAATCGAAAACTTCAATAATAAAAAAACTTTTGAAAAGCAAATAGATAGTAAAAGTCAAAATTATGCACCAAAAAATTATCTCTGTCGAAATTGACGTCATTGTATCGGGAAATAAATATTTTCATTCTTAGAAGTCAAACATTAACTAGATTGCCTGAAAAAATATTTTTTGACGAGTGTTACTTCCTAATGCAGACTCATTTCATAAAATATGAATGAAAATTATTTTATTTTTAAAAAGAAATTACTTTTTGTCCATAAAACCTAAACTTTTAATATAATTGCGTCAATGTAAATTATCTTCTGTTCACCGGTATTAAAAAATAAGGCTCGGAAGTGTAAAAATCAATCTAAGGTTTACGATAACCACTAGCACAATGAATAAAAAGTTACATATGTAAATTTAATGAGACCATGGGGGGGGGGGGTGTTCAGAGAAATCTACTTGATTATCTAAAAAAAATACCAGAATTAGCAGCTCCTAAAAATTTCAGAGTATCCTTACATAACGTTTTTAAATTAACGCTTCTAATGTCTGAAAACTTCGTATTTTTTATTCTTAAAAATAATTACGTAATTTGAAAACTTTAAATTGCGGTTTGCAGGGAGTTGAATATTACCCAAAAATGTGTTTAAAAATAATGAATTACAGAGCTGTCGTTGAGGCTCTTGGTCTGCAGATTTACTAGTTTAAGACTTTTATTGGAAAATTTCATCATCCATAAATTACCATTTAAATCCTTTAATCATGTGAGCCATTTCCTTTCAACAAATAAGCAAGTAGAAAATTGCTCGTCAAACGTGGCAAATGAGGTGCGTTCGTACTATAACTAGTTTTATAATTATTTTTTGCACCTCATATTGTACTGAATGTATATTTTTTGCACTTCATAAGTGCATAGTCTGTAACATCATTAAAATGCATTTGCAATATTTTTTTTCCCATTCCCCGTAATGTAACGGAAAAATTTTGACTGTCCCTGTAATTAAACTATACATCCGATTTTCATAAAATTTGAAATGGCTCGACAAAACTTTGCAGCAATTATATATTTAAAATTTCAGACCATTCGAAAGGCTGTAACATCATTAAAATGCACTTGCAATATTTTTTTCTCATTGGCCGTAATGTAACAGAAAACTTTTGACTGTCCCTGTAATTAAAGTACACATCCGATTTTCATAAAATTGAAAATGGCTCGACAAAATTTTGCAAAAATTATACCTTTAAAATTTCAGACCATTCGGAAGACTGTAACATCATTAAAATTCACTTGCAATAATTTTTCCCATTGGACGTAATGTAAAGAAAACTTTTGAATGTCCCTGTAATTAAACTATACATCCGATTTTCATAAAATTTGAAATTGCTCGACAAAATTTTGCAACAATCATATATTTAAAATTTCAGACCATTCGGTTGGGTAGTTTTTGCTCTGTTATATGCGGACGGACGGATGGACGGACAGACGGACGGACGGACTGAACGACGACTATAGGTATTTATATAATTACGAACGCACCTAAAAATTGAAAATCGTCTGAATTTCTATAGAAAAGCATTATTACGCAAAATAAAATTTTCTATATTTTCCGAACGAATGAACAAAATATAACAAAAAAAAAAAAAAAAAAAACTATACAGCTAAATACGGGTACCTCAACAACATGTCCAATTACTTTCAAGCTAATCGGATGCTTTTTACGGCAGTTATCGCAGAACAGACTAACAGACAGACAAACAGACAGAAAACAAAAACTTTTCGTGCCTCCACAGTAAGCCTTCACTGGCGTTTCGGCAAAAAGTTTTAAATAGTGCATAATTTTTTTTTGTATTGAAAATAATATAGAAATTGGCAGTGTTGTACTTACGAGTATTTGAACCTTGAAATAATAACCAGGAAATCGGTAAAAAGAGTTTCGCTACTTCGAACTATCAAACGAATAATAAAAGAAAAAAAATATTTATCCATTCTGAAACATCTGTTACCACAAATAAAAAAGTAACTTTTTGAATGTTTTTTAGAAGAAAAAAAGATTAAATCGCGTCACAGAAGATTTCTAATAAATTATTTTATGAATCACATCCAAAAAACGCAAGTCTTTCATAATTTAAAATTATTCAATTTGAAATACGGCAGACGACAATTAAGCAATAGTTCAATCTGAATTCAGTAAATGCTTGGTATTTCAAGAACCTCATTTTTTTTTTTTTTTTATCATGCAACTGAAGCGTTTGTTTATTATAATACAAACCAATACAGTTCGAATGAAAAAAAAGGAACTTCAAAACTAATCAGTGAAGCGTCTTATCAGAATAAACTTGTATACGAAATTTGGAGCAAACCGGATAATTCTGCATGAAAAATCATTTAGTTAAATTAAATTGTGGGTGCTAGGCCTCACCCCGTTTACTCTTTTTATACTTAATCAATGAACCTCCAAATCTAATCAGATAAACACCTTATCAGATTAAACCGGTGTAACGAATTTGAAGCAAATCGGATAATTCTAGAAGAAAAACCCATATTGCAATCTATATTAAAGGGGATCTCCTCCATTTCCCATCCTTTGTACTTAACTAATGAACCTCCAAATCTAATCAGAGAAGCGAGTTATCTGCATAAACCGGTATACCAAATTTGGAGTAAATCGGATAAATCTTCATGAAAAAACCAATGTGAATTAAGGAGAGAGACTAGCCCCGTTACACCTTTTAACATTTAACCAACTAGTGTAAATGCCCGTCCTAGGACGGTGGGTAAAAATTGTATTTTTCACTTAAAACTTGAAAAACTCAAAAATTATTAATTTTACTTTTCGTATAAATATTAATTTTTTACTTTTAAAATATTAAATATGTTTTTTTTTTTTTTTTTTTTTTTTTTTTTTTTTTTAGTTTAAATTTACATACACCTGTATATAGAAAAGGAAAATATAAGTAATCTGTAATTTAAATATAAGTTACAAAATAATAAGCGCCTAAAATATTTAAATTGATTTCTTTTTTTAAAGAAAGTCAGTTTTATCAATTTTTTGCAGGGAAAAAAAAAAGGATATTTTAAAAAATACCATATCATTGTTTTCCGTGAATCACTTTATATGAGAAATAAATTAAAACTCCTTACATGTCGCAAAGAAAATTTAATATGATTGCAACTTAATACTTGAAATAATCTCAAGTGACACTTGGCGATTTATTTTGGTGGTGTAATGTGATGTGCCTTGCACTGATTTGTTAGGAAGAAGTGCCTACTACTGCTCAATTATTAGGACGTATAACCTTGAGAAGTAATCGCGGTATTCTTGTTTCTTGTCAACCAAAGGAAGAATGGATCCTTTTCCCTTTGAGTCTCTTCCTGGTAGACTGGTAAGATTGATGGATTCGCCCCGCACAGCATTACACTGGCTTTTATTATATAGAGATGTACCTCCAAATTTAATCAGGGAAACGTCTCATCAGAGTAAACCGGTGTACCAAATTTGAAGCAAATTGGATAATTCTTCCTGAAAAAGCAATTTATATAAATTAAGGGAGGGGTAATTGCCAGCTCCCCCTTTTATACTTGACCAATTAACCTCCAAATCTAATCAAGGAAACACGTATAAAAATAAACCACTATACCAAATTTTAAGCAAATCTGATATTTCTGCATGATAAACCCATTTATCTAAATTAAGCAGGATTAGTCCCCGTTACACCCTTTAACATTTAACCAATGAACCTCCAAATTTAATCAGGGAAACCCCTTATAAGAGTAAATCGGTGTACCGAATTTGAAGCAAATCGGATAATTCTTCATGAAAAAGCAATTTATCTAAATTAAGGGAGGGGTAATCCCCCCTCCCCCTTTTATACTTGACCAATAAACCTCTCAATCTAATCAGGGAAACCCCTTTTCATAATGAACCGGTATACCAAATTTGAAACAATACCGATAATTCTGCATGAAAAAAAATTTATCTAAGTTAAGGGGATTATCCCCACGTTCCTCCTTTATAATTAACCAATGATCTTAAAAATCAATCAGGCAAGCGTATTATCAAAGTAAACAGGTGTACCACATTTCTAGCAAATCGCATAATTCTCCCGAAAAAGCCCATTTATTTAAATTAAGGGAGGTTAAACGCCCGTTCCCCCTTTATACTTAACCACTGAACTCCCCAAAGTAATCAAGTAACGCGCTTTATCAAAATGAAGCTGTTTACAAAATTTTATTCAAATCGGATAATTCTGCCTGAAAAACCTATTTATCTAAATTAAGGGGGGATTAGCAATACTTCCACCCATTATACTTAACCAATGAACACTCAAAAGTAATCAGAAAAGAGCCTTATAAGAATGAATCTGTTTATAAAATTTGATGCAAATCGGATAATTCCGCATAAAAAAATCGCATATCTAATTTAATGGGGATTAGCCACCGTTTTCTCCTTTATAATTAACTAATGAACCCACAAAAGAAATTAGAGAAGAGCCTTAGCAGAGTAAGCCTATTTACAAAATTTGATGCCAATCGGATAATCTGAAAAACCCATTTATTTAAATTAAGGGTAGGTTTGCCCTCCATTCCCCCTTTATACTTAATCAATGAACCTCCAAAAGTAATCAGGGAAGAGCCTTATAAGAATGACCCTATTTACAAAATTAGATGCAAGTCTGATTATTTTACCTGAAAAACCCTTTTATTAAAATTTAAGGGGGGGGGGGTGTTACCCCCTCCTCGTTTCCCCATTTATACTTAATCAATGAACACTGAAAAGCAATCAGAAAAGCGCCTTATCAGAATGAACCTGTTACAAAATTTGATGGAAATCGGATAAATTCCGCATGAAAAACCCGCATATCCAAATTAAGGGGGGGATTAGCCCCCGTTTCCCTCTTTATACTTAATTAATTAACCCACAAAAGAAATCAGAGAAGAGTCTTGTCAGAATGAACCTATTTTGGTGCAAATCGGATATTTGTATCGCGTTACGTACATGAGTCATTCTCAAAAGTGGCAATTTTATGTTCCAGGGGTCTTGAAGACATATTTTTAAAATTACAAAAAGAAAAAGTGATTTAAACTGTCAATATTAACCAGTTATACATATAAACTGTAATTATTAGCTTATTGAAACTGAAATATGATAAATTAAATGTATTTTTAATGCAAATATCATTCCCTCACTATGTCCCAGTCACACATGTAGGAAAGAAAACTTTTTCTCAGCCATTGCAGCACCTATGTTTATAATTATTTTTTTTCTCAATCCATTACACATATTTAAATAAATATTTAGCCATTTAATTATATTTATATTTTATATAATAAAAGAATTAATGCACTTTTTAATGATGACCCTAGTGTTTGTCATCATTACCTCACATAACTATAAATTCGTCCCTATTTACTTAGTAGAAAGCGACACATGAATTATATAAGTCTAGGACAGTTTGTACATGAGTAAAATGAAGCAACCATCTTTTTGTTTGCTGAAAAATATTCCTGAATAGCTAGCACATGATTGACTTTGAATTACTAGGTCACAGCAAGTATTTTCATTACCCGTCATTCCCTCATCTATTATAAATTTAATAAAAACTAATGAACAATTTTTTAATGATGCCATATTATTAGTAATGTGTTTCAAAAGATATTTAGTATCTGAAAATATACCTTAGACAAATCATTATAGTATAACATAGTTTTCAGAATCATTTCGTCATTCCCTCATAATTTTAATATATAAGGGACTGTTCTGAATCCATTTATATACGTACTAAACAGTAAAATAAGAAAATCCAATGCAATAAAATACACGTTAAAAAACTCATAAGGTATTTAATTAGAGTGTGTAAAGATAATACATTTTTAATTTTTATTATTGTACTGGGATAAGTTCAAAATAAATTAAAAAAATATATTGTACTAAATCAAATAAACATTAACTCTGATAAATGTTAATGATTTATCTTTATTTTTCAATTGAAATAGAGTAAAATGAAATATTATTTATTGGCAATATGACTTCTAATTATAATTTCTTTTTTTAACCCTTTCAAGGGCTGTGGTATGTTTATGAAACCACTTAACTTTAATCCCCAAGCGCCACAATCGCACCAGACTTTTTCTAAACTTTTTTCTATTTAACATGTATGTGAAATATAGCAATTCTTATTTAAATTTGTTCTTAAATTCCGGTGACAATAATTTATTTGAACATTTTAGCAAAGAAAGTGCTTTGAAATTAAAATCTCAGAAGATCTATCAGGTTCAGTTAGGTTCATATTATTTTTTGATAAATATAGCAATAAGGTACTCGTAGGCTAAATTTTGAGATTTTTGAGGCAATTTTATTTGGCCGCAATAATAATAATAAAAAAAACAGCTGCTTTTTAGAGAATAACCCACATACAGAACTTGCAGGCACATTAGCTCTCAGGCTTTGATAGCCCGTGAGCTAAAAAACGACTGTTTAAAAACTACATGTAACGTAGTCTGAAACACATTAACTGAATAATGAAGAAAATGAAAGATGAACAAACATAATTTGTTTACGCAACTTTATTATGTTATCGTCACGTTACTAACAAATTCTAAAATAAGATTGCACAATAGTGGTACATATAAATAGCACGTATAATGCAGACATATTAGGAATAATGATAAAATTTTTAAAACTCGATAATACTTTTTAAAAAATGATTTCCAGTGTGTATGAAAACTAAAGACTGCGGGAGCCTAAACTTTGTGATATTTAAATAAAGGTTTTGTTACAAACTCGAAAATATATAATTTAGCTCTAGTAAATGTTCTATGAGTTGAATTTCAACATATTTCTTTTATCAAATTGACAGATTATTTACTTTTAGTAGGTTAAGCAAAAAAAAATATTGTCGTTATTTCTAATACAAGATTTAACTCTTTTTCATTTTTCTCTATCAAAAACATTGTTCATGTATATTGCACACACAAAAGTACTGTCCTGTATAGGTTTTATTTATAAACAGTATGTTTCCCATATATTAACTGCTAAATACAATAAAAGATCTAGAAAAACACATACTCGTACAAAAACATTTTCTCGAAATGAACGCATATTTAATTACTCCGAACAGTTTTTTTCGGGTTGTTTTTTAAAGGGAAATCCATGCATGAAATTAGTGTATTATATTGGCTTTTAGCTTTAGTTTAATGTTTAAGTGACTTCTTTTTTATTGCCCCTTCCTTTATGTGAATGTAATTCCACGCATGATTTATATTATTGATTTTTTTAGACTTCGATTCTGATTCATTCCTAGCTATTCCACACTTGGCATTGTATTATATATTTTCCGCGTTTCTTTAATGTTGCAGTCAATAGGTTATAACTCGGTTTGACTACATTTTCCAACTAAAGGCTAAATACGCTTGGTATTACATTATAGATTTTTAGGTTTTCTGTAATTACTTCAATAGACTATGAATAGTGTGAACGTAAAGATAGAAATAGTGTTTTTATCATTCAAACACTATTTTTATTAAAATAACTCCTTTTCATGTTTTACACCTTAACATATGGTTTTGAAACCCTAAAACATTTTCAATGGAAAATATGAGCAGAATAATTTAAAAGAATTATTACATGCTTACTAAAACTTTTTGTGCACAGAATAGTAGTGTGTAAATAGCTTTTCAGGCATAGGTGTGGGTCAAGCGGTCAAAGTCTTAAACTTTCGGAACTAAGGGGTTTCAGCCCAGTAGGGAAGCAGGTCACAATATACACACTTTTCAGAATAATGTTTCAAGTATATAACTATTAATGAATTCAAAATATACGGTTGGAATTAATATTCATACAAGACATACACGTATACTGACACATATGTTAGACTAATATAAAGTAATATAAATTTCCCTATGTTATCAGGTGTTAGTGTTTACATAAAAAAATAATAATCTCGTTAAAAAACGAATAAAGAAGAAAGTTCATCAATTAAATGAAACAAGATAATATTTTAATTTGAGAATAGGGGAATACATTTCCATTGATAAAATTAAGGATTTGATGTAATATGACAAAGAATTATAGAATTTTAGCTTCTGTCATTTAACAGTTATGCGCATAACTTTTTGTAAGTGATTTAGCAGCTTAAATTTTAACTATAATATTAAGTACATAGATTAATGGTACCATTGATTAAGTACATGGATGGCGAAGAAAACAAGTATATGTAATTCGCCTTTAGGGAGACTGGAAAATAAATTTCTCATACACAGTATATTCCTGCTGATGAGAGTCTCTATTAAATGTTTATATTTTGTATACAAGATTTTTGGACAGTTTTATTTGCATAAATTATGTGAGAACAAAATAAACATAACATGCATACACTCTATTGCAAGAGGATTTTTTAGTACTTATAAATAGAAACATATAAATCAACTGAATGCTACAAAATCTCATATAAACCCATGCAAATTATTTGTATATAACAAATATACATGATATACCTGTAAGTCATAATAATTTCTTTAAATTTCATATTGCTGCTAAAAAAATAGATGAAATGCAATCCTGTTTTAATAATAGTAAACGTAATGTCAAAAGAGTGTAAAAGGAGTTGTTAGAAACGCATAAATGTAAGAAAAGAAGATTTATTACACTGAAAAAAAAACGACATTTTTACAGTACAAAATACTGTTCATCTCATGCTCAAACTCGATCACAGTCAAATGTGCTGTAGCTTTCTTTGGTTTCTTGACTATATAAACATGAATAATACAGTAGTTGCGTAAATTTAACAGCACAATGTGCTGGCGATTCGGATATATATATATATATATATATATATATATATATATATATATATATATATATATATATATATATATATTTTTTTTTTTTTTTTTTTTTTTTTTTTTTTTTTTTTTTTTTTTTTTACAGTGACGATTCGAACAGGCATATTCAACTATATCATAGCCATAAATCACAGGTATTAACATAAATAAGATCTTATCTCTTATAAGTAACTAAGAAGAATATAAACCAAGTTCTGATGTTTTCATTTAATAAATCTCATGTTCTCATTTGGAAGAGTTTCCGACGTGTAATAGAACAATGAACTATAGCATTTCGGCGTCTGTCATTTACGAGTCTTGTCTAGAACTCGTTTTGCTTAACATCATTTTCCTTTATAATGCTTACGTTTTGCACACAAGAGTTTTGGACTGATTGTGCACTAAAAATGGAAAACGCTGAAACTCCAAAAGAGCCAATTTTTCAAGAGAGCGAAAAAAGGAAATCTCCTACTTTAGATACTTGCAGCGTTTTTCACTTCACTCCTTTTAAGCTCTTAGTTCAAAACTTTTAAAATGTAAGTACATAGCTAACTTTCGTTTAGTGTTTAAATACCTAATATTATCATTTGTAAACATTTCTGTTATTTATATCTTTAATATTTTTCACATTGATGTAAACAATAACAACATGATCACGATCAAACTGAGTAATGGCCACCAGTCTGAGCGCATCACATCACTGGTAATTTTAACGTTTCCTACTTCACTTCGTGTAGCACATTCAACCAGCGACATTTTTTTACTATTTTTTTAACTGTTTTTACTAGTGTTGGCATTTCAAGTGTTCTCCTTTTTGTTAATCTTGGACTTAAGACTTTTTTTCGTAATTTTTGTAAGCATTTAAGACTTTCTTTCGTAAAAGAGAAAAAAAATTGGTACTTTTAGTCCTCAGTTATATCAGAGCAACGTATATAAAGTAGAAATCAGCTGTTACCAAGACAAGATTTTTGTACAAATAAGCAAAATGTCAGTGTTCATCAACTGAATACTTTAAAATCACATTTAAACGCATATAAATCAGCGGTATTCAGACCTATGTTAATTTAAAATGTTTTTAGTTTTTTACTATTGTCACTAACATCGCTAAAAACTTTGTCATTACAGATTATTGTGTAGATTTCACAACTTGTTGGTTGGTATATATTTAAGAAGAATGTAAAGTATGTTCTGATTTACGTTTAAAAAACAAATTTCATGTTCTCACTTGGAAGAGTTTCTAACGAGTAACACAGAGATGGGATATAGTATTTTTTTTTTTGTTTATCATTTATATGAATTATGTCCCTAACTCTTAAAATGTAGGTCAATAGCTTAAATTTTAACTATGAATTAAATATGACTTGGAAGAGTTTTCTCAACAGCTATGCAAACTGGAAAACACTAAAAAGTAGTCGGATGCTGGCAACACCAAAACTTTCATCTACCTCATACATGTTTCTATTTAAAAATTCGCAATCACAATGCTAAAAATAAATGACAATATATGCTCATCTACATCACGAGGATTCTAAGTATACTGGGTCATTAAATTGTGTGCATTTTAAAAGGAAATATAAGCATCGCATCTTTCAAACAAACAAATGAACTTCGGAACTCACCCTCTTAGAAGTCCGCAACCGAAATTCCCAACCCAAAGAGCATTAAAGCGATACCTATCGTGCTGTACACACCCAACCTAATAAAGATCTATTTATATTAAAGTGTAACAAAATATGAAGTTTGATTAAATTCCGTGCATTATTTTTTAGATATAGCTATCACGAAAATCGTGAAAAAAGCAGCATAAGATCGCTACTTATTATATGATTTATACGAAAACCTAATAAGCACTTACGTCAGAGTCCAGCAGAATATCAAATTTGATGAAATTCTGCTTGCTAGGTCTTAAGGCATGAGTAGTATCATTATTATCGTGGGAATTATGTAAAATGCAGCATAGCAGCACCACCTGATAGATGATTTACACTAAAACATAATCAACACCAAATTATATGAAGGTATAATTGAATATGAAGTTTTATGATAATCTGTGCCTTAGTTCTTGAGATATAGCAATTGCCAAAATCATAAATAATGCATAATGATAGAGCCGCCTATTGGGCGATTTACAACAAAATGTAATGGGCGCCAATTTATGTCATGGAATAACTGAATCTGAAGTTTTATGAAAATTGGTGCATTAGTTCTTGAGGTATACCTTTTGCGGCAATCGTTGAAAACATATTGTGCAATTTACACCATAAACTAATTAGTTCTAATTTATAACACGGACTAACTGAATCTAAAGTTTTATTAAATTCCGTGCATTAACCCCTTGGGGACGAGCGGCACGTATACGTGCCGCATGAAGCGCTCAGAATCCTTGTTTTTCCTCACCAGTAAAATTTTACTGTAAAATGTGCCTTATTTAATCAGTGCATTTTCTCGATTCAAGAAGACACAAATTTCTGTTTTTTAAAAACGGTGACGAAAGATTAAAAATTCCGTAAAAAGCTCCCTTCCCGAAGGGGTTAGTTCTTGACATAGAGCACACACAAAATGTTTATCACAGACAGACAGACATTTTGTAAAAAACATGTTTTTCGATATCTCTGATCCCTAAAACTTGCATATGCGTCGAAAACCGGAATTAGAAAATTTTCACGTATCCAATACTTTCTTCTTTTAAAGATGGAAGAAAATAATAATTATGAAATGAAATTAAAATAAAACACAAATATTAGTATTTTAATCGATGCATACACACACACACAAAAAAAAAAAAAAAAAATCTGAATGATTTTGCATTCATGTATGCTAATAAGAGTTTTTTAATTTCATAGGTTTTATATACATTTTAATTTTTAAGTGCACAAATACTTTTTTAAATATTTTTGTCGTATTTTAACCTTATTATATGTAAAATGTTTTTATTTCATTACATTTAAACAATTTTAAAAAGTACCTCAAGTAATTTCACTTGTTGAAAAATTTCTCTTGTTTGTATAAAAATATTTTTTTTTCTTTATATAAAAAATTAAACACTCAATATTTAAAAATTAACCAGAAATTATGATATAACTTTTTTTTAATAGTTAAAATGGATGTTATATAGCATAAAAACTGTAAGCACTTGTAAGTTCTAAATGTGTAATTCGTTATAATAACATTGCTAATGATTTTGAATGTGAAATGTATACGAAAGAGAATTATTTGTAGTTCACGATTTTGAATACAAATTCAGTGACTAAAAATTGAGAAAGCTGCATGAAGAAAGTTGGAAAATGCAGAAATTAAACAAGATTTTATTTGTTTCAGTAACTCTTTGAATTCTCTTTCATAAAAAAATCTTTCAATATCCAGTGAAATTACAAAAAGATGAAATTTATGTTTATTTAATGTTATCAATGCTTTTAAGCTTTAAATAAAAATTAATTTCACTCTCGTAGATAAAAATCTTTCTTACAACAAATGTGCATGTAGCCTTTTAAAGATAAAATAAGTATAAATAATCAAAGACTTACTGATTTTGACTTTAATTTATACATTGATTTCACTTTCTAAAAAGAAAGATGTTGTTTCCTAAATAATCTGCTTGTGTAACAATTTTATTTAGAAAAGGAATACACTTAGTATGGAAATTAAACAAAAATTGCAAGAATTTCACTTTCCATTATACAAAGATTTCTAATTTTAATAAAAAACTATTGTTTTTTAACATTTATATCTTGAAAAGTGAAACATTTATTAAGAAAGAGAAATATTGATCAAAAATTAAAGTGAAACGTTTACTACGAAAAATACTGAAGTGTACATAATAATTTATTCTCATGCTATCGTAAAACAAATATCCTATCTAAAATAAAATAAAAGAAAGAAAGAATAAATTTTTATACAATTTTAATTAATTTTTCAACTACATTTCAGCAGTGAAATTGAATTTTTCACTAAGTTGGTTTACGCTTTGTTAGCAGTGTGATAATTCACATCATTAATAATCAATAAATTTTTATATTTCGATTTTTCTTCGGTAAGCTCTCGAACATGTAACAAAAAAAAAAATTAATGGAAAATGAATTTTTGACATTTTGTGGGAAAATATTGTCTGCTGAGACTTTAATCAGATATTATACTGCAGTTACATTTATAACTGCCCTTTCATAAAATAAAATTTCAGCAGACTTTTTGTATCACATTTTATTGATGACAGTTCCAAAACTTCCCAATTTATAGTGAAATAAATGCTGTATTAGATACTTTTAACGTTAAAATGTTTATGTATATATATGTGTGTATTTATGTATTCTATTGCGCAAAAATTACTAATAAATGCGAAAAAATTATGCTGCATTTTTAATAGTCTAATATTTTCACATTTTCGCTTGCATAGTTATAGGATGTGTTATGGCGTACACACTGAGTTATTTCTAACAAATAACATCGTTCTACTTGGCAGATTTAGGAATGCTGATATTTCACCTTGTTACATTTTTTCTGATGTATAATTTTAGATCAAACGCGTATCGAATATGTGATTAAAAATCAGAATTATTCCTGACTTAAAAAAAAAAAAAAAAAAAAAAAAAAAAAAAAAAAAAAAACTTCAATTTACATATTGAAACTTGTATAATAAATAATACAAAAAAAGATCTCTCTATATATGTAAAGTGGCGTGTAAATTACCAGAAACTCGCCTGGTGTGTAAATTTCAAAATACGCAGTTTTCTGTGTATTTTGATGATAGAGCATTAAACTGCTTAATACTTTGGGACGAGCGACCGGTATTCGTGCCGCGTAAGGGGCTCGGAATCGAGGATTATTCTCACCAGTAAATTTTTATTGTAAATTTTGCCTTATTTAATCAGAGCATTTTCCCGAATCAATTAGGCAAAAATTTCTGATTTAAAAAATCGTTGATTAAAGATTAAAAATTCTGTAAAAGACGCTCGTCCCCGAGGGGTTAAGTGCGTAAAAGTTATCAGATTATTCTGAAATACACATTTTAGCGTGTAAACTGCACATGCGTAAACATATCCATGTATGATACACAAAAATGATGCATTTTGTATAGATACTACATAATATTATAGTTTGGAATGTAAATTTTGAACTAAATATTCTTACGGTCGCGAAAACAATTTCCTGAATAACAAACTCATGTGCTTGCTGTGTTTGTTATCTTTCCATCAGATTTCTTTTAAGACCACAAAATAGTGTAACCTGAATTTACAAGATACAAGATAGTTTAAATATATATATATATTGTATATCTCTCTGTTAGAGTTGTTTAGAAGTTCCGAATGTCCCCACAATTTATACACAGAATCTGTATAATCTAAATAAATACGCCGTAAAATAAAATTTCGTTAAAATACAGAAACTGTGGCGCCAGTACTACTTCCATATTTAATATATATATATATATATATATATATATATATATATATATATATATATATACTAGGGGGCTCTGCCCCTGCAACCTACGCTCACTAGCCCCCTTTCAGACACCGTAGAGAGCCGTAGAGAGCCGTAGAGTCTAAAAAAAAAAACGCTAATCTGATCGGTTTTAAAAAGATTAGAGATGATTGAATTATAATTAAAAAACATGTAGCCATCTCCCTGTAAACGGGTTTCCATTCAATTCCCTTTGATTGCGAAAATTTAAGGTCGATTCCGTTGCTGTTAAGTCATTCAATGGTTGTTTTCCTGTTTGATTAAAAAAGATCCGTTAAACAAGTGAAAAGAAGCTAAAATAAAATGAAATAAGTAAACAGAATCTTTGCCTCCCGGTATTTTCTAACAGCGTTATAAAATGATTGACGTAATACAATTTACTAAAATTTCTGCAATTTTCTGCTTTAACCCCTTTAAGGGCGGTGGTTCATTATTGGACCACTCAATTTTAATTCTTAAATGCCATATTGGCAACAGAATATTGGAATAAAAATTTTCCTTTTATTAAGTAAGTGAACAAAAGCATTTTCGTATTTCGAATTTTTTTTTGTAAATTATGGTGCCACTCACTTATTTCAACATATTACGAATAGAAGTACCTTGCCCCTGAAAGCGTTAAACGCACATTAATGTATTTAAAATTTTAAAGTTTTCTTTCTCTTTTAATATTCCCTTGTAAAAACAATTTTCAAGACGTACTTTTCAATATTTTCTTGCTTTTAAAACGTTCTCATTTAATAGTAATTTTAAAGTTTTTTCTATTTTAATAGTCACGTGTAAAATAAACTTTTAATTGTTAGGAAATATTATTTTTTGTGTTCCTTTTAGAATTGAAAACAATCTGTATAATAATAGTCTAAGTTATTTGACTATCATCAAAAGTTCCGGGCGGATCCCTTAACCTTTTTTATATTCCAGGCTGCCATTTTGGTACTTTAATGTTAGCCAGCCACAGGTGATAAGTCGCCATATATTATTCTATCGCCATTATTTTAACTATATTATAATAGTCCAAGTCATGTAACTGCCATAAACAATTACGGGCTGATACGTTCGCTTTTTATAGTCCAGGCGGCCATTTTGGTGCTTTAATGTTAGCCACCCACAGGTGATAAGTCGCCATATATTTTTCTTTCGCCATTATTTCACTTATTAGGATAAGCTGAGCGAATCCTCCGCTAGTCTACACAAATTAGATTTTGTCGTACACTGTACAAAAAAAAACTATACAGTATTTTTACTTGAAATTAAACATAAAAATAAATTATGACCTATAGATTTGCACAATATTATTTTTTTTTACAGAATAACCTTAAATAATTTATTATTTTAGTCAATTAATTTGCATGCTTTTCCATTACAGACGCATTTTTGTAAATAAAAAATGAAACACGTATATTTTCAGAAGAAAAATAAATCATGGAGTTAGTCATTGTAGATAGAAACATGATTAATTACATAGTTTCGCGATTTTTTTTATGAAATTTTTAAAATACTTTTTTTATGAAAATTATAGCATATTTGTAATAAATTATAATTTGTTAAAATTCAGTTATTTACATTCAATAATAAAAGTATTTTTCAGTGTTAAGAATTCAAATACACAATTTATTCTTATTATGTGAAAACATTTACGCGGACGATACTTACGCTTTTTAAAAAAATTATATTATGATTTTTTTTTTCTTGTAAAGTAGCAACAAAAGAATTGTAAACAAAGAAGATTAATTGTTAAATTCATTATATCATAAACTAGCTGTTTAACCCGTTCTATGCATGGGAATTCATAAATTTAATTCTAAAACCATAATTAAAAATAACTATTCGATTTAGTCAAATATTTTACTACTACTGTGCCTTTTTTAAATGAAATTAAATTTATCATGTTACTAAGGCAACAGGCGATAAAAACGATATCTTTAGAATAAGGGAATCAAACATATTGATGTTTGTGATAAAATGTGTTTCTTTATTTTTTAAAATTTGTAATAATTAAGTGCAATTAAATAATCTCTAATTATTTACATGTGAGGTAAAAGAGTTATCGTAGTACCCGCTAAGGCTTCTTATTATTGCAGAATGGCGTACGTAATATGTATATCTCTAATTATTTGCATGTGAGGTAAAAGAATAATCGTAATACCCGCTACAGCTTCTTAATATTACAGAGTGGCGTACGTAATATGCACTGCGTCCTGCAATAGAAAGGTAATTGTTGTGGAAAGAATTTTATTATGAATTTTTAATTGCAGGCAGCTGCTATAGCGAAAAATGTTTAAATTTGATAGGAAATTACTGAAAATTTGGTGGTTTTTATTAATCAAAATTAAAATATAAATTATTTCGATTCCGGATTGCTTTAGTTGATTCGGCCGTGTTTTAATACACATGTACATAACATTTCACAATTCTCGCTTCCAAACTGTGGATTTGTATAGCATGACTGACAGACAAATTTTCATTTTTATATATTAGCTAAAAAATTTCGAGAAAATTCTTAGTTATTTGGCTGAACTTAAATTTCTGAAATTAAAATGCGCCAAAACATAAAATAACGTTTTTGCTTACCTTTTAAACGCCGCACTATGATTTAAAGATAACACAAACTATTTATTGGTTAAAATCACATTAAAACTCAAACATAAGCACTATGAGTAATTTATTTTTGTCAAAAATAAATTTTGTATATGTTTTATAACATGTTCCAGAAATGGAATATTTGCGGGAAACACTTAGTTTTTTCACATGTTTTTATGAAATATGATTAACTATATTTAAATAAAAACCTCTATTTCTATGCCCATTATTTTTAATAACTATATATTAAGTTATAAAAATTATTCAGGAATGACACAGGTTTAGCTGAAAAATAGCCGGGCTGCGCCCGTCGTGTTTTCTTTGTGCTCAAGATTCCAGCAAAAATTGGTAAGAAGCGGCAGGAAGTTTTCACAGAAAAGCTTTGCCACTAAATTTAAAAAATATATATATTATTTAGATGATGGAATTATTGTACTAAAAAAATTACAATTATTTATCAGAATAGTAAAAAAAATATATAAACCAGCAAAAGAAAATAATAATAATGCCTGTACTAAAATTCACAGCACAATAATCATATAAATGAAAATGTAAAATTCACAAAGAGAAATAAGTAATTTCCTGATTTCAAGATGTTATTATCTATAACAAGTTTTTTTTTAGCTTTCTAAATTCATTTCTAGACATCACTGTGAAATCAGTTTGGACCAATAGATCTTCTTGAGTGCTTCAATATAAATCTTCTCCGAGTACTTGGTGACATCCACTAAACAACAATAATCCAAAATACTGACATGTTATTTTCATATACAGCTGAAACTTCTTTTTGAAATGCATATTTGCTAAACACAGTAGATATATTAGAATGAACTTGTGAAATATTTCAACTCGAGATAAAGTAACCAACTCGGGAAACATTTCAGAAATATTTACAATGGTTTCAGTTTTTAGAATTTTTTTTTTTTTATTTGCATATTTTTTCGCTGCAACGTTGGATATTTTTCTCTTTCTACATAATTTTTCGCTTCAAATGCAGTCATCCCTTTGACGTTGAAGGTGTTTCAGAATCAAATCCGTCTTCATTAGAATTTCCAATGTCATCTACTTTTGTAGAGCTATTTCAATTTCACCACAAACATCTGCTGGCAGAACAGGCTAAAAATGTCATCATTTATATTTTCCTAATCTATTAAACATCCACTTTATTCTGGAGGTAGTTTACAAATATCAGTGCAATCTGCTTCAGAATCATCCAATAATTCAGAAAGGTATTCAAGTGCATCTTCTGCTGTACAAAATGGCTTTGAATGAGACATCATACATACTGGGTGACGTATCCTAATTAACTGAAAAACAATTACAGAGGGAAATAGACGAATAATAATTCCTTATTTTCCAATAGCACCTCTCCAATTCAATCTTGGCTCTCAATTTGAGTCATAAACAACGGCTGACTATCAACAAACACAGGTGTTTTTCAGCGGCAGCTATGAGCAATCTACTTCAGATCGGAGAACATGTGTGAAAGAGGGAGGCCCGGACGGGAGGGGGGTGCAAGGAAATAGAAAGAATATCAAAGTCGTAAACATCTTTCATTGACACTTACTAAAATTCTCGTATTCAGAAACTTTAACTTAAACCTCAGTTAAATAAAAAAAAATTCCGCAGCTCCTTTCCAACTGGCAAACCGCATGGAACACAGGCACCACTGGGAGATTCTCTTACGCACTTTGTCCAAAGGTCACAGAAGATTTCATACTTCATCACAGGAATCTATACATTTTTGCAACCGTACATGGTCCGTTTCCTTCCTATCTTTCCAAATTTGGAAAGTCAGCTTCAGCGGGAAGAGGTGCACGTCATTACACTATATAACAGATTGTACCTTAACATCAGCCTTTCATATAAAAAAAAGCACCCTTCATTAATCTAGCATCATGGTTTAAAATTATTCTTAAACAACCATGTCTACTTAAAAAAAATAATAGATTGTATATCCCTATTAGAAAAAAATCAACTCTTATTTCAACTTCCTCCTTTGGACGGGCTCTCTGATGAAGAAATCTAATAAATGTTGCCACTTCAGTAGACTGATTTCACTTTATGAACTTGCTGCTAGCAGTGTATTCTATTTTTTCTTAATGCAGCTCATTTGACAGTGCAATTAGTTTCACCCCTGCTCAACAGCCTAAAACATCTGTTAGGCATCATTTACCTACTCTGTATCATTGTGTATTCTAATTCTATTTCATTTTATTATTCTGCTAAGTATTCGCATTGCTTATTGTTATTGGTACCTCTATTGTGTATTATTATTATTATTTGCATCGTGTTTGTCTTATTTGACATTCTTATTGTTAGCATCACTACAGTATTCATTAGCGCCAAATTTAATCTGCATAGAGTTAAAGTCTTCTCTTGCACCGTGTTTCACTTGTAAATAATGGTCTATTGCATCAATTTTAATTTGTAAAATATCAACTTATTATTATTTTTTTTCTTTTCATTAGCATTTGCATACAATTCTTGGTTCAATTCTTACTTGCATATGGGTTTTGGCATCAAAATAAGAATTAAAACTCTCTTCAAAAAGAGCTCTATCATTGAAAACGAAGTATTGCTTTGAACATTGTTATTTGTTTTCCAGCATCGTGTTTCTCTGTAATTAGTCTCCTGTGTCAGTTCTTATATATTGTTTTATTTTTTCTATGTGTAACAGTGTAATCCAACATTGTATCCTGTACCGTATCCTATATGAAAAAATGGGAAAAAAATTCATTTCATCCCCTTTGTTTTTGTTGCATCTGTAAGTCCTATTAAATGGATTTTCCACATTTGATTCACATCTGGACTTCTTTTGTTTAGTGTATTTTTATTGTTCTTTACTTGTTCACCAATGTATAATACTGCATTATGAGGGGTTTTTTTTCCCTTCAAAATCTGTAATGTACATAAGTTTGTATAATGATAAGTCCAGCCCGCCTGGGATATAACTGAGCTGCCACTTGTAACATTTCTGTATAATTTTGTAAGTTTTAATATATAGGGGTCTTTTTCAACGAAGGTATTTCCGGGCCCTGCCTCCGGCAGGGCACACATAAGCCTAATGAATGCACGAAACATAAAAAATGTTTTTTGTTCGAGAATTTTAGCGTAGTACGATTGTTTTATTAGAATTTTTACGGAAAATATAACTTAAATATTAACTTTTAACATTACCATTCTCAAGTTTTATTTTCTGCAAATGAGAAAAAAGTAAAATGCATGAAATTTATTTACTCAAGATAGCTAATGATATAAATTCAAGAAATTAATAATTCTTAAAAAGAATTAGCACAATTTTTAATATGAAGACGAATCCTTATTCAAAATGTTTGATCTGATTCAGAAAAAAATATTATATTCGATGTATAATAGCACCTCTGTTGTGGTACTAATGGAATCAACTCGAAAAGAACGAACACTGTTTTTATAGTTTTAGAGAAGAATTACAGAAAAATGCATAAATTATCTCTATTCACGATAAATATTAATAGCTAAACAAATTAATATAAATATGTTTGCTTCTAGAAAGAACAAATACGCCTTTTTATTTCTTTTATTAATATTAATTACACTAGTAGTATTATAGTTTGAAAATAATGGAATATAAATAATCTTTTAATATCTAAAATGACTTCCTTATATTAATCTAAAATACGATTATCTTACGCATAAAAACGACTGTATTCTTCTCACAATATATTGCAACAAAAGTCCTCAAACAACAATATAAGGAAAATATAACAGTGATAATCCAAACATTAGAATGGAGCCAACAGAGATTACGTTCAGCAATAAACACAGGGAGCCTACAGGTTCACCACATTTTTTAATACAAATTTGTCGTCCTAAACACTGCCGTCATTTACTCCAGATTTTCCAGTTTAATTCAAAATTTACTTTTTTTCACTTCGGCAGCCTACGATTTTGTAAAAATATGTAATAAAAATGAGCATGCACAGAGGGATTCCACAATTTTTGCAAACAACTTACATGCAGCTGAATGCACACTTATCTTTTCGCAAAATTAAGCATACATATATTAAAGAAAATAAGTTAAAACTGGTGTGAATGAATAACAACAAAAAATCTTCTTAAAACAACATCATTTTTTTTTAATCTTCTTAAAACACCATAAAAAAATAAAAAAAAAGAACATTATTATTATTTTTTATTTTTTTAATGTTTTTTTTTTTTTTTTTTTTTTCAAAAAAAAAATTTGATGGTGTTTTAAGAAGATTTTTTGTTCTCATACATATATTATTACATTTATTATTATTATTATTATTAGCAAAAACAAAACGTGTTCTACACTATTGGATAAATAAACACATTTTTGTAACACACATTACGAAAAAAAATTCCTCTCAACTTTTAGATTTAACCTAGTAGTTTATAAACGCATAGCGCATAAAGGTCGTCTTTCACTTGTATAAAAATGCTTATAAATGATAGGTTAACATGAACTTTCTTTAGTAATTTCATGCCAGTATACCTTTCGTATGCGTTCACCATGGTAATTTATGACAGCATAAATGTGTTTGATTATTTTTGTCCAGAGCTAATTTAGATGAATTTATATTTTACTCGTAATTTTTGAAAAACAACAATTTTTTTTTTCATTTATTAAATGTGTATATGTAGTATGATTTAATATGATTTTTCAAAAGAAATTCCTAAATATTTTATTAAGTGTAAATTTTATGCGTAGTAAAACTTCCATAACGGACATATCGTCGCCTCAGAGCAAAGTTAAGAAATGTAGTAATAATCGAAAATGATATGTCTCACTTACTGCTATGAAAAACTGTATCTACATCTATTGGAACAGTTGGAAATTTTTATGAAACACATCTAAGTTATAGTATTAAACATAACTTTGTGTATCAGAAGTTGTTCCACTAGATGCAAACACAGTTAATCATGGTAGTAAGCCAGACATCTCATTTTTTATTATTACTAGATGTCCTATTGTTACTCTTTTGTTTCTGAAAATCCCAACATCGCAAATGCAAAAACCTAAATGTGAACCTCATAAAACATTCTAGATTCAGCCAGACACAGAGAAAAAATGACAGTCACTCTGATTTAAAAAAAAGAAAATAATCTCTATACGACCGAATTATTATTATTATAGAGGTGTCCGCTACTTAGCAATTTCACTATATTTGAATATTAAAGTAAATAGATATGTCCATTTTTCAACATAAAATATAAAATTGGTCTCAGTAGTTTAATTGTAGACTAGTTTTGAAAAGTACATTAAAAGGCAAAATAATTTCATTTCATTTAGTGTTCGGGTTGAAGCCTTTCTGGTTCATGTTGAAATGTGTCTGGTTCAGGTCGGATTGCATGTCAACGTAAATTATTTTGTCATGTTCGTATCCGATTACGGTTCAATGCATTTTTTATACCGGTTGAGGTCGAGTTTCGGGTTGGCTTCAAATGGAATTTTTAGGTTCAGTTAGGGTTTGCTTGTCGATGGAACTAAATTAATATTTTTCCGATCAGGTTGCGGTTCGATGGAATTTTCTTTTTCTGTTCGTGTAGGGTTTCAGCTTAACATCAAATGAAATTTTCAAGCTCCTGTTGGTTTGCTTGTCCACAGAAAATATTTTATCCTGTCCGAATCGATTTGTTGTCCAATGTAATTTTTTTGGCGGGTTTTCGGGTTGAATACAGATGGAATTTTCAGGTTCGGGTTCCGTTGCATATGGACAGAAATTATTTTATCGTGTTTATATCTGGTTGTGCTTCAATAGCATGCTTTTTGTCGCGCACGGGGTTGGTTGCGAAGTTTACTTGAAATGGAATTTTAGGTTTCAATCCGGTTGCATGTCGACGGAAGTTATTTTTTCGTCTTTGGATCGTGTTGTGATTCCATGCAGTTTTTTGACGCGTTCGGATTTCGCGTCAACTTTAAATCGAATTTTCATGTTCGGGTATGTGTCTGTCGATGGAAATTACTGTGTCCTTTTCGGATCGGTTTTGCGGTTCGATGGAATTTTTTTGTCATGCTCGCGTAGTGCTGCGGGTGGATTTCAAATGAAATTTTCATGTTCGGGTCGAGTTGCATGTCGACAGTGATTAATTTTTCATGTTCGTATCTTGTCGCGGTTCGATTGATTTATTTTTTGGTCAATTTCGGGTTGACTTCAGAGGGAATTTTCAGGCCAGGGTTGGGTTGCATGTTGAGGAAAAATATTTTGTCGTGTTAGGATAGGGTTGCGATTCGATAGAATTTTACTTTGTCAGATTCGGGTTGACTTCAAATGGAATTTGCCTGTTCGGTTTGGCTGCATTACGATATTTTGACGAACGGCTGGCCATTTTCTAATTAGCCTAAAAATGCACAGACTCATTGGAAAAAGGCAGACGAAAAATCAGGCTGATTGAGAAAAAAGTGACCATTCTTTCAATTAACCTACGTTCTTTGCAATACGTCTAAAAAAATATCAGACTCATTGAGAAATAATTTGCTATTTTTCTATTAGCCTTACGCTCTCTGTGCACTTTATTATGAGCCTAAAAAATATCAGGCTTGTTGTAAAAATGGAGAACATTATTCAATTATCCCTGCTCTTTGCAGAGTCTGATTTGTCAGTTAGCATGCTAAATATAAGTATATATAATTTAATCTTGGTTATTCACTGACTGGATTTCTAGAGTTCCATTTTGAAACCATTGCTTTACAGTTGTAAACTTTTTTATAAGCATTATTTGAAAACGTTTTACATATTACTATTATTACTATTGTTGTAGTAGTTGTTTTTGTTGATTTTGCAATTATTATTTTTGTTGTTATTACTGTTGCTGTTATTGCTGTTGTTGTCATTATAATAAAAATAATTATTATTATTGTTGTTATAACCATTATCATTAGTAGTAGTATTAGTATTACTATTGCTAGTTCAAGAAAAAAAGAGTCGTATAATATGCATCATTAGAGTTCTGTGACACATGTTAACCCATTTCTGCCTATCGTCCCATTTTTGGGACGGTTTGAATTTTAATAATTTTTTATAATTCTCTTCCTTTTTTAAAGCATCGAAATTGAATGAGGTAATTGCCTAGAAATGTCTTTATCTATTACCGACAGGTGACAGTATAAGATTGATATTTAATAGCTTAAACGAAGCCATTTCGTTGTTAATAAGTTTTTCATTTTTCAAGATAGCAAAATGTAAAAAGTAAGTTTATTTGTATTTTTTGTATGAAAGTTCCAAATAAACAAGCCATAATCGCAGCTTGTAGACTTGTTTGAAATACTTTTTTTTATTGCGAAATTATTTGTTCAAGCCTATTTTTTATGCATGTTTGTAACGTACAAAATATAGGGCGCTAGGCGCAAATGGGTACATGCTTGTGATAGCCATTTAGAGGACAGTTATTTATGTACAATCCTTTTCAAAATGTTTTTTAAATAATTTGTTTTTTAGCCTCAAATACGATTATTCTTAATTTATTATCAATAATACTTATAATGTTATTGGGGTCTGTAAAGAAATAAATATATATTTTTAATAGTTCACATAAATAATAATTATAGTATATAATATACAATTTAAAATTATAATTTATATAAATCTAGTCAAAATATATAATTATGCATTTTTCACATGTGGATATTCTCATATTTAGTACGTTTACATTTCATAAAAAAAATACAAAAATATTTTAGCGAAATTTTTTTGGTATTTTTCCAGTTCATTTTGCCACATTTTATACTGATGTTTCCAACAAATTTGAGAAAACAAAAATTCAGGCATAAATGGGTTAATCAAAAGAAAAAAAAAAACTTTAGAACACGTGACTTCAAGTTTAAAATAGTAATTCCAAATATTAAAATCTTTATGAGCATGTAAATGCTGTCCTGAATTTTTTTTTTTTTAATGTTCCTAAATGTTCTGTTAAGTTACATTTCTTTCGTAATTTTGCTTCAGTATGGCTTTTGTATTTCTCCATCTTTGAAACATCTTAAAACACGTAAAATATTGTCGAACTAATTTCGAAATGTCGAACGAAATATAAATGGGAAAGTTGATAGGAAATTTTTCCATGTAAATATTACTACAATAGGTAAATAGAAACAGTGTAAAACAATACAAAGGACTAGAAAGTATGAAATGAGCAGTCTTAACGCTTTAAGGGGCAACAGTATGCTTATGAAACCATTTAATTTTAATTCCCAAATGACACAATGGCACCAGAATTTTGCTAAAATCTTTTCCATTTAACATGTATGTGAAATATACCCTTATTTTTTATTTCCAAATAAATTTGTTCGTACATTCCGGTGCCAGTCATTTATTTCAACATTTTAGTATTGAAAGTACTTTGCCACTGAGAGTGATAAAGACTATAATGATCAGTTAAATGCACATGCGGCTGCAAAAGAACACAGCGTTGATAAAAAAAACTTTTGGAAGATCTGTAGACAAATTTCGCCAGCATGAATACAGTAATATGAAGCCAAACTATGTGACAATTAGAGTTGTCAGGTCGAGTGTCACAAAAAGTAGGAAAAGGAGAAAAAAAGGTGGAACAGTGGCTATGAAGTCCGGGCATAATAATGCATGAAACCCTATGAAAACGGAACCTGTCTCTAACGGAATACTGTCTTAAACGTTAAAATTTCATGTTCTCTGATGTACAATATACCTGCTCAGACGAAATTCTGTTTAAAACAATTTTTTTCTCCTCTGATTTGCGATTGTATCTAAGCAGGTTTGTTTAAGCATCATATTTTCAAAAAATGTTTTACAATATTTAAAGCATATAGCATAAATTTATATTGCTTTTTTTAAATAGATTTTATTTCTCTTCACAAATATTTCAATAGAAAACAAAGTGGGTCAAGCCTCTCGTATAGTGAGTCAAGACTCCCACACGTGGGGAGCCTTGACCCATTATTTTCTCATGGTTAAAATCGATCATTTTTCAAATTTATTATATATTACACTTATGTAGTAATTTTATTTTGATAACTGATTCTTTAACGAATAAAATGATATATAAAACTTTACTATACGTTCAATATTTAGAAAATAAAAAATCATTTTGTAAAAAGTTTGTCAAACCTCCCTAATATATATATATGTGTATATCTTATAATATAATTATGAGGTTTCACTGACTGACAATTGTAACCTATTTAACGTTGAACGTTGCTGCTTCAAATATAGTATTTTTTTACATATGAAAAGCTCATAGCCCCACGAAATAAAAAATCTGTAATTCTAAAGAGAAAAAAAAAATGAATTGTCGATCCGTTTAAAAGTTAATTTTCACGGCACACTGAAAAATGCCATTTCGAGAAAAACTGGTTTAAGATTTTGCTAAAGAAAAATAGTATGACTATTTTTAGTATCATTTAGTATTTTCATTATATGTTGCAACTTACAGAAAGTTCATGATTCCTGGATTTATCATACTGCGATTTCCTTACCTACGAATCAAATAATTCATCCCGTGCGCAGCCTTGTTTCGCCGCCGGGAACAGCACTACCTGTTTTTTAGAAAGTCTTCATTAACTCTCAGGAGACTGTAACTTCTCAATTGTTTCGAATTGCAATTAACCGTGCTAGAGGTTTATTACCCAATTCTTCGCAAAGTAAGTAAATCTATCAATCGAAAAAAAAATCAATTTTCTTTCCATGAATGCCAATCTTCCTTTATATTTGAAAAAAAAAGTTATACATGAATGTAACTACTATAAACTGAAAAACATATCGTTTATTAATTTGTTTCCGAAATTGATTTAATTCAGACTGATTTAATTCAACAATATTACTATTAAGTGTAAAATATCACTTATGTTTGAGTTACATCAATGCTATATTACAAGTAGTGCTGTAAACGTGGTGAAATGTATATTCCTACATTAATATTATTAAAATTTAAAAATATTCATTTTTCTGAAAAGCAAAATTCAAACGAGTATATTTCACTCACGCTATTTCTGCAATTTGTGTAAAGTTTTCTGTAAATGTTTTCAAATAGAATTTTAAATAATAAGCTATGAAAATTTCTGTACAAATTGATATTTTATAAATTACTTTACATATCAGGTACTTTCTTTTAAATTAAAATAAATAAATAAGCTATATAACATTTATATTATAAAAAGGACAAAATGTTTTTTTTTTTTTTTATGTAGAAAAATTTGATATATCTACGAACGAAAATATACAATAAACTTTTCGGATTTAATAAGGATTTTAAAAAGAGCCCTTTCTCTTCATAAACCTGAGAAATCTGAGTATTTTCGAGATTTAAAGAGGCATTTTAAAAAACAAGGTTTATTTTACTGTCACTGATTTTCGTCTGATTCCAAGTAGTTTTTAAAGTACATAAATCAGTTTTCTTAGCCCAAAATATAGGTTTTTCAGATACTATTCTTTTTCAAGTAAAGGTTTCATTTGTACAAAATAAAATACAATTATTACGAATAAAAATTATAGACTAACAAGATTAACATTAATATTAATGCTAATTACTTGTTACTTTGGAGCTTGTTACTCTTCCATGCATAAATTTAAAGCATTTCTGAAAATATTTAGAATTATTCTCTGAGTGAGAATTAGTATCTGAGAATGATTAGCTTCCTAAAATCCAATATTTCGACGTGAAAAAACTGATCAAAATACTATAAAAATCCTTGGAAACGTTTTGAAAATCGGTGGAAGCAAAAATGATTTGATAGAAAACTATCTAAAGTACCCAACGTTGCCAAGAATTTTAAGAATATTTGTTTTGAAAAGCCAATTTCAAAATTTAACATACAACATAAAAAAAACAGTCGAAGAGTGCACATGAATCATATGAAAACCTAATATAAAAATGTATAAATTTATGTAATAGACGCAAAAGAATACAGATATAAATGAACTTATTTCCATTCATCATTGGAGCAATAATATTATAATATAAATATTTCCATAATCGGGTTTTTATCATGCTTCAATGCATTTTTTCACACTAATATGACGGTATATATTCACGACGTCCTTTATATTTCCAATATGACGTAATATTCCGTTTTTTTTATTCATCAAATTAATTAAATAATTTTTCACATGGAGATCCTGAAACAGAAAAATTATGACATAACTTTACTTTTGTTTTTAATGCGTCAAACTATTTATTTTGTTTTCATTTTTAACTTATCTTGCTGCAGAAAATGATGTAATATTCTCTTTTTTTTTAAATTCGTCTAACTATTTATTTAATTTTTACACGTGGCGATCTTGCAGTGGAAAAGTAATTGTTGTGGTAAGAATATTATTTTGGTTTTTTAATTGTTGGCAACAGCTATAAAGAAAAATGTTTAAATTTGATTGTAAATTGCTGTTAAATGTGTGGTATTTATTAATTAAAAATTAACTATTATTCCGATTCCGGATTACTTTAGTTGCCTCGGCCGTGTTTTAATACACATGCACGTAACATTTCGCAATTCTGGCTTCCAAACTGTGTTTATATAGCATTACAGACAGACAGACATATAAATTTTCATTTTTATATATTAGATTATACTGGCTTCTGAGGTTTCTAATGATGAAGAGTGCTTTTTGGAATCATGTGCAATTCGAAACAGGTTCGAGGATATTTTTATATGTAGTTACGTTATATTTTCGTGGACTGTGAAAAATTTGTCCGTTTTTTACAGTCTACACATATTTGAAATAATTAATTATTTAAAGGTGTATTTCCTAGTCATTTTTAAAATTTTTAAATATTTGGCTATATACACTTAAATAGGCAATTCCTTAAAGGAACGAAAAATTAACTATTCTACAATTAAAACAAATATATAGTAGTTAACTATTAGAAATTCATGTATTGTCCTATTCATTGTTAAAATTTTCGAGCATTTGAATATACACACTAGAATAGGAATTGTCTTAAGGAAATGAAAAATATAATTTATCCTATATCTATACAGATTGTAAATAATTAATTATTAAAATAACTTAAGTTAAATTTTACTTGACGCTTTGCTTACTTGCATTATTAAGATCTCCTCCAAAATATATCTTTTCATCCTTTACAAAAATTCTTAAGATAGTTCATTCTTTCATATACGAATATTTTCTCCTTGAATTTTCTGCAATCATGCTTTGCCCAAGAAGCGAATAAATGTTTTATTTCAAAACGATACAGAAAATGTGTCGAATAACTTTGTAAGATACAGGTGTTTCTGACAGCTTTATAAATCGAACAAGGGTGTTGCTTAATACATCTCAATTATTTTGAAAGGAACAGGACACAATCGTAAGATGTGGCAAAATAATCTTATTGTAGATGTTTTGATTTAGCTAAATTCCATGTTAATGTTTTCTGTCCATTAATTTTGAAAAATACAGTTCTGAGAAAATTTGTGAACGATTTTTTTTTATGATAATTCAAAAAGGAATTTTTGTGTTAAACGTATGTGCATTCTTTTTTTTTATTTTGACTTCGCGCACCAAATAAAATTATAAAAATTTCAATTAGATAAAAAAAAAATTCTAATTTGTGAGAATGTTTTTATTTTAAATGAAAAATTATTATTTTTTGAAAAAACAAATCTCAAATATTTAATTGAAATTCTGAAAGACTACTATTTATCATCATCTATTAAATAGTATAGTCTATAAGTTAATTTATTAAAGATATGTTTTTCAAAACAACTTTACATCGCGATTTCTACATAAAATAAAGAAAAAAAATCTAAACCAGTATTTTTTTTCGTAAGACATTTCATTTCTCACATTTTTAGAAATTTATACTATAGTGTTGAATTTTGCATTTGTAAAAATCATGTGTTTAAGGTTAGTGTGTTCATTTGTTCACGTATTTAACGTGTTAGTAAAACGTCACTCTTATTTTCTAAGTTTTTTTTTTATATAATCGTATAACTCTCATTCCAATGCCTTGATTACAAATGGATGATGAAATATATATTACAAATGGAAAGAGGTAGGTTTATTTGCGTGAGGTAAAATAAGCTGACTAAGTTGAGTTGCTATGGAATTTCTAAAATTATTTTTTAGAAATATGAGAGATAAAAGTGATAGTATGACAAGTCCTAAGATAAAAGTGGTTAGAAAGAAAAAGTTTAAAAACAATTTTTATCAGAAAGTAGAAGATGGTCCGATTGGAAATATTGGAAGAAATGTGAAAAAACAAAACAAAACAAAAATAGCAACGCAAAAAAATCTACAATAAAACTTTTTGTTCAATCTGAAGCATCTAGTAAAGAATGTAATTGTTACAAATATATGCCAAAATTACAACGAATTATCAATAGCACCACAACGCGAAGGACCAGTTACAGCCCCTTTGAGTTAGTGACGGGGGTTAAAAATAAAGATAGTTACATACAAGTCATCAAAAGAATTTTGGAAAAAGAATATACCGAGTGTATTATGGAGGAACGCAAACCCATGCGTGAAGAGACAAAAAAAAAAAAAAAAAAAAAAAAAAAAAACATACTCAAAATAGAGGAAGAAAACAAGGTTCAATTTAATTAGAAAGGAAGACATTCAAGAAAATACGACGTAGGAGATATCTTGTCTATAAAGAGGACGTAATTTATCAACATAAGGAAACTGGAAAAAATTTAGTGCCGTGTGAGATATCTGCAGCGAATCACGAATGTTATGAAGTAGAGAAAATAGTAGATCATGAAAGTTCATGAAACGCGTCCATCGGAACTGAGTATAAACCGTGTTGTATGGATATAACTCCTGAATAAGTTTTCGTAGATTAAGTAGGGTAACTTGGGGTGAGATGCCGTGTCACGTGATTTTCATATGCGATGACGCTGTGGAGAAATGTCGCTAAGTTGTTAGGAATAAGGTTCACGACTGATACTTTAATTTCAGTTTGAGTTCTTTTTTTTCTTTTTTTTTTTTTTTTAGGTTGCACCTTTTTTATTGTTATTTCGTCTTAACACTTTTGGTAAGTCTCAAAAATATTTTACATGACTTCTTTAATTGCCTGTATAAGTCATAGTTTAAATACCAAAGAAATGAATCTGATGTTTTTAGGGAGTACTGGTACCGTGCCTTTCTGCAAAGCATAAATGATGACCGGTTCTCGCTTCTTTACGTCATTGGGAGGACCGGCGTCCGGTCCAATGCTTTAGGTGTGAGTCGAAAATTTTTTTGGAGTAACATGCTAGTTATTTTTCGCTCGTGTAAGATTCCGGTTATATTTCGTTGCGATCAAAAATAATTTTAATAAATGGGAACGTCCATTGTTACTCTTGTGACTGTCAGAGCAAATTTCCATAAATATTTCCAATTCTTTCATATCAAAATATATTTAGGATAAATTTGATGCAACCACTTAAAAATACACGTGCCCTACTCTTATAAATCATGTGCAATTTCTAACAAAAAGCATTTTACTTGCCAAGATAATGAATGAAAATTTTGTTACTCTTGTGACCACAAAAAAATGCAATTTTCAATAATTGTGTTTGACGCAGAAATTATGTGGATTATACGAGACATAGAAATAAAATTTGCAGAAAATAGCAGAGTAATTGTATCTTTTAAAAAAGTATTAATCATAGAACTCAACTGATAACACTTGAATTAGTTACATTTAATTTTGCAAATTGCTAAGTGTTACTCTTGTGATATTTTGTCCGTAAAGGAATTTTAACAAAAATTCAGTTTAAATACTAGACAAAATAATTAAAATAAGTTTTTTTAAAGTTACTTTTCCATAGAAAAAAAATTTAATGATGATTACATTTTAAAATAACATAAAAAAATCTAAAATTAATTAGCTTGTAAAATCCTCGAGAGTTTATCAATCTGAGAGCATTAATGTCAGCCATAATTTGATTCTTTTTTGCCAAATATTTTGGTCATCAGGTTCACACTTGAGAATTCTTTATGTTTTAAATAGCTCTTAGCAATTTATTTGATAGTTTTCGTTTACCACTTCAATAGTAAAACCACGAATCTTTAAATCATCATATTTTAGAATCGCTCAGTATAACCACATAGCATCTTCTCAGTTTCTGCTACTGAACGGAATAAATTATTGTCTCCATCAATAATATCATTTGAAACTTCTCCTGTATCATTATTTACTTAATGAAACATAAATACTTTGTACCAATGATGTCAGTGTATGGTTTGTAGTAGATAGTGTCATTTTTCATGGATTTAACAAATTGTATTTGTTCAATGCCCTTATCTGTTCGTATTTTCTCGCAAAGTAATGAAACAATATTGTTTTATTTCTTCATCTGATATATGGAGTAGGCTTGCTTTTTTTTTTCATGTAAGACTTTGACAAAATAAGCAGTATTCCTTAAACTTGATTTTTAGCACGCACCTCATTCCACATATATCATCATACAATGCCGCAAAATAAATCTACAGCATGTAAACCAGGAGTATTTGAAAAAAAATATATGTCCAATTAAGTTAATTTTGAAATCATTGCAGGCGTATTTGCATAGTTGTATTTTTATTTAAATTGTAAAGCACAACCATCATATAATAAAGCAAAACAGATACAATTTAGGAAAATGCATTCCCTTAAATATGCTAGGTTAAAATTTTACATACGAGAGCACTTACAGAAAATTGATTATCAGTTACATTGTCTGAAATAATAGCATAAGATTTTAGTATTTTGGGATCATACTAAATAATGGCTGGAAATACAGTCGCTTATGCATTTGACCAGCATGCAGTATTTCGTACCAAAATTTTGTCTTGACATAAAAATGTACTGTTTTCAGAAAATCCACAGGCATAACGATTCTTTGAGAAATGATTATTCTATTGGTCTTATCAAAATAATCCTATGTATAAGTTTGAAGGAGTGTGTGCCACAGAAATGGATTTCGTTGCTTTCGAAAATTTTGTACACAATCAGAAATGGTTTCTTCAAGTGCTACTTTTCAAAACGTTTTGAGAAAGTAACAGTTTTGACAAAATTTTGATAAACGTTTTGTAACGTAACGACGTTTGATAAACGTCAGAAAATACACAAATCACTGCATAATGAATTGCTTGAATGTTTTTGTGACAACCACAAGTGCACAAATATTTTGATGTAAAACTTTCTATTGTTTTATGAAAGTAGGCTGTAAAGGTGCATAGGAATTTCCAATTTTTCAATTTAGGAAAGCTTCTTTTCACAAAAAACTTATTCTGTTAGTAAACGTCACCTAGGATTAATGAAATTATGCTACCTTTTTCACACCTAACTAACGCAGATTCAGCTGAAGAATGACCTCTTCTTAAATCTTCATCGACATAAAATTCCCCAAAGCTGTGGAGTTGGAATTTTTTTCTTTACAGAATCTGAGGTTAGCTTGTGCTCTACTTTTTCCTTTTCTTAATATTTTCATTCTCTTGCTGAAGTTTTTGCCGACTCTAAGAGTTTTCTTCGTTTTATCATAATACATTTTGTTTTGTTTCTTTCTCACATTAACATATTCAATTTCATTCTTATTTTTTCTCTACAATTTTTGGCGCTTAGCGGAATTTTTCTTGCTCTTCATATATAAGAAGCAATATTAAAATATTTCCTTTAAAATATACTATCAGAAATCTTTACATAATAGTTACTATAAGAATCTCTGTAGGTCATACAGCAAAATTTAGTAAACGAAGCTTTACAAAGCCTATAAAATATCAAATCAAAGACCATGTGTTTCAAACTAAAAGAAAGAACACAAAAAATGACACGAGTTCAGTTTTTTTAATCTACATTTAATTACTTGTCATGATTATTTTATAATCTTAAGTAATAACAAAAAAGGAATAAAAATTAATCCATCCATTAAAAAAACAATAATAAAGATAATTTTATCTTCCTTAAAATAAAAAAAATAACCTTAATTATGGCTAAAACTATTTCAAGACCTGTTCTAATAACGGAGAAAACAACTGAACTTTAAGCATTCTGTTTGTTTTGGTTGTAATGCTGTTTTATGTCAAACTATGGACAAAAGTATTATGTGTTACTCTTGTGACACAGACGTTTGTTACTCTTATGACAACACCCCAGAGCTTATTCCATGCATAGTATAAACAAAATATTTAATGTAAAATCTTTCTTATACCTCGAAATCAGAGAGTTAGGAGTTTTGGGTAAAAAGTTTAAGTTGTTTTTATAAAATTAAAACTTTAAGATGTTTTCTGTTACTCTTGTGACATTTAATTATCAATTAATAAATAAACTTAAAATGACATTTAATACCTTAGATCAAACCTTTTAACTATGTACATCTAACAGATATAATATTATCTTGTTATTTTCAATACATAACAATTTAATTTAATTAACATAAGTAAAAAAATATATAAATTAATAAGTTGATTTTTATGCTCAACTGTAAATGAATTTTAATATTGTCAGTTTCTAGCCCAGTTTCGGTGTAGACTTATTCTTATGAAATTAAAACTTACAAAATCCTATACTGCAACTCTTTAGCTTTAAATTGGTGTATCACACTTATAGTTCTGTTTAAAATAATTTCCCAGCAAAAATTTTCTTCTGTCGTGGACGTTCCCAAATGCAAATATCTGTTGTATATAATATAGTTTTAGATAAATAGGGGTCTCTGCCGTATACGAGTTACTCTCGCCAAACTCTGTCCAGACACCGCAGATTCTAAAAACACGATAATTTGGTCTGCTTTAAAAACCTAGCTGAAGATCACTTCGAAATTAAACGACTTCCCTTTGGCTGGCGAATTTTAAGGCCATATCAATTGCTTTTGAAACAGCTAGTGGCCATTTTCATGACTTATTAAATAACAGGACCACAATAATTCAAATTTGCTTGTATAAAATGGCTAAGTAAAGAATTTTATAAAGAAACTATAAGGAATTTATTTTGCATAAGACATTTTAAATGTATCGTTTTAACTATGGAGTAATTTTGACCAAAATATTGATTCTCATTTTAATATTCCTATAAAAGAATTTTTAAGGTCTATAAATGTCAAAATAAAGCGGTGTTGTAATAGAAATTGAAAATTTCCATTATTTCTTAAGCCTTTCTAAAAAGGACTTAGATAAGAAGAAGTCAAAGTCTAGAAAGCGAGAATCTTCAACAGACGATGATATTGATGATGTTTAAGTTCCCTACGGACATTCGGAAGATGAGAATTTTTCTTTAAGTGAATGAAAATGAGTGCTCAGAGTGTCTAGCAAAGTACAATAAAGCCTCGGAAAAATGTGATTAGATCAAGTGCATTCAGTGAAACTATTGGTGACATAAAAGTTGTTCAAGTTATAAAACAAATCTGCAGTTTTTGGCAAAATCTGAGATGTTGCTCGAACAAAAAACATTGGGGAATATGAAAAACATCAACAAAAAAGCTGGACTTTAAATCATTTTATGACAGTGGATTTACCGCATTAAAACCTCTTATAATGCTTTAAAAATAGACATATAAGGGCCATAATTCTTTTAAATGTTCAATGGAACATAACCTGTTTTATTTTTAGAAATATTAAAAAGTATTTTATTAAATTCCAAAATTTGTTACATTCATAATTTTGTCATTTCCTAATATTAAATAAGTTAACAACTTTTGTACTATGTCTAAAGTATTAAAATTACTCGTATTCGTCACATTATGTTTTACACTGTTTCACAAAAGTTATTGTTTACTTTGTAACTCCAGAAAACATCTTATTCCTAGATATTTTGGTTTAACCCTTTATCTACTGACATTACTTATAAGTACCACTCACTTTAAACTTTCATCCCATAGTGAATATTACTAATATTCTAATGGTACTTTGCAAAAACACTCTTTCAACTCCACTTTATCCGGATACACGGCAGCAGTAGTTCTAAGTTTGTTATTTTAGCGAGGAAGGAGGGTATCTTTGACACAGTCAATGTGTTTTGTGCCGACATTTTGTACAGATTGTCATGCTCGTCTTTTTATTGCTGCAAACACAGTAAAGGATATAAGATAAGTATTGGATCTTTTTATGTGTTCATTATGATCTTAGAATACAGTTACACTAGCTATTTTAGGTGAACGATGTATGTATTTAAATTAACAGTTGAATTACTCGGTGGTACTTATAAGTACCGCCAGTACACTGAGTGTTGGAGAAAAACATCTTGAAACTTTTCGTCTGTGTAGTTATCCATCGTTTTCATCTGATTTAAAATGTAATTACTGAATTGTAGTGTAGTAATGATTTCCCTGGTATTTCTTTTCTGTTTCATTGTTATTTTTTATAGGGAATCGAAAAAGTTATGGCACTGGCTCTATTTTGCTATGCTTGAAATAGAATATGTAAATTAATATATTACATATGTGGAGATGCAATAGACCATGTTTTCCATGGAATATAGACGTCTCATAACTGAAGGACTGCTAACAAGATCGAAACCTAAAGAAAAAACAGTTTTTTAACCCTTCCAGGGGCAAAGGATTTTCAATGCTAAAGTGTTGAAATAAATGATTGAAACCGGAATTTCCCAAAGCATTTATTTGTAACCAAAAAAAAACCTATATTTCACATACCTATTAAATCAAAAATATTTTCTGGTGCCATTTGAAATACCTTGTGGGTTTTCTGTTACGATAATTTAGTCGTAGTGTACTGACGGTAATTTAAACTACCACTTTAATTAATTACCACTAAGTAATTAATTTTCTCACGGGTGAGTATTTTTTTATGTTTATCCTTTAATTTTCATTGTAGTAATTGAAAAAAAAAAAATACATGAAAAATATTTCAGTAGATCATAATGCAGTAGATAAAGGATTAAGATGCGAAATATAATCGTTTACAAGACAAAATTTTCGATACTTTCTACAATACTTGTAAAATGAAATAAGTTTTTAAATCATACAGAAAAGCACTAACTTTAACAATAAATCAATAAACAGCAAATAAAAATAACAGTGGATTTTTAAAACAATTAAGCCTAAAATTACGAGATCTTCACCCAATCTACCCTGTATGTGTGTGTATGTTGAACATGTAAGACTGTTTTTTAATAAAATATTTCTGTACAAGAAGGAATGAACTAAATTTAGCTGTGTTAATATAAGCCAATATGTTGATATTCATGCGCCATCATTTACGATGACCGGTCTGTAGGATTTGAATTTAGGTAGCATCATTTATATCACATAGGACACACTTCATCAAATTATCTAACTCACTTGTACTTATTATTGTCTATGGTATGGAAGCACGGGATATCAAAGTAAAATTCACGAATCAGGAACACAATGACTTTAGACCTTGAAAATCAGAAAAGAAGCTTTCTCGTATTTTCGTCATTCTCGGAGAACTAGCGTGAAATAGGTCAATAAAGCAACTGGCTCCAATAGGGCTAATGAAATATTTTATAGATATTTTATAAATTACTGTTTCTAAGTATTAAAAAAACTAAACCTGTTGCTGTGCGCTACATGAAGGATCAGGGTCTACAGTGTCCAACTCTGTTTACTTGGCCCTGGGTGCTATGCAGCATGTGCTCCGGCTTGGTGGTCATCCCAACTCAAGACCCTCGGTGTTTAGTTCCCATGCAAGCTTTGTACTCACTTTATCGACCCTGATGGGATGAAGTTGAGTTTTTAAGTATTATTCTTCGTATATTTGAAGAAGCTAGTTAAGAAGTTTTAAGATTAAGTGTCTTTAAGAGAGATTAAAGTTAAGTTCGTATTATTCATCACTCTGTATTTATTTGAATATTTCAATAAATTAACGTTTCACACATGTCCCTACGACACATATATATATACATATATATATTGTCGAGTTTTAATGTATGTTCATTTTATACAAAAATTGAAATATATTATTTATCTATAAAATTATACAAGAAAAACCCTTATCACCCTTAAACTAAAACTAAAAAATACTAAAAGTGATTTGACGGTTTTAGTTTTTAAATGATTAATTTTAATGTATATGGTCTGTTTTAGCTAAAAAAATTTAAAATAGATATTATTATCATATAACAGTACATATTTTTTTATCTCTTTATTTAAATTGTTCTGCCTAAAATAAATGTCCAATGTTTAATGTAAACACTGTCCCCTATACATTCTTTATACATAAAACGGGATAATAGGTTTTATGTTCGTGTCCTATAATTGTGAATTTAAAATTCAAGATTTTTGATATTATAACATTATAATATCAGTGTGACCCTGGGTTGCCTGTTTTACCACTTTTTTTATTCCCTAATTCCGAATTCCGAATAGAAATTCCTAAAGAAATATTATTAATTTATGTAATATCGAAATGTCTGTCATTAAAAAAAGTAAAAATTATTTCTAGACATTTCTGATATTAATTAAAAATTTCTCATGCCGAACCGGCTGCACTGGTTTAATTCCATTCATACTAATTGTTCATTTTCAACATAATTTCTTCCCCATAGTAATGAAATTTTAAAACTTTAGCGAATATTATAAAACTCTACATTTTTAATTAAGCAAATGTTAAAATGTACCAAGAATAAAATCAATATAATGTTTAATTTATGATTTATTTCAACACTTTCTAAAAAAATATTTCGAGTAAATTTGTCATTTCTCTCTATTTACTAAAAATATAAACAAA